>OZ007595.1:150341388-152741388 GCA_963931845.1 Maratus michaelseni | reverse complement strand
AAATGAGCTAAATTTCTTCTAAAAACATTCTGAATTACAATTTCTATGGAATCTTTGAAACTACTGAACCGATTTTAAACGCAATGCTCGCAAATTTATGGTGATAGTCTGTGCTCTAACACAGGCTATATTTTATGTCAGCGCTACTACCCTGAGGGAGTTGCAAGAGCGAAGAACGTTCTAAAATTGCAATTTTTATTATACTGAACGGATTAGAAACTTGATATTGGGCAAGGTAGTAACTTATAAGATATGCATAATCTCTAAGGACTGTTTCTAAAAAAATCGAAATTTAAAAGGGGACTGGGGGGAAAACTGTTCTAAAAACATTATAAATTACGATTTCTATGGAATTGTTAAGGACAGAAACTTGAAATTTGACATGTCTGATACTTTTTAAGACACAAGTGCACACACAGAACAGTTTTTTTTAAATAAATCGAAATTTAAAAGGGTGAAAGAAAAAAAAGTTCTAAATTATATATATATATATATATATATATATTACTACAGGATTAGAAATTTTAAATTTGGCATGGTGGTTAATTTTAAGATACAAATACTCGCTAACAATGGTTTGTAAAGAAATTCAAAATTTCAAAGCGTAAAATAAGCGGAAAGCATTTAAAAAGTGTTCTAAATTACAATTACTATGGAGTTATTAGGGGTAGAAACGTAAAATTTGACATGACTGTTGCTTTTAAATCATAAATGGTCGCACAGAACAATTTGAAAAAAAATCGAAATTTAAAAGAGTGATATGCGCTTTCTAAATTACAATTTATTTGGAGCTATTAAGGCTAGAAACTAAAAATTTTGCCTGGCTTTTAATCACGTAATGATCGCCCAGAACAGTTTACTAAAAATGCGAAATGTAAAAGGACAAGGGCAAAAGAAAAAAAACAGTCCTAAAATTCCAATTTATGCGATACACAGCTGGTATAGGAGCTTAGTATTTGGCATGGTGGCTACTCTTAAAATGACTCTTACACTTAAAATAACTCTCTCGCTAAGACCGGTTTCTAAAAACATCGAAATTTAACAGACTGAAATAAGCGAAAACGGTCTAGAAATGTTCTACATTATGATTCAATTGGATTTATTCGGGTTAGAAACTGGAAATTTAGTATAGTTGTAACTTTTAAGATGCAGACGCTCGGTATAAACAGTCTATTGAAAATTCGACGTTTAAAGGTGTAAACTGAGCGGAAACGTTATATATATATTTTTTTTCTAAATTGTTACCGATAGAAACTTAGAATTTAACATACCTGTTATTTTTTATACGTAAATGCTTCCACAGAACAGTTTTTACAAAATTCGAAATTTAAAAAAGGTACAGAAGCAAAAAACGTTCCAAAATTGCGATTTTAGTGATGCTGTTGGTATAGGAATTTGAAATTTGGCATAGTGGCTAATTTTAAAATTTCAATGCTCGCTAAAAAACTTCTAAAAACCTTCTAAACAATGATTTATCTGAAATTGTTAGGGATAGAAACAGTAAATTTTACATAGCTGTTACGTTAGAGACACAAATGCATCCACAGAACAGTTTTTAAAAATTTTGAAATTTTAATGTGAGCAGTAACAGAAAAGTTTTAAAAATGCAATTTCTGTGATATAGTTATTACGGAAAATTGCTTAATTAGTGTGGCTTAATTAGTAATTTCTGAATTATCTGTAGCAGTAAAATTTCCTCTGATGAAAATAGGCCAACGAATACCACTTGGCATTTATCAAAAAATACGCGAGCAAAGCCTTGGGTTTTGCTAGTATTTTCTATAATTATAGAGTAGTATATAAAAACAACAACATAATATGTAAATTACAAATGTCCTCCTACCATTTTCATATTTCATTCATATTATCTCTCTTTGCTCTTTGAGACTACTATTAGTTGTTTATTATATATTTGCTTCGATTGTTTGATAAAACTGTAGCTGAAATCCGCTATTCTATTATACGTTAGAAAAAAAATATTACTATTTTTTTTTACTAATTCGGAAATAAAGCTATATGCTATCAAAACCTACAATTTGAAGAGATCTCTTAGTATAAATACACTTCTCTTATAGTTATTATTGTATATTCAGCACCGAGTCTCTTCTCATATTTTATTGCTCTCATTATGTTTATACAAAGCAACAAATTACTTTTTTAAGTTTTAAAAATGTCAGATATAATGAATAAAAATACGTTGAATTTTAATCTTATTGTAATTCAGAAACAATAAATAATTACATACATTTGTTACTTCACATTACCTATTTACAGACATTAAAGCTATTTTTCACACAAAGAACTTACGTATATGTCATTAAATATATATATATATATATATACTACTTAACTTTTTTCCAGATAGAATAAGTCAGTCCTTTAAAACAGTCATATGCGCCATAAAACGTATTTTCACCCTACCTACTTGGGCTTCTTCAATTTACCGGCATATCATCATATCCTCTTCCTTTAATTCGAGCTTTCTCGTTTTTTTCTAAAATTTAAAAGATCGCGCCATCTGTTGTCGATTGTAGCGTGCAATATATCATTTCAGATCTCAGATTGCAATGATCTCTCTTGTTAAGCTCAATTATGTATTGCACGCGACAATCGACAACAGATGGCGCCATCTTTTAAATTTTAGAAAGACAGGAAAAGCTCGAATTAAAGCAACAGGCGATGAAGAAATGGCAGTAAACTGAAGATGCCCAAGAAGGTAAGGTGAAAATAATTTTTACGATACATATGACGGTTTTAAAGGACTGACTGCTCCTATCTGGAAGAAAGTATATCTATTTTTTAAATGACGTACGTAATCTACGTAAGTTCTATGTGCAAAAAATTGTTTTAATGTCGGTAAATAGCTAATGTGAAGTAAAAACTATATCCCATCAAAACCATACATGTGAAAGAAGGACAAGTTCGTTAACGGTTTCGCTAATAAAAGAAGTGAGATCTAACCGGAAACCAAGTTCCTTCGAAGCTCCTTAAATCATAGCTCATGTCATGCATAACATTCTTCAATTGCTTAAAATGATTTGTTATGTTCTTTGCTACTCAATAGAGCGACTTGTCAAGTTTTCATCCACCAACTTTAATCTTTGAGTCTGAGTACAATTTAGTCTAGTATGTCATTGGCAAAGATGTAGTCAATCATGTATTCGAATAAGTATGTCGAAGTTAAGGTATTGATAAGTAAGTTAAGGAAGTGATTAACTTTAAGTTCAAATAAATCAAGTAGAGAAATTTGAATAACAGAAAACTTGCCAAGTCGCTCTATTGAGTAGCAAAGAACATAAAAAATCATACTTCTTTTATTAGCGAAACCGTTAACGAACTTCGCCTTCTTTCACATGTATGCTTTTGATGGGATTTCATTACTTTTTGTACAGTTACAATATACTTAAACACTATACAATAATGGTTTTTTATGTGTTTACAAGTGACTATTTCATTTACCAGGCAACATAATTTAAATTTCCTACAGCAAAATCTTTGGCTGTTAATTTGCGGCAGAAATTTGTATTTTAATAGGCACAGATGTCATATACGCACCACATTGGCGCGATTTTTTTTACCCCATCAATTTGGCGAAAGCTTTGTTTTTGAATATTAGTTACAAATAGCATGCAATAATAAATAAACAGTTATAAATAATAAACATAATAATAAATATAATAATAAATATAAATATCACAATAGATCGTAAATATTAACACATAAACAAAATAACCCGGTTACCATGTTTGGCTTAAAATTGCCATTTTGTTGCAATCGCGCCAATGTGGTGCGTATATGACATCTGTGCCCAATAATCATATTGACATAATTTTATGTTTTACCATTACAGACTCATTAACATATAAATCAACAGTCCGATTCACATTTACAAATAAAATGACGAAACTATCCAAATAATATCAAACAAATAGTATACAATTTACAGATAATTGAAAATTAAATCGGCATTTTTTTCATAGTAGTGTTGCCACAAAAATAAAATTCTGGAGTATATCATGCTCAACAATGATTATAAAAAAATAAATAGCACAAAAGAGATAAAGTGTGACATCTCCGCACGTGTTTAATTTATATTTTATGATTAAAAAGCAAAATTGAAATTGCAATGTTTAGGAGAGAAAGACACAATGGATTATCCCATGTTTTTTTTTTTTTTTTGATGCAATTAAAATACGATTGTTATTTTTTTTATCGCGCGTACCTTTTTGTAAGCTTGATGGAATAAATGAGCTGATATTTTGCCACAGCTACACTGCCTAGACCTATGGTAGCTACACATCCATGATCAATATTTATTTGAATCAAAGGAATGACTCTCTTTTGTTTACATTTTTAATTCTGTGATTAGACGAATTTGAACTGCGCATGTCTCGAAATATATTCTTATTTTGATATATGTATTCTCTCAAGTTGTTTTTGTTTTTTCACAATGTGTCTAAAAAGGTAAATTTTATGCCCCATTACTTAAAAAATTAGTTCTCTGAAATTAGCCCAAAATGGCTGATAACATTTGGCGCTTTTTTGGTGAATTAAAATTTCTCCTAATAGACGTAACGTTAAAGTAAAAATGTACACCCCCAAGTAGGTAATTAATCGATTTTCAGAATTTTTTTATTTTTTTTTCAATTTCTTATAGTGTAAATGAACTTCTTACCAAATTTTAAGTCTGTCAGTGCAGTAGATATATGAAATCTTTTTGATGAGTGAGTGAGTCACTGATAAAATTATCGATTATCAGACATTTTCAAATATCATTATCTCGGAAACTAATCATGCGTTATTTATAAAATTTTGGATGCTGGATAATTAAGGGAGCCTTACTACACATTTAAAATTACAAGTACGTAGGTCAAATAGATTTTCAGTAGTAGAGTGTCGAAATTTGGCGAAAACAGCTCGAAATGGTTCGTGTAAATATACCCACGGCCGATGTATCGGCTTTTTTGCTTTGGGAACTTGGCTGACACACTGCCGTGTGTCTAGATGTATAGATATGACATTATAATAAATGACTTAAAAACCATAAATAAATATTCACAAAATTCACAAGAGCTGCAAGCTTAGAGGAAAATTGTTATGTATAAACAGTAATATATCTTAGACTTATCTAAGAGTCATAAGTACATAAACGCCTGGTTGTGAAATGCTACGAAGTAATCTTCAGACATAAAATCAGGAGCAAAGCTTTAATATCAAAGAACATATTATTAATTCTAATTTTCATTTAATAATGGTGATCATCTATCATAAACTTTGTACAGTTAAGAGTCAAACTAAATGCACACAAGCAACTAAGTAACATTTACGTCATGTTAAAGTGTTATTATGTTATATGTTTCAACCATTTCCGTCAAAATTACAGTGCAATAATTTTAGTTGTATATCAATATTAATATATTTTAGATTTACGGTCATAAGTACTTAAAAACTCTGTTGTGAAGTAATATAAATTAACCTTCATAAATTCAATCAGTAGTAATGTTGGAATATTATTAAATGTAATGCCAGTTAAAATTTGCATTTAATATAGATGATCATTTATCATTAACTTTGTGAATAATTAAGTATGCAAACAAATATGGAATTTTTAAATTACAGTAAAATAATGTTTCAATCATTTCATTGAGAGTTTTACAAAAAATAATTTAATATATTTAGAAATATATATTTTGTGATGGAATAGAAAATATTTTTTTATGATTTATTTTACAGTAATTTTTTCGAAATTAAACAACCATAAATAAAAGAAACTTTTAAGGAAATCGGTGAATACATCCTTTAAAGTAAGTTTTAAATAGGCAGAGAAAATCTTTCTTAAAAAAAAATTTTTTTTTTTCATATTTGGCTAATTCCATGCGCGGATGTAGTGTCAGTCACAGAGATGTAAATAGCTACGATGTTTGACTACCAGAATTATAGTAAAGGAAAATGTGATTTATTCAGTCCCATAAATCTTCAATTAAATACAGTGAAGAATTTTCTTAAAAAATACCGGTGGCCAAAAATCATAGAAGTCTGCGGCTATGTGACTTGCACTACATTCACACATGGAATTAGCCATTTAGAAACATTTCCTAGCGCAATCAATGGGCTTTACATATATAAACTTTCTCAATAATAAATTTAGTTACTACTTCTAGCTATATGCATCGGAATGTTTGAAAACAAAATATATTTAACACTCATGTTTAATCGAATTTAAGTTTATATGTCAGACTTTATTTAACGTTTAATCGAATTTAGCTTCAATCGACACAGAATAGAATTATTAAAAAAATTATTATTAAAATTGTATAGGACAGAAAAAATTATTAATAAAATTTTATAGAACGTATAGTCGTGGAAAAAATAAAAATAAATAAACATCCCTACTAACTTTTCAAAAAATGATCGTAGAAGAAAGTTACTGGTACGAAACGATTATAAATAAAATCTACTTTTAAATGATGTATGTAAAATTGGCTTTTGGGGGCCATCTACATATCCAAACAAAGCCAAACTTTGTTTTATTATTCAATGGCACTGCCCAATTCTGTCACCATAAATAAATTCTACATCCTTCAATTAGTCTAAATACAAATTTTCATGAAATGCCTACGATTAGTTTCAGAGAGAGTAATTATATAATAATGAGTATATTTTAGGGGCTGCATCCAAATTGAAGTTTGGTACTCGATTATTGAAATGCTATAGAATGACTAAGTCACTTCCATTATTGCTATATTTCTTGCCAAGATGACCAATTTACTTACTTAATATGTTATATACGGTAAAATCCTTTTCATTAGACATTTTGTATTGATTAGAGTTTAAAGTAGTTTTCAAATATGGGAATATGATTAGAATATTATAGTTGTTTTTATAATCCATTTTCTCAAATTTTGAATTTATTTAACTCACCTATTTCTAAATGTATTTATAAAAATGTGAAGAATATCGGCGAATACGAAATTCAGAACAAAAAAAGGTATGAAACAGTATAAGAAAACAATGTACAAAAAACCCAAACAAATTGCTTTTTAGTCTGAAAATAAATCCTAAGTCGTTGTTAAAGGCATATTTTTAAATCTTATTTTCTCGACATCGGTCTTTTTGAGGGGGGGGGGTGAATTGTGTCTTTCTAGATCTTTTAAGATATGTTTGCATGCTTTATATTCCGATTTATTTGAAGAACTAAAACTAAATGTATGTTAAAAAGGCATCAGGACAACTCTACTCTTCTTTGAAATAGTGTTAATAATTGTATTATTAAAGTTATTTTATTTGAAATTTTGCACTTATTTCATTAATGCCTGTTGGCAAGAAAACTTGCCATTTGATATTTTAATTTTTTTTTATAAATATTTAAAATTTTTTGCACACTACTGCCGATGGGAAAAAACTTGCCAATCAGAAAATCATGAAAATAACTTTAATTAACCTGTGTATTCGAATAGATCTAAATAAGTAAATGCGAATGTAAAGTTTATTTTTCGGTAAACTGCCAATATAAAACTCAATTATTAATCGATATTGAAACAGTTCGAAGAGACAACTGAAAATGCCGCGTTATATAACGGAGACTTCTCCCAGCTTGCCTCCTGCTAATCATTTGACTTTTCATTGATTCACTTAATTGTGAGGCCATTTTGTTTCAGCAAATAGAGAACACATATGCATTTATAGGAAACTTTACTTTAAACATACATACCATAGAAAAAAAATAGGTTTATTAGACTGGAGAAGAAGTAATAAATTCAATTAAATGTAACAAAATAATGAGTAAATTTTTTTTTCTAAGATAGAAGTGGTTTTTTTTATGAGCTTTGTTAATTTAAAAATAAAAAAGAAATCAATTTACATATATGACGTCAAATTTCATTTCGTTCAAATACGATTTTTATAATAAAAATAAAAAATAAAAAATAAAAGCAGACACAGAAAAAGTTTAAAAAAAAATCATATTCTCGATTGGTTCAATAAAATGAGTAAAATATGTTTTAAAAATTATGCTTTTCTGTAGGGGAGATGGGGGATGAATGGGACATTTTCACAAAAACATTTATTTTAAATATTTTATATAATTTATTATCAATATTATATATCACATGTCAAACTTTAAGTGTTTGACAACATCCTATGCACAATACTTGTTCAAGATTATTATTATACAGATAAATAAATTAAATTTAAAAAAACGTTCTTTTATGTTCCAATCATCCTTACAGCAAGGATGAATGGGACACAAACATTTTCCTCCCCGCATTCAATGTTAAGGACTAAAAGCTGAACAAAAATGCCGCCTTGGCAAAAGCTGAGAGATTATAAATTGTAATATGATCTCCAGGATTATATGTTAGTCTTGGACTCATCTCATCTTTGCCTTAAAAGGCCATAAACGGTGGACTGAAGACAATGGCTACAAAGAGGATGAAATGTTAAAAGAATAATTACCATAAAGTCTTAATTTATCAACCTATATAATATTATTTAGTTAATAAAAAAATTCAGTAGCCTCTAGGGACGAATGAAGCAGTCCCATTCATCGCTATTTGAAATGTCCCAATCATCCCCATGATGCATATATTCAATTGTGAGCTGTTTTGTCTCAGAAATTATTTTGTCACAATGGTTAATATGCATTCATTTTAATTACCAATACTGAGCCTTTAAATAAAAAACTACAACATATCTTAATTGTTTATATTGCATAAGATATTTAAGTAACTTCAAATGTAAAAAAATTTACTTTAAGCAGAGTTTTCAGGAAATGCAAATTTGAAGAAAACTGAAAACAGCCATGTGCTCTTGCTTTTGGTTCTGAAGCACACTATGGTAGTGAAATCTAGGAGGATAGGAAGCAACTAAAAAAAATGTTTATTGTCTGAAATATTGAGAGCGTCCCTTCCATCGCTTGTCCCATTCATCCCCCATCTCCCCTACATCACAGACGGCTCCTTAAACCAGCAAGCATCTTGATGTTTTCTAAACATAATTTGATAACTTCTTGGTAGATAAATTTGAAATTTTGCATGTGCATAAAGCATGATATAACAAATATAAATCCATCAAAAGAAATTATAGATCGAAATTCATAATTTTTCGAATATTAATTTCATAGTTCATATTATAAAATTATAAAATTACAAATTCAATGTATTTTGTTTTGGTTTTTAGTACCGTACAAAAAATTAGCACTTTTGGATTATAATTTCAGGAGATATTAATTAAAAAATGAATATATAATTCAACATTAGAGCTCTAAATTTTGAAAGTTTATAATTGAAAAACTTATCATCCGGTCGACATGAAATTTGGTATATAGGCATAGTTTGAACCAAAAATTTAACTGTCAAATTTTGGTATTACCATTAAAATAACAAAATTTAGACAGGCTCTGATATGTAGATGGCTCCTTAAGCAAATTTTATTTACATAATTTGTTTCCAATCGTTTGGTACTAGTAAGTTTCTTCTACAATAATTTGTGGTAAAATTAGTAGGGGGTGTTTACTTTTTATTTTTCCACGACTGTACATGGGATTTTTTACACACAAAAAAGAATTTTTATCAAGTTAGGTGACAATTTTAATTATATGTTTTTTTCTACATGAATAATATTTTTTAAAGTTTAATTTGAAATTTCAGCGAGTAAGAATGTTTGCAAAGAATAAATAATCTTAAAACAATATTAGTTTTTAATTACAAATTTATTTGAAAAAATATTTACTTAGATCGTAGAAGTGCCATTCAATTTTCATGACTTTTTGTTAATGAATCCTTATTACTTTGCAGTTTTAAGTGGATGGTAAATATTAATTTTCATAACTGATAATATTTTATCAAACCAAAACATAACGCGCTTACTTATTTCAATCTATCTTTATGAAAACAGGTATCAGGATGTAATTAAAAAAAAACTTTATGAGTGCCTTTAATAAAATAAAGTTGTCGAAAACCCTAAAAATATGATCTTAAACAATGTATTCTTTTGCAAGTGAATAATGTTTTTTAAGCATCTCGATTTTTTTCACTATTCTAACCAAATATTTATGTATACACTTTAGATATATGATTATACCTCAAGAATTAATCACATCTAAAACTTTTGATGTTCAAATATATCCACTTAGTAAAACATATTATTTAGTAAAGAAAAATATGTTTAAAGAAATCTATTTATTCTACATTGTTTAGATAACTGCTTATATCTAAATAATTGAATTAATCACATCCAAAACATTTATCTACAAATGATTAGTATGAATGCTTTTGTTTTCACTTAACCAATTATTGACGAGCGTAATTGCAGAATTTTTAATCTTGTATCTCCTGTATTCCAAAACGCAATTTTTTTGCCTACCGTAATTTCGCGCGTATACGCCGCACCTCAGACAATTCGATTTCCTACCAGAATTTATTTTAAATGAAATGTGACTTGCTTCTGCTTAGCACTTATTTGACTTCTTATTTTCAATAAAATTTCCGGTTTGAAAAAGACTTAACTAAGGTGCGGCGCATACGCGCGAAATTACGGTAATTTATTTACAGATATTCTCCGATCATATAAGATAAAATTTTCCATTTAAATTTATTGGTGGGAATAATTGAAGGTACTGATAATTTTAAACGTCAAGTACCCCTGTTATAAGTCCGTTCTGTATAAATTGATAGATATAATAGATTATATACAAGGCTGCACGAAAGAATTTGCACGCAATACTGGATAAGGACAGCAATTGCTGAAAATAGATTTTAACTGAGTTATGTGTTTTTAACACCTTCAATATGGTTGAAACATGTTTATGAATTAGCTTTCTCCGTCTACCGGCCGTCTGTCTGTCCGTGGTCTAATCCGCGTTAATATACTCGGATTGTCACGCAATTGATATATGTTATTGATGTTTACTATTGCATGTTTTGTATTGAAAATTAAAAATGGTGTGTTCGGTATTGAAAATGAAGTGTGTCGCGCTTATAATTACTCTGCAGGGACACTCAAAATAATTGGGTTAAAGTACCGTCTGTTAAAAATAATTGCTAGAAGAGAGTTTTCAGTAGCGATACGCGATTTTTAAATTCAACTATTTTTTCGCCTATTACTTGGTGTGTGTAATTTCTATGGATCATATACAGGGCAGCACAAAAAAATCTCGAGCACATGTCCGGTTATAGACGGAAATACCATAAGGGGAATTTTACACTGCTCTACGAGTTTCCTAAATGAACTAAATTTTAGAATTATATGTAGTGTATATACAAATCGATTTATAATATACAGAGCTGCAGAAAAGAATTCGGATATTTTCCCGAATATTGTTGGTAATTCCTGAAATTGTGTTTTTAAGTATGTTATACTTTTTCCAATCCCCGGGATTGTACTTATACTCAAAAGCAAAAGCTGAGTTCCCGGGGCAGTCATCTCTTGTTTAATTAGACATCATATTTCACCTTATGAAACGGTAAAGATTTGTATATGTATATTGGAAGTGATGGAAAGTGTTACATAATCTATACTTGATGCATGATTTTCCTTCTTGTTTAAATTACTTATTTAGATATGACATTTGTATGAAAAAATGAATTTTTTTATTAATATTCTGTTTAAGTTAGAAAATGTTTCATAATCTATGCTTGATACAGGACTTTTCGTTCTTGTTTAGATCTGTTATAGATGTGATAGCAATACATAAGCTGCAAATTAAGTTTTGGTCATCCAATGTTTTTAGTACTACGATAGTTACCTAGATCTTATGGATTTTTTTTATTAATAGCATGTTTGTTATATTTTACGAAATATGCTTTTGTATCAACAGTGTCGAATAATTATACCTTTAGAATCTCGGGCGGAAAGAATAGTTCACTTATAACACCAGAAATAAAAGTTTGCTGACATTTTCATATAGTTTATTACTTGTTGACACAAAAACCATCACAAAACGGAACATTACACAAATATATATAAGACTGACATTTCACTTTTTAAATTTTCGGAGAAGAAAACAACACGACTTAACAATTTTCTATTTACATCATCGCTCTTCGAATAACGAGCTCATTTCGAACAAGCTCACGCGTCAACTGATCAAAAGTATTTCTAGATCACGTGATGCGTGGCGCGTTTCGCTGGGAAAGTCCATTTTTTCTGGAAGGGGCTTTCTGCGTTACATCCTCCCCCTCTGTTTCCGACATACGTCTCGGAGAGGAAACAGGATGTCTTCTGGGTCTCCCTCTTTTTCTCAGAGGTGCAACTGGAGTAGTTTCAGTTTCTTGGAATGGTGTCAAGGCTGAAACATGATAAGACCCAATTCTCTGAGTAGGATTGTCTAGACTAGCAATGTGATATGTCACCAGTGATTTTTGAGTCAAAACTATATATGGCCCATCCATCTTAGGCATAATTTTTGCTGTTTTCTGGTTACTTGCCTTGCTCACAGGGTGTAATAGGTAACCCATACTTTTTCACCAGATGTAAAATAAACTCTTCTACGATTTTTATCATAATATTTCTTACGCTGATCTTGTTGTATTTCAACTCGCTCTTTCACTTTCTTTGAGACATCTGCAAGACGTTTAAGATAAGGAGTTATTTCAGGAACAAAATTGTCATTTTACACAACTGCTCTAAAATCATTCACCACATCATCGATTGTTCTTAGTTCTCTACCAAAATGCAGATAGGCAGCAGTTTGGCCTGTTGTATCAGATTTGACAGAGTTTATAGCAAATCTAATAAAAAGAAGTTTATCAATCCAGGAATCGTGTTCATCCCCAACAAGGATTGCTATTCGAGGTGTCAAGTCTCTATTTTTACGTTCGACTGTTTTGGCTTGAGGGTGGTACAAAGGTGTCAATGATTGGTCAATTCCAAGAATGTAACAAACTTGTTGTAGAACAACGCTCACGAACTGAGGGCCGTTATCACTTAGGAGTCTTCTTGAGATACCATAACGAAGGAAAATCTCTTCAATCAGCGTAGTCGCACATTCTTGGACAGTGGCAGTTATTAAGGCAAACAGTTCTACCCATTTAGTGGCACAATCTTCTACTATAACAATCCATCGGTGCCCATCTTTACTACGAGGCAGTGGTCCAAAGATATCAATGATGAGAGTCTCAAACCGCCGGACATAAGCAGGTGTTCGTAATAAACCAGGTGGTTTCTGATTTGTTAGCACTTTCCAACCTAGTTGAAAAGTGCTTATGACTTCGGTTTGTCTGGCCGTCTGCCGTCTGGCCGTCTGGCCGTCTGCCGTCTGGCCGTCTGCCGTCTGTCCGTGCTCTAACTCCCGTAAATATGCTCGGATTGCTCTGCAATTTTTATATGTTATTGTCGTTATCTATAGCATGTTCCCTATTTCAACGGAAGTGTGTAGCACTTATACTTTTTTTACAGGGACACTCAAAAGAATTCCGTTACATTGCGGTCTATGGGGAAAAATCATTTGCGGTTTATTTAAATAATGTTTCACTATTTTAAACACATTGTAATTTATATATATTACTAAGGTGCATTAGAAGAAGCTTAATATGGAACAGGGTGTGCATAGCACTTATAGTTACTTTACAGGGACAGTAAAAATAATTCCGTTACATTACGTCTATGGAGAAAAATCGTCTGCGGTTTATTTAAATAATGTTTCACTATTTTAAACGCATTGAAATTTATATATATAGATCACTAAGGTGCATTACAAGAGGCTTACTACGGAATATTGTGTGTATAGCAGTCATCGTTCATTTACAGGGACACGCAAAAGAATTCTCTACGGTCTGTTAACAATAATTCCTGGAAGTGCGTTTTAAGTTATTGAACGCGATTTTAATTTTAACTGGCTTTTTGTCTATTACGTGGTGTGTATAAATTCTGTAGATCCTATACAGGGCAGCACAAAAGTTCGCGAACACATTCTGTTTATTGACAAACTCCAGACGGAGAATTTTAAACTGTGCTACGCGTTTCCTAAGTGAACTAAAATTATCATCCTATGTAGTATATATACAAATCTATAGATCCGATACAGGGCTGAATAAAAGTATTCGGATATTTTTCCGAATATTGTATATGTTGGAAATTCCTGAAATTATGTTTTTAAATATGTTATGCGTTTTCTAAATTGTTTACTTAGATGTTAGCTTTTAGCTTATTAAACGGTATGATTTGTAAAATTATTTTGGAAGCGTTGGAAAGTGCTATATAATCTATGCTTGACGCATGATTTTTCGTTCTTGTTGATTTATAACGAGCTTATTCTGGGCACTTCTTCACGTATTCAGAAATGTATGCTCTCATGCCTGTCCAATAATATCTCTTAGCAATTCTCTGATAAGTACCTGCTTCACCATAATGTCTGGCTAAGGGTTCGTCATGATGAAGTTTCAAAATGTTTTGTCTTTCTTGTACTGGAATTACCAGTTGCGCGTCCTCGGCGTCTGATTCAGGAGCATACCGGTAAAGCACACCTTGATTCATCAGGAATCCTCTATCAGTCCAATTGGCGAAGTCTTCACTTTTCTGTTCATCTTCAAAACAATCTATAATCTTTTTAAGATTTTCCTCTTGCAACTGAGCTTCTCTGATATCGTTTGTGCTTCTTGTTGGCATGTCTATGGTGACAAAGTTGCATGTCTCACAGAAAGCAGACTGATGACTACAGACAGGACGCGATAGCATGTCAGCCACAACATTAGATTTTCCAGGTTCATATTCTATTTTTAATAAGAAGGACTGTACTTGTACTGCCCGACGGGCTAATCCTCCCGATGGTGACTTAAGGCTCAAAAGCCATTTTAAAGGTTGGTGGTCTGTAGCTACAACTACTTCTTGGCCTTCCACATAGCCACGAAATTTTCCTAAGGCCTAGACAACAGCTAATGGCTCGCGTTCCGTAGTGGAATAATTTCTATCAGCACTTGTAAGAAGACGGCTAGCGTATTCTATGGGATGTTCAGAGGTCTTGTCATCACCCTGTAGAAGAACAGCGCTGGGAGCATAGTTACTAGCGTCTTTACGCAGAATAAATTGTTTGGTCCCATCAGCTTGCTTAAGAACAGGAGGTATTATGAGACATTGTTTTAGAGTTTCAAATGCTGTTTGTGCTTCGTTTCCCCATTTCCAAATAACTTTCTTTTTCGTCAGATTGCTAAGGGGCCTTGAGATATCAGCAAAATTTGGTATAAATCTATATTTATCTAATTTGGTATAAATTTGTACCAAGAACAGGTCTGTAAGAAAGACTGGATCTCTTTCACATTTTTAGGAGGAGGTATCGCTTTAATTGCATATACTTTGTCTGGATCTACTTCTAGACCATTTGGTGTTATCCAGTGCCCTAGGTACTTGACCTTTTCGCAAGAGAAATGACATTTTTCACGCTTGGCATCTTATTTAAGTTCTATGAGTCTCTCGAACACAGCCGTAAGATCTGAGAGATGTTTATCAAAAGTGTCTGATAAAACGATGATGTCGTCTAGATATGACAAAGCAAGAACATCCTTAAGACCACATCTAAATTGATCTATCATTCTCTGAAACGTAGCAGGAGCGTTCTTGAGTCCAAAAGGCATTTTTAAAAAACGAAAAGTACCGAAAGGACAGACAAATGCAGTTTTATCTTGATCTGCTGGGTAGACCTAAACTTGGTGATATCCTGAACGAAGATCTATAGTTGACATATAAGATGTATGCTTGGCTTCATGTAAAAGGTCGTCCATTCGAGGTAATGGATATTTAACTACCACTGTAACTGCATTTAATTTTCTGTAATCGATGCATAACCTCATACTACCATCCGGCTTTGATACGAGAACAACCGGTGAAGCATAAGGTGATTCACATTCCTCTATGATTCCCTGAGCTATAAGATTATCCATTTCTTTCTTAACAGGAATCATCCGATAAGGTGGCACAGCAATAAGAGCACTATCACCGGTATTGATACGATGCTCTACATACGGGATTGTCTCTCCCTCTGATTGAAAGTATTTTTCATACCTTTTTAGGAGACTATTAAGTTTTTTCTCTTTCGTTAGAAGTTAAATTTTTGCCTTCATCTTCACGTAAGTCGTATGGACTGACTTCGACCGCACCAGCTGACGAATTATTTTCTTCAACGTATTCATCTACTAAATGAAACTTTTTCTGAGGTTTATTACTGAAAAACCACGTTTTGTTGGCAGTATCTAACACCCTGTTAGCATTGTGCAAAAAATCCATGCCTAAAAGCGTTCTATTACCTTTAGCATTTGGTAATACAATGAACTCCGTTTTGAAGCCGTCAGCCAACGTGACATCATGAGTATGAGGGTTCAGTGCAACACCAGTTTTTAAAAATACCTCATACATACGTTCTCCCGCAATGGAACGATTCGCTCCCGTATCTGCACAGACTAACACTTTCTTATTGCAGATCGTGATAGGCACATTTGGAGCTGAAACTGCTGAAGTATTTAAACTATACAACTTAAGACAATATGCTTGCACATTTTCTTTTTTAACCGAAGGGGTACAATCTGGGAATTTCTTTTTTATAAATCCCACTTTACTACAACCATAGCAAGCAATATATGATTCTAAGCGTCGATTACTAAACTTAGGAGGAGATCTGTCTTCTTTTGGAGGCTTACTATACTTCCAATTATTATCTCGACGAGAAAAATCTTTTTTTACTTGGGGTACAACCGGATCTCTTTCAAGGAACGTACTTCTTATAATTTCATAGGCATCTAGTTTTTCAGCGAGGTTTGACTGGCGAATTTAGATTTTTCCCAATCAGCTAACATATGCTGTTTGCATTCGAGAGGCACGCGCTTTTTCATTTGATCAGCTATTATCAGATCCTGAAGAGCTTCAAAAGACGTTACAGATAATTCTTTAAGCCGGTTTTCAAAATAAGCCCGAAGTTCGAAATAATAATCTCGCCAAGAGATTCCTTTTGCCTTGCGATGAGCAAAGAACAGCTGTCTGAATTTTTCGCCACTAATTTCAAACCGTTTTAGAAGTAAATGTTTAACGTGCGAAAAATGTGAAGCGTTTTCATCTGATTCACGAGCGATAAGCGTAGAAATAGAATATGGGACAACACTCAGTAAATACGATACCCATAGATGCTCAGGTACCTTCGAGAGCTTTAACTGGCGTTCCAGGAGCACCGATAACAAGGTTACATCATCAGTTTCTGGCCGTAATGTAGGCAACAACATTTGGACATCTATCTTACTTTCCGCGTGAGATATGATCCCTGTCGCATTACCACATACCACTCCACTGCAAGCACTCTGGCTCTGAGCCTGTAACTTAAGCTTCTCAAGCTCAAAATTCATCTAAAGCTTTTTAAACCGCATCTCTTCTGTCCTACGCTTCTCTTCTAATTCCAGCTTATGCTTTTCTAACTCTGTTTCTTTTTGTTTATCCTGTAATTCCCGCCTACGTTGTTCTTCTTCCCGAGTTGCAATTTGATTCCTGACTAATGAATTCACAAAATAAACATCGAACGAGGGGGAGGATTTCATTTTTTCCCGCAATGTGACAACGGTCATACTGGTTTGCACATCTAAATTCATTTCTAACACAACCTGGAACAAATCCTCTTTTGCGAGCTTTATTAAGTTCAGACATTCTTAATTTTAGCAAAACAACTAGTCGAAAAACCCTATAAATGCCAAAAAATTCGTTTAAACCATACCCCAGACGTGAGCTTTGCCGTTACAAATAATATAAACTTTTGATAAAACAAAACAGTGAGCTTTAACTATAATATGAACTCTTACTACAAAACAGAACAAGGATTAAATCTCTTTTGATTTAAATAAACTGAATTTCATAACGCGACACATTCAAAACAATATTTCAAATGAGATAAAAAAAAATACATAACTGAATAGTTGTCATTTAAATAATATTCTAGATGAAAACAAAACACATAACTGAATATTTGTCACTTAAATAATATTCTAAATGAGATAATAACACATAACAGAATAATTAAACTTTTAACCAATATTATTTTTAAATTACTAAGACAACTTAATATCGGTTTTGTTCAGTACAACTTAAAAAAAAAAAAAACTTTCTACCTTAATAAAATCAAAACATGCATAACTTACTCATTTACTTTTAAATTTCACAATAATGATTCTTTTCTCAATAAATCAAGAACTCAGAATTAAGTACTTACGTTCAGCATTAAATAAGAACAAACATTTACATCGAAACTGTACTCAATTATTTTAAAACCAATAATAAAAGAAAAACAAAAAGTAATCAATTCTTTTAAAACTAATAATAAAAGAAAAACAAAACATCTTTATGATAACTGCTATAAAATTACGAATACTTTATATTAATTTGACCTGAAACTGATAATATAATAATTTTACTTGAAACTGATATCAGTTTTACTTTCTTTCTTTTTTTTTCACAGTCACAATAAGCAATCAAGGGAGGGGGGGGGGGGGGAGGGGAAATATATAATAAAATAACAAAATAATGTAAGAATAAACCACAAATATGTTAAGAATAATTAAAATCATGTTTTTAATAATCTAACTGAAGTTGAGAATAATCAAACTAAAGTTAAGAATAATCCAAATGATGATAAGAATGCATTCTTTGTTTTTATAAAAAAAATTACGGATCCGTTTTTACCAAGACACACATGAGTTACACATCCGTTACAAGGACACACATGACACAAGAACAATTTGTAGAACTCTGTAAATACACATAATGCATTATTTTCTTGGGCGTACAAGAAACAATTTTTAGAACTTTGAAACGAAGATTAAGAACACATCAAAAATCGTATGCTGCAATGGCGACCGGTTGCGCCATTTTTTAAATTGTAACTGCTGAGAAACGAAAAATTTCCAAAAGTCAAATAAGATCCCAAGATCCTTCTTGATGCGAATTTTATTTGCTGAAATAAAGCACTTTGCATTTTATCTGCGGATTTCTATTTGCAGAAATAAATCATTATCACTTTCACTGCGGATTCGAGTTGTAGAAATAAATCATCTACATTTTTCACAGGATTTGTAGAAATAAATCACATAGCATTCTCATAATATCATTATATAATATCATAATCACATTATCATAATATCATTATATAATACCATAATCACATTATCATAATATCCTTATATAATATCATAATCACATTTTCATAATATCATTATATAATATCATAATCACATTATCATAATATCATTATATAATATCATAATCACATTATCATAATATCATTATATAAATCACTGTGGATTTGTAGCCCGAAGTCTGGTAGCAAATTTGTATCAACACTGTCGAATAATTATACCTTTAGAATCTCGGGGCGGAAAGAATAGTTCTTTTATAACACCAGAAATAAAATTTGCCGGCATTTTCATATAGTTTATTACTTGTTGACACAAAAAACATCACAAAACGGCACATTACACAAAGATATATAAGACTGACATTTCACTTTTTACATTTTCCGAGAACAAAACAACACGACTCAACAATTTTCTATTTACATCACCGCTCTTCGAATAACGAACTCATTTCGGCCAAGCTCACGCGTCAACTGATCAAAAGTATTTCTAGATCACGTGATGCCTGGCGCGTTTCGCCGGGAAAGTCCATTTTTTCTGGAAGGGGCTTTCTGCGTTACACTTTTTTATTGATTTGTTAATTTTTTTGAATAATCGTAATAATTAACTTAATATTGATTGTCCATTATAATTTATTCAAAAACTATGTTAAACGAAAAAAGTAAAATCACGCATAAATTATGAAACACTATATCCAATACTTTCAAAATATTTTAATGCAACTTCATATGATGCAACAGATCAATTTTTCGAGTGAGCCACAAAATTAGAAAACGATGCGATAAAAAGGACACTTATTCTACTATCGTAAAAAAAAGTTACTTAATCATTTAAATATGTTTAAATTATGTAAGTATGGCGATTTATTTGTATATTTTGTTTGGCTGAAGTAATTAGTAATTTTGTATTAACAATATTGTCATTAATTTATATTTTTTTCTAAAAAATAGAAGAAAATTAAAAGACCATTATAGAAGAAAATTAAAAGACCATTGTTTCTTTACGCAATTTTTTTAAACTTTTTAAAAACTGAATTCAATAAATTCAGCTACATCATTTGATTATTATTTTTTATTATTTGATTATTTGTATATCCCTCAAATGTACCAAATATTGTGTACGAAATATGATGGGCTCTCTTGGAAGTTCATACGAACAGGATTAACTTTATACTTTGTATTATTTAAGGAAATATAATGCTTATGATCATATGTTAAGATTTTACTTCATATTCATTTCTAGTTAAAAATGCTATATTTCATAGAGTCAAATAGTCTCTTGATGTATATCACATTGCATTTGACGTAAACTTAAGTAGTTGATAATAATTGTATATGGCATTTTAAGTAATAGTACAAAGTACGGACAAAGAAGTATCACATAACATATACATTCTCTTATACTGTCAGAACACATTAGAAAACACTTCATTTTTAGAAAATAATTCATGATTTTTGCTTTATCTATATAAAAAAAGCTTAACAATGAAAATTAAATGTGAAATATAGAAAAAAAAGTTTATTCGTATACAATTTGATTTAAATAGCAATAAAATACAGAATTTTTTCGAATAATATATTATTTTTAAAATTTTGTTTTAATATTTCGAGTTGGAGTACGTAAAAATAAATTTAATTTAAACTTTTAATAAAATGTCATTTTTTTTTTCGTGACGACTATTCTTAAAATAGCTGAAATATATATATATATATATTCTGAATTTTCTTCGTTTGTATCATAACATTCCTTTTCTCTCGGATTAACTAAACGCTGTTTACTTTCAAGGAAAGTATTGTAATTAAAATTTGTTTGTGTATGTATAAGAGTGAAGACATTAACGCCAAAACGATACTTCTGATTGAGCAGACACGCTTAATCTCGGAAACTAGGAGAAGCAAAGTATCTCTTTGCCTCAAACCTTTCATACCTGAAAAGGTTTATAAGTTCTACGCACATGAAAACTGATCAATCCTAAAAATATCATCTCCATGAGGTTTTCGAGTTAAGTTTATATTTTAACTATTAAGAGCCTACGCTAGTCACGCGAAGAAACGCTCAAGCTAATGTTAAGTCTATGGGAAGTTTCTTGCGCGATTTCTCGCTCGCATTTTAATATTTTCAAATGACTTTTTTGCATAGGATAGCTGATATCGATCTCTAACGTTGTTAGTTCTTACTTTTTGGATTTTGGTTACAGTTTTTTTATAATCGGACATTTTTTAATTTCGGAACCTGTTGGAACCGGTTCTGAAAGTGAAAGTACCCTTATATAAAAAAACTGGAACCAAAATCAAAAAAGTAAAAACTAACAACGTTAGCGATCGACCTCAGCTATCCTATGCAAAAAAAATCATTGGAAAATATTAAAATGCGAGCGAGAAATCGCGCGATAACCTTCCCATAGACTTAACATTAGCTTGAACGTTTATTCCCGTGACTAGTGTAGGCTCTTAAGAGCCTACTTCAGTCACGCCAAAAACGCTCCAGCTTTTCATTATCTCTGTACAAACTATATGTAGAGATGATTTGTAGTACACATAGTTGTTGTATGTTATTAGTTATCCTGGTGGTTTTTAACAGGTTCATCAGGATGACATGTAATTGAAAAACAGTTTATGGATCATATGCAGATTTTCTTCGATAAGTTTAATGAAGTAGCGTGGATGTTCTCTTGCAGTAGACAAGCTTCCTCCCACCCCAAAAACATAAAAGAATAAACAGGCAATATAAAATTAAAAATTATAATTGGAAGCCCTATTTTACAATCAATTTAGGGCCCCTTTTAAATTTTTGAGGGGAAGGTCGTGCATCGTATGCCTCTTGCATAATTAGGCACTGTAACTAAGCGCCCATTTGGCGAATATCTTGTAAACAACTGCCGAAAGAACTTTATAGATTTTCTTTCAAATCAGCAGGTGGATTAGTTATTTAATCCATTTCCAAACCCCTTGAACCCTTTACCGGATAAAGCACTTCAATTGCTAAAATGTTGAAATAAATGATTGACACCGGAAATTATGGACAAATTTATTTTTATATATGAAAAAAGCGATATTTCACATGTATAATAAATAAAAAACATTTCTATTAAAATTCTGCTGTCATTGCTGAATTTCGTAATTAAAATTTTGTGGTTTCTTAGGGAAACCAATGTCCGTTAAAGAGTTAAAACCCTTTTGCAACCGATTGTATCGAAAAAATCACCAAGGAAATGTTACAGAATATATATTATAAATATTGTGACGATGTAATCAAACGTTAGTAGCCTAGATACAGATGACGTCTCCAATATCAATACGGGAGGTTCAGTGTTCGAATTTAACAGATTCTACAATGTCAGAATTTTTTTATTTGGAAAGCTTGGCATCTATGTGGAAGTAGCGAAACTTTCTTCAAATTGCAATTTGTAAACTGCATTAAGCAATGAAGAAGATCGAGATATGCTTTAAATGAAATTAAATAAATAAATCAATAAAATAAGATTTGTTTAATTTTCATGGGATAAAGTTAATTCAGCACATTCGAAATAATTACTGACATGACTTCTACGGAAAAGCAAAAATCTATATTATAATTCAAAAACATATCTGTGAATAAAGCTGACCTCATTTTGTGGCAACACGTGTCCAATAAATATCGATTTTAAAGGATTTTTTAAAATTTCTAAGATCGCAGAATTTCCCTTTTTACAGCATCGAATAGGAAAATTTTTCTTTCAAATGCAATTTGTTTAAAACTCTATCTGAATTTCATAAATATTTAATGGTTTTCAAAATAATTTTCAAGCACTATTTTTTTAATCTATCTCGATCGCATGCTGCCGGATTGCGAAAGATTAACCCTTTGTCAATGTAAACAATTTGTTTACGGCTAATATTCCACAACTAAATAAAAACTTTAATAATAATAAATAAATAATATAAATAATATAATATAATTAAAAGAGAAATTTAACAGTCATGCAATCAAATTAGCGCTTAAATCATTGAAATTGTCAAAATCAAGAAGGCTGCTGTAAGTAGTCTCTATCTCGTGCAACTCGATTACGGAAGATTAATCCGTTTGCGGTTATACAATATAGATAATTCACCGTTTGTTTCCATTTAATATTCCATACTGGAATTAATGCTTCATAAGTAAATAAATAAAATAATATAAATAAAACACAAGTTCAACAGATATGGAACCGAACTACGCGAATAATAACAGAAATAACACAATCAAAAAGGCTGTTGTAAGTAGCAAAATCTTTGGTGATTTATTCAGTTACTAATTCCTGGCATACGTTTAATACGAAAGTATCGCTTTTAAAAAATGTCGACAAATTATTTGAATACATAATTAATATTTTTCCCATGAAGAAGCTTTTGGGGTGTTATGAGTGCGCAATTTAAAAAAAATAATATTAAATGTTACAAAAATCGATTAGATTTTACAATTAAAAAATGTTTTTCACTTATGTTCTGTAACTAGAGAAGCCCGGGTTGGATCCCTTACTTATATTACAAAATAAAGACAAATAATTCACTCTGCATTTCCTGATGCACACCCCAGTGTATGCCTATGTTTGTGCCAAAAAAAAAAAAAAAAATCCGAAAAAAAAATTCAAGATTGTGTATTGGCTTCTTGGACAAATAAAGAAGATGTCTAACCAAATCTTACTATTAACCAGATGTTTTTAATTTAATTTAATTAATAACATATATAAGACTTGTTTGCTTGACAACAACTAGGACCAATTTAAGCCTTCGTCGAGATGCTGAAAGGAAAGTCACAAAATGAAAATTACAGTTTGTAACGCCACAAAGTGTGTGCAATGGAGTCACTGGTATTTGAACCCGGCACCACAACATTGGCAGACGGACACCTTTACGGTTGGGGACATAAAGGACCCATGTATTTTATAACTTTCCAAAGTTGCTCGTGTCTTTTTGACTCTTGTCAAATTGACGTTGCCCAAATTTTGTGCTTACCATGTCTGATGAAGGTGAAAACTGCCATTTTCTTTCACGATTTTGCGTTAGTACAATTCTTTTCGAAGCTTTGTGTATGAAAATTCTCGATCATTTTTTTCTCCAGTGACTAATACACACTACAATGCGTTGCACTATAACAACTGAATAAAACAAAAAAGTACATATTTTTGTCTTTTTAGAGGATAAGTAGTTATAAACATTTGAGAAAGAAAATTGTTTTGGTAGAATCTATTTGCAAGGCAAATGAGATTTAAGAACGGTTCAGGTTTAAAATGTTTGTGATAAAATTATTCTATTATTATATTTAACTAATTTGTTTAACAGAAAATGTTCACTTCGCTGAAAATGTAAAATAAAATTCCAAAATTTATCATTTTCAAAATTATACCACATTTATACCAGCTATTTTGTTTATACCAAACACAACGTTATAAACTTTCCTTGCAAATTCATTTCTTAAGAATTCTACATCTTCTCATTGTCAGCAATTTACTTTCTTCTTTAGAAAAAGTACACCATAGGTTTCAACGAAAATAATTTCAAAGAAGAAACTTATTATATAGTCATCTGCATTAGGTACTCACAATTTTGTTCTCTATTCATGAATTTCACACACATTGTTAACTCTAGCTTTGATTCGTTAATGTGCGTAATACGTTTAGAAATAAGAAAAAATAGCCCAAATTAGTTTTTTTTAATTATTATTTTGTTAAAGATCAACTATAAAACTGAATAACTTTCATAAATGTACAACACTATAAATAGCATTTTGTATCAATTCAGGCTCAAAGTGAAATTACAATTATTAAAAATTTGTTTTTCATATTTATTTTATTTAAATTATTATGTAATAGAAAAGGAAATCGATAGCATCTAATTAATCCATGATTAAAAAATATTTATTAATATATATTATGGAAGAAACTAATCATTCAGAAAATAAAAACATATAATTGCAAATTCATGTTTCCGATTTGACAAATGTACATACAGTTCTGAATTTTTCTTTAAAAAATGTGAACAGATACTTTTCTTATGTATACTTCGAATATTGATTTATGATAAAAATGTATTGACAATTTTTATATATTTAAAAGAACTTAATTATGTTTAAATTAAAATGTAATCATATTTCCTCAGTTTTAAATTATTCTTTTTTTAATTTTTAAGAACTTTACTTATGCATACATCTTTGACTTATTGTAAAAATCTTTGTCCAATGTGTTGTCCAATGTGTTGAAGTGTGCTACACACTTCAGTTGAAATAGGGAACATACTATAGATGACGACAATAACATATAAAAATTGCAGGGCAATCCGAGCATATTTACGGGAGTTAGAGCACGGACAGACGGCAGACGGCAGAGAGACCGAAGTCATAAACACTTTTCAACTAAGTTGGAAAGTATTAAAAACAGGTGAAATTAGTTTTTTTTTTTTTTTTGTAGTTTGTTAAAGATAAACTCTAAAACTGGATAACTTTCATAAAGGTACAAGACAATAAATGACATTATATATAAATTCATGTTCAAAGTCAAATTACATTTATTAAAATATGTATTATTTCATATTTATTTTATTTAATTTATTATGTACTAAAAAGGGAAATCGATAACATCTAATTAATCCATGAATAAAAAATATTTACTAATAAATATTATGGAAAAAAGTAATGATTTAGAAAATAAAAACATATAACTGCAATTTCATGTTTCCGATTTGATAAATGTACATACGGTTCTGAATTTTTCTTTAAAGAATGTGAACTGATACTTTTCATATGTATACTCTTAATCCGTAAAAATGTATTGACAATTTTTATATATTTAAAAGAACTTAATTATGTTTATATTAAATTGTAGTCATATTTCCTGAGTTTTAATTATTCTTTTTTTAATTTTTATAAACTTGATTTATTATTTAAATTTAATTAAAAATGCATATATCTTTAACTTATTGGAAAAATCTTTATCCTTTTTGGTTTTATAATAATATCTTAGGTTTCAACCACTAACTCAATTAGTGGCACAACAGTTATTGAAGAGATAATTTTAAGAGGCACTTAAAATTTCTGCTTCGTTTTAATATGGTTTACAACTCCTAATTATTTCCCAAGAGTGCTTAGGTTTATCGACATAAACTATTACATTCTAAAATAAAAAAAGCATAAGGAAAGTGGTTATATATTTTGGAAATGAATGCATTATTTGTTTAATACGTTTTTGTTTAATAATTTCTTTAAGATCTAGATACAGAAAACCTGCTGTATGATTGGAAATAAAATAGAATATTTTTCAGAATGTTAAAAGTAAAAAATTAAATTATTTAATTTTTCGTGTATCGAATATTTTAAAATATGATTATATACCGAAAGAATTACTTAAACTTATAATTATAACGCTACATTCTCTATTAACTAAATGTTATATTGAAAAACTATTCCCAGAAAATATTAACATATACAGAGATAAACAAGTTGGAAATTGTACATCAAACATGACAAATGAGGTGCGTTCGTACTACAGCTAGTTATATAAATATTCAGATCTTGGTGATTTTTAATTCTGTGAAATGAATCATATCGTCTGCAGATTAATTTCTGTAATAAAATAAGTATCTCGGTCGCTGGACGATTAAACCTCGGAAGCTCCTATAACAAGAAGGCACAGATTAAAAAAAAAAAAAATCTAATTTCTTAATAAATGTTTTTATTAATATTTTCTGAAGTTTTGATTCGATTTTTATAAAATTTGAAATGTCTCGACAAAATTCTGCAAAGATAATATATCCTAAATTTCAAACCATTCGGTTGGGTAGTTTTTGCGTTGTTATATGCGGACGGACGGACCAGACGACGACAATAGGTGCTACGTATTTATATAATTACGAAAGCACCTAAAAAGGTTACGTCGTCAAAATGATAATTATTATGTTCGGCGGCAAATTCTAGCGTTCAAAGATCTATATATTAATCGTTATGTCCCATCATGGCTTCTTCCTCCCTGGCCTGTCCTCAACAACCTCTACCTGCACCTAGGCCGGGACAAACATATCGAATTCTGGATTATGGAATTCTAATAGCACGGAAAAGTTTTATTATCCCGTCAATAGTAATTGTGAAAAATTTCATTTTTATTGAATAATATCTCTAACCTCCTCAACACAGCCAAAGTTTGGAAAAACTACCAAAAATGGCCCTTTTTTCTAAAAATAATAAAAATTAGAAAAAAGGACGATCGTTTTCTAATGGCGGGCAAATTATCTACTAGCCCATCATAATTAACTGTAAAAAAATTTAACCAGGTGGGTTAATAACTTCTCCCTCCTCCACAGATGTTTTTCACGAAAATCCGCAAAACATGATATTTTGATCCAATATTTTATTACAAGATTATGTAATTTACGGCATGAAGGTTAGAACAGCTGATAATATATTAATGAATAATAAACAATCAACAATGTAAGTGCTTAACTAAATGTATTTTTACATTAATAAACATGTTCAAATCAAAATATCATGTTCTGCGGTTTAATGAAAAATTATAGTCGTTTTGAGGAATAAAATTTATTAATCGATCTGGTTAAATATTTTTACAGTTAATTATGAAGGAATGGTAGGCCATTTGCTCATTTTATACAAAAAAATGTCCTTTCTTCTAATTTTCATTAATTTTAGTAAAAGATGGCCGTTTTAAAAAGTTTTTCGAAATTATGGCCGACTTGAAGAGGGAAAAATCATTAACCGATCAGGTTAATTTTTTACAGTTAATTATGTTGGAATGGTAAAATTTTTAACCGTTTTTAGAAAACAATTGTCCATTTTTTTATTTTTATTAAAGTTAAAAGAAAATGACCGTTTTCTGGAAGTTCGTCGAAACATTGGCCATCTTGAGTAGGCAAATGTTATTAACCCATCTGGTTAACTTTTTTACAGTTATTTATAATGTACTGGAAGACCATTTGGCCGCTGATAGAAAACGATTGTCCATTTTCCTAATTTTCATTATTTTTAGTAAAGAATGGCCGTTTTTTCTAAAGTTTGGCGGTCTAAAGGAGTAAAAAAATATTAATCAATGAAAATGAAATTATGCCCAGTTACTATTGACGAAATAATGAAACTTTCCCGCATTATTAGAATTCCATAATCCAAAAATCGATTTTTTCGGCCCGGCCTACGCACACGTATCACAGCTCCCTTCAAACAATAAGCCTTTTCGCTGCCTCAAAAATTGTGTCTGTCGTAGGCTGATTTTTTTTCAGCGTTTGTACAGTCCCTTGAATTTGAAAACCAATAATTTATAAGAGTTTTTTTGCCTTAATTGTGTGAGATCAAATAATTGAAATAAAACTTTTAGAAATTATTGTTGTGTAAATTCAGGGAACGGTACAAACACTTAAAAAAAAATCCGCCTGCGAATTTCCCCCTTTTTCTGTCAGCGCGTAGCCCTAGTTATTCAGGGGGCAATCACACGTATATTTTGTGTTGTATCAAAAGGACCGGCACGAAACCGATAGTCATGACATCTCTGAGGGAGACAGAGAGTCTTTCTCCTACAATCATGCTGTTTCAGACAAAATCTATATATTTAAAACGCTAAGCGATTTATTTCGACAATCCGTGAGAACAAACTACTGCATCAAATTACACCATTCTCTTTTTAAATGAAAGATATTTGGACACAGATTTGTTATCGTGCATTCGTTTGTTCGAAAATTTAATTAATTAGCCGTAATTTTTAATTAAGCTTTTACTGCTGCTTCTGACGTCATAAAGTCGACAACTCCCACTGTTGCAAGGTATAGAGTTTATTCTGTAAACTCTGTGGTTCGCCAATCTTTTGACATTAGCTAACATCAACTAAGTAATATTTTAACATCTATATATTTAAAACGCTAAGCGATTTCTTTCGACAATCCGTGAGAACAAACTACTGCATCAAATTACATCATTCTTTTTTTAAATGAAAGATATTTGGACACAGATTTGTTATCGTGCATTCGTTTGTTCGAAAATTTAATTAATTAACCGTAATTTTCAATTAAACTTTTACGTCTGCTAATGACGTCATAATCGGATAACGCCTACTGTTCCGAAGCACAGAGTTTATTTTCTAAACTCTGTGGTTGAATAAAAGAGAAATAATAAATATTAAAAGCACGCGGTTTTAAGGCCGAATTTGTTAATTTGCAAGTTAAATTTCGGTAAAAATACTTATCCGCGTGTTTTATAAGCGAATAAAAATTCATATTTATTGTGACGTCACGGGAATATTGTCCATTGGGTTTATTTTATCATTATGCATTATAATTTTGTTGATGCCATTTTTTCATTACAATTAAATACAAAATATATTTATATTTGTGTGCATGGTGTTTAAGCATTAATGTAAGGTATATGAAGTACGTGTGAAAAGTTTGCGCCGGTGAAAATGACGTTATGCTTAGCTTGAAGTGCATTTTAACATTGATAAAACTAAAGAGAAAAATGTATATGATTGTGTTAACATGACATAATTTTACTGATTTTTGCATTCATAATCATAAAGATTAGAATTGGAACCGTCATTGATTTCTTCGTCTTGATTGCATACCTTGATTACATGTTACCAATTGTTTTTTTTTTTTTAATTATCGGATAGAAGATTTCCTTTTTTAATAAAAAAAATCACAAATGTAAAGGATTTCAGGAAATTTAAAGTTATTAAAAATAGTGTTATGGTAGAAAAAAATCTTGAAATAATTATTGTATTTTTTGCTAGAATAAACAATGTAAGACTAATATTTCATAGGAATTATTTTGGTAGATTTGTTATAAGTTCATTTAACAGTTCCTTATTAGCGCAAAGTCCTATTTCTTTCACTGTGAATTTCTCTTTCGATGTCAAAAAATGTTTTTCCACTTTTGGACGCCAGCCAAAATACAGTGGCAATTTTTAGAAATGTACAACAGTTGTGACAACAAAGGCACTATCGCTTTAGCTTTCATCGCGCTTACATCACTTCGAAATACTACAAATTTCTATTTTTTACTACATTTTACAATTTCAATTCTTACATCATCAATTAGAAAAAAAATTAGCTTTCGATTGAAATTTATTTGAAAACTGCCGATTAATTTAATGACTTTTTAAATAATTTTCAAGCATGAAAAATTTTTCAATTCTATCTTATCAATGACCACCAGTTTACTTCAATAATGTAAAATAGCCCCTGGGAAAGTTGCCACAATTGAAAATAGATTTCCCTAACCATCATAAAAAGTGAATAATAATTTTAAAAAAAAGTGATAAATCATAAGATCAGATTATCCATAAGATAGAACATTTCGGCGCTAAACAAAAATCTGTAAGGGGAAAAAAAAAAAAAAAAAAAAAGGCTATTTTTAGTTTATATTGAACATAAAATTGATATGTTGAATTCGTTGATGAATATGTTCCATCAGATATCAGGATATGCTAGGAATTGCATTTTTTTTATTTTTTTACATTTGCCAACTGTATAAGAGGAAAAATATCCCCAACTGTGATGGAAAAGGAATAATCATCCTGATTATGTCAAGGAACCGAAGGAACCATACAAATAAATTACACTTGAAAACATTAAAAATCTCCCTCATCTGCAGATAGATTTATTACTGTAAAAAACTTCTTAATCTTTGCATAAAAATTGATTAGCATAAAACAATGGATGCGTTTTAGAAGATATGGATTTGAAACGAAGAATGATTAAAGAAGACATTTTAAAACTTTCAATTTAATCATTTTAAAACGTTTTTAACGTTGAATTTCGACGGTGCTTTTGGGCAGATGCAATGCACATGCGCATAGGAGCTCATTCGGTTTCATTATCACAGGGGGGGGGGAGATGTGTGCTTTATTTACTATGTTCTGTTATTTACTGCATATGATATGAACGTAGGAATATGGTATTGTTACTTCATAGGTCCATGAATTTTTTTTCTTGCCGTGGGTGTAATGTAGGTGTAATATAGGTGTAATGTCAAACTGATTTGCATTACACAGTTATTTACGGATTGTTTGTTTGGAGTTTGCATCGGAAATAGTATTGTATTTGACTGGGGAAAAAAAAAATATTTGAAAGACTGTTTTATACGCGCCCCTTCGTAAATAATAAAGAAGCTTATTTTACTGATATTGTTATAGTATTTTTTTGCGTCAAGTTTTGACGGGTTCTATCTAGTCTATATATTTAAAACGCTAAGTGTTTTTTTTCGATAGTCCGTGAGAACAAACTGCTGCATCAAATTACATCAGTCTTTTTTTAAATGAAAGATATTGGGACACAGATTTGTTATCGTACATTCGTTTGTTCGAAAATTTTATTAATTAGCCGTAATTTTAGTTTCAAATTTTACTTCTGCTATGAGGTCATAAAGTCAATCGCCAGAGGATGCTGCAACATTTCATAAAATTGAAGTCTGACTCTGACAGTAACTTCAAGCTATCTGGGCAAGGTAGAATTGTAAACAAAGATCGAATACGTTATAAAAATATCAATGTCACCAATTTATTTACTTTTAACATTTGCTGAAACATTAAAACTAATACAAAAAGATTAAAATATATTAAATTACTCATAAATTTGTTTTTAAACGTTAATAAATTTTATTTATTAAATAAAAAATACTCTTACAGGGAACAGAAGCCACAGACGCACAGGGATTGGCGCGATTTATTTTTTGCGCTATTTTGGCGAGAAAACCCAATTTTCACACAATTTTTTTTATTAAATACATGCAATTAATTGTATTAATTAATTAATTTTAAATTATTTTATTTTATTTATTTACACACGTATTCAATTTTATTAACACCAAGTTGCCATACAAAGCAAAAATCTCCATTTTGGCGCCAAAAAGAAACCGCGATGCGACTGCGACATGTGTGCCGATTTAATCAAAATTGTTTGGGTGTACCGCATATTGGAAAATTAATTAAATCCATGATTATTGTTTCTTTCGGAGATTAAAAATAAGAAAATTTAATTCTTTACAAAATACAATTATTTGGTCGGAAATTTTTTCTTAGTTCGGGCTTAGTTAATATTCTGGTACTTCTCCATTATCCCATCGACCACTTTCCATATAAAAAACTATCACCAAATTATTTGCCAAACTGTAGCGCCCAATAAACAAATGGAAGAAGTTTTGCCATTAGAATCTCAGAAAAAAAAAGAAAAATGAAATAAATTTGGAAAAGCCCAATTCACTAAAGTATCATTTATCAGTAACTTTAAACAGTAAAATTTACAATATATTAATGAAAATAAAAGAAAAATAACATTGGAAATTTATTTAATTAAATTATTTTTCTTAATTATCTCTCTCGACTGCTGGATAAATGTTTGTGACGTCAGTTAAAATTGATCTATTGTACGTAACTGCGCATCGCAACATTTTTTCAATGCTATTTCGCTTTTAATATCATGTTGTCGAAGATGTAATTTATATTTTAATTAATGATTTAACTGAAAAATCAGTAAAACATCAATAAAAATACATTAAACGTCGAATTAAACATCACTTGATGAGATAACAAGCACGTGTAACGCATTTGACGTAAAGTGAGTTTGCCGCCACGATAATACATTTTTGGCGATAAAATCCTATAGTTTGGCGATGGTAATTTTCTTAATGGAAAGTGGTCGACCGGATAACGGAGAAGTATCAAAATTCTTATAAATCGTATGAAATTGAAGGGCATATGTATTTAATGTGTTTAAAAATACGATCAATGTTTCTCAAACTTTGAAGCTTAAAAACAAGCGAGTACGAGGTATTGTTACATATTACGTAGGTCGCGGTACGAGCCACCATCTGGACAGGGTATACGGCGGATGCCATTTTTTCAGTACAATTAAATACAAAATATATTTTTATTTGTATACTTGGTGGTTAAGCATAAAAGCAACGTATATAAAGTACGTGTGAAAAGTTTGCGCCTGTGAAAATGACGCTATGCTCATCTTGAAATGCATTTTTACATTGATAAATCTAAAGAGAACAATTTATAGGATTATGTCAACATGACGTAATTTTAAACGATTTTTAAATTCTTCATTATGAAGAGTAGAACGTATAACGATTGTGACAACAAACGACGCTATAGCTTTTGTTTTTATCGCGCTTACATCACTTCTAAATACAGTACAATTTCAATTTATACATCATCAATTATAAAAATGTTAACTTTCGAATGAAATTTATTTGAAAACTGCCGCTTAATTTAACAACATTTTAAACAATTTTCAAGCATGAATTATTTTTCAAATTTATCTCAACAATGGCCGCCAGTTTGCTTCAGTAATATAAAATAGCACCTGGGAAAGTTGCCACAATTAGAAATTGATTTCCCTAACCAACATAAAAAGTGAAGAAAATAATAATAAAAAAACCTCTAATAAATCATAAAATTAGATTAACCATGAGTTGCATTTTGGCGCTAAACTGAAATCTTTCAAACCAAAAAAAAAAAAAAAAAAAACGATTTTCATTTTATGTTCAACATTAAATTTATATCATGTTGAATTCATGTTGATGTATGTGTTGCATCAGAATATGCTTGGAATTGTATTTTATTATTATTTTAAAGATCCGTATCACTGTATAAGAGGGAAAAGTTCACGACTGTGGAAAAGGGATAACCATGATTATGAAAAGGGACCGAAAAAAACATACAAATAAATTATACTTGAAAACATCAAAAATCTGCATCATCTGCAGATTGTATATTATTATTGTAAAAAAATTTCTCCATCTTTACATAAAAATTGATTAGCTTAAAACAATGGATGCATTTTAGAAAATATGGATTTGAAACGAACAATTATTAAAGAGGACATTTTAAAACTTTTTAGTATTTAAACATTTTAAATCTTTTTTAACGTTGAATTTCGACGGTGCCTTTGAACAGATGCAATGCATATGCACATAGAAATTCACTCGGTTGCATTATCACAGGGAGAGAGATGTGTGCTTTATTTACTGAATATGATATGGACGTAGGAATATACTATTTGTATGATACTTCATAGGTCCATGAAATTTTCTTTTTGTAGTGGTGAATATGGCGGTAATGTCGAACTTATTTGCATTAACACTAGAACGACAATGAGCGGTCATTTTGACCGCTACCAAATGAATACATACCGATTCGAACCAGAAATTTCTTTTTAAAATAAATTAAATATAAAACTCACAGAAATATGTTAAATGAATAAGTTAAAAATTTTAAATAGAAATTCTGGTGTGAAGTATTTTTATAAAACTTGAGTAAAATTTCCGGTCGTTCTACTGTTAAACAGTTGTTTACGGATAGTTTGTTTGGAGTTTGCATCGGAAATGGTACTGTATTTCACTGGGTCAAATAACTTTTAAAATAAAATATTTAAAAGACTTTTTCATACGCACTCCTTCTTAAAAAATAAAGAAGCTTATTTTACTGATATTGTTATAGTATTTTTTTTCGTCAAGTTTTGACGGGTTCCATCTAGTATAATGTAAAATTATAAAGATATGAATGAAAGTTTTCGCATGTAATTACAAGACATGGAATACCAAAAGTTAAACTCAAACTTTACTGTACCAGACAGATTCACAGTCTAAGAGGGACTGCTCAGACTAGGAGGCCAAGTCTATAGAGCATAACGAAAGTTAATTTTTCCTGAACGAATTTGAATCAACTAACAAACCAGCAACCACCCGCCGAAGAAATGTCTAATTAATTTATAACGATTTTAAAACAAATCCCGGAGATTACGCACACGATTCGAAATATGCAAAGTGATTAAAAAAAGATTACACAAAGTTTAAAATGCACTAGAGCGCATTACGAAAGTGATAAAGAAATAAGAGGAAACCAGCAACAGCGTTATTTAATTAAAAATACAGAGTGTCTCCTTATAAGCCGAACACGGTTTATTTTGTATAACTTTAACAATAATAAAGCTATTTTATCGAAAACTTTAACACACTTATCTTTTTTTGTGTGTAATGGGAAGACATCACTAGAAGTGCTTGTAATGACCACAATCCATGTCTAAACAACTTTGAGATACCCGTACCATACTTCAGACTGTAAGCTCGTAGTTTTTGCGGTGTCAGTGAGTGAATTACAGTGTACTTCTAGCACTTCTTATGATATTATATTTTGGAAAATCAGTATTTTCATAATTTTTCGCAAAATCGAGGGTACTTAGTTCATACCCTCCTAGAAACAGGTTTTAAGTTTTGATGAGCTTTCTTACTTTTGCATAATTTGAACCAGAAATTTAATTCAATTGAATATTTTTTCTTTCTATGAGGTGTGTATTTTATTTTATTTATTAAGTTTATATCTTTATTTTTTTCTGGTTCAGAACATGGTAAACTTCAAAAGAAAGAACAAATGAGGTAAAAAAACACAACTAGGGTACCAGAAAGGTTAACGCTTTCACGACAAGACTTCTTTACACGTCTTTTAACATTTATGCACCAGTTTTTTAATATAACTTTTGTTTTTATAGATAATTTTAAAATCTGTGATTAGATAACACAAAAATTTCTTTTCAAATTTATTGGTGTACAGCTTCAGAGATTTCGTGCACCTTATCGGCACATATAGGCGCTAATTGTTGAGAAGTGGTCACGACCAATCGACGAAGTAACACATAAAAGTTAAAAAAACAGGACTACAACAACAAAAATATATTTATTTCTAAATATCTGTTTTTTAACTTCGCAAAAAATAGCATATAACTAAATTACGAAAGTTTAAATCTAATGTCTTAAAAGAATGCAAAGAGTATGTATGGAATCAAATTAGAAAAATTCATACTATATGAAAGACAATTTTTCTTAGTGTCCAGAGGTTCAGTTTAATCTTGAAATATATAAATCTATTTCAGCAAAACATGTAAAGATCCCAAAGGTACGTATACGAAAGGAGTGCTACAAACAACCCACTTGTAGCCACTGAAAAAACAACGATCTCTCGAGACTAAAAACATTTTTGGATCACACAAAATAAATAATATTTTTTTTTCTTTACAAATACTCAAACGGAATTTTTCAATACATTTTAGCTTGTTAAAGCTGTTATCAATTTAATAAAATGTACAATCAATGCATTTAATATAGAAAAATATTTAAAATGTTTTTAAATATTTTTAAATTCCCTGTCAAGTAAGTAATATTAATGTATTAATATGGAAAGTTCACTCGTTGTATAAATATTATAATTACAAAAATAAGTAAAAATTAAATTTACTAGTTCATATGCAGATAAGTGGCCTCAACGTCAGCCCTGGAAGTCATTGTTTTGTTTTTAAATCTCACTTTGCATAATATTTAATATCCTACAGTACGTAATAATTTTTTAAGTTATATCTATATTTATAATAATAAAGATTCCTCGAAACTTCTATGAATTAAGAACGTCACATTAAACACTGTTTTATGGAGAGTCCGATAAACTGTTTTTTCTTGTACTTTTTTCAGACAGAAAGTGCATTAATTCAAGTGAGGCTGCGCACCTCTGAACCCGGCGTAGTCTCATTCTTTTTGCATTTGCAAATTTCTATTCATTATGCTATATCATGATTGCGGTTTATCTTGGGTTTCATTTTATACCTTGTTTTTATTAAGATAAGCATCAGTTTGGAAAGGGAATTTATGTTATCTTAATATCCAAACAGCAATCCTTACTTAGTAAACAGTTACCTTCGTTAACTTACCTTCGTTAACCAACTAAATATCTGCATCTGATGTAGAAGTTTAATAAAATCTCATGCAAGTAAGGTACTTATGGAAATTTAATTTAATTTATAACTCTAATGTTTTTACAATTTTTGTTTCGGAGAAACCGTTTTGGTGGTCAGACTACATTCTGTAGATGTCGCCTTAATTATAAATATTTTTCAGCAGTGTTGGAAAAATGCATTTTCACTTCCTTCTATCTGTAATAGAAGAAAGTATTGTAATCGAAAATTTTTTGACTTCCGGTTTTAGACAGATTTACTCTTTTTAGGGATCAAATATCCCGCAAAACATGTTTATATTTAAATGTATAATTATTAATATGTATATATTTACATTATATATCTAATGTTTTTTAAATTTTTGTTTCCGAGAATCAGTTTTGGTGGTCAGACTATATTCTGTAGATGTCGCCCTAATTAGAAATATTTTTAGCAATGTTGGAAAAATGCACTTTTACTCTCTTCTATCTGTAATAGAAGAAAGTATTCTAATCGAAATATTTTTCGACTTCCGGTTTTCAAAGATTTTACACGTTTTAGAGATAAAATTTCCCACAAAACATGTTTATACAAAATGTCTGTCTGTCCGTCTGTGTGTCTGTTAGTATGTCCGTGTGTCTGTCCTCATAGTATCATCGAAAAGTGTATGAAGTTATGCATAGAACTGAACGAAATTTAATTTATAAGGTTTGTGACAATGACCATCAGGTACGGTTTTTTTTATTTGGAGATATTCTGCGGGAAGGGAGCGCGTAATATCATTTTTGTGCGATATTTGCATTACAATATCATCGAGATGTGTATGAATTTTTTCATAGAATTGTACCAAATTTTACGTGTATGATTTTTATTATTCTCCGAAAGTCCCAATTGAATTTGGGGCTGTTCCGACAAAGGGGGTGATGTAACAGCAATTTTGTGCGATTTTCTAGATTTGTCGTAGATCTTTTGTACTCGTGCAGCGAAGGTAAACCGGCGCTTCGTAATCAGCAGACGTACAACAGAATAGTGAAAATTATTGATTTTATTGGCGCTGTAATAGCGAATTTTGAAGCATTAACATGTATGAGATAGAAAATTTTTTTGGAATTGGCACATCCAACTAGTTTACTTAACGAATCTCTGCAACATTATATGAGCCGTTTTGATTGTGAAAATAGGACAATTCAATATTATGTTATTGCTAGATATTTAATGGTGTGCATTTCAATTGATTTAAACTTATATTAATTTCTAACATATATTAATAACTATATAGGTGGTTTAAATAGCTTTATATTTAAAAACGTAAGAAATTACAGCAGTTAAATATATATAACTAGACAGTTTTACACGTCATAAAATTAATTTATAATAAAGCTTAGAGGCACTTCACAACCTTGAATAATCTAGTTCCAGATTATATTAAATTAACTGCTGTTTGACAAACAAGAATTGTACTCTGCAGTTTCCAAGCGTTTATATTCTGCAGTAATGCTAATTGAAATAGATGAAGTACAGTGCTGCTAGGGGATTCGGTGCAGTTAAGCAGTGAACTTATTTCAGCATTCTTTAAATTATCTGGCAAAATTCTACTTTTCATAAAATTTCTATTATACGTTTGAGCAGAGTTTTCATGGAAATTTCTCTGTGTAAATTATATTTCACGAAACTGATTATCTTAAACGTCTATATCATGCAGCAGCGTTTCATGAAATTTAACATTTAGAAACTGTCACATGAAACAACATTCCATGTAGGACTATTGCGATATTGTTTTCTGAAGAAATTTTTGGAATAATTTTTTTTATTTATGCATAGTACATATTACATGAGTATTTAAAGAAGACTAACTTGAAAAATAATAATAATAAAGAATCTATAACACTCTTAGGAAAATATGCTTATTAAAAGTTAGGATGCAATTAGGAATAATAGTTTAAAACTTTTAAATTAAACAATTATTGAATATTGATAATTCTCAAAACAATTTCAAGATAGACTTTTCAAATTTCACTAAATATATATTTAATAAAGCAAGTCTTAAATACATTGTTTATTTCAATTAAAATCTTAACACACATTAAAAAATGCATAAATTATTTAAAAGACTATTTTAAAAAAAAAGAAATGAACTGCCGCGCTAAAAAATATAAATTTTGAAAAATTTACACTTAATAAAATTAACTAATACACTTAATAAAATAACTATAGTAACACTACACAAAATTTTATATTCTAATAAAGAATTACATTAACTTCGATGTTATTCAACAAGTGAAATGCCGTAGCAGAGCGTTTATATTCTGAAGAAAGCGTAATTGAAATGGTGTTCTGCAGGGAATTCGGTTTATGTAAACTATCAACTTATTTTATTACAAGTTGGAAAACTCACACTGTTAATTATGTTTCACAAAACGGATTATCTTAATTGTGAATTCCATGCAACAATGCTATTAATTAAAGTGCGTCATTTATAAACTGCGTCTGATTTGTAAAATGATATGGATGAAATTGTGAAAAGCAATATTCTCATATTTCAGTTATTTAGCGAAACACGAATTTAAAAATAAACGCAAGAATTTTATTAATATTAATCAGTATATTAAAATTAACTTCATCCTAAATGCAGCACCATATGTATTATACTAGATTGATTTCAAGACAGTTATTAAAATTGTTGAAGAAATCATACAAATTGTAATTTCCCAACCGGACGAAAAATGTCCGGGCCAGGATTCAAACCAGGAATCTCTTGGCTGAAGCTGAAAATGCTCTACCAACTGAGCCATATCGGAGGAATCTGGAAAACCTAATTCACCCAGTTAACCGATCATAGCGTCTGGTCTGATATCTGAATCAGCTCTACAAAATAAATCGCAGGTAATGGATCTCCAATAAATGTTGAATACGTGAATACACTGGATTGATTTTAACACAATTATTCAAATTGGTAAACAGATCATATGAGTTATCTGAAGTAATTATGATTCCCAACTGGGTGAAAAATGTCCGGTCCAAGATTCGAACCAGGATATATTGGCTGAAGCTGTCAATGCTCTACCAACTGAGCCGTCCCGTACCAATCTAGAGGACCTAATTTACCCAGCTAACCTTATTGATTACAGCATTTGGAGTTCCATTGCTTTCGATTTATTTTCTGGAGTTGATTCAGGTATCAAACCAGATGCTATGATCAATAAGGTGGACTGGGTGAATTAGGTTATCCAGATTCGTCTGAGATGGCTCAGATGGTAGAGCATTGGCAGCTTCAGCCAAGAGATCCCTGGTTAGAATCATACACCCGAATATTTTTCGCCCAGTTGGGAAGTTATAACTCATAACATATTTATTATATTCTATCTATAATTACTTGCATTTTTACTTTACGTACACATACAGTGTAAGAAAAGCGTTGTAATCATGATATAAACATGATTATGGAAATTTTGGTATATTTTTATATTTTGAAGTTCCTTGAATCCGTTTTTGCTATTTTTAAACCTATTGCATGTGTATGTGTGTACACAGGCGTGTATACGAGAATTTCCTCACGTTTAGAGAGCCTCAGAGATTGTTTTTAATGATTTTTTAGATGATGTCGCTGTCTGTGCAGGTGTGTGAGTAAAACGATAGCGTCCAAACCATGATTTTTATTGAGCTCCTAAATAGTGAATATGTAACCGCCCACTGTCAGAATAATTATATTACATTTTCGGAAACATGGGCCGATGGCTTTGGTATCTAAAACTTTTTTGAACCATTTTCTATCCTTCTGTGACAAGAACTGATAAACACATTCTCTTACACCTCAATTAAGTTATTTTTATTTCTCATGTTCATTTTATGTCGATACAACATTTATATTTCACCAGGTCTTAAGTTAATTTAATTTTTTTTTTTTGTATTCTGTTTTGTTGTTTTGCAAGGGAAAAAAAAGAGATGTTACTAATAAAAAGCGTATAGAAATTTATGTTTTAATTTTGTTGAAGAAGAAGGAAAAATATATTGATTAAAATAAATAAATAAATACTTTTACAAAATATGCTATTTTGAAGTACTCTGTTTAATTAATTTAATTGTGCAGCGTAACTTAGTAAGAATAAATCAGTAAATTTCATTGCTTAATGTATAAGCAAGCAAAATAAACCGAATAGCTAAAAAGTATAAAAATAAAAAATGTTACCCTTAATAAAATTAATTCACAATGAAGCTTACAGACACTACACATAATTTTCTAGCCAAATTCTGCATTACATTAATTTGGTTGCTTCTTTGACAAATAAGAATACCGGTAGCGAACTATTTATGTTCTGAAATAATGGTAATTGAAATAGAGTAGTGCAGGGCTTTCGGTGTAAGTAAGCTAGGAGATTATTTCAAAACAGTCATTAAATGGTTATAATCAAATTTCTTCAAACTTCTATTCAGAGGGTTTTTCATGTAAATTCCACTAAGTTAACCCTTCTATTGCGGACTAGGATTAGTGACTATTTTTATATTCAATCGTATGGTAGTCCGACAATTAAATGAACACTTAAGCACATTTAAGAAAAAGATTGATAATATTTTAATAAACAGTATATACCAGCCAACATCGCAGTAAATTTTCCATACAGTTTAGGTTAATTTAACCGAGATTAAACAGGTTTCAAATCAGAATTTTTTTTGAAGAAATACAATCAAATAGGTACCACGTAGCAGCAGCATATAATGTTTCAATGGGATTCCTAGTTGTAAACCAGGTTTACCAGTTTAGCCTTTTTTTAATTCGGAAATTTCGAATTGGTATTGGAAATTCTGAAAGAAGAATTTTTATTTTAATAATTTTTATATTAATTTGAATTGATAATAATAAAAATTAGATAAATAAAATCAAAACAAAAAATATTTATAGAAAATTTCGGGTATGAATGTGAAATTTCGGAATTTAAAAAAAAAGGTTAAATAGGCAACCCTGTAATTCCACTCCCTGTACAGAGTGTTTCATTTATTTTGCAACCCGCGTAAACGCGAAGCAAATGAACAGCACGAGTGCACGCGTTAGCACAGGTAGCGGTGTGGAGGAACGTGCGAGCAACACTACCAACACGCTAGAAAACCGCACGAGACACTTCAGTTCTGAGGAGAACGAAGTGAGAGGTAGTTTTGAGACATGGTGCTATGTGCAGAATAACGCACGTTTATTATTGAACATTGTTCTACAACGTCTTCGTACAAAACAGCAAGAAACGATATAAAACAAGTTTCCAGACTCGGTGGTGCCGAATAAAAGCACAATTAAGAGAATCGTGGACCATTTTCAAACAGAATGGACTGTGGAACCGAAAAGAAAGAACCGTCTGTCGTTTGGTTTAAATGACCACAAAATGAAGGAAATCGGGGCTAAAATTAAGGAGAAACCGGCCACGTCAGTAAGAAAATTAGCTTTACAAACAAACGTTCACTGAGCCACTGCATACCGCGCCTTGACACTCAGTCAACCACACTCTGTCATTCTCCAAAATTTTTTTGCTGATCGGCTAATTACAAATGGACTATGGCCTCCACGCAGTCCAGACCTGTCACCACTCGATTTCTTCTTGTGGGGCTATTTGAGAAATCGCGTGTTCCGTGAACCGGTAGTCTCGATTACTGAACGGAAAACTCACAATACGGAAGAGATAAACGCTATCACACCAAACACATTACAGAATGTGTTTGGAAACCTCCTCAAACGGGCCCAGATATGTAAAGATGAAGACGGCGGTTACTTTCAACACTTTTTGTAGTCGTTTAAGCACTTCTGTAAAATAAAAATTAATGTTTATACATTGTTCTTCTTTTTGGGGTTGAAATGATAAAAAAATAGTATAAATGCAGAATATATTGTTTCAACGAGGTTCCTAAGAACATGAAACGAAATATATATTGATTTTTCAGACATATTTTTTGGTTAGAAACTTCTTTAATGTGGATCAAATTAACTCATATTATTCGGAAGTTTAGTTGAAAGTCGGCAGGTATAACAGTACCTTTTGGTATCTGATAACGCAAATACATGTGTTGGTATACAAATGATTAACAAATAATAAAAGCAAGTTTTATATTTCATTTGCTTGGAATATTAGTGGTGTCTTAATAGAAAGTTACAAAAAAACCAAGTAACTGAACAGTTCTTACCTGTGAATAACGCCACATTTTCCAGTTAATGAACAGGAAGCAATTTAAAAACACTTAAGTTTCATACTATGCTATTTGTTTTACAACTTGTACAAATAACTCATAACACGTTTTTACTGAATTACGAATTTTTTAAACCCAGCATGATAATTAACTACAGGGGAGTTTTTCAAACCTTATGTTATTAAATTATTTACTGATTGTTCATTCAATAAGGTTTGATCACTTACTGGTCGGTCTACACTACCACAATTTACAAAAAATAAAATTCTCAGTTGTTGATTTCTCTTGAAAATATCATAGTATCACTGTACGGTACAAATTATTTTTCCAAAAGTGTTATGAATAGAATAAAGAAATAGTCGCTGGGACGGCATATGTCCCGTCTATGTAATCAAAGGGTAATCATTTGATTACATGGTTGGGACATATGTCGTTACAGTGACTATTTTTATTTTGTTCTATTCGAATCACTTTTTGAAAAATAAGCTCTGCCTTACACTTATAATTGGATATTTTCAAGAGAAATCTACCACAAGAAATTCTTTGTAAATTGTGGTACGAATGAATATAAAAATAGTCTCCCATCCTAGCCCGTAATCAAAAGTTTAATATAAAATAAAATTTAATTGAAATAAACAATGTGTTTTCAGATCTTTATCTATAATTTGTGCAGCTTCGATATACTATTTAATTTTTTTAAATTTAATTTTAGCAACATTCAGCTCTTTTTGCTTATTTAAAATATTTAACTTAATAATCTTAACTGCATTTTATTTTCTATAAGCTGCTTTTTTTCTATCGGAGTATTATACCTTTTTTTTCAGGTCAGACTACTTTAAAGTCTCATGTATTTATAATGAGGGTTAAAAAAATATTTTTTCCCTCCAAAAATATCTTCCTAAAAATGAACAGTATTATAACATCATATAATAAATTTTGTTTATTGTGACATTTCATAATAATTATATTTCATTAAACGCAATTGCATGATACAAACATTTAAGGAAATTAATTTTGTAAAATTTAAGAACTATATAAACTGTTAAAATATCTATATATTTAAAAATAGAATGCAACTGAAAATTAATTAACGGTAACGTTTTATGATACTACACAGAATTTAATACACATTTTCCGGATCAAGTTAATTTGGCTTCTATTTGACGAATAAGAATACCGTTAGCATAGCATTCATATATATTCTGAAGTATGTTTATAATTAATATAGAATACTGCAAGGCTTTCAGTGTAGTTAAAGCTATGAACTTACTTCAACAATCATTAAATAAACTGCTAATTTTCTAATTTGACGAAACTTCTACTGTATGTTGATATCAATTTTCGTTGAAATTTCCCTCGCTGTTAATTACATTTTACGAGATTGATTATCATTAATATCTAAGCAGCAGTGTTATAAATTAAAAGGTTTTACCCGTCAAGTGTATCTGATTTGTATAAAAAGTCAATCACAAAAAAGACAATTGTTTCTTTATCAACGAATATGCAATACAACCACGAACGAAAATATACAATAAATCTTCCGAGTTTCCCATGATTCGGAAAAGCGTTTTTTAACTTTAGAAACTCCAGAAACCAATATAATTTCGAGATTTAAAGAAGCCTTTCTTAAAGAAAAGTTTATTTTACTGCAATTGATTTTCGGAAAACTTTTCTAATAGTTTATATAGTGTATTAATCTGTTTTTTCAAACCGGAATACCGAATTTTAGAATACTATCAGTTCTTAATTAAACATTTTCAGCTGCGCAATTGCATTTATACATGAAAGAGTAACAAAATAATATTAATTTTGATGTTAATGCTAATGCGGTTAATTTATCATGTTTGTCTGTAAAACATGTTTGTTGAACATGGAAAAGTTTAATAGAGAATTGATAGCAAAAGAAACCATGGTTCTTTAAAACTGAGAAATATATTGGTTTCTGAGATTTTTAGAGATAAAGAATAGTTTCCGGAATCTTGAAGAGTGTCTTTTTATATTTTAACTCTTGGTTATATAATAATTTTATAGATTAACCTTTTGGTTACGGGTCAAGACTGGTGGCTAATTTTATATTCAATGATAACACAATTTTGAAAAAAAAATGTATTTGTGTTTGATAGCTTTTAAAAATATAATAGTATTAGTTTATGACAAAGAATATTTTTCAAAAAGTGGCACAGGAAGAATAAAAATAAAGACGCTGGGATATACGGTTTCCCAACCCCGTATTCAAAAGCTTAAGAAACATTTGTCTTTTTTTACAGCGTATACAATATACGTTTCCTGACTGTTTTGGTCCAAAAAACTGAAATAAAATGTCAAATACCAAATTCGAAATTAAATTTAGTGAAATTCGTAATATGTAGTCAAATCCTTATATACAAAATAAGCTAAGTACATTTATAAAGAATTTTACACGCATTAAAACGGTATTTTTGTTCTTGAATGAATTAGAAATAAAGTTATATGCATCGTTCAGATTTTTTTTTTTTGTACATTGCATTTCTTGTATTGTACATTGTAGTATATAGTATGTAACAGCGTGGTGCAAAATTTTAATTAAATTAACGACTGAAAACTAACAATTAAATGGTTAATCATGACTAAAGATTAACCATTGAACTTCATCTCAATCCTACTCACATATTAATGATTAATAATTAATTAAATTTCAATCACTGTCTCCGATTAACGATTAAATCAAGTCCCAATCTAATTAGTTAATCTAATTAATAATTAATGGTTAAAAACATCATTTTTTCAGCTTTGACCTATTTATTTTCTTTATTTTTTCTCAAGTTTCTTCTGGTTTTATCCATAGGCACTGAATTTGTATTAGATGTCTAGGGTTTTATCTCCCTTAGTTCGCAGCTAGAGTCCTGTATCTGTTTGGGTACACCAATTTCACCTAACCCAATACACGGATTGGTTTAGGAAGGGTTAACTTTAAATATTTTGGGTTTGGTTTGGTTTCGGTTTAGGTAAGTAATCTATATTTAAAAAAAAAAAAAATCTATATTTTATTCTTAACCACTCCCTAGCGCGGAAAAATATCGAAGGTATATTTATGTTATTTCTTATTTTTTCGATATTTTCAAACATTTTATTTTCGTATACACGCGTTAGTGCTATGTCATCGAAGAACTAAATTCAATATTTTATCTCAGTTCACCTAGAAAATCTTACATTAAGCAGTATCCGACAGGATAAATTTATGAATCAAAGTATAAATGAAAAACATGAAACTATTTGCCACCTATTAAATTCTATTTAATAAAATATACCACACAATGAAGTGGAAAATAACTACCAACAATTATCTGAAAAACTTATAGATGAACAGGAATTAATTCATCTTACCAGCCAATCTACGGAAGATAATGTATAATCTGATTACACGGATAATAGAACAACAAATGAGACATGGAATACAAAAAAGATCAGATTAACGTTATCGATATTTAAGAATGTAATTGTTTATTTTTTTGTGGGGAGGAAGGGAGGATTTTAGCAATATGAACGAAAGTTTTTCTTTTATTTAGGTGCGTTCGTAATTATATAAATACGTAGCACCTATTGTCGTCGTCTGGTCCGTCCGTCCGTCCGTCCGCATATAACAACGCAAAAACTACCCAACCGAATGGTTTGAAATTTAAGATTTATTATCTTTGCAAAATTTTGTCGAGACATTTCAAATTTTTTGAAAATCGAATCAAAACTTTCGAAAATATTAATAAAAACATTTATTAAGAAATTTGATTCTTTTTTAAATCGGTGCTTTCTTTTTATAGGAGCTTTCAAAATTTAATCGTCAAGCGACCGAGATACTCACTTTATTAAGAAATTAATCTACAGACGATATAATTCATTTCACAGAATTAAAAATCATCAAGATCTGAACATTTATATAACTAGCTATAGTACGAGCTATAGTTACGTTTGACGTACAATTTCCAACTTTTTTTTTTTTTTTTTTTTTTTTTTTTTTTTTTTTTTTGTACTAACCTGTTTAATGCTTTTGAAACGCTTAGGATGAGGTTTTCTCTAGTAATAATACGGGGAAACGATGAGGGTTTAAGGAGCTACATACGTTCTCAGCATTTAAAAAAAAATCTATTTTCTCACGGAAATAAAATTTTTATAGTGTGTAGAGTTGTGGACAAAAAGATTTAAAGTGATATCACAATTATTAAGAAAGATATGAGCAAAAATGTCTATAAAACCGACCTCGCCGAAAATAGTCTACTAAAGATTCTACCCCCTTTGTAAATGAACATTTTAAGACACAGGAGGGTCTACAGAAATGCAGAGGAATGACAAATAAAATCTAAGTTGAAAAAATATAGATATATCAGTATATTTTTTCTTCTAAAACTGTAAACGCAATTTTCTAGAAACTGCTTTTTTCAACATGGGCAGCAAGATAACTTGAACAAAGTTTAACATTTTTGGGGGAAAATTGCACTTATCTACGCATAATTATATTGTATAACGGCCATCAAGTCATTTTTTGAAAATTTAAATTTATATTTTCCAATAATTTGAAAAATCAAAATTTTAGACGAAATATGAATTTTTTTTTTCGAAAAAAAAAAAAAAAAAAAACCTTATTTTAAAAAAATTGAAAATTTGGAACTGCTGGCCCTTAGCTACAACATTATTTTACAACAATAAACTGCGATTTTAATAATTTTTTTTGTTTCTATGGGAAATTGCGAAGTTGCCCATCGAGCTCGGATATTTTTTGAAGGTCAACGCGACTGCACGTTTCCAATGTAATATGAAACTAAATTTAACAAACAAAAAATATTTTTAAATATGAGCAATAAAACACAACGTGGATTTATTTTAGCGTTTCAATTAATTTTACTCTCTACCTAAACAAAAATTCCAATATATGTGAAATTTTTGCTGCCAAGGACGTATTCTACCTCTGAAGAAATGGAGTTCAATGCTTGTTTTTAAATGATTTCATGTAATGTGGACTGCATTATTTATCTTTTATTTAACATTATGTATACATTTATATATTTTTAAGGTAACAAGTTCATTTAGTCGGTCTAAAATAAACAGAAATATCAAAGCTCATTATACAACTTTACGCAAATAGCTAATGTCAAGAATCTCAATGAACAGGACATAATTCATTTAAAAAAACACTCTATGAACGGTATTGCAGATTATTTTCATTACCAGGTCCTATTAATAAAAATATATCTATATAACACGAATCTAATAAGAACCTGTCTAATCCTATCTATAAGAATAACAAATGAAACAGAAGGCAGAAAAAGCAAGAAATAATTTACAACGTAGAATTATATTACATTATGGATGTTTAAGAATGAAGACTAATTTATTTTAAGACTTGAGGAATAAGACAGCAATTTTTAATTATAAACATATAAAAAAAAAATTGAACGCTTACGCAGCGTAATTTTTTTTTCCATAGAGCATAGAGGAAATGCATTACAAGTCAGTGACGTTTATGAATTTTAAGTTGTTGGGTGCATTTAAAATGCTAAAAAAGCGAAACAAATGCTGAAAATATCAATGCTTCTTACAATGTAATGAGTAAATACAAACTAAACTAAAAAAATAATGTAGTCTAATTGCATTATGCAGAAAACTAAAAAACAAATGAAACAAAAAAATATAAAGAAAACCAGAAATAAATTATAACGCCGCAGAATCGGAGAAAGGTATCGTTGGTTAAATGTAGAATTGAATTTCCATTTCTACGTCGGGATTAAAAAAGTAGAAGGGAGTATTGTAATCAAAAATTTTTTAGACTTCTGTTTTCCACGGATTTACAGGTTTTAGAGGGTCAGAGGTCCTGAAAAACATATTTTAAAAAATCGCCCGTGTATGCGTGTTCTCAATGTATCGCCGAAAAGTATATGGCATATAGAATTGAATCAAATTTCACTTATATGTTTTTGACTATCTCCAGCAGTTGAATTTGTGGATTTTCCGTTGGAAGGGACGGTGTGTTAGAGAGTTTTGCTAGTTATTATTTTATCGTCGAAAAGTGTATGAAGTTATGCATAGAATTGAACCAAATTATATATATATATATATATATATATATAATGCGAAAACCACATACCATACTTTCAATCCCAAATCTACTGAAACGGCAGAGAAAACAAACAAATAACCATAAAAATTCGAACTAACAAAACTTTAAACAAAAACTACAAACAGAAAAAACACAACCAATGGAGACAGGCTGCAGGGCTAAAGACCTGCATGCTGGGTTATACCGGCATTACCCATGAATTTATTATATATGTTTATTATTATATATGTAGAAGATATAGAATATATATATAGAAGAAGATATAGATATAGATAGAAGATATAGAATATAGAATATGTATTATAGAATTATATATGTTTTTGCCTACGGCCTGGTGGTCCCAGTTGAATTAGGGGTATTCCTGCGGAATGGGGCGTTGTGATAGCAATTTTTGTTCCTATTTAATTTTTTATCATTGAAAAGTGTATGATATTATGCACAGAACTGAAGCAAATTTTATATATATGTTTTTGACTATGCCTGCCGGTCCCAATTAAATTTCGGGGTATTCCGCAAGAATAGGGTGCAGTGATAGAAATTTTCGTTTCAATTCCATCCATTGTATCATCGAACATTTTATGACGTTATGTATAGAATTGAACCAAATTTCAATAATAATTTTCAGCTATCACCAGCTGGTGCCAGTTGAATTTGAGGATATTCCTCTGAGAGGGGGCGCTGTGATTTCGACTTTATTTCGTATTCATTATTGTATTCTCGAAAAGTGTATGAAGTTATGCATAGAATTGAACCAAATTTTATATATATGTTTTTAATTATGGTTTGCTTGTCCCAGTTGAATTTGGGGATATTTCGTCGGAAAAGAGCGCTTTCATAGTGGTTTTTGTGTGCATTTTCGTAGTTGTGTTGTACATCAGCTGATTTTGCAGCAAAGGGTGCTTCGAATTCAGATAACGCAACAATTCGTAAGCATCTGACGCTCAACAGAATGACAAAAGATATTGATTTTATTTGCGCTGTGATAGTGAATTTCAAAGTACACTGATGCCCACAAATTAAGGGGAAGTGACCGATTTCAGACGTTTTGTCGAATATCTACTAAAATCCGTGAGGAACGGCGCGAAATGTCCTTGAATTTTGAGGATGTAAAAAACATGTTTGACTTCATGTTTTTCAGTGGATATTTTGACGCGAGTATAATTAGGGGTAGCAATAACAATTTTAATATTAAAATAATATTTTCGATCACACAAGTAACAGAAAATGATAAAAAAAGATGGCCTCCCACTGTAGCAAATGACTATGCAGGTCCTGTTTAACATTTGTGTATATTTGTGTAAGCTTAGCACGTGTGTTTGTAAAGATGTTAACGTTTTTGTGAAAAATTCAAAAGGTTTTTTTTATACCATGCAAAGTTTTCAACCGGATTTAACACCGCTTTCCAAAAACTGGACAAATAATTGTAGAAATAGTATACAGAAATTGAAATATTAATATATTGATTATTTGATGAGATATGGGTATTCGTATGAAATAAATTTTAACTGCGAACGCGCGAACTACAGCAAATATTTTTTGCCATGATTTGATAGTCAATACTATAGAGCAAGTCATATTAAAAAAACAGTCAAATATCGTGAAAACTCAAAAAGATACAGGCTATTTAGTGACCCGATTCATAAATGGAGGAGGTATCCCATATAATCCTAAGGGATTTTCTGTCGAATTTATCAATTAGCTCATTGTATTGCCTGTAACCTTTTGAGTTTTCACGATATGTGACTGGTTTTTTATATGAGTTGCTTTATAGTACTGACTATCAAATAATGACAAACAATATTTGCAGTAGTTCGTGCGTGCGCAGTTAAAATTTATTTCATACGAATATCCATATCTCAGCAAATATTCAATATATTAATATCTTAATTCCTGTATACTATTTCTACGATTTTTTGTCAAATTTTTGGAAAGCGGTGTTAAATTTGGTTCCAAACTCTGTATGCTATATATATATAAAAAAAAAATTTGAATTCTTCAAAGAAACGTTAACATCTTCACGAATATACTTGCTATGCTTGCACAAATGCTCACAAATGTTGAACAGGACCTACATAATTATTTGCTACAGTGACAGGCCATTTTTAGCATTTTCTGTTATTTGGGTGATAGAAAACATTTTATTATTGAAATTATTATTTCCCTCCCCCCCCCCTCTAATTGTCCTTCAGACAAAATCTTAACTGAAAAACATGAAGTCAAACATGTTTCTTACATCCTCAAAGTTCCATGGCATTTCGGGCAGTTCCTCACGAGTTTCAGTAGATATTCGTCAAAACGTCTAATATCGGTCACTGCCCCTTAATTTCTGGGCATCAATGTATTAATATGTATGAAATAGAATAAAGTTTTGGGATTGGCAAACCCTGTTAGTTTAGCTATAGAAACCTTATGCTGCGGTCTTTGTTCAGTAAAAATGACTAACAATAAATGTGATAAAGTAATGCAATACGACTGTGGCAATTTAATAAAACAATTTTCATTAAAGTATTTCATATAGTATACAGAAAAAAAAATATGTTACTTTTACAGGGTCTGTTCTGAGATTAGTAGGACTCATTTAAAAAAAAAGTTTCATGAGAACAGTACAAACGATTAGAATTTTTCAAAGTAGCACCCTTTCACATCTACACACTGCTGCCAACAAGTTTTCTAAAATTCGTACGCCTCCAGGAATGCCTGGAGTGGAATGCTGTTTAGCTCCCTCGGCAATGCCTCTTGAACTGCCTGTACCGAGCCGTGATGCTTCCCCTTGAGCGTCGATTTTATTCTCGGGGATAAAAAAAAGTCTGGAGGAACCAAGTTAGGGCTGTAGGGGGGATGAGGCAGCGTTGCCACATTGTGCTGGGCAAGATACTCCTCTACACGAAACGCTGTGTGGCTCGGCGCGTTGTCACGATCTCAAAAACTTGGGTTTGAGGAATGCTCAATTCATGAGCAATCATTCTGATACTCATCCTACGATCACTGTTCAGTAAATTTTTTACTTGCGACACATATTCTTTGGTCTTGCTGGTCGAAAGGGGTCGTTGTCTTCCACTCTTTCCCTAGCTTCTCTGAACAGCTGGTGCCACTCAGAAACACCCGATATACCCATGGCAGCATCACCGTAGGCCTCCTTAATCATGTCGTGAGTCTCTTTGCTCGTTTTACCAAGCTTCCCACAAAATTTGATTGCGTATCGCTGCTCCAGAAAACGCTCCATGATTCTCCATAACGAGCCGTTTTGACAGGGGTTCACAGTACAAGCGACCTGCTCTCTTCAACGGCCGAGAGCCGACTGCCGATTTTTCCCAGCATTCCCAATATCCACTTCCATCGATCGTGCGCGCGCAGAACGCCTCTCAACCGCCCATTCGCTCTGGAAAAAATCATTCCTACTAATTTCAGAACAGACCCTGTATTTCAATTTCTTTCGTTAAACATATCATTCTTTAAATGGCCCCTGTACGTTAAAAATGCCAATATCTACGAAATCTATTAAAACTTATTAATTAACATAATAGAATTTACTATCAACCTGAAAACTTTCTCAATGAACAAGAAGCGTTTCATATTATAAAACAATATAAGAAAGATAATGTTTTCTAATCGCATTACACGGAAAATAAAATAAAGAATGAAACAGAAAAAAAAATTCAGGAAATAATTTAAGAAGAAAAACAAAACGATAATTCTAACATGTTTAAGAATGTAATTGAATTTCTTTTGGGATTTGATGAATACGAATAGAAATTAATCTATTTGATTAAAAAAAAATGATGAAATGTGTTTAATTGCTTTCGCTGAGCTCTTTATCAGTAACAATGGAGAAAATAATATGCGTTAATGCAAAGAATTATCATTGCATTCATATATCAAAACTATTTTATTACGGCAGTGTATTCGCCAAGTTCGCACAGGCCGAATCTACCTCTCTTGAACCATTTCGGCATACTTTTTATCCCCACAAAACGCCGCTTTGGAGAGAGCTACAGAGTTTTCCTTTATAAAATATGTTAGTATAATCCAACTGGACTAGGTTCCACGATTTAATGTTTCTGTATTTAATATTGTTTTAAATATGCAATTCCGAAAACGTTCTTTTTTTCACTGACTCACTGGTGATCACCAAAAAGCTAGGATACTTTTATAAGACGCAGAATCATTAAATTTGACAATTAAGTAGATTTTGTAGCACAATTAACCAGAAAAATCTTAAAACATAGATTTTCTGCTTTTAAACGCTCCAAATAGGGGGCATTTGGACATATACAATTTTCTATTGATTCCTATTGACAAATCACAGATTCAATGAAAATCATCAAATAACTAAGGTACTTCTAATATTCGTAGAATTAAGAAATTTGACAAGTAATTAGGTTTTGTAGAACAATTAACCAGAAAAATCTGAAAACATAGAATTTCCGCATTTAAACCTATCAAACAGTATAACACATTCAATTGACACATTCTTGGCTGTAACACATTCAGTTGGCAAATTAAAATTTAGTTGCATTGCTGCAAAGATGTATGTGTTTTGTAGTTTGATAAACATTTAAATGATAATGATTCCATAGATGATTACTTAACCGCTCGAATTTGACGCCAACGTTGGTCGCCGAAGCCCGATTGCAGAAAATTAGTTTGAGTTTGAAGGTATTGGGTAATTTCAAGCTGAATGAAATTTTTATATGATCTCCAAATATCTGCCCATGTTTCTATCTTTTGCTTAAAATAAATTTTATTATAAATGTCGGGATTCTAATCTCAATAGCATTCTATTAAATCTGGCAAAAATTCGCTACTGTTTTGTATAATAAACATTTAAATAATAATGGTTCCGTAGACGCGTAGGCGATCATTTACTCGCTCATATTTGACGCACTCGTTGGTCGCCAAAGCCCGATTACAGAAAATGAGTTTGAGTTTGAATGTATTACATGATTTCAAGCTGAATGAAATTTTTATATGCATTTCCAAAAATATTAATATGACAAATCTTTCAGTCTATCTGTCTTTCAGTAGTCAATCTCGATAGGTTAGGTTGAAATATCTCATATTCTTTTAATAACGGGTTGGGTTGATTATTGACGGCCAATTATCTACACGTGGGATATAGTGCCCTTCGTGGGGGTCTTTCTAAGGGAACCTAACCCGTATTTATGCATGGATAAATCCATGGCTCGAAGAAAACCACGAAAACTCCGAACGATTAGGCCGACGGGCGCGATTGGGATCGAACCCAGCACCTCCCGTCTACCAGCTTCGAGAGCAGAACCTCTCAGCCACTGGTGGGGCTCTTTTAATAACGGAAAACGGATTTTTTTATATGGATATGAAAAAATGCATAAGCGATAAGAAGTAAAGATTTTTTAATTAATTAATTAATTTACTTTATTTCTTTTATTTATTATTATTATTATTATTATTATTATTATTATTATTATTATTATTATTTAATTTTTTATTTATTTATTTATTTATTTAATTTATTTATTTATTTATTTATTTATTTATTTTTTTTTTTTTTTGGGGGGGGGGGTGTTAGCATTTTGTTAAGCGACTTTGTTTCCTTTTATTATATAACATTTTTTTGCCAAATCAATCATATGCAAATCGCATTTGACATCTTTAAAACAATGTTCAAAGAACTTTTCTTTCGAAAGTATTTTTTAAAATATCAGATAATTTTTTAAAAGACTAGCTGAAACATCCGAATAGAATGACACTCAAGCATAAGTAATGAGTATTTCGTTTATTTCAATTGCATACGTGCCGTAAAAAGTGAAAACCCATGAAAAGTTCAGGGAAAATAACTTTTCTAGAAACTTTTACACCGGAAATACTTTTTATGCATCTTTTCCCTTTTTAAGTACTAAAAAAGAATTTATTCGTTCTAAAAAAATTTTACGTGCTTTGAAAAAAAAAAATTAAGTCATTTTCATTAATGTGCATATAAGAAACGGCAATGCGAATTTAGTAACATAATGACTGTTTCTGAGTTTATTATATTTTATGAGGGAGAAACTTGTTATGCTTCAATAAAATTGTGCAAAGAGATTTTTGTTTCGGAAATATATTTAAATGTTTTAACACGTGAATTTTTAAGAAATTGTTCTGCCTTAATTTATCTGAGCTGTATAAATAACGAAAATAAAATCATGACATATGTTCATACAGTTTGCGTATAATTATCTTCTGGACATCAATTAAACGTAACGTATAACAAAATGTGGCTATTAAAAGAAGATGGTAATAATCCAGGTTTTTGGCCACCAAAATAGCGTCAGATAAAATTATGATCCCCTTAGAAAACATTTAGAAAGAAACGAGCTGTCGGAAACGCGCCTTTGAAAAAAAAAAATCTAAAATGTGTTGATGTTGGTTTCGGTGTTTATTAGAAAATATCATCGACATACACCTAACTAACATATTTTGATAATCATCTTATATATTAAAGCGAGAAGCAAAAGTCTTACTGCGATGCCTCAACTTTTTTGAACGGTGAATAAAGAAGGAAATACAATTAAGAAGAATCAAGAGCTCTGGGGAAAAACAGCCCCACTATTGGCCTGCACTGTTCGCAACAATACCGCTTGGAAATACTCCTTCTTAATTCTATGCTTATTTCCCCTTCCCGGAGAGAGCATTTATTCTGTCACCTGCTTTGTTTGAGAGCTGGCTGAACAACAAGGAATTGGGGATTGCAAGGGGAACGAACAGATTGAAAAGGGAGGGAGGCGCTTTCAATTTTTTGAAGGGAAAAAATAGAAAGGGAAATTAGACGGGGCGTTCTCCATTTATATAGAATTTGAAAAAGGGGCGTTTTCCCGGGAAGAAAAAATATTTATTTTACAGACAGATAACAATATTTCTGACGTAATTTTTACAAGGTCTATAAAACCTTTATATTTATAATCATTAAAAATTTCAAAGTGTTTTAACAAAAAAAGATTTTTTTTTGTTTTCTTACGAGCACTTTTATCACTAATTATCAGTGTTTTGTATTTGGGATTCATTTAAGATTTTAATACGGACCCTGACAACGCCGAGTGGGTCAACTAGTTTTTTATTTGAAATGAGTGTGAAATATTTTCGTTTGCAGCTGCAAGAAGCTGAATTTGATATATGATCGGCAGTTTCGAAGAAAATGGAAAATAAAATTAATCTAAAAATAAAATAAATAAATAAAAATAAAATAAATAAGAAAAAGTCCACACGTTAACTCAAAGATATTTAATAGCTATTGTAGGATAAGACTAGACTTTAAAATACTATAGACTTTAAAATACTATAAAAATTAAAAATATATAAGCTCTTGTTAAATAAATATCATTGTAAATACCTAAACATGTCGAAAAAGTCTGCTTAAATATAAATTAACTGATATATGATCAGCAGTTTTTAAGAAAATTGAAAATGAAATAAAAATTACGTATATTGAACAAGAACAAGAATGGCTTTCTTATACAAATAACAAAAAATCCACACGTTAACTTAGAGATATTTAATAGCTACTGTTGGAGAAACGTTATTCTAGACTACTGTTCTAGACAAATTAAAATTTTATAAGCTCTTGTTAAATAAATATCAGCGTAAATACCTAAAACTGCCAAAATTTTCTTCTTAAATATAAACTAGCTGCGAAAATATCATAGATTTCGAAAGTTTTTTAACACTAATAATAAATTTCTTTTTTAAAAAATGCATGCAGAATTTTTTAATATTTCATTAATTTTTCTTTGTAATACACTCTGATGTTTTCATATTGAAAATCTAATGTAAAATAAGAAAAATTCTAAAACAAATTTTAAAAATAATAATTGCACTATTTATTCAAACACAGACAAATGAATCATAGTGCATAATTTTCGCGCTCTGATTTAAACAAACAGTGCGTTAAACCAAGAAAACCGTCATAATACCATTCTCATTGCATAAACAATTCGCCGAGTAACCATGCGCTATACATAAGAAGAGTAAGTAACAAAATGTTTTTACTAAATCTTCTCTATATTAAATGTAACTTTTATTCAAATAAATTAGTCCATGTGTGTGCTAGTTGTTTCCGTATAAAATCATTATTCAAAAATCCCAAAGTTTTCTTTTCTAAAAATTACTAATACTTTTAATGAATCTTACTTGTTACAAATTAAAAATTATCATTGTCTGAGTGAAAACGAAGACTCATACACAGCGGAATATTACTTTGCCACATATATAGCTACGATAGATATTAAAAGCTTTCGTCAAGCATAACTCAAAACATATTTGACGGATGTCGTTCTAATTTTCACAGAAGGTACAGAAGGTTTTTTTTTCTTAAATTTTGTAACATTTTTAATAAATCTTACTTGTTGTACAAATTAAAAATTATCATACAGTATCAATCATATAGTAACGTAAAGTATTCGAGAGTTCGCAATAGTTTTCCAAGATTTTTCTTTTCTTTTTTTTCGAAAAATAAAAGCTCTGTAGTTAATGCATTTCTCAAATACTCATATTAATTAAACTTAACAAGTGGCTATCGATATTGTAAACGAAAAAGATTTCAACTTCAACACACTTTCAATCTTAGTTTAGAACTTCAACCTTTTAATATTTATAAGAACTAAAATTTATTTTATCTCGTGAGCAAGAAACTCATATAAAATGCAACTACCCTTTTCACACGGGAAATATTTAAATTAAATTCAAGTAAACAAGGCATGAATATATTTCAATAAAACGTAAATCCTTTTGTCTAGACCACTAAGTAGAAAGGGCCGAATACAAATGAGTCAGAACAACAAAAAATAAATTGTCTCGCATTTTGTTGGCTTGTCTATGTTGTAATGCATGATTAAAATTATACCTGGTATGCATACGTTATTTTGCTTCAGATTAATGCATGGCTGTAACATTTATTTCAGCGTTAAATTTTGATGTAAGAACTTGTTAAATATATACATATGTATGTATAATTACTTATTTTTACCAACACATGCGTACACGTAGATATTTATTAAGTATACACTGTATAAGAAGCCAAATGTTTCTTAATCTATGTATAAATATATGATAACCACGTGCTAAAACATACAGAAACCTCTTCCGAGTTCTACACGATATCGAAAACTTTTTTTCTTCTATAGAAACCTCAAAAACTAATGTACTTTGGAAATTTAAAGAAGCATTTATAAAAACAAAGTTACTTTTGTTGCCACTGACTTTCAGAAACGTTTCAGAGTAGTTTTTAGGGTTTCGTTCATCTCACAAAACCCTATTACTCCCGCCACGTTGTCTGTCTGTCACAGAGCTATTCTCAGAAGCTATGTAACTTACAGAGTTGAAACTTTGTGTATATAGCTGAATACCAGCTATGAAGAGCTCAAAATATTAAAATATTAAAAATTCGTATTATTTTAATAAATAGAGATAAAAAACCAAAATTCTAACAGCCTTTTCCTATTAAATTGAAACATTTTTCGTTATAGCAGATGCCAAAAATTAAAAATCCACGATGAAATTCTTTCCACAATAATTAATTTTCTATCAGACGATTTCCACGTGAAAAATGAAAATGAAATAAAAAGTTTCACCAATTGAAAAAAAAAATTAATATGAAATAAAAATGATTGACGTCATAGTGGTAATAAAACGGAAATTTTCAAAGATTTCTCAATAATACAAGGAGTATGAGTATGTGTATGTACACAAAGCAGATTAATATCACGTCATTAGAGTATTAAAAAGAAAATATGACGTCGTATTGGAAGTTTAACGAATTTTTAAAATGTTTGAGAATAATACAAAGCGAGTATCAATATGAGTAATAGAGAATAGTAAATATATGAGTTTGAGAAACATATTGAATCATGATAAAAATCTGATTATAGGAATATTCGATTATTTTTACATTTTGAAGGTGTACAGCATGTTTAATTTTGAAATTATTTTTTTTTTTTTAAATATCGCATTTAGTCCGCATGACAGTTATTCTTATGACAGAATATAATAGCGGGCCTCGCCCGCTATCAGGCTGTTTAGATATTCGAAAAAACGAAAAAATAGACCGGTAAATTTTTACTTTATAAAAAACATGACTTTTTTTTGTTGTTGTTGCTAAATGAAATTTATTTTGAAAAAGGTGTTTTGAGAGGAATACTAAACGAAACCCTTTGAGCGATCTTCGATCACTCTTACCCACTTGTTATAGTTTATTATTCAGTTTTCTCAACCTGGAATACAAGTTGTTCGGATGCTATCAACTTTCAAGTATACATTTTCATATTAAACCATGTTTTACACATAAACGTGATAAATTAAAAACATTAACATTAATATTAACATTAAAATTAATATTATTTTGTTACTCATATATGTATAAAATGAGTTGCGCAGTTATTAAGATTAAACTGAAAATTGATATCATCCTAAAAACCGATATTTCGGAATGAGAAAGTGATTAATACACTAGCGAATCTACTCAGGAAATCTTTTCGAAATTCAGTGGTAGCAAAAGAAACTTTGTTTTTGTAAATGCTATTTTAAATCTCTAAAATATACTTGCTTCTCAAGTTTCTAAACATAAAGAACGGTTTTTGGATTCAAGGTAACTCTGAAGAGATTATCCTATATTTTGTACGTGGTAATACTACATTTTATACATTAAGATATATTTGTCTTTCTTTACAGTATACGCATAGGTACAGGTGCATTTGTTAAAGTAATATGCAGTAAATTCTTTTAAGAGGGATATTGGCGATTTTAAACCTTTAGTGTTGATACAGTTCGGGATTTAGAAAGTCAAATGCTAAATGATATAAACAATTATGACAAAAGAGAAAGAGAAGAATTCAAGCTAAGCATCAACACTGATGTTAAGTACATTTAAGGCTAACATGCTTCTTTCCTCTGTCTCAGTGGCTTTGAAGGTAGTGGTTCTACGTTCTTCTTTAGAATATTTTAAGTATTGCGCATACGCTGGAAAACCAAAAGTTTTCGACAGTGAGGGATATCATTCTGAGTTTAAAAGAGGGTTGGGGGCGCGTTTAATAATATGTATGTTTTTTGCCTTAACTTTTTGTCAGAATTCAAAATGTAATACATCTAAACGTCATAAATTAAATAAGCAATCACGATAACGTTCGGGGAAGACATTAAACGAAAACGGCTGGGGTTCGCCCTTAGTCGAGTGGTCTTCCTCAGGCATTAAATCACGATAACGTGGACTATTTAGTTCGTTTTGACAGATTTTCATTAAAAAATATAAAATCATGCAAATGCGAGGGTGTACGCAGCCGAAGGCAATAGGGCTTCTTCTAACGTTAGGTCTGTTTGGAAAGACTTTCGTTTAAATACATAAATTCATTCAACACTGATGTTAAGTACATTTAAGGTTAACATCACGGGGGCTACAGCAGTCTTTCGTTTAGACAAAGAAAATCGAAACAGACCCGAACTTACGTAGCACGTCTCGTGTCGCTGCCGAAGGCAGTGGGGCTCCCAACACTATCTTCGTTTGGATAGATTTTCATTTAAAAATATAGAATCACAGAACATAGCTGGGCCCGTCGCCAAAGGAATTGGGGCCCTGAACATTAGATTCATTTGGAATTATTTTCGTTATCACTCTTCTTCGGTATATTTAAGTTTATTATTACGGATCCGGGTAACGCTGGGCGGATCAGATAGTATTAGATAAATTGCTTTAATATGTAAATGTGTATATTAAGTAAGTTTAATGATGATAAAAAATATTGCTTGTTTGTATGAAACAGTTAATAGGGTGCCAGAAAGTAGCTGTGGAAATGTTTCTTCTCTTGCCGAAACCATTTTCACAATCTTGCCCAGGCCCCGTATAAAATGGAAGAGCTTAATATGTTTGTGCAATTAAATGTTCATGCATAAGTATTTTTGGGAATTCCGTAAATAAACTATCAAGATATATTACGTCTGTTGAGAAATAAAACACGACTAAAATATATTTTTAGTACCGTTTTCACATGGAAAATGTTTAAATTAAAGACAAGAAAACAAGAATTTATTTCCATAAATAGCAAATTCTTTTGTTTACACCACTAAATAGAAAGAAGAAGCCGAATACGAATGAACTAGAACCGCGATGGATAATTATATGAAGATTCGTATATTAATATTTATTTTATGATGTAATACATGATTGAAATTATACCTGCTATACATACATTATTTAGTTTGCTTCAGATTATCGCTTGGTGTTTATATTTATGTCTGTGATAAATAACGTTGGTAACTTATATAAGAAATTAAAAGTATAGATACATGTACCATTTCATGACTTCGCTACAATATTTACACGCTTTGGTTAAGATGAAGTGGTCATGCCTTGTGATAAACTATAAGCTGTTACACACTGCATATCAATATAATTTATTATTCGTGGTGAGATCGCAACCAGTGCACACTCTACGTGAAGCAAAACTGAACAAGCCCTTCTCACAATCCACACAAGATTAATTCCTCAGCAGCAACAGTAATCTAGCGTAGCGCATAGCGAAATAATAAAAAGCAATTAATAGATTCTTCTATTTTTGCACAAAAAAGGCATTAAAGGAACTTTACTTTTACTGCACCAATATATATATATATATATATATATATATATATATATATATACTAAAAGCACAATGTGCACAAAAAAGTAAAAAGTAAATAAAATAAAATAAACGAAGCCATGTACGCTAATGGCACCTGGTGCATGTAAAATCCGTCGTGGGTGCAAAGTCCTCCAAGTTCTCTTTGAATTATACCTCTAGAAGTGTCTAGTCAGGTGAAGGTCTCGTCACCTGATCAAGGTTCTAAAATTACGAGACCAATTCCTTTCTCTCTTCTTTTTTTATTATTTTTTTTAATCTGCCATTTCAGCGAGGTTGGGCGGATGCCGTGAACCGTCAAGCAGAGAAATTGTAGCAAACCACTATAGAACACTACAGACAGGATGTAATACATAGCGGAAACATAAATATTTAAACTGAATTATATTAACTTGTCTATATTAGCAACCATAGTCAGTGTGAATATGGCCCGAAAGCAAGCCACTCTCCTTATTCGACAACATGTCCAGAAACCCATAATTATTAACAAACTAGAACCGGCCAACACAGTAACTTAGTAACTCTCGCGAAATAGCGTTGCAGCCAATGAAACCAAAGGAGCTAATCAGGTGGATCTCTGGTATGAGGAGATAGGGCGAATTTCGCCCCGCAACCAGGTATACAAACTCGTTAAGCTGGGCATAATGCCTGGCAGGTAAAGGCCTGGTCTGCGGTTTAATAATAATAATAGCAGTCATCACGGCGATCTTAAAAAGCAGCAGAAATCTTAACCTTGAGCATATTTCACTTTGGCACACAAATAATCATAGTCAGCTATGAAAAGGCATATTTATTTAGCAGTTTACTCCATCACGATAAAGGGGCTACAAGGCCCCGAGATACTGCACTAATCAATCTGAGACCAGCGACATTATTATCAAACAATGGAGAGGGGAAATGTAACTGGGATTTTAGCATATTTAACTTTCCACTGATGTCCACATAGTTTTACATTACAGTGGTAAACAGAGAAAAACAATATCCAAGATTCTGTAAACGTATTTAAAACCTCGGGCGCAATGATACAAAAAATGAAAAAATAAGTGAAATGCTCACAAAGCGCGAGAAAAATTTAGAAAGGGAATTTTAAAAAGGGAAAAATATCTGTCGCGAAATTCCAAAAAGCAATAAAGACAGGTAGAAAAACAATTACATGTTTGAAGGGAAAAAAGAGATTATAGTAGTTTAAGACGAAATAAAAATATTAATTGGAATATAATTTATAATAATCTTTAGACAGGTTAAAAGTTTTAAAATATCGTACATACATAAGCATACATTTAATTACTCTTTATTAAATATACAGGGTGTCTCAAAAGGTCGTTTACAAACTTAACATGCTGGTCTGTCATATCATGATAATCAAGATTTACATAGGAACTTGTGTTCGAAAATGCAAACTGCGACCGCTAGAGGGCGATGAACGCAGGATTTTGAAAGAGTGGAAAGCGTAATCATTTCAGGCGAAGACGTTCCAGGAGAAGGATGAATCGGTTCAGTAACGCAGAATTGGCCGATATGCATTACGTATATGGCGCCGCGGATATGCCCGAGCCGCGGTACGGATGTGCCTTCAGCGCTTCCCAAGCATACGTCAGCCAAGTCATGTTTTGTTTGGACAATTGCACCGCAGATTGCATGAAGCAGGAGCTTTCCAAGTATGTAGCCACATCGGTCAAGAACGCACTACACGCACGCCTGTCGTAGAGGAAACCGTGCTACGGAAATTTGACAGAAACAAGCAAACAAGACTCCGAGCAAGTGAACGCGTCTTGGGTGTACGTTGTTCCAGCATTATGCGCATACTGCATGAGGACACGAACCACTCCTACCACTTACAAAGAGTACAGGTATTGTGTGTTGACGATTATCCCCCACGCCTTGCATTCGCACGCTGGTATTTGCAACAACGGGTCGCACAGCCGGATTTTCCCATTTTGAACGGTTCGTGAATTCATGCGTCGATGTTGTGAATCATGCATTGCGGCGAATGGAATGAATTTTCAACATCTTGTGTAAATTAAACCATGTTCTTTAATAAAAGTCATATTAATACCTTTTTCGATATACTTTCTTTCTTCCTCTCCACACCTGCGATCATCGCCCTCTAGCGGTTGCAGTTTGCATTTTCAAACACAAGTTCCTATGTAAATCTTGTTCATCATGATATGACAGACCTGCATGTTAAGTTTGTAAACGACCTTTTGAGACACCCTGTATGTGCGTTCAGGGATGTAAAAACTGAGCGCTAATGAGCCGATTGCCACCAATAAAATTTTAGTATCATTCGCCTAATAAGAAAAAGAATAAATTATAAGCGAAATGTACTAATAAAATGTAAGCGAATAATTCAAATAAAATTTAGTGGTGACATTCGCCCCATTCACGCATTAAGTTTTTACACCCCTGCGTGTTTATACTTAACCTATTTAATCCGTTTTCTAGAATTTCTTGCCAACTCAAAACGTCCAAGCTTCGTACCGCAATTTTCAAATAATAACATTTGCCTCATCTAATGACATAAATTTGCATTTATAAAAGACGAAAACTAAATTTCGAAATAGTGGTATTGAAAATTAAAAATTACGAACCTTGCTTTTTGCACATATTCTTAGATATGTTGGATATAAAAGAAAAATAATTAAGATAGCCAAATAGTTGGTAGATATCCCCTATTATAATTAATTTTCATTTATTGTATAAAGACTAATTACGGTATTTGGTGTTGTCCCATGGATGTTTAATTTATTCGACTGTACTGTTGCACCCTGCCATGTAGAAAAAAAACAATATTTCAACAGCAAATTCCAATTATTTCCTGAATCTTAAAAATATTCGATAAAAGAAAGAGTTGTATGTTTAAATTGGAATGAACTCGAAAAGTAATCTGTAATGTATACGTACGAATGCAGTTGCATATACTAAAAGTTAAAGTATATGTGGAATATACATAACTGCATATACTATGTAGTGCATTTAGTACTTTTGGAAATAAGTTGTTTGTAACTGTTTTTAATACTTTGTAATATTTTTCTTACGTTGATTTTACTTTTTGATTTAATATTCACTTTAATTACAAACGAGTTTTTTTCATATTAATATATATATATATATATATATATATATATATATATATATATATATATATATGCCATTTATTGAATAAACGTTCTTGCACTTAAGTGTTTATTAAACATGCGTGTATTTGTTAAAGCATATGTTTGTACATGTAAATTCTTGTGAATAACTGTTTGTGTGAATTTCATAAAATCTCACTAAGATTTTTCTGCTTTTGAGGAATAAAACACAAATCAAATAAAAATAGTATTCTTTTCACAAGGAAAGTTTAAAAATTAAATTCGAGAAAATCAGCCATGAATTGATTTCAGTAAAACGCAAATCTTTTTGTCTAGACAACTTAGTATACCGAATAGCTGAATACCAATGAATCCGAACAACAAAACATAACTATAACAAGTCTCGCACTTTATTGCTTTTGTATGTTATAATGCATGTTTAAAATTACACCTGGTATGCATAATATTTGTTTTGCTTGAAGTTATTGCTGGGTTTAAATAGTTATTTATGTGGTTAATGCGATGTAGATATTCATAAGAACGTACTAAATATATATAATTCGTATATGTAATTACTGATAAATATACGTGCGTATTCGTAAGTATTTATTATGTAAAATGATTTTACGCATAAGTATAGATGTAAGTAAAGATGTAAACGCATAAGTATAAGTTCATAAGTTAAAGTATATGTAAGACTCTTTTTTATGAAGATAATTCCGCATTTTAAAATGGTGTTGTCGCATTAAGGGATTAAGAATGTAAGATTTGTTACTAAATGGTATAAACAATTGTGGCAAACAAAACTGATGAACTATTATGCTCTTTCATATATGTATTAAACAATTTGCTTATTATTACGGGTATTAGCTAATATTCTTATGATTGTATATATTAGATAAATAGTTCCAGTGTCCAAATGTATATACGAGGGTCGATCCAGAAATAAGGTTCCCATCAAATTTTCAAATAGACAACATTGTTTATTCTCATAGAAATTTATATCGTTGGAAAGAAGAAAGTTTGCTCTATTTCTCTACATAGTCGATATCTTTTTCTACGCATTTTTGTAGACTTTGCTCCAATTTCTGTATCCCAATGTCGTAGAACTCCGGCGCCAACCCGTTTAGTAAGCGTTTCACCTCTTCTTTGGCGTCATCGTCGTTCCGGAAGCGTTAGACACCCAAGTTTTCCTTTATCTTGGGGAACAAGTGATAATCCCTAGGTGCGAGGTCGGGACTGTAAGGTGGGTAGGGCATGACAATCCACCCAAATTGTGTAAAAAATTCCTGCGTTTGACGGGAGACGAGAGGTCGGGCGTTGTCGGGAAGCAACGTTACACCGGCTGTCAGTCGTCGGTTCTGGATAGCTCGCCTTCTTAGTGATACACAATAACTCGCACTTGGCGGGATCAACAATGGGAACTTCCATCTCGGATGGCTGCTGAGCCAAGAATAAGCGGTGCAGCGAAGTCCGGCTGGGAGAATTGAACAGCCGCGCACAGCGCTGTCGCCGCATTTCGTCTGACACATTCCCGTGCGGTTGGAGCTCTTTGGGAACCTTATTTCTGGATCAACCCTTATTAAATAAATTGAAATATTGAAAAAATATCTTGTATGCATGAAACAATGAATATGTTGGCACAAAGAACTTGTAAAAAAAATGCCTTCTCTCGCAAAAGGCCTTTTTCTCTGTACTCGCCAAGGCTTCCATATAAAATAAGTAACGTATATATTTCTGAGTTTAAATAGTTGTGCATAAATGTTTTTGCGAATTTCGTAAATTATCTATTATGATTTATTTTATCCAACGAGAGATAAAACGCAAATATTGTACAGTTCGGAAAGTTCCTTCCGTGTGGGAAAACACTTTCGTACCGGAAAATTCTGCCCATCAATTACTATAGGTTAGACATGGGAATTAATGTCTAATAATTACATGATAGAATTTTCCGGTACGGACCAACTTTCCCAAACGGAAAGAAGTTTCCGACCAACCCAATAAAATTAAACTAGTATTCCGTTCACAGTTGAAACTAAACACAGGCAAAAAAGACATGAACTTATTTCACCAAAACGTAAATTTTTTTGTCTACATCACAAGTGAATTGAACAGAACAAATACAAATGAACCAGCAGAACAAAAGATAATTATCTCTAGTCTCGCATTTCGCAATTTATTGTATATTCTAATGCATGATTACCGTATTACCTGGTATACATATATTACTTATTTTGCTTTGGATTACTGCTTGATGATGATATTTAATTATGTTGTAATCAATAGCATTATTACGTTATTGCGTCAGGCATGTTTACGTTAAATAAGCAATTGCTAATATTTAACTTCCTGATGTCTGTGAACTTTGTAATCTGAACGCATGCCTTTTTCTTTCAATGCATTTGCAGGTGCTAAGATCTTCTAGTCTCATCGGTCTTTTTCATTCTTTCTTTTCTTTTTTTTTGCGGGCTGGGGGGGTGGGTCCTGGCCTCCTCCCGTCAGCCGGTCTTTGGATGAAGGCGAGCTTTGATAGGTGTCGAGAAAAGCGTTTCATAGGCAAAACCCAATATCCGGTTTAGGTGACTCTGGGAAAAATATAGCTAATGTGATTTGACCATATCTACAAATTATCTGGGGCGAGATAAATGCGAGAACGGACACTGAAGATCAAGGACCACTTTCGACTCCATAGTCTTGCCTGTTTTCTGCGTGAGCCGGCGTGTAGCATCCCTCGGTACTGGCAGATTGTGCAGATTGTGGCAGACTCTGCAGCTGGAGTAGTTGTGACCCAACCTCGAAGTTCGGTTGAGAAAAAGAGGTGCCTCTGTTTACCAGAAGGTAGTTCGCAGCACGTAGCCACCAAGTGGAACGGTGGTGGGTATTATTGCTCTGGAAAGATGACACCTTCTCCCCTATCAGCCGACTAAGGGGAACCGCGCCCGAGGGTCGGCAACTATTTTACGGTATTTAGACCAAAGTCAGACCTCCGGATGGAGAACCAGTCCAGCGTGTTTATACGCAGTCTTTCTGGGTTCGACTGTTGTAAAAGAAGGCTTTCTCGATATTAACTTTCAAATGAAGAACTCACGAACTGGGCACTTCTATGATATTTTGGTACGGTATTCCTAATTCTTAGTCCGTGAGTGGTGCCTATTATTCTCCTAAGTATCGGCCACATTACACGGGCAAGATCGTCCCCTCGGAATGCACATATACTCTAAAAAGAAAGTTGAGTTTTCGACGCGGTCATACCTTGTCCTCCCTTGCACGGGCAAGAACGCCTTGGTGTTCGGGAACCATCCTCCAGGATGTAAGGAAAGGTAATTTAGGCCGCGTACTGAAAGGTTCGGTCCTGCGGCTTAGAGTCATATGCAGGTTTGGGGACACCAGGCAGCTCACACGAGGCCCATGTCAACCTGTGGCTTTAGTGAAGGCGTGTCTATGTGTCCAGGGCAGAAAGTGTTGACCATGATCCCCTCACCAAAACAAGGTTCTAATGAGCAGGTCAATGGCCAAAACACCGTTTTTTGTCTTCTTCGATGCCAATGTTGTGGGCCACCACCAACCTGTACCTGTTGTGCAGAGCGTCACGGGTGCATTCTACATGGAAGTTCTGAAAAGACTGAAAAACAGTGTCAATCGTGTGAGGCCAGGCATTGCCGCTAATTGGAAGCTACATCATGACAATGCACCAAGCCACACCTGCTTCGTATTCAACGACTACCTGGCCCGAAACGACATCGCAACGCTTCACCAGAAACCCTACAGACCTGATATGGCACCGACGGACTTTTTCCTGTTCCCCCGAGTGAAGAAATCGTTCAAAGGACATCGCCATGGGACTGTATCAGGGGTCAAAGCGGCTTCAACGCGCTGCTTGAAGGATCTTCCGGTAAAGGACTTCCAAAGCGCTTTCCAAGCATGGATATTTCGGTGGCAGAAGTGTGTCGATGACCAAGGATTTTATTTTGAAGAATTTTAATTGTTTGTATCTTCAAAACATTTTTTAATGAATTTGGCGACGTTACCTTTTGTACAAACCCACACATTTACTTATTAGTTATATTCATGTACCATCGATTTTATCATATTCATTATTCCTATCAACGTAACAAGAATTCAAACAGGAATTCAAATGACAGTAAACATTCTGAAAAGCAAATCCTATTAAATGAGTTTCAAATCTGAAATAATTTAGAAAGTAGTTACATTTTGTGTGAAACATATCAATACCTACTTGTTGAAATGATATTATGTTAAATTTCCTTCCCTTAAAAACTTTGTTCAAATTGCTTATATTTTAATGGGAATGAATTAAAGCTCTTCTGTTTTCTACAAATGTTAAATAATATTGAGAGAAAGCTGCGTCAGTAAAATTGTTTAAGTGTCAAAATATGAAGTTACGGAATTTTCAAGTTCTACGAAATATTCATTTATTTAATTTGGCAGGCTTGTACTAGTTAGTGCAGGTGATGAATTCTGTTTCCAGAAGGAAATAATATGACAAGAATATGGCGTGTATAGCAAGGTGAATACACTCCTTAAAACTTCTAAGAGACTGGAACCACTATTTCAGATTATAAAACAATATTTAAGTAGCAGAATTTTTAATCACCCCGTATAATCACAGAATTTATAATACTTTTCTGCAATTTAATAAGGCAAACAATTCTATTAAAACATTGTGCTAAGATATATGCCTATTCAAATTATCACTAGGATGATTTGTGATATATTTTCTGTAAATAAATTTATAAAAGTAGTTATGAAATTTCAGGAAATTCTCAAATATCTAAACGATAGTTCATTTTAGGCCTATCTTGTACATATATAACTATAATTTTTAGGAACAAAGTATTTCTTGTAATAGATTCTTTATGAAAATCATGTTTTTCAGAAAACACATTTAAAGATTTTATTTCTAAAAATATATTAGACTCAAATTCTCAAAATTCCAGATTTGTATATTGTACCATCCTGAACCTAAATAATAGACATTTAAACAGCAATAACCAATTTCTTAAAAACTAACTTCCGCTTTGAGAGATGACAGAAAAACTGTCATATGTATATTTTAGATTATCCTAAAAAGAAGTTAAAACTGTTTTGAATAGCTAATTTTTTAATGTTACGATATTTAGACAAAATTTGTAATTTAAGAAGCGAAATAAAAGTAAGTGTCTATCGGTGCTATATAACACTTCCAGGACAGACCTAATCATAAATATTTCTTTAGTGAGTCCGGCTCTTTGTGTATCGTAATTTTAATAAACTTATAATATATTTCAGTTTTTGAAATTACATTTTAAGATACAAAGGAAATTGGATCGATAATTGTGACATAAAATAAGCATAATTCTATATAATGAATATCGAGAATTTCAACGGCTTTGATTAATTAATTTCTAATTATAATTATATATTATTATTCCATGTTATAAGAGAAAAATCCACTATTCTTTAATTATTAATAAACTTAAAAAAATTACTAAAAAATAAAAAAAAAGAGGAACTAATAAATCTTAGAGTTTACAAATATCTGATACATTTTGCATTAAAAATCATTTCTACATTGAAAAATTGTTTAAATATAAACAGGATTATTATATAATAAAAAAATAAGCAATAAACAAGAATTTATTAATACCAGTATACTAATTTGTTACTACCAGTAATTTGTAAATATGCAGAATGATTAGAAAATAATTTCTTTGGAAACAGAGAACTTTTTAAGTGTATTTATACAATCTGATATTCAATTATATAATTGATCTTAATGAATCCCAAAACTGCTGTTCCGACCGTGGTGGATGCGACTTCGGCTGCATCAACATCGGCTAGTAAATCTTAAGGATACATACAATAGTTGAAAGCTCTTGAAGCAATTATTACTCATAATTAGTCCTATAATCTAATTCTTTTGTATGACTATGTAAATAAACGATAAAAGTAAGCTGCGCCGCAGGCTCCCTGAGGGAGCGTCCTGCACGTAGACGACTACCGAACCCAAGTCCTGAGGGACTTTTATCGCGCCAGCAGGGTTGTCTCCCTGCGGCGCTTCGGCTGGTCAGAGGACCGCCACCTGCGTACCCTCTAACCTTAAACGCACGTGCCGACGACGTAAGCCGTTGCGATACACGGTGAAATCACGGGGAGTCACCACGAGACACTTGGAGACGGGCCGGCATCTCCCAACAACTTCAGAGCTGGAAACCCAGAAGGGAACCAGGCCCTATGCTTTAACTCGGGATGATCCAACCCGTACTTGCTCTACCAAAACTCGAGAGGTGTGAAAACCTACAGAGATAGTCACGGTTCCCTCTCGCAGTGGACCTAAATAACGCACTTATTAATTAATAGAAAACATTTTTTAGGACAACTCCATGATCCTAAATCAATTTCATAATGTTTGAAGTAGTATGACATAATTGAAATACATTGTAAATACGTTTCTGTAGGTTATAATATAATGGTGTTTATCCGTGCATCCCTGTAAACGCACTATAAACGCTGCTTACTATATACTCTATTGAAAGCATGTTGTAGTCTACATCAGTTATGCATATCAATTTCATATTCTTTGAAGTATCGTAACTGATGGAAATTCCTTTTCCATATAATAATAGTTATATTATAGTCGAGTTTTTATAATACGAGTTTATGATCAACTTAACATTTCAACAAAACATCAAATTAAGGAAAATCATCTCTTTAGACAACCAGCAACTAATTAGTCGAAGATTGCAGCATCAGAATGAAAGGAACATATTACACACGGTTTTTCACGTGATGGAATTCCCAGTGAATCATCTGCCAAAGAACTTTAATAAAATAAAAGTCTTTGCTTTTAACGATGTACTCGGTGCTCTTAACACGATAAAAATAAGCCTTTAAATCCCTTGAGATCTAACTGTTAATAATGCTTCAATGCTCTTTAACATTTTAAACATAATATTATTTTATATCACAATGTAATTATATAATTAAGTGTATTAATAGTACATTAAATATTTTATGCTTAAAAAAAGGTATTGAAGATTCAGTGTGAAAGAGTGAATTAGGTAGTTTTTGACTAAACTTCGGATATTTTAAACTTGTGAATATTCATATCAAATTTGGATTTCCAGAAGGATATCCAAATTCACACCCGTAGGAAAAAGGTAAGCGATTTTTCCTCACCTGAAATTCTTTTCTGGTTAAAACTTTTAATGACTAAAGAACTATTTAATAACTGATATAAATTTACATGATTAAATAGAAGCAAGCATGAAAGTAATTGAGTATATTACTTTTCTAAAAGTAACATCATTAAAAATCACCGCAAACGATTTCTCCCCCAAATTCATAATGTAGAAGAGAACTTTTCTGTAAACCTGAAAGCGCACTATAAAAACTAAGAACTTTCAACAGAGAACATGCTGTAATAAATCTTAATAACATATATCAGTAACACGATCATTCGAATATATATTTTAGAGTGAACAGGCGGAATGGCAAAAGGGAGACACACAAACCGCAGTCATAAACACTTTTTAACTATGCTGGATAATGTTAAAAACCGTAAAGTATTTTAGGGTTCTTTCAAATGGGCGGTTAAATAATTACAATTTACAAATTTGAAGAATTTCAAATATTGATAATAAGTTTTCCTTCCCAAACAACACTATAAAAATTCTATTGATTTACTTCAGAAACAAAATTTCTAGTTCCTTTTAAAATATGTATGTTTCAATCATCATAATTATGATATATTTTTATACTCCTTTGTTAACTTACGTCTTGTATCGGAAGATGGAATTTTGTAATCGATTTTTCACTCCCTTCCTCGTGTGCTAGAATTATAAAAAAATATGTATATACACAGCTGTTTTTGATGACAGTACAGCATATTTATATTTCTAGAATCTAGAGCTTAATTAGAAATTAATAAGTTAATTTTTAAGCTACGTCCTGTTAGTCTTACACAAGTGATAAATCGCAATATACACTGTATGGTTACAACTATGGTACAAGAACAATGGAGTTAATGATGCTCTAAGCAACAGAGTAAAAAATTTGTAGCAAAGTATCCGGTCATTGGACCGTTTTTATAGAAAACGGTTACATAACCATAAGTTAACGCTATCCGGATCATAATATTGTCCATATTATAGTCAGAATACTGTTAAATTACGGAAATGAAACCGTTTTCTATAAAGACGGTCGAATTAGCGGGTACTTTGCTGCAAATGTTTTACAGTGAAGGCTCTCTAAAATATGCCCACTTGCTGTACAACTACAAAAATGAAACTTTTAACCAATAAAAAAAAAATTTAAAATATAATATAAAAAGTGTAATATTAAAAAATATATTTGCTTTTACGCACTTAAGAATTCGTATTAACAGATCATAAAACTACTTATTTAACTTTTCCATACAAGTCGAAGTGTATTTTAAGAAATTATGCTTTGAGTTTCAATCTTTCATTACTTGTCAGGCTGTAGGAATTTAAAGAATTTCTGCTAGGATAGAAATATATTGTGTGACAGCCTGGAAAGTAAAAATATTTTTTCATGTGTCAGAGAAAATATTATTTGAGATAAGAGAAATAATGAAACTTAAAAATAAAGTACTTATGTTGAGCTATTTAAACTAAAAGTGTCATCAATATGAAGTAAACTGAAATTCTAAACTGAACTTTTATGAGAGAGCTTTTAAAGAATTGCGTTTTCAGTATTTAAACAGAGTATTTCAAATAAATATTATCAAGCATGATGTTATTTTTAAAATTTAATATTTTATTTGACATAATGTAATAGCTTTTTTTAGCACTGTATTTCATATACAGGGCAGCACAAAAGTTCGCGAACACATTTCCGTTTATTGACAGAAACTCCAGAAGGAGAATTTTAAACTGTGCTACGCGTTTCCTAACTAAATTAAAATTTAGCATCCTATGTAGTATATATACAAATCTATAGATCATATACAGGCTGAATAAAAGTATTCGGATATTTTTCCGAATCTTGTATATGTTGTAAATTTCTGAAATTACATTTTTAAATATGTTATGCGTTTTCCAAATTGTTTACTTAGATGTTATCTTTCAGCTTATTAAACGGTAATGATTTGTAAAATTATTTTGGAAGCGCTGGAAAGTGTTACATAATATATGCTTGACGCATGATTTTTCGTTCTTGTTTTTTTTCATATCTTTCTTTCGTGTTTCCTGGTTAAAGGTAACTCGTAAACTTTTAATAAAATTCCTTTAATGAGATAATCGTCTATATTTTAATCCTTTCTAATTAGAACAATATACGTGTTTCGCATGCTCTCATCAGAAATACGACATAATGTTAAGTACATATAGGGTGAAACCCCCAGTTATTGACACCTAACCAGTAACTGACACTTGAGCAAAAATCTAACTCAAATAAGCATCTTGTTGTAAAATTCTGCAAAGTAATGTCATCTAGTGATGCATTAGACACTTATTTTTATTTTGTAGTCAATGTATTCACCATTTGAGGGCCAAGAACACATTCAATGAGGAAAAAACTTCTGAGAATACAAAAAGTGCGATTTTGAAGCAACCATCTTATTTCTAAAATTAAGGAAGTGTTTTTCTAATCTATTTGTAATGCAACCATCCAAAACTTTTTTTCTTAAAGTTATACTTGTATAAATTAGTTTAAAGATTCATATGATATATTAGGGCCATGATTTAGGGTTTATTTTATTTATTTTAAATTAATGAGGAGGGTGGTGCCAGTTGTTGGTTCCTAGAATTTCATTACAGCAGTCTCTAAAAGAGGTGTTAGTTATTGGTTATATTAAAGAAAGTTGAAACAGATTGTTCGAACTGTTTAAACATGCGTAATAATAAACTAATTTTACCTTGTAGTATACACCATTAGAATTTATGTTGTTTTAACTGTGCCTGACACCAGATGTCAGTTACTGGTTCATAAATATCAGTTATTGTATATCTGAATGCAGTACTAAATATTATTGCTATATAATCTTACTATGTACTCTGAATTACTACTAATGCAGAACAGCTTACTAAACCCCACTTTTTAAAATAAGTATTAATGTATTTTGTTCCTATAAGAAAATAATAAAGTTTTTTAAAGCATTTTAATCTTTTAAAATAAAGTGTCAGTTACTAGTTCACTTTGTGTCAGCTATTGGTGTTTCAAAATAGGGATGGTGTCAGTTACTGGAGTTTTTGATCATATTTATGAATAAAATTTATTTTTAATAATAAAATAGATAATTTTTCAAAAATTTCCCAACAATAACTTTTTTAGTATATCTCTACTATCCTTTCAAAAACAAAGGTCAGTATAAAATAGATTTAAATTTTTTTGTAATAGTGACTTGAAAAGAAAGATTGCTTAAAGTGTCAGTTATTGGAAGTTTCACTCTATGTATATATATTTAAAATGAAATCATATGTTTGAAAAACAAAAGGGAAGAGATATTGTAAAAATAAATAAAGAGTATACTGCAAGAATTAAACTACTATATATCAATTTTAAGTGCATTCGAAAAGTTTTAATTTTGCATAATTGCCCCCTTTTTAAATGAAATAAACATGTTTTGAACAAGAAAGTTTATTTAGTTAAATTTGTCTTGGTTCTATGTGGTAGTCAATTAAAATTTACCTAACTTTACTAAATAAATGAAATTTCTTTTTCAAATTAGTTTATTTGAACGAAGTCTCCCCCTACAATCAGGTCAGTTTGAAAGTATTAATTATGCAGTTCGTAGCAAAAAGCACAACGATACCTTTTTTTTTTCATTTTAAATTATTCTGCAATAACAAAGAAAAATACATTTTAAATATATACTAAAACTTTGTAGAACACAGTTTGATAATAAATTTACTAATAAGATTTTAATAAATATAAATATTTTAAATATGATCCAAAAACTCTTCATAACGTAGCAATCAAATTTAGCCTTTCCTATTTGTATATCATTCGAACTTTTGATTAGTTTTGAATTATGAATAAATCTTGTGTGGATAAATATACACTAAAATCCAACGTTGAAGCTGCTTCAAAAAAGTCTATAATGGCTGAATCACAGTTGAAATTATGACATAATTTCAACTTTGATTCAGCCACTATTATTAAGAAATGCAACCGTCCTTTATATTTAGACTTTTTTGAAGCCGTTTATATTCGTAAATTGGGTAACTCCCTGGTCAGCGATTTTTCAAGCGTACCTTACATCTCACCTTTTTGGGTAGATTTACTGCGTCATAATACATTACTTCCGGTTTAATGTTATTGGCTGCTCGTGCCTGATGAGCTTTCGATGTGTTGTTGTCTGTCATTTGGGTTTTTCGACTCTGTTTCATGTCTTTGGGGCGATATTGTTTTTATTTTTTATTTTTACTGACACTGATGATGTGAGTCCAAGTTACTCACGTAACGTACGTCTGTTCATTGTGCTACAATTCGATATTGTGTGTTAAACGCTGGACTTTAGTGTATATCTTCGATTAGTTAGTTATTAGCGTAGTGTGAGAGAGGCACTATCAGGGTAAGTAGAGCTCTACAACTAATTTTCGAATGGAATTTTCCCCCGTATTTAAGCGCGAAAAATATTACAAATTCTGGGATTAATATTACAAATTAATCGAAGAACGCTCTTTAATCTGAAGTACATTCAACATGAAAATATTTTTAATCTGAAATAGTAGTGCCATACTCCTTGGAAATTCTAGGAAGTGTGCTCACCTTGGGTACTATATGCTAGAAACAAATTCCTATTCACAGCTATACACTGCAAAAAAATGCGCGGTAGCGTATTACTGCTTATTTAATTGTTTATTACTGTTAATTTTTTGGTACAATACTGCAGCTGGAGTGCCAGTATTATACTGTAAAATCAACACTTTTTTTGCAGTGTATCTTCAGTTCTAACTAACATAAAACAGCGAAAAATAACGTTTTAATTAGTACAAACTAATTAATGATTTTATGTTGCACATATTGTTATAAGATAATATCTGAACGTTTTCTATTGCAATAAAAAGGCCGTTTTTCTATTTTTGAAGCATTTTCTAAATAGCGTAACTAACCAGTAAATATTTCTTAAAAATGTGTAACAAAAAAGCATCGCTAAACATTTAGTAATTCATTTTTAATGTTTTTTTAAAAACCACTCTCTGTATAACATAAATTTTAAGGATTTATTTTTTCAATTCAATGATTTATCATCTCTTGTCAGGTCCTAAGAATTTACAGGATTTTTTCTCGAAGTAAAATATGTTGTGTGACAGGCTAGAGCCTAAACCTATTATTTCATATGTCAGAGAAGAGAAATTGGAGACAAAAGAAAGGGAAAATAATGCGTTAACAGGATATTTTAAAATAATGTTTAACAATTTAAAATACAATTGTCAACAAATGAAAATTCTGAAATACATTCTCACGAGAAACTTTTAAATTAATCATATTTTTGTAACTTAACCTGAATTCTCTGTACAAATCTTACCAGAAAATATATTGTATATAAAAATGAATTATTTATATTTCTTTATCAGATTTCATGTGTTGTATAATATATCTTTTTTTTTTCTAGATTTTAGATTTTAACGGATAATTATCTCATTGTAAAAACCTGCAAATTTATGAAATACCTGTAATCAATGAGGACCCGATTCAAATATTAGATTAGTGAGTTTTGGACGTACTGTATGGAAATATAGGCGGATATAAATGACAATATTTGTCATTGAACTAAATAATGGTCCTTTTAAATGAATCTGAATTTAGAAATTAATTGCTGCTGGGTATATTTGAACCAGAAATTTTAAAAGATTCATTTCATAGTGTAATTTGTTGAACTTTATTTAACATTAGGACTGTGAAATGAATTTCACTTTTTCTACACCGCTTTATAATTTCTGATGTTTAGAATAGGGTGGCCATTTTGGCATAATTTTTTATTTAAAAATTCCAAATTAAAAATTATTATGTGATAAAGACATCTCTGCGTTTAAATACAGAAAAAATAGTATTTGGAATTTCTAGCATGAAATCGGCATTTCTTAATACAAATGGAGTCCAAACTGGCAAACGTGGTTTAGTGGCATGCTAAGTTAAGAAATTCTTTGCTTTTTCTTGTAGATAAGGATTTCAATGATTTTTTTTGTTCGTGTATAATCCCCTTACCCTTTACATACACACAAAATGTGAGTATGTAGAGAATCACATAGAAGAACTGGATCTAAAACTTCATTGACAAAAACAATCAAAGTAATCTGTAGATTTGGAATATGTGATCTAGCGAATAAAAAAGCTTGATTGATATAGATTTTTACTTTCTTCTATATTTACAAGAATTGATTATATTGAAATAGAAGTATTGGATTCATAAAAATTTTCGACTTCCGGTTTTCGACGGATTTATACGTTTTAGAAGGTCTTGAACATGATTTGACTGTTTTTAGAAAATGTCTGTTTGAGAGACTGTGACTCTGTCTGTCTGTCTGTATGTGACAAAAATTTTTATGGACGCTCTATCTCAAGAACTAATGCATGAAATTTAATAAAACTTTATATTCAGTTAGTATTAGTAGTATATTAGTATATTAGTATTAGTAGTATATTCAGTTAGTATATTCATAAAAATTTTCGACTTCCGGTTTTCGACGGATTTATACGTTTTAGAAGGTCTTGAACATGATTTGACTGTTTTTAGAAAATGTCTGTCTGAGAGACTGTGACTCTGTCTGTCTGTCTGTATGTGACAAAAATTTTTATGGACGCTCTATCTCAAGAACTAATGCATGAAATTTAATAAAACTTTATATTCAGTTAGTCCCTGATATAAATTGTTGCTGATTAGTTTTTGGTGAAAATCGTCCAACAGGTGTCGCTGCTATACCACTTTTTTCGTGATTTTTACGATAGCTATATTTCAAGAACTAATGCACGGAATTTCATCAAACTTCATATTCAGTTAGACCTTGACATAAATAGACGCTGCTTAAGTTTTGGTGTAAATATTCCAACAGGTGGCACTGCTACCCTACTTTTTTCATTATTTTTACGATAGCTATATCTCAAGAACGAATGCACGTAATTTCATAAAACTTCATATTCTAATAGACCTTGGCATAAATAGATGCTGCTTACGTTTTGGTGTAAATAGCGCTACAGGTGGCACTGCTATGCTACTTTTTTCATTATTAACACGATAACTATATCTCAACAACTAATGCACGGATTTTCATCAAACTTCAGATTCAGTTAGACGTTGACATAAGTTGTCGTTGATGAGGTTTTAGTCTAAATCTACCAACAGGTGGCGCTGCTATGCTATATTTTGCAGGATTTACATGATTTTAGCAATAGTCATGTCTCAAGAACTAATGCACTGAATTTAATAAAACTTCAGTTACATAAAAATATATATCAGTCTTATAAAAAATTCAGTTAGACCTTGATATAAATTGGTGCTGATTCGTCTTTAGTGTATGCGAAACCTGTGGGAGATAGAATAAAGTTTTGGGATTGGCACATCTGACTAGTTTATTTTGTGGTTTTATTAAAGATATTGTGAAAGGTAATTTCTGTTAAAGTTAAAAACAAAGTCATTAATTTAGCCTTTAGTTTGGTTATATTTGAACTCTGAAATACGAGGGAAAGTCATTAAGTAAGTCACAAAAAATAATTAAATAATAACTTACAATGATATTCACTTCAAAACTAGTTTTATTTCTCAACATATTCTCCACAAATATTTACACACTTATATCACCGTTTCATCAGTGCCCCAACACCAGTTGCATAACATTCTTTGGGTTGCTGTCTCAGCCACAGTAGGACTTCAAGTTGAACACAGGAGACAATTCAAAAGTTTAGTTAGCAACTTCTTCAACATCCACCATACAGCTTCGACTTAGCCCCAATCGATTTTCATCTGTTTAGTTTACTAAAAAACTATCTTGGAAGCAAGATGATGTTCACAGATGATTAAAAGTTTCAACTTGAAGTCCTAATGTGGCTGAGACAGCAATCCAAAGAATGTTATGCAGCTGGTGTTGGAGCACTGATAAAATGGGGATATAAGTGCATAAATACTGGTGGCGTATATGTTGAGAAATGAAAATAGTTTTGAAGAGAATATCATTGTGAGTTATTATTTAATTATCTTTTGTGACTTAATGAATTTCCCTCGTATATCTGCACTAAACATGGGTGTCATTTAGATAAACTTCGAACAATAAAAAAAATCCCTGAACAGATCTACTAATCATTTAAAACGACACATATAATACGTCCTTTCACATTGTATGTCAAATAAGGCAATTAGAGAAATATCAGGGAAATAATATTATTGTTATTATTATTAAATTATTATTATTATTTATTATTATTATTATTATTATTATTATTATTATTATTTTAAATCTTCAACCGCTTGGCTTGAGTATTCAAGTTAATCTTAACTATTGAATTATTTTGTGAAATATGTTATGCTCTCTATAAAATTAAAGAAAAAATGTCCTAAATAATGCCAACTTAGTACTAAAAATCATATCTGTTATTTCTGTTTTCAACATCCCTTATCCTAAGCAAATACAAAATTCAGACCGATAAGTGAGATACTATATGAAAGGATTGTAAACTGGCTTCTGACATAGTATACTTACATTTCATTAAAACATGTTTTTTGATTAAAAATTGCATGTAATTAAAATTAAATTATCATTGCCTTAATAAATGAAATGTTTTTCTCAAATCATTGCTGCCATAAACATAAAACACCGTTAAATTGTGATCAACGATGATTATATATATATAAAAAATAGTACAATAAAGATATCGTTGCTGCACGGGTTTATTTTATATTTATGATTAAAAAGCAAAATTTAAATTCAAATGCTCACTTTACTTTTTTTGCCAATGTTTTTTTTTTTTTTTTTTTTTTTTTTTAACAGATTGATGTCATCCACTAATGAAGTTAAAATACGTTAAAAATAAATGTACAACGTGACATAGCACACATTAAAATTGGCAAACAGCTGTATCTGAGCCCTTAAAGTTCCATCATCAGTGCCAATTCAAAAGATTAAAACCGATTTAAAATCCTAAGCCATGTCAATTTGCTTGCGTCTTTCGCACGCCCCAAGATGAAATGGCCTTTTCATCTTGGCACGTGCGAAAGACGCAAGCAAATTGATATGGCTTAGGATTTTAAACCAGTTTTAATCTTTTGAATTGGCGTTGATGATGGAGCTTTAAGTGCTCCGAAACAGCTGTTTGCCAATTTATACACTTTTAATTTGTGCTATTTCACGTTGTATATTTATTTTTAATATAACGGCCCAAAGTTTAATCCACCTTTTTAGTTAAAATACGACTGATATTTTCTTTTTGCCTTAGCTATCTTCGGTCAATTTTAACTGTAACTTTGATGGATTATGTGGGATGATATTCTGGCTTGACTAATGTTGTTTGCAGATATTTTTAGTCCTTATTTAAACCTCTTATTTAAACCTACATCTAAAAAATTTTAGACTGCAGTGAGAAATCATCGCACGGGTTTATAATTTAACAAGAACCAAAAATCATGCGTCAAGCATAGATTATGCAACACTTTCCAACGCTTCAAAATATTTTTACAAATCATTACCGTTTAATAAGCTGAAAGATAACATCTAAGCAAACAATTTGCAAAACACATAACATATTTAAAAATGTGATTTCAGGAATTTCCAACATATACAATATTCGGAAAAATATCCGAATACTTTTATTCAGCCCTGTATATGATCAATAGATTTGTATATATACTACATAGGATGCTAAATTTTAGTTTAGTTAGGAAACGCGTAGCACAGTTTAAAATTCGCCTTCTGGAGTTCTGTCAATAAACGGAAATGTGTTCGCGAACTTTTGTGCTGCCCTGTATATGATCTACAGAATTTATACACATCAAGTAATAGACAAAAAGTGAGTTAAGTTTTAAATCGCCTTCAGCAACTTAAAACGCACTTCCAGAAATTATTGTTAACAGACAGTAGAGAATTCTTTTGTGTGTCCCTGTAAATGAACAATGACTGCTAGACACACAATATTCTGCAGTAAGCCTCTTGTAATGCACCTTAGTGATATATATAAATTTCAATGCGTTTAAAATAGTGAAACATTATTTAATTAAACCGCAAACGATTTTTCTCCATAGACGTAATGTAACGGAATTCTTTTGACTGTCTCTGTAAAGTAACTATAAGTGCTATGCACACTCTATTCCATATTAAGCTTCTTGTAATGCATCTTAGTGATATATATCAATTACAATGTGTTTGAAATTGTGTAACATCATTAAAATAAACCGCAAATGATTTTTCCCCATAGACCGCAATGTAACGGAATTCTTTTGAGTGTCCCTGTAAAAAAACTATAAGTTCTACACACTTCAGTTGAAATAGGGAACATGCTATAGATAACGACAATAACATATAAAAAATGTAGTGATATCCGAGCATATTTACGGTAGTTAGAGCACGGACAGACACGGCTTATGGATCCTGATCCTTTTTAAATTGCTTATTTATGTATCTCGTTTCATTCTAGGAAAAAATAATTTTTTTAATAGTAATCTGTTAGTGTTGGAAAGTGTTTCGTGATCTATGCCGGATGCATGATTTTTCTTTCTTGTTATTTTTGTCTTACATAGAACTATTCTTATCCTTTGACTTAAGAAAAACACATTTGGAGACAGTTTTCTCGCAATATTAACGTCGTCCTTCAGAGTTTAACTTTGTCTTATCGTTTAATAGAGAGTAATTATTATCATTTTCCTGCACTTAATACATTCTTTATCATACTCTAGAATAAATTTATATTATCATTAATCCTAAACAATTTAAATATCAAATTTTGCATTTTAAAAACTAAATTGAAAAAAAAAACTAATTAATTTAAGTTAAGATTTTCATTTTTTTAAAATTTAAATCTTATATTATTATACTTTACAAATATATTCTATTTTACACTTCCCCTAATCTTTACATTTTCATTTATTATCATAAAATTTATAATATTTAAATGCATTCCATATCTTTGTCATTGACATTCTGCGGTTTCAACAGCTTTCTGAATTTCAAACGTAAATTATAAGAGTCGCTAACAGATTTTCCCGAAATTTCACCAAATTCATGTCACAAATTCTGACAAAGTCTTAGTGATATATTTGATTTTCAAATCCTTAATCAGGAATATGCATGGCGTTCTCAAATACCCAAAATTTACATTTGCATTACAGTTGTATTATTTGATGCCTTTTGATAAATTTGTCAATTTCATATTTCAAAATTCTCAGTATTTATTCTCAGCATATAATTTAGTACAAATAGTTTTGCAAGTTTCTTTTATAAAAGATTAAAGTGTTGATAAAGCTGTTAAAATAGCGCATTTCGGTGATAAACTTTTTTTTTCTAAAAAATATATTATAATTAGTCAATTGTTTATTGTATCTATTCAATATGAACTATGCTATTATATAAAGAGAGAATGCTTGACTGACGCTTGATTGACTAAAGCTTGCAATTATTGAAAATTAATTACGACAAAATGCAAACTGACATTATTATTTCTGGGGTGGGACGGATTATGGTGATGAACAGAACATTATGTACAGGGAGAATTAATTCACATAAAATATATGGCCCCTATGTTGAAATCAAGAAAGATCCTATAAATAGTGTTTGACAAGATAAAAAAAATTCAATTAAATCATCCACTCGTTTATCAGATTCCATTAAAAAAGTTTAACTACTTCCCTTACTGTCTGTACTGTGTTTTAGGCCTTAGCAAAAGCTCATAAAGCTGATATCGCCGTCCGGCCAAAGTCTAGAACAGCATCAGAACAGCGCATTTTTTCACGCAATGAATGAAAACCGTTTAATCGCTGTACAATGGGGCGTTTTGACGATCTAGGTGAACAAAATTATTGCATTTAAGTTTAGTTAGGTTTGTCTGGTTTTACGAATGTATCACTAATAAAATACTCAAACAGTGAGAAATGTTTTGTTTATTTAATTATTTATATTATTAATGTTATTATTATTACTATTATTTATATTATTATTATTATTTATATTATTATTTATTTATATTACTATTTATTTATATTATAACATTGTATTGTCATTGAAACTACACATGTATTCGAAGTTTCAGCTCAATCGGATAATTGAAACTCGTTTAAAATTGACTTCCAAGATTTGAACTAAACATACACTTCTTACATACACTTCGAGCTAATATAACTTAATGATTTGTAAACTTTTTTAATATGGTTAATGAATAATTAGAATATGACTTGATTAATATAATTTATTAAAGAAATTTTCTTTGCTTAACGAGTGGATAGAATATGATCAGATAATTTTTTGTTGCTGAGAAATTAGAAATTTTGAAGTGGATTTTGAGGAGATTTTTTTCAATTTGAGATAGTTGTTGGGATTTTAACACATTAGTATTTATAGTAGGTAGGGGGATCAATTATAGATATTTTCAATTAGATTCTTATGAATATATTTCTTAAATAAAAAAAGCGCACTTTGGGTTTTGATATTTGTCTAAATTTTCTTTTTGACCGATTTTAAAAAACACAGTAAATTTATTCTTTTCTAATAACATAAATTAATTAAACATTAAGAATAAATACAGCTAAGAATTTTCTATTAGGGGGGGGGGGGCTTTTCCTCTAAATACACCATGGAAAAAAAAATTTAGCTCTCTTTTTATGTTTATGTTTTAAAAAATTATTTCAAACGGACGTTTCTAGGAAGTGTTGATTTCAGGCGACGGTGGCCACCCCGGGAACATCTCCTGCTCACAGGATTTTGAAATTTATCAAAACTAAATTTTGTTTTTCTCCGATTTTAAAAGACGCAGTTCATTTTTTTTTTCTTTTCGAGTAACTTAAAATAATTAAACATTAAGGGAAAGAGGTAACTAAGAAGTTTACGTTTAAAGAGGTCTACCCCCCTCATAAATCCCACATAAAAGTTCATTTTTATATCCTGCCAAATTCAAATATACAAAAAAAATTTTGTGCCTAAAACTGAACAAGTTTGTAAACATAGAATATGTATTTAAAGTATGCCAAAAATGTGCACATTATTTGAAATCAAAGAATATGTACTTTTTTGTATGCATAAAAAATACAGATAGTTTGCAAAAAAAGTGTACCCTTTTTAATTATTCAAAAATATTCACTTTTTTATGCACAAATCGAGTACAATTAATCATTATTTACAAAAAAAGTGCAAACTTTTTCTAGCTGAGATGTTTAGCATATATTCTATAAACACTTCTATATACTTGCTTAAACCATTTTATATCCTGCCAAATTCAAATATACAAACTTTTTTTTGTGCATAGAACTGAACAATTTTGTAAACATAGAATATGTATTTATTGTATGCCAAAAATGTGCACAGTATTTGAAATCATAGAATATGTACTTAGTTGTATGCAAAAAATACAGATAGTTTGTACAAAAAGTGTATACTTTTGAGTTATTCAAAAATATTCCCTTTTTTATGCAGAAATTGTGTACAATTCATCATTATTTACAAAAAAAAAATGCAAACTTTTTCTAGCTGGGATGTTCGGCACATATATTCTATAAACACTTTAATACACTTGTTTAAACCATGCTTCATCATATGGCAGCCGTTATCAAGGCTAGTGAAGCAGTAATCCTTCCCTAATCAAGTGTCTCTTACTCAGTGGCACTTCAGTTTAATAGCTACATTATTTTTTGCAATAAAAAAACAATTCAATATTTATTTAAAAAATATACATTAGAAATACCTTAGAAATATTTAAAAAGAAAGTAGAAAGATTTTTTTAAAGATAATATAAGAAAGTAATAAAAAAACTTTGTACTCTCTTTAAAATTATTGTTTCATGAGAAATCGATAATTTCTGAATTAGTTTTCAGTAGAGAAAAAACCTCCTTTTGTAAAAAAATAATTAAAAAGGAGTAATACATTAATCAGCTTTAAAACATTAATTTTAAAAAGGAATAAAGTGTATTTTCTAGATCGTACACGTTTTAAAACATAATGAAAAAACAGATAGCTCCCTCTTATCGAATATTTTTTTTATATTCCAATATCTGAAATACTGAGATTTACGAGCGCAATGAATTTGACAGATATAGTTAAGGACGTAAGCTTTCAGAGAATTCTAATTTTCAATATGGTTTTATGCTCACGAACATCATTTATAATTTTGGATTTTTAGTAGCGTTTTGTCATCATGAATTCATGGTCATTTATTTTTTTTCCTTCGACTATCGATAAGTAAACACAATGTATTGGAAAAGTTATATAAAACCAGTAGGCGCATGTATTTATCATTTGATTTTTGCAAAAAAATGAGTTAAATTAGAACGTTAAAGGAATTACGAAAAGCAAACCAATTAGTAAAGAAAATGCGCAAAAATAAACCAATAATATAATTACAGAGTTAAAAACTGGAAAACTAAACTATCTACAATATCAAATGTTGAAAAATTAAATTAATTGCAACATTAATTATTTAAAAACAAATATAATTTCAAAACTAACTACTGAAAAAAACTGTATTAAATACAAAAATTTTATGTAAATAACAGAACAAAATTAATTATCTGAATAACATTCTGCACTAAAATTAGCATTATTTTAATGACTTTCGTTATATATATTTTATTCATTAATTTATTTAATTTATTAAAATAAGATTTACAAATTCTACGAATTTAAATGGGTTAAAATGTATTTAAAATTATTTAACAGCTTAAAAAATATATTTACAGATGTTTGTTATTCAATCTGTTGCATTAGCAGTCCATTATTTTTGTCAAAATCTGACTAACATGTTTGCCGATAAATTAGAAGAAATATTACATTATAATGGCGTTATTAGATCCGTTATATGAATGTTATAACGCCCCCTGGTCGTATTACTCCGTACGTATTTAATGTACATTATAGTGATCCCCGAGTCGACGATTTATAAAGACGAAGCTCGGTTCTACGCTGCTGAAGGCAGTGAGAACATCACCACTAAGTCAAAGGTGCCATTTAAGAACATTTTCGGGAAGGAGCAGAGAAGGAGACAAAATTTTCTTTTGATATTGTCAAACAATTGATACAGTTTTACTTTTACATATATTCTTAACATTAACCAAAATACTCATTAATGATAAATATATTCCACTTTGAGACTGTTGCAATATGAAGACATCAGGAAATATTATTGAAAATTATTCATTTCCGGAATTAAATTGTGCATTTAATGATATTGTTTCTATTTTAGTCAAATAGAAGAAGTTATTTTAGCTTTAGTATAAAATCTGATCTTCTTTTTTTAATTTGACATTCGACTGTTATATCATATTCCTTGTAAAAAGGGCAGTTATGACATACTTTTAAACTCACCCAAATGACCCGCTTGTCAGTAATTTCATTTTGAAGATTTACCTGGCTAGATGTGCAAAGTCAGGCTAGATTTTGAAAAAAAATGTTGATGTTATATGTGATCTTTCCATTGCTTTTATCTCCCATAATTTGCAATCATCTTTTAAGTTCTGAAAAGTGAATGTTACGTGAACCCAACAAGAAAAACACAATTAAAAATAGTCTTCGAACTACTTTGTTGAACGCAATGACGTAATTCACGTACTTAATAAACTAACCGGTAATATAAGGTAAAACCAGGACAGATGGCGCAGTCGGAGAGATTGCGCACATAGACGTTCGGGGGGAAGGAGTAGAGTGAGAACGCAGCGACTCCATGTAGTTATACAACAACAGTAGTGGAGCGTGTACTTGAAAGTGCACGTTGATTGCTTTGAGTATCTAAGATAAAGTAATGTTATTTTGTTTTTTTTTCTCAAAGTAAGTGCTTGAATTTCCATAGCTATTCATCAGAATTTCTATACAATGTCAATAGTACAAAATATTTTAAACTTAAACGATTTCTCATAAGCTACTAACAACTAGCAATACCCAATTAATGTTGTTAAAAGAACGTAACCTATATAATATATATGATATATGTACAATGTATATGTGATATATGCATAACATATATGATGTATATATGATAAATGTATAAAGTATATAATGTATGGATGGTATTAAAATAATAAAATAAATTTATACTACAGTAAAATAATTTGTTAATTAACACTACAGAAATGTAATTTCTTTATTTTGTCACTTTTGTTTATTTTTATTGTATTTCACTTAATTTCTAAATACATAAAAAAAAAATACAATATTGTCAATTATCATTATTATCTTTTTTTACGATGTCACCGTTGATTAAATAATGTTGACATTAATAATTATCGATATCAGGCAAATACCTGTAATACAAGCAAGTTACGTTAAACAGGATAAAATGGATGAAAAAAGGTGTCAAAAGTTGAGCGATTTTTCACAAAGTTGGAAAAAATGTGCCATTTTCAAAATGCTATAGCGCGCGTAGTAATGGGTTTCGGGAAAAATTTATAATTAAATTTGTAGAAAATTTAATGTTCTTCCTTTTTGTGATTACGTATGGTACACAGAAATTTCATAGTTTTCAAGTTATAAACAAAAAGCTGAAAAACTTTTCATGATTTTTTGGCTCTACAAAGTTTAGGGTGCAAAAAATGGTCCACTTTTTGTGAAGTTGAAAACAAAAGTGAAATTTTCATAAATTCATAGCTCGCTTAGTAATGGGTTTAGAAGAATATTTTAAAAATAAACTTTATAGAAAATTTAATGCTCTTTCTTTTTGTTATTAGGTATGGTCCACATAAATTTCATAGTTCTCGAGGTATAAGCAAAAAACAGAAAAAAGTCCGAAAGCCCCATAAACAGTTTAAAAACGCAAAATCTTCGAGCAGATTTTTTGCATCTATTTCTGATTATTTGACTGGACTAAAAGTGAAATTAGCGGAAAACTTTCAAAAGCTTTGCTTTGTTAGAAATTATATATATTTCTTTTTTCAGAACATTTTTAGTGACAGTTTACTTATAACTGCACTACTTTTTATCTCTTGATTGGCAACTGTCCTCAAAAGAAATGCAAAAGCCACAAATGTTCTAAAATTGTAATTTGAATATGTTGGGGCTATAAACATGAAATTTCACATAGTGGTTACCTAGAGAGATGTTCGCTAAGAAAGGTTCTAAAAAAATTTAAATATGTGAAATGAAGTGAAATTGTTCAAAAAACGTTCTAAAGTATGATTTCTTTGTTATTGTAAGGGTTAAATGTGAAACTTGACATGGAAGAAAATACTTTACCGTTCCGTATCCTACCGGACGGCCATACCGGTACTTTAAGATCATACATGATCGCTTATAACAATTTATATAATTTAGAAATTTAAAAAGGGTGAAATGAGCGAAAAACATTCTAGAAAATCACGTTCTTGCTTTGAAATTTTACTTTTGTACTAATGAACTGATTTTAATTTTTTTCTACGGGTACTGATGGTGACAATTTCTCCTTAAAAATATGCTCTCTACAAACGGCCCTCAAAAGAGTGCATAAGCGAATATTTGTCTAAAATTCCGATTTCTTTGAATCTTTTGAGGATAAAAAAAGAAATTTGATATGGTGATTACTTTTAAGATGTAAATGCTCACTAAAAACCTTTGTTAAAGAATTCAGGATTTAAAAGGTGAAATGACTCGAAAACGCTTAATAATAATGATTCAATTGAAACTATCGGGGCTAGAAATTTTAAATTTTAAATGTTTCTATTAAGATGTGATTCCTTCAAAGAAAGTTTTTTAACAAAACGAAGTTCCAACTGAATGAAATGTGGGAAAAATATTGTACAGTTATATTTTCATTATGATTTTCCTGAAACTTTCATCCTAGAAACGTTAATTTTGGTGTAGGTATGATTTCTAAGACGAAGATGCGCGCTAACAATGTTTTTGTTTTAATTTAAATATTAAAAAAGTTAAAATCAATGACTTTTCATGCTTGTGCAAGATATAATTTTTCTGAGCAATGTGTTAAAACGCAAGTATCAGTAGCTGTTATAATTAATTAAAATGATAACAATAAAGAAACACGATTGCAAAATAGGTAAGAAAGTATTTCATATTCAGCCTTTTGCCGCATAAAAATGACGTTTAAATATACTAAACCAATTTTTCTCATTTAGTTACTTAGAAGCAATATTGATTTTTATAGTAAATCAAGGTATATTAATACTGTAAAAGATAAAACAACAGTTTGTTTGTAGAAAATAAACGCTGTTACTAGTGAACCAATTACGAACATTATTTTTTGTACGATAGAATCTTTTGTACTGATCAATATCCTATAATAATATAGTTCCCAAGCGGACTGCATTGTATGTATTTTTTAGAAAGAGGTGGCCACAAATGGGTGGAATAGAAGTTTAATCATTAATGCAAGTCTCATGTTCACCTAATGGTGTTCAAGAATGAACTGTATTCAAAATGTGACCTAATTAGTAGTATTTAATTTTTTTGCAGCACTATAATCCCCCCTTAATGTTAGTAAGCACACAAGTTACCCTTGGCATATTTTAACAACCACACTATCAAAGACGCGGATTCTGCTAGTACAAAATAAATATAATCTTATTTGTAAAGAAAAAAAAATGTAAAAAATGTACACCAGAAAAAAAACGCTAAACACTGTTTTATATAAAAATTAGAAGACTAATATATAATTTAATAATTTTGAAAATATTAAATCAAGGTTTCTAACTATGCTTTTGCGGTAAGTTAGAGTTCCAGAAATAAAAGAAAATCATGTTAACTTACTCGTGTTAGGTTGTTATATGGTTTAAAATAATCAATGTCAAAGTTTTCTGAGTGTATCTTATTTAATTACGTGCAATTTTTCAGTTTATTAGGTTTTTAATCCATTTTTTTTCTTTTTCACTGATTTCCAACAAAGGTGGCTATACAGTTCGTTACTTTATACGTATGTTCTCTCTATGTATGCCCAAGCATAACTTTTGAGCCGATGCACAGTGGGGTGTTTTGAAGATCTAGGTGGACAAAATTATTGCGTTGAAGTTTAATTAGGTTTTGCTGGGTTTTAGAATGTATCAGTAATAAAATAATCAAACAATGATAAATTTGTGGCTTATTTAATTATTTATATTATTATTATTATTATTATTATTTATATTATTATTATTATTTATATTATTATTATTATTTATACTATTATCATTTATTTATGTTATATTATTGCATTGTCATTGAAACTACGCATGTATTCAAAGTTTCAGCTCAAACGGATAATTAAAAGTGGTTTAAAATTGACTTGCAAGATTCGATCTAAACATACATACACTTCAAGTTAATATAACTTAATTATTCGCAAACTTTCTCAAAAGTTTTCTTAACTTTCCAATCCTTTAGGAATGGCACTTTGATTTTTAAAAATGCTTATTTCCTAATAATGCTTAATACTATATTAAATGTCAAGATGAAGTTTGAAAACAAGATAGCGCTTATTTCAAACAACAATAGGTTAAATCTTGTGACAAACATGTGACATATGTCCAGTAAACTCCTGCTTTAAAAAAAACCCAGAAAGGTCATGACTTGCTTCCGAACTTACAGAAAAATAGTGCAACTGTTGAAACTCGCTCAAACCAACCGCCTTTTTTACGGTTGTAGTTAATCGATACATCAGATTTTTTCGACAAAACCCGTACGGATCTCAACAAAAGACATATTTAGCTACCAGTATACGCGGTCCTGTTAAATTCCAAGGTAATCGGAAAAATACATTTTGTCCACCTAGATCACCAAAACGCCTCACTGTGCGATGGTTCGAGCTTTATACTTCTCTTTTCGTTGCAATAGTATTTTTCTGCAGATGTTTTCAATATAATTAGTATCCGAATAAAACTATCTTCAACCGAATATTATTTGAATCAGGCATGACAAACACTTGGCCAGCAGGTCAAATTTGTCTCGCCGATAGCTTACATAGTCCTCACGTTTAAATCAGTTCTAGACCGGGAGGCGGCAGCACAGACAATCACCTCATCGAGTTAATGGCTGAAATTCCAGAATTAGATAAAACTCGATTCGCATATTAAAACGCAATTGGTCTGCCAAGTCATATCTTGGTGGAAAACACCTTAAAACCCTATGTTAGCGGTTGACTCGTAGGTTTACCATTGTGTTTTCCTGCTCCCAAAAGTATAAAAACATGGAGGACTGGGAGCAGGAACACGTAATGGTAAACGTACGAGCCAAGCGCTAAAATCAGGTTTTTGTGTGTTTTCTACCAACATATGACTTGGCAGACCGATTGCGTTTTAATATGCGAATCAAGTTTTAACTAATTCTGGAATTTCAGCCATTAACTCGATGAGGTGATTTTCTGTGCTGCCGCCTCCCGGTCTATTCAAGTTGGATGCAGAAAATACACTTTACACAAACACACTTGCAAAAACCGTGACTATAGTGTTGCAAAGTTAAATTCAAAATATCTAGCACTATTCGAGAATACTAGCTTTGTTTTATTTAATAACAGGCATTTCGTTATTAAATGAAAACAATATTATTGTTCAACAAAATTGGTAGCTATTTTGACTAAAAAAATTAATCCACAATCTGGTTACATAGCCATGTTGTTAGAGATGACAAAGATAAGAAAGTAGAGTATATGTATATGGTCATATCTGACTCATTTTAAAATTTCAGCTTCAAGAAATTGTGAATGCAAAAATAATCAATCAGAATTCTACAAACCGCTGATCTTAAATTTGAAAATTTAAAGATTTATAAACATTTGATAGTATTTTTTAAATATTGTTATGTGTTTTATGTTGAATTTATGTTGAGACTTACATTAAAACCTGTATGTCTGAAGTTATACATCGCGAAGCCAGTTTTTTCATATTTAAGCCAAGATATTAACCCTTTATCTACTGACGGTACTTATAAGTACCATTAAAATAACTTGTTATAAAATTCATTTAATACATCGATAAGTAGTAATACAGTTTAGAATGAGTTATAGATGCATTAATTATCTTGTTCCAAAAGCGTTATTGGTTTCACAAAACAAAAATGTTTTTAAAAGGATGATTTCTTTTGCCTTTGCATCTTTTCAGCTTTCTTGCCGTTGGGAGGGGGGGGGGGATTTTCAATTCGGAAATATTTCTATTGTAAGAGCATTACATTTGTACATTTCCTAGTTCTACAAAATACTAAAAAAAATATTTAAAATAAAATATTTGAGTGGGGTTATAAATATTGCAAAAATCCCTATAAATTCAAATTTAATTAATCCTTCTAAATCCTTCAATCCTTCTAAAATCAATCTAAAATTTATTAAATGATTATTGAAATCTTCTAATATAGTTTTAAAAATTCACGAAAAATGCTTTAGAAGATAAAATTTTCATGAATTCATAATTCAGTACATAAAGGGTTAAATAAAATTCATTAAAAATTCAAAAATTCATTATTCTTTAGTTTTCGCAAATGGCATGCTGTCACAGTTGTCTGTTCGAAAGTGGTATTTCTGCGGAACTTCAAGAAGATGAAAACAAAAGACAGGAAAACGTTCCGATTTTTTTCATCTCATTTTGAAATTGAATATCCGCTTTTCAGATCGAACTGCGAAAAAACAAAAAAAATATATATCCACTTATACTGGATACTTGTCCGGTCTTAACAATGTTATTTGTTAAATTAGGAGATATCGTTTCACATTATTATTTTTTTCCCAACCTAGATATAAATAATTTGTTCTACATATTTACAAATCCACACCCTCCTCCCTGACCGAAAATTATCACTTATGTGTGGTATCTTTGCCGTTCTAACGATGCATTTTGTTTAAAAGATATTAATATTTACTACTTCATAAGAAAAATAGTTTTTGAAAGCCGATTTCGTGTTTTTCGCAATTTGAAATTTTGCAATTTGAAAAATCCGCAACCGTTTTCTTTATAAAAATACAAAAATAGAAAAAATACCCACAACTCTAGGTGCATTTGGATGAATTTTGACTTACAAATATAAAATTACACAAATTCGAGGTTGTACTTTTCTGAAGACAGTAGGGCCCCTAACATTAGGTTCGTTTGGAAAAAATTGCTTTTAAAATATAAAATGAAAAGAGACGGGATCTTTCGTAGTAAGCCAGATGTACTCTGCCAATTATGTACTCTACCAAGCCCCACAATATTAATTTCGTTTGGATGGATTTTCATTTAAAAATATAAAAAGATACAAATTCGAGGTTCATTGACAAAAACATACCTGAGCACGTATAGCACGCTGTTGTACGCTTACTGCCAGAGGGGGAGGGTCAAGTCTAGGTACGTTTTGATTTACTGTTGTTTAAAAATATAAATTCATTCAACGCTGATTTTAGGTATCTTTAAGATTATTAACTCGGGACCTGGCAACGCATGAAATTTCAGCTCGTATTAAAAATTGAAATTTTGTGTTTGATATGTAGAAACTCTCTTGATGTTTGGAAAGATTGTACTCGCAGCTATCTAGAAAACTTCGGAAAGATAAACTGTTAGATTTGAAACTGATACTTCCTTTTTTAAAAAGTGTATTTTTGAATCATATTAAAAGTAATGCATTTGCTTAAAATAATAAAATAAAAACAATTACATTTAATTGATCGGAAGTCGAAATCATTCGCTACGAAGTGTAAGAAATTATGTTTAAAGCAGTTAACACTTTCAGGGGCAGCACTTGCATTCCTAAAATGTTGAAATGAATGAATGGTACCGGAATTTACGTACAAATTTATTTGGAAATCAGAAAAAGCTATATTTCCCGTGCATAATAAACAAAAAAAATTATATACTAAAATTCTGTTGCAACTGTGGCATATGAGAATTAATATTAAGTGGTTTCATAAACATACCACCGCCCTTGAAAGGGTTAAAGGAATTAGAGAATGTGTTAAGCTAAAATATGTGATATAGGCAAAAATTTCAATATTTAAATGAAATCTATATCTTTAATATTTGTTACTTATTACAATGTAATTAAAGAAAATATAGATGCACGAAAGTCTTCTTAATTGGCAGTATGCAAGTGCACCGAGATTTAGATAATTTAATTCTATGCTAACGCAAGATATATTTAAAAAAAACTGCAGCTGGCAATTGATAAGTTTTTGCTTAAATAAGTTAAAATGTACATAAGTTTGAAGTAATCAATTTTTTTTCAATAAGTTCGAAATCAAATTGTAAAACTTTGTAAAAATTAAAACTTAATGATAAATAACATAAAGAATTACACTTATCTAGAATTAAATTAAAAATGACTTCTTAATGTTTCTTGATTATTACTTATTAAATTAGCTCACACGTTTATGTGAATGAAAATGCATGAAAATTATATAAACCTTTTAAAAAATTAAACATCAAGCTGTATTATGTAATTTCTAACAATAATGCATCAAATACAATATCGTAGTACATTATTACAATGTCTATTTATGTATATTGTGTTTTAAAGTACGTTAGCCGTACATCTATTGCAGTTATTCCCATTCAATGCATGTTTCGATTAACGCGACAGTATCGAGGGATTAATTAAAGACACTAATAGAGCCAAACCTGTATTTAATATTACATTTCTGTATTATTTTGAGTGCGATTTTAAATTTTAAACGATATGTGCATGACCAGGTATGTGTTTAAACATCTTTTTATTTTTATCTAAACGTATTTTTACCTATATTCGGTAACGCACTTTAATACAACATCATTTCTATTTTTAATTTTACAGAATATCAAAAGTTCGTAAATATTCAAGGTCATGTATTTATATATTATATGTTACTTTAAGAAATTTCCGGGGTAAGTTTTTATTTTTCGGTGAGTAGTTTTGGATTTCTTTAGGTTGTATTTTCCATGTAAAAATTTCAGCTGAGACAAGCATAATACAGTTGAAAATTCTCCTTCAGAAATTTCCCGCATTGATCTGAAATGCACTCGAATTCTTTTGTGCATCCCAGTATATGATCTATAAAATTTATACACATAAAGTAATATGCTAAAATTAGCTAAATTTATAAACGCATACCACAATTGAAACCGCACTTCCGGCAATACTTGCTCATAGGTAGCCGAATACTTTTGTGTGCCCTTATATATGGACTATAAATGCTATGCATACCATATTTAACAGTAAACATATTTTAGTGAATCTTGATGTATATCAATTTCAATATTTTTGAAATAGTGTAACATCACTAAAATATGCTGTAAGCCATTTTTTTTACATGGATCATAAATTAACAGAATTCTTTTGAGTCGCCTCTGTAACTGAACTATAAATTTACACCCTTCATTTTCAATGCCGAACGAATATTTAAATCTCAATTACATATATCAATTGCATGGTGATCAGAGTATATTTAAGCGAGTTAGAGCATAGACAGACAGACTGCCAGACAAACACGATTCATAAACATATTTGAATTATGTTGGGAACTGTTAAAAATGAATATAAAATTATTTGTTTGATGGATTTAGGGCGATTCCACCGCTACGTGTGTGACTTTTAGAGAGTGTTATTTGCAAATTTAGACAAATTTGAAAGGGAAATTATTTCGACAACGTTTTACTTTTTTTATTGCTATTACAGGACACACACAGAATCATTTTTGTAGTGACACCTTTAGTCTAAAGTAATAAGATTTTTTTTAATAGTAAAGTCGTTGTTACGTGTGTGACTTGGAAAAAAAACACACGTAACAACGACTTTACTAATTTTTTTATGTTATTACTTTAGACTAAAGGTGTCAGTACAAAAATAATTCTGTATGTGTCCTGTAATAGCAATAAAAAAAGTAAAACGTTATCTAAATAATTTCACTTCCAAATTTGTCTCAATTTGCAAAAAAAAAAAAAAAACACTCTTTAAAACACACACACACAACAGTGGAATCGCCCTTTAGTATTTCTGCACACTTTGAGTCATGTAATATATACGTTTCCTGGATTTACTTCTAAAATTCTGTAATTAATCACCGCTTGTCAAGCTCAGGAAACTTGCAGAATGCCGCTGAGAGAGAAATATATGATTCTATGACAGCCTAAAGACAAAAGTTATTATTTATATGTCACACAAAAGTATTAGGGACAAATAAAAAGGAAGAAAATACTTATGTTTAGCAATTGAAAATGCTGTTGTCAAGTGAAGGAAGCTTTGAAATATGTTTTCAAGAAAGGTTTTTAAATTAATATTATGTTTTCATTATTTAAAATAGACATTCAAAACTGGCATCTGTTTTTTAAAAAATATTAAATATTTTACATTTTATTACTTGTACTGAGAATTTATATTTCCTTACCACACAGTAGAAAATTTATTTTTAAAATCTGAGACTTTTGAATAATCTCTGTAAAACGTTTGTTATAAAAAATATCATTTATTTAAATATTTTAAAGAGGATCAGTGCATGTCATATGTTATTTGCAGGATTTTTTCTATATTTCTGTAATTAATAATTGCTTGCCAGTTTAAAAAAAGCTTGCAGAAAACTGCTGAAAGTAAAATTTTATTATATGACAGCTTAAAGACAAAAAGTATTATTTACATGTTACACAGAAGATATTCGAAACAAACGGGAAGGAAAATCTTGGAATTTAAAATATGAAATGATTTTCCAATGAATTCAACTATGGAATACGTTTTTATGAGAAAATAATTATGTTTCCATTATTTAAATTGTATATTTAAAACTGGCATTTGTTTTAAAAATGGATGAATATTTTATATTATGTAAATTTCAGTAGGGATTTATATTGTAGTTTCTTACAATAGAGCAAGTCATTTTACAACCTGTTATTTTAGAGCATATCACTGAAAAACACATGAATATGAAATGATTTTCCAATGAAGTCAACTATGGAATACGTTTTTATGAGAAAATAGTTTTGTTTCCATTATTTAAATTGTACATTTAAAACTGGCATTTGTTTTAAAAATGGATGAATATTTTATATTATATAATTTTCAGTAAGGATTTATATTGTAGTTTCTTACAATAGAGCAAGTCATTTTACAACCTGTTATTTTAGAGCATTTCGCTGAAAAACACATGCTTTAAAAATTATCATAAAATTATTTATATAAACACTTTAAATCTGCTCAAGACATACAATATGTTATTTTGTTAATTTATTTATATAATTTGCAATTATATCTCACTTGTTAGGTTAAGGTAGGTCGCATAAATCTGCTAGAAGAAAAATATCATCATAGAATACAAAACTTATAATTTATATGTCCAATCAATAGAAAATTTCATTTTAAAAACTGTAACTTTTGAGTAATCTCTGAAAAACATTTGTTATAAATATTATAATTTAATTCATGATTTTAAATCCGCTCAGTATATGCCGTATGTTATTTTGAAGATTTATTTCAATAATTCTGTAAATAATCATTGCTCGCCAGTTTCAGGAGGCTTGCCGAAATCTGCTGGAAGTAAAATTTTATTATGTGACAGACTAAAGACAGAAGTTATTATTTACATGTCAGACAGAAGATATTAGAAACAAACGGGAAGGAAGAAAATATTTATTTCTTGGAATTTAAAATATAGTTCTTCAATGAAAGCAACTATGAAATACGTTTTCATGAGAGATTTTAAGATGAAATTATTTTTCCATTATTTAAATTGAACATTCAAAACTGGCATCTGTTTCAAATATGTATGAATCTTTTATAATTTGTAATTTGCATTAAGTATTTATATTGTAGTTTCTTACAATAGGAACAAGTTGTAGTTTTCATTTTAAAGCATATCACTGAAAAACCTATGTAATAAAAATTATCATAATATTATTTATAAATACGCTTTAAATGCATTAGTATACACCATATGATATTTTCAGGATTTATTTATATAACTCTGTAATTAATCATTGCTTGCCAGTTTCAGAAAGCTTGCAGAAAACTGTTTAAAATAATATTTTCAACAGTTATATATTTATGTCTTGCAGTATATTATATTATGTCTTGCAGTTTAAAACACAGTTCTTCACTGAGTGTGCTATGAAATACGTTTTCATGAGAGGTTTTTAAATTAACTTATGTTAAAATTATTTAAATTGAAGATTCAAAATAACATCTGTTTTAAAAATGTCTGAATATTTCATATTTCGTAATTCGCATAAATAATTTAAATTATAGTTTCTTGCAATAGAACAAGTCATTTTACAAATATTCATTTTAGAGCTTATGCCTGAAAACATGTGTTATAAAAAATACCGTAAAATCATTTATATAAACACTTTAAATCTGCTCAGGACATGCAATATGATATTTTCTAAATGTATTTTTATAATTCTGTAATTATTTTTCACCAACAATATTCAGGAATTTTTCAGAAATCCACAGAGAGAAAAACATGATTGTTGGACAATCTAAAAACAGACCTTACTATTTATATGTCAGACAGAATATATTATGGACAAACAAGCAGGAATCACGATACATTTTAAAATTAAACACGAAAGGCTTTAAAAAAAATAAACTCCGTTTCTATTATTTAAAATGAACATTCAAAACTGGCATCTGTTTTTAATAAAATGTTAAATATTTCATATTTTATTACTTGTATTAAACATTTATCAACATTACTTTATCTTACAATAGAAAATTTCATTTTAAAAACTGCATTTTTTAGTATATCTCTGTTGACATTTTTTATAAAAAATATAATTTATTTAAACATTTTATAGCAGCTCAGTACATGCCATACGTTATTTTCAGGATTTATTTCTATAATTTTGTAATTAATTACTTCTTGTGAGTTTCAGGAAACTTGCAGAAAACTGCTGAGAGAAAAATATGATCATGTGACAGACGAAAGACAAAAGTTATTATTTTTTGTCAGCCAGAAGATATTAGAAACAAACGGAAACGAAGAAAATATGTATGTCTTGGAATTTAAAATACAGTTCTCCAATGAGGTCAACTATGAGATATGTTTTCATGAGAGATTTAAAAATAAAATTATGTTTCCATTATTTAAATTGAATATTCAAAACTGGCATTTGTTTTAAAAATGTATGAAAATTTTACATTTTTTAACTTCAATTTAATATTTATGTTACACTTTCTTACAATAGAGCAAGTTATTTTACAAACTGTCATTTTAGAGTATATCACTGAAAAACATATTATATAAAAATTATCTAAAAATGTATGAATATTTTACATTTTTAAACTTCAATTAAGTATTTATGTTGTAATTTCTAACAATAGAGCAAGTCATTTTACAAACTGTCATTTTAAAGCATATCACTGAAAAACATATGTTAAAAAAATTACCTTAAAATTATTTATAAAAACACTTTAATTTTGCTTAGAACATAACATATATTATTTCCAAATTTATTTATGTAATTTTGTAATTATATTTCAATTGTTAGGTTAAGTTAGGTCGCAGAAATCTTATGAGAGAAAATAAGATTATAGAATAACCTAAAGTCTAATCTTACAATTTATATGTCGGACAGAAGATATTATAGACTAACAAATAAGACTCACGAGACGTTTTTAAATAATACACGCTTAATCATGAGCGGTTTAAAGTTTTAAACTATGTTTCTATTATTGAACTTGAAAATTCAAAAATGGACTCAGTTTAAAAATATATGAAATTTTTACATTTATTTATTTGCATTAATCAATTCATTATTCATTCAATAATTTATCACGCGAGGTTTTAAAGTTAAACTATGTTTCTATTAAAATAAGAATACAAACGTTATAAATGCACAAATAATACACAAAAAATAGCAAATAGCTATTTTGAATCTACAAGCGAGATTCTTCTTCAGTGTGACAAAGAACAAAGCACAGCGTGCTAGAAAAAGCAAGACTGCGCAAAACAACAGAGGGACTGTGGCTTATATACCTGACGCGAGTAGAGAACGCGCCAAACGGAACCAAAACAGCATAAAACAATTGAGTGGACATATACAGACATTAACTGGAGAATAAAAGAAACGAACACCGAAAAAGGGACATTAAATTAAATTAATGCTTTCCAAATACTTGGAAAATCAGGAGTACTAGATAAGTCTTTAATTAAGGAGTGAGAATTTTTGACGATGTGGTATGCTTCCCAAAAATTAAGATCACGGTTAGAAGAACATTTTTGGATAATATTGGCTGAGGAAAAGTTGAATTTCTGTTGAAAAGACCAACAATGTTGAGCAATAGAGGAACGTTTAAGCTCCTGATTTTTAGCATAACCGTCATGTTCTTTTAAACGAAATCTAAGAGCACGTTTAGTCTGACCAATATAAGAGAGATCACACTGGCAAAAGATTTGTTAAATACCTCAGATCAATGCACTCTCAGAAAAAAAATGTAAATTGATGAGCGTTTGCCCTTCAATTTTCACGGGCAACAGCCTTATTTTATGAAAAACGGTCTGATTCACTAAATAAGCGGCCTTATCCCTCAGATACTTAGAAAATTAAAAGCAATCCACATATTCTAACAGTTTTAGCCCATATGTTAGCAAAAAAAACGTTACTACTCCCATACATTGTCCTCCGCTAGGGTGCAACCCTTCATTTTACTCGTGTTTCGAAAATTTTAACCCGCCAAAACAGCGATTCTGTGATGATTATCTAACGTGCTACGTGCTACGGAACAGTAAGCAAAGTGTTATTGTGTTTTAAAGTGCATTATATCCTGTGCATTATAATGCTATATTACTTTGCCCCGTAAAATTACGGGCTGCACAAAATGATGGGCATGGATTTTTTTTTTTTTTTACGTTGTATGACTGGAATCTCTGCTGCCGTCCTCTGCCCGTAATTTTACTGCAATTTTTTTTTTTTACAGTGTGAGGTGTTTGAGATTTGAAAAAGAGATTTTATTAAAATAAAAGTGAACAAAAAACATGGGATTCCATTACCTACAAAATGATTAAAACTTTAATTAGATTTTAAATTTTAAAACATTAAAACATTAAAATCGAGCACTTTCGGCTGTGAACCCAACCTTCATCAGGATTTATAAAAAACAGGTGTTAAAACAGAAACGTCTAGATCACATTTATATAACAGTATGTCTCTGTACTGCAAGCCTGCGGGAGAGTTCAAATCATTCACATTCGCCAACAGTTGGTCGATATCATTGCATAGCAAAACAGGTGAGGAAGGAAGGGAAAAAAATCACATTTCACTGTTCCTTGATTAAATTAAGCCATATTCTCGGAATATTGCAAGACAGTACATAATTGCACACTTTCCCATGCTTATTTATAATTTCTACTGATTCTCGAATTATTAAATCATAGTAATTTCTCATAGGACATATTACTTTAGCATTATTAAAATCTATTTTAACGTTTCGGGTTTGGTGAAGTCTTGATAGAGCAGTGGATGGTTTGTTAAATTTTAGATCTCTTTTATGTTCTTTTATGTGGTCTTTCAATTTTTTTTGTTGTCATTAATGTGATCTAGATGTTTGTGTTTTAACACCTCTTTTTTATAAATCCTGATGAAGGCCGGATTCACAGCCGAAAGTGCTCGATTTTAATGTTTTAAAATTTAAAATCTAATTAAAGTTTAATCATCTTTTAGGTAATGGAATCACATGTTTTTGTGTGCACTTTTTATTTTAATTTGACAAAGAGTAATTTAAGCATTCCGAACTTGCTTTATAAAGAGGTTTTATTAACAAGATAAAAAAAATAACATTGAATTCAAACCTTCTTAAAATTTTAGCAATTTGCTTATTGATGTTAGGAAGAAATGGCAAAACAACTGAAGTATTAGAGTTTAAATTAAAATTCTTATCAGAATGGACGGGTTTCGTAAATTTCTTACAACTAGAAACTATAATAATAGAAGAATAACCACGATAAACAGGAAGCATTGTGTAATTTTTGTGAATTTATAACGTTGGGATTCTTCATTTTATCATTATTCACAAAGGTCATATGAATACCTTTCATTTATTTATTTACATTTAGGATTTATGTTTCAATTTCTTCCAGTAGATCATTTAATTTTACAATTTGTAAATTTATAGAATATCTCTGAAAAGCATTTGTTACAAAAACGTTTATGAGATCATTATGTTAAATATTTTAAAAGCAGTTCAAGACATTTTTTAACGGTTTTTCCTAGGTTTATTTCTATAATTTTGTTATTAATCACTGCCTATCAGCTTCAGAAAGTTTTGCATGAAACTTCTAAATGAAAAATGTTCCAATATATCAACCTAAAGTAGAAATATATAATTTATATATCATACAGAAGATATAAGAGACAAACGAAAAGGGTGAAAATATGTATGTTTATAAATTTTAAGTACAATTATCATGGAAACGGACCCATGAAAAACGTTTTAGTGAATTGTGATAATTTTGAATTATATTAGGGAAAGACAGGATAAAAGGCCATACTTTAGTATTTGTTTGCTTCTTGAAGCCACACTATTTGACAAAGTAACATGAAGTCATTCGTAAATACTCGGCATATATCCGAGTTCGATAATATCATAACAGATATATGATTAGTCTTTCATAATTTTATTAATGAATACTTTTTCTGAAAAAAATAAAAACATCATGTGTTACCTCACTGAAGGGGTTAGACAGCATGGATACTTTAATATTATAGGAAATGGATGAGTTCAGGATTTCCTAGTACAAGCAACAAAACTTTTGTTTTGAGTAACAAAGTTCGTATCAAACTTTGACTATGTAGGATATCCAATCTTACCACAAGATAATTTTGATTGGAATTCACGCGATAATGTTCAAGCTGTAAAAGTTAACGACAATGTCATTATGAGAAATACATTCATACTAAACGTGCTACATGCAATAATATAATCAATTTTGTTATATTTAAACTAGGAGGCTCTGCCCTCTGCGTCCTTCGTTCGCCAACCCACGGATTTTATTGGTCTGTATGTCTCTGTCTGGCTCTCCCTGTCTCTCTCTTTGTATGTCTGGTATATCTCTTGTCAACCATCTGTCGACTGTCTGTTTGTCTATTCCGTGTCTGTTTCCTGTCTGCCTGCTTGCCTGCTAATTGTCTGCTCTATGTCTGACTATCGACACTTTCTTGGCTGTCTGTATGTTGTCTGTCTGCTGTCTGTTTGTTTTCTATCTGTTTACGATCTGCTCTTAGTTTGTCTGTCTGCCATCAGTTGTCTCTGTACACTCTGCCGTCTGTTTATATGCTGTCTACCTGTCTCATGCCTGAATTCTGTTTATCTGATTTTAAATTGAAATTATGTTTTTATTTTTAACATAAACATTCACACACTAATTTGTTTTATTAAATATGAAAAATAAATTTTGCTACTTTCAATAAAAATACGTGAACAGTAATAATATATATATTAAAAATGTAAATCTAAAATTTAAATTAATTCTCAATATAAAATATTTCCTACCTCTTAATGACTCATTTTGATCTCCTTTATAGTTTTTTCTTGGCCCAACGCTTAACAAATATCACATGTAGAAAATAATTACACTCATATTTATTTGAAAACATGAAACGCCAAGCAGTATGCAACTAACTGTGGTTGAGGACTGGAAGTCTGTATGACGAGGAATCATACCAGTCTGTTACACGAATGACATATGTCACTCAACCGATTCTAAACCATTTAACTTAATGTTTCCACAGAATTTCCGCCTTCTCCCACAGCTGGATAAAATTTCAATTTCTCTGTCAAAAATCGGGCAAAGAACAGAGAATTGATAAACTGCCTTTACCTAGAATATATGACACAAACGTTAAATAATCATTCAGCTACCGGGTGCTCCATAACAGGAACCGAACTCCGACAAACTATGGATGTACAGCTGAGCTGGATAATAAAGATGTTTGGTCCACAACGTGGTCTGCAGTCAAATCATTATAATCTATCTCCTAGATTAGTTACATATGCAATACAATGGATTTTTCTCAATTTTAAGAATGCAAGTAAATCATGCTAACATATACAAAAAGACACATAAAAAACCAACTTCGTTGGGAAAACATTTATTGTAACATAGTTTCGCTTACTAAAAACTGGATTTTTTTTATCTGCAGTATTTTTTTAACCTTTTAAACAAAAATATCCTTTTTCAATCATCTTCTCATACCAATAAAAAAGGATGCCAGTAGGTCATGGGACATATTGCCCCATAAAAACTCAGTAATGCTGTCTCTTATTAATGCTTGAATACTGTTTATGAACGTTTATTTTAATATTAACACCCTAGTTTTCAAGTGCACTAACGTGTTGGGAATTTGCAAGCCATGTAAGACGTTTAATTGTATGATCCGCAAGATTATTTAATGTTTGGTGCATTTTGAGAGATCCATTTCTGATATATAACTTTTTTTTTTCAAATTTATCAATAGTCCATCCAGAGACTAAAGCATTGCCTTTGAAATTGCAACATTTGCAATATGCTTCATTATGTATTTTGAAAGAAAATTGCATATTGCTCCAGACTAAATCTATCACAAGCTGGCATTTTTCCTCTCGTGATCCAGCCATCAGCAAAAGTCATTTATTCTATTGAAATAATTGCATTATTCGATTGCATGTTCTAACAGGTATCCTGTTTCTCCAAGTAGTTTGTTATCTGCCTCTAATGCAGAAGTCTCAAAATTCTTGACGTCATTTTCGAACTTTTATTTGTATAACAATTTGAGTATCATTATCTATATTGATAAAAGAAGAGAGTTTGGTTGCGTGTGTCTGTTGGCGATGGCTAGAAAAATCTACCGTACGTAGAAATCTGACAATTTGGTTGAGGATAATCCAAAACAGATTCTGATGCACATAAGGCTAAAATTTTTCCTTTTTTCGTTAAATTATTCCAAATACTAATTAAAAACAAAAACAAAAGTTCATCAAAAAAGTATTCTTTTACGAAAGCAATCTTTTACTTTTTTCTTAATATGTGCGCATAGAAGCAATGCCGAAAACACTGCTTTTTTCGCAGATCTCATAGGCTCAACTGTTTGAAATACGACTAAAAGTAACAAACTGTCAATAAAACGTACCTTTATATTGATAATAGTGCAATATGTCTGACAAAAATCCCTATATTAACCTATTGAAAAAAAAAGATTTTCGAAACGTTGTTTTTCGTGTGTTTTTTGTTTAGTTTTTCGAAGCCCGAATACGCTTAACTAACCAAAATACGGAAAATCCAATTGCACCAAATTAAAGATCGTACATTTATATTTAAAATGTCGCAATTCATTTGAAAATATATAAATGTTAACCCTTTCAAAAAACATGTTTTGGGAGAACCGTTCAGGAGTTTTTCGAATTTTCTGCAATCTTTAAAAAACTGAATCCACCCTAATTATCATGTTCATAAGAAAACTAAAAGTACCAGACCATATCTAAGTTCTTTTATTTTCGATTGCTGTGATCCGCTTTGAAAATTATTCTTTTGCAAAACTTATTTTCACGAATTTCATTTTTCCTCTGATGTTTAATATTCTGTATCGACTTCGTAAGATTAAATACGAAAAAATCGAAGATTTGAAACCACATCATTTGCCTCTGGACTGCCGCAGACTGTTTTAAAAATATTAATATTAGTTTCTTAAAAACCGTTTGTTTCTATGAGTTAATTTCTTGGTTTTCTTTTCGATGTTTAAAGATCGCCATTGCCTGTGGAAACCAAACTGTGCAATAAAAAGTAAAATACCAAAGCACATCTACGTTTACTTCCGTTTCGAATTCTAAAAACAGTTTTAAAAAATACTAATATTAACCTTTGAAAAAAATCGCTTTCGAAACACACTTTTGCGAATTTAATATTTTTCTGCGATGTTTAACAATTGGCATCGGATTCGGAAATACTGTAAACTCAAAGATAACAAACAATATATACATTCATTTGACTTTAGAGAACCGTGATCCTTTTCATAAAATACTAATATTAACCCTTTAAAAAATATTTTCCGGAACTCACTCTTGCAATTTTCGTCCTTTTTCGCAATGTTTAACGTTCTGCACCTGAGTTTTTTAAAATCGAAATACGGATAAAGAAATCACACATACTTAACGGGAGTACATTCAGCTTTAAAAAGACATCTTTGGTTTTAAAAATATTACTATTAACCCTTTCGAACAAACTCTTTTCTGAAAGTCACTTTAGGCTGTTTCTGATCGCTTGATTAAATCGTGAATATGCATGTGGCATCTGCTGTCGATCTGCAGCATTTTTACAAATAAATATGAACATTTTAGGTCGAAAATTATACACAGGATTCCAGAACATATTTATAACCCATAAAAATTTCAACTAGTTGAAACTTTAAGAAATATTTTTCTTTTTACGTTTATACGTATTCGATGGTAGTCGATGAAAAAAAAGAAGAAGAAAACTTCTTGAAAGCTCTTTTTAATTAGATTTTTACTTAGATTTTCGTTTAAAAATATAAATTTATTCAACACTTATATCAATGGCTAGTGTCCCGGGACCGGCCAAAGTCGGGTAGGTCAGCTAGCATCTCAGAAAACTATAATGAAATATACGAATTAAGCGATATATTTTAAGAAATATTTTCATAAACTTTATCTGTGTATCGAAAAAGTCTTTAAATTTCTGTTATCATTAAACGAAAATTCCACTTTATTATGCATTTTCTTCAGAAATACAAGCAGTAATGCAGAAGCATATCCTAAACATAATATTCTTCAAACAATCTTTATAGAACTATTTTTCTGATACGATGAACTTGTGTATCGATACAATAATAAAACTCGGTATACACTGTAAAGTAAATTCTAAATTAAGAAGGATCTAGATCATTGTTGTTTGGTCGCTAACGTTGACCATTTTCAGTCCTTCTCATAAACTGGTATAAATGTGTTGAAAATATCTTTACAATATCTTCATCATTTGTAAAGGCATCAAAGAAATCGGAAAAAGGGAAAAGGAAAGGGGGGAAAATCCAACACAGGTAAAAGTAATCTTTTTTTTTAAATGTAAAATTAAATAAACATGTATTAACCCCCTGCCTTCGCATGCCTTCCCTTAGAGGTTTTTCTTCTTTTTTTCTCATCATGTAAATGCAAACTAATGGCGCCCGGTGCATGTAAAATCTGTCGTGGGAGCAAAGTCCTCTAAGTTACCTGTGAATTATACCTCTGGAGGTGCCTATTCAGGTGAAGGTCTCGTCACCGGATCAAGGTTCTAAATTACGAGACCAACTTGCATAGCGATGGCATGACGTATGGGTGTGATGCCAAGCCCAGGTCCATACAAAAAGAATCAGATCAATTAGCAGCAAAACAAAAATGGGAACAAAACTAAGACCGTCCTGCCAGCAATGGCCAGCCGCTAAGAGGCATCTCTTCAGTGGCGCTACGCACCCCGGTGGCAGGCACTAAACCCGTTTAAGATAGAGAAACCTGGCAGGCAGGGGCCTGCTCACCGGTCTCAAAGAAAGAAAAAAGGCATCAAAGGAAAAAAAAAGGCATCAAAGAAAAAATTGGGTTCCACTTGGAGACACACCCTATATTTTTGACTAAATAACAGATTGTGACTTTGGTTTGTTGCTCAATAAATGTTTATCTTTATGGATACTATCATCTCTTTTATTTTATTTAAACATTAAACGAACACGCTGTATAACATAACACGTCAGTGGCTATTGCCTAGTGACTACTGATCTATAAATCGTCAAGTTTTTTTTATGAAATCCCTCTCTGCATGTTTCCACCCATTGCTAACAGATTAGATATGTTGACATGATACTTTTTGTCTCTTTGTATTGGTACAATGACAGAGTTATGTATGAAAAATCCAAGTTTAGCGTGAAGTGAGAACTCTATATCTTTGATTAGATAATATATATATATATATATATATATATATATATATATATATCCTTATTTGCTGTACATGCCATTTTATATCTTTGTTTTCTATATACATGTGTCTCCTATATAACTGTTTGTCTTGATATATACAGGCCATAAATGATTGTCCCGGTTTCCTTGCCTCATAACTTTTGATTTAACAATATGATGAAAAATATTATTAGATATTAGTTGCAACTCAAAACGCTATTAATTAAATAACGATTATAATCAAATAATAATTAGTATTAAAATTTTATCAAATTTATCAAAAAGCTGTTAATGAATTTTGAGTACAGAGTTAGATAGATAGATATTACATAATTTATTAACAATTTTTTGAAAAATTTGATAAAATTTTAACATTAATTATTATTTGATTAAAATCGTTATTTGCTTAATAACGTTTTCAGTTGCAACATTACGCATATGTAATTTGAATTGTGTTATTGAAAACACTTTTTGAGTTGTAATTTACGAATATGTAATAATATTTTTCGTCACATTCTTAAATAAAAAGTTATGAGTTAAATAAACAGGGACAATCATTTACGGTCACCATGTATTATCACATTTAAACGTGTATGCTAATAATTGTAAGACACCATGTATATAAATTAACAAACTTTTCATTTTATAAAGAAAGTTTTTAAGACATATCCAGCAAAAATATTTCAGCAGCAAATTCTTTAAAATATCCTTTTATCAGTGTACTATCAACAGATAAATAAATGAAAAGTTAATCGTATTTACCCAATTTGCATACTTTCATTTATTTTCCACTGTAAAATAAATTTTCTAATCCATATGGATTTACACATCCTGCATGGCTGATTGCCAATTCTCACACAATTCGCGATATAGTCAAATATTTCATGCACTCATATCAGATTTCTCATTTCTGACATGTTTATAATTCCTTTGAAGTTTAATTTACTGCGTGTGGAAATAGATGACTTATAAAACTTCGTTATCCGTCTGAAATTTTAACTTTGAAGGTTTCAGTATTTAGTAATATCACTGATCTTCCTTTGTGTATAATTTATGTCATAATGCAGGAATGCATTAAATGATGATTGTTAAGTATATATTTGTGTATTTATGTCAGGTTTGAAGTACACACACACATATATATATAGTATATATATTTATGTAATATTATATATATGTGATTCCTGATGATTATATGTTTTACATTTAGTTTTATATACTGTGGTTTATTTAAATAGAATAAAACATTTAAAATTATTTTTAAATAATTTTTAAATAGATAAATTTTAGCGTATTGTGAAGACCTTAGTTGATCGAGTAAAACGTGTGTTTATTTTTACTTTTTGAACTTAAATTATTTTTTCAGGATGTTTCAAAATATCATGTAAAATACTTGAAACGCAGTTTAATAGAAGGACGTATAAGGGGCCTTAAAATTCATCACAAACATAATACAAACAGCAGTGTAAACAGTTTCATTAGGCAGAACCGCAGTAAAACAACTCGTAGACAAATAAAATTGTTTAACCATCAATATTCAAATATTTCTGGCAATTGGACAGGATACATACAGACAACAACATTATTATAATATACAATGGCTTTGAAGGATCACAACATAAATAAAAATATACTAGAAAAAAGCAAAACATGTGGTAAAGGAGACCATGACCTAAGATTAAAGTACTTCCAAATGAAAACAAAAATCCCATTAGTATACACATTAATCGTGATGTCCTATATTAATAGAATTTTTCATTTACTTCAAATCAAAGTTTATACTTGATGTTTCAATCATCATCTATAGTAAATAGATGACTTATAATAGAACACAGGAATGACGGCATAGAGCGTTAACCAAACCCAATTCAACTGAAAGAAACAAAAAATATAATCTCATGATTTATATTATTATTTTTTTCAAAAATGGGAATACATAAATTATCTCTGTTAAAAAGTATTATATTGATATTTTCTTTGTAATTCCAATGTTCAAATCATCCTTGTATCTTTTTATATTTTTGATAGTTTTTACAAATTTTAGACGTGATTAGCTTTTACAAATGATTCATAAAACAATGACTGGAAAAGTTACATTAACTACATTTTTTCTTCTTTATCTTTTGAAATTGTTGTTTATGGGTCCACATGAAAGATGAAGAAAATTCAACGTGCGTCTATGAAATGTAATTTCTGCATAAAACAAATTGCAAAGAATCATCTTAATAACTACATTCACCAGAAAATACATAATTTGGTTCGTTAGAATAGCTATTTCAGCACAGTAAAGGTACAAATTATAACACCTTGTAATAATATACTTTTTTTAATTGCTAAAAGGCGTAAAATGAAAACTTGTATGTAGTAAAATAAGTTTTATTAGACATTTGACATGTTTCGGCTTTATCTGAGCCGTTAACAAAAGAAATAATAATATTATTCTCTAACTGTACAGTATATGAAGTTATTATTTGAAACGCTATCATTTAATTTTTTACGTACTTTTTCATTCAAGTGTTACATTACTAAACATACAAGTAAAAATAAAAAATAACGTGCGTAATTTGAAACAGTGTGTGAAAAATTAAGTAATAGCGTTTCAAGTAAACTTCATAGCCTGTGCAATTGTAGAATATTCTTATATTTCTAAGAAGCTAATTGTCATCTATGTATTTCTACATAAAATTTAATTTTCAATCAAATTCGTATTATTTTTTATACAGAATTAAAAAATTCTGCTAATATTTTATGTCACATTATATTTTAACACTTCGTAAAATTTGATTGTATGTTTTTTGTCATAGTATTCATAGTTAACAAATGTAATTCATCACATGGGTGGATAGGCAAAACCGGCTGTTACATTACAACCTTTAATAATATATATTTTTAAAACAATATGTACAATTCGTGTAAAGTGGTGCACATTGTACACAGTGAGTACCAAAGTGACTATCGTTTATAAGCTGAGGTTATGGTCCATTTCTTTAAATGCCTGTTTTCCAAAAAACATTTTCGTGGTAGTTTTCTATTTGTAATAAAAATAACCTTTGAGGCAGACTTCTGAAAAATTTCGAAGACAAATGTAAAAAGCAAATTTTGGTTTGAAAAAGCTATATTAGAAAGCATTTGGGAGATCTGCGATAAGTCACTGTAAATAATCCAAAAGAATTTTAAAGACTCGTTTTCCTTTCAAAATAACCACGAAATATTGACAAGGTTTAAGTAAATATTAAGTAATTTGTTTAAAAAAATTACAAAAACCAAATTTATGATTAGATATTTTTCCTTGTATTAAGAAACTTGTAAATTAAAATATTTAATATATACAGAGAGCAAAAAATGAATAAATGTAAGCGCTTACTTTTATGGTCTGGCGTTGCTCGAGTATTACTTTTTTGAATGTGATGTAAGTTTAATTAATGCGATTATTATCTTTTCTACCATAATATGATTTTACGGACGTCATTTAATTTAATTGACTGAAAATTATTTTTTTTTTCCTACATTACATTTCTAATTTATTTAATACAGTTTTAGGGATACACACACTACAAATATATTTTAACTTATGAAATTAATTAAACAAATATTCATATTTTCTTTAGCAAAATACTTACACTACTTCATTTACGCTTGAGTATAATCATACGAAAAACATAATCACTAAATGCTTAGTTTTAAGAAAAATACAATAAAGTATAAACCTAAGGAAAATATAGATTAAAAGACCATTTATTTTACACTTGTTTTATAGGTTCATTATTTATTAGATATACGATATACAGAAATATGAATAATTTTATGTATTTATTCGATCAATATACATTTTTGCAAAACATTTCTATATTACTTTTGATATACTATATTTCAATAAATCGTCTTCTAAATTCTTTAGAATGTAGTGATTTTATGATAGAATTTTTAAAATAATTATATTTAAATTCTATTAATTAAGCAAAAAATATACATATATATATATTCACAATTGTAAAACATTCTTATTTATATGCAAGTAAATGCATTCGTAGAAATGTAGATCACTACTAATTGCACAGTTAAAAAAAATAACATCTAAAATCTATTTTATCTTCTTAATTTCAGCTAGAGGTTTTATCTGTGTGTTATGCTTTTAGAAGCCGAAAATAGTTTTAAGAGAGATACAGCTGCTTTCGCCACACTTCTTTTATTGAAAAATTTAAAAGTTTCCGATAAAGGTTAAGTGCTCTCGAAAAATAATTACGTGACGTTAAACTGCATTGATGTCCCGATAAAATTCTAAGAGCTTCTTAAATTAAGAAAGTATCAATCTAAACTTTTAAAGTGTTACTAATTATGTTAGTGGCTTCAGAACAGAATTTTAAAATGCATTTATTAACTGTAGATGTTTTCAAATAAATGCTATAAACTTTCTCGCTTAGAACATTTTTAAATGTAATGTATGTACAAAAATATTTAAAAATAAATATTTTCTTTAAAATGTGACAAAATAATCTGTTTTAAAAGTAAAAAAACAAAAACAAAAAACAGTTGAATGAATTTTGAATTTAAAATAACGATGCATGTAGCTATTAATCAATAATTTTTTAACCAATTTATTAGCTTTATTTTGTATGTTACTATCATTTACAAAATATTTATTATTATTAATTTGAAATTGAAAAAGTTTGAACAGAATATTTGATTAAGTTTGGATGTTACGCATACTTTTAAAATAAAATTTAGGCGCCAAACGTATTTTTGTAACATCTTTAAAATAAAAATGGTATATGAAGATGATGATACTGGTCTATCTTTCACTGAACGAAATTTGTAAAGATATGCAAATTTTACTGCAAATCGAGTTGACAGTTCAAATTAAAGTTTTACTTAATTTATTACTTTAGTGAAAATAACAATTAAACTAGATTTTTAGTATTGTAATCTATCATGCTTATTTTCAAATTTATATTCGCTACTTTCTTGCATATTTATCAGATCATTTTCGCAGAAAATTATGGAAGGTGCACTGGTAATCGATTAAGAGCATACTACCCGTATTTGCACAGAATAGTGTCTAATTTCAAACAAAGTTTATCCATGGCTATCATATATTTATTTATGCGGTATAAAATTGCAGAAATGCTTCTTAATAATGAATGAAAATTCGTAATTTCAATGTAAATTTATTGTTATTGACGATTTATGATTTTTTTATGCTCCAGAAACCTTTAGAAGACCCAATAAGAGCATTATAAAAAAATAGGACACCGTGGATGGAAGAATCGAGTTTTTATGAATTTGAAGGCAGCTAATTTTTTATCTCAAAAACGTCTCAGTTCATATGTTAACTGATGTGGCTCAAATTTAAAATAATTAATATTTTTTGTGAATGATAACACACAGATAAAACCGCTAAATAAATTTAGAGGAAATAATTCTAAATTCTAAACTACCTTCTTATGAAGAAATTAAATAATTATCTGTAATCTTAGCTAATAATATTATATAATTGTCGCATTTGGGTAATTTTTGTCACATTTACAGTAGTTAAAACCTAAATGAGACCTCCAAACTATCTAAATGTGACAATGCATTTTATTCAGTCCATCTAAAAATATTCATTTGACCCACCTAGTATCAGGTTCTAAATTTCAACCACCGTTATTAGTTTTGCATGATTTAAACCTGAAATTTAATTTTATTAAGTGTAGCATCACGCCTAAAAAGTGTTAAGTTTGAAGTATTAAGTTTGATATTATTTTTTTTCTGGTTCGAAACATAAAACACTTCAAAACCAAGAATAATGTGGTCAAAAAAGACTCCAGTTGTTCTAGGAGGCTTAGTTGCTATACATTTTTGAAATAATTATTAAAAAGGTGAAACACAGAAAATTGAAATTGGAAGCATGTATTACTGAACTACTTAATTTAATAATAAATTAAGTTATTAAAAAGTAACTTTGAGATACATAATATTCATATTATAATTAAAATGAATACGTCAACATTCATACTCTGAACGTTTTTTAATTCGACAATGTAAAAAACAAGAAGTAACTAATTAAGCACAAATAAAACATAAATTTTACCAAAGCACTTATTTTGCTTTTCAATTTGCATTTAACTCATTTTTTATTTTCATCATTCGGTGTTGGCTCAATATATTCTTTTCGGTTTTTTGAAGGTATGGATCTCGATAAATTTGATATTCTTCTGTACTTTTACTCCCAGAACGTGTAACCGACTGACTTCGAATTTCTGCTAGAGTCTGTTTTCTTAACACTAAATATACCAGCAATTGTTTATTTGACATGTACCAAACGAAAATATTTCGATTCGAACGAAAAAACACTTTGCAAAAAAAATTAAATATAAATAAGAAAGACATAACACATAAGATAGATAAAAACATTAAATATATTTAAATAAGAATTCTGGTATGAATAATTTTTATAAAACTTGAGTAAAATTGTCGGAGTATTAATTCTGTTTCTATTTTTAAGCTATTGTTCTTTCTTATCCAATTGTTGTCTCTGTTTTTATTTTTCACATTAATATCACTGTCCTTTTTTTTCAAATATAATTCAAGTGTTAAGCATTTTACAAAGTATGATCCTACCGCTTTTCGATTTTTTGTTGTATTTCCATTTGTTTCTGAAACTGTTTTTCCGAAACAGCTTCCAAAAATTTCAAAATGATGGATTAAGCTTCCAAAAAGATGGATTAAGCTTCCAAAAAGATGGATTAGTTTAAGGAATAGATATTTGAAAATGTGATTTCGTTTGTACTCCCGATTGTTTTTTAATAGAATCTGACCGGGTTTCGCTAGTTATTATTTTTAAATATCCATTCATCGTTTGCAAAAATTCAAAGTTTTCATCACTTATATTTCTATACAATGTTAGATTTGTACGAATAAACACATCAAAATTTATTGGAGAAGTTGTATTACCACTTTCAAGATGCTCAATTTGAAAACTTGTGCTGGAAAACAGTCATCATTAGTATCTATGTCCTCTTAGCCATCGTTATTAAGTCATCATTAGTTCCTATGTACTCATTAGCCATCGTTATTATGTCATCGCTAACGTCAAAATAAGGAAAAATGTTCTTAAGCAGGTTTAACACCATTAATAATTTATTCATTAACATGAAACCCATCGGTAAAAATCATTTATTGGCAGGAAACAAGTCAATGCGCAAATCATCAAAAAATGGCAAAACTCTCATCAACAAAGTCATTGGTGAGTATGTTTCATATACAAGTATTTAATTTATTTAATTCATCTTTCTGGATTTGTAACTTTTTATAACGTTGAAGAATATTTGGATCACAAGATGAAAAATTTTAAATCCCAACAACATTTTATTAGAGACATTTACGTGTTTTCTATTATTTTGTAACCTTTATTACTTTTACTAAAATTCATTTTAAACAATTTTCTTATTTAATTTGAATATTTCAAAATGCAGAAACACAAAAGAAGAAGAAAATAATTCACATTTGTCTAGATTCATTTTATACATACAGTATGGATTTTACATAACAAATGTAAAATTTGTAATTGTAGAAACATTTATGTATTCTTCATTATTTTGCATTCCAATTTACTTGTATTTTTTCTTAGTGACAGATTAATCTAACTGAAATACTAGCGTTCAATTTTAAAACTCCCATAAGGACGAAAAATCATTTTATATATAAATAAAAAAGTGTAAAACATAAAGCAAATCTTTTATTCATTTTCTATAAATAAATAAGTAGATTAGGTTTTCAAATCTTGACTTGATATTTGTCAGGAAAACTTAATGAATTGACATAAAATACATCAGAAAAAAGTTTAGAAAGAAATGCAATTATGAGGTAATCTGGTTTATTGGTTTTCCCTATTCTCGTTCTTTCATGTGATATTAGATTCTTAATAAAGAGGCAATTGTAAACATTAAGATTTTCGCTAATTTAATCATTATAATTACTAAAAAAAGGTCGCATGTATTATACAGGGTAATTACAAATGAATATCCCAAATTTGAAGGGCTATATCTTCTGAACAATAAAAGACAGTGCTCAATTTCACACATCGAAGTGAGTGAGAAGTTATGAAGTTTCATAAATGTAGAAAGAAGAAGAAACACGATCCAGTTTGCACCACTAGCAGAAACACGAACGACATCCATTCTGTAGGAGAATTTGTCCCACACGGTTTTTAGTAGGTTGGGTATTACAGTTGCAATAGTTGCTGTTATCCTCGTTTTAAGTTCAGCAGTGTCAGATGGCAGAGGCGGAAAAAAACACTTTTTATTAACACTTTCCAACCTAGTTGAAAAGTGTTTATGACTTCGGTTTGTCTGGACGTCTGGCCGTCTGCCGTCTGCCGTCTGTCCGTCTGTTCGTGCTCTAACTCTCGTAAATATGCTCGGATTGCTCTGCAATTTTTATATGCTACTGTCGTTATCTATAGCATGTTCCTTATTTCAACGGAAGTGTGTAGCACTTATAGTTTTTTACAGGGACACTCAAAATAATTCCGTTACATTACGGTCAATGGGGAAAATCATTTGCGGTTTATTTTAATGATGTTACACAATTTCAAACACATTGTAATTGATATATATCACTAAGGTGCATTACAAGAACCTTAATATGGAATAGGGTGTGCATAGCACTTATAGTTACTTTACAGGGACAGTCAAAAGAATTCCGTTACATTACGTCTATGGAGAAAAATCGTCTGCGGTTTATTTAAATAATGTTTCACTATTTTAAACGCATTGAAATTTATATATATCACTAAGGTGCATTACAAGAGGCTTGCTACAGAATATTGTGTGTATAACAGTCATCGTTCATTTACAGGGACATACAAAAAACTTATCTACTGTCTGTTAACAATAATTCCTGGAAGTGCGTTTTAACGTACTGAACGCGATTTTAAATTTAACTCACTTTTTGTCTATTACGTGGTGTGTATAAATTCTGTAGATCCTATACAGGGAAGCACAAAAGTTCGCGAACACATTTCTGTTTATTGACAGAAACTCCAGAAGGAGAATTTTAAACTGCCCTACACGTTTCCTAACTAAACTAAAATTTAGCATCCTATGCAGTATATATACAAACCTATAGATCATATACAGGGCTGAATAAAAGTATTCGGACATTTATCCGAATATTGTATATGTTGGAAATTCCTGAAATTATGTTTTTAAATATGTTATACGTTTTCCAAATTGTTTACTTAGATGTTATCTTTCAGCTTATTAAACGGTATGATTTGTAAAATTATTTTGGAAGCGTTGGAAAGTGTTACATAATCTATGCTTGACGCATGACTTTTCGTTCTTGTTTTATATATCTCGGGGTTTACTTACTGAATGAACTCGCAACTGAACATGCCGGTTCACTTTTAACCCGCCGCTCGTTGTGCCATCTCTCGCCAAAAACACGACCCTTTTTACATTTATGAAACTTCATAACTTTTCACTCACTTCGATGTGTGAAATGGAACACTACATTTTATTGTTCAGAAGACATAAGCCTTTCGAAGTTGGGATATTCATTTGTAATCACCCTTTAACCCTTTCCGGCACGGAGTAAATCTGTTTGTAAAATGATGAAATAATGAATTGACACCAGAATTTAAAAACGAATTCATTAGAAAATAAAAACTTGCTTATTTTTCCGTACTTTACAAAAAGAAAATTTTAATTAAATATTCTTGGTGCCGTTTGTCAGTTTTGGAATTAAAATTAAGTGTTCTTTTTGTGGACACCGCCCGCTAAAGGGTTATAATAGGTTTCTTAATATCATTTAGGAAAAAAATATTAATGCACATGTATTTTCCTGTGAAAAACCCCAATCGAATGTTTTCCGAATCAATAAATATGCTGAGTAATAAGCAGCTATAAAAGTTCTTCCAGAAGGAATTTTATGTTTTGAATAAATTAGGCGCCATAATTTTTAATTAGTCTTGTTAATTAATTTTCAGCAATGAAATTACTCCCGAAATTATGGAATATTAATGACGTGAATTTACACTGCTAACAAATTTATAACTGACAGAGTGAAAAATGTCCAAGTCAGGAATCGAAGTCGAACCCTAGAAATAACTCTCCAATGCTCTACCATTGAGCTACGAGGGTGAAACCAGCATGGCATTTCTCACTCACATATGTCAGTCAGGCTGCAACCACAGCACAAGATAGAAAGGTCTTCATGAGCACACAACCCTGCAGCAAACTTGAGACGAAATCAGAGCCCAGCATAGGTGAACACATATTACTTTAAATTAATATTTTCAATTATTTTTCAGCAGTGACATTACGCCCGAAATATTTAATATTAAATACGTGAATTTACACTGCTAACAAAGCGTATAACCGACAGAGTGAAAAATGGCCAACCCGCAATGCTCTGCCATTGAGCTACGAAAAGGATACCCAGCTTGGACATTTTTACTCTGTCGGTTATATGCTTTGTTAGCAATGCGTAAATTCGGGTATTTAATATTTAATAATTTCGGGAGTAATGTCACTGCTGAAAATTAATTAAAAAAGATTAATTAAAAATTATATGTGTTCACCTATGGTAGGATTTGATTTCGTCTCATGTTTTCCACAGGGTTGCATGCTGAAGAAGACCTTTCCATCTTGTGGTACGGTTGCAGACTTACCAACATATGTGAGTGAGAGACGCCAAACTGGGTATCGTCTTCGCAGCCCAATGATAGAACATTGGAGCATTATTCCAAGAGTCCGGATTCAATTCCTGACTTGGACATTTTCACTCTGACGGTTATACGTATTGTTAGCAATGTGTAATTTCACGTGTTTAATATTCAAATTAGGACATTTTCAGACACATCAGTGAAAGATGGAAACATCTATCCAAAAAACTGTCAGTAGATTATATGATTGTTGTAATTAAACAATTTTAGTATACAAATTCGGTTTTTAAATTCATTAACACGGAAATGATATGTCTCTATCCTAAATATGACGTAATCACCATGACAACCGAGAATCATTACCTATCATGGGATATCGTTTAATTAATTACGTAGGATAGGATTTAATAGAATGAAGAAAACTTTTCTTAATATCTTTTAAAGTTTTGTTTCGATTTTCATAAAATTTGAAATGGCTCAACAAAATTATGCAACGAATATATATATTAGATTTGAAACCATTCGGTTGGATAGTTTTTGTGCTGTTAGCTGTGGACAGATGGACAAACGGACGGACCAGACGACGACTATAGGTGCTACGTAAATATATAATTACAAACTAACCTAAAAATGGATAATCATAAATATTTTTGTATCATTGGTATTAAAAATGTATAGCAAAAAATATATATAAATTTTTTTATCCATATTCTATAAATAAATAATCGGATTACAATTCCAAATCGTAATTTGATACAAGTCAGAAAATATTTGATGAAATAAATAAGTAAAAGATTCTCGAAAGAAATGCAATTATTAATTAATCTGATTAGTTCTTACATGCGAATTATTTATTTTTGTAAAGAGACATTTATAAACAAGAAGAAGATTTTCTTTACCCCAATACCACAATAACTTAACAGCGAGATTCCATATATTAATAAAGGGATAGTTCAATAATATATAACTTGAAAATTTATTAAAAAATTTCTAAATGCATTTCCAATTTCTTATAAAGTCATTCATTCTAAATTTTTCCTAATGAAGGCACTTTCTGAATTTTAAGATTGAATAAAAATTTCTTTCATAAGAAACTTTAACTCTTTTGAAATTCTAATGCCATTTTCTCTATGAAATAATGAAAGTTGCTGAAATAATATGAAAAATGGCTTAACTTATCTTTACCTTTTTTTTCAATAATTACCTACGGAATAAAAATGTAGATAGTTTAATATATTAAAGGAAATTTAGTGTGGTCCCCAATTTGTTTGAACGTCTAAATATAGGAACGTTAGCTAAACAATTTCGGAATTTTTTAATTAACGTCACTAACAATTAGTTCATTTTCCAGAAAACAAACCATAAATATGTTAATTATAAAACAAAAAAAGAAATTTAAATGACTTCAATAGTTCTGTAGAAAATATATCAGCTATTTATCATGTGATTACGTAATAGTTGTTGTCCGCTTAAATACTTTTTATGATTCAAAAGAGTTTAAAATACTTACAATTTTCTTTGATTTTCATGCTTTTAGTGTTCCTTTCGATTAATACTTCTTCTATAGATATATATTTTCATATTCCGTTAAGCTTCTGTACCTGTATGAAAGTGTTTTGGAACTAGGCCTAAAAAAATTCTACGAGATCACACGCAAATAGGAAACCTGTAGAAGATAGGAATATATGGAACTAACTGGAAAATCTACTGATACCAGAAATATCAACAAAGGAAAATAAACAGGTTAAAAAAATAAAAACTATAAGTATTAGGTAAAATATGTATTTAAAAAAGTATTAAAAAATTAAAAAATTAAAAACGGATTTTGATGACTGAGTTACCCAATACAGGGTGTTTTAAAGAATGGTTTTTGTAGAATGTATTCAAGAATAATTAATATACTCTTATTTTCTTTTCAGGTTTAGCTATCTGGAAATAATTGTGGAAACCATGCTAAGCTTTAAGCAAATGAGATTTATCCTAAAGTGTTAATGGAAGATACAATACGTAGCTGAAGTTCAGAAACAGTTTAGAAGAGAGTTACAAACAGTGATTTCAATCGTTAGAGTTTGAGTTATGAGTCTACACTAGCCGCGCGGCGAAATTCCCAAAATAATCTTAAACCTATGGGAACGTCATTTTCAAATTTCCCATTTGTATTTCAATATGATTAAATGATTAATTTCATTGGAAAAAATTCTGTTTGTTCGCCTGGCCGTCTATTTGTCTGGCCGTGCAAATAGTAATCCGAGTATATTACTCTTGTAAATATACTCGGATTGCTGTGTAATTTTTATATATTATGGGTGTTTGCAATCGAATATTTGCTATTGAAAATGGTATGTGTAGCACATCTAGCTTTTTTACAGCTGTACAAAAATGAATTCCGTTACATTATGGTCTGTGGCGAAAATCGGTACCGCCGCAGTTTAATAATGTTACGATAATTTAAGTATAATGAAATGGTTATGCATCACTGAGATAGCCTGTAACGTGATTTCTGTAAAGTATACAGCATTTTTAGTTCGTTTTCAGGGACGTATAAGAACATTCTATTACGTTATGATCTATAGTGAAAATATGTTTGCAGTGCATTTAAATGATGTAATGATTCTTTAAACATAGTGAAATTGATATAGAACACTGAGGTTTACTGCAACATGTTTCCAATATATATGGTGTCCGAGAAAAAACGACCTAATTTCAACAGTCTTTAGTACAGCATGTAATCGTGGCATTAAGAATATTGATAGAACAATAGATACACACAGTTAGGAAGTTTTGTTTGTGCAATCAGACCATTTGTACATGTAGCCCACGGAGGATGTTTAAGGAGGATGGCCAGAGAAATGGACCACATGTCCCAATCCATCTTTGTGAAAATTCGGCAGTCAGTGTGTTCCGGACTCCCAAATGCCAGTGTGCACAGGTGATCCATCCTGCCAATAGACCCCAATTCTACATACCACCACATGGTTTGTGCTTTTTCAGAATTTGTTGTCATTTTTCAATTTTGAATTTTACCGATTTTCAGCATCTTTAATAAAAATCATTGCTATTGCATAATATAAATTTCTACATCTAAGCTAGCATATGTCCACCAAACAAAATTGCCTTGGTTGTTTATTATCTTCAGTATAAGTGTTTAAAATTAGAGCGATTCTTCTCGGACACACTGTATTATACAGTGCATAACATTTATCGTCCATTTACAGAGGCACTCAAATAATTCGGGTGTAGGACACACTATCAGCATAGCTGCCAACTTTTACGCTTTTTTCCTATCACTGAAATTTGATAGTAACTTTTATTTTATTAAATTTCTAAAATCGTGTGATTACATAAGCCAAAAATTTCTATTAAACTTTAGTGGTAACAAAAACGCGTAAAAGTTGGCAGCTATGCTTCATCGATAAATTCTCAAAGTGTGTATTCAGCAGTGGTATGTATTTTTAAACTTAACTAATTTTTAGTATAAAATATAGTGTGTATAAAAAATACAGATCACGTGCATGACAGCACAACAGAATTTGCACATACTATTCCACCGAATTCACTCAGAAAACGACGCACGACCGTCCCTCATCCTCATGCCAAGCCAATCATCATCCTCATGTCAATTATCATCATGGTCCAGCTTTGAGACGCGAAATAAAGACGCGACCCACAAAATTTAAAAGCCAGATACGATTCGTTCGATGCACGTAAAATAAGAAATGGTTGGTCTCGGGACTCTGGAAGCATTGGGCGACCGCAGCGGCTTCGAGTTATGAGCAGCAATTACTTAACAAGGATTTTTATTGCGTTATGTGTTTTTAAACTGTTTATTTAGATATCTGAAATCATTGTATGGAAAATTATTATTCTTGAAAATATTTTGTTAGTGTTAGAAAATGTTTGATGATCTGCGTTGCATGCATGATTTTTTGTTCTTGTTTAATTCGGTATTCAATGTAAAATGTTAAAAATTCAACATTATTGTTTCTTGATAACCCCTTTTAACTGCCAAAAACTGCTTTTTATTCCTTTAGAAATAACTCATCCATGAGAAGGAGAACAAATCACAAAATGAATTACTTCATCATCTCAATTTTTCTAAATGATACCCATAGTAAAGATATATTTTATAAATTTATTCCAAGAGTTGAATAATTAATCTTCACTTGTCAGGTTCAGGAAAACTGTAGACGTGCCGCTGAGAGAAAATATGTTGTATGACAGCCGTAAGACAACAGTTGTTATTCTACCTGTCAGAGAAATATATTCCAAGACAAAAAGTAAAAGAATATATTCGTGTTTAGAAGTTTAAAATACGACTGTCAACAAAAAAAATTAAGTAGTTTTTTATAAAATGATTTAAAAAATCGTTTCCGTTATTTTACATGAAAGTTTCAAAAAACATATTTTATATAGTATATTTCTTAAAACAAAAAAGTTAAATGTTTTTCATTTCTATATGTTTATTGTAGTATATTATTAGGATATTATAATTTTGGATAATCGCTCAACATTCTATCCTATGTTACAGATTAAAAAGTATTTTCTTTTCAGATTTTACCTCAACCAGTCATATTGTTCTAAATTTCAACGTATAAATCTTTTTTTTAGCAAAGTAATAAATATTAGTAAGAAATGAAATAATATTAAGCCTATTGAAGAATTTGAACACAGTCACATTTTCGACAAACTTTTACAATTTTATTTGTTTAAATTACATTCTTGCAATGTATACTTCTAACTCTCTTTAGTGCGGAGTTTTAAGGGAGGTTTTTTTTTCCGCACTAACCAAAGTCCGCGTTAAATTATGTAAACATTTCAATCGTGTGAAGTAATCCTTTTTGTTGAATAAATTGAATTCAGTTTCTGACAAATTAAATCTACGTAATGCTTAAATAAACAAGTTTTTCTTTAATTTAGTCATTTTAATTGAAAAGTAAGTTAGTGACGATTTTGAATTAAAAATAATTAATTACTGAAGACAAACAAAATATGAAAAGGAATTACCGTACTTCACAATTTTTAACTCTTATCTCTCAATTTTCTTTGTGTAATTTGAACAAATGATCTTTTTATCACATTATTTTCCAGTTTTGCAACACACTCGAAAATTTGGTCTGTTATGTCGCATTTTGATTGGTAATATCAGCGAAGGGCCATTAACAGTTTTTGAGCCTCTTACGTTTTTGGAAGTACAAAATTTTCTTTCTCTATATGCACGTAAAAGAGGAACAGGTTGGTCTCGGGGATCTGAGAGCATCAGGCGACCACAGCGACTTCGAGCTATGAACATCAATTACTGAAAAGGGATTTTAACTGCGTTATGCGTTTTTAAACTGTTTATTTAGATATCTGAAATCATTGTATGAAAATGATGTAACTGACAATTAATTGTCTTTAATTGTCACTAACACTTTATTGTTATTATTGTATTTAATTGTTACTGACAATTAATTGTCCTCTCAATATCCAAAGCTACATCTAATACTTTTGAAAACAAATAAAAAATGGATTACAAAAGTAGTGTCTATTCTGCTCGATCAGTTTGTGAAAAAAAAAATTCACATTATCCCATGAGTAGAACGCTTTAAGCGATGTCATTAACATTAATTGCAAAAAGAAAAGAAAGAGAAAACAAACTTGGCTACATTAATCGGAGATACGTCTCAAGAGCAGAGCCTTTAACAAGAGTTTACTGTATTTCACTAAAATATCATAAATTGGCACATCCGTACACCGAATATAATTAAACAAGTTGGAAATTGTTCCTTAAACGTGACATATGAGCTGCGTTCGTTTTATAACTAGTTTCTCAATGTAAAAAAAAAAAAAAAAAAAAAAAAAAAAAATATCCTCATTATTTCAGTGAAATGAATTATGTCGTCTGCTAGAAGCGAAATGAGCATATCTTTTTTTTTTCTTATTACGTATGCCACGTTTACAAATGAGAATTCTTTTTCACCAAGGGGATCTTGCTTTTTGAATGATTACCTCCGTGGTTTAATATTTTTATGACTCATAATGAACGAATCTACTGTATTTATTTACTTTAATGGATTAAGATATTCGGTTAACCTAATTTCCACTGAAGCTATCTCAGAATCTATACGTTGTTGAATGTAACTCATCTCTCAATAAAACAATTTTTTTGGAACGACCTTTCTAAAACTGTAACTTTTATGCAATTTTTTCGAAAAATAATTTTGAATAAAAATGGCCGCTTGTCATATGAAGAAAGATGTGGTTAGCCCGTATTTGTTTTTCTCAGTCACATGACTTGCGCTTTCATTATATAGACTACGTATGACAGAAAGTTTCGAAATAAAAACGAAATTGAAGTGGAATGAAAATATTCACCTTGTATTTAAAGTTTATAAAATATACATTAAAATATGCTTAAAAGGTGACAAAATACAAATATAAATATTTATTTATTTACATCCCGAGACGTTTAAATTAATTTAAATTTCAAACAAAACAGTTTGAAAAATAATGTCTCGGGATGTAAATAAATAAATATTTATATTTGTATTTTGTCACCTTTTAAGCATATTTTAATGTATATTTTATAGACTACGTATGATATGATTTAACATAATAAAGAGAACTTTCATTAATAACTTTTTTAAAGTTTTGATTCGATTTTCATAAAATTTGAAATGACTCGACAAAATTCTGCAACGATTATATATATTAATTTTCACATCATTCGGTTCGGTAGTTTTTGCGCTGTTATATGCGGACATACGGACGGACCAGACGACGACTATAGGTGCTACGTATTTATATAATTGCGAACGCACTTCCCCCAAAAAATTTGGCATTCTTATAGTTAACTCTGAATGAAATATCAATAAATAGACAAATAATTGTTCAAACAAAACAAAAATGAGTTATTTAAGCATTACCCATCCTAAAAATAGATTTTATGGATTTATTTCAAAAGTTTAGTAATTAATCTTTTCTTGTCAGACTCAGGAAACCTGCAGACTTGCCACTGAATGAAAAATATCTCGTATGACAGTCCTAAGACAACAGTTATTATTCTGCATGTCAAAGAAAGATAATCGAAGACAAAAAGAAAAGTATATATGTTCGTGTTTAGCAATTTAAAATACAATTGTCAACAACAGGAAATTCTGAAATAAATTTTCATGAGATGATTAGAAAAATCTTTTCCGTTATATTCGACTTGAAGTTTCTAAACAAATGTTATACAACATTTTTTTTTTCAAACAATAAACATCTTTCATTTCATTATTTTATGTAGGATTCTGTATTATTATTTTTTTCTTTTTAGAATGAATTCATTTTGAAAATTTGTTTTCCATCTATTTTTTCTAATTAAATTGTTACTAAAAATGTTTACAGTTTCATTGTAATAATTCAACTAATTTCCTGTTTCTCTCTGTAACAATTTTATAAAGAGATACATGATGAATAAACGTTTTAAAGTTTTCTTAATATAATTAACTTAGAAACATATCATGAGTCACATGCAGTTTATGAAAATAGTTCAAAAAGTACCTCAAATTATTACAAAATTTTCGTCAAGTTAGAACTCTATATCCTCTTATACATTGTATGCATTATTCATAAGTATCCTAAAAATTAAATTAAAATAAGAATAGTTCGTATGCGGAGAAGAAATTATTAATTAATAAATTATTTTTAAAATAATTAATTATTCGGTCTGTTATCCGAACGCAAGTGATAAATCGTCGAATATTCTTTATGGTTACAACTTTTATGAATTACTAAAATAAGGAAGTTATTTACACACCAAACCACTGTGACCAAAATATGCCAAAGATTTTTCAAACTGCAACAACGAAATATTTTAAATACTAAAAAGCAGAAAAATTAATAAAAATAAGGAATATATACTTTTAAAAATTTTCTATCCTTTAACACGGCGGTTCCCAACCTGGGGTACGTGGCAGTCTAGTTGGGGGTACGTGAAAATTACATTAATAATGGCGGGAAAAGCAAAACAAAGTTAAAATGAAAACAGATAAACAAAATTGTAAACTTTTCTTTTACAATGAGAGACTTGTGTAAAAGTAAAATAGGCTATTTACATCAAATGAAGAAAATGCCATAACTCAGTAATTGTTTGATTATTCGTTGCCATAATATGCGCCAACACCTTAATAATATCCTGCATTTAACTCCCTCCTCCTACTTTCCTCTTAATATTCTTTTCATTCTTGAAATTTGTAGATAAAACACGAATCGTATCGGGACTTAATTGGACCCACTTGAAAGCTGATCATCATTTGAGTTTTTAACAAGGTAGCATTAGTATAAACTCATTAATGTGCATATCAATGGGAGTAGCTTCATTCCTTCTTTGTGAGTGCTTAACTTGAAATCTTTAGCTAATATTTAGTATTTTGGGAAGTTTAATGCTGATTCCGTGTTGTGGTTCAAAATGGACAGGTGATTGAAAACTGGAATTCTAAAGAGAACAGCATCTGACATTGGTAACTAGCATACGAACATTACTAACGAACGAAAACAAAAATATTTGGGATCGGTTTATGTGAGAAGGGGTACGCATAAATTAAAATCTAAGCAAGGTGTACGTGAGAGGAAAAAGGTTTGGAACCCCTGCTTAACAGTATAATAGAAGTAATTAAATTATGGTTATAAGTTGCGAAATATTGAATAGATCATTTAAATATTTAGTACGATTTCTTTCACTAAGATATACCGCACATTACACTAGCTGAAATTTACTCATTCCAACTGTTATGTATTTAAAAACAAATCTTCAAAATACAGCTTAATTTTTAAATTTGCACTGCCATGTAATCTTCTTGCACATTACCAGTAAGTTACAATTTATTGGTTTTAATGTGACGTTAAGGTTGTCTCAGCCAACAAAGTCACATTAGTGTTAAAGTAACCAAACAAAGTTTATTTCAGTACACGTAGGGGAAAGCCGGCAAAGTGGTCAGGGTGGGCAAAGTGGTCACCGAATATAATGACGTCACCAGAACGCTCGCATTGCGTGGTTTGAGGTCAAACTATTTCGTTTGAGAGCAGTAAGTAACCAGACAATCGTTGAAAAATGTGGTTCCATGCTTTATAATTTTAGAGCGGTTTTACCATTTTTTGAAATTTGTGATCTAAGGTAAGTGACTTATATTACATACAATTAACAATAACCTGCTGTACTTGCATTTATTTATTGAAGTCTAAGGAAAGACCATGTTCTCAGCTTCACATTGGTGGGTGAGTAGTCGCTGACTGTTCATTAGTTTCCACTGTAGAATGTATTTTGTGTCATGGCTACCAAACGGGCAAAGTGATCAAACTCTCAGAAAAAACTGTAAATTTATGAGCGTTTGCCCTTCAATTTTCACGGGCAACAGCCTTATTTGATGAAAAACGGTCTGATCCACTAAATAAGCGTCCTTATCCCTTAGATACTTAGAAAATTAAGAGCAATCCACATTTTCTTACAGTTCTAGCCCATATGTTAGCAAAAATACAGTACGACCCCATACATTATCCTCCGCTAGGGTTTAACCCTTCATTTTACTCGTGTTTCGAAAATTTTAACCCGCCAAAACAGCGATTCTGTGGTGATTATCTAACGTGCTACGTGCTAAGGAACAGTAAGCAAAGTGTTATTGTGTTTTAAAGTGCATTATAATGCTATATTACTTTGCCCCGTAAAATTACGGGCTACACAAAATGATGGGCATGTTTTTTTTTTTTTTTTTTTTTTTTTTTTACGGGGTATGACTGGAATCTCTGCTGCCTGCCTCTTCCCGTAATTTTACTGCAATTTTTTTTTACAGTGCAGGGTAGTGGTCGTTGATTAGATCAAGTGATGAAGGTTGGATCAGGTGCAATTTTTGTCACCTCTGCGCTCATGAGGCATGTTCACTTCGCGAAAAAGATGACGTGGAGTTCATTTGCGAAAAGTTCAGTGTTTGATTCTGTTTTATAATTTTTTATATGGGTTTGGCAAACTCTTACTGGAATTTCATACCATTTTCAATGTTTCATTATGTTTCATACGATTTGTTATGACAATAAAAATGTTCTAATCGTTCAAATAGTGTTTTCAATCTTTTTATACCTGTAGGGCAATGTGGTCATTGGAGCGACCACTTTGCCCGACCTAGACGGGCAAAGTGGTCATTTTGATCTTTTTTGGATAAAAACAAATTCTCACTTCCACTGTATTATTTTGTAAAAATTATAAATACCCTTACACTTCTAAGTAGTCACTCTAGTTTAGTGCAAATTTTCAATTATGTATATGTATTTGAAGGGGTAACAAAAACTCCCAAAACCTTCAGGTGACCACTTCGCCCAGCCTTCCCCTACAAAAACTTCATTCCTTGCATCTCACTCTAAGATATTTCGCCACGTTGGGGAAGTTTATAAAAATCATATACAGGGTGTCCATAATTAAACGACCCTACTTTAAAGTTGTCTGCAGTCGAAACTATTGGTCAGAAAGTTGTGAAATTTTGTGATGGACATAATGAAGCAATGGGAATTTGTTTAAGCGGAAAAAAAATTAGTTCAAAATTTCGCAACCAGATGGCGTTTTTAATAAATCAATCGCATTTGAAACATTTGGTAAGTCATGATAAACCAAGAACATTTAATGAATTATACATTTAGCATACATTTTAGATAGTTTACATATTTTATTGCAACAATACGTGTTCCACATGACGTCCATCATTTTCAGCTACCATCTGGAATCGTAGGATAGCATGTTCCACAGTTGCCCGTAGTGTGTTCTGGGAAATGCTAAAAACATGTCGTGAACATGTCTTTAAGATAAGGTAAAGTTCTTGGTTTATCATGACTTACAGAATGTGTCAAATGCGATTGACTCATTAAAAACGTCATCTGTTGGCGAAATTTTGAACTAATTTTTTTTTCGCTTAAACAAATTCCCATTCCTTTATTATATCCTTCACAAAATTTCACAACTTTCTGACCAATAGTTTCGTCTGTACATAACTTTAAAGTAGGGTCTTTTAATTATGGACACCCTGTAAATATATTTTAACCACAAACTGTATAAAATAACATGTATATGATATTTGTTTGCCTCGCACGATATTTTCTTATTAAAAAGAACTTACCTAGTACAAACTTATGTTTATTTGATATAATTTAGTGAAAAAATGACTGTTTTTTAAGCTGTATTCAGTTTTATACCATATATGTTTTACATTTTTCTCGTCTATTTTGTACTTCATATTTTGACGTCTATATAATATTACATACATAATTTTACTTAAAATAAATTTTTCATTGAACAGGAATACATAATAATATTTTGCCACTCCCATGAGTGATACCTCACTCTCTGTCATCATTTTTTGAAAAACAAAATTAAATATTTAATTTAGTAGGTAGGGGGTCGTGAGAAAGGTACATCTTCATACAGAACAATCGTCAATCGTGAAGTGTTTGTAAAATAAATAATGACAAGTTTTAATTCGACATTATCACATCAGTGAAGAATGACCCATTTATATATTTAAAATGAAAAGCGCATTCTGTCAAATCCACATGAAAATCGCTCTTTGCACACGCGTCAACGTTTTTTTTAAGGCTTATACCCTCAGAAACGTGAAACCTGATTGATTAACCCAACCCAACCCTATCCTGTTTAGCCTAGGGGGTTGAAAAGGGTTGATTGAAAATGGATGAAGTCGTACCATTGAATTGAAAGCATAAACCTAACATATTTTTGCTCTGAGGTTGAAAGCTAAAGCCTTTTTTTTAAGAAATCATGTTTTCACTACTAAATATGCATATTTTTTCGTAGAATTTTAAAGAGGGTCTGGCTCCAGTTATATTTATAACCGATTGAAATGTCAGAGAATTCGGAAGATGAGAAGTATTTTTTATTCCTATGTTAAAGAAAACAACGCTAAAACAAACAAACAAACAAAAAAGTGATAAGAAAATATTTCTATTACAACTAGATAACAATATTTTTTTCATGAAATTTTTACACGGGCTGTAAAACCGTTTTATTTATCACTAATAAATATTTCGAAGAGTTCGGACAAAAATAACTTTTTATTTTAAAACTATGAAACGACCCTAGGTAAAAAAACAAGAAAATGAGCGCTTTTATCACTAAATACCATTTTTTTTCTCGAAATTTTCATTTTAAATATAATTTCATACAAAATCTGGTTACAAGAGACATGCGCCGCAGGCGTCCCGGTGCGGGACGCACCGCACACAAACGACCACCGTTCCCAGGTCCTGAGAGACCTTTAATGCACCAGCAGCTTTGTCTCGCTACGGCGCTACGGCCGGCCAGAAAGCCGCACCTCACTGCGGACCCTCTAACCTAGTACCCACGGTTCGATGACATAGGTCGCTAGGACAGTAACCCCACTCTGGGGAAACTACCCACAGGACGAACCCGTGGCAAATTGACGAAGGCCACCCGCCGACCCCGTCGCCGAAACACCACTTGGGGAAACGGTTCCCAGGTCGTCGTGCTGCCGCGACAACTTTTGCTTTCCCACAGAGGTCGAACGTTGACATGCTATGTAAGCAAGCAACTAGCCTCTTCCTCGGTGAGGTTCACATATCATACACTACTACATATATATATAACTACTACAAATAAACACAACTACACATATATCACTATAAAATGAGCAGTCCTTCTCCAAGGAGATACCCGCGAGGCATCGAGATCCAAGCGACACGGTATCCCTTGGGAGGTCACGCTCAGAAACTACGTATCACAACTACATATATATCACTACAAAAGAGCAGTCCTTCTCCAAGGAGATACCCGCGAGGCATCGAGATCCAAGCGACCCGGTATCTCTTGGGAGGTCACGCTCAAAATGGAGAAGAAAGATCCACTACCGGACTCTAAGGGACGTGGACCCCCTCAAGCGCGCTACAGGAGCGGACCCGGCAGATTTAATAGTCACTCAGCGAAGGAGATCCTTCGAGAGATCGATGCCTGCTTACGAGAAAAGTCTCAAGCCTGCGTACTTGCACCTCCGCCTCTCGCACCGCGGGGACCACGGGCGATCGGCGGTGCGTTCAACTGCGGTCTTTCACCGCGAAGAGCTCGGTAATTGCGGCCAGCTCTTCGGCGACCAAGGTTTCGATCTAATGTACGCATTAGGAGCCGGTGAATTATCAGCCGAATTCCTTTCCTTGCGTAGCCGTCTAGGCAGAGATCGCATGGCGTTCGCGTCCTAAAGCCGCGGGGAAAGTACTTTTCCCGAACAGACTTCCAGAGCTCACACCGAAAAAGCACGTGGCTTATGTTACTTACCCCAACTCCACAAAAACATGTAGAGTTCTGGTAAAAGAAACGAGCCTGATGGTCACCGAAGGTGCCGTGTCCCGCGAAGACCTGATTTATATAGAAATCGCCCTGCAGTCGGCGGACGCCGACGCGTGGGAAAGATTCATACGCCCTGCGGCCAGTCCCAGCTCGGTCCCATCTTTCCTGCCATCGTCCAAAAAGGTCTTTCTTGGCTTGGCGGCGCGTGACCAGAATCACTACATCGACGGACTGTCGTGTCGTGGCTTCTTTTGCCAATATGTCCGCCCTTTCATTAAAAATGTGACCGACATGAGCCCGGACCCAGTGCATGTGAACTTCAATTCCTGTTGTCCCAATCAGGTCCCTAATCTCGGCAACGGCCCTGTGCTGAGGCACAAGTCCGTGAAGCGCCTGAAGCGCCGATCTCGAGTCTGAGAAGACGTCGAGTTCCCCGAGACCTCTCAGGTGGGCATGGGTGATTGCTTCCTTGATCGCATGAACCTCGGCCGCAAACACTTCCGCACCATCTGAGAGACAAAACTGGCTCTCCACTACTGCTTGGTCTCCTGACACAGCAAGGAACGCACAACCTACTGTGCCGTCCTCTTGCTTGGATCCGTCCGTGTAGTAAGAACACGGTGTCCGCGGAGTCAAATCCGCGGTCCACCGGACCCGCCAGAGATCCTCTAGTCTGGGAGTGGGCCTCCAGAGGTCGACCGACTCGGAGTCTAATCCGGTACCGTCAAAGCTCTTCTTCCATCGGACAAGGGACGTATAGTCCCTTTCCAGCTCTGCACGCAAGTCAAGGGGAACAATCCCTGACAAGACCTACAGAGCATCCGTGGAGGTTGTCGAGTAACATTTAGTTACACAGAGGAGTAGGTTCCTTTGCATGCTGAGCAACCTGTTTGCTATCACTACCTTGCTGGAGTAATACCAAATAGATGCCGCATAAAGAATGATTCTTTCCGCTACGACTGAATAAAGCATCTTGTGAAGCTTCGGTCTCAGACCCCAGTTGGCAGCTGCGAGTCGGCTCATCTTATTCAACACCTTAAATGCTTTCTCCTGGACCGCAGTCAGGTGAGGCATCCAACTTAGGTGGGAATCGATTATGACGCCCAAGTACAGAATCTGCCATTTCCAGCGAATTCTGCTCCCTTCCATGAGGATGGGGATAGATGGGGCATGTTTTAATTTGCCCGCGGGCTTCACAATCGTGTAACCGCACTTCTCAAAGCTGAAAGTGAGACTGCATTCTGTCGCCCAGGCGTGGATCTCTGAAAGAACCGGCCCTAGCAACTCCGCAAATCTCATTGCAGCCCGTCGTCGTGCGGCCACAAAGACGTCATCGGCGAAAACCAAGACAACATAGGTTTCGTCTTTCTCGTCTGGGAGCCGTCTCAACAGAAATTCAATGACCACCAACCACAAGTAGGGTCCGAGACACGAGCCTTGCGGTACTCCTACATTGAAATAGTGATCCCCATCATCTGACAGGAGGACAGACCTACCCCACAAGTAGTCGTCTATCAACCCAAGGAGCCAGGGTTCGACGCCCAATTCCTCGAGGAATAGGAGCACGTCTGTACGTCGAACACTGTTGAACGCTGACTTGATATCAAGCGTGAGAAGGCATGTGAAATCTCCACGGCTCTTCGAAACAGCTATGTACTCCATCACTCTATGGAGCGCATCGACCGTACAGACATTCTTTCGAAAGCCGTACTTCCGTGCATCAAGCAAACGTTTGGACTCCAAGTACAGTACCAGGCGTGTTGCGCACATTTTGTCTAATACCTTCCCAAAGGTCGGTAAGAGACAAATTGGGCGGTAGGTCGCCGGGTCACTACGCTTCTACCCTGGTATGGGAAAAAACACAGCAATGGCCCGCTTCCATGTCCGCGGGAAACAAGATTCACTCAGGCAGTGGTAGTACAAGGATAACAGCCACTGAGGGTGGTGTTTCAAGACCTCGCGGACGATCTCCAGGCTGAAACCATCATGGCCAGGTGCCTTATTAGGCGGCAGCGATTCCACTGCTAATTCAAGTTCATGAATCGAAAACAGCCTAGGGTCGTCGGTCTTAATGCACGCGACCTGGAAAACATCCTCAGCCGAAAGGAAGTGGTGTCTTGTAAGCGCGGCCTGGGATTCCTCCCAGGTCGAGACCTCTTAATCTGGTTAAAGATATAAAAGAATAAAAACTTGATTTTTTAAAAAAATTATTATCAGGAGCCCGGGCAACGCCGAGCGGTGATTAGCTAGTAAGTATATAAAACATTTCACAATTTTTAAGGGTATATATAATGGAAGAAAATATATTTTTAATTAACTTATATATATATATATATATATATATATATATATATATATATATATATATATGATATTTCTTGAAGAGGTTGCATTTGGTATATTTCTCATAATCATAGCTGCTTAATATAATTTTACAATATTTAAATATGAGCATTTATTAAGATATTTTCAAAATATAAAATAAATTAATTCTATAAAATATCCGAACACCCATTTTCATTAATTATAAATGCTTTATTTAAACATAATAAATCCTCTGTAAATATATTCCTATATATTTTGATCTTACTGTTAATTGTTACCTATAAAGTTAAATCTCTATAGAAATAATAGCGTTCTGTTATCTATTTAAACATTTCCACTCGTAGTAAATTAAACTTCAAAGGGACTATAAAAGTCTACACAAATAATGAAACCCTATCAACTCTTCATTCATTTCTACTCGCTGCCAATTAAACTTCAAAGTGATTATAAACATTGAAGATCTTCATGTCAATACATAATATATTACGCCATTGAGAGCATCACAAAATATTTTTAATCATTTATGGGGCATTATATAACACCAGCTTAGACAGAGTTAATTTTAAATTGAAAACCACTAGTTTTCTGTATTCACTTTTCAATCTATTAATATTATATAGGATATTTTATGTAATACTTCTAATTTTAAAATTTCAAAATGGGAACTATGATAAATTTAATTATGAAATAAGTGACATATACAGGGTGCAATATGTTATCTATCGCCGACCTTTAATTCCTCAACCGTTGGTCGTAGACATATAGTTCCAGTTATAAAAACGCTTCAAATGAAGTAACTATTCATGTTGTGGTTAAAGTAAATATGATAGTTAAAGTAAAAAATAAATTTTATAAATATTACGAAATCTAACTTGTTATACAATACCTCAATCCCTATAGTTGTATTTAGTAAATGTTTGCACATATCATAACAGACTTCTGTACTACAAAAATTGACACAGTTATTTAATTTCAAAGTTTGAAATTTTTGCACAAAATTTTGACTTTCATTGAGGGATCAGTTAAAAAATGAATTAAAGTAATTCGAGATCGAAATCAGGTTGCAATGTCCTTTTTACAGTGAAATTTTTAAATCCTTTTTGGTGATACCCCGATTTGAAGATACCAGCTAAAAGTGGTTTCGCCGTAAACGGGACATTGCACCCTGATTTCGATCTCGAGTTATTTTAATTAATTTTTTTAACTGGTCCCTCAATGAAAGACAAAATCATGTGCAAAAATCTCAAACTTTGAAATTTAATAACTGTGTCAATTTTTGTAGTACAGAAGTCAAACTTTTTGTGTTATATCTGTTATGATATGTATAACCTTTTATTAAGTATAATTATAGGGATTGGGGGACCGAATAAAAAGTTAGATTTCGTAATTTTTATAAAATTGAATTTTTACACTTTAAACAAATTAACAACATGAATATTTACTTCATTTGAAACGTGTTTGTAATTGGAACTATATATCTACGACCAACAATTGAGAAATTATAGGTCGGCGATAGATAACATATTGTACCCTGTATATCATTTAGTCCATAAATTGGGTGTATATTTATTTTTAAAATTGTTTAAATTGTTGTCAATAACCGATGCAGCGCTGTTTTAAATGTAACTGTCTCAAATAATCTTGACAATTCTAAACTGTAAAGCATGCTTGGTGTTAAAATGTTTTTGTTCTTATATTGCACACATATTTTGAAAAAAGCCACTTTTAAGGACTATAGTTTATCTAGATGCTCTAGCTTCTGTGAGTAAAAAGTTAATGTGAGTAACATGATTTAGTTTTTTTTTATGAATATGCATGTAAAAATCTATTAGAGATGTAACTAACATTAAGTGTTTATTACACTAAATCAACAAAATATAGCATATTTGTTAATGGTCTGGATAAAGTTAATTTTATTAATTTATTACCATACAGATAATTATTTTTTAAGTGACATTCTGTTGTTATTATTTTTTATCATTAATCCAAATAGATAACTTATTGTATTGTAATGTGTTATATTCTTAAGAAGATAACCTTCATGGCTTTAATCATTTGTTTTTAAGATAACCTTCATGGCTTTAATCATTTGTTTTTAAGATAACCTTCATGGCTTTAATCATTTGTTTTTAAGATAACCCAATTTCACTTGAATCATACACATAATCAAGCAGGAGAGAGGAGTCAGGGATGGAAGAGTACGAAACCTTTCATTTTACTTCAATTAAACATATTACTTTTACAGTTTTTTACACCATCTGGAGTGCATTTAAAATTTTCTGCATATGCTACAAATTTACAGTCGCAAGATTGGCGTTTTGTACAGGCATACATTTGTTGTTGTTAATTCTCATTTTTAAAAATTATTAGTAAATATTAAGTGTTAATTTGAATTGAATTTGATGCTTAACAAATTATTCCAATCAAGTTATTATGCTACTCAGTAAACAATACTTATATTTGCTACAAATTTACATCTTGTTTTACTTAAAATAAATTTTGTTACCCGGGCACTTAGCAAGCTTCATCCCTTGAGAGTTCCAAAAATAACAAATTATGAACATATCGTTATCTTATGAAATTATTGTTTTACAAATTTCATAATTTGCGAAGCGAAAGTAATGAATTATTAGGATTGTTCCCTACATCCCGCGTTTACAAATCACTAGTTAAGTAAAGTTCATAAACAGCATCGTTAACGTTCTAAGCCATAAACTTGAGCATACTACCTTCAGAGAGGAATGGAACACAAAAATGAAATGAGATGAGGCCTGTTCCATCTGTTACTTCTGTCCCCAAATAGCTACGAATATTTAATTTTATAAGTTTACTTTTTTTGTAATGAAAATTTTTTGTAGTAATCATTTTGTAATAAATATAAAAAATAATTACAGAATAAAATTCCCTTTATCCCCTGTTAAATATCCCCAAATAGCTACGAAAATTTAATTTTATAAGTTTACTTTTTTTGTAATGAAAATTTTTTGTAGTAATCATTTTGTAATAAATATAAGAAATAATTACAGAATAAAATTCACTACTTAATTTTCATCTACAAAAGGAAATTTGTCAACTAAAGATATTGCAGCTGTAAATTTTACAGCACATATAGTAAGTAATAAATAGAACCAACTCATGCTTTTCATAAAACTTAGATCTGTGAAAGTATAATATTCATTTAAATGTAATCTCCCCATTATCTGTCTACTGTATACATATATGTCGCACTTCTACCAGTCATGATAGAGGAGTAGGACAAAATATTCTCAATTTTTAATTTGGCTAGAAATTAATATTTAAAACTTTTTTGACATATTTTATATTTATGTGATCCATTTGTGACACTTAGATGAATCAAAAGTTAAACTAAATAAATAAGAAGACACAATATATGCTAATTAATTATATATAATAAGAACACACCATAATTCACATGGTTGCAGAATAACTTGTGGTGAGTGATATTTATTTATTATTATTTTTTCTGTCAACATGGATTGTTTTTATTACCTTTTGAAGCGTATAAGCTGAATTCAGTTAGCTATTATATTAATCAGGTTTTATTTTGGTTATATCTATTTTACAAAATTATCCTATGTGCTGATGCTTTTATTTTTCTGTGCTGTGACTTAATTAGACATGAATATTATTATCTTCATTAATTGCTCACTAAATTTTAAATAATTAAATAAATAGTAATTTAACTCATATTGTTTTTTTTTTTGTTTTTTTTTATATATTTTTATTATGCAACAGTCATATTAAATGATCAAAATATAACTTTAATCCTTTGTAAATAAACAAATTAAATTGAATATTAAATGATCAAAATATAACTTCAATCCGTTTCAAATTATGTTGGTGGAAAATTTCCTATGTATGCCTTCAGTCGGTAAAACAGCAAGAAACACCTGTCTTATCTCATCTTATATAGTGTTTCACAACGCCCGCCGCTATAAGATAAGACATAAAAAAAGTACTTACCGCTATTCCTTCTTTTGTTTATGTCGGACCCCTCAGATTTCGGTCCAACAATGAGTATTGTTGAATAAAATAATCGAAGAAAAACTGTTAATAAAAAATAACTTTCTAAACTTTTTAGCTTTCCCCATTTCTTATTCTATTTATATCAAAATTTTGGATAATCGAAACATTAGCAGTCCTAAGTAGAAAGTAGGTCGTATTAGCGCAGTTCAACTCTTTTTTGTATAATTTTGTGTATTTAACAATTCCTAAAAACCCTAAACTGGAATTGAAAAACCTCGAGTTTTACGGGAATAGAATTTATTAGGTACTTAAAGTACCAGTGATGAAAGTTCAAGTTAGTCAAGTTAGTACTGAAAAATATAATGAAAATATCAAGCCATCTCAGAAGACAGCTCAATTTCAAGAACTGAAGACAAAAAATATGGAACGACAAACTAATTAAGTTTAATTTTTATAAAATTAATATCAATATATTTTTTTCTGATGTAAAATAAATTATGCTTCTTAAACGTATACTAGATGGAACACGTCAAAACTTGACGGAAAAAATACTATAACAATATCAGTAATATAAGCTTCTTTATTATTTAAGAACGGGTGCGTATGAACAGTCTTTCAAATATTTTATTTTTAAATGTTTCTCCGCCCGTGAAATACAGTACTATTTCGGATTCAAACTCCAAACAAACAATCCGTACACAACTGTGTAATTCAAATCAGTTCGACATTACCGCCATATTCCCTACGGCAAGAAAGAAAATTTCACGGACATATGAAGTATCATACAAATAGTATATTCCTACATCCATTTAACTGACGTCCAAAAGTAGACTACTATTTTTTGACGTCGACAGAGAAATTCACAGTGAAAAAAATAAGACTTTGCGCTAATACAGAACTGTTAAATGAACTTATAATAAACCTACTAAAGTAATTTCTATAAAATATTAAATTTACACTGTATATTCTTACTAAAAAACAATCATTATTTCAAGTTTTTTTCTACTATAACACTATTTTTAATAATTTTAATTTTCCTGAAATCATTTACTTTTGTGGATTTTTTAATTAAAAAATGAAATCTTCTAACATATATTTTAAACAAAAAAGTAATTGGTAACATGTATAGAAGATATACAATCAAGATGAAGCAATCAGTAAAGACTCCAATTCTAATCTTTATAATTAAGAATTGAAAAATCAGTTAAAATTACGTCATGTTGACACAGTCATATAATTTTTTCTCTTTAGTTTTATCAATGTTAAAATGCATTTCAAGCTAAGCATAACGTCACTTTCACCGGCGCAAACTTTTCACACGTACTTTATGCTTAAACACCATGTATACAAATAACAATATATTTAGGATTTAATTGTAATGAAAAAATGGCATCAACGAAGTTATAATGCATAGCGGAAAAATATACCAATAGATAATATTACCACGACGTCACAATAAATATGATTTTTTATTCACTTATAAAAATAAAGTGCACGCGGATAAATATTTTTACCGAAATTTAACTTGAAAATTAAAAAAAAAAATCGGCCTAAAATCCATGCGTATTTAATATTTATTATTTCTCTTTTATCTTCGCAACAGTGGAAGCTATCCGATTGCCGACTTTATGACATCATACGCAGAAGTAAAAGTTTGACTTAAGTTTACGGCTGATTAATTAATGTAAGATAAAAAATCTGTTTTCAAATATCTTTAATTTAAAAAAGACTGATGTAATTTGATGCAGTAGTTTGTTCTCACGGACTGTCGAAAGAAAACGATTAGCGTTTTAAATATATAGATGGTTAACTTTTTCCACACCAAGTTTTGTAAGTCAAAAATTGCAATGCTAATTTTTAATTTAAATTTAGGCTGAATTTATTTTCTATATCTTATTATTAAAATAATTTAGAGGGAAACATTCGATAAAATATTTTTGTTATAATTAATGCATTAATGACAGGAATTCGAAAAACAAAATCTATTTATAATTTGCATTGTCGATTAATGTTAAAACTTGCATATTTCTAAATGTGTTAGGGGAAAAAAAAGAACCTAATAAATGAAAAACTAATAAGTAATTTTAAAAAGCGTGTTTGCAAAAAATATTTTAAAAACATAATTTATTCTATATATAACCTTTGAAATGACTATGTCTGTGTGGATGTTCCAGCATACCGCTCATTTTATAAGGCCAATCTTCGCTCCATTACCAGACATCAACCTGCTCAGCTGGGTAAAAACCCGACAGGTAGGGGGCCTGGTCAGAAAAACACGTTTAAGTTAATTTTCAGTATATGATTGAAAGAGCTTAGAAGTTGTAATTGATTAGATTGTTGGAAATAACAAGTTTGCTTTTTTTATTTTTACTTTTTATATTCTAATAAACGAGTTTTTACACATTATTTTACATTTCTGACGGACTGTTTTTGACTTTTTAAAAATAAAACTAGCTATATAAATCTGTCAAGGAGCTTTTTTTTATTTTGGATTCATAAAAAACAAAATTATTTTACATCCCAAAACTCTTTAGTATTCAATGATAAAAAAAAAGAGAGAGAGAGATCAGTGATAATATTAAATGATTAATGATCAATTATAAAAACCGAATTTATACTTTTAATGCAAGTAGGTAAAGTGGTTAACCAAGAAATATCACACGGTTTTATTTTAATTATTGTTTAGATATGAATTTAAAATAGAAAAAAAAATCATTCTGAAAGTTTTTTTTTTTTTTTTTTTTTTTTTTTTTTGTAGAGTGATTTAAAACATCGTTTAAATACTGTAATTATTTAAATATATTAAAGGATTATGGCAATGGCTTAATTCATACCAATTTTACCAAACTATCATAATACAGTACATTAATTTAAAATGACGTCAGCAAGTTGTAGTGATATGTATCTAAGTTTTTATTTCCTTTCTACCTCATTCCATAGCTTCGTGGCCATATTTTCGAAAAAGTAAAAATCTCTGTCTCGTTCGAACCTTGGTTCATGTTTTATGTAATTAATTGTTGCTTCTCTAATTTAAACTGAAAATTCTAGCCTGTCTAAATACTCTCTATTAAAACTGATCATAATAAGTAACATCAAAAAATCCACCAAACAAGAAGGTTATCTTCAGAACATAAATTAAAATTTTCATTTGGTGATAGTTAACGTAAACTAATGTTTTTTCCCCGAATTTTCTTGTTAAATATATCGGAAGAAACTTCCTTCGTAATTAACCTGATAGACTTCATATGACTATACTTAATAACAGAAAAGGTGATGCAGAATATTCGAGCATTTTAATCGCAACATGTAAACACATCCTTCTGTAATTCATAAGATAAATCCAGCTGTGCAAAAGTTAGAGATTCTAAATTAAATTTGTTTGCATTTTTGTATAATGTAACATAATTTAAATAAATTAATTTCACAGTTTGTTTCGTAAAATTCATATTAGTTATATTCCTCTTGTGGAAATTGAAAATATTGCATGTTAGTTTAAAATTTGTAACAGTTTGTATTTACAAATTTCCTATTTGACTTTAGTATTCTGTTTAGAGCTTGATAGATAAACAAAACAGAGTAAAAATCAAAGCGATTACACGGTAATATCTATGAACTTTTTCAAATGATCTGAATCTGAACTGATATGCTTTCTTTTCCAGAAACAGGATATGATTGCAAATCTAGGTTTAAAGTATTAAATCAAACAATATTTTTTTTTAAAAAGGTGAATATTTTATAATATTATAAGATTATTTATATACTATAATGTATTGAAACAGATAAAATTTCATATTATATCAAATATTATAGCATAATATTACATCATAATTATGAAACATATTTATCAAAAATGTTGTGTAAAGCAACTTTAAATATTTTAATTCTTCATCAATTCTAGCGTATAGAAAAAACACTGTGTGCAATTATGTGTAACACATAATATAGTATACAAAAGATATATTATCTAATTAATGAAAATCTATAAAATATTTTCTGAATGATATGACTTTTATATGACAGTACTGCAATTATTTTAAAAGACGCACGCGAAGAATATTATTATAAAAATATAAGAAAAATATGTTTTCTTACATTTTTGTTCTAGAAATTGTAAGAAATTATAAAGATTTCAGATTAAGTGCTTCATTTGAATTTTTAAAAAAATCCTAAACATATACTACACTACGTGATAGACACAACATTTTATTAGATGTATATATATATATACGTATGACTTTGTGATGTATATCCTGGTGACTTCCACATCAATAGATTAAAATAACAAAGCTTTCTGCAAGATAATATAGACATCACTCCTAGTACAATTCATTACAATAATGCTAAGCCAGGCATTGGATGTGAGTGATTATACGGCTTTCAAATGGGAAAATCACCTAATTTAGAATCCATTATTCATTGATACCTCATGGATAAATCATGAATGATTGGTATTTATAACTAGAGAATGTTTAATTTAAGCTTTGTCTTAATTTACACAGGTGATTTTGATTGAGTGTGCTTAACGAGGATTTCCACAGTGCGATTGACTGATTATGTGTGATAATTGCATTTCAGCTTATCAATACTTCTTTGTGTGTGCCGCTTGTTTAATTAAATAAAAAGTGTTGTAAAAGAAATATTATTGCGTAAAATAATTTAAATTATGTCCATATTGAAACATAGGTTGGGTTAATGTCGCATAGGATGTATACCGTTATGTAGAATTCTATAGGTTTGCCTACAGAATCGCTTCTTTCTATATACTTTTTGTAAAAATATGCAAAGATTTCCGTAGAAAAAACACTTTAGAAAAATTTTATTTAGAAGTTAACAGATATTGTCATGGAGACTATTATATGAAAATCTGCAAGTATTGCTGTAAACTTATCTGTAGTTAAAAATAAGTCTACAGCAATATTTGCAGATTTGTATATAATAGTCTCCATGACAATATCTCTTGAATGCTATAAAAAATTTGTCTAAAGAAATTTTTCTACTTAAAGGATTTAAATGAAACACATGTCGCAAAATGAAAACGAATATTTTGTTGAAAATTAGAATAACATAAAATCTGTTCTTTTGTATTTAGAAACTTGAAAATTTAAATTAAATATATAATCCGATCAGCAACAATTTGGCTTAAAGATGAAATTGTTTATTATTATACGGAAATATGAGTTAATTTTATTTCAGATTTTCTTCTGTTTCTCAATTACTTCTAGAGTTATGTGTAAGGGTTTTTTTTTATTATTTCAAGATGATTCTGAATTTGTTGCCTTATTTAAAAACTTTACATTTTGTTATTGATAAAATTCAAAGTTTGTTTCGATAGTAGAACAATTTGAGTCAAACAATATTTTCAAAGCTCGTACGTTATGTAAGTGTTAGTCTGAAAATAGAGTAATACTTTAGGGAAAACATGACTTAAATGAAACACATATTTCAAAATAAAAAGCGAATATTATGGTAAAAATTAGAATATAATAAAATCTGTTCTTTTCTATTTAGAAACTTGAAAATTTAAATCAAATGTATAATCCGATCACCGAACATTTGCCTTAAAGATGAAATTGTTTATTATTATTAAGAAATATGAGTTAATTTTATTTCAGATTTTCATCTGTTTCTCAATTACTCTAGAGTTACGTGTAATAAAATTCATAAAAAATGGGAAGATGATTCTCTTGACATTAAAAAATTGTGTTGCGATTTATAAGATGTTACAAAAAAGGTACAGACGAACAAAGCGTCTGTTGACTCTTTTAAATTTTTGATAATTTGTATAATTTGTTTTGTATGTTTGTGTCTATTAGAAAAAAAATCAACTTCCTATTTTTTTTCTTTAAAACTTTAACGGCTTTCCAAAGCGTTTACTTTTCAAAAGTTTGGCCTTTGATATTCCTGTTCAATAAACACTATAATCCCACCACCTTCTTCTAAATGCACTCCTGTACCTTTGATTTTGTATATATCTGTACCAGGCATTTGTATATATATATATATATATATATATTGTATTTGTATATGTATACATGTATTTGTATATATATAAATATATATATATATATATATCTGCGAGCATAATCGCACGCCTACTAAGAGTCTTATAGATTGGAACACGACAGGTAGAGCAAGGAGGGGCAGACAAAGGATGGATTGGAAGAATGCGGTTTAAAAGTAAATGACTTATTACAAATAAGGTTATGATGTATCCCTAGAGAGGAAGAAATGGAAAAGAACCCTCAATAATATTTTTTTCTCTGCGATGAAACATATTACTTCGTGGAAAGTCTTAAGGAAAAATATATATCTGACACTTGGGGCATTCATCCATACAGAATTATCGCTAAGCAAAGCCGAAGAACACCGAGGGCACAGAATATCTCCAGAATAGTCACTTCTAAATATCGCAATTGAAAGTTTTAACATTTGAAAGCAAATAGACATTAGCTCATTCGCCGTTTTCAGGCTTAACTTTGCTCAGAAAAAGTACACCAATCTCTATATACCATACAATCTTTTTAGCAACTAAATGTAAAAAAAAAAAATCTTATTACTGTAAAGAAAATCATTGCTTTGTTTATCCTAACATTCTTTTAAAAATCCTCCAAATCAAAAGTTGGAGTCATAATTTAACGGTTGATAATACTAGCACGTGACGCTCATATTCATAATGGATATTCTGTGATTACTAAGCAAACGGAAAGTCACTATTGCACTACTGTAGGCAATGATAAATCAGTTGTGCCCAATCTTATTCAAACTAGCTGTGCTGTCGAGAGTGCTAGTCCACTGCGGTGTTGCCAGCCAGCTACTCTTTTTTTTTTAGTATTCAGGTTACTTGATTGCTACCGCTTGTTTTTAAGTAGTACAATTCGCCCCATTTTCGTCTTTTTGAATCTGTTATTAAATAAAAAGAATAATACTACTTAAAATATGTTGGGAATTAAGCAATCTTAATAAAAGAGGAAGAAAGAAAGAAAAATCTTGCGTCAAGCATATATTATGAAACACTTTCCAACGCTTCCTGAATACTTCAACAAAACTTCGCTAAATATAACAAATCAAAGCACATTGTAATTATATACTTCTTTTTAATTTCTAAAAGGTGTAAAATAAAAAAGATTATAAACAGTAAAATTGATTTATTTGAAAATAACTTCATAGACCGTGCATTTATAGAATATGTTTGTTTGTTTTGATAAGGGCTCAGATTCAGCGGAAACATATATCAACAATCTAATAAAACCTATTTTACGGATTATTATCCATTTATTTTACACCTTTTAGCAACTAAAAGAAGCATAAAACTACGGTATTTAATAAGGTAAATAAGATACACACATAACACATTTGAAAATTAGATTTCAGCAATTATCACCCATAGAGAGAAACTTACTGCAATTCTATTGTGCGGCCCTTTATTTGATAAATAGATTTGCATATTGTTCAATAGAGTTCCATATTTTAGAATATACGATGTATATTCTACATGGCATACTAAAATTTAGTTTAGTAAGAAAACGCATAATAAGTTTTAAATTCACACTCAGCAATATCTACCAATAGATCAAAACGTACTTGAATATTTTTTGTACAGCACTGTATATTACCTACATATATTTATACACGTCAGATATTAAGCTAAAATTTAATTCAGCTGTAAAACTACGAAAATTACACTTCCAAAAATTATCATGGACAGACGAACATATATCCAGTTCTTTTCGTGGCCTGCATATGATTTTATTTATATTTTACAAATATATCATACTATACTACAAATAGTTCAGCTGGAAAATCTATAACGCAATCAAAAACCACCTTTAAGCAATATATCACGCTCATACTTGTAATACTTATGAATTATTTTGTGAAGCCCCTTTTGTGTGACCCTGTAAATGAACGTTATATGCTATGCACATCATATTCTACAGAAAGTATCTTCTGGTAAACTATAATAATGTATATCAATTTCATTACATTTTAAATAGTGTAACGTAATTAAGATACTGTGAAAACTGTTTTTCAATGTAGACTATTATGTAATGGAATCTTTTGTGCGGCCCTGTAAATGAATAATAAATACTTTGTGCCATATATTCTACAGAATGAATGTTTAAGTGCACTTCATAAATACATATCAATTTCATAATGCTTGAAATGGTGTAACATCATTAAAATGCAACTTGAAATGATTTTTTTCACATTGAACATAACATAATGCTTTTGATTGTCGTGTAAAAGAACTATAGATGTTACACGCTTCATTTTCATTAACGATCTTGCTATAGTACACGTAAATACCATACGTCCAATGCGAAAAAGCTAAAAACAACTTTGAAGTACACAAATTACAAAACTTTAAAACACATACGACCGTTTCAAGGATACAAAGATCCCCTTTATCAGTGTAAGGTGGAGAAAAAAAAATAAAAACAAAAAAAATGTTAAAAGGGTTCAAAAGAACCACGCTCGGCTATAGCCCCGAGTACTGGCTGTTTTTTAGTAGACTGCATTTCGAACAATATACTTAATACGTCCAATATACTTGGAATGTCCTGCAATTATTTTACAGGGTAATCCAAGTATATTTACCATAGTTAGAACACGGACAGACAAACTGAAGTCATAAACCCTTTTCGACTACGTTGGAAAATGTTAAAAAGTAGCGTACTGGTGACACTAGCTCATTGAAAACTAATAAGCCCGAAATAAACAATTTAAAAACTAACTTTTAAAAGTACATTTTTCTGGTGGAAAGCGTGAGATTATTTGTTATCTTTTGATAAGCGCCTGTTTAATGGTGGACAACATAAAATAAGTTTGTATAAATGTATAAAAGTTACATGTTTATATGTTTGTATTAAAGGCACTAACGCCCAAGGACTGTGCACTTAAGTGAAATTAGCTGTTTACAAAAATGTCTAATTTAGCTTAAATGGCTTCTAAGTTGATAATAACAATATGTAAAACATTCTTGCTACTTTAATTATACTTCTGAAATTAACAATTTAAGAATTAGCTATTGGGTAACAATGCGGGAAGCCACCCTGTGAATGAGAAAAATAATCATCCAGTAAATTGATATTCAAATTATAGTATTTTAAATTTCCATAAACAACACACAATTAAATCAAATATCTTTAAAATAATTGAAATTGAAATTTTTTTATTTTATTATTTAGTCCTTATTTTTGTGTTTTAACTAATTTGCTTAAAATTTAGTGTTACGTATTTCATTTTATTTATTTCATACGGCTATTTGGGATTGAACAAGACAACATACAAAAAGATATGAATGCCTGTCCATAGTCTCATTTGTGAAACACTGTTATAAACCAACAATAGCACCTTTTAGGTGAAAGAATGAATGAATAAATTTTAAAACTATCATTCAATTGAATTCAGAAATTAGAAGCAAAAATAGAAGACAACATTGACACATAAAGAACTAGAAATATTTCTCACAAGGCTCCAGTTATACATATAATCTTTTGTATTTTAATATACCAATACAGATAACAAAAAATACGGAAACAAATGTTCTTGAACAAATTGAAAAATATCATAAAATCGGCACGTCCTCTGAAGATTATTTAATTTTAATTTTTATATTAATTCGTAATCGCTTTATCGGTAAACAAATTAAAAGTAATTATAGTTAATATTATATAAGTCTTTATTTGAGACAGGTACGTATAGTAAATATGCGAAGGCTGAATAATGCAGGTGTCATGGATATTTATAATTACAATTTTCAAATTCAACTGTGATTTTTATTCAGATGTGAGGGGAAAAATGTAGAAGGGATTTGCGAAGGTGGTGTTAACAGGACATCAAGTCAAAGGTACGACCTACATGGCGTTTGGGCGAAGTATCCCTGATAACAGCCAATTTCATTTCAAAATGTATCAAATATTTAATGCAGAAAAATTCAAAAAGTAACCATAGCGTTTGGCCTTAAATAATATAATTTAGAAACTAATCTTGGCATTGAAACCAAAACTGCCACATAATGCATTTTATCACATTGATGTATTACGCCATGAGAATGTTTATAATTTGAGAGACAATTAATGTCAACACAGTCACCATAAATAAATATCCTTTCGAAAAAAATGCATTCATACTGTAGTAAATTATAGACATTATGCACAACTGGAATTCATCTGACAACCGTCAATGTCAAAACTAGCAAATTCAGTTGTCAAAAAAGATTTTTACTTTAATTTAATTTTAGAAACTGAATGAATTAAGAAAATATCCAATGATTACAACATCACACATCTCTTTGATAATGGGCCTGGGTAAGATTGATAAAATGGTTTTCGCAAGAGAAGAAACATTTACACACATATTTTCTGGAAAACTACTCACTACTTCATAAGCACAATAGTTTATTCAATATTTACACCAATTTATTTAAACTATATATTTACATTTTAATGAAGTAAAACTTTACTCTCTAAACTATTTTCACATTACCTGATACTTTTATTTTCTTTTATGTAGTTTACTAACTATTTATTTTTTTCACGGCTCCATGTGTGCCTCGCTAGCCGCTCACCTTTATACTGAAAGTAAAGTTGTTATGCAACTAAGTATTCCAATCAGATAACTACAATTACATTCAAATTGAAATAATTTATATAATAGGTACGTGCAAGCAGAAGCAATATATCACACATACATTAAGAAGCATAAAAGATCATCGGTTTTGTTTTTTATGTTCTTTCTAAAGTTGGGCAACAAATTTCACTTTCTTAAGCCCTAACTGCGCAAATAAACGTCATGTTATTGATTAGTCAATGTAAAATGATCATGGAGATAAATTATTCTTATAACCTTTTTCTGTTGTTGAGATAAATATAAGTCTGTTTTATTCTGTATGCTTTCATATCAAATAAAAATTACATACTACCAACTTTTACATTAACTTTATAGATTAAACATGTTTTAGTTTAATCAGGTTTAAAGTCGTTTACTCGTTAATAACTATTATTTTTATTTTGTTAAATGCTTGCTATATCTCTTGTATATAGTGAAACTTTTTGTTTAAATTTATGCATGTATGATATAAGATGAGTGTAAATATGTAAAATACATATATGTAATGATAGATTAAAGTAAAGCAGGTAATATAGTTTAGAGATAGCATATTATATATAGAGTATTCAGGAGTATGAAATAATTTTTAAAATATATTATTTTAACACTAATTTCGCATAAATAATATATACCAATACAGCAGTTATTTGTCTGTTTCTTTTTAATAATATAAATATTGCCTTTCGAAAAATTTAATTCATGCAAGAAAATTCCTCTAAAACTTTACTGCCTGTCTTGTTGGAAAATTCATATAAAATATAGATAAAAATTTCTTAATACGATTCCAAGACTAATTTATAATAGTCGAATTTTGCAATTGTTTTGACTCATACATGGATCCTATGGTTCAGAAAATGAGGATTCCTTTAACATTACTAAATTTTATTTCAATAATCAAGCGTTACAATATTATAGAAACCCTGTGCCGATATCGAATGGAAATATTATTCGTTAAAATAGTTACATAAAGCAAAACACGTAATTTTTATTTAAGAAAAGTATATGATAATTTGCAACTGTTTAAAGGTAATTAACTATACTTTTTGTTTTTGGAAAACAAAATCCATATTTTTTGCTTCATGAAAGTTATTTAAAATATGCATGATGAATATCACGTATAAATTTTCAGTTACCTCTGTTTATAGATTGTTACATATATTTAATGTGCATGTGTCAGACAGAAGCAATTGTATTCCATAATAGCTAAATTTGATAATAGCTTGCCAGTAAGGCAATAAATGTTATTATATATTTTTTTTCAGAAAAAACATATAATGAAATTTTCAATCCGAAAATCTTTGAAGGTTTCTGTATTAAAAAAATAATCTATCAACATATATTAATGTAATAGGTATTTCTAAAATTTTTCAATACTTTCCTATATAATTTTTTTGGTAGTTTAGCTCCACTTCTGAAATTAAAATTATTTATCTGTTTCAGTTTGAGTAAACCTAAATTTTTATCCCAAAGTCTTTTTTTATGATGTGTTTGAATTTTCACCTTGTATATTAATAATATTTAATCTTTAATGGTCTGTAATGCAATATTTTTGAAAAAGTTCTCGATCTTTATGTTTTAAATTGACTGAGGTAAGTTTGAAAAAATGCATTTAAATCACTCATAACATGTTGTAACTATGTTATTGAATAAAATATCTTCACAAATAAAATTTGCTGAAATATCTGAAATTACAGATACGTTAATTGCATTTTATATAACATTCCAATTTTTTCAGCAAAATTTGGAGTTAAAAAAACATGTTCTCTACGTAAAAAATAACTTTGGTTATTGATTCACAGGATGCTGAAATTTTGCGAATATGCAATAAAGATCATGAGCCAAGCATGATCATGAATAAAACTGGGATATAATGCTTTTAGAAACATTCAGGTTTTAAACATATATAGAACGACGTAATTTAAAAATAATAATATACTTCCTGAAAATGTATCAATATTACGCTACAAATAATGCAAAGAATGATTAATGAATCTCGCAGTTATTAAATTTATACGTTCTCCAGGAATTTTACATTATATGAAATATTAGAGAGAAGGGAAAGTTTTTATCCCATTTTCTCATATAGAAATTAACCTATTTTGCAACCGCATTTTTCGGTTGCTTCATGCATGTCTATCCAAATAGTAGTATTTCTTTTATATAACCTGGTTGGCACAATTATATTTTTAGAAATCGTATTATTCACTTTGTTAATAGTTCATTTATCCCTAGTATTATTCACTTAAAATGCAATACAAATTGTATCAGTCAAAAGAAGACCCTTGCGCAAACCGCCTTTCTAATGTGTAAAAACACATCAAAAATACGTTCTGAATATAAATAGTTTCTGGACGTTCGTTGACAAATAACAGTAACTTTACATTATGCCATAATATTAAATCCTATCTAACCAGCTCGAAGGCACAGTTAGGCAACTTGATTACACAAAGATATCGTTGATGATAAAATAAACAATTTTTCTGCTTTTAAATTCATTATATATTTTATATTTTTCTGGTACGTATTTTCATAATTTTTTTGCTCTACACTAAATAGAAGAAGTAGGTAATGTGAATATAATTTAAAGTTATACATTTTCATCATTGCATTCTCGAGGAAGTATCCAACTCAGACTAAGCTGTCAAAACTCTTATTCCGTAAAATTTGAAATTTTTAATTAAATGTATTCTTCCCTATAGTATATTTGGAAAATCAATAGTTTGCCATCAATGGCAAATTCTTTATACCTTGATTTATTTTAGCCATAGAAAGAAATATAGAAAATTATGCACAGATTTTTTTTTTTGAAAATAATGCCTTATCCTATATTTTATTTGTAGATATTTTATATCAGTACTGAAGCTTAATTTGTGTGTCTATATTATAAAGCAAAAACATGTCCATTAGTAACTTGGACGTCATGTTGACAATAGCAACGATCTGAATAATAATTTTTGCTTTTTGAAAATTTATGATCTTCCAAACATCGCACAATTTTAATGTTTACACAGTGTAATAGTGAGAGAAATGTACTTTCAAATATCATTTGTTTGAAAAGAGTATATCAATTTGCTGCTTTTTTATTAGTTATAAAATAAATTTCAAGAATGATTTTTTTTTTAAATCGTTTGCACTTAAAACAATATAAATAGTTCAGCATTTGTTTCTAACTACTATTCCATAACGACATTAAAAGTTGATCAATAAATAAATAAAAGAATAATATAACTAAAACAAAAATTCTACAGATATGTTCCGAAATTAGAAATGTCGTGGCAAATTCAAATTCTGTCTACTTATACCATAAATCTTAACGAAAGTATTAGACAATATTTACAAAGGAGATATTTGTTTCGTTTTCGGGTTGCTATATCTTTATTCGCATTTATTTTTACCATATTTAAGAAATTTTTGTTGTTGAAATTTGATTAAAAATCACACCGTAATTGAAATAAATGTATAATAAATAATACAATAAAGTAATAGAAATAAATTTAAATTTATACTAAAATTTAAGATATGAAAACACCATGTTCAACGATGTTTGTTTACAAATAATATAATAAAATCACTTGTTAATGTTAAACTGAATATGTAGTTAATGCTTAATGTCATAAAAACATCGCAGAAAAAGACTCAAAAATACAATTAATATAAAGATGACAGGTTTCATACGCTTAAACGCCGACGTCTTCATGATCGAAAATGACAAATAAACTATTTTCACTATTATTAGGCACCTGCATACATTATATATGTGATTTCATGATTTGTGTTTATAATTTTCAAAACTTTAGCGAAAATAGTTTGCTTATCATTTTGGATCTTGAAGAAGTCTCCTTTTAAGCATAGGGAACATCTCATCTTTATATTAAAAAGTATATGTAAGCCTTTTTTGTAATGTTTTTATTACTTTAAGCATTAATTACATCTTTATTTTTTATTTATTTTTTTTTTTGTCGAGATTTTTATAAACTCAATAATTTTTCATATAATAATTCTCTAGCCTTGTTGAAGTTATTTTGAATCAGAAACAGAAATACACACGTAAACATGATTGGCGATTGGCAACCATTTTCGGCGATCCGTTTTCCTGGAACGGATAATAATAAGTACCAAAAATGGTTAATATTGCAACATGCTATTATATAATAATTTACATCACGATAAAGCTTCGGGGAAGTAACCATTATTCCCTTTTTAAAACAGTGCAAAATCTGTAAAAATATATGAATTTAAATAATTCACATAATGGTATAAAAGCTGCGGCTCAATAAACGAGTTATCTCGGGCTTGACACTCATATAATTAAAATTTTATTTTCCCATTCAAACAGTGGGAATTGTATTAAAGTTTAAAAATGATAACTCCCTCTGGTTTTTAGTTCACAGGCTATCAAAGCCTGAGAGCTAATGTGCCCGCCCGTTCTGTATGTACGTATGTACGTATGTACGTAACGCAATAACTCTTGATAGAAATATCCGTTTTGCTTCAAATTTTGTTTATACGTTCATTGTGATAAGGTGTTTCCCTGATTAGTTTTGGGGGTTCATTGGTTAAGTATAAAGGTGGGAACGGGGGCTAACCCCCCCTCCTTAATTTAGATAAATGGGCTTTTTATGCAGAATTATCCGACGTGCTTCAAATTTTTTATATAGGTTTATTATGATAAGGCGCATCTCTGATTAGTTTTGGGAGTTCATTGGTTGAGTAGAAAGAAGGTGAACGAGTGGGGGTCTAATTCCCCCTTAATTTATTGCCGGATCCTGTATTTTTCGAGGGGCATTATTCTTTGAAATAAGAGTATAATATACAATTATTGTTAATAGCCTGTGAGCTCAATGCAATCAGTAATAACTGGGCACTTTTCTTTTTATTTATTTATCTTATGTCTAATTTTTATAGTAATATACATACGAGTTACCGTCAAGATTTGAAGGTAAATAACTTGAAACTTTCTTTTGAAATATGCTTTTATTTTTATGTAGTTGCTTTTAAATTAATTATGTATTGAAAATTTTATGAATTGTTATATTGTGTAAGCGATTCCTGTAGATATATATGACGATAGAATGTGTTGTCAGTCCAGACTACTCAACTAATGAAGTGAAATAATTTTAAGCTTGTAATTTACATCCTATTATATTTTAATTAATTTAGCAAGAATTTAACTAAAAATATTAATTGAATGATTTATTTTTACTTAATTCAGAGTCTTTTTTTTTTAAGTATTAATATTTAATATTCTCTATTTTTTTTATTACACAACCTTTAATTATTTTTTATTAATTTTATTTTTATCAGCCTGACTTAAAAACTAAGATAAACCATGGATATCAAGGTGATTTATTTAATAATTCGTAAATGGATATTATTGCTTCTTTCTTTTTTTCATATTTTATTTATTTATTTATTTATTTATTTCTTAAGGAGAATAATCATATTCTTTTCTTAGTTATTCAAATATATCTTATTGATAATGATCATGCAAAATATAAATAAAAGTTTAGATCACTTTATTTAATCGATAACTACATGCAAGATATTTTAATTTAAATATTTGTAATATAAAATAAGTATTTAAAAATATTGCGGTTGTTAAATTTAATTTACCATAGTTCCAATATTTTGAAAAAAATAACAATATTTAACATTTCTGATTTGTTTTAACTACACGACCTTAAAAAAATTTCATTAAATTAATTTTTATCAGTCTGACTCTAAAACCCCGAATTTAAACTTTGCTGTTTGCGGCTAATGATTTAAAATACATATTTTTTAATTACTTAAATTTATGTTTTCCATTTTCACACATTGTTCAATTGTTAAATTATGGATATCAAGATAATTTAAAGTTACTGTATGAATATTTTTCTTCGTTTTGTTTCCTTTCCTTTTATTTTTTTTCCTTTTTTATCCCTTCCCAAAATTTGACGCCAAACAACTTGATAGTACCATAAAAATAAAATTCATAGCTGCTTTAAAATGTTTGAAACTTTTGCAGAATAATTCAAATAAATAAAAAAATCTACCTTGAATTAAAGCTAGGTTGGAGAATAGCAATTGGCTAAGTTTCACTGGCACATGCACTCATAGAATTTCTTTCATCTGACACATTTAGAGCTGTTGTGCCAGTAAATGGAAAACCATGGCATAACAGTGATAAATCATACACAATTGTCATTATACGATGTCAGTTAATGCAAAATGCATTTATATAAACTACACACTTTTCCATCTACTGATCCAATAACCATTTTGTCATTATAGTGCATCTAAATACAGTTTCCGATGTAGTAAAAAATTAGCATTCGCCACTCAGCGAGTAATACTGAAAATTTGGTGATTGACTTTATTGCCAAACTTAATAGTCACACTCGCCAATTGCAACGATTAAATGGAAAATGAGATTTCTTTTTTTGCTGTCGCTTGACGAATTTCATAGTGGAGGCATGGACACGGGAGATGCATAATATGATTAAGTGATCACAGGCCTTTCCAATGCTATAAAACATGAGGGTTGTGTGCAAAATTGAGAAAAGTGCCCCCTTGTGGGAGAAAGTGGGGATATCGACATCGGAGATGCATAATATGATTAAGTGGTCACAGACCTTTCCAACGATATATAACATAAGGGATATCAACAAAATTTAGAAAAGTGCTCCCCTTGGGGGGAAGTGGCGGGATGGACCCCGGAGATGCATAACATGAATAAGCGGTCAAAGACCCTTCCAACGATATGTAATATGAGGGGTGTGTACAAAATTTAGAAAAGTACCCTATTGGGGGGAAAGTGCGGGGATAGACACGGGAGATGCATAATATGTTTAAGCAGTCAGAGACCTTTCCAACGATATATCACATGAGGGGATCGAAAAATTTAGAAAAGTGACCCTATCGGGGGGAAAGAGGGGTTGGATTGGCACCTCAGATGCATAATATGATTAAGCGGTCAGAGACTTTTCCAAAGATATATGACATGAAGGGTGTCAACAAAACTTAGAAAAGTGCCCTCTTGGGGGTTGGGGGGGGGGCTCGTCAGGATGGACCCCGCAGATGCATAACATGAATAAGCGGTCAAAGACCTTACCAACGATATATCATGTGATGGGTGGGTGAAAAATTTAGAAAAGTACCCCATTTGGACCGGCAAAGTGAAGGGATGGACACGGGAGATGCCTAATGATTATGCGGTCACAGATCTTTCCAACGGTATATAAAATGAGAGTTGTGTGCAAAATTTAGAAAAGTACCTCCTTTCTTGGGGGGGGGGAAATTGGGGAGATGGACACCAAAGATGCATAATATGATTAAGCCGTCACAGACCTTTCAAGCGATATATAACATGAGTGGTGTGTGCAAAATTAAAAAAGTACCCCCTTGGAGGGAACAAAGAGGGGGGCGGACACTGGAGATGCATTATATGATTCAGCGGTCAGAGACGTTTCCAATGATGTATAACATGAGGGGTGTGTGCAAAATTTAGAAAAGTACCCCCCATGGAGGGGGCAAAGTGGGGGAGGGACACCAGAGATGCATAATATGATTAAGCGGTCAAAGATCTTTCCAACAATATATAACATGAGGGGTGTGTGCGTGAATTTTGTCGAGCGGGCGTGCAAAAATCGTTAATTTCACCGATGAGGCATGCAAAAATTGTGAATTTCGCCGTTCGGCACATAAAATCGCGAATTTAGCTGATAAGGCGCATAAAAATCATGAATTTAACCGATAAGACACGTAAAAATCGAGAATTTCGTTGAACGAGTCGGATTGTGGACCTCGACAAGCCAGTCATTTTTGTGAGTGGCCCTCCCATTATAAAAGTTGTGCACCTCTAGTTTATACACTAAATAATAACCCACAACATGATATACATTATACATGCACAACCTGTGGCCCGCGAACCAAAAGTGGCCAATATCTTCAGAAATTGTGTATTTCGTCAATTAGTCCGGGAAAAATTGCAAACTTTGTCAATCAGGAGCGTAAAAATCCTGAATTTCCGTCGTTCAGAAGCGTAAAAATGATGAATTTCCGTCAGTTGGGAGCATAAAAATCAGGTATTTCGGCGATCGGCTACAACAAAATCACGAATTTCGACGATCGGATGCGGAAAAATAATGAATTTCGTCAATCGGACGCGAAAAAAATTTTGAATTTCGTTGATCGGACGCGGAGAAACCATAAATTTATTCGATCGAACACAGAAAAATCATGAATTTCGAAGAACGGGATTGAAAAAAATCATGAATTTCGGCGATCAGGCACGAAAAATTATGAATTTTGTCGAATGGGGGCGAAAAAATTGCGAATTTGAGAGTAAGGATATCGGAAAATCCTGTATTTGGCCGGTTCTTTTCATATTTTTAATCGCCAGTTTTTCAAGTTTATTCGACGAGTGGCGACTGGCGAGTGCTTATTTTCACCTGTAGCAGAAAGCCTTTTATGAATCACATCTTTGGGTCCACACGTGTGCATGGAAACATAACAGCATCACCCTAGCAACTGAAGTGGTCCTTTTGCTAAAGTTTTCCTTTCTTTGAACTTGTGTTTGTTTGCAAATTACATATTTTAAAAATGAAGAGTATGTTTTTATGGGAAATTTTGTGAAGTTGCTATTTTTATTACAATAAAGTTTGTGAAGGGGTCCTGTTTTATTAAGAAGAATTTTGTGAAAGCGGTCTAAACAGGCCCCAAATTTTTCATGGATCAAACCTTTGAGTGTGTAATTTCATCATTTAAATGTAGGGCTGTTATGCTGCATATGGTTGCACAAATAAATAGTCTTGGGGTACCATTTCATCGGTAATTTATTTTATTTTTTGAAATGTAATTGATGTATACAAAGCAATTGTTAAAAAGAATTGCCCTGTACATGGGTGAGAATCTTCTATGCTTGAAGCAGATTCATATGTTTTATTATGTGTAGAATTGTAGATAAATTTTATTTTCATGTCAATTTCTGTATTGTTTACATTCTCGCTAGTCAAAAAGTATCACTTTCTCTAGATTAATATTGACTCTAGCATATGGGTAGGGTGCAGTGCCAACATCCTTTTTTAACTTTATGCACCCGGCAGACCTTTTTAAATATTTTATGTGCCTGATTGCTCATTTTGGCACGACCTCTCATTTTTTTTCATCGCAAAATATGTCAATCAGTTGAAAGTGAAAAATCATGAAATTTGCTGGAAAAAGATTGCAAAATTTTTTGATTGGTTGCGAAAACAATCTCAAAATTTATCAGTTGGCCACCAGAAAAAAAATAATAATTCAGTCGTGTGGGGGAAGGGGGAGGGAAAATCAGGAATTGCATTAATTTCCACTGGGTGAAGCTGCAAAATATGTCGATCGTTTGCAAAGAAAAATCTCAAAGTGCATCAGTCTGTTGCAGGAAAAATAATGAATATTTTCAGTTGTACAAGAGGAATCGGGTATTTTGTCATTTTGACACAGAATGAAACTGCAAAATTTGTCAATCAGTTGTGAAGAAAGATCTTAAATTTTATCCATCAGTCGCAGAAAAAGACATTTTTTTTAGTTTCACAAAGAGGGGGGAATCGGGTATTTCATCAATTTGTTCTAGAATAAAACTGTGAAAGTCTTTGATCGGTTGCGAAGAAAAATGTCAAATTTTTTCAACTGGTTGCAGGAAAAAATAATTTTTTCAGTCACACAAGGGAGTCTGATATTTTGTCAATTTGTCACAGAATGAAACTGAAATTCGTTGATTGGTGGTGAACAAAAATCTCAAATTTTATCAGTCTGTTGCACGAAAAAATCAGTTTTTCTGTTGCATGAGGAGGGGGGGGGGGAGAGGATCAGGCATTTCATCAATTTGTTGAAGGATGAAACTGCGAAAGCTGTCAATCGGTTTCGAAGGAAAAGGTCAAAATTTATCAATTGGTCGCAGGAAAACCCAATTTTTTTCAGCCGCACAAGGCGAATCTGATATTTTGTCAATTTGTCACAGAATGAAACTGTGAAATTTGTTGATCGGTTGTCTACAAAAATCTCATTTTATCAGTCAGTTGCAGGAAAAAATGAGTTTTTACATCGCATGAGGAGGAGGTGGGAAATCGGGCAATTTGTCGCAGTAAGGCACTGCGAAAGTCATCGATCGGTTGTGAAGAAAAATGTTTAACAGACCAATATACTATCCAATGTACAGCATATAATAAATGAAAATTGTTTTTATTTGAAAACTCTAGTTGATATTTTATATTTAGTATGTAGTCTTGTATCGCATATTTTGGAGTTTGCAGAACCTGAAGTAATGCAAAAATTGGAAATTTCTGCTATTTTTGGAGTCCACCGAATCCGAAATATCATTGAAATGGAAATCTTTTTCCCTGTTTTTTTGTCTTGTTTTCCCACAGATTATTCAAGTGTCTTTGGGACCAGGAGTAATGCCGAAATTGTAAATTTTCTCCCTATTTTTTTCTTGTACACAGAACCTCCCCCCCCCCAAAAAAAAAGAGTGAAATTGTAATTTTTTTCCTGTGTCTGCGGTACCAAAATAATGATGAAATAGGGAAATTCACAGCACCAAATTATTTCTGAAACAGTAAAATTTTCATCTTTAATTTTCTTCCTTTACATCAGAATTTTTCAGGTCTGTAGGACACAGAAAAAGTTCAAAATTGCAACTTTTTGCATTTTTCTTTCCAAGTCCGCGGGATCTGAAATAATAAAATTTCCGTTTTATTTACTTCTTTTCTTTAGATATCAATATTTGCATTTTTCGAGTCTGCAGAACCCAAAATTGTACAATTAATGATGTTGAAAATATAAAATTTTTGCCCTTTTTTATGAAGCTGTAAGAACGGAATGAATGCCAAAATAGTAGAATTTTCACTTTTATTTTTCTTGTGATCCCTCATAATTTTTCAGTTCTGGAGACCCCAAATGATACTTAAACTATAAAATTTCTGCCTTCTATTTTTGAAGTCTGAAGGAATAGGTATAGAGCCAAAATTAAACATCCTTTAGCCCATATTTTGGTATAATATATATTTGATATTGCCTCCCCATATTTGGCATAAAATACTTTGGTCGATTTTTGTGTGTGTTGTTCAAAGTAAATTTTGGAGATTTATTAGATTTCAACTGTTGTTTTTATCTAATACCTTCAAATTTAACTTTTCGATTGTAATTTACACATACAAAAATATTTTACGTACAGTTGTTGCACAGTTTTGACATAATTAAATTTTAAAAATTTAATGCATGTTGTGTTTTTGTGTGAGTGTGCATTGAGTATCTGATAAGAGGGGGAGGATGTTCAAAATATTTTCAGTCTTGATCAGTGCCGATTAATGCAGGGACAAAGTTCCGCAGGCATTTTATAAGAGCATTTTATAAGCATTTTATAATAATTTGCCTTATTTAAAATTTAAAAAATCCTGCGTTTAAAAAGGTGACACTTATACTAAAATATTGCTGGAAGTTTGCCACTGCAGTAACTGGGTCCTGGTCTTGACTACCTATCATAGCTTACACCCATATCCAAAGAAATGAAACGGGGAAAAAAGAAAGAAAAAAAATGGGTTGATATGTATATCATATGCTTCAAGGTCAAACAGGAATGTGCCAGTAGTTCCAGTGTTGCTAGTTACGTTTTTTTTAATTCCAATTAATTGATTGCTGCCACTTTTTAAAAATAGTAATATTTCCTTTATTTAATAACAAATTTAATAAAGCGACTATTACTATTTCAAAACAAATGACAGCAATGAAGCAATCTGAATAATAATAGGAACCAACAGGCAACACTTGTACTTTCGCCATCCCGGAGTCAATCATTTTTTCCACCAACTCCGCTGCTCTGCTAAAAAGAAGATTTTTTTAGAGTGTGTGTGTGTGGGGGGGGGGATTGCACTTTTTGACCATTGAAAGTATAAAATCTCAAATCTTTCGGCGGGGAAATTTCAATGCTCCAGGGGGTTTCCCCCCCCAGGTCACCCCCTGAATTCAACACTACATAATTACTGCCCTGCAAACATTTGCATAAGAATTAGAACGTTTTAACTTTTATGATTTGTTTTTCTATTTTTACTTTTTAGCAAAAATTTTGCTGACACATTTTCATAATTTTTTTTAAATACTTTAGCAAAATGGAAAAAAAAAAACCCTAAAAATTAAGGTTAAACGTTAAGGTTAAATGTTTCCAACAATATGTCACATGAGGGGTATCTGCAAAATTTAGAAAAGTTCCCCTTTGGGGGGGGCAAGGTGGGGGGAGGAACACTGGAGATGCATAATATGATTAAGTGGTCACAGACCTTTCCAACGATATATAACATAAGGGGTGTGTGAAAAATTTTAAAAAGTACACCCTGGGGGGGTTGCAAATTGGGGGGACGGGCACCAGAGATGCATAAAATAATAATGCGGTCACAGACCTTTCCAACTATATATAACATGAGGGTTGTGTGCAAAATTTAGAAAAGTGCCCCACTTGGGGGGGGGATTAAACCCAAGAGATGCATAACATGAAAAAGCTGTCACAGGCCTTTGGAACGATATATCATATGAGTGGTGTCGGCAAAATTTAGAAAAGTCCTCGCCCCATGTGTGCAAAACGCGCTCCCCCTCCCTCCCCATAATTTTTGACGTGGCCTCATTTTTAAATTTTGTTCATGCCCGTCCCCTCCCGCAAAAATATTAGAAATATACAAACGTTTCTTAATTACATTAACTGCCTTGATCCGATAAGTTACATGTTTAAAAGAATATAGGAAAGCGATGGAATTAATTAAAAATCGTTTATCAACTAATCATCCTAGCTTAAAAAAATTACATATTATGACTTTCATCGATCAAGCACGTGAAAATCACAATTTTATGTAAAACGGGCACATAAAAATCACGAATTTCTCAAGCGGGCACGTAAAAATCACAAATTCGTCAAGTCGGCATGTAAAAATCCAGAATTTGTCAAATGAGCGTATAAAAATCCTGAATTTCGTCAAATGGATGCATAAAAATAATCAATTTAGTCGATTAGTCGCAGAAAAAAAAAATCGTGAATCAGCCACATAAAAATCATGATTTTCGTCGATCAGGTGCGTAAAATTGATTAATTTTGTAGATCAGGCGCTTATAAATCACGAATTCGTCAAGTGGATGCGTAAAAATAACGAAAATCGTCAATTGGGTTCATAAAAATCAAATTTCATCTATCGGGTGCAGGAAAATCATCAATTTCATCGATTGGGTGCGAAAAAATCATTACCTTCGTTGATCGGGTGCAGAAAAATCATGATTTTTGTCGAACAGATGTGGAAAAACGCGACGGGGAAAAAGAAAATCAGAAAATGGGTTCAATCTAATAGTATATGTAAATACAGTTTGTGATATAAGACAACATTAGCACTCACCAATCGGCGAGTAATACTGAAAATTGGTGATTGGTTATTGCCACCACTGGCTAAACTTAATAGTCACACTCGCCAATTGAAATGATTGAATGGAAAATGAGATTTTTTTCCTGCTGTCGCTCAAAGAATTTCTAAACCGTTTGGCAAAGATTTTCCTGAAACCATTTTGTGTTTTTTCCCGATTTTTTTTTTCAAAATCATTTGACGAATTTTGCGACTTTTTTCTCGACGATATTCAAAATTTTTTTACCCGAGACAATTTGACGATATTCTTAATTTTTTGGCGCAATTCGTCAAACGTTCATGGAAAAAATCATGAAATTCGTTAATCAATAGTCAATAAATTACGAAATTCAACAATCATTTACGGTAAAATCGTAAAATTCGTTGGTCTCTAGTAAAAAAATTGTCTTGCACGCTGATGTGATGATCAAAAGGGTTTTGAAGGTATTTATTTTATTTGTTGTATTGTGTATAAATACCTAGGTGTCGATTTTAATTTTAGCGTTAAAAATGAATTTAGGCTCATTTAATAGTTCGCCAAATCGATCCAAATGGAAATTTCGTTTTTTGAGCTCTGTCCTTTTGTTTGTATAGTACAGAAAATAATTCACATAATACAAAATTGGAACTCTTATAGTCCGTTTATTATTTATTCATACGGTGTTCCGATTACTACAATAAAACTCATAATATGCGAGAAAATGGGGATTTTTTTTTAAAACTCATACTTACAAATTATAATTGATACGATAAAATCACTGAATGTTTCACTGAATGTTTCACTTTCTTAACAAACTCTTAATATTTAAGATATATTTACATTATATGGTACTTTTGAGATATATGGACATCATTGTCACCAAGCATACATTTACATACATTATGCATTAGCATACATTTTGTCATGGTGTCCATATAATGGAAAAGTACCCATTATATTGTTTGTTACATGTAAACAAATCTTGTATAAAACATTAACCTTCTCACCGCCGTGAACTGATATATCCGTTCACTATGCTCAGGTTTCACTGCAATAGAAGCATTGTTTAAATTTATATAATTCTACAAATATGATGCAGTTTTAAAATATCGAGTAATGATTAATACTGTCAAGGAATATACATATATACGTAATTAAGTTTTTTATACCAAGTTTAAAAATACATTTTTTTTTGGCATTTAAAAAAAAATAACATAAAAAAAATATTACAAATTTGCCCATTTGCTTGGCGTCAGAGGATTAAGTAAATATTAAAGATTAGCGGAACTGGTTCTATCTATGAAGTATATTATTTCGCCCAAAAACCCCCAACAAAAAAATAATTACAAAGAATAAGTAATCGTCTTTAAATATACAAAAAACAATGTGATTCATGGCCAAGTTTTTTATATATATATAACATTTTTACATACAAAAGAAAAACCAAAATAACCTCATTCATTTCGCCAGAAGTCAAAAATAGTTTTTTTTCGCATTCTTGGGCAAAGCACAAAATCAATAAAATCACCAATTTGTGACAAATTATGAGTTTCATGTGAATCGCCCAAGAACGGACATTCAATCTGGTGTGAAATGAATGTAATAAATCAAAACATTCAAGATTTGTATACATACAAACAATACAATGTAAATAATTCTTAAATATTAACCTGGTAGCAGAAACAGAGCAGCAGGCGCTGCAGATTATTTTAGACATTGCAAATTATTCTCACAACTTAAGAAGAAATGCTGGGCTTATAAAGGTTGCTAAAATTTAGTGTCTCTAGATTTATTGTATATCTTTATTATATACTATTTTGTAAATGCAAATTTTGATTATTTTATGGATTTACTATTAGTATTTCTGTTAATAGTAGATTTGTTCCTACATCATTGTGTTCGCAGATAAATTTTGGCTTGCTGCAGACTGAATCAGAAAATTCTGCTACTGGGGTTAAGAGTTTGCAAATTGAATCATTCAAGATTTGTATACATACAAACAATATAATGTAAATATTTCTAAAATGTTAAGAGTTTGCTAAGAAATGAAACATTCAGTGAAGTGTTAAGATGTATGCTTTCTTCAAAACAATTATAATTTGTAAGTATGAGACGAAAAAAAAAATCACTGTTTTCTTTCTTATTATGAGTTTTATTACAGTAATCGGAACACAGTACGAATAAAAATGTATGTTGTTATTGCCAAGTAATGAAAACAATGATAATAAATCAAAACATTCAAGATATGTATACATACAAACAATAAAGTGTAAATATTTCTTAAATATTAAGAGATTGCAAATAAAAACATTCAAGATTTGTATACATACAAACAACACAATGTAATTATTTCTTAAATGTTAAGAGTTTGCTAAGAACTTAAAACATTCAGTTAAGTGTGAAGCATCATGTATGTATAATAAGAATTACGTGAATTATTTGCTGTACTATACAAACAGAAGAAAAAAGGCGATTTATAATCGCTAGAATCGAAATCTAGATATTTATACTTAAAAATTTCCTTGTTTGGCGAACAAGGCGTGTGGTTTAGACCGGGAGGCGGCAGCACAGACAACCACCTCATCGAGTTCACGGCTGAAATTCCAGAATTAGTTAAAACTCGATTCGCATATTAAAAAGCAATCGGTCTGTCAAGTCATATCTTGGTGGAAAACACCTTAAAACCCGATTTTAGCAGTTGACTCGTAGGTTTACCATTGTGTTTTCCTCCACCCAGTTCTCCATGTTTTCATACTTTTGTGTGCAGGAAAACACAATGGTAAACCTATGAGTCAACCGCTAAAATCGGGTTTTCAGGTGTTTTCCACCAAGATATGACTTGGCAGACCGATTGCGTTTTAATATGCGAATCGAGTTTTAACTAATTCTAGAATTTCAGCCGTGAACGCGATGAGGTGGTTCTCTGTGCTGTCGCCTCCCAGTCTAGTTACTATGAGCCTAAATTCAGCCTCGACACCTAGGTATTTATACAAATTATAATAAATAAAATAAATACCTTCAAAACACAGATCAGTGTGCATTAAGCCATGTAGATAGCGATATATGTTTCGTCAATCCAAATCTGTTTCTGGAGAGTAACATCCCTCAGCTTATTGGCTGAATGCTGACGCATGCGTATTGAACACAATTTTAAGGGAGTTCTGTTTCTGGATAGTTACAGGCCCTCAGCTGATTGGCTGAACGCTGACGAATGCGTGTAGAACCCAATTTCACCTGAGTTGACAAAAAAAACTTTAGCTTTAAATATATAGATAATCTTTTAATTTGAATACTTTTAATATAAATTTAGAATTAAAACAAAATATTCTCGGGTGTTAAATTTTAATTATAAAGCACTCGAATAAAAAAATACAAATTATACAAATTTTCCTCCTGAATTAAATATGGCATTATTAAAATGAATTATTGTCAATAAAATAAGAAAAATCAGTCTGTCCATAGCGGGGAATCGGACCGACACTATGATCGGAACAGAGAATAAACGCACCTTATAACATTCGGCCACCCTTTTCTCATTCAAGTGCACTCTAAAACTGGTTAGGTTCTAGATTTAATTTTACACATGCACAAATGTGGCATTTACGTGTCAAAATTGGATTTGACGGAAATCCCTTTTCATTTTAATATATAAGATTACCATGGAGTCTGTCTTTCTTCTGAAGGAGATTTAGTACTATATTTGTTCTTTGACTGGTTCAAGATTTTGATTTTTGTTTTCGCATAAAGTACACTTTATACACAAAAAATGTATTTTACTTGTTAAAAAATAGATAGCGAAACTTAGAGAAATTTTAGAGCTATAGAATATTGCAATGGTAAGGCTGTCGGTTTGTAATCTAGTTTCGGCCCTATTACTGGCCTAAGTTCACCTACCACATAAGTGTTTGACATTTTCCACCTGTCAGCACTTGGTGGCACATGATGTATATCCAGTAAAACTATAACAAAAATTTTAAACAAATGTTTTTATGACAACAGTTCTTTCAAAATCTGTGGGCACTCTATTTCCGCCAATGTTCTTGAATCTTTGAACTTGATTATGTTAAAAAATTATAATTGCTACATTATTTTTAATGTAGAACCTAGGATTTCTCTAGAAAATTCCCTTTCTTTGTGTAAATGTAAGTAATTTTTTTTTTTTTGAAAATTTACGTTTTACTTTGAATTGGTGTCATTTAACTGAAAATGCTAGCTTTTAGAACAAAAAAGTACAGTAAAATCTCGTTACAACGACCCTCGATTTAAAAAATTTTTCAATTTAACGAATATAATTTGGATTGTAAAAAAAAGTCATATTATTCTATTTCAGTATAAAAATATTTTCACTTTAACGAATATTTCATTATAGCGAGTTTAATCAGTGGTCTCCAGAAATTCGCTGTAACGAGATTTTACTGTAATTATTTTATTTCATTATTCTAAATCAAGCTTACGAAGAGTTATAGTGCACACCGCTTCACCCTCTTTTTTTACGAAGCATTCTTACCCATTAGCTAGCTAATTGTTAAGTCGATATTTTGTTATATATCACCAACAAAAACAATTTTCAACTTTAGTTTATATATAATCAATTAGTATAAATGGAATTTCATAAACACTTTGCATTTCTTTTAAAAAAGTCTAAAAAAAACATTAGATTTCAGTGCGTCAAAGTAGTGTTGTACCCCTCAAATTGTCTGTATAATGTTTAATAATTCAAACCACTGATCATAAAAGCAAATAATTAAAGATACAGAGACTAGCAATATCAATAATTTGAATTTTGAAATTTGGTTAAGGTGAAATTAAACAAAAATATATTGCAACTTCATTGTATAACTTAAAAAATATACAGTAATATTAGTCAATATTTATTCATTTTAAGACAATTAATTATGAATTATATTAACTTGAAATCTGGTCATTTTTATGGTACTCAGATATTCAAGTAATTTGTTATTTTGTATTTTCTAAAAATGTACTAAGCTCCGAATAGTAAACAAAGGCCAAACCTATTTAAGTAACTTTGCTACATAGTTGTGTAGAATTGTTACCTGATAATTGGAGACTTTTTTTTCACTTTGTATTAATTGTGGCTTGATACAATTGTACATAAAATCACTCATTATAATAATCCCAAAAATCCCAGGTTTTGGCATTTTGCAATCCTTTGATTTGCGAATATAGACATCACCAGGGATCCTGTATCTTGGGATTTTATTCTCTTATCAAGATATATAATGATTGAAGATGAATTTTACAGCCGTTTTGGTAGATTACAAAAGTGATGATTAACTGAATAGTATAAAGGTGTATACCTGAAAATGTAATTTCCCCGAAATTTATGAAGGAATATAGAATTATCAGTTCCCACATATTGCTTATTTCACTTAAATGCAATGGCACATCCCACAATATATGGCTTCATTGCTTGAAATAATAAGTAAACTGTTCCTAATATACTAAGAACTCGTATTTCGCTAAAGGGATTTATGCCAATCTCACTCAACATGCCTAGACTAATTTCGAATTCATATTCAAAAGACGCTGTCTAAATATTGGAACCTCACATAAGCTTAACGAAATGGTGTGTTAAATTTTCACCATAAATTTTGTTGAAAATTATGAGTAAGTACAGAATCCTGTATCTGCAGCTACTGCTAAACAAGGTAATGACGTGTTTAACATATGATTCAAATATTAAGGTGTCCATGAAGCAGTATAGAATGCATTGGAGGCTGCTATTTCAAATAACGAATTTATGTCAAATAGTTTCAATATGCTTTACAAACTCATGTTCTTATGACGTTGTTTAAATACTGAAATCTTACACATAATCCAATAAGAAATTGTATATCGAAGTTTTGCCAAACGTTAAATAGCCTTGTTATTTTATTATTAATGATATTCAGAAAAAATAATGTATTTGCAAGTATTGGTCGTTACTGTTTTCAGACGATGATCAAAGTGTTGATGCAAAAAACTACAGACCACTCGTTACTGATATTATTAGTTTTTGATATTTTCCATTTTTAACACTTTTCAATGTAATTGAAAGTACTTATGAATTCGATTTGTCTGAACATCTGTATGTCTCTCAGTCTGTCTGTCCTTAATCTAACTCTCGTAAATGTTCTCGGATTGCCGTATAATTGATATTGTTATTGGGATTTACATTAGTATCTTGTCTACTAAAGATGGTGGGCGTAGCATTTATAGTTCGTTAACAGACACACTCAAAATAATTTCATTATATTACGGTGTACGAGGGAAACCAATTTGCAGTGTATTTTAATGGTCTTAAACAATGTTAAACATAAGGAAATTTGTATGCATTATTGAGGTGCACTATTAGATGATTTTGTCTAATACTTTCTTCTTCATCTTCTCCTTTCTTTATTATTATTATTAGCATTACTACTATTACTTTGGAGATTTCCCGTGTAATTTTCATGATAGTTTCGTTTAAGTAAAAATGATTGGTGTATTTCCACATTTACAATTCCCCCTTTTATCCACCAGAGGTATGGCCACTATAGTCTCCAGAAACTGTGAAACATGTATTTTTTCAAGTTCCAAGATAAATACTGCAAAACAAAGATTTTTAACAAAGATTTAGTTTCTTTCATGGGATGAGAAAAGTGAATGAAGGCCATTGAAGCTCTTTTTAACACTTTCCAACATAATTGAAAAGTGTTTATGAGTTCGGTTGGTCTGTCTGTCTGTCTGCCGTCTGTGTGTTTGCCGTCTGTCTGTGTGTCTGCCGTCTGTCTGTGTGTCTGCCATCTGTCTGTCTGTACGTGGTCTAACTCACGTAAATATACTCGGATCTTCATGCAATTGATATATGTTATTGAGGCTTACTGTGGCATGTTCAGTATAGAAAATGAAGTGTGTAGCACTTATAGTTTTTTTTACAGGGACACTCAAAAGAATTCCGTTACATTAGGGTCTATTGGGGAAAAAATGCGATTTCTTTTAATGGTGTTAGACAATTTCAAACATATTAAAATTGATATATATCACTGAGGTGCACTCCAAGAGACTAATTATAGAATGTGTTGAGCATAGCACTTATAGTTCCTTTACGGAGATACTCAAAAGAATTCCGTTACATTACGGCCTATGAAAAAAATCGTTTGCAGTTTATTTTAATAATGTTTCACTATTTCAAACATGTTGAAATTGATATATATCACTAACGTGGATTACTATAGAATATTGTGTGTATAGCTTTCATCGTTCATTTACAGGGACACACAAAATAATTTCGTTAAAGTACTGCTTATTAATAATAATTGCTGGGAATGCTTTTTCATTTGCTGAACGCGTTTTTAAATTTCACTCCTTTTTTGTCTATTACTTGGTGTGTATAAATTGTATAGATTGTATACAGAGCAGTACAAAATTTCTCGAGTACATTTCCGTTTAATGTCGGAAATTGCAGAAGGGAAATTTTAAACTGTGCTACGCGTTTCTTAACTGAACTAAAATTTAGCATTTTATTTAGTATATATACAAATCTATAGATCATTCACAGGGCTGCACAAAAGATCTCGGATATTTTTCTGAATATTGTTGGTAATTCCTGAAATTGGATTTTTAAATATGTTATGCGTTTTCAAAAGTGTTTAGTTAGATATCATCTTACACCTGACGGTAAAGATTTGCAAAATTATTTTGGATGTGTTGGAAAGTGTTACATAATCTATGCTTGACGCATGATTCTTCGTTCTTGTTTTAATTTGCTGCATGCAAACTAGAAGGTACAGATACCATTATTTGAAGACTCGCTTACAACAGTTTGGAGTATCGTGAAATAGAAGAACTTTTGTGATGTCCACGGCATACAAATTCTTCTTGTTAATTAAAAACAGTTAATTACTTCATTTGAAGATTTTAATTAGATAGAAGAAAGCAAAATATATCTTTCAACATATTATTTAAAAATTATACAATAATTTTAAACACTTTTTAACGTACAAAGTATCTACTAATAAGGCTTGTTTTTCCTCCTTTTTAGGTGCATTCGTAATTATGTATATACGTAGCATCTATAGTCGTCGTCTGGTCCGTCCGTCTGTCTATCCGTCCGCCTGTCCACATATAACAGCGCAAAAACTGCACAACCGAATGGTCTGAAGTTTAATATATATAATTGTTGCAGAATTTTGTCGAGTCGTTTCAAATTTTATGAAAATCGAATCAAAACTTCAAAATATATTACTAAAATATTTCTTTATTCTATTAAATCCTATCATACGTAATCAATATAATAAAAGTGGAAGTCATGTGACTGAGGAAAACAAATTCGGGCTAAGCACATCTTTTTACATATGCCAAAACGCCATTTTTATTCAAAATTATTTTTTCGAATAAAATTGCCTAAAAGTTACATTTTTAGAAAGATCGTCCAAAAAAATTATTTGCTTGAAATGTGAGTTACGTTAAAAATGTATAGATTCTGATATAACTTCGGTGGAAATTAGGTTAACAGCCAAATATCTCAATTCATTAAAGTAAATAAACAAAAGGTTCATTCACCGTGAGTCATAGAAATATTACCACAGAGGTAATCATTCACAAAGCAAGATCTCCATGGTGGATTTTTCAGCAGTGCATGAGAAAAAAAATCGTTTCGGTAAACATGGCATAAGTAATAAGAAAAAAAAGGCTTCCTCATTTCGTCCATAGCCGACAATACACTCTCAGAAAAAACTGTAAATTTATGAGCGTTTGTCCTTCAATTTTCACGGGCAACAGCCTTATTTGAGGAAAATGGTCTGGTCCACTAAATAAGCGGCCTTATCCCTTAGATATTTAGAAAATTAAGAGCAATCCACATATTCTTACACTTCTAGCCCATGTGTTAGCAAAAATACGGCACGTCCCCATACATTTTCCTCCGCTAGGATGTAACCCCCCATTTTAGTCCTGTTTCGAAATACATTGTCACTTAACCGCGATCGTAATATATGTTTAATCCGCCAAAAAAAACGATTCTGTGATGATTATCTAACGTGCTACGGAACAGTGAGTAAAGTGTTATTGTGTTTTAAAGTGCATTATATCCTGCGCATTATAATGCTGTAGTACTTTGCCCCATAAAATTACGGGCTGCGCAAAATGATGGGCATGTTTTTTTTTTTTTTTTTTTTTTTTTTTTGAGGGGGAAGACTGGAATCACTGCTGCCGGTCTCCGACCGTAATTTTTTTTAACAGTGTATAATTTATTTCATTGAAATAATAACAATGATTTTTTTACATTGTAAAACTAGTTATAGCACGATACGAACGCACCTCTTTTGCCACGTTTAACGTACAATTTCCAACTTGTCATACTTTAATATCCCAAATATATGTATTTAACTGGTATGTATATAATCTTAGAAATAACATGGATAGTGAGCAGTACCAGACATAGTTTCCCTATAAAGTTGGATTAAGATTCATTGAGATTTTTTTTATTTTCACGTGATGATTTACAGTCTGAATCTCTTACATTGCCTCATATTAATATACAATTTTAAGAAGGATTAATTTGTTAACAATCACGTTTAACATTTTGTAATCGCATCGTATTTTTAAAACAGAGCAAATTAGCGTGTTTTTATAGACTACGGCGTGTGAATGGGGATAGGTAAGCTTTCCTCGTAGGGCCAGTGTTATAAATAGCCCTTTAGTATTATAAATAGTTGTAATTTCTCATTTCCTTGATAAATAAAATTGTAATAAAATGATATCCAATCAATTTAATTATTGACTTAAAATATTAAAAAAGAGTAATCAGCAAATCTTGGACACCACTAGCATCAATGATATGCGGTAGTGTCACGATAATAACTGAAAAATAATAAATTACGTGTTCCATATAACCATTTAAATAGAAATGTGTTACCATCTTTTGTAGACATATAAAATATGCCAGAGACTGAAAACGAAGTGGTTTTCCTTTGTGATCACACACAAGAGATCAGACATATGCGGAAATGTAGGAGTATCCATTCTGGACCATTTTGGGAAGAAGTTATGTTATACATTATGTTATATTACAGAAAATGCAACATTTTAAGATTAGGATGAAATACTAAGCAAGATCTTTAGATGCACGTTTTCTATCTTATCTAACTCCAGTCTACCCCCGCCATTACTATTATCTCTTTTCTTTGACAATTTGATCATTCGAACATTTAAAAGATTTTGACAATTGTGACATCATAAATTTTTTGATTGACTCAGTAGCTTCATTTATACGTGAATTAGATACATTTGTTTTATGGGCAATTATTTTGTAATTCAGTGATTGGCGTAGTCTCATAACCAATCTGAAGTTGATGGATGTTTCTATAAACCCGGACGCTACAATTAGATGTTATAAGGCGTCATAAATTAGGCTATAAATTTCCGACATTGTCTATTTATTTTAATGTATGTCTTGGTTCTTAACAAGTTCCCTTATAAAACGATCGCTAATCCTTCCATGAGGAAAATTTGCGTTGGGAAATACCATATCAAAAATATAACTGTAAAAACGTTTACATATAGAATGCGTGAAAACATTTAAGAAATTTATCTATAAATACTAAAATATATTTCACAGAAACACTTGTTTCAAATCAATGACAAAGAAATTACAATTAATAACTTAATGCATTATACTTATTATTTCTAATTCTTTTTTGTTTGCAATTGTCTTTTTCCAGCACGCTGCTATAAGTACTAAATTTGTATGCAACAGATACATTCATAAAACAGCAGAGTGTAAAACAAATGCTTTATTCAAATTGAATAACTTTAATATAACATGTTATATAATGCTTCAATGTAATTTTTCGACTTTGATGATAGCAAAAATAATTTGTTTTTTCCTCAATTACTTTAGTTTAATTTTACATTGTATATGTCACAAAGCGCTACTTTCAAAAGTAAATTGCTGACAAACGTGTAAAATAAATTTATTTTTCGACCATGCTACAAGCTTGATTCTTGTGTATTATGCTATCACGCATAAATTATTGAGACTTTATATTGGAATGGTGGATGATAAGAGTAAATGTAAGTAACTTTCAGATGTTCCAACCGACTTAACATGAATCATTTATCATTTCAATTTGAGATAAAATATATCTGTAAGTTACGAAACTCAATTTTTGATTTTATTATAACTACTCTTGATAATACATTTACAGGTTTACACGCTTGATTTGTGTGTATTTTGCCATAACACATAAATAACAGTGACATTTTTATTCAGATAGTGGATGATTAATATAAACAACTTTCAGATGTTCCAACCGACTTGACATGAATCGTTTATCATTTCAATTTGAGATAAAATATATCTGTAAGTTACGAAACACAATTTTTGATTTTATTATAACTACTCTTGATAATACATTTACAGGTTTACACGCTTGATTTGTGTGTATTTTGCCATAACACATAAATAACAGTGATATTTTTATTCAGATAGTGGATGATTAATATAAACAACTTTCAGATGTTCCAACCGACTTGACATGAATCGTTTATCATTTCAATTTGAGATAAAATATGCCATTAAGTTACGAAACACAATTTTCGATTTTATTATAACTACTCTTGACAATAAATTTACAGGTTTACACGTTTGATTTGTGTATATTTTTCTATAACGCGTAAATAACAGTGACATTTGTATTCAGATAGTGGATGATTAACGTAAACAATTTATCAGAAGTTCGACATGAATCGTTTATTATTTCAATTTGAGATAGAATATATTTGTAAGTTACGAAACACAATATTCGATTTTATTATAACTACTCTTGATAATAAATTTACAAGTTTACACGCTTGATTTGGGTGCATTTTGATATAACGCAGAAATAACAGTGGCATTTGTATTCAGATAGTGGATGATTAATATAAACCACTTTCAAATGTTCCAACCGACTTGAAATGAATCGTTTATAATTTCAATTTGATATAAAATATGTCTTTAAGTTACAAAACACAATTTTCGATTTTATTATAACTATTCTTGATAATAAATTTACAAGTGTTTACACGCTTGATTTGTGTGTATTATGCTATAACGCATAAATAACAATGACATTTGCATTCAGATAGGGGATGATTAATATAAACAATTTTCAGATGTTCCAACCGACTTGTCATGAATCGTTTATCATTTCAATTTGAGATAAAATATAGCTGTAAGTTAGGAAACATTATATTCGATTTTATTATAACTACTCTTGATAATAAATTTACAAGTTTACACGCTTGATTTGGTTGCATTTTGATATAACGCAGAAATAACAGTGGCATTTGTATTCAGATAGTGGATGATTAATATAAACAAATTTCAAATGTTCCAACCGACTTGACATGAATCGTTTATAATTTCAATTTGATATAAAATATGCCTGTAAGTTACGAAACAAAATTTTCTAATTCATTAAAACTACTCTTGATAATAAATTTACAGGTTTACACGCTTGATTTGTGTGTATTATGCTATAACGCATAAATAACACGGACATTTATATTCAAATAATGGATGATTACTGTAAAAAAAATTCAGACGTTTCAACCGATTTGACATGAAGCATTTATTATTTCAGTTTCAAATAAAATATATCTGTACGTCGTTACAAAACACAATTTTGTATTTTTTAATAAATACTCTTGATAATAAATCGTTTTAAATACACAATTCTGTACTTCTCTCATTTGAAATTGTCAACCAAATGCAATTATTACTACAAATTATTGTGAAAACATCGCCATTACTTTCAGAAATCAGTTTAGAGATAACAGTAAGATACAATCCTGAAACCTCAAAGTGTAAAATAAATTTGTTGTTCTACCTCGATAACTCTAGTTTAAATTTAATATTACATTCGTCATATAACGCTATTTTAAAATGTAAATTATTGGCTTCGATAATTGCAAAACTAATTTATTTTCCAGAAATGTTATACGCTTGATTTATGTATATTGTACACATGAATTACAGTGACATTTAATTTGAAATACTGATTGATTAATGCAAACGGCTTTCAGATTTGCAACTGACTTATCATGCTTCTCTTACTATTTCGATTCACACGAAATATTTTTCTAAATCACAAAACATATCTTCCATTTTAAACTAATTACTCTTAATAATAAATCGAGATTATAAACAAAACCCTGGTCTCTTTCCATTCGAATTTCATTTTCAAATGCAATTATTATAACATGTTATTATGAGAATATCTCTACTCATTTCAGAAAATCATTTTTGATATAATAAAATTTAATAATAGTAATGATACATTCACATAACTACAGAGTGTAAAACTAACATATTATTCTAACTAAATAACTTTAGTTTAATATTGCATTCGTCATACAACACTGCTTTCAAATGTAAATTCCTGGCATATATGATTGCAAAGTTATTTATTTTTCTGACAATGCTATCTATGCTTGATTTGTGTATATTATTGTATTACGCATGAATGAAGTGACATTTAATTTGAAATAGTGGTTGATTAATGTAAACAGCTTGCAGAATTTCCAACCGACTTATTATGATCGTTTATTATTTTAGTTTGCAATAAAATACATTTATAAGTTAAATGACAAAGTCAGTTTTGAACGTTATTTAACAAAAACCTTTAAAGATTTTTAAAAAATTATATGTGAGAGGAATATTTTAGTCAGAAAAATATACACAGCCGACATATTCACAAAATATGTACATTATTAATTCAAGTATATAATATTTAATTCATTCATTTGATGTGAAAAAAAATTTAAATCCTTATAAAAATTTATTTAATATATTCTTTGATAAATTATAAATTGAGTTTATGAAATCGCGGTAAAAAAAATTATGTATATATATACTATTAATGGAAGTACAAATTCATACACGTCTTTCTCCTTACAAATTTATTTTCTGATTATGGAAGTTGGAAAAGGAAACAAATATTTTCACCTAGGATAATTTATTTTCATATTTTTACAAAAAACATTTAATATATTTTATGATAACTACGATGTAATAGATAAATTATATTGATTTTCTGAAGCTACATTATTTAATTTCTAATGCTTCTTACTGCATATATGTAAATAGCCATGTTTAATTATGACATAGATGGAAATTACAGAGTTTATCCATTTTTTCACAAAATTTTATAGATAGCAATTTTTTTGTAGTACAGAACAATATTTAAGATTATAGAAACTACAGTAAAATGTCAAGTATGAGACTAATGTGTTTAGTCGCAATCTGGATATACAGAGGGTCAGATATCAAGAAAAAAACTGCGTTGTAAAATTAAAAATTTTCCAAAATCGCTTTTATTTATTAAAAATGTAGACTAAATGCATATTCAAAAACCGACAACTTTTATTACAAACCATACAAAATGTAGTATATTATTTATGTCCAAATACAAAGTTTAGCTGAACATGTCCATCGAAGTTAGTTGTTTTGCCGTAGTGGGAAACAGAGTATGCATATTAATATTTTTTCCTAAAACTTTTCTTGTTACTCTTACCATATCTGCTAGCAATATTTAACATTGTCTAATTTGTACTGCGAAAAACAAGAGGAAATTAATAAAAAAGTGAATTATTTGTGTTTACTTAATATGTAACAACAGAGAAATATAATACTACTGAATATGGTCAAATACCGCCTTAGAAATTTCCAAATATAGACTTGAAAAATTCTAATTTAACATAATTTTTACCGTTAAGTTGAATTGAAATCTCAAGTAAATAGGCTATATTTTAGACATTTTTCTTATTGAAATGCATATTTTCAACATTCACAAGTGTCTTTTGTAAGAGTTAACTTAAGTTTATTAAAATACTAGAAATAATGATAATAAAAACCATTATATTATCATTATAGTATTGATAGCATTTTAATTTAGACTGATCTGTAAAACTTCTTCGGTCATTGATATTGGATGCATGCTTCTATGTATGGATTAAAACGTATACAGAGTCTCCGTCGCTCAGAGGCAGAAGCTTCGCGAACACCGGGTGTATCTCCTTGATTTTCCTTGGTGTACTTTGTATCCTGGACTATATTTCCTCAGTATCAATTGTAAAAATAATTGTATCTCATCAAAAACAACTCGTTGTAAATGATCCCGCCAAGCCACAAACCTAAAACGTCAGTCACAAAAAGAAGTGATATCACATAAAAAGAAGCGATATAAAAGTGCATACTCAGAGTCCCGTGTAAAAATCTATCACCACTCATAATGTTTCCAAAGGACTCGGAGTGAGGTACAGTATGGGAAAACTGCTTGGCGACCTGCAGGCTTTTATAATATATGTAGTGTATCAATTTTGAAAATCGAAAAATAAATTTTATATTTTTGTTATACTACTTTTATGAATAATTTTGTATGCGAAAGAACTGACAGAACGGATTTTCTCCCAGATCTATGCCATTCCCTTACGCTAGAATTACGGCAATATATCTCAATTTAGTTAACGTTTATTATAAGGTTTATATATATATATATATATTACAAACTCAAAATCTTTATACGTTTACTTAAAAAATCCTCTTCGTAAGAGTGGTGTTTTTAGTTTAAATAATGGTAAATAAAATCAACAAATTGATTTTTCAAGCTCATAAATAAGAAAGGACATGCAAACACAGAAGCTTCAACTTTTACAATTTTATGGGAGCAAAATAAATAAATAAATAAAAGAAAAGAAAAGAAAAGAAAAATAATATAGCCATATGTAATTGCAGGAAACGCAAACATTATAAAAGCCTACAGGTCAACAAGCAGTTTTCACATACTGTACCTCACTCCGAGTCCTTTGGAAACATTATGAGTGGTGTAGATTTTTACACGGGACTCGGAGTATGCACTTCTATATCGCTTCTTTTTATGTGATATCACTTCTTTTTGTGATTGACGTTTTAGGTTTGTGGCTTGGCGGGATCATTTACAACGAGTTGTTTTTGATGAGATATCACTCCTTTTTGTAAGGTATTTAATTTCAATTATACGGATTCCATTTTTATTCAGAAAAGAAAAGATGAAAGGGGCAAAAAATAATAGTGATGCTATAAACAGAATTATACATCAGAATTATACAATTTATTGAGTGACTTATTCCAATGTACATGTCGCTACCATAACAACGGGGAGACTTTTATATTAATTTCCTTACATTGTATTCATCAGATTATTTATGACATATTTATTTTCCCTTTTTCTTTTGTTTATATCACTCTTCCGTTTATATACATTCAAAAACAAAAAATTAGACAATTTTACAATATTTTACAAACTAATTAACCCATTCGCGGTCAAGCTGTTTCCATTTTTTTTACTTGAAAAGGGTTTTCCTGGGATGCACTGAGCATGTTTATAAATGGTCAAGGTTCTCACATTGTTAAAAGTTTAGCAGCAGTATGGTGAAATTGCTTTCCCCCTGTAAAACACCTCTGGTATTGAATGGCCTATTGAAGTACATTGTGGGCGCATCTGGTTAGACTTGTCAAATTTAGTTTCTGAGCGTGATTGATTTCCTTATAATCCCCCTTCGAAAAACTCCTTGTACTGTGTAAACAGGTAGGTGACATTCTATTTGCATTTACATAGAAGGGGAAAAAAGAAGAAAGAAAGTGAAAGAAATAGAAAATGTTATATTTCCATTTGATTTTAAAAACTATCAAACAATAAATTCTAAACTATTTCGTAAATAACTTGCTTTATATTAATGAGTTACAATCTAATGTGTTAATATTTTATCCCAGTAGGGATATTTAATGAAACACTACTACATCTCATTCCACGAATAAAACTTGATTATTAACTATATCATCACTGTAAATATAAGCTAACGAAGTGGAATCTTCTAACATGTGGTGTCAGATTCAGATAAATTCAGATATAGATTATTTTATTTAAATTAAATCAAACCTACAAGGAATAATTCTTTATGTATCTAAGATGCCTTAGATTGAAGACTTTCTAAATAAGATAATTTTAAAACAAATGGTTGTTATATATTTTTTATTATTATTTACTTCCATTTTTTTCTTTTCTTTTCTCTTTTTTTCTTTCTTGAGCAATTTATTTACTTATTTAGTAGCTTCGGGATAATAAGCCTCTTCAGGTAGCTTTGAGTACAAAAAGCTACATATTGCAGCGGTTCGGAGGAAAGCAATTCCAAAAAATTTTGGTATATTTTCACCGATCATGACCCCCAGACCCCCAAAATACCCTCCGTTCAATATATATATATATATATCTGACATATATATGCCTAACATATGTGCATGTGTCATATGTGTGTGATGTATATATCTGGCATATATACATGCGCTGAAACGCGCATTCAAATTCAGTATTAAAGAAAACCGGGATTGAATCTTCTATAATCGGGTTCTAAGCAATTTAGCTTCAGGTATTTGATTAAAATGAGTTAAATTTTTTAAAACATGAACTGTGTAACTACCTTTCCTCCCGGTACAGACCGGAAGGGCTTTTTTTTAGTAATTTGCTCTGGAGTATCAAGAAATTTTTCATTTCTACACAAGTTTTGCTTGAAGGGTCTATAAGAAAATTCGGATAACGGTATAATTCGGATATAGAATTTCTCTGAAGGTATATGGAATTCAAATCATACATATTGCAATAAATTACAAATAATTACATGTATAAAAAGAATATAAAAATATCTTACTAAAAGAATTTTCCAATTTTACATTGTTTTATTGTTAAGAATTATTTTATTATTTAGTATGGAATTTACTTAGCATTCAAATGTATTAGTATTAAATCAAGAACAGATCCCACTAATATTTAAATTACTAATAAATAATTAAATTATTTAACGATTATCAGAGACAGAATATACATTTTTATATGTATAGAAAATAAAAACGAATAGTCAAAGTTATTTTTTTAAGCATTTCGGAAATATTTTTAAATTCCAGTATTTTGTATACAGTGGCGTCACTAGATTTTTGTTTTGGGGGGCAACGGGATCAGCTTTGAAACGTAAGGAGCATACTCCTTCTTTCTAACTGTAGTAAAATTTTCAAATTTCAATTCTTAAATTAAAACTTTAAATTGGATAATTTTTGAATTTTTTAAAGAAAAAGAAAAATAATTAAATTTTAAATTAAATTTTAAGTTACATTTTTGGGGGGGAATTTTTACAGTAAAATAGGTGTTTTAAATTAATTTTTCTCCATTATATTAATATAATATATACATATGTGTCTATAATTCCAAACCAGTTAGGGAGGGTGGAATACCTTCTTTTTGATTAAGCTTATGCAACCCTGTTAGCAGCGGAAGGTGGAGGGAAACATATTTAAGTCTTTGTGCGATGATGTGTTTCGGTCGATTCACAGACAGTCTGTTTTTCCTGGTTAAAAATGCCGATTTTAATACTGTTCTTAAATATAAACATGCTACTTTATGAAATATTATTTAATTCATATTTGTTCAAAAACTCATGAAATTGGCAGGTGTTCTTATTCAGAAACTATATAATGGAAAGAAGTTTTTCTATTTTTTGGTAAAGGCAGAATATCTGTCAGAACATACTCCCAAAGTCAGCGTTTTTATCCTAAATCCGAGGCAGCAGAGCAAGAAAGGGGAAAAATTGTGTCGTCACGTGACACGAAATGCTTATAACTAGATAAACAGTCAAAATATATTTTACGTGTATGTACGCTGTTTTTGTGATGTCATTTTACAGTCATTTCTGAGTACTGGGTAGAATGTATAGACCGGTATAGATGTCGATCTTAGCAGAAAACTTGGCAACTTTGCTGACAGCTTGGTGACATTGTGTGTGAAATTTCGTGTCAAACACTTATGTGTAAAAATCCAGAAATTAAAATTTTACGAACTTCTTTAGCTGAATTATGGTCTAGATTATGCGTGATGAAGTGGTTGTTCAACATTGAATGAGTGAATGAAGTGGTTAGTCATTATTTTCTATTTTGCAGACTTAATCGACACCTTGCATTTAATTCTTCACAAGTTCTCTCTAGGAAAATGGCTTGCTTTGTTGAAGACTAAGCTTTGTGTTTAAACATTTTTTGCATCATGCTTATTATAATACGCATTTTTGTGAATTTTGTCATACGAGTGGTAATCAGTGTGTAATGACTGCTCAATATTATCGACAGAACGAAAGAAAAAAAAAAGAGTTACATTAAACTTTATTTATAGATTTTTTGTCAGAGTAAAAAAATATGAAAATTTCGCGACAATATTTTCATAATGTTGGAAAGTGTTTCACAATCTAAGAACGCACGATATTATTATTTCTTGTTAAATTATTATCAGTAAAATTTCAAACCTTGTTTTAAAACACGAAAATATTTCATAGGTCAATGAAATATTTTAAATGACCAAAATAAGTTGTGTGTGTGTTTTTTAAATAAATAATTTTAATTTGCATATTTTATGTTCGTTTATATTAATATTGTATTCAAGTATTAAAAAAAAGATTTTAGTCAAGTTTAAAAAAAAGTACAGACAAATATTTTAGAGAAATAATTTAATAAATAATAAATAAATTTAATTACAAAAAGCCATAATATAAAATAAATAAAATCCATCGTCAAAATATAAAATTTGATTAACTAAAAAAGAATATTCTGTCTAAATTATTAAAATGAAAGTTCTATGTTAAAAATCAGAAAACATTTTGTCTTTTTAAAACTCCAAAAAAGAAAGAAAAGAAAAGAAAAGAAAAGAAAAAAGAAATAAAATCATATTTATTTGGGAATCACACAGCAACAGTTACTATTTTAAACTGAAACTTATGGAAGTAAGTGACTATTAACAATAATCTCAAGGCGAAACTCTCTATTTTCTAACACAACCACAAAGACATTTTTATTCTTAAATGCACGAAAGTCAATCCACTTATCAAAAAATGAAGAATGTTGTTCGATTCTAAATCATTTCAATAATAATGCCTGCAAATTTAATGTTTGTATATGTAAAAACAAGTCCGTGAATCTATTCTAAAGTTTCGCGTAGTTGAGCGGGTAAAAGTTTTTTTCTACAAACAGCATTAATTGAATATTGTTTGTAAATTTTTGTACGTATGTTCAAATTAATAAATTAAGGAAACATTAACTAAAATTGGAACAATTAGTATTCATGACTACATCTAGTTCATTAGTTTTCCTAATAAAGTATACTAGCCTTCCACTGAAAAAAATTTAATCCTCTTTTAAGATTTTTATTAAATTTCCATTTTTTTTTCCGTTTCTCTAGCTTATACTTATTTCTCATTTTCCATACGGAAACCGTGTAACTGATTTGGATATTTAGATCGCATATGGGAAGAAGAGGAGAAAAAAAAATAAAAATTAGAATAAAAAAGATGTATTTCTTAAAAATAAAAATGAAAAAAGCGGGAAGGCACCAGAAAATAAAAGCACCTTTTATAGTTATAGAAAAAAGGATAATGAATTTTTATAAAATTCTCATTTGTAAATTAAACGTATATCAGTTAATTAATATAAAATATAGCATTCAAATGGTCATAGATAACAATTACAATGTAATTAGAAATCATCTTTACTCTGAAAAAACCCTTCCAGATATTGCAATTCTATGTGATACTGATTTCACAAACTTTTATCATTTAAAACGGTGTAAAAAAAAAGACGTCAAAAAATATTTTCCACATTTGTTGAAAAGCCCCTAAAAGCCCAGGATTATAGCAACCTTGACAAGTTAACAATGACAAAAATACATAGTTTTAAAACATATTTGCTTGTTTTGGGGAGCTTGTCTGTCAAACCATGAAATAGTGAAACAACCGCGCCAGATTACAATAAATTTCATCTGTGACAGTGACAGTTGTACAAAGAAAACGATTTTCACAAGCAACAGCTAATCAGTTTGAGTCAAATAGTTTACAGGATAATGTTTAAACTCTATTATTTTCTAAAGCCTTTAATTTGAGTCATTGGGGAGGCGGTAAAGTGGATTTCTAGAGAGCAACAAAACCAAAAATGCCTTACGCAAATCGCAATCTCCATATCTTTTGGATAGAGAAAAAAAAAGTTTTATACAGGTGTTTTTGGGATGGGCGTCTATGATTTCGGTCTTGTCTGAAAAAAAGAAGTTAAAAAAAAGGAAATAAAGAAAAGTTCGGAAAATTTAAAATGTTTTCATAAGTTTTGCTCGGACGGACAAAAAAAAAAAAATCCAGGTCCCCCCGCCTTCACTTTTGCTGAAATGTTAAAAAATTGCGAGCAATTGGACTAATAAAACCATCTACAACTGCTTGCAGTCTTTAATTTGATCCCAACAATTATAATGGTAATTTTGAACATAGTGATCAACTGAATGTTTCTAAAAATGAAAAAATTGTGCATAATTTTCTTACATCAAATCAATTCTGCAAGATATATTTAAGGCTCCTAAAAATATTGAGGAGTATTAAACTTTAATCAATCAATTTTATTGGTGTTCAGTGAAAATACTAATAAAGGAAAATGATGATGACACCTAAACATGCCTTTGATTTAATTGATCAAAAACTTTATTTCTTTTTCCATTACAAAAATGCTGCTATTATATTTAAAAATATCAAATCAAATGTGAATGTTAAATAATGTCTGTGAATAAGTAAAAGTAATATTTCCCTTCTTATCATCTACATTTAAACATCCAAGTACACATTTTTTATACGGAGTATTTTTTCTTTGGTTTTATATTCGAATAAATAATACCTGTAATTTCTTTCTCTTTTTAAGAGTCAAAATTATAAATTCCTATTCTTTTTCAATCACTTGTTCATGTAATTTTACAAATCTGATAAAAGTAATAAAAATATTATTTTTATCAGATTTATTTATACTGTACACTCTTTAAATATTTATTTAATAATGCAAAATTCAGATTATTTATAAGAAATAAATTAAATTTCATTATATAATTAGATAATTCTAGAAAGTTAAAATAATTTTCCATTTACATATGTAATTCTAAGAAAGTTAAACTAATATTCCATCAATATATAATAATTATTCTACTATGTAATCTGAATTAATTAACATTCTTGAACTTGCCTATAAATGTAACCTTCCTATATTGATACTTTTTCTGGTCCTTTCAGTATTGTTATAGACAGGTTTCACTGTTTTATTTTTAAAGTTATGCTATAATTGGTATAGCAACAATAGTAAATTAGCAAATAATTTTTGAAGTGTAATATTAATTTGGTATTATTATTAAAATTTGAGTATTATTAGATTTTTGTTACTATTCATAGCAAAAGTGGTGTAAGTAAAAAAAAAAAAAAAAAAAAAAAAAAAAAAGAGTTCAGTTATTTAGTAATATGTTTAAACATTTGTTACTATTCATAGCAAAAGTGGTGTAAGTAAAAAAAAAACGAGTTCAGTTATTTAGTAATATATTTAAACAAAATAAATTGAAATACTGTTAGGAAAATAAGAACATATGTATTTATTAAAAGAACAAATTAAATAAATTTAACATGAGAAAAGATTTAAAATAATAATAATTAATGTAATGATTTAGAATCGTATGGACAACAGTTTTAAAATAAAATAATAAGTAAACAATGATATTCTATGAAGTTGCTTTGTTTCATTTTAGGATCTGTTTTGAAATACAATGTCATTCTTAGCCTGTACAGAAAACGAAATCCTCTAAGGCATTTTCTAACCAAATCTGTAAGGCATTCAACTAAAATACAATATAAATAATCCAGTTGACAAATGGTCTACCCACTGACAATAGAACCCTTATCCTATATATCCTATTCTGTGGGTCTACCTATACATCCATTGTGTATGTGGGAAGGGGAAGTGTGCCGATAAACTCCTTCTTTACCGCCCAGTGTGGAACAAAGGCGGGGGTGACAAGAACGCATATAGACGGTCATGACCACTTTGAAGTAGAAAATCGGAACCGTTCATACGCGCCCATGACCATTTAGAAGTAAAAAATACTGACCGTCTATAAGCGGTCCCGACCATTTAGAAGTAAAAAACGTTGATCGCATATACGCGTTCATGACCACGAAAGGGTTAAAATACTGCAGTTTCAGAAAAATGTGGAAAAATAAGAAGTATTTTTTTTATGGAGCATACTTTACCGTGAATAATCAACATTTTTTTCTACGAACCTATTTCTATTAGTATAACAATTTACAGGGATTTTTATACTAACATATTAAATATATTATTTTTGAAAATTATTGAGCACCTTAGAAGTTTATTATTTGTTTAAGTTTTTTAACTCAACGTTTCGAGAATTTGAAAAATATAAAATTCGCAACGTTTGTAAAAGTATAAAAACTATTAAAGTGATTTCTGTTCATATAGTCTGTTCATTCCAATTCGGTGATCATAAAATATAGGTCCCCAATCTCCTTCAGTCCATGAATTAATTAGGACATATGTATGCAACCAGTGACGGATCTAAAGGGGGGGGGGGTTAGCCGGGGCAGCTGCCCCGGGTGCAAGACTTGGAAGGGCGCAAGAATGAGAAATCATATAAGATTAAGAATAAAGGAAGATTAAAAATTCACATTAAAAATATTTAATTTTATCTTGTTCAACTGCGATTGCATAAGGATCAGAAATAAAAAATAAATTATTTTGTATTACATTATATAAAATATCACATTGCCACCTTATTTATTTAACCCCTTCGCGACGAGCGTCCTTTACAGAATTTTTAATCTTTTACCACCTGTTTTTCAAAACAGAAATTTTCGCCTAACAGAATTGCAGAAATGCTAAGATTCAATAAGACAAAGTTTGCAATAAAAAATAACTGGTGGGAATAATCGAGGATTCTGAGCATCTTTCGCGTCACCTATACGTGTCGCTCGTCCCCAAGGGGTTGAAAATCAAAGATTTTGCGTCATCTTTTTTCCGACATCGTTCTATGTTGTTTTACAACGTGTGCAGTATTTTATTTCGGTTATGTCTAAAAGACATTCGAGGGATTATTACAGAAAAAAAGCTAAAAAAAGAAAAGAGGAAACTTCACAGCTATCATCTAGTATGTCCTCATGGCTTAAGCCGAGCGATATTCATGATGGTAAGCAACCAGGTAGCTCTCTAAGAAGATCACATGAAAATCTTAATTTCTCTAATCCTAAATGCGGGAATTTCTTAAATATAATTGAGCTAGTATCACATTATCATGCACATCTTCGCGATCATATTAACATTCATAAAAGAGGTCAAGTTAGTTACTTTTCACATCTCTTTTAAAATGAATTTCTAGAGATTATTGCTGCGAAAATAAGAACATATTTTTAGTGATATCAAAGAAGCAAAATACTTATCCATCATATTCGATTCTACTCCTGATGTAAACCATTTAGATCGAATGTCACAGGTTATTAGATATGTAAAGATGAGTGAAAATGGTCCTGAAATAGTCGAAAGTTTTATTGACTTCTTCAATGTTAGCCAGAAAACTAGAGAAGCCCTTACTGAACTCATTTTATAGAAATTTGAAAATGATGGTCTAGCTATAAATAACTGTAGGGGCGAATCCTACGACAATGGCTCCAATATGTCCAGAAAATATAAAGGAGTCCAAACTCGAATATTGCAAGCAAATGATTTAGCATTTTTTGTTCCTTGTTCTGCTCATACCCTCAATCTTGTTGGTGTAAATGCTGCCAAAATTTTACCAGAAGCTGAGACTTTTTTTGGTATCTTAAACTGCCTTTACAAATATTTTATTGTCTCAACTAGTAGAGTCTAAGAAAACATGTTCCTCTTTCACTAAAATTACAAAGTACCACTCGGTGGTCATCAAAAGGTGAAGCTGTAACAGTAATTTATAAACATATTCGAAAGATCATAAATGTTCTAAAGGAATTACAAACTGACCCATTAGCAACTCCTAAAACAAAAACAGATACTTCTTCACCACTCTTTAATTTTTCCAAATTTAAATTCACAGTGATGACATACTGCTGGCAAAAAATGCTGACTCAACTCGATATAGTGAATAAACTTTTTCAAAGGGAAGACATGACGATTGACAGGTCTGTAAAACACTTAAATGGTCTCATTAAAATGTTAGATTCAGAAAGGGCAAGTATTGCAACTAATGCAATACAGGATGCAAATGGTATTGCTACTGATATTGGTATTTAGGCAAAATTTAGGGAAACGAGGAAGACAAAAAAGAAGAAGTTTTCTGATGAGCTTTGTGACGATGAAAGTAGTGCTATTTCTGATGAGGAGAAATTCAAACTAAAGATCTTTGAAATAGTGGACAAAATCCTAATTAAATTAAGAAACAGATTTGAAGCTATTCAAAATCTCAATGGCATGTTTAGTTTTCTTCATGGAAGACATTTCCTAAAACTGTCAAAAGAAGAATTACAAGTGCAAACTGAGCAGTTGGCAAATATGTATAAAAATGATATAGATAAAGAGGAACTTCATCCGGAAGTCGAAACCTTCAAATATCATGCACTGGAGTTAGACGAACAGATGAAGTCCAGTTCGGCTATTGAACTGCTAAGAATGATAAATTTATATGGACTTCAGGATGCTTATCCAAATCTAAGTATTTGTCTAAAAATATTCCTAACGCTACCTGTATCCGTCGCTTCTAATGAAAGAAGTTTCAGTAAATTAAAATTGATTAAAAAATATCCAAGAAATTTAACAAAAGAACAACGATTATCAAATTTGTGTATAATAAATTTAGAAAATGAGATAGCTTGCAAATTACCTTATGACGACATAATAAAAACTTTTGCATCAAAGAAATCTCGCAAAGTATTTATTTAATAGGTATTGTAGATGTTAAAACAGGTATATTTTCTGTAATTTTTGTATTGTGTAATATTGTACTTTTTATATAGAAAAAATGCATAGTAAAAATACAAATTTTGAGTATTGAGTATTAATATTAGTTCCTTAAGCAATTGTTTACGCAAATTTTGATATATATATTTTGATAATATTTTTGATTTTGATTTCTGATATTCTTGGGAGCAGGAGGGGGGGGGCGCAAATCTGCAAGCTTATCCCGGCTAAAATTTAGTCTAGATCCGTCTCTGTATGCAACTGTTAAAATGTTCTCAAAGTTGACAATAGATGCAATAAGTATAGCTCGGCAAATATGAAACACGGCATTGCTTCATCATGGCTTTGTTTCGTGAGGTGTTCGTTCTCCGAACATAAAAATCTCACGCGAAAGTGTTCGTTAACCGATTTGTTCGTAAACCGAACAGTTCGTTACCGATCACCTATTGTATACGAAATTTAGCATTTTAAGTTCGTCATAGCCAGAGATTCGATGAACGGCAAATATTTAAACGCAAAACTTGTAATCTTCGGGTAGCAACATTTTTACATTCTATTACTCAGCGCATGAAGGTAAAGTTGGAATTTTGTAATCGCTATTTCAATCAATTCCTGATACGCTAGAATTATATATTTATAAATAAACACAGTTTTTTTTATCGATGAAAATACTATATTTTAATAGATTTAGAGCTTAACATCGACGAGATTTCAGACGGACAAAATGAACTCATATTAAATTTTAAAGCAAGATAATGCAGCCTTACAGAAATTGAAACAGTTTAAAATCATTAAAATACATCTCACTCAGTAAATATACATCGGTTGTAATGAAATCAAGATCTTCTAAGAGACTCTGTAAACGAAACGTATATGCTTCAATGCTGCTTTATAATAGAGAGGATGTAGTAACATATTTGAATATCTTGTGTATATAGCCAATTTGACAAAAGTTATGCAATTTACTATTGTTTTTCCTCTGTGTTAAGTACAGGAATCATGTACTTCAACGTAAAAATTCGCTAATTACACAACTTTTTAGTCTTATTAAAAAATCTTTTGAGTTACCCTGTAAACAAACAGTAAATTCTACAATTCTGTTTTACGATAGGAAGCTAACTTAGGTCGTTCGTAGTAACATATTTTAACATCATGCGCATACGTTCTTTTTGAAAAGAGTTAGACCATTTAATATTTTTTTGCTTCATCTTAAGTATAGGAATAAATCACTTTAAAGTGGTATACATAAAAAACTAATTAATATTTTTACACGAAATATTAAACATTTGAACTACTCATAAAAACAATTCAAATGCTGCAAACCGCGTAAAAATCGGATAATTACACAACTCTTTAGCCCTATATCAAAAGATCTTTTGTGAGACCCTGTAAACGAACCTTAAATGTTACGATTTTTTATAATAGGAAGCTTACTTTGGTCGAGTGTAATAACATATCTTAATATCATGTGTATACGACCATTTCTACAAGAGTTGGGTCATTTATTATTTTTTTGCTCTATGTTAAAGTATAGGAATCAATAACTTTAAACTGATATAAATCAAAAACTAATTAATATTTTTACATGAAACTTACAAAGATCCGAACTACTCATAAAAACGATTCAAATAACGTAAACCGCGTAAAAATCAGATAATTACACATTGCTGTAGCCCTGTCAACAGTTTTTGGTCTGAACAAGATTTAAAAAATGCAAAAATCAGCACTTTTAAAATCGCATTTACTGAAAACCTATTCGTCGGATTTTGTCTACTTTTGAATTCTTAGTCCCGTGGCACGCCCCATTCCATAGAATCAAGAATTTTGTTTCTATCATAAATAGAACGCTAGATATAGATGTGTCAAAAACCCGTTTTGTCCCGTCCGCAAAATATAAACTAGACAGAGTGCTAAAAATTTTTTGTAAAATCGTTTGGCATCCATTGGCGGAAATTCCTTTCATTTACGGTTCAATGTATTGCTGTTTCTTATGCTTGGCGAGAAACTCTGTCGAGTTTCTATGATATTGTATAGAATTTGTGAAAATTGATGATGTTAGGATCATTAAAGACAACATCTCTGGTAGCTATAGGTCTCAACGCAACGTGAAAAAAAATATCCAGGATAGGTCAAAAGTTCTTGGTGTATTTTAAATTTAGTAAATAGTCATGTATTTGAAATAAAACGGTGTGGTTATTGTCAAAAAGGATTCCTATGATCGATAATTATTTTAAGAGAATTAAAAAAAATATATATTTCCAGCAATTTTCAATACATGCGTTATATTTTCAAAGCTACAAGGAAAACATCAAATACACAGATAATAGCTACGATCGATGTTTTGTGCAATTTGTTGCCATAATTCATCGTGTCGGCATTTGTAGCTTGAAACATATCCAAACTAAACCTAGTTTCATTCTACGTAGTCGTTGAAAAATGTTTGTAAAAAGTAATAGTTTGCAAATTAAGATGACCAAACTTTTATTAAATTTAGGAATTGATTAAAAAAGAAAAGCTTTTTAAATTTTAAAAAGGTTGATGAATTTCTAAAATAATAATAGAAGAAATATAGCTTAACAAATTCTAATGTTTAAAGTTATGGAAGATTTGCATTTGTGTTCCGTTATAAAATTTGTTTATCTTAGTGTAGCTTGTTATCTTGATTTTTTTTTTTTGTGTAGCTTCGAATGTATTGCACGATCTATGAGCAAATTTGAAAAAAAAAAAACACACTTTTTAGCGTGGTTATAAAAATTTTCGTAGATGAAAGCATTTTTTTTCGAAACCGCACTTTCGTTTCCTAATTACATGACTTTTATAATGTGCGGAGTAGTTTTAACTGACCTGCATCCTTTTAATCCTTGGATTTACATTAACTATGATTATAAACCGTTTGTTTATTCTCAAATTGTACATTTAAATTAAGGTATATGATTATAAAATATATAATGTTAATAAACTGTATGTTGAACTTACATGACAAATTTTCTTGTAAAACATACAACACGGAAATGCTCTTACTCTTAATTAAAAAGTTAGCACAATTTTATAACTTGCATTTTTAGTATTTTGTATTTTCGATAAACATAGAGTGTAGAATGTTGGACTAGAGATAAATATGAGGTATAGACTCTAGAAACGTAATTGTGATAGTTATGTATCTAGTTTTAAATACCCTTTTACCAATAACCGAACAACTGGAACAACCGTCTTTGCACGCTTAACTGTGAGTGGTATGTAGTATTTAAGTGTTGACCTAATGATCTAAGCGATGCTCTTATCTACTGATTATTTGATAGTTACATTCCATTACTCATCTCAATTCAATTAACAGTTTTCACAGTGAATTTTTTGTTGCTGTTATGGACTCAATTTAATTTGAAACTAAACTACTGGCGCATTCTGATATAATCTAAAGACTATCATTTAAAATGAGAAACTTTTTTCCTATTAAATATCTACCAACTTAACGACAGAAATATTTTTTTTAAAACTTAAACTAGGTAGCTCTGCCCCCTGCTCGCTACGCTCACCAACCCCCGTTCTGATTTCACAGCCTCTTAAAACCTGGTAATGTATCCTGTTTTAAAAAGATGATGATGATGATATCACGAACGGCGACTATCTTCTGTAATCAGGTTATAATGCTTTTTCATTTAACTGGTTATAACGCTTTTTCATTTACTTCATCTTTTTCATTTTTAATATTCATGTGTAATCACAATTTCTATGACGTAATTTTCCCCATTTCCTGCTTTCAACACGTGATGATTTAATTATTATTTTAAACTTTTATTATTGTTTTTAAAAGTCTCGCGCAAATACATTTTTTATTTGAGATAAAACACAAGCCTTTGCGCTTATTTAGAAATTGGCAACCATATAAAAAAATGACTTTTTCAATAAAGGATTTTTTACTCGATTTTTAAGGATTTTTTGAGTTTTTATTGTCCGACCGTGATAATATTTTTAATTTCTGAAAGCTTGTTATATTTCGCGTCTGGTGGTATGATTTTCGAATCCGTAGGATGGCTACAAAAAAAGTAATAGCTCCTCAAAAAAGTCCCTAGTAAAAAAGCGATGAGAATAACCCGGAATACCTACGCAGAATTTGATTGGTCCATTTCTAAATCGTTTTTGGCTCAGTTCCAGATTAATTTTTTTTAATATAGAAGGATTTCGGTAAACTCACGTGCAGTGATTTTTGAGATTTAATCTGACATTAAAAGCTTTACTTCTATGCACGTTTTTAAATTTCTTTTAAAATATCAATCAAATCACAGTCAGTAACAGTCGTAATATGAATTCAACCAGCTTCAGCTTATTTTGTTATACTACGTATAAAAGGATTAGAAGTTAACTTGTAGTAGAAAAAAACTGTGAAATATGATATGGCAAAATCATTTCTTTCTGCGTATCTAAAATTTGAAAATATGAATAGCTAAATCTCTTTTTAACCAATACTTTTATTCTTCTCTCTTTCTTATCTTTTCGAAATATGTTCCTTATTTTTAGATAATAAAAGGATGTTGGTTGATAAGTATTGAACTTTACTCCAACTCTTTTTCTATATGGTATATTTTAGAAGTGTTTTCATTGTTTTATTATAATTTAGTATCCATATGTACTGTTTTTCCGACTGATTTGTGCATGAATATTGTTTAAATGTTATACCAAATCCGAAAAATATGTTTATTTAGAAAATTTTATTGTATTTCAAGGAAATCAATGTGATTTTTTTATATGAAGCGCTTATAACAACATCGTAGTTTTTATACATGTTAATGAGTAAAATATACTACAATGGTGTTATGAGAGCATCATACGGAAAAAAACAAAATTGCTGTAATTGAAATAAATTACACTTTGCTGATTTTTTTAAAATTTATCTGATCTTGTATACTACCTTAAACAATCCTCAACAAAAAATATACTAATTATTTAATGGAAATCGAATTTTGCCTCTTTTGGTCTCAGTTTTGATATTGCAATGTAGAGACAAATTTATATAAATTTAATAGTTGTTCTTAGTTTTTGTTTATTCTCCTTAGTTTTAAATATTATGCATTTCAAAGGTCTAAAAGTGTCATTAAACATGATGTGAATCCGAATAAGTCTCAAATTGTTCACTAAAAATAAGATTTATTTACGTTTTTTCATATTATTTGCACATCTATATAAGTATCGAAACATTTTTCCTTATATTTCTGAAACTGCAAATGACATTACAATATGACACGATTGTTTGAATAAACTCTCTTCTGCTTCATCTGTTGAATAAAAGATAATTTTAAGAAGTGGTTTTAAATATAAAGTATTTTTTGCTGCATTATACAATTCTCTTTTTTTTTATTATTATCTGTACCTATTGAAAAACGAGATTTTTTAAATTTATATTCGACAAATTTAATCTTTAAAGCACCCAGAAACGTTATGTTCGAATAAGGTATAACAGAATGTTTTACACAAATATATTTAAGACATTTACCTTCTTCAATCATTTACTTTTTTTTGATACTGTAATTATCAAAAGATTCAAAGAATTAATTACTCTAATCATATGCACATTAATAATTAATTCTAATTATATGCACATAAAGATTAATTAAAATTTAATTCAATTTTTTTTCGTGGAATATATTTACTTTCGGAGATCGAATTGATTTTCATTATAGCATAGTAAATGATGTGCATTTTGCATAAAAGTTAAAATTTTACAGCAGAAAAGTGGCGTATGTTTCCAAAGTAACATTTACGAATGCAAACATGTCGTTTTATAAGAATCCAAGATCATTAAAAATTATTTACGGAAAAATAATTCTTCAAAGTTATTATTTTTAACGCTTTACAACATTTTTTGAAAAACGTTCATGAATTCGGTCTGTCTGTATGCCGTCTGACATTTGTCCTTGCTCAAACTCTCGTAAGTATACTCGTATTGCCATCTAATTCATATATGTGATTGAAGTTCTCTATTGAAAATGGAGTGTGTAGCAATTATAGTTCGTTCATTTACAAGGACACACTGAAGAATTCCATACATTACGATCAACGGGGAAAAATGTTTGGAGTGTATTTTATTGATGCTACTCTATTTCAAACATAAATAAATTGAAATATATAGAATGTGACTTATCACTTTTACTGCACAGCGTACAACCAATAGAGTAAAAAAATGTCCAGACCGTGTTTCGATCCTGTATCCCTTGATATAGCACACCAACTTCCTTACCAATTAATTACCAATTCTTTACCATCCGGACGACATCCAGTTTAGCATTCTCTCACTCTTATATGGCTAGGCTACAACATCGTAGCACAATTGGTAAAACAATTGGTGCGCTATACCAAGGGATCCAGGATCATTCACTTTTCACAGTGTCTTGGATCAATTCACATCCTTTGTATTTCATTAATTTACAGCGTAATTTCAGCTCTGCTGAAAAATGTATTAGTTTATAAATAAATTGATTTGATTTTATGAAGTGCAATAAAACATAATTTCTGTATAATACGGTGTGCAAAGCATTAATAATTCATTGACAGCGTCACTCTGAAGAATTCGGTTACACAATAGCCTAAAAATTTTGTTTGTTGTGTATTTTAATAATGTTAATCTAGTTTAATAAAAATGGAATTGCATAAACAGTATTGAGGTGCACTACACAATGCTTACTTTAGAATATGACATTCATAAGAGTTATTCTTAATTTACAGGGACACATGAAAGATTTCTGTTATAGTATGGTGTATGAGCGATAAAAGCTGGATGAACGTTTTCGGATGTGGTATGCGTTTTTATGTTTAACTAAATTTTCACAAACTGCGCGGTGTGTATGAATGCTATAGATCAGATGCAGAGCTACACAAAATAATTCGCAAACATTATTGTGTATGAGCATGATTTGCTTAAGGAGTTTTAAGATTGAGTTATGCATTTTTCAGTTCAACAATATTTAGTATATAAAAGATTTTAGTAACTTTATAAAGAAATTCATATCAGAGTTACGCAAACAACCGGATACATTGCCATCTATGGAGATTAAATTCTAAAAGTACGCTTTTAGTTGTATGTTTATTTCAAGGTACTTTTTTTTTGTCAGATCCGTTTATTAGCAAATGAGTATTAATAGTAGTAATAGACAACAAGTTTGATTTAGTTTTCGATTTCGGCGAGTCTTGACGTGGATTTGGTGCATACCGAAATTGTAGGTGCATCTCATAAGGACATGCCTATAGAGGAAACCATACACAGCCTATAATATTTTTCATGAATTCCATCATTGTGTGTCGATTCGAAGAAAATCGAGGACAATGAAGCACTTGATAATAATTACGATTGAGGAACAGGTGGAATCGCGGACAACTTGAGGTATCCAAGATCAATCTAGTGTGTGTATCTGGTAACGTGATGTTAGCTATTTTCCTTGTGCAATGAGTGATTACAATATAATAAATTAGTTCATCCTGTATACCACATATTACTTGCAAAATTTTGATATTTCATTTCAATTTTGCCCAGTTTTTCTACTTATTTTATGCTTCCTATTATAAACTTTATAAAATTAAATGATAACTCCCTTTTTTATAGCAGATTTGGACTCTACGGAAAAAAATATGCAACTTTTATATTTAACACTCTCTTCCGAAAATCGTAGATGACACTGTAATCGAGTAAAATGCAGTGAGAGTCGTTTACACTGAAAAGTTTGGAAACGGTCGAATAACTCGAGAAATATAAATCAGATTGAAAAACGGAACAATACGTGTTCAATATTTTAGAAAAATGGCAACTTTGATATTCCTAAATAGATTTTTCTAAAATATTGAACACGTATTTTTCTGTTTTCCAATCTAATGTATATTTCTCGAGTTATTTGACCGTTTCCAGTATATTCAATGGCAACGATTCTCTGTGCATTTTACTCTATTACATCGACATCTACGATTTTCCGAAGAGAATGTTAAATATAAAAGTTGCGTATTTTCCCCCATAGAATCGGAATCTGCAATAAAAAAGGGGTTATCATTTAAGATTACAAAGTTGCCCAGCCCCTCCGCCTTTACACCCAGGAGGCAGAGTTAGGGGGCAAATTTGATATCCCTAAATATATTTTTCATAAATATTCAACATGTATTTTTCCATTTTTCAATCCGATGTATATTTCTCGAGTTATTCGTCCGTTTCCAGATTTTTCAATGGAAACTATTCTTGCTGTATTTTACTCGATTACAGCGCCATCTATGATTTTCCGAAGACCAATGTCTTCGGAAAATTTACGTAAAATTTACGCAGTTTTCGCCGTAGAATCCGAATCTGTAATAAAAAGGAGGTTATTATTTAAGATTTTAAAGTTCCCCCTTTTCCCCCAATAGAGCAGAGTTGGGGGAGCAACTTTGATATGCCGAAATAGATTTTTCAAAAGTGTTGAAAACATATTTTCCGTTTTTTAACCCAGAAAAATTAAATAAATCTGTTTGTAATAAATTTTATCAAAATTCAGTGTTTGTAATATTACATTTTAATATATTAAGTTCAAGAATTTCTGCTATCTTTTGATAGCAGAAACTGTGTTATAAAGACGTGATGAGTGAGCACATGCACGAATTCGAATGATTGTGAGATATTTTCACATGTTTAATAAATGTAATTCAATCGTTCTATTCCAGATTCATTATTCGGAATTATTTACAACGTTAAGTCACTCAAGTCAAACTAATTTAAAATCGGAATTTAATTCTTATGCATGTAAAATAGATTTATTCGCTAGTACGTTGGTCTCCAAACTTTTTTGAATTACTGAGACATTTTTAGACGGGACTTTTTCTATCGAAGCCGTTTTAAGCCTTCCATGGAAAAATAAATTAAATCTTAAATAAAAAAAATTAATAACGAGACAATGTAAGGAGTATAAAATCCCTAGATTTAATAAAGGCTAAAGGAGCAGCAAATATCCATTGTGAAATACATCTACTTGGTTTCGAATGGCCTAACTAATTCAGAACTCAAAATCATAAGAGTAGGCGGAGCTAAATTTAACAAATCTCCTTTTTTGTGTAGCAGGTCATTTCCTTGTCTGTGCATTGTCTTATCATTGCCTTGTCTGTTATTTACATATCATTCGCGAGCTACAATAACTCTGAAGCTAGTGGAAGCAGATGACCAATAACGACAAATAAACAAGGTAAATAACTCTTCGGTTTTGGTTGGAAATGGAGTGTATAAAATACGTTTTTTTATTTTTTTATGTCATAGAATCATCATACATATTGGATTATGTTGTGCCAGCTTGTATTATAATAAATATGATATGGATCTCAACTTGTTTTAAAAAATATATCGGGGAAATGTTCTGTAAGTAAAAGGCACACAATAATTTTGGTTTTCGTCGAATTTTCTTTGAGAAAATTCTTAATTCTTCGGCTTTCGCACTTGTCAACTTATGAGATGAAATGGTTGATAAATTCAGATGTGTTGGTCCAGTTGGATTGGATGTAGCCATAATAATATTGGTATATCATGCTAAAATTTCATAAATTTTAATATAGAATAGAAGTGGTGTCAATATGAAGAGTTATTGATAAGTATAATTTTTTTGTTCTTATTTTGTTTTACATAGAATTGATATACTTTTTTTTACGTGTTTAATTTGTTTCTGTCACACGAATAAAGCAACTGGTGTATTATACATAAAATATATATTTTTTACTTAATCTTTTTCTTGTTATTCTGAGAACATATTTTAAGGATAAATACAACTATTTTCGTCAAAAAAAAATAAACTGTTCCTATATTCATTAAGTCTCCTTCTTTTTTTTATAATTTGTTGTTATTTATATATATATATTAGTGGACAAAAAAAAATATTAATCATCTAAGTTGTTTTGAGCATAAAATCCTCTGAGGAAATAATATATATATGTATATGTTCTGTGTGCTCAAATAATTAAAGTTATATGTTCTTTGAAGAAGTAAAGAACAAATACCTGGGTATGCAAGAGGGATTTGAATTATAATGCAGCTCACCTTTACTTTAAACTAAAAAAAAATAAAATTACAACAATAACAGGGTAAATAAACATTTAGAACGCAATTTTGGAATTTAACATTTTTAATCCACTTTTTGTTTGAGGACGTATTGTTTACGTATATTTTCATATGTTATATGCGGAAAACGTAAAAAAAAATTACTTTGGTGAGACGGCGCAGAACGTCTGTTAGTATAACAACATGCATTTTTTATGCATACTTGCCAACTTTAAGGGTTTTTAAAGTGAAATAAACTTTGAACCAGAAATTTTAACTAATAAATGAAATGAAATAAGTACCATATATAAAAAAAGAGACATCTGTTAAATAATTGTTCTGATTCCTCGTATGACTTTACTCACGTTAAAAACAGTACGCTTGTAAGGTATGCTTGTATCTCAAAATATGCTGATAGATTTAATTGGGATTTAACTCTTTGATTACAATTCCAGATTGGCTACTATTTTTATATTAAATCGTACCACGATTTTCAAATATAGATTTCTATCGTAAATATCCTAGAGTATAAGTGTATTTCAGAGATATTTAAAAAAAAGGCTGTATGAATAAAAAAAAAAAAAAAAATAGTCCACCGAGACGTATATTTTCCGACCAGTCTTCAAAGGTTTGTCTAGAGCACTAAATGATGAATGTAAACGAATTACGGCTTTAAAATCAATTTCGTTTGTTTATGTTTTTATTATGAGGTAAAATTTGTGATATATTTTTACTAATTTGTGATATATTTTTATATAAATAATGATAAGAATATTAGAACAGGTTTCATATTCTTCATTTTTCTACTAATCGATATTCTTTGATGTAAAAAGTATTTTTATACGAAATCTATGCATTGTTAATTCTTTACCTGTGAAAAATACAGAAAAAGAAACAAGTGTTACGATTTATAACACTTTTTAAGTAAAAATATGATAGATATGGCAGGTAAAGTTACGTGAAAAGTTGTTAATATTCCTTAAATATCACTTGTTCAAAATATATCTCTAGTATATAATATACAAATATAAAAATATATATACGTGCTAAATTTGTATTTCTACTAATGCATAGTAATTTCTGATTTTACCAACATTATAATTTTAATTATTTACTACGCATGCAGATTTCCTTTAATTCATCCATAATTTGCAAACTCTATTTAAAAATGTTGAATATTTATGTCAAAGCATCTTTTTGAAAATATAAAATAGCGAAATATTTTAATTATAAATAGTAAATCCATCAAGAAATTAATTATATTAAAAAACTTCAATACATTTACATAATTTGTTTTGTGCTCGAAATTGCGCTTCTATGTCTATGGAATACATTCAAAGTAGCATGATTATCTCTATTGGGAGTTGTACTGTTAGAGAATAAATAAACTCTGTAATCAGGCATATGCATGAAACAAATAAATCAGAATTAATTGAATTACTTTCTTAGTAAGAAAAAAAAAACGAATTTTAAATAATAAATTCTCATTACATCGATCGCGTAAATTATACAATAATATAGATTTAGATAACTAAGCATATGCAAAGCATATGTCCAGGCCTCACAAGAACTCGGAATCGATTTTTATACCAGCTTTCGGGCTCAGTCGTGTTGGAGCTCATTTTTTCCTAAATTGGAAGTTTTATTTATTTTATTTAATGACGTACAGAGAAAATAAAAAAGAACTATTATTATTATTATTATTATTATTATTATTTTATTTTATTTTTTTTTCATTACTTATTTCATTCCAAGTTATTTTAGTGGTAATTTGATCAAAATGAGGGGTAAACAGAAATCGTGTGTTTAAATTGTAATATTATAATGCTATTTAAAACAAATTGCAGATTTATGCCTGAGATTCACAGCGACGACCTATTGATATGGCGCCAATCGGAACAGGCGTCAAAAATACATTTTCGCTTGTGATAAATAAAGAGTAGAAATTTTAAAAATATGATCGGTAATTTTATTTTTGCATTTACAGATCTAAAGTGAAAATGATATTTTCTTCTGCTTTTAGTCAACTAGCATTATCGTGAACTTGAGGTTTGCGAATTTTTTTTTTCTATTGTGCACGAGCCTTAATCGCTCTTGTTATGAAAATAACGGTAGTGGTTCTTATATATATTTTTTCATAATGAACTCTGCTCATGCTGAGGCTCTTCTCTGCACATTCATGAAGACACTTCCATTCGTAACTATAAGTAGACATAATTAGCATCTATTGTTATTTAGAAAGAAAGCAATCAAGCAATGTAAACTCTTAAAAGTATCGGATATTTGAAATATCAATGTTAATTTTTTAATAAACATCGATTATGAATGAAGATGGTTTATAGGAAATTGAAAAAAGTTGTGTGATTCTTCGGCATATAAAAATAATTTCTGCAAATATCGTGCATTTATTAATAAACTGCATGTCGTCAATGTGTCCATCAGATTTGCCTGTTTAGGGGGAGACATAAAAATGTGAGGCTCCTCTTAAGAATAAAGTATATTTTTATTTGATACAAAGCTTCTCTTTTGATAAAATTGAATGTAAATTTTCATAAAATTAGTTTTGTGCTGACAATTAACTGTTAATTGTATGTAAGAAATTGTTTAAAAATCTGATTTGTTTTTGAAACAATCGTTAAATACTATGCAATTTTTTTGTGTATACTTTTAGTATCGGCCTCGAGCTTTGAATAAAAATCCCGAATTCATCACTATTAGCAACTACTCAATAGAGTTTCTACCTTATGTCACAAACCATCCGACGTTTTTTAACTTTGAGATAAATAAACACGAGAATACAGACACACGAGAATGATGAAACAAGAGAATCAAGTTTTCATGAAACTTAATTATTTTAATTTATATTTCTGGTGTTTAAGACATTTTTACAAATTCTATATTTGAATATTATTCATTGGATTTGTTTATCTTTTAAATAATTGAAATGAAGTTGAATTTATCGCAGGTAGGTTTAATTATTACTAAAAATGGACTGAAAATTTTTGTAAAAAAGTTTATACTTACAGATATTCTAAAAGTGTATGTTAATAATCCCTAGTAATCAGTTACTCAAAATATTTCAGATGAAAGTTTTTTTTTTTTTTTTTTTTTTTTTTTTGGAATCAATCCTAGAACCAATATCATTTCTACGAAATCTAAAAAATAAAGATAAAATTACACGTAATATCGAACTATTTCAAAGTTCAAAGGCATATTCCATAATTTAATTCTTCCTTAACATTTGCTAATGGCTATAATGTGAGGAAAAATTATTTCGTTGTATTAATAAAAACATCACATTCAGCTGGTTTCACTACTGAAAGTTGTTTCCATTAATTATTCACTTCTCAAACCTATATACATGGTGAGTGGAATGCATTCATACTAGTTACATACTAAGTAACTAAGTTACTAAGTTACTAAGTTACATAAGATTTATAGGATTAAAACTTATGCATAGCAATTTAACCTTCTTTTGTAGGCACACACTAGACTAGATTGTGGTGTGCAGTGTTTCCATATTTCTTTATTTGTCTAATTTTTTGAGTTTTTTTTTTTAATTCAAAATTTTATTATTTGAATAGAGATTTAATTCATACACTATATGGCCATTAATGACCGGCAACTTTCAATTTTAGACATTTTGTCGAATATTTAAAAATATACTTGTCAGATTCTTCTGGAATTTTAGGATTAAAAAGAACAGGTTTGACTTCATATTCATCAATGTCGATTTGATAAGGAGGACAATTAGGGGGCTAAAAGAATATTAAAGAAAAAAAGAATACTTTGGTTCACCCTGTAAAATAAAACGCACGAAATGATCTGTCGCTACAGAATATACACAGGCAGATATTGTACAATATCTTTTTTTACAAATTTAAAAAAAAATCTTGCATGTTTTTTACTTATAACATACAGGGTTTTTAACCAAATTTAACGTCAGTTTCAGAAAAATTGACAAAATGTAGTAGAAATAATATAGTGCAATTGGAATATAAATACACTGCTCAAAACAATTAAAGGATATTGCAGTTTTAGGTGGATTTTGTATCTGGGAAACTTTTTAGCTGATTGATACATGGTCGACAGACATAGTAGGTTATATGAGAATAAATTACACATGTTTGGCAGAAAAAAATGCATTTTATTGCGCATTTGTGTACAAAAGGAAAGAAACACAATTTGTGCATATGAGAAAAAAAGAATAAGAAAAGGTGTTTTCTTCAAAGAAAATCATTTTCAGTAGGGGGTATGGTTTCCACGGGTGGCCAGCAACGTTGAGCACCTTTGAGGCATGGACTCAATGAGGCTATTAATGACGAATTGGGGTATTCTGCCCCACTCTTCCAGAACAGCTCTTTCCAGTTCTTGGAGAGTTTGTGGGGGTTGTTGGCGGCCAGAAACTCGTCTTCCTAGAGCGTCCCAAACGTGCTCGATTGGATTCATGTCTGGAGAACACGCTGGCCATTCCATTCGAACGATTCCTTCCTCGAAAAGGAAATACTCTACCAGGTTTGCACGATGTGGCCTGCAGTTATCGTCCATTAAAATGAAGTTATCTCCGATTGCTGCAGCGTAAGGGACTACAATAGGTCTGCGGATCTCATCCCTATATCGGCGACCAGTCAGAGCTCCATCTCGAATGATGTAGAGGTCAGTGCGCCCGTCAATGGAGATGCCACCATACACCAACACTCCTCCACTGCCAAATCTGACACTTTCGTGCACGAACGCAGGATTATTCCTACTGCCACGGTCCCTCCAGATGAAAATACGCCTATTATTCGGATGCACAGAAAAACGGGACTCGTCAGAAAACAGAATATTGCCCCATTCATTTCTCCTCCAGATGACATGCTCGGTTGCCCACTCCCTGCGGTCGCGACGATGCCTTGATGTTAATCTAACACATACCATCGGTCGGCGAGTATACAGACCTACAGCATGGAGCCGGTTTCGGACAGTCTGAGTTGAAATCGTGGTGCCTGTAGCCGAGCGAAGGTGTTGTTGGAGAAGAGTAGCGTTCATGTTTCGGTGTCTCCGAGCTGTTAACGCTAAATACCGATCTTCATTGGGTGTTGTTGCCCGTCTACGACCTTGCTCTGGTCTTCGGCCTGCACATCCACTCTCCAAAAAACGGTTCCAGATCCTGGAAATGACACTTTGTGACACCCCAATGGCTTGCGCTACTTCGGCTTGAGTTTGGCCCCCTTCTAACCTACCAACAATTCTCCAAGCTTCTGAATCTGTCAAATGACTTCGCTGAGACATCGTACTCATCGAAACAAAGCAATCACTGAATGCCGATCATCCTTGTCTTCATTCTCTTTTATCCAGTTGAAAGTCAAATTTCATTCGCTGCCGCTGAAGCGACGTTTTTGACGTTGAACTCAAAATTTGCATACTCCACAGTTTGAAAACCAGAAAAATTCGCATTTGTGATTCTCTTCTTCTATTTTCGGCAAAAAAAATTTCGTTTATATCTTTATTTTATATAAAACTTCAAATATCCTTTAATTGTTTTGAGCAGTGTATATTAAATATTTAAGGAAATATGGGCAGTTGTATAAAATATTTTTATCTGCGCATGCGCGAACGATAACAAGGATTTTTTTGCATAATTTAATAGTCAACTCTATCGAGCAACTTATTTTAAAAAATCAGTCATATATCGTAAAAATTTAGAGAGATATCGGCGTTAGAGTGAGCTGTTTTTTAGCTTCTCACAAAAACTTGTTGAATGATAAGGGATTGTTCACAAATTGTCATGTTTAATTTTTATACTATATTTCATTTTTTATTGATACTTTAGTTTGCCTTGGAAAACATCATTTCACCAGGTTATAATAATTTTGGAACGGATCCTTTGATTTCGATTATTCTTTTTTAATCCGAACTAGCTGACCCGCCCGACGTTGCCCGGGCCCGTGATAATAAAGTTAAACAAACCAAAAGTTTGTATGATTTTATATATTTAACTCGATAAGGATGTATAATTTTCCAATTAAAAAAACCAAGATTTTTAATAATTTTATACAGTTTCTAATAGCACCATTCCAAATTTTTATTTACTTGTTTTGTATCTTTCTTTATTCAAGAGATAACGGACATCTTGCCTATTATGCTTGCTTGTAGAAAAAAAAAGAAAAGAGAAAGAAACACGTTTTTTTTCTGCAGTAAAATTAGTGCGAAACAATAAATATCTTCGGTTATAAATCGGATAATTTTAATTTTTACAAACTTGTAATGTGGAAACAGAGAGGATTCGAAAGGTGTTAATTTTAAAATCGTAGCTTAATTAGAATTGTTAATTTGAGTCACCTAAAAAATCTCTTAGTACCTCTTTCTTTGCGGTTTCATTATCGAGACACCTGCGACGCGACGGCTCAAATTTTTATCAAAAAACGTGTTGATCATTGCAAGATTAAATTGCTCGAAAAATTAAACATTTCTAATTAATATTTCTGAAAGTTGTGGATGGAATTTTTTTTTATTTGACTTTTTGAATTTGCGATGGTTTGTTTATATAGATCTGCAAATTTTCGTGTTGAAAGACCTAATAGTTTCTGTTATTTTGACATGTGTCGAAAAGGCGTAGTTAAAAGTCATTGTGGTAGCCCAACCTTTTTCCAGTAAACCTAAAGTCTTTCTTCCCTCTCCCAACACACAACTCATTTTGCGGTTTCACATTTCTTTTGCCCCATTTTCAGAAAAATATGGCATTTTAGAAGCGATGGTTAATGAGAGACTAATTAATATCTTGGGTAAAAATCAAAATATTAAAATTCTGAGACTCAGGTGCACATGGCCAGACCTTGGACTAGCCACACGTAAATTTACAGACTTGTAGGTGGGCTAGATTTTGCTAGCCATCGCCAACAGACGCACACACACACACACACAGAGCGAAACTTTATTTTATTAGTATAGATAAGCTCGTTAGGGTAGTTTTTCAAACAGAACTAAAGTATCATTAAAAATTGGAAAACAGTATGAAAATAAAAAGTAACAATTTCTTGAAAATCCCTTATCATTCAGCGAGTTTTAGTGAGATGCTTAAAAACAGCTCACTCTAACGCCGATATCTCTCTAAATTTTTACGATATTTGATTGATTTTTTCTAATAAGTTGCTCGATACAGTTGACTATTAAATTATGCAAAAAAATCCTTGTTTATCGTTCGCGCATGCGCAGATAAAAATTATTTTATACAACTGCCTATATTTCCTTAAATATTTAATATATTTATATTCCAATTGCACTACATTGTTTCTACTACACTTTGTTTTCAATTTTTCTGAAACTCGCGTTAAATTTAGTTAAAATCCCTGTATGTTACAAGCAAAAAACATGCAAGATTTTTTTTAAATTAAAAAAAAAATCGCTATAACTCTATTAATATACATGCTATTCTTACACAAATGAATACACATATTGTACAATGTCTGCTATGTATATTCTGTAGCTATAGATCATTTCGTGCATTTTATTTTACAGGGTGAACCAAAGTATTCTTTTTTTTTCATTAATATTTTTTAGCCCCCTAATTGTCCTCCTTATCAAATCGACATTGATAAATATGAAGACAAACCTGTTGTTTTTAATCCTAAAATTCCAGAAGAATCTGACAAGTATATTTTTAAATATTCGACAAAATGTCCAAAATTGAAAGTTGCCGGTCATTAATGGCCATATAGTGTATTTTAAATAGCCGTTTTTCATCTACTGTTGCCAGATTTTAAAAACAGCCTTAATAATAATAGTTCTAAACACTGCTTATTAAAATGATATATATTTACGCGGAAATAACTTTAAAAAATATATATATTTACGTGCGAAAAGAATTTGATGATGAAAATAACGTCATATTCTACGTCATATATCGGTATGGGCATTTCCATGTATTGATGGTTTTTTAAATGATACACCTAACACGGATAACAGTGCATAAAGTAAATTTTATATGGCCAATGAGTTTTTACATTTGCAGCCATTTTTTTCTTATTTTCAAGGAAATCAAATTATAATGTTTTTAGAGACTGTGGGGTCTGAACGGCGGTGGTTGGCAAGTTTATACAGTATAGGGCAGAGACTCCTAGTATCATAAAAAGACAATTAAAAAAACTTGGAATTTGTTGACCGAATTAAACTAATCGTTTTAATAAGCAAGGCCGCATATCTGTTGGTGGCAAACAATGAAGGACGCCATTATTTTAATTAATTCAAACAAGCAACTTTGTGTAGAGGAAGTGTGCATATGATGTCGACATGATACATGTACATCTGACAGTGTATTCATAGCCATAATAATCTCAAGATGCAAGGTCCCCTACGCAACAAAAAATGAATGAAAACAAATCGTAGTATATTGAACATTAGAATTTCTAAGGTCCCATACACAACAAAAAATGCATGAAAACAAATCGTAGTATATTGAACCTTATAATTTCTAATTTCCTTTGTATGGTAAGGCTAAGAACCTTAATTTTCATAGTAATAATAAAAAACTTGCACACGTTAATGATTTTAAAAGCAATGGTGCGCCATGAGAACCATCGAAGACAATCATGGCGCCGTATTGGGCAGCCCTAATGTACACCCTAAAACTATTTTCATCAAAAAAGCTAAAACACAAGCAACAGGTTACCGGAACACTCTTGGGAGTGTAATATTTTTTCTGTTATTTGTAATAGTTACCGCTTTTGACTGGAGAACGCCAGGACATTTTGAGTATATGTGGACAATTTTTTCGTGTTTTGAGGAGGGGAAATGACATTCGTAAAAATTCCGTTTGTAATAAGAAAAAGTAACATGCAGAACAGTTGCTGGAACAACCTTGTGATTTGACGAAAATGAAGATTTAGACTGACGAATTTAAGGTAACTTTTATATTAGGTTTGTCAATTTTCTGTAGTTTTAGGAAATTTTTTGTATTTTTGGGGATGTGTTTTGTTGTAATAGAGGAGTGCGGAGAAATAATTCAAATCTCAGATATATTATTTTTTCAATATACAAATTAAATAAAGCCACCTAAAAGTCTTCACATTCTAGCGAGATTTTAAAACTTAATTAAAAAAAACTACAATTTTTCACAATAATGGAAAACAAAGAAACGTAGTTTCAGATTTTTTTTTAAATAAAGATACGGAGCAAATTTTTACGTACCGTTAAATTAAAGTGGAAATAAACATTTTTTAACGAAATTATCGTGTTCGAAAATTATCGTGTTTTAACGAAAGAAACCAACGAAAATACCTTATTAATTCACAGATTTTGTTTTTGAGAGTGTAGCGTAGTTTAAGTGCTTTAGATAAAAACACAGATCGTAAGCAAACTAAATAGATGAGTGATTAAAAAGGAGTTTCAAATCTTATATATATATATATATATATATATATATATATATATATTTCAATATACAAATTAAGTAAAGCCATCTAAAATTCTTCAATTTGTAGCGGGATTTTAAAACCTAAGATTAACCTATATTAAGAAAATATAGAATTTTTCAGAATACTGCGACAAATAAATGTAACTTCAGAAATTTTATTCAATCAATGTATGGAGTAATATATTTATGTAAATAATTTGTACGTGTTAAATGAATTTAATGTGATTGAAATAACTGTCTCATAATATATAATTTTGATTGTGTTTGTCATGATACAAAAAATAAGTTTAGCCACGGAAAATATGAAAGAAAAATATTTACATATTACATTGCATGTTTATTATTTTATTTTATTTTACTTTATTTTATGTTTACTATTTTATTTATTATTATTTTATGTTTATTATTTCATGTTTATTTTTTTATGTTTATTATTTTATTTAATTTTATGTTACATATTACACTGCATATTTATGTAAAACAAATTATACAAAAATCAGTGAAAGAATACGAACTAATTTTGATATGACAGAAATCGAATTTGAATTAATTTCTAACTAAAACTTGAAAGGTACATTTTTTTCTGTAACTAGACAATGTGAATATTGTTCCAATTTATATTTCTCATATACCTTTTATCCTATCAGTATTATTTTTACTTATAATATCTGTCTATTTAAAGATACGCCAAAAATTCGTGAAGTATTCTGTTATCTTTCGATATTTCTTAAAAAATAATTATGAACATTTTCCTCTGTCTTAAATATTCATCAAATAGAAAGGATAGATTTTTTTCCCTTTTATGATAGGTTGCATTTTAAATTATATACGAAAAAACGTATAAGAAGAAGAAACTTTTGAAATATAAACTTTTTTTTTTTAATTTCACGTATTTCAGATTTAATGACAACTGTGACTACTTCACTGAACTCATTATATTGAGTTCAAGAATTACCATCTTTGTCTGCTTAGTGATTAGTATATTTCACATAATACAAATGACATTAATCTCTAGTGAGAGTTTACTTTTGTCATCTTTTAAATTTAATATAACATGTTCTTTTTCTATTTTTTCTCGTTATTTAGAAGAGATTTAGAACTTATTTTAAAATGACAATCTTCTTCTTCTTCTTTTTAAAAGATATTTTTGTATTTTAAATTTGTTTAAAGGGAAAAACAATATTTAACTTATTTCATTTTCTACATAAATGCAATAATAATGTGTCTATTTCTGTTAACACTTCTTTAAGTTAATGCTGATTTATCTTTTCAATGTTTCTATTTGATTTTTTTTTTTTTTTTTTTTTTTTTTTTTACAGATACATTTTGTTTTCTTAAAAGATTATATTCTCCTAATTCCAGCTGATATGTCTAAATACTTCATATTACTTCATATTACTTCATATTTTAATTGAAACCCTTATTTTTTAGTTTTTGTATTTTTCCTTTATGTGCTTGTTGCTCCTTAACTGTTTTTATACGGATGAGTAGATTTTTAAAATATCAGCTGTATTCAGGAGTAAATGCAGTTTTACAATAAATATTAGTTAAATTAATATGCGAGTGTTTGAAATGAGTAATAACTATTCGTATGCATTAAAAAAGTAAGTTACACTTGTTGGAAAAGGAATTGAAAATAGCAATGTTTGTAGACTTTTTGCAGTTTTATGGAAAGTTTTAAGTATGCCTCATTTTTGGACACAGTTTCCTGGCGAATTAGGGAATTTACAACAAAGTAAAAGTTTGCTCATTGCACTGAAATAGAAATTACCTCCATTTACGACTGAAATAGAAATTGCCGACATTTACCATTGAAATAGAAAATACCGACATTTACCATTGAAATAGAAATCATCGACATTTACCATTGAAATAGAAATTATCCCAATTTATCACTGAAATAGAAATCATCGACATTCACCATTGAAATAGAAATTACCGACATTTACCATGGAAATAGGAACTACCTCCATTTACCACTGAAATAGAAATTACCGACATTTACTAATGAAATACCGAAATTTACTCTGAAATAGAAATTAGATAGTATTTCATTCAATACAGACTTTTTCAGTTGTCAAGCATAGCAGCTGTTTCTTGTTTCTTTTACGTCAATTGTCTAAAAACAACTACTCGATTACATTTGCATTTCAAGAAAGTGGAAATTGAAGATCGAACTTTATAATAGTTCACAGGCATATCTATGCGTCCATTTTCGAATTTGTTTGCACCAAGATCAAGGTAAACCGGACGGGGTGGCCTACCTTTCGGCTTAAGCTCATCTAGCCCCGCCCAGCAATTTGTTTGCACCAATCGAAAATTTCAAAGTGAGATTTTGCATTATCCCCATAAAAAGGGCCAATTTCACATTGTTTGTACTATGTAAGAATTTAGCCCAGCCGACATTTCCTTGAAAATCTAAGTTGAAGTACAAATTCAAATGACGCTTCTTTACGAACCACTACTGAAACATGTGCGCAAGAACACAAAGATATCTCTTACACTCTGGAGGGCTTAGGTACGTTATATATCGTTGCCGAATGAACTCGTTCTCATTGCAGCAAGTTGCTAACTATTGTATTTTTCACTAAGATAGACGCTTGACCTTCACAGGCAACCTTTCCGGCATGGAGATTGCAGACCATGAACATAGAGCTAAAGAAGGAATTCCAACGAAATAGTGTTAATATCGTGTTGCGACTTTGGAACGAAATAGCAGCTAAACAGCTACGCTCATGGCTCTGCGTAGCCGTCGAGAATCCCTGCCAAAGCAGCGCCACCTACAACATCAAACCGAAACTGTATATCAGATACCCACCAGACGACAGACAGTTTGAAGAAGCAGATGAACTGGTGACGTATGGAGAATCCGTCTTACCCCCATGCGCCATCTATTTCAGACTTTTTTTCGACGAACGATTTTCTTCTTGGAAAGGCTATTTCGTTAGAAGTCTTTCTTTTGATCTATGTTCCTGTTGCAGACTATTCGTTTCCGTTTTGTGAGCTATCTACAGATGCGAGGAAACGCATCTGAAATTTGTGAAATTTGTAAATGATCCTGTGAAATTTGTAAATCGTCTTCGTTTTCACCAGGGTCCGGTGATATATATCAATGGATATATATTGAAATATGTATCACATATCATATATATCAGATATTTATTTTGAAAATATCATTATGTTTGATAGTTTCATTATTTCATAAACATATGAAATATTATTTTCAAAATATTATTCTATAAGGTATTTCTTACATTTTCAGTCAAAACAAGTGTAAAAGAACTTTTCAACTTTTATTTACTATGTCGTTTTGTAGAAAAAGAACTATTGCCTCTGTCACTGACTTTTTTAGGACCGTAACTGAAAACGCGCTTCCACCAATTATTGTTAACAGATAGTACTTTAACAGAATAGTTTTGTGTGTATGTGTCAATGAACGATGTAGGTTACAGTGACAATATTCTATTATTAAACCTTTTGTAATGCACCTCAGTGATAGATATGAATTTCAATATGTGTGGAATAGCGAAAAATTATTAAAATAAACCGCAAACTGTTTTCCGCATAGACAGTAATGTAACGGAGTGATTTTGAGTTTCCCTGTAAAGGAACAATACGTGCTATCAACACCACATTCTATAGTAAGCCTCTTGCAGTGCACCCCAGTGATATTCATAAATTTCAATACGTTTGAAATAGTGTAACATTATTAAAGTATACCAAAAATGATTTTTCTCCATAGACGGTAATGTAACGCAGTGTCCCTGTAAACAAGCTATAAGTACTACACACTTCATTTTCAAAACCTAACATGCCGACGAAAGTTAGAGCGAGACAGACAGAGAAACCGAATTCATAAACACTTTTCAACTTTGTTGGAAAATGTATAAAAGGACAAATCAATGGAATTTTGAATATCGAAAATGGCTGTCTCAAACTGTCCAAAGCCGAAATCAAATTATTTATCAGTTTCAATAAACTGCGTGGACACTGTATGATTAATTTTAATTAATTATAATGTATCACGGGATGACAGGAATAGATAAATTAGGGAGAAATAACAAAGTAAAATATTCTAACTCAAAATTCTGTTCAATAGTATAAAATGTTTAAAAAAAAGTAATCAGTATTTAGGTCATTCTTTACTAACGTGCAAATTTAGGTCCCAAAGCAATTCTAAATCAGTAAAGTGTTATTTTTCACAAATTATTTTATAAATTTGCAAAATACTTTTGTTTTCCTTAATGTACTTTCAGTTTTTTTACTGGAAGATTATTTTTAGTTGTTTCTCAAGCTAAATGTTTGACTATAAACACAATCTTTGTGTCAAATGTGCATTCAAAAGGCATAATCCTCTCTCTTGTGGCTTTCCCAAAACCTGAAAATCCAACGCGCGTTACCATATAATTCTTTTTCACTCTTTATTATCATCATCTGCCAATTTTGTTGCGAATTTTTTTACACCTATAGTGACGCTTCTTACTAGGATAGTTAAATTTTAGAAAGATCAACGGTCTCAAGATAAATCCTATATGTGCTTACCTCATTTTTTTCTCTCAATCTCTTCTTATACGAGAGACGTTCCGAAAGTAAGTTTCGTCATTTTTTTAAAAAGAAGATTGCACACCAGGTGAAACAAACAATCGTCATAAGAATCCATACCCGTTGCTGGTTCAATGACGAAAGAAGCGTCAGCGGAGGAAGAATGACGCATGCACAGAGTGCCGAAGAAGAGAGAGTAGCAGCAGACCGGCGCGTCCGAGGTTATTCGAATAAAAATCACGATGGCAGAGAGACTACTGACAATGTGGTCGCCAATGGAAGTGTGTGTTGTGCTCTTAGACGACAACACAAAACCACACACAGCAAGGCTCATATAAGATCAGATTCATCGCTTCGGATGGGAGAGATTGGGTCACCCGGCATACAGCCCCGATTTTGTGCCATCAGACTTTCACCTGTTCCCTGGAATGAAAGCCGCACTCTCGGGACGTCAAAACAATGCTGAGTTTGTGCAGGCTGTGCGACAATTCCTTGCATCTGAGAGCAACGAGTTTTATCAAAGTGGCTTCTTCAAACTGATTGCACGCTACGACAAATATCTCAATGTCGGTGGCGACTATGTCAAAAATGTATCAAAGTTCATGATGCTATGGTGTATTTTATTTTGGCAATAAAGGTTCCCTATGACATTAAAAAAAATGAAGAAACTTACTTTCGGAACGTTCCTCATGTACTAAACTTGTCGCTAGTGCATTTTTCAGCACACCACAATGTATCTGTTAGTTGTTCTTGTTTCCACCAAGATATCCTTCGCAGCACGATAGCTAAAACTTATATTCTCTAATAGATATTTATAAAAATATGTCTTCAAAAGAGAATCATTTTTTTAGTTCTTACTTCCGTGTCCATCATCTTACGCATTACCAGTAAATTACGAGCAGGGAAGACCGAGCTATGCTCGCTCAAAATTAAATTTGAGTTCAAATATCATGACCCATAACCAAAATGACCCACTAATTGAATTTTCTCGAACATGTGACTTAGCCCAACAGTCTTCTCGTGCCCGAAAACCATAGGATGCAAAATTTAGTGTAAATAGTCTGAGCCGTTTTTAAGATAAAATAGCTTGACCCATAATGATCCATGACCAAAATGACCCACTAATCGAAACTTCTCGAACATGTGACATAGCCTAATAGTATTCTTGTTCCCTAAACCTGTAGGGTGCTAAATTTATTTCAAATCCTCTGAACCGTTTTTAAAATAAAATAGCTTGACCCATAATGACCCATGACCAAAATGACCCACTAATTGAATTTTCTCGAACATGTGACCTAGCCCAACAGTCTTCTCGTGCTCGAAAACCATAGGATGCAAAATTTAGTGTAAATTGAGCCGCTTTTTAGATCTTGACCCACAATGATCCAGAAATGACCCACTAATCGAATTTTCTTGAACATGTGACCTAGCTCAATGATTTTCGCGTGCCCGAAACTCGTAGGATACAAAAATTAATCAAAATCGTTAGTGCCGTTTTTTAGTTAAAATTAATTTGACCAGCTTTGACCCAAAAATGACCCACTAATCGAAAGTTCTCGAACACGTGACCCAGCCCAATAGTCTTGTCGTGCCCGAAAATAGTCGGATACAAAATTTCGTCAAAATCATTTGAACCGTTTTTTAGATACAATTAGCTTGACCATGACCCAAAATGACCCACAATGACCCAATAATTGAATTTTCTCGAACATGTGACCTAGATCAACAGTCTTCTCGTGCTCGAAAACCATTAGATGCAAAATTGAGTGTAAATTGAGCCGCTTTTTACATCTTGACCCACAATGCCCCAGAAATGACCCACTAATCGAATTTTCTCGGACATGTGACCTAGCCCAATGATTTTATCGTGCTCGAAACTCGTAGGACACAAAATTTAATCAAAATCGTTAGAGCCGTTTTTAGATAAAATTAATTTGACCCGCGTTGACCCCAAAATGACCCACTAATCGAAAGTTCTCGAACATGTGACCCAGCCCAATAGTCTTCTCGTGCCCGAAAATGATCGGATACAAAATTTCGTCAAAATCGTTTGAACCGTTTTTTAGATACAATTAGCTAGACCATGACCCAAAATGACCCAAAATGACCCCTAATCGAATTTTCTGGAACATGTGACCTAGCCAAATGGTTTTCTGGTGCCCCAAAACGGTAGGATACGAAATTTCGTCAAAATCGTTAGAGCCGTTTTGAAGATAAAATTTGCATATATATATATAACCACACACAAGATTTGCTCGTATTCGAATATATGATAATATAGTTAAGTGACTATTAGCATAACGTTAAGAACCTACGCTAGTCACGAGAAGAAACGCTCAAGCTAATGTTAAATCTATGGGAAGGTTCTTGCACTGTTTTGATTTTTGATTACAGTTGTTTTATAAGTGGACATTTTCACTTTTGGAACCGGTTGCAACCGGTTCTGAAAGTGAAAGTGCTCTTATATAAAAAATAGAATCAAAATCGGAAAAAATAAAAATACCATCGTTAAAAATCGACCTCAGCTACCCTATGCAAAAAATCATTTAAAAATATTAAAATGTGAGCGAGGAATCTGCCAAGAACATTCCCATAGACTTAACATTAGCTTGCGCGTTTTTTCGTATGACTTATGTAGGCTCTTAAGCATTTGTATCGGTCATCTTCACCTACAAAGTAACATTACTGACAGAGTAATTGAATGACGTTATCCGGTATATGAGGGGTTTAGAATGACAATGGAGTAGGTCAACAATTTGAAAAATCTAGATAACTATATTTTCACTGAACGTATATCAATTTCTGTGCAGTGTGACATCCAAATAAGTCATAGTTCACTTCAAATAAGTCATAAAAAAGTTGGACCACTCAATGCAACGGCGAATACGAGAAGTTTCACAGAACCATTCATTTCGGAAATTACTATATATTGCCGTACTCCATTGTCATTCTAATCCCCTCATATGTACAAAAATCTCATTCCCGTGGATATTTTATAACGAAGTGAGAATAATACATCTTATATAAGTACAGTTAGATCTTCATAACGGACGCAAACGATTAGTGAACACCTGTATTTAGCGAACACTTTTTCAAGTCTAAACGCATACATATTTGTATGTTTTAACCTCTGAAAAGAGATCCTCTACAATAAGTGGATAAAATTCTGTACTCCTCCGCTATTCAGAGGTTTTACTTTATCCTTCTTACATAATTTTCTTTATCTACAACTCCATGTGACTTATATTTCATTTGCAATTATTTACAAAACCTTTTTCACGTAAAATTTACTGGTGCGTTTCATCTAATCTAGAAATAAACAACAACTGGTTTGAAATGTCTTCATTTTAATTACGATTTTTTTCATATTTTCTTTTAATTTATATTTTTCACTTTAATTTTAGAAGATATATATTCTCTATATTATATAGAGTAATTTTAGTAAAATAGATTTTTCATCCAATATCAGCAAAGAACACTTTTTTCACAAATTATTTTATAAATTTGCAAAATACTTTTGTTTTCCTTAATGTTCTTTCAGTTTTTTTACTGGAAGATTATTTTTAGTTGTTTCTCAAGCTAAATGTTTGACTATAAACACAATCTTTGTGTCAAATGTGCATTCAAAAGGCATAATCCTCTCTCTTGTGGCTTTCCCAAAACCTGAAAATCCAACGCGCGTTACCATATAATTCTTTTTCACTCTTTATTATCATCATCTGCCAATTTTGTTGCGAATTTTTTTACACCTATAGTGACGCTTCTTACTAGGATAGTTAAATTTTAGAAAGATCAACGGTCTCAAGATAAATCCTATATGTGCTTACCTCATTTTTTTCTCTCAATCTCTTCTTATACGAGAGACGTTCCGAAAGTAAGTTTCGTCATTTTTTTAAAAAGAAGATTGCACACCAGGTGAAACAAACAATCGTCATAAGAATCCATACCCGTTGCTGGTTCAATGACGAAAGAAGCGTCAGCGGAGGAAGAATGACGCATGCACAGAGTGCCGAAGAAGAGAGAGTAGCAGCAGACCGGCGCGTCCGAGGTTATTCGAATAAAAATCACGATGGCAGAGAGACTACTGACAATGTGGTCGCCAATGGAAGTGTGTGTTGTGCTCTTAGACGACAACACAAAACCACACACAGCAAGGCTCATATAAGATCAGATTCATCGCTTCGGATGGGAGAGATTGGGTCACCCGGCATACAGCCCCGATTTTGTGCCATCAGACTTTCACCTGTTCCCTGGAATGAAAGCCGCACTCTCGGGACGTCAAAACAATGCTGAGTTTGTGCAGGCTGTGCGACAATTCCTTGCATCTGAGAGCAACGAGTTTTATCAAAGTGGCTTCTTCAAACTGATTGCACGCTACGACAAATATCTCAATGTCGGTGGCGACTATGTCAAAAATGTATCAAAGTTCATGATGCTATGGTGTATTTTATTTTGGCAATAAAGGTTCCCTATGACATTAAAAAAAATGAAGAAACTTACTTTCGGAACGTTCCTCATGTACTAAACTTGTCGCTAGTGCATTTTTCAGCACACCACAATGTATCTGTTAGTTGTTCTTGTTTCCACCAAGATATCCTTCGCAGCACGATAGCTAAAACTTATATTCTCTAATAGATATTTATAAAAATATGTCTTCAAAAGAGAATCATTTTTTTAGTTCTTACTTCCGTGTCCATCATCTTACGCATTACCAGTAAATTACGAGCAGGGAAGACCGAGCTATGCTCGCTCAAAATTAAATTTGAGTTCAAATATCATGACCCATAACCAAAATGACCCACTAATTGAATTTTCTCGAACATGTGACTTAGCCCAACAGTCTTCTCGTGCCCGAAAACCATAGGATGCAAAATTTAGTGTAAATAGTCTGAGCCGTTTTTAAGATAAAATAGCTTGACCCATAATGATCCATGACCAAAATGACCCACTAATCGAAACTTCTCGAACATGTGACATAGCCTAATAGTATTCTTGTTCCCTAAACCTGTAGGGTGCTAAATTTATTTCAAATCCTCTGAACCGTTTTTAAAATAAAATAGCTTGACCCATAATGACCCATGACCAAAATGACCCACTAATTGAATTTTCTCGAACATGTGACCTAGCCCAACAGTCTTCTCGTGCTCGAAAACCATAGGATGCAAAATTTAGTGTAAATTGAGCCGCTTTTTAGATCTTGACCCACAATGACCCAGAAATGACCCACTAATCGAATTTTCTTTGACATTTGACCTAGCCCAATGATTTTATCGTTCTTGAAACTCGCAGGACACAAAATTTAATCAAAATCGTTAGAGACTTTTTTTATATAAAATTAATTTGACCCGCGTTGACCCAAAAATGACGCACTAATCGAAAGTTCTCGAACATGTGACCTAGCCCAATAGTCTTCTCGTGCCCGAAAATGGTCGGATACAAAATTTCGTCAAAATCGTTTGAACCGTTTTTTAGATAAAATTAGCTAGACCATGACCCAAAATCACCCAAAATGACCCACTAATCGGATTTTCTCGAACATGTGACTTAGCCCAATTGTTTTCTGGTGCCCCAAAACGGTAGGATACGAAATTTCGTCAAAATCGTTAGAGACGTTTTTAAAATATTATTTGCATATATATATATGTAACCACACACAAGATTTGCTCGTATTAGAATATATGATAATATAGTTAAGTGACTATTAGCATAACGTTAAGAACCTACGCTAGTCACGAGAAGAAACGCTCAAGCTAATGTTAAGTCTATGGGAAAGTTCTTGGCACTGTTTTGATTTTGTTTACAGTTTTTTTTTTTATAAGTGAACATTTTTAATTTTGGAACCGGTTGTTAACTGGTTCTGAAAGTGGAAGTACCCTTATATAAAAAAACTAGAATGAAAATCTAAAAAGTAAAAACTAACAACTTTAGAGATCTACCTCATCTATCCTATGCAAAAACAAAATCATTTAAAAATATTAAAATGCGAGCGAGAAATCTGCCAAGAACCTTCCCATAGACTTAACATTAGCTTGCGCGTTTTTTTGCATGACTGATGTAGGCTTTTAAGAATTTGTATCGGTCATCTTCACCTGCAAAGTAACATTACTGACAGAGTAATTGAATGGACGTTTTCCGGTATATGAAGGGGTTAGAATGACAATGGAGTAGGTCAAAATTTTGAAAAATCTAGGTAACTATATTTTCACTTAACGTATATTAATTTCTGTGCAGTGTGACATCCAAATAAGTGATAAAAATGTTGGATCACTTAATGCAACGGCGAATACGACAAGTTTCACAAAACCATTCATTTCGGAAATTACTAAATATTGCCTTACTCCATTGTAGGGGAACTAATCCCCTACTAATAAGGATTCTAATCCCCTCATATGTATAAAAATCTCACTCCCGTGGATATTTCATAACGAAGTGAGGATAATACATCTTATATAATTATAGTTAGACCTTTATAACGGACGCAAAGATTAGTGAACACCTGTATTTAGCGAACAATTTTTCAAGCCTAAACGCTTACATATTTGTATGTTTTAACCTCTGAAAAGAGATCTTCTACAATTAGAGGACAAATTCTGTACTCCTCCGCTATTCAGAGGTTTTACATTATAATTCTTACATAATTTTCTTTATCTACAACTACATGTGACTTATATTTCATTTGCAATTATTTACTAAACCTTTTTCAAGTAAAATTACTGGTGCGTTTTATCTAATCTAGAAATAAACAACAACTGGTTTGAAATGTCTTCATTTCAATTAAGTTTTTTTTTCAATATTTTCTTTTAATTTATATTTTTCACTTTAATTTCAGAAGATATATATTCTCTATATTATATAGAGTAATTTTAGTAAAGTATATTTTTCATCCAATATCAGCAAAGAATGATTCATTTCATTTTCTTACTCCTGTTTCATCATATTTTGAGAAAATTTAAATATATAATGAGCTAAGGATCTGGTCACATGACTTACAGGCTTGGTAAGACCTACATAACAGTCAAAAATTGTGAAATTGTAGAATTTTCTTTAATAAAATAATGAAAAATTATAACTTTAATTTCCACGTTAATGAAGAATGAACCATTTATTCAATTACAGGGTACATAATTACGAAAGTGATGTATATCGTGGTGGAGCGTGTGTTTATTGTGTTGGAGTACCACCAATTAAATCAGAGTCCTACTGCCACAAGAAGAAGTTTTCAAACGCGATTTCGAGTCGCAAAAGGCCCAGATGGGAAAATAATTTGTGAGCTTTTCAAAAAAGTTCAACAGACAGGCAACAGGCAACGTGTCCGATGCGAATTATTTTTACTATGCGGTAATAACGGTCAAATTTCAATGGCGAAATCTTCGACGGCTAGTCTTTCTATGCTTCTGAACTCTCTTTAGAAGGATTCTTAATGCTCTCAGCGCTATCTATCGGTGCTATTTTTAACTAAATTTTGAGATTTATGTATAAGATTCTTAGGATTTTTTAAATAAATATACCACTGGATTCATGCTTCTATCTATCACCGTTTCCGGGTTATTGATTTTTAAATTTAGGGGTCCTTTGTGAAACACCCTGCATTTTGACTTTCGTTTTTAAAGACAGATTTTGAACATTGAACTAGAGAGTTTAATATATAATTTAAGGCACCATCAAGTAATAATGATAATTTGGTTTCTTAAATCAGGAGAATTACATTTAAGTTATGATCATTATTTGTTTCCACAATTAATGTTTCAGTTTATTTTTTAAATATAATTTCTCTGTATTTATCTATGCAAATTGTCTGCTTTGTCTATTATTTACGTGTTTAAACATAGAAATCTGTAATACTTTCTTTTTGGAAATCATAAAATCTTGAAGAAATCTAATGTAAAATTTTCCATTTTTCTATCCTTTTATGTGTTAGAATAAATGCAAAGCGTTTACGAAATTCAAAATAGATAATGTCGAGATGTGTGTTGATTTGGATCAATATGGTAATAAGGATGATATTCAAATAGGAAATTCACTCCATTTAGATGTTGTATCCATTAGAACTTCCTTACTAATTCACGACTGGTTAACGTTCAGCGCCTGAGAATATTTAAATAAGTCCTAGTCCACCTATCCACAAGTAGATCATTAAATTAATTGACTATGCATATGAATAATGCTATTACACCAGTTCTCTCTCCAGCGTTATAACACCGTAATGAAAATAATGTATTGAAAGGATATAACATGCAATGAAATATATGTTCTGTAAGAAATGAAAATTACATCACTAACTATTTTCAATGCTGTATCGGGCGCATACGTTGTTTCTCTTAACTTTTATTCTGAAAATAAAATGTCATTTTTACTTTTATAATCCAAATTTTAAAAATTTAGAAGCAAATTTAACTGTTTTTATGAAGTTTATTCAAATTTGTTAATGCGGAAATACTGAATATTAGTATGTTGTCTGTACATCTTTGCTACTGTGTTGTTACCTGTGTTTTATGAATAATATTTATGTGTTTTTTTTTTACTTAAATGGATTTATAAAAGAGATGCTTTATCTTAATAAACAAAAATTAACGAAAATTAAAATTTATACAGTACAAATTGCACGAAAATATAATTGGTTTTAATAAGGTTGTAGAGTTTGTAAGCGTCACAGGACTCAGAATTTGCTTCAAAAGATCGGAACGTACTCAAACAACATATGGTTAGCATGCTTTTTCAAAGTACCTGTATTGATGCAATAGTGGCAATGTAACTTTATAGAAAACACCAATAATTTTCCCTTTATTGATGCAATAGTGGTAATGTAACTTTATAGAAAACACCAATAATTTTCCCTTTATTGATGCAATAGGTGCAATGTACCTTTATAGAAAACACCAATAATTTTCCCTTTCACAATGAATTCAATTATTTCTCAGTTAATTTCTAGTTATTTTTAGTACACAATATATTCAAATTTATTTACAACGATGTTTTTCATAATATGTATCGTTGTTTAAAATTGTACTTAATAAATGGTATTTTTAAATACTAAAACAAGAACGAAAAATCATGCGTCAAGCATACATTATGTAACACTTTCCGACGCTTCCAAAATAATTTTACAAATCATACCGTTTAATAAGCTGAAAGATAACATCTAAGTAAACAATTTGGAAAACGCATAACATATTTAAAAACATAATTTCAGGAATTTCCAACATATACAATATTCGAAAAAATATCTAAATACTTTTATTCAGCCCTGTATCTGATCTATAGATTTGTATATATACTACATGGGATGCTAAATTTTAGTTCAATTAGGAAACGCGTAGCACAGTTTAAAATTCTCCTTCTGGAGTTTCTGTCAATAAACGGATATGTGTTCGCAAACTTTTGTGCTTCCCTGTATACGATCTACAGAATTTGTACGCATCACGAAATAAACAAAGAGTGAGTTAAATTTAAAATCGCTTTCAGTAACATAAAACGCACTTCCAGGAATTATTGTTAACAGACAGTAGAGAATTCTTTTGTGTGCCCCTGTAAATGAACGATGACTGCTATACACACACTATTCTGTAGTAAACCTCTTGTAATGCACCTTAGTGATATATATAAATTTCAATGCGTTTAAAATAGTGAAACATTATTTAAATAAACCGCAGACGATTTTTCTCCATAGACGTAATGTAACGGAATTCTTTTGACTGTCCCTGTAAAGTAACTATAAGTGCTATGCACACCATATTCCATATTAAGCTTCTTGTAATAAACCTTAGTGATATATAGCAATTACAATGTGTTTGAAATTGTGTAACATCATTAAAATAAACCGCAAATGATTTTTCCCCATTGACCGTAATGTAAGGGAATTCTTTTGAGTGTCCCTGTAAAAAAAGTATAAGTGCTACACACTTCCGTTGAAATATGGAACATGCTATAGATAATGACAATAACATATAAAATTGCAGAGCAATCCGAGCATATTTACGGGAGTTAGAGCACGGACAGACGGCCATACGGCCAGACAAACGGAAGTCATAAACACTTTCCAACTAGGTTGGAAAGTGTTAATGAATCAATTTAAAATAATGTATCTATTGTTTAATGGAACGGGATATACAATTATTTGCATTTAACAAAAAAATTATGTTCAATCACTAATACCAGTGTCAATGGCATTTTGTACAGAAAATATTATGTAAATCAACAGCAAAAACATGTGTGAAAGTTCACTTCATATCGACGATAGCAACAGTCTAAGTGATGACAACGATCTTTTTCCGTTTTGAATTCTATTTATTGCTTACCCGTCATACGTAGTATAAGGTAAGTCTTGTAATAGTTTTGAAAATCGAATTTTTTTTTTTTTGACGGATTTACACGTTTCAGACACTGGATATTCCGAAAATCATATTTTTAGGGAAAAAATTTTTGCCGTCCGTCTGTGTGTCTGTGCGTCTCTTAACGCTCTATCTCCCGAAAAAATTGAGAGAGAAACTTGAAATTTGGTATGTACTTAGTATGTAATAATGGGACGAAGCTTATTGAATTTCAGTAACCTCGATTATCCGGAACTATTTTTTCGGACTCTTAAAACATTCGTTCTGATAAAAGGTATATAAAAATTTTCGCAATTGTTTATTTTAAGGAGAGAATATAAAATACAATAAATAAACATAAATTTTGCATACAGCATGAAGTCGATCGGATAATGAGTTACCGAGATATTTGTAATCCTATTTTCCACAGTCTTCGATTTTTCATGACCCTGTATTTCAACCAAATTTCAATTCAAAGATATATTTTAATTGGAAATGAGACGCTTAATCAGATACAGCAAAACCGCTAGTTAATAGGATTATTGTTTTTGGAGTTATAAGGATGTTTTCAGTAATCGAGTCTTTAAAGTTTATGACGTCATCAAGCCACGATTTCATTCGAATTGCAATGCGTTTTATAAGTAGTTTACACATTTTTTATTTTAGTATTTTATATTATGCATATCCATGATGGGTAGTATTACGGTGGCCCCCAACGACTAGTTTTAACTTAACCTGGTTTTTGTATGTAAAGATGGAATTTCGTAACCCATTTTAACCAACTTCTTGAAATGTACTTATTATAACAATTACGTTGACAGGTGTGTTTCCGATGACAATACAACATTATAATACTTTTTAAACTTAATTATAAAGTAATTGATTAATATGCGACATATTTTCGTTAGCCCTCCACGGGTGATAAATCGCGAAATATTCTTTGTACACTACAATTGTACAGTTGAAACGAAGATGGATTAAATTATGCGTCAATTAACGCCAAATGGCTGTGAAACTGGAACAATGAAACATTTTAAAGGTTTAAACAGTAGAAAACAAATTATAAATGAAAAAGGAAGTGTATAATATTTAAAAAAATACTTTTATCAATTTATAGTTTAATATTAATTAATTTACGATTGTACATTGAGAAAAAAATTTTGAAATCTGAAAAATATAGTTTAAATAATATTCCATTTTTTTCTCCTGTTGCCCTATCTTAAAATAGAACCCAATCAAAATTTATAAATTTTATCATAAACTCGCTTGCTTAATTGAGTTCGATGTCCACGCCAAATTAATGTATAGTAACAGAAAAAGTTTGGACAAAACATGAATTTCAGTTCAAAAATTTAACTTGATTTTCAAGATGAACACTGAATGCTTTTTAAAAAAATGCTTATAAATTTTTACATTTTATTATTATTCGCAAATTTAATAACTTCTAAACGTTGCATAATTGTTAATTTTATAGCGTCGAATAGGGAATAATATGTACATTCAAATGCAATTTGTTTAAAAACTGTATTAAAATTTACTGATTTCCTATTTTTTAAAGATTATTCTTAACCATGAATGTTTTTTAAATCAAAAGCGCGTGCAGCTCTTCAATATAAATGAGTTCGGAGTTCTTTCCAGTTAACATTCCGTAATAAAATTAAAACCCCATCAAATAAATAAAATATTATAAAAAAGCACAAATTTATCACATATGTAATTGAACTACATGCTTAAATACTGAATAAATATAAATAAAAAGGGTTACGGTAAGTTACAAATTTTTTAGTGATGTCTTTGATTATTAACCTCTATCGTGCGGCTTAAACAAAAATATCGTTTTTAACACATTTAAAAACTTTATTTGAATACATAATTAATAGTTTTCTTATTGGTGTTGTTAGTGGAAAATTAAAAACATAATGTATTGAATGTAGAAAATTTTATACGAGTTTTCAATTTAAAAAATATTTTTCCCTAGATATACTGTACACGTGTAATACTTTCCGTAACCTGGAAAGGCCGATTCGGATACTCTGGACAAAACGATAAATTATTCTTAGAATACGTTTGCAAAAAGAAACTAATCCTACTCATGCAACAAATGAATCAGCATGATAAATCTGTCAGAAATTAGATATATCCGACGATTTATGGAGCACTGAAAAATATGGGAAAGAAACTACCAAGAAACCATAACTCTTCCATTAAGAAATGATAATCTCATAAATTCAGAGGAAGTTTACTATCTTTGGCTAAAATAGAGCATGTTTTTTCATAATTATTTTCTTATACTAGAATAAACATATAAACTAAAAGGATTTTGCAATATCTGTCGTGATGTCTAGACAAGCTTCATGAATTAGTTCATTCGGAAATATTTGACACTTTCCTTCATTTGACTGGGAATATGTGTCGTGCATTTTTATCAATTTTTGTTTTAGATGTTGAAAAATTATGCTAGTTTCTGCAACTTTATACTATCAATTATACATCACTTGTAACAACACTGGTCGGCAAAGAAAAAAAATAAAAATTTTGCTTCCCTGTGAAAGAAATATATTGACTATATCCATGTGACTATTCTAAATCTAAATATGGTATCCAAATTCTTCTAACACGTCCATTTTTTCGAGAAACAGTTTTCCAATAAATAATAACAAACAATTCAAGATTGTTATATTAATTTAGAGTTCTAGATAAAAATGAAAATATGAAACAGGTATTTTCAGCATCCAGGGGCGGATCCATGTAAAAATCATGATCTAATTAGGGGCTCCTTCACAAAAATTCCTTTAATAAAGCTTCCTTCAAGAAATTCCTTTTTATAAAATAGGCCTTTTCACAAAATTGTCTTTAATAAAACAGCTTCCTTCACAAAATTCGTAAAAAAGGTCCATAAAATTGTATTCCATAGAAACATACTTATTATCATTTTTATTTTTTGCTAGGTTTTAAAATGGGAAATTAACAAACAAAACCAGTTCATCAGAAAGGTATATTTTAGAAGAAGGACTAAATGTTATTAAAATTTTGCCGTCTGCATGTCTCGTAAAAATACTTCTATTCGTAAAATGTTGAAATGATTGATTGACATCAGAATTTAGAAACAAATTTATTCGGAACTAGGTAAAATATTTTCTTCCTGTACTTGATAAAAGGAAATGTTTCATTCCAAAATTCTGGTGCCAATGTTGTTAACTTAATTTAAGGATTAAAATTAAGTTACTTTACGACGACAGCGCAGTGGTGTCGCCGGACGGCAAAGTGTTAATAAATGTTTGGTTCAAATTTGAGTAACTGGATTTCATCTTACACAATTTTATTTTTCTCAAAAATATATATATATATTTCACAAATATAATTTTACTTTTCACAAAAAGGACCCCCACGTAAAAACACTTGCATCGATCCCCTGATGTCTGGGATAACAAATCAATAAGATATATGATGAAAATATATTTTGTTTATAGTTATCTCGTGCATTTTGTTTTGTGTGTTCTTCCTCTTTCGTGTTCAGTAGTATCCAGTAACATATTTTAATTCATTTTACCATTGTATTCTCGATAATGTTTCTCTACATTTACTGATACACTGTAAAAAAGAATGTTTCTTAATCTAGGAAAATATAATAACCACAAACTAAAATGTACAATAACCTCTTTCGAGTTACCCACCATTCTGAAAACGTTCGTATTCTTAAGAAACTTCAAAAACTAATATATTTTCAAAATTTAAAGAAGCATTTCCAAAAACAAAGTTACTTCCGCTGCCGCTGATTTTCGGAAAAGTTTTCAAGTGTATTAATCAGTTTTCTCAATCAGGAATATAGGTTTTTCGGAAGCTGTCTATTCTCAATTAAATATTTTCATACGGACAAGCATGAAAAAATAACAGCATTAACATTAAAATATAGGTTATCGTTTTTGCGACACTGCCTGTTTCTTGGTTTTCATTATTTGAGTTTGGCTATTTATTTTGGCCTGTCTCTTTTACGGGGGTGTGTCACTGTCGTGGTTGCCGCCACTTTTATGGGTTGGTCTCTTTTTGGCCGCTTATAAAATAATTTACAAACATTGTAATCGGTGCAGTACCTCAATTAGTAACACTTTAGAAATTGATACAGTCATGCTTTAAGAGTCCTTTAAAGTTTTAGCACAGCTGTAATATAATTTAACGTTACGTAATTATTTTTAAAGGGCACTTAATGCTTATTAGGTACGGTTTAATTATAGAATAAATGAAATGTGACGAACGTTGATAAATCTTGCTCCAATTTTAATAAATATTAAAAAATAAAGTATCTTTATGAAATATAAATAGAGTCAACATTGAATTAAGTTTAATAGCAGCGCTTATTTTTTGCTATCATAATCATAGTATAATCAATTCACCAGGTTTTTAAATTCAGATATCTACTAATATCTACGAAAAATAATGATTGCCTTAATTAATGATGGATTAAATAAGAGGAACATTACTATATGAAAACAGTGGTAGATGTTTTAATAATAAAATCTCTTGACATCACTGTCCTACACTGTTAAAAATTTGCAGAAAACTGTCCAATCATTTGACCGTTTTTATAGAAAATGGTAATATAAACGTAATTTAACACTACTCTGACCATAATATGGGCAATATTATTGTCATAAGAGATTTAAGTTACGGTTATGTAACCGTTTTCTATAAAAACGGTTAAATAATCGGACAGATGCTGCAAAATTTAACAGTGTAGTGATTAATTAAATAACGTTCTGCATAAACATTCATGAAAATGTGTAACACATTTATGTGCAATATTTTAATATATATATTTTTTCCAATATTTATATTTCTAATTTGATTTGTTTATAGATAAATATTTTATTCTATATTGAAATGCGAAATACAAAGATTATTTTAATCAGACTTCTAAGTTATTCTACTTTCTCTTACATATTTACTACTTTCTCGTTTGCTATGAAATGGTACATAGTTCTAAAATATTTAGCGAAAAAAAATTGCTGGCACTTAGCTGAATATTCCTGTAAACGGTATTACATTCAGAAGAATCGACTTCAAATATGCCAAAAACTCTGATTAAATACCATACAGCTGAAACGAAAAAATACATGCATATTACGAAATTTAAAATTTATTCTGCCAAGGTTAACATTAGTCTATATAAATTTTCCTTTTAATAAAATTCCATATATTATATTGACTTATTAAATTAAAACCTATTTTTAAACTAGTCAATGAATCTCCATATGTAAAGGTATAAGATCTTAATCCACTTAATAATATTTATTCCAAATTGTTTAAATCTAAAAATGGCGCTAACTACTTATATTCCTTAAATAAAACACTTTTATTATTTAAATCGCTATTAAATTTCACTATTATTTTTTGTATATCAAATCCCTCTAAATTCTTTACTTAATTGCTAAAATGTCATAACTCCTAAATTATCCAGTTCTAAAAAACCTATTTACTTAAATTCGTTCTTTTAATAAAATATCCAAATGTTTCTTATAACATTTCAATGCTTTAATATTCTAATTTTATTCCGCATCAATAAATTCATTTATTTTTCTTTTCTGTTGTGAGCGAAAAGCATAGTCTGAAATCTATTTTTAGCAACACTCTCGACTCAGAGCGCCTGGTTTGTTCACATGACGTTTACCTGGGTCGAGGCTTTAGAGTGTTCCAGAAACTGTTTTCCCGCCCGGATGTCAATGTACTTCAGAATTAATACATTGGAACTGTTAAATAAGTCATTCTTAAATCGTTATGATTGGTGTAGAGGAAACAGTTGACTTATTTGTCATTTTGCGCATGATAAAAATAAATACGCAAGCACAACAAAATCAGGCAGACGGAGACGAGAACTATAGTAAGATAGATAGAAGATTAAAAGTTGTTTTTTTCGGAGAGTTCGAAATATTATTCGAAGCTTTTTAAGACCTCATAATGTAGAGATTTTTTGAAACCCCGACTGCCAAATAACGATGATTAAGATCAACTTGCTACAGCATTTCTTTTGCGTGATTTCTGAGTATCTAAATAAACGTTGATTTGAAACTTCAACTGCTTACTTATGGAGTCCATACATTTTCGTCGTAATTACTGAGTCGTACAGTCATGCAGCCTATGTCTGTGTTTAGAGATATGGAAACCCAAGTTAAATAGATTTTCGCCAACTGCCTTTTTCAGCTCTAATTTGTCACTTCATAACATGCATGTTTTGCACAATTTTGAAAAATTAAGTAGGACTTCCTTCAAAGAGATTAATCTGAGCGATATTGCCAAGAACATAGATTTAACAATAACTTGTGACAAGTGATGAAAATGAGATGCTATATTTAATTAATTAAATAAGGATACAAATTAAAATAATGAAAAAGATAAAATTAAATGGTACAATTGCAAAATATCATATATAAAATCATATATACTGTTAAAAAAATTAAGGAAGCAAATGAAAATAAATGGAGAAAACCAAAAACAGCCATTTATGCATATAAAATTGGGTGCACACATACATTAAAGATAAAACAGAAAATTAAACACAGAGTATTGTGTATCGAATTTTAAACTCTTTGAAATAGTGTCAAGAACAAGAAAATATGCTCAATGCACCGATTTGAAATTATTAATAAATTCACTAAACTATACAAGTTTGAGTACTTGTAAATGATAAAAAATATGTTGTTTCAGGAGAATGAAAGAGATTGTATATTGTGTGTGATCCCCTTGATCAGTTAAGAATGCTGCATATCTGTTTCCCATGGATGCGATCAGGTTGTCAATAAAATTTTGGGGAATTCTGTACCACTCTTTATAAATTGCTGACTCAAAGTCCCAAAGAGTTGAAAAAGGCATTTCTCTGACTGCAATGCGTCTACAGACATGCTTGATTGCGTTTAAGTGAGAAGAGCATGTTTAACCGCCTATGGGTCGTAATTGCTGAAATAGGCTTTTGACCTATTTTATACGTTTCGTTAATTGTTTATATGTTTTCATTCGCTATATCAGCGGTTCCCAACCTGGGGTACGCGTACCCCTGGGGGTACGTGGTGGGACTACCGGGGGTACGTGAAAATAATATCGGTAATGGCGGAAATCACAAAAATGGTTTAACTTAAAACACATAAAGGAAGTTGATAGTTTGGGATTACAAAGTTAGTCTCAGTCTCAGGTTAACTCAAATATGTCACTTTAATGTCTTTAGCTCCGCCCACTGTAAATAATATTGCATGAGTACTTATATATGTTGAAATTAAGTTTTGAGTTTTATGTTAATTGATATTAAGAATCACGTGAACTTAGCACATGTACATTTTATCTGTAGAGAACAACTAAGCTCGTTTTGTTCTAGAAAAAGTTTTTTTTTAATGTAATGATGGCTGTATTTATCTATGATATTAGTTTCTATTAAAAATTCGTCAATAGTCATTTTCTTTAGTAAGTTATTTTTCTACATATTTAATAATATATTTTATACGTATACTAATCGAAAAGCTTCCTTCCTTTTAATGAATTTTAATTTGAAGTGTTTATTTATTATTCGAATGATTTGGTTTTATATTTTAAAAGGGATAACTGGTTAAAATGTGGAAGTCTTAAGATCACTGCAATTGTGATTGAAATTCAACCTGATGATTCGGGAACTACGAGTTCTTCGAAACAATCTGATTATTTTGAAACACAAGAGTACCTGAGTGCAGCTGTTAATAGGCATGTTCTCATAACTGATAAATACTGAATATTAATACTTTACAATTCATACTGAAATATCAGTGATCACTCAATGAATAGAAAATATAATAAGGAATAATTCTTAAAATATGGATTTTGCATTCACGGGAGATGGAAATGTTAATATTATATATGGAGGAAGGGGGGGGGATTATGAGAAATGGGGGTACGCCGAAATGAAAAGCCTAAGCAAGGGGTACGTGAAAGGAAAAAGGTTGGGAAGCGCTACGCTATATTAAAAGGCGAAGTTTCGTTACAATATGTTGGAAAGCGTTCCATAAGGTATGCGTAACGCATGCTTTTGCGTCGTTATTAGTATAAACATGAATAAATGAAATCAACTTCTTGAATAACGCAACATGCAAAAAAAAAAAGTCTTGAAGTTGAAAAAAAGTTGAGAACAAAGAACGCAAAAGTTAATACAGATAAAGATAAAGTTAAATGATAAATGTATTAAAATACCCTAAAAAATTTAAAAAATATATAATATTGCAAAAATACAAATACATGCAAAGCAACTATTTTCGAATAAAACTGTGGAACTTGATATAATCAGAAAACCTGCTTTCATTAATTATTAAAAAGCTTATTTATTACAGAAAAATATCATTGATCTATTTTTTTAAATAATACACTTTAACACATTAAAATAATACATACCATGTTAATATGTATATTTTAATGAATAAAATCTTATAAAGTATGCCCATTTTAAACAAAACTGCATCTTAAATTTTAGTACCGGTTTTCAACTTCCAGAAATGTTCAATATATTGAAGTATTTCAGAGACTTTAGATCAGGAAAAAGAACGTAGAACTTCACAAATAGCAATACATTTCATTTCCTGTCGCAGTTTGAAATCTAAAGAAAAATATCCGTAGAATACAGAAAAAAATTGCATATATCCGTTATCAATTTTAAAAAAAAGGAAATTATCAATAAATATTCAGTACGAAGAAAATATATTGTGATATAGTATAAAAGAAGGTTATTTTTATAAATAACTACAATGTACTTTTTAGCTCACAGGCTATCAAAGCCTGAGAGCTTATGTGCCCGCCGGTTCTGTACGTACGTATGTATGTAAGTATGTATGTACGTAACGCCATAACTCTTCATAGAAATATCCGTTTACCTTCAAATTTTGTTTATAGGTTCACTGTGTTAAGGCGCTTCCCTGATTAGTTTTCGGGATTGATTGGTTAAGTATAAAGGGGGGGTAAAGGGGGGGGGAAGGGGGGGGGTAATCCCCCCCCCTAAATTAGATAAATGGGTTTTTCATGCAGAATTATCGGATTTTCTTCAAATTTTGTATATATATTCATTGTAATTAGAGACTTACCTGATTAGTTTAAGGGGTTCATTAGTTAACTATGAGGGGGGGGGTAACGGGGGGATGACCCCCTTTAATATATTCTTGATTTCTTTATTTTTCTCTTATTTCAGATTCTTTGAAATAAGAGTATAATACACAATTAGTGTGAATAGCCTGTGAGCTCAATACCCTCAGTTTAACTGGGCAGTTTTCTTTTTATTAACACTTTCCAACCTAGTTGAAAAGTTGAATCCATTTGGACACTACACTGTTGTGTTAACTAGTATTTTAAAAACACAAATTGCACAAATTGTGCTTATTAGTTGCTAAAATCAGTGTAAAAATTGTTTTAAACTCATAAAAGAGCTAAAATCCTACATGTTTCGGCTTCAAACTTAAAGCCGTCATCGGGGAAGAGGAACAACACAAACGACTACTGATCTTTTAATTTTCTAATTAAAATTAAAAGATCAGTAGTCGTTTGTGTTGTTCCTCTTCCCCGATGACGGCTTTAAGTTTGAAGCCGAAACATGTAGGATTTTAGCTCTTTTATGAGTTTAAAACAATTTTTACACTGATTTTAGCAACTAATAAGCACAATTTGTGCAATTTATGTTTTTAAAATACTAGTTGAAAAGTGTTTATGACTTCGGTTTGTCTGGCCGTATGGCCGTGTGCCGTCTGTCCGTGCTCTAACTCCCGTAAATATGCTCGGATTGCCCTGCAATTTCTATATGTTATTGTCGTTATCTATAGCATGTTCCCTATTTCAACTGAAGTGTGTAGCACTTATAGTGTTTTTACAGGGACACTCATAAGAATTCCGTTACATTACAGTCTATGGGGAAAAATCATTTGCGGTTTATTTTAAAGATGTTAGACAGTTTCAAACGCATTGTAATTGATATCTATCACTAAGGTGCATTACAAGAAGCTTAATATGGAATAGGGTGTGCATAGCACTTATTATTACTCTACAGGGGCAGTCAAAAGAATTCCGTTGCATAACGTCTATGGAGAAAACTCGTTTGCAGTTTGATTAAATAATGTTTCACTATTTCCAAAGCATTGAAATTTATATATATCACTAAGGCGCATTACAAGAGGCTTACTACAGAATATTGTGTGTATAGCAGTCATCGTTCATTTACAGGGACACACAAAATAATTCTCTACTGTCTGTGTCTCTACTGTCATTCCTGGAAGTGCGTTTTCAGTTGCTGAACGCGATTTTAACTCGCTTTTTCTCTATTACTTGGTGTATATAAATTCTGTAGATCATATACAAGGCAGCACAAAAGTTCGCGAACACATTTCCGTTTATTGACAGAAACTCCAGAAGGCGAATTTTAAACTTTGCTACGTGTTTCCTAACTAAACTAAAGTTTAGCATCCTATGTAGTATATATACAAATCAATAGATCATATACAGGGCTGAATAAAAGTATTCGGATATTTTTCCGAATATTGTATATGTTGGAAATATATGTTGGAAATTCCTGAAATTACGTTTTTAAATATGCTATGCGTTTTCCAAATTGTTTACTTAGATGTTATCTTTCAGCTCATTAAACGGTAATGTTTTGTAAAATTATTTTGGAAGCGTTGGAAAGTGTTACATAATCACATGGTTGACATAATCAAGCTTGACACATGATTTTTTGTTCTTGTTTAGCTATAACACGAACTTACGCCTTTTGGTTATGTATAACTCCACTCACGGGAGATACTTTTGTATTATATATGTTACATTATTAATTAAATTTACACATTTGTTTATACACTTAGTTTAAATTATGCATACAATGGGCAATAATATAATATGCACTATTTACATGAATACTTTGAATAAAACAATCACTATATATTATTTCTGTTGTGAACATATCTTTTTCAATCCTTTACAAGACGTACAAAAATAATGAGATATCATTCGAAAAGTTTTTGAACTCGCTTCTGATATAGTACACTCATATTTCTTTAAAACATGTTTTTTTATTAAAAATAGGAATTAATTAAAAATGAAATCAGCATGGTTTTCATAAATGAAGTGAAAGATTTTTCTCAAATCAATGTTGCCACAAAAATAAAATTCCGCATTGTACCGTGCTCATGAATGATTATAAAAAAATAAATAGTACAAAAAAGATAAAGTGGAACATTGATGTGGCACGGATTTATTTTATATTTATGATTAAAAGCAAAATTCAAATTCAAATGAATAGAAGAAAAATATGCCATCGATCGATCGAAGCAGTTGTATTTCTCCTGTAGCCTGATATGTATGCTTTGATACATTAAATTAATTTCTATTTTATATGTATTCAATGTATTTTTCCTTGTCCCGTGTTTTTCCCAAAGCGGATGACGTCTTCCGCATAATACAGTTAAAATACGATTGTTTATTTCTTTTTTCCACGCTCGTGCCTTTTGCTATCTTCGATCAGCTTTTACTGCAACTTTAATGGAATAAATGAGATGATATTCTGGCGAGACTAATGTTATTTGCAAATATTTTTATCCTTAATTTCTCTTTAGAAGTTTAAACTTGCATCTAAAAATATTAGACAGCAGTGCAAAATCTTCGCACGGATCCACTGGTATACATTTATTTGTAAAATAATCATCAACAGAGAATTTTCTTTTTTGTTAAATGAACAATACGTAAGGATAACACTCTCTTTAAGGAACAAGCCGTGACTAATATTTTAAATATCTATACTCTTCTTTTTAAAAAGTCTTATTTCCTTTTTTACTTTTTAATTGCAGTATAATTGTATTAAATTTTAAAACATATTATTTTCGCACAATTCGAACTCTTAATTACCGAATCATACATAAAAAGCTGAAACTCGTTTAACTTTCATAGTATATCTCCAGCATTTTTCGGGTCATAACAAAATTTTCTAACACATAAATACACTCTCAGAAAAAACTGTAAATTTATGAGTGTTTTTTACCTTCAATTTTCACGGGCAACAGCCTTATTTGATGAAAACCGGTCTGATTCACTAAATAAGCTGCCTTATCCCTTAGATACTTAGAAAATTAAGGGCAATCCACATATTCTTACAGTTCTAGCCCATCTGTTAGCAAAAATACGGTATGTCCCCATACATTGTCCTCGGCTAGGGCCTAACACTTCATTTAGTTCTGTTTCGAAAAATATTGTCCCTTAACCGCGACCGTAACATATATTTAACTCGTCAAAAAAACGATTCTGTGATTATTACCTAACGTGCTACGTGCTACGGAATAGTAAGTAAAGTGTTATTGTTTTTTAAAGTGCATAATATCCTGCGCATTATAATGCTGTATTACTTTGCCCCGTAAATTTACGGGCTGCACAAAATGATGGGCATGGAATTTTTTTTACGGTGTATGACTGGAATCTCTGCTGCCGGCCTCTGCCCGTAAATTTTTTTTAACAGTGTATATATTTTCCTGTGAAAAGATTTGCTTCTACACATACCTTTTAAAATAAGAATGGCAGATCATTGAAAATCAGACTTTTATGTTCTACGACTGTTACGTTTCGAAAAAACAGTGTAGAGAAAATGTTCTAATCAAGATTCTTTATGTTTGTGTCTGTGAACAAGATAATATTCAAACGATAATTCCGATTGAACTCCTGTTTCGCAAATTATTGTAGACCACTGTCACAGGAATTGTATACATTTTGGAAGAAATCGACAGTCGGATAATGCACTTAATCCATTTTTTAGCTCACAGGCTATCAAAGCCTGAGAACTTATGTGCCCGCCGGTTCTGTATGTATGTATGTACGTACTCTTCATAGAAATATCCGTTTTCCTTCAAATTTTGTTTATAGGTTCACTGTGTTAAAGCGCTTCCCTGATTAGTTTTCGGGATTGATTTCTTAAGTATGAAGGGGGGGGGGGCAGGGGGCCTAATCCCCCCTTAATTTATATAAATGGGTTTTTCATGCAGAATTATCCCATTTGCTTAAAAATTTGTTTATAGGTTCACTGTGTTGAGGCGCTTCCCTGATTAGTTTTCCGCATTGATTTGTTAAGTATAAAGGGGGTAACGGGGGGCTAATAACCCCTTAATTTATATAAATGGGTTTTTCATGCAGAATTATTCCGTTTTCCTTCAAATTTTGTTTATAGGTTCACTGTGTTAAGGCGCTTCCCTGATTAGTTTTGAGGATTGATTCGTTAAGTATGAAGGGAGGAACGGGGGGCTAATCCCCCCTTAATTTATATAAATGGGTTTTCCATGCAGAATTATCCCATTTGCTTCAAAATTTGTTTATAGGTTCACTGTGTTAAGGCGGTTCCCTGATTAGTTTTCGGGATTGATTGGTTAAGTATAAACAGGGGGAACGGGGGCTAATCCCCCCCCCTTAATTTATATAAATGGGTTTTTCATGCAGAATTATCCCATTTGCTTCAAATTTTGTTTATAGGTTCACTGTGTTAAGCGCTTCCCTGATTAATTTTCTGGATGGATTGGTTAAGTATAAAGGGGAAAACGGGGGGTAAGCCCACCCTTAATTTAGATAATTAGGTTTTTCATGCCGAATTTTCCGATTTCCTTTAAATTTTGTATATAGGTTCACTATGGTAAGGAGCTTTCCTGATTAGTTTTGGGGATCCATTGGTTAAGTACAAAGAGGGGAAACGGGGGGGGGGTTAACCCCCCTTAAATTAGATAAATGGGTTTTTCATGCAGAATTATCCGATTTCCTTTAAATTTTGTATATAGGTTCACTGTGGTAAGGAGCTTTCCTGATTAGTTTTGGGGATCCTTTGGTTAAGTATAAAGAGGGGAACGGAGGGGGGCTAATTACCCTTAAATTAGAGAAATGGGTTTTTCATGCAGAATTATCCGATTTCCTTCAAATTTTGTATAGGAATTCATTGTGGTAAGGCAATTCCCTGATTAGTTTTGGGGGTGCATTGGTTAAGTATAAAGATGGATACGGGGGGGCTAACCCCCCTTAAATTAGATAAATAGGTTTTTTATCTAGAATTATCCGATTTGCTTCAAATTTTGTATATAAGTACATTGTAATAAGGCGCTTCCCTGAATAGTTTTGGGTATTCATTGGTTAATTATAAGGGGAGGAAGGTGATCCCCCTTAATATATTGTCGATTTCTTTATTTTCGATAGGCTTATTTAAAATTCTTTGAAATAAGAGTATAATATACAATTAGTGTGAATGGCCTGTGAGCTCAATGCCCTCAGTTTAACTGGGCATTTTTCTTTTTTATAAACCATTTTCAACCCATTTTGCGACTATAGTGAAAAATATCACAAAAGAAATGCGACAGAGTGTATAGTAATAAATATAGTGGCGATATAATCAAATATTAGTGTCGCGAAGGAACCGCATCCTGTTCCAAAATGGACATCCAGGATTCGAATCCAAGCGATTTCTTTCTCACCCAAAAAGTAAGATATATATTTTCTCAGTGTTATAATGCTACATTCAAATAGTTATATATATATAAATTTTGAATCTTATTTGCACTCAAAGAGTAAAATATAATGTTTATATAATTTTATGACATTCAAATAGCTAAGATTATATATTGTACTGAATATCTTAGATATAAAGTTAACTATGTATATATTTGCTTTTTCTTTGTATGTAAAAGTCTTGTGTATTGTATTAGTATTTTTACAATTTAAACAGTAACATACAATTTTGGAATGTTTGCATTTAGTAACATAGTAAATAAATAAGTATGTAAATGTGATATAATTTAATGTAATTTGATGTAAATATGAAATTGTCTATAATGTTAGAATCTATAAAGCAATTTTTTTAATTTTTCTATATTATATAAAAATTTCGAGTACAGTGTTAGCACTAAATTAGAAGTGTTTCGATTTTTCTGTGTTATTTGCACTTATGACGTTTAATATTATGTATTCTACCAATTGTAGTGTGAATCATGATGTACATTTTGTAAATAATTCTAACTTTTTATTGCATGTACTTATTGCATGTAAAAAAAAAAAAAAACTAATATTTAACATTATGTAATTGTTATTTGTAAACTCTACTATGTTCAATTATAGCATTCAAAGAATGTATTTAAATGTAACAAAATATATGATTATTATAATAAACTTTCGCCGACGACAGGGAGCATGAACACTTGACCTATGTTCTCTCGGGAGCCATGCGGGTGTCCGAAGGTCTTCTTTCCAATCCATTACTTTCTGGTCCTGAGCCTTTGGTCTGGGACTTGGCCGGGTAGTGGATGTGTACTTTTCCCCTTGTTACCTATTTGATTCTTAAGCTTAACGGCCGGCGGGTCGTAAGTAGGGTGATTCCTGTCCAAAATTCATGCAGAGCTTATTGAGCTAGAGTAGTTTGGTAAGCATCCCTGACTGGTGAGAACGCTTTCGAAATTTATTAAAGTTCCTCTATTTTTTACGTTCTACACTACTACTACTTGTTCGGAAAGTAAAGTGGAGTCATTCTAGCTTTTTTTACTGTGCAGCTTTCAGGGTGCGTACAGATCTACCAAAATTTTGAATAAAATATTTCGCTCTATTTAATTGCATAAATATTTTCAATATGATAAAGAAATCTCGTCTGAAATAATGGTGCCATGCGCTTTGGAAATTCCAAGAAGTCCACGCATCTTGTGTTTTTTTATGGTTTAAATTATCTCCAGGGGGATACCTTCTTTAGGTATTCACGGGATTTCTGACCCCGGATTCCTGAGCGATCTGTCTTCTTTTCTCTATTCTTCTCATTTTATTTGTCTATCCTTTATTCTTTGTTTCAATCTTTTTAATTCTCTCTCTCCAGTTTGTTATTCTCTGGTTATGGTAGTATCAACACCGACCTTCCCCATTCGGCATTTGGACTTATGGGGAACCGGTACCGGCTTTTCGGGCTCTGCCTAGTGGCATCCAGTTGGTTGTGTGAGTGATCTCCAGTTTGAATGCAGTGTGGGGAAGAGGAGTAGCGTGCTACCATAATTTCGTTTCTAAGGAACGTTTTTTAGAAAACGCTCCCAGAGGTGAGTTCTTTCGGTGGCGGCGTTAGGCTGGGGGGGGGGGTGCGGGGGCCAGCTCATAGTGGGAAATCCTCTCTGGTTCACTGGAGACTGTGTACCTGGTACACGCTATGAGTGGCAACCGAATCTCCAGTTAACGAATGGCTACGGAGGTTACTCTGTACACGATAGGAAAGAGTGGGAAACCACGGGGTAGTGGCGAACTGGAAGTTTTCCGTGGATTCAAAATTTTTTCTTATGGTTACAACTATGGCTGATCAAAATATGCTCTCTCTGGTTAGCGGTAGTTGTGACAACGAGAAAAGTGAAGAACAAGGATTGGGGGTCACTTCTAGTGAAACCCAATCAAAGACTGTGCTCGATTCTTTGGAAAAGAGTGCAGTAAAACAAAAAGAGGAAATCGGCATGACTGCTTTTGGGAGCGGATGCGGAACCAATCTAGGTGGGGAACACTCTGGAAGCACTGCAAGAGGGCCGAAATTACTCACTAAGACCCAAAGAAGAAACCGACGGAGGAAGCAGAAGCGGGAGGAGGTGGAAACCAACACTGCTCATGCTCAACCGAAAGGATCTGGGGAAAATCGGAACAAAAGGAAGGAGACAGTATTGACACCTTTACCACAAATGTCGGCAACAGCAAAAAGACCTAGGGAAGATATCCAGAGGTCTTTTGCCACTGTAGAAGCACTCATAAAGTTATCCGTGATCAAGGAAGACTTCCCAGCGACCAGGCTCACACAAGAAGAGGTGGATATTATCTTGAAGGATGTCATCAGATGTATTGATTTGACTCCTGATGATAGACCTCTACCTCTTATAACTGACTCCAGGCTTATTACTGGAGCCTTAATCTTCAGCTATGAAGGAGGTGCCACTGATGACTGGATTAGGTCTACTTATCATGGCAATGCTACCGTCTTTGAGGGTATTCCTCTCCGGGTACTTGACATGAATGAGATGCCAAAGCCGGTCAAAGAGGCTTTTAAAACAAGAGATATTTACACCAAAGATCCCAATGAGCTGTTGAAAAGGATCAACAGATACAACCCGGAGTTGAAGACGGGTGACTGGCGTGTTCTGGACCATGTTGCAGAGCCCCAGTCTATTTGTTGGATCTTCGAGGTTGATATTGCTGCATCTGAAGCCATCAAGAGAGCCAACTACAAAGTGTACAAGGGCCTCGACAAAGGATCATTCAAAATCTTGAGTGATCCAAACACTAAGAAGATGAGAGGGAAGGAGTCTGAAGCTCCAGCTACAGAAACTTCCTCTCAGGTAAGTGAAACAAGCAGTATTTATGATATTAATACTAGGCTTGGAAATGTATATGTCCAACAGAACTCCCCCTCCATGCTCTTAGAAGAGGTGGATCAATTGCTGGCTGAGGGCTCAGAGGATACAAGTATCCCTGAGGAAGACGAAATGGTTGTTGGTAAAAATGAACCAGGTAACCCATCTAAAGGTAGCTCAAATCAACCTCCATCATAGTGGGGCTCATCTGCCATTTTAGGAAAGATGATCTCTGAAGGGAAGGTTGATATTGCACTTATTCAGCAGCCCTGGACAGGAAATGGCAACATTCTTGGTCTAGTGTGTAGAAAGGATAGGCTTTATTATGATAGAACCTGTTTCAGGCCAAGAGCTTGTATTTGTGTCAGCTCTAGGCTAAATGTAATTAATATGGTGCCTGAAAAAATGGGCCTGAAAAAATCATTGTCTCATCTTCTTATCTTCCATTTCAGAAACAGGACCTTCTTTCTAGTGAGGCAAAAGCTCTCATGGGTTACTGTTCTCAGGAGGGGCACAAGTTAGTGTTTGGAAGTGATGCAAATGCACATCATACTGTTTGGGGCAGTATAGACTGCCACAAACGGGGAAATGACCTTCTGGTATATATTTTGGCTTATAACCTATATATTCTTAATAGGGGGAATGAACCAACATTTATTACTAAAAATAGGAGGGAGGTTCTTGATGTCACATTTTGCAGCAGAAACTGCTATGACATCATTATTGATTGGAAGGTGTCAGATTTTATTTCACTATCAGATCACCAACTAATCGTGTTTAACATTACAGGGACAACAAGACCAGCAATGATGAGAAGGAATGCCAGGAAAACAAATTGTCATGCTTACCGACAGGAGCTTGAAGAAAGGATCATGTCTTTAAGGGGTAAGTAAAATTTTAACAATTCCTCAGACGTGGAGTTTGCTGTTGACTCAGTGCAACAGGCCATTCTCCAGTCTTTTTATAATAGTTGTCATCCTCCTGCTGCTAGCTCCCCAAGGCCTGTGCCTTGGGGGTCTTCTGAGCTTAGCCCACTCAGGAGAATTACCCGCAGGGCTTTTAATAAAGCCAAGAAGGGTGGTGATTGGCAATACATGATTGCACTCACCACATATAATAAGGCCATAAGAAAAGTCTATGTATGATTCTTGGAAAAACTTCTGTGATGGTAATAAGGATGTCTCAACTAGTGCTAAACTTATGAGAATTATGGCTAGAGATAAAAATACCAATCTCAATGCCATTAAATGTCCAAATGGGCAATATGCTGAAACGGGAAAACAGATTCTCTCAGAAATGATGAGGATTCACTTTCCTGATTCTACTAGTGACGACCCAGATGTAGCTCAGGGTACACCTACTGCCTTCAATGGCAGTAGGGAGTGCTGGAATCTTGCTGGAGTTATCGTCACTCCCGATAGGATCTTGTGGGCGATCGATTCGTTCGACCCATACAAGATTCCTGGTATGGACGGAATCATACCTGTTTTGTTATAAAAAGGGAAGATGATCTTAGTCCCAGTGCTTAGTCAAATTTATAGGGCGTGTCTTGCTTTTGGATACATACCAAATCCATGGAGATACACTAAGGTGATGTGATCTTTATCCGTAAAACTGGGAAAGACACATATTTTGAAACAAAATCTTTTCGACCAATCAGTCTGACATCATTCATGCTTCAGACATTGGAAAAATTGATGGATAGGCACATCAGGGAGCACATTTTGAGTGTAAGTCCGCTATCATGCTCCCAGCATGCCTATCAGACCGACAAGTCAACTGACACTGCTCTTTATAATCTTTCTTTCGTGCTTGAGAAAATTATTAAGGCAAATGAAACTGCTTTTGCAGTTTTTCTTGACATTGAGGGTGCTTTTGATAAGGTATCTATGGATTCCATCCTTAGGGCATTGACTAATAGAGGTGCGGATGAAGCGACTCTGAATTGGATAAAGTGCCTGCTCAGGGATAGGTCTGTCCATGCTGAGTTGTTGGGGGATACAATTCAGGTTAAGGCAAAGAAGTGTTGCCCACCGGGTGGAGTTCTCTCTCCTGTGCTTAGTTGTCTGGTGGTGGATGGACTCCTTGTGGAGTTACATCTACTTGGTTCATACTGCATTGGGTATGCTGATGACATTGTCATCGTCATTAGGGGTAAATTCGAAAATATTAGTCCGGACATCCTCAATAATGTCCTTAAGCAGGTAGAGCGGTGGTGCAAGGAGGTTGATCTTTCTGTTAATCCAGAAAAGACGACTCTCGTTGCATTCACTAGGAAAATATCACTTAAATTTAATGAGGTAGTGTTCTATGGGCACACTTTAAGTTGCTCAAAGGAAGTGAAGTATCTTGGTGTCTACTTAGATGAGAGAATGTGTTGGAAGAGGCACATGGATTATTGCATCAATAGGACCAAAAAAGTTTTCTGGTCATGCAGAAACGCCATTGGCAAAACATGGGGACGCAGTCCAAAGGTGATCTGGTGGATATACAATATGGTGATCTGCCCTATGATCAATTATGGCAGTATAGCTTGGTGGTCAAGAAGATGACTGACATTGCCAAGTCTGAATTAGCAAAACTGCAGAGGGTGATCTGCATGACCATGACAGGTGTACTTAGGACAACGCCTACATCTGCTATAGAACTACTGTTGGGTATGTACCCACTGCATATGAATATTGAGGCAGAAACATTGATCTGCTCACATAGGCTCATTTTACATGGGCAATAGCAAAGTTACTCGAGATATCTTACTTGGGGTAGGCTTAACTGTAAAATCAGCAAGCACCCAGTCTTTATCATTAAGAGTGATAGTATACCTTTACGACATGTATTTGAAATGTCATTTAGAATTAGCCTTCATTCTAGAGCTGACTGGAAGAATATTTCTGTGATGGAACTTGAGACAGGTATGACCTGGTTCACTGATGGTTCCAAGATAAATGCTAGAACAGGAGCTGGGGTTTGCTGCCCAGCTGATGGTACTTCTCTCTTTTACCCACTAGGTAGCTATACTACTGTCTTTCAAGCAAAGGGCTATGCAATACTTATGTGTAGTTATATCTGCATTAAGAGGAAATATAGAGGCCTGTCTGACAATATTTACTGTGATATGCAGCGTTACTAGCCCTGGAGAAACATAAAATTACTTACAGGATTGTTTGGGAGTGTTACTGCTCTTTTAACAGGCTTGCCAGAAATGGCAACAATGTTACTATACATTGGGTGACAGGTCATACTGGCATCCCAGGTAATGAGCTTGCTGATAGTCTAGCAAGGAAAGGGTCGGTTACTCCCTTTGTTGGACCAGAACCAGCTATTGGCATTTATAAGGACTGCATCAGAACTACTGTTTTAAATTTCTAAGAGAGCAGCAGTATCAAGAATGGCTTGACTCAAGTGGACAGAGGCAAGCGAAAGAGCTCAACAGTAGCTGCCCTAGTAAAAGGGCACAGGAATTCTTTGGACTCGGAAGGAATAGTCTACGAAATATGGTGGAACTGTTAACAGGGCACTGTAGACTTAATAGACACCTTTGCATTATGAAGGTGGTGAGTGATCCTCTTTGTAAGGGTTGTAAGAACGAGGAAGAGACTGCTTCACATGTCCTTTGTAGCTGTGAAGCATATGCTGCTTATCGTTTCGAACACCTGGGTCGAAATCTGATTGAGCCATGTGAAATTCAGGATATTTCTATCAAATGTCTGCTGAATTTTATGTCAGCTACAGGCCTGTTTAGGGACTAAGTGGGGATGGTTTTTCCTCTTTCATCTTTGGGGGACAGTACAATAGACCTCTGGTCGTGGTGCTTTGGCTTTCGAGCCAAACCCCCCTCCAGTAATACAATACAGTAATACAATACAATATGGTTTAATTTAACCCTCTGACCGCTCATTTTTTATTTTTATTTTTTTTAAATAAACTCGACCACTATTTCATCAAACAGAATTAAGGAGAAAAATTACTTAAATTAAATTTACGAATTACTTATACATTTTATTTCTTTTCTTTCAATATATTTTCATAGACTTGCCTATGCTCTTTAAAATACAATTTTTTTCGCCATTTCAGAGTTTGAAGTGTTAATTTTTAGCGATAAAACTAGGAGTAGTTTAAATATATAGAAACATTTTCTTGCAGACAAAAAAAATGGTTTGTGGATATTTCTTATGCTTGCAGTTAGAAATAAATACAGGCAATTAAAAAGTGAAGTATGTATATGCAGACAGTATCACTATTTCTTAAGTGAAGCACTAGACCATTAGTACTTTGGGTTATATTGCAAATATCCAGTAATGTAAGTAATTTGTTATGAACCCACCAAACTAGCGCCATATTCTAGCTCCTATGAGGATTCTCACGTGAATAATTAATAACTTGTGACTAAAGTCATCAGTTATTTAAAATATCATAGAATATTTAGAAGTTTCCTAATGAGTTGAAAGATATATATCCAATAACGTAGATCACTTTGTCATAAAGCCACCAAATTGGCGACATACGCTAACTCCTATAAGGATTCCCAAAGAAATATTTCTTTACTTACGGCTTAAATTCGTACGATATTAAAAAGTTCGCAACATTTTTAGAATAAGTGTTACTTAATGAGTTAAGCATATATTCCCAATAATGTAGGTCATTTTGTTATAAAGCCAAATAATCCGCGACATATATCAGCTTGTATAAGGAATTCCTCGGGATGTTTTAATAACTTGTCAGTAAAAGTCATAAATTATTTAAAATATCATAGAAGCTTTAGAAGTTTCTTAATGGGTGGAAGAATATATATTCTATAATGTATGTCAGTATGTGAAAAAGCCTGTTAACCGGAGACATATGCTAGTTTCTATGAGGATTCCAACAGGATTTTTTAATAACTTACGACTTAAAGTCACACTTTATTTATAAGGTTCAAGAAATATTTAGAAAACGTTACGCAATGGGTTGAATCATATAGCTTCAATAATATACGTCATTATGTCGTAAAGCAGCATAAAATGTTACACTAGAGTAATTTTAACACAATTGTTGAAATTGGTAATGAAATCATATGTGTTATAGTGGAATCACGCATCCAGCGTTTACTGGAGTTCCATTACCTGCGATTACCTATTCTGTTGAGCTGATTCAGATATCAGACCAGATTCTATGATCAATAAGGTTAACTGGATGTATTATGTCCTACAGATTTGACCGGGATGGCTCAGTTGGTAGAGCGTGGTAGCTTTAGCAAAGATATCCCAGGTTCGAATCCTGGCCCGCAAATTTTTCGTCCAGTTGGAGAATTACAACTCATATAAAAGTTAGCTCCATGGCCATTCCCACATACCTTTTCAATAATATGTGACTAAAACAAGTTATTTCAACGTCGCAAACTATTTAGAAAAAGTTTCTAAAATAATTGAAGCATGTATTCCCAATAATGCAGGTCGTTTTGTTATGAAGCAACAAAGTCAGTTCCATTTGATAGTTTCTATGATAATTACCATAGAAATGAGTATTAACTTCTGACTAAAAGTCATTATTTAAAATGTCACAGAGTCTATAGAAGAAATGTCACTCAATGCGTTGTAGCATTAGGGTGGGCCGAAAAAATTCAAAAATTGTTTTTGAAGTCGTAATACCGCGGAAAAGTTGCGAATTGGGGAGACTAAAAATGGGTAAAAAAAGAAATTAAATCAGTTTATATCTTCCGATCGCGCATGTGCTGTAACGTTTGCTAAAATGTGGAAAAAATTGACATATTTACAAAAATTTTTAAACATTTTAAATTAGCCTCTTCACGAATGTAATAGCTGAAATTCCTATCTATTACACTAACAAAACATAATATTTAAATATTTATTAATTCCATCAACATCCTCCGATCGCGCATGTGCTCTAAAGTTCGCAAAAATTTGGCAAAAATCACATTTTTACGATAATCTTTTATCTTACGTAGCTTGCCAATATTTAAATGTAATAGCTCTTAGCGACTCTTTTTCGAAACAATAACACTTTAGAGAATTAAAAATTTAGTAAAAAAAAATCGTTCAATTCTTTTAAGGTAATCCGATAGCACAACAGTAGTCAAATCTAAGAAATTCACGGACGTGTTGTAATAGGCTCGTCTTAAGGGTTAATTACCAATTTTGACGTCTCCCATGTTATAGACAAAAAACAAAATGAGGAGACAGAAACAAAATATTAGGGCTGATTTGTGTAATAAATTCTCACGAATTTTCACTACAATGTCTCTATTTGGATGGAAGGAAAGACAACACGTTATTGGTGGATGTAGCTCATTCAAAAAGGTTCCGTAGAGTAAAAAAGGAAGAGCATTACTCGCTAATTCAAGAATCTGACTCAGTCTACATCGGCCATGTAACTCCAACTTCTAGAAATTCTGAACATATTGTCTCTACTGTTATCTTATCTGCCTGATCGTGGCATTCCTCTTCAAAAATTAGTTGTCATAGGATGTGATGGCACTAATGTTAACACAAGTTGGAAAAACGGTCTGATTCGTCGAATGGAAATGCATTTGGGAAAACTGTTACAATGAGCAGTTTGCCTTCTTCATTTTAATGAACTACCATTCAGTCATCTGTTTCAATACGTTGACGGTAAATCAACGGGTGCGAAACCTTTGAGAGGGCCAATCGATGAAATGCTAAGTGACTGAGAAAAGCGTCAGTATATTAAGTAAAGATCAGCAATATCTACTCGATATTTCCATGACAATAAAGTCGGGAAACTGTAAAGAGGATTTGGATGTACGAAATCCTGGTCCCTTGTCACACTCTAGGTGGTTAACAACAGTCAATCGAAGTCTGGTAAGTGAAGAAAGCCCGACATCTGAACTTCACGAAATAGTTGTATCTATTCTAATGTCATACATGCCAATGTGGTTTAATATTAAAATAAGTAAATACTTTACAGACGGACCAACGCTTGTGTACCAAGCAATACAATCCTCACGGTCATCCTAAAGATTTACGTAATATTGTAGACACTGTGATTGAACGAAATGGATTTTTCGCTCATCCAAAACTTTTAATGTTAGCCATCACACAAGATACTTTAAAAACATAAGAAAGCTCGGACTTTGACGGATTCTAAAGACGAGACAGTTAGATTTAAAGAGAACAACTATCCGAACATTCATGCCTCCAAAACTGAATTTCAAGGCTCAAGACTACTCTTATATAATTAACTGGATAGACTCTGATTTACCTTCTCCCTAATTATTCAAGGATATCAGTGACGATGAGATTAACTCACATATTCAAAGTGGCCCAGTTCCTAATTGGGATACAACATTCCAGAATTTCCCAGTCTCAAGCAGTTGAACGATGTGTCAAACTCGTAACAGAAGCCTCAGTAAAAGTTTGTGGAGCTGAGTCTAGTGATGGTTTTATCAGAACAACTCTGCTTCTCAAAGTCAACCATGCCTAACTTCGCCCATAAATCTTATTTCAAAGTACCTTCATCTAAGAATGAGTGAAAACGGTGATGTTCAATTGTTCAACAAGCGTTTCGTGGATTTATGACTCTCTTCACATAAAACTTAGTTTTTCCAATAAGAAAATGTGTTTATAAATAATACTAATGGTCTAACGTAATTTGTTTTAAACATTTAAGCTTGTATTCAATAAAGAAAAAGCAACAAAGAAAGGTAAGTTTTGATTTTTTTTTTCCTTGAACTGTGATTTACCTTTATTTGTAATTATTTTTTTTCAAAATTTCATTAATGCAATTCGCGACCAGAAGATGTTGATGAATTTAAGGATTTAAGTAATATTTATATATTATGTTTTGTTATTCTAATAAATAATAATTTCAACTATTACATTCGTGAAGAGGCTATTTTAAAAATTTTAATTTATTTTTGTAAAAATGTGAATTTTTGCCAAATTTTGGAAAAATTTAGAGAACATGCGCGATCGGTAGATGACGATGGATTTAAATAATATTTAAATATTATGTTTTGTTAGTGTAATAGATAAGAATTTCAGCTATTACAACCGTGAAGAGGCTAATTTAAAAATTTAAAAAAAAAATTGTAAAAATGTCAACTTTTCCCCATTTGAGCAAACTTTACAGCACATGCGCGATCGGAAGGTATAAACCGATTTTCTTTCTTTTTTTTTTTTACCGATTTTTAGTCTTCCCTATTCGCAACTTTTCCGCGGTATTACGACTTGAAAAACAATTTTTGAATTTTTTCAGCCCACCCTATTGTAGCATATCACTTCAGAATTTGTTAAAAATTTGTTTTTATTCCCAACCACTGGCAGAAATCTGCAAAAGTAACAATTATTATTCTTGTACAACATTATCCATATATATATACATTAGGGTGGAACGAAAATAACGGTTAATTATTTTTTTTTTTCAGTTAGAAATTTGCTATAGTCAGCAAAAGTTGCCTCTTGGGATTAGAATGAAGAATATAAAATTTTGTTGCTGTACTAAAATATTTTCAGGTGCCGCAAAGAGATTGAAAAATGACTTTTCTATGAAAAAATTATAAAAATTGCCTTTTTTAAAAAAAGTTCTTTTCTTGATAATTAGCATAATATGCATATATTTTGTAAACAGAATATTCAAAATATGATACTTTTGCAGAAAACTTGCACATTCTATGTATTACGAATTTTTAGATGCCATTATACAAAGAATTATTTTGTAGAATTTAGCGATTTTCACCATATTAATTTTTATTAATTTTACAGTAACATATTCTTATAGTACTACATTGAAATGAAAGAAGTGCAATCTTTAACTATCGTATCTTAATAAAACAAATCACATTTATTTAGAAAAACTTTAAAAGAGTGAAACCTATGTGACCAAAAAAACTGGTCTGAAAAAATGAGTTGACTGCAGGAGATTGCTTGTTAGTTATAACGAGAGGTTAATGTTCGTTGAGAAATTTTAATTTGGCCGTAAGAGAGGGGTGACCGTATATAAGGATGTCCATTAAAAGAGGTTTGATTTTATATTGTTTTTAAAGGCAAAACGCTATTTTTAAGAAACAGTATTTTTTTCTCTATATGTCCATAGTAATCACACATGGTCCATAATAATCACCCTGACACATTGGATAGTTTTTTGTTTTTTGTTTTTTTTGTTTCAAATGTTGGTATGATCTTTTGAAAATTTATTTTGGTTTTTATCAATGCATCTTTTTCAAAATTTCATTCAAACTTACATCAATTACTCTTTAACTAATTTAATAATCCTTTTTACTACTTTTTTTTAATTTCACATATTGAAAAATTGAAGTTAACTCTCATGATCACGTACTTCTGCTTACTTTATTTACTGCTTTACTTTGTCGTCAGCAATATACATCGTCATAGGAGGTTACGTTACTTTCACATCATGCCATTGAATCATATCAATATAATCCGTGACATCAAAGTTTATGCATACAGGAATTAAAAAAATTCTGATGCCAACTTCATTTCCAGTCCCTGCTTTTACAATTCGGCGTAATGCAAACTCCTTAATGACTTCTATCACCTGATAGCATACAACGGAGTACATTTTCCTGTGCAGCAAAGTATGCATTGCTTTGGATGATTGGATCAATTACATTTTTAGGAGTGTAATTGAGGTAACGCAAATAGCTGACACGTTTTCACCAGTGCTTCGTCCATGAATAGATGGTTTCAACTCTACGTTAAACCAAACAGTTGCATACACTTTCAAAATGTACTCAGTCAGTATTTGGAGATTGTGTGATGGATATTATGTTCCCTCGTACAAGCGAATTATTCTGTTTGCTTAGGTAAATCATGGTGATTGACAAATTTTTTCTGGTATCTGCATAGACAAATCAGAAGAGCAACTTCTAACGGAGATTGTGTTACACATTTGTAAGAAATATATTTGGTTCATACTTAAATAATCCTTAAATTTTAGCAATGAAATGTTATTTCCAGTAGGTGAAAACTCAGTCATGGAAGTTCATAACACTTTTCCAGTTGTTTCCTTATTTTCACTCCAAATTCATTTGGATTTTTAGTTTTTTTATCTAGAAAAGAAAATAGATGACGAACGGGTAGTTCATTTGCATGAAATAGACAAATCAAGCACTGCAGTGACTTTCATAATTCTTTTTCCAATAAAGCAATCGCACCATTATTCAATCCACTGTTCGAGGCAGTTCCATCATATCTAATTGCAGTAATGTTTAAGTATTGGTTGTTGCCATTGAAAAATGTCATTATATTGTCTTTTATACCTTTTTCAGTGCCAGAAATCGGTTTTACGTGTTTTGAAAATTTTGATCCAAGTTCTGGAACAAGTGATATATGTTCTTCGATAACAGTTATTTTGTTAAACTTAGTTCCTTTCTTCTCTTGCACAATAGTCTTGTCTTTTCTTACATAAAAAAACAATTACTTTCTGTAACTAGTTTTACAGTTTATTCTACATATATTTTTCGGTTCTTCATTTGTTCTCATCTAATTTTCATTCTGTCAATACATTTCTGTCATACTTCATTCTTCATCACTAATCAGACTAATATCCTGCAGAGCGGCGCTTGGAATTGTTACAGCAATTTTGTCTGATACTCAAGTTTGATCGCAAGTAGAAGCCACAAATCGCAGTTTCATGCTCATTTGACTATGATTTTGATTACTTCAGGTTTCAGCGACACTGGACGTAGAGGCAATCAAAAAAATTGGGATAATATAGTGTTCTCTTCTGAACTTTGTTCTGTTTCTACCTCATTATATACTATTTATGTTTCATTATTTTTGTAATTAAAATGTATTACGCAGTAAGTTTACCATGTTTTTTGATTAAAAAGATTTAAAACTGATTTAAAAGTTAACTTATGAAAACTATAATCTATTGAAAAAAAAATTAAACATAATTGCGAAATTTGTCAAAATTTTAATAAAAACCGAAAGTTTGCCCTTCTTGCGGCACCTCTAAACATAATCCAATTACGCTGATATTTAATTTCCATCTTTATTATGATCAGAAGCAACTTTTGAAAACTATAACATATTGAAATTATTACTATTATTATTTTTTACCTAACTGCGAAAATTGTCAAAATTTTAATAAAAACCTAAAGTTTACCCTTCTTGCGGCACGTGAAAAAATAATCCAATTACGCTAATATTTAATTTCCGTCTTTATTTTGATCAAATGCAACTTTTGAAAATTATAGCATTTTGAAATTAAAAAAAAAGTTTTTTCGTTCCACCCTAATATACATACAGTGATTAAATTGAGCATGAGCTTGCGAGGGAAGAAGTTTACCATTCAAACCATGGTATATATTTTGTTTTGCAGATTATTTAAATATTAGGTGGAACGCACCGGAACTGATAAATACTGCGCACCGAAGCTCACACCAATAGAATTAAAGAATAAACAGGCTGCTTTCTGTTCATACAGGAAAAATTAGAACATATTTTAAGGAGTTTATAAATAAAATCAAAGTTCTTAATTCGAAATTTGCGGAATCAACTGAGATCACATATAGAAATTATTAAACAATGCAACTATTGAATAAGGTTTCATATAAATTAAAAAAAAATAATCAGTTACGTAAGAATTTTTAAGGAATCTTCTGAAAGAAAATGAAAAATGCACTAAAAATTGGTTTTAATAATTATATGTATTCCTGTGTCAACTGACAATTATGTACGCGGATTTTCAACTAGGAACTTAATTTATTGTACAGAGTTGTCATTTTCATTCAAAGTGTCTTTCATTGTTGTCTTCACTTAACATCTAAACATCATCAAATTTAATTTTTATTAGACTAGTTTGTCTTTCTATTAAAACCTTCTAGTGAGAGCCATGTGTCGTTCATGAATAATTTATTTCCACAAGTAATACAGTTCGTCCCATCAGTTTAAAGACAACGGGGTCTTCTTATTTTACAATTGAAAAGAGGAGTAACAATTACAAAATAATTTATAATTATAAATACTAATATCAAGACAACAATAATACTTTACAAAAGTAATATTACACAATCACAGACATTGTGAGAAAAATTAAAACTTAAATTTTACTGTACCAAAATATTATAGCCAACTAATTTTTCCCTTTAACTTTTAAATTTTGAAGCCTTTTTTCTAATTACTTCAAAACCTCGACTCAAAATAAAATTTTGATACTCAAAACAAGATTTTGAAAAAATTCTGGATTTAAAGAAAACCAATTTCGTTAAATTTGCAGCTTTAGATCTTGAACCGTTGCAAATTGACGAATATTAGCATATACGTATGTAGCTAATAGTCTCAGGAGTTTCTCTATTGAATTCAGGTTAGGACGTATGTCTGGCCAGTCCATAACACTTATTTGATTTAGTCTAACCCACTGCATTGTGGAGTTGGATACGTGAATGGAGCAATTGTCTTTCTGGTATATCCATTTGCCCCCCCCCCCTCTCTTTTAGAAACTTTCCAACTGGAATTAACTATACTTCAAGCGTTTTCTGATCATCTTTAGAACATTGACGATCTTTCAGAAAAGCAATATTGGTCATTCCATTATACGAAAATGCTCCCCACATCATGAGTAAACCCCCTCCTTGTTGTCTACTGAAAAAAGTTCGCTGATCCTTGCGAATATCGTACCAGTAATATGCCCAACTATTTCGGTCATATAAATTAAATTTCTTTTCATCACTGAACATAACACTCAACCAGTCATCTGTCTAATTCATGTAATTTCGGGCCCACTGAACACGTGCGTCTTTATGCCGTTTTGTCAACTTTGGCTAACGACGTATTTTGCGATAGTCAAGAAATGAACTGGCCTGCAGCCGTCGATGAACCGTGGATTTTAATTCTGGAACGCTTACTTTATTAGAAACTGACCGTACAGAAAGGTTCTGGGTTGAAACTAATCTCAAAATATCTGTGTCTTTCCGCTTTGTTGTCTTATTTGGTAGTCCAGAACGGGATTTTGCTTCAAAATTGTCACCTTTTGACAGATTTCGAAAAATACCAAACCTGCTGCGTCCAATGTTTTTTTTTAAATGTCCACAAGCCTGTAAACGATAGATTTGCAAAATTTCCTTTTTGGAAAACTGCACATTGCGAGGCATCGTTGCAATCTTTCGGAAACGGAAAGACAGATTAGCTTTTATCTCAGTAAACTATTGCGTCACAAGCACATGACCTTGGAATATGTAAATTTTGGATATCAGTACTTAAATCAGCTTTTAACACCGGTTGTCTATATACTTTTGGGACAGCATTTTTTTGTTTTTATATTTTTATAATAAATCTATGACTGTTAAAAGCTGTTTGAGTATTTTATTATTTTTATTTCATCATTATATATTTACATAATTTATTTCGTCTTTCTTACTCGTTTAGTCAGCTCTTAAATCCAAAAAGATGGCTGTTTGTAAACTTTTGGGACGCACTTCATACATTAGTACATTACAAATACATTACGAGTACATTACATTTTGGCTGTAACGTACATTAGTACGTTACAGCCACAACGTGGGCTGATAAGTTCGACACCTGACAGTGAAAGCACAAGATTTTTGACAACATTTCGTATTATTTTTCAATTTAGTCCCCTTGCAACTTAATACATTTAAAACACACTCTTTTGTACGAATTATTTAGTGCAGCCTTGTACGAGGGTGGTTCGAAAAATTTTCGGTCTGACAAAGAAAATATTTTTGACAGTATTTCATTTTAGTTTTCAACTTGCAACACAATACATTTCAGAAGACTCTTGAGATATGTTCATTCTTTGGCGTTTTTGGTCGACGTTCAACAAACGCGGCAAGCATCGAGCGGAAGAAATTTTCATACCCAAAACATCGTGTAAAATGTAGTGGACACGCTCTATCGAGATGTTTGCAATGTCAGCAAATTCGCGTATTTCAATCGGCGATCATTCAACACGGCATTGTGAATTTTTGAGACAATTTTGTCGGTTGTAGCGGTTTTTGGTCGCCCTGAGTGTTCATCATTGTGAATTGATTTCCTACCATTTTAAAATTCAGCCTACTTTTTTTTATCGTCGAATATCAATGACAAGACTCCTTTAAGGTGGAATGTGACTCTATTTGTATGTCCGTGGGGGTTGAACCTTTTTTAACAAAGTATTTTATGACAGCTTGAACTTCAATTTTTTCCATTTTTAGAAAATGTCAAAACTTGCTTAATTTACTTTATCGCCAAGCAATAACCAATAAACTCACGCGTCTGAAACTCTTCAGCATGTCCTTTAAAGGATCATACTTTACAAACATCATTGTCATTTGGTCATACTTGTTCGATATCTGTGTCAGGCCTCGAACTTATCAGCCCACCTTCGTATATCATAAGTAATTTATGTACACATATCAACACATATCAACTCATTACCAATAAGGCAATTTCTTTTTATTAGATTTCATTATTTATATGTATTCATCATCTATTATTTTAGAAATGCATACAATTAAAATGTACTGTTATTATTGTTATTATAATTTTTCTGAAGAGAATTTATATTACTTTTTTTTTTAATAATGTATAAAATACAAATACGTAGTTGCAGAGGGAAATTGGATATGCTTCGCTGGTTAATACTGCAGAATATTTGACGTTTTTACTTACCCATCATACATAGTATAGGGTAAATCGTGTGATCCTTTTACAAATCGAAAATTTTTTTATACGTATTTATACGTTTTAGACACTGGAGATTCGGAAAAACATATTTTTAGAAAAAAAAAATGTTGTCCGTCTGTCAGTGCGTGTGTCTGTGTGTGTCTCTGTTTGTGTGTCTGTAAACCTCCCGAACAAATCGAGATATAGACTTGAAATTTGGTACGTACTTAGTATGTAATAATGGAAAGAAGATTATTTAATTTCAGTAACCTCGATTATCCGGAACTATTTTTTTCGGACTCTCGAAATATTCTCGAAAGTTATATAAAAAATTTCGAAAATGTTTATTTTAAGGAGGGAATATGAAAGACAATAAAAACCATAAATTTTGTATAAAGAATGTAGTCGATCGGACAATTAGTTGCCGAGATGTTTATAATCATATTTTTCTCACTCTTCGATTTTTCATGACCCTGTGTTTCATTCAAATTTCAATTCAAAGCTATATTTTAATTGGAAATGAGACGCTTAACCCTACGATAAAAAAAACTGTTAGTTAATATGATTGTCCTTTTTAGAGTTATAAGGATGTCTCTCTTACGCAATTCAGTAATAGAGCATTTAAAGTTTATGACGTCATCAAGCCAGGATTTCATTCGAATTGCAATGCATTTTATAAATAGTTTAGACGTTTTATTTTCATATTTCATAGTATGCATATCTATCATGATGGGTAAGTATTACGGTGGCCTCCAACGACTAGTTATGTTAGAAAATAACCCCTGTGTATAACTATCACAGAAAAACATGAGTTCTGTCTTCTAGTAATTCTGAAAAATGACTTCAAACAGAAAACATGGAAAGTGTAGGGAAATCCCACAGCGTCTTTATGTTATTAACACTGACCTCACGAAGGTTTCAGAATCAAGTAGAATATTTCTCTTTATATCCAATTAATAACAATTCAAATTCTTTTAAAATTGATTTTTTTAAAATTGTAAATCACTTTAAAAAATTTAGACTAGATTCTTGTCTCTCAAATAGCAAGTACTTCTTCCTTATTTCAATTTTTGAATAAATGAAATCTTCTTGTTTTAATTGCTAAAAGGTGTAAAATAAAAACATTATAAATAGTAAAATAACTTTTATTAGTCTGCTGACATATTTCGTCTCTATCTTCCATTATCAAAACAAATAAGATTATTTTATAATTGCAGTTTCTTTGAAGTTATTATTTGAAACTCTATCATTTAATCATTGTATATTATTCATTATATTGTATCGTTCATTATTTATAATGTTTTTATATTATACCTTTTAGCAATTAAAAGGAGTATACAAGGTGTACTAATTTATTATATTTTTAAATGAAATCTTCATTTTGAGCCAGGGCCCAAAGATGATGTAAAAAACGAGAATGGTTCGGATCCGGTTTCGGGAGAGAACCGTATCATCTATAATAAGAAACTCATATTCACACTAAAATGCATACAAAGCTCCGCGTTCATTCCGATTAAATCTTTCTGTAATTTTTAGCTTTATAAATCGCTGTCTTGCATGTCAAAGATGTGCTTAGTTTTAAGAAAGGAAACTTATAGACTATATATATATTTTTTCGCATTTATCTGTAATAATAATCTTGTATTCTTAGATAATTTTCCTAAAAACATTTTTCTTTTAAATGCTAAAAGGTGTAAATTAACAACATAATACAAATGAAAGAAACTTTTATTGTTTTTTTTACATGTTTCCACACACTCCGAGTCATTTAAAAAAAATGAAAATATTCCATAATTACACGGACTTTGAAGTTATTATTTTCATGTACTTTGTAAAAAAAAAAAAATTAGTGACGTGACGGGTGTGTGAAAAAACATAGCGAGTCGAAACATGTAAAACAATCTAATAAAAGTTATTTTTTTATTTGTATTATGTTGTTAATTTACACATTTTAGCATTTAAAAGAAATATATTATTACAAGGTGTTATAATTTATTATATTGTTCCTGAAACATTGTTAAAAACCTTGCTTCTACACTCATTAATTTATTTTACAAGGTGTTACTGTATAAAAAAATTCAGGACCAAATGGAAAATGACATTTATAAAAATTTTATCTTTAAAAAGACTGATTTAATGCCTTAATAACAAATAAAACGAGTCTCAAACTTATTAAGTAGATTTGACAAATAATTTGTGCAATATAAAAATAATTCCAGGAGTAAGCTGAAAATCGTAGTGCTGCAATAATTGAATGACCAAAACATATGTTTTTCTTTTTGTGTTTCTTTTGTGGATATGACAAAGTTTTGAAAAGGAAAACATATTCTTATTATTTTGCAATTTATTTATTTACTTATTTGCTCATATTTTGAGATTAATATTTTTGTCACTGAATGAAATATGTTCTTTAACAGAGAAAAACGTAACCATTTATTTTTTTTTAGCCTTTTGATATTTTGTTGCTTAATAACAGACAATATTTGCAAAATTATTTCTTAAAGGAAATAAAAAACACAGAGAAAATAAAATATGTGTAACATTTTGTTAAGTCTAACGTTTTTGTCTTTTTTCTAAATATCATAACTGCTTTCTTTATGCGATTTATTTAAAATATTGATTCTAGAAAAATATTATCATTTCTTTTTACATTTTAAATTTAATGTATATACTTTTATAAACAATATTAACCATATAAATATGAAAAAAAGCAATTAAATTAAATATCTGCTCTGTAAAATGAATCTAGTCGCAAATGACAACTTGAATAAATTCATAGATTAAATTGCCTAGAATTTTTAATGAGTATGACAACATTATTTCAAATAAGAAATTTTCTATTTAAAACTTAAACAGCAGCATTTGTATTCACCTTATGGAATAGCCGAATTAGTGATATTTTTTTCTATAAAGCTAAAAGTTTTATTCATAAATAGTCTCAAAACTTTACTCACCTTGATATATATATATATGTGTGTGTGTGTGTGTGTGTGTGTGTGTGTGTGTGTGTGTGTGTGTGTGTGTGTGTGTGTGTGTGTGTGTGTGTGTGTGTGTAAGTGTGTGTGTGTGTGTTTATGTTTATAGGCAGAAACGTTTATTATCAATAATAAGCATTTAATCTTTTCGGTTGCATACATTAAATTTCTACATTGTTAAAAAATATGGTCCTGAACAAACTCATACATTAGAATTGTATAAAAATAAACTAATGACAAGCTCAAATAAAATTATTGACATAATATATGAAATAAATCGGCTTCGGGAAAAGAATTGTGTTCATAGCCGTTATGGATGGCAATTGCTTGAAGTATATTTTTAGTTGTGCTATGCTTTTTTCAGCTGAATTAAATTTTAATATTCATTATGTGGTATGTATGAAATCTATTGATACAAGGCTACCCAAAATGATGTGAATAAATTAAAAGAATGTTTTAAATGTTTGTTCTGTCCAGCTAATGAAAATTTTACTATAGTGTATGTATTAGTATAGTAGAATATAAATAATTACCTATATATGGTTGAACAAAATGATATGAATACATTGTTATCTATTGGTGGTAATTTCAACAAAAGCATTTTCTAGATTAATTATATTTTAATTTCACTACGAGATATGTCTTTAGAAAATATTATTATTAAACCGCAGACCAGGCCCCTACCTGCGGGGCATTATGCACAACTTAACGAGTTTGTGTACCTTGCTACCGGGCGAAATTCACCTAATCTCCTCAAAGCGGAGATCTACCTGACTAGCTCCTTGGGTATCATAGGCTGCAACGCTATTTGGTGAGAGTCACTTCGTTACTGTGTTGGCCGGGTATAGATTGTTATTAATTATGGGTTTCGTGTTTTCTCCACTACTGACATATCCCAAATTTTAATTATGTTGGGTTGTAGACCGCATCCCTTGGAGACTATTTCGTCCCGTCATCCAAAATGATTTTCTTATTTTCTTTGTTTGTTGTTAGCATTCTGGGAGCCAGTTTAGATTCTTGTGTATCAATATCCCTAAATATTTTATTTTTTATTTGACCTCTAACTTTTTATCGTTGAATCCTTTACCGTCTATGTTATGTGTCATATTCAATGCTACACAAATGAATTTTCATACTTTACCATCTGTAGGTATTATTTCCTAAAAATGATTTTTTATCTGCGTTATGTGCCTTCTAAATTGTTTACTTAGGTATGTCATTTCATTAAAAATATTAAACTTCGTAATAATGTCTAATAGTGCTAGAAGGTGTTTCATAAACTATGGCTGGTGCATGATTTTTTTCCTATTTAAATGCTAAAATCGAATTAAAGTAAATTGTTATGCTTATGTAAATAAAAACACGATTTGTTACTGGCATGAGAATCAATATTAAATGCAATGGTTATTCAATGTAATAATCTCTCTCAAAAGAATTACCCCAAAACCTTCCTTCATCTAAAGCAATAGCAATAAATCATTCAAACCGTTAACAATGAAATCTTCCATCCGTCAATAAAACAAACGCCTACGCAATGATTACATCAAAACTGCTCCAAATAATTTAATGTGTTTTTCTCAAAGAACTATAAGCAAGAAACCAATTAATGTATAAAAGACAATAATTCCACATCAAACTTTAAAATCATATTTAAACACTATAAACTAAGTTTTAATTACTCTGTTGCATCCTGTTTCACCATATTATGAAACTGTATTTTCCAGTTATCATGTGATAAGATTAATAAACTCTAAACTCTTTTTTAAAATTCTAATATTATTCTTTAGAACTGTGAAATATGTAGAATGAGTAGCAAAGAGCCTGTGACAGTTACACAAAAATAATAATATAAGAGCTTTATATAAATTGTAGTATATAGAAGAGTGTCTGTATAACTAAATAAGACTGTATAATTTAGGTCCAGCTAGTGTACTTCAAATGAATTTACACATTAACTAACACAAAACGAAAAGTTTATTTATAGTGACATAATATTTCAAAGTTTTCACAACCCATTGGATATGATTACGAGCGCATGGAGTACCACTGATAAGCATTAAAAGAGCGTGAAAATTAAGAAAAATTTCAGAATTGCTTTATTTTATTTACTTTGGTCAGAGATTATCGCTTATCGCTGACGTTCGATTTACGTTAATAATAGAGTTTCTAGTACATTCTAGTACATTCTAGTACATCTTACAAAAATTAAAATTCCGCACTTCATTAAAATTATTCCATAAATTTTTCCTCTTCTAAATTTATTATATACAACCCTAGTTTATTAAATTATTTCCTATTTTAAACAATTTTCTATTTAATTAATTTATTTAAATTCCTTTCTATTTAAAATACTTATTTAATAATTTATTTTCCTTCCAAATATTCTAAAAAACACTTCCCGGAATTATTGATCTTCAAACAACCTTTTTTATTTCTCAATTCTTAAAAAGCCGAATTTATTCAATTTAAAGTTATCGTGTAAAGTTATTTTTATTCCAAAGTTAAATTCGAGCCCTTTCTCTCAAAGACCCCACGTCAATTTTCTTCTACCATAAAAACAGAGTTCCACCATGCTCAAAAGCTCTGATTCACTATTCTATACACCTGCATTGGGTAGATAACCTTGCGCGCTTGGATTATTTAAATTCGAACATGAGCTACGGAACGCAGATTTCTGTGATAATGTTTTTCTAAAAAATCTGTTGCTGTCTGGAGAGAGTCATATGAGTTATTCGAAATATGCTTTTTAACATCTTATTAAAATGCAAATTACTGAAAGTTTTCAATGATGTCTAGTGTAGTGGATAAAAGTTTTATCGTTATATTATTATGAAGAGATAATAAATTTTATTTGTAATCAATTTATAATCAATTTCAGATTAGAGGAACGTTTATACATAAAATATATTTACTTGTATATCGAATTAATAAAAACAATAGTTAGTCATGAAAATTTAAAATTATTGTCATTATTGTATTAGAAAACCGTTTAAGAATTCCATCAAAACTATAATATTATAAACTATATTTAAAGCATTTCATTGCTGCATTTAATGTTTATACTTATTCACAATTTATGTGGCATAGCATGTCCAGACAGTACATTAAATATATGATTATGTTGATGTGGAATTTGAATTTTAGGTTATTCCTTCTTCACAGAACAGAAATTTATAATCCATAACGGAAAACTATAGAACATAGCTATTTCCTCTGAATTTGTAATGCTTAGAAATGATTAATATTTAAAGCATCATTGCAATATTTCTTAATCCAAGCGTCTCTTTAAATTTAATTTAATGCGTGCGGAAATGCATCGATAATAGAGCTTGGCCGTTTGATCTAGCGTTTTAAATAAGTGTCAAAAACAAATGAAATAGTAGAGTTTTCAGTGAATATTTGATACATTTGAAAATAGAGAGATTGTCTGCGTGGATTGTATGCATTAGAGAGTGTTGTATGCATGTCTTAGAACAAGGATGTTGAATCTCTTCATATAAGCGTTATAATTATTTTAAAAGCATATTTTATGGGATCATAACGTGTCAATAAGCAAAATATTTAGTGGTTCAAATATTAATGTATCAAAATTACTTGAAATGTTGTTTATAAGATTAAAAAAAGTATGTAAGTAACATAGGTTGTTAAATTTTAGAACTTACATAAAATATAATTGCAATTTCTTTTATTGCATCTTAGATGCCATATAATTGATATCAAGTTCCTACTTATTTATTTTAAAAAGAATTTAAGCTCAGCTGGTCTACTCGAGATTTACAAATTATTCATTTTCAAAAATAATGTCTAACAGGAAATATTGTCAATTTGGCAAGCACCAGATATTTTAAAAAGCTCTTAGGTTTCAGAAATGAAATCTAAGTTAACATAATTCCACAATCAGTATTTTTGCTTATAATGATTTTTTGTTTTTCCTTTTCGATAGTTCCCAAAATTTTTCATACTTTAAAAAAAAAAAAAAAAAAAAAAAAAAAAAAAAGATATGGAACAACATCGTAAGTCATTAACCCTTCAACGCCCATAAGTAAACTTATATATATATATATATATATATATATACATACATATATATTTATTTCAAATTTATAGGTTGCATTATATTGTTTTGTTTTCACTTTAAAAAGAGTAATAAAAAAAACCAGTTTTATCAAAAAGACGAGTAGGACTGATAACTTAGAGTGTCATCTATTGATGACACGCAAATTCAAAATGGCATCACAGCAAAAAAATGTAATCACGCATTCGCAGTCCGGCAAATATCAGTTCAACATTTATTTAACTTTCTCATTCAGGCAAAATATAATCTGCTTTTTTGACAATTGTATCCCCAAAAAGACGACCATTACAAGTCCTTCCTTGTTTTGAGGAGGTACAACATTTTGTAATGTTATAGTACCATATCCGAAAATCCAAGAGATATGGGACTTTTTCCTATGATTATGTAAATTCTTCTACACCGCAATAAAAGCACCACGGTGGATATTCACTTAAAATTTAAGCCTAGGGTTCATTTCAAACACGTGTCAACAGGAGGTGACAATAGTAGCTGGCGCTTTAAAATGCTAAGCATTTAATTTTTTTTTCCATTTTCACCAATGAAATTTAGACAAACTCAACCCGTCTAAATGTGTGCGTTTTGTACCATTTTTATTTAGAAAACTCATTCATGTGTGCATTAATTTAAGAATGAAGCTTATTTTCGTTCCAAGTATCACAGATAGATGTCGCTGTGCTGTCTCAAACTGTATGAAAGTTGTGAACAGAAATATAAAATTGGATCAAAGCTAATCAGTTTTTTCTGATAAAATTTTCAAACGGAAAAAAAATGCATTTTGTAATTTCGCGGTTAATGTTATAATTTTGAAAACTTTGAACATATACGGAAAAATCAATTTTAGCAATAACATCTATAGTCGGAAAAATATGCGAATTTGTATGGTAAACCTTGTATATGATCTAGAGATAGTTACGCATACTACATAGAATACACTATTGTAAATATTAACCTCATCCGAGAAATTAAATAGAAAAAACCTACTTTTCATTTCCTCTTGCAATGGGGAAAAATAAAAATACCTTGATCGTCTATAAAGAGAAGATATAGCGTCAAGTAATCAACAATTCTTTCAACGCATAATGAATTACAAAATAAGATTTATGGCCACTCAACTTCAAGTAAATGATCAAAAGCTATTCTAAATTGATGAACTATTATTATATGAAATATGTTAAAGATATTGGAACAATAATTATAGCAGGAAGTACAAACATTATTAGTCCAATTACGTTCTTACACAGAAACCTTGCAACATGTGTAATTTCCACTGACGTAAGAATGACGTAATGAAAAACTCTGAACTCTGATTTTATGACATTAATACTTCAGTCCTGTATCAATATGTAAACGATCAAACACGTAGAGCGAATAAGCTCAAAGATGTCAACAAAAATATAATCTAAACTTAATGTATATGTAACATGTAATTGTCTTTATTATCCGCGTTATTAAATATTCAAGAATGTGTTTATAAGAAATTTAATTTATTTGCGGTCAAAGTTTAATTAATTAAATTAGTATTTCAGTGTGACTGTGATGATAAAAACAACAGTGATTAATATGTTTTCTTATACCTTAGATTACCATTAGAAAATTGGATTACACGCCAATGTAAAATTCACCTTCAGAAAAGGTAAGAGAATTTTATCTTATCCTTTTTCAAGAACTTTTAACTTTTGAGACATTTTGCGTTGCACGAACTCCTCCTTCATACACAAATTTAGTTCAGTTAGGAAATGTAAAACACAGTTGAACAGCAATTTCCATGATTAAGCTGAAATGTACTCCAATTCTTTTGTGCAACGTTGTATATGATATATAGTAGTTATACACACTGAGTAATATGCAAAAATTAAGTCAAATTTAAAAACGCACACCACAATTGAAAACGCACTTGCACCGGTAATTTTTTGAAGTACGAGTACAACTGTTTTTGTTATTAAATAAATTCCGATGTCCCTCTAATCCCTTTCATGCAAGCCGCAAATTTTTAGCAATATTTGTTCCTTTTTAATGAATTTTTAAAGATTTTACTAATTTATGTCGCACTTGGTTTATTAAAAACATAGATTATATTTAAAACATTTTTATGACAGAAAAATTACCTGCTTGCTAAGCTAAACAGATGAGGAATTATTTGTTATTTTTAAAGCTCATTTAGGCTTAGAATTCCCTTTTAAATAATAAAAGCAATGTGCTATGGAACGTGTTTATGTGGAAGGGGTCATAGTGATTTTGCTGATAATACGGTGGGGTGTGGCCAATAAAAGGTTGGGAACCACTGCCTTAGACCGTCGAAAAGTTAAAATTTATTATATCTCGAAAACTAATGATAGTAATGAATGGATTTTGAGTATGGAAGTTTATCAAAATAAATCATTAAATTATTTCAACTGTCATTTATATACATATTATATATATAAGTGAACCATCATTAGCTGTACTTAAAAAAATATATTCTTTCAGAGTTACAATTTGCATCGCTAAAAAAACTATTTAAAAATGCGTAAATTATATTTCAAATTAATATTAATTTACTAAAAAAGAAAAATACTGGCCCATTGAAACTTTAAATCAAAAGATTAATACATTAACGTTAAATAATATAATTTTAGCGTAATTTAAATGTTACTTAACTATCCACTAACATAATTCACCTTTTAATAACAAGAAGTTAATGGTGGTTAAGGCAGGACTTTCCAACTTGAAAAATTTTGTTTGCGCTCGTTCGAATGTTTGCTTCCTTTTTTTTATCCCTCACTGGCTGATTTTATACAGTAGAAGATTATTCCAGCCTGTCGGAACCGGCGCTAGTTCAAATAAGAAAAGGTCGGACAATTGGTCAGGCAAACGTTAGTTGTTTAGGGATGTTCCTGACAGTGCAAAAATGGTAAACTATGTTATGTATGGGTAAAGAGGTTTTTTGGTTTTTTTATGAAACCAATGTGTTTTTAAAAATATAGTATAGTGTATAGATAGATTAAAAATAAATATGCGTACATAATTTTCCTTTATATTTTATCACGGATTAGGACTGGCAGCTGGTGGCATGTTTATTTATTTATTTATTTATTATTTATTTTTATTTATTTATTTATTTATTTTTTAATCATAATTTCTGAACTGCAAAATTTCGAAATTTAAACAAAAAAATCTTTGGATTGTTTTTTGCTTTAAAGAAGATATTCTTTTCAATGCTGCCATATCACGAATTCTTCTTAAATATATAAGTTGAATAGTATCAGTATTCTCTTGTCATTCTAACCATTTCATTGCTGTTTCCAAACCTTTAAAATATTGAATATGCGATGGGCCTGGATCATTTTCATAACATTCGTTTCCATTTTCCTCCAACAACTGATCTGGAAAACGTTTTTGATTTCAAAGGGAGTCCTGAAAAAGATTTCAGACAAAACAAAAAGGGGTGTTCAGATAACTGGACGATTTGATTAATTGAAGTTTGGTTGTTTGGTTGGTTGATTTTATGACGGCTGATTATCTACACGAGGGATATAGGCCCAGGGGGAGTGCCCTCCGTGGGGGGTCTTTCTAAGGGATCCTAACCCGTATTTACGGCAAGGTTCGAAGAAAACCACGGAAAACTCCAAACGGTTAGGTCGACGAGCGCGACAGGGGTTGGAACCCAACACCTCCCGTCTACCACCTTCGAGAGCAGAACCTCTCAGCCACTGGTGGGGCTAATTGAAGTTTGGATAATCACCGCTCCACTGTATATCTAAGTTAGGACAATTGAAAAAGTATTTAAAAAATAACCAAATCTTAGCAAAATACTGTCACAGAAAATAAGAAGAACAGTGCATAGTAGTGGCAAGACAGAGATGTATTAAAAATAAAAAATAATTTATCATTAGCATGTAACAATAAAAGTTCATTTTATTTTTGCTTTAAAAGTATTAGTTTTTTGCGTGTTCTTTTATAATAGAGCTGACCTAATGTTTTGACTTTTATGGTTCCGCTAAACGTGTAGATATTTACCCCCACAGACAGAAATATATTTAATGGATAATCAACACTAACTGCTCTACCAACGCTAACAGCTGTCAGTCCTAATTCTGGATAAAATATGATGGAGAATTGTGTACACATATTTATTATGTTTTGTTGTTTTATTTTCGTTGCAATTAATTTTCAGCAATTAATGGAGTAATCTTACGGCAATCAATATGAGACATATTTAATTTGCACACGTTTGTGTATCTTTACCACCACTATAGTGGGATATTACCAATCATGTGAATAGTGGCAGCCTTCTTTGTTTGTCATCATTTGAAGTACGGACCTTAATATTAAAAGGTCGGTCAGGTCTTGATGAAAGTTAAGAATTTGAAACTAATTTCTTCCATTACTATTCCAAGATTACTCCTGGCATCATGTATGGTGATTATTTTATAGTTCTTAATAACACGACACTTAAGTACTTTAAATCGAATCCAAACTATATTAATATTTTCAGCAAATAATTTTCCTGCAAGTAATTACATTTATGTAAGCCTTGTAAATCTTTAATTATAAAGAAATCTTTAATTATTAAGAAATACAAGCACGTTTTTTTTGTAACATACGAAATCTCTAAATATTGCACTGAATATGTTACTTTGAAATAACATAATTTTAACAAGTTGTTACTAATGTTGCTTTAATTTTTTAGTCACGGAAAAAAGTACACGCTTTACTAATTCTGCCGCAACGCCAACCGATTGATAATAAAGTCTACTGTTAAACTTTATGCGTGGATTGTGGTTTGGGAGCCGTCTAGATATTAATAATTGTAGAAATTTAATTTTTTTCAGCTTGTAGCACAGACTTTTGAAATTATATTCAGGTTCATCCAATCAACATTTAATGGAAAAACATATAGTTTAGGAATGTTTTCTTAAATTATTAAAAAAAGTTGTTAGAAAAAGTTAAAAGAGTTATTAAGAAAAATGTGTTAGAGATTTTGCATAATTTTAACAAGAACGAAAAATCATGCATCAAGCATAGATTATGTAACACTTTCCAACGCTTCCAAAATTATTTTACAAATAATTATTACTACGAACTTTTGTGCTTCCCTGTATATGATATACGGAATTTATACACACCACGTAATAAACAAAAAGTGAGTTAAATTAGCTGAAAGATAATATAGCTGAAAGAATAAGCTGAAAAATAACATCTAAGTAAACAATTTGGAAAACACATAACATATTTAAACAACATAATTTCAGGAATTTCCAACGTATACAATATTCGGAAAAGTATCCGAATACTTTTATTCAGCCCTGTATATGATCTATAGATTTGTATATATACTACATAAGATGCTAAATTTTAGTTCAGTTATGAAACGCGTAGCACAGTTTAAAATTCTCTTTCTGGAGTTTCTGTCAATAAACGGAAATGTGTTCCTCGAACTTTTGTGCTTCCCTGTATATGATATACGGAATTTATACACACCACGTAATAAGCAAAAAGTGAGTTAAATTTAAAATCGCCTTCAGTAACTTATAACGCACTTCCAGGAATTATTGTTAACAGACAGTAGAGAATTCTTTTGTGTGTCCCTGTCAATGAACGATGACTGCTATACACACACTGTTCTGTAGTAAGCCTCTTGTAATGCACCTTAGTGATATATATAAATTTCAATGCGTCTAAAATAGTGAAACATTATTTAAATAAACCACAGACTATTTTTCTCCTATAAAATAATGTAACGGAATTCTTTTGACTGTCCCTGTAAATTAACTATAAGTGCTATGCACACCCTATGCCATATTAAGCTTTTTGCAATACACCTTAGTGATATATATCAATTACAATGTGTTTTCAATTGTGTAACATCATTAAAATAAACCGCAGACTATTTTTCTCCATAGCCGTAATGTAACGGAATTCTTTTGACTGTCCCTGTAAATTAACTATAAGTGGTATGCACACCCTATGTCATATTAAGCTTTTTGTAATACACCTCAATGATATATATCAATTACAATGTGTTTGCATTTGTGAAATATCATTAAAATAAACCGCAAATGATTTTTCCCCATACACCGTAATATAACGGAATTCTTTTGAGTGTCCCTGTAAAAGAACTGCAAGTGCTACATACTTCCGTTGAAATAAGGAACGTTCTATAGATAACGACAATAACATATAAAAATTGCAAGGAAATCCGAGCATATTTACGGGAGTTAAAGCACGGTCAGATGGCCAGACGGCAGACGGAAAACAAACCGAAGTCATAAACACTTTTCAACTAGGTTGGAAAGTGTTAAAAAGATAAGGTAAAAACAAATGAGCCATTAAATTCATTGTAGAAAAATTGTAATATATCTATCTATATCTATCTATCTAACACTCTCTCTATATATGTGCATGTATAATAAACTAATTAAAATAAAAATTACTTTTATGGTTAGTTATTTTTGAAAAGATTTTATTTTCTGTAGATGCAAATGATATCAGGAGACGGTTAGACTGTCAAAAAGCAAACATTTTATCTAACTAGAAAGTTATTGATAGTAAATTCGACAGTGATATTTTTGACCATGTTAGAATATTAGTTTATGAAAATAAATCACGAAAATATTTCAACCACCTGTTTGAAATACTTTTATAAATCACCGCTAATGAATTGTACTTTAAAAAATATTTATTTAGTGAGAATTTTCAACAGTAATGGAACTACTTAGAAAATTATAAATTATATCTCTAGTTTCAATATAAGACATATTTAATATACTTATTTTACTAATTAAATGTAACTATCATGTTGAAACATGAAATCAAAAGATTGATACAAGACATTTAATAACATAATTTTAGCGTAATTTACATGTCATTTGACTACTTACACACCTAATTCAAATTTAACTACACCAATTTAATGATGAATTAAAGGTTAAGAATTTGTTCTAAAATCACTTTCATTAATGTTCCAAGATTGCTCTAGACTTGGTACATGAAGATTATTTTATAGTACTTAATAAGAAGGTACTTAAATGTTTTATGTGAATCCGAATCATATTAATCATGAGAGCTAATAATTTTCCTGCAAATATTCAGTTTATATAAGCCCTGTACATCTTTAATTATGTATTTTAAATTGAGATAACATGAAATTTTACCATTTTTTCTGTATTTGTTAATTAACATGGTAGAGAAAATTCTAGACCATAGTTGTTTCAAATATGAACATTGTAAGAATATATAACGTTTAGATTTGGCGTTTTATTTCATTTCCGAAGATGCCGAGTGTCCCAAAAATGACTGATGGATTTTAAAATTTAACAACTAGCAAACGGTGACAGATATTTAAAAAATTCTTGCATGAGGGTTATGTATGATGTCGGGAGTTTTTTTACTGTGACTCTTGATTTTAGTTCGAATTTCAAACAATAGATGGCGCTGATAGCGGTTGGCGCTCATTCGTGGCTGAAACTGACGTCACTCAGCATGGATGCGAAGAAAGGAGATTAAGGCAATGGAGTGGGTCTTCTTCGCCAGTAGAATCTTGCTCTTAGGCCCCGATTCTGAACTCATTCGATATGATTTCAATGGAATGAGTTGTTGCCATGGAAACAACAAATTCTTTGGTAGTGGAATACAACGTTCAGATCAGGGCATGAATGTAACAAGCAGTATTCGAGTTGCAGGCGATTTTACATTTATGAAGTTTTATTTTCCCGAATTAAATTACTTTTTATGGCCTGATTTAAAGTATCTTTTATTCATCGTATTTTAAAACTGCTAGGTGAAATAAACCCTTTTCAATAAATAGTGTACACTCTTTTAAAAGTACTCACTAGCAGATTGCGTAGCAAAATAACGAATGAAGATATGACGGATTCGATTTCTGTGCAGCTCTCACATACCTGCATTGCCGTCATTTCGCGAAACTAAATTTTCATATTGGTTAGATAAAATTCCCATAAATACTCATAAATGTAAAGTCGCCTGCAACTCGAATGCTGCTGGTTAAATCCATGCCCTGATCTGAACGCTGTATTCCACTATTGAAGATTTTGTTGTTTCATTCCAATGAAATCATATCGAATGAGTTCAGAATCGGGGCATAAGAGCAAGATTGTACTGGCGAATGAGACCCACTCCATAGCCTTAATCTCCTTTCTTTGCACCAATGCCGAGGCTAACGAAAAAGAAAGGCTACCGCGGTGCTTTACGCGTATCTTTTTTTACAGACCGCCGGAGTCACGTGATGCTCGAATCCACCAATGCAGATGTACGAAAAGAGCATCACGTCACTCTAGCGGTCTGTAAAAAAAGATAAGTGGAATGCACCGCGGTAGCCTGTCTATTTCGTTAGCCTCGACTAAGGCTCCTATAATAGGAGCTGACGCATATCCATTTTGTTTCGGATTATTCCTGCTCAGTTCAGCATCAATCTACCGCAACCGGAGTTGGGGTTGCCTAAGACTCGGTTCTGATTGGCTGAACCGGTTCTGATTAGCTTGGTTTTTCGACTGAACTCCAATTTGAGACCCAAATCTGCGAGGATGCGTCAGCTTGTATTATAGGAGCTCTAGCCTCGACCAATGCTGAGTGACGTCAGTTTCGGCCTCGAATGAGCGCCAACCGCTGTCAGCGCCATCTATTGTTTGAAATTCGAACTAAAATCAAGATTCACAGTAAAAAAACTCCCGCCATCATAGATAACCCTCCTGGAAGAATTTTTTTAATATCTGTCACCGTTTGCCAGTTATTGAATTTTAAAATCCATTAGTCATTTTTGGGACACTCTGTATATTAACCATTCCTTCTACTGAAAGAGTGCTCTATATTACTGTTAAACTGATGATTTAACTGCATTTCTAAGACATTTTTGAATGTATATTTAAAAAATGTATTTTTTATTTGTTTATATATTTCAAATTTTTAAATATAACAACTTCTGTTAGTATAAATTTTAAAAGAGTAAAATCGCCTTTTAATTGCCTACGCAAGTCACACGACAAATCTCGCAAGCTAATGTTTATCCTATGAAAGCGCTCTTTAGAAATTTCTTGATTTCATTTCAACATTTAAAATTTATTTTATTTTTATTTATTTATTTATTTTATTTTTATTTATTTATTTATTTATTTTATTTTTATTTACTTATTTATTTTTTTTATTTATTTATTTATTTTATTTTTATTTATTTATTTATTTAATTTTTATTTATTTATTTATTTTATTTTTATTTATTTATTTATTTATTTGCATAGGACAGCTAAGGACGGGCTGTTTTTACTTTTTCAATTTTAGCAGTTTTTTTTTTTTTTTTTTTTTTTTTTTTAAATGAAGATATCTGTAATTTCGGAAGAGGATCTGAATTATAATGTGGCCTCATAAAAATTCTACACCCAAACTCAAAAAATTAAAAAAGGTCTTGTTCATAGATCAACTTCAGATAATCTATGCAAAAATAATAGGAATAATAATTAATTAAAAATAAAAATATTGAAAAGTAAACGAGAAATTTAAAACGAACGCTCCCATAGCATTACCATTAGCTAGAGAGTGTTTTCGTGTGACTAGTTTAGGCTCGCGAAGACACTCGCTAACTAATTTTAAACCAATGGCAATGTTCTTTTAAAATTTCTTGTTTGGAAATAATTTTTTATTTTACTTATTTATATTATTATTTATTTATATTTTTATTTATTTATTTATTTATTTTATTTTATTTATTTATATTTGTATTCATTTATTTATTTATATTTGTATTCATTTATTTATTTATATTTGCATTTATTTATTTTTACTTATTTCGTTTTATTTTTTTATTTATTATTATTATTATTATTATTATTATTATTATTATTATTATTATTATTATTATTATTATTATTATTATTATTTATTTATTTTTATTTTTTTTTAGGGGGGTTAGGTTTATCTGAGGTCAATCACTAACCAGGTACTTTTTCAAGTTTTCAATTTTCATTGCAGTTATTATTATTATTATTATTATTATTATTATTATTATTATTATTATTAATGGGGATTTTGGCACCGGTTTCTAAACGGAAAATATTCTAAAGAAAAAAAAATTCTGTAATCTAAATCTATAAAAAATATATATATATGTATTTAAAAAAACAGTTTAGAGATAGACTTCAGCTTCTCTATGCCCCAAAAAATCATTTTGAATTATTGAAATGCAAATGAGAAATTTGCAAAAAAAAAAAAAAAAAAAAAAAAAAACGCTGACATTAGTTTGCGATTGCCTTCGTGTGATTAGTGTAAGGTCTTACCATTTTAACAATTTAAGGTCGAAGTGGAACATTTTCGGCAATGAAGAAATATATTTTTTTTAAAGAAGTAAATGGATTTTTATACCTTGAAGTATTTTACCTGAACTACCATTTCATATATTTTAAATTTCTAAGGTAACACATCCATTTAATCCCAGTACAAAATGAATTGGTTGAAGTCACATATTGAATAAATTTAAGCCGAGTAATCACGAGTATTTGCTCTTAAAGGAAATATGAAAACATTATCAATACTTTACAATACTGTAAGGATAATTTAATGGATAGTATTTTTTTTTCTGTTGTATCACATGTATTACATTTATTCAAATAAGTGTTACAAATGATTTTCTGTTTGACAAGTACAGAGAAATATCAATAAAACTGTAAGTATTTCTTAATCCTGAAATGTTGACTTTTATTTCAATGGTCAGAGTTTTTCAGTACAATTTAAGACTTAAATTATCGGGTTTCAATGTAATGTTTATTCATGAGATTATCACAAATGTGAATAATCAATATCTCTTGAACTTCCTGAAAATCTTTATCTATTTAAATAACCAATAGTTAGAGAATTTTACGAAAACTTTATTAAAATCCATTAGAGACCTTTTTTTTTTTTTTGTTGATTCTACATTTAATTCTACTTTTGTTGTTTTACAGTAGAAAGTTTTAATATTCGTGTGCGTTTAACATGGTTTTAGTTTTTTTAAATTTAAATATTTTACAGTTTTAAAATTTAAATTATCAGAAGTTTTTGATAATTTGTAGTTATATAATTAAAAATTTAAAATGTATAAACTACAAAAAATTACATTTTTACTTACCCATCATACGTAGTATAGGGTAAGTGTTGTAATCGTTTTAAAAAACGAAAAAAAAAATTACGGATTTACACGTTTCAGACACTGGCCGAAAAACATATTTTTAGAAAAAAAAAATACCGTCCGTCTGTTTATGTGTGTGTGTGTCTGTCTGTGTGTCTGTAAACGCTCTATCTCCCAAACACTTTGAGATAGATACTTGAAATTTGGTATGTACTTAGTATGTAATAATGAGAAGAAGCTTATTGAATTTCAGTAACCTCGATTATCCGGAACTAGTTTTTACTTACTTTCGAAATATTCGGTCTGATAAAAGACATATAAAACTTTTCGAAATTATTTATTTTAAGGAGTGAATATAAAAGAAAAGAAAATAACATAAATTTTGCATAAAAAATGAAGTCGATCGGATAATTAGCTGCCGAGATATTTGTAATCCTATTTTCCACTCTCTTCGATTTCTCATGACTCTGTATTTCATTCAAATTTTAATTCAAAGATATATTTTAATTAGAAATGAGACGCTTAATCCGACGCAGTAAATGTTTAGTTAATATGATTATTATTTTTGGAGTTATAAGGCTGTTTCTTTTACGCAATTCAGTAATATAGCATTTAAAGTTTATGACGTCATTAACCCAGGATTTTATTCGAATTGCAATGCGTTTTATGAATAGTTTACATATGTTTTATTTTCATATTTTATACTATGCATATCCATAATGGGTAAGTATTACGGTGGCCTCCAACGACTAGTTTAAATATATATTAAAAAATGTAGAAAAGTGAGTTAAATCATAAGTTAACAGTAATATAGAGTGTACTCTTTCAGTAGAAGAAATATTTAATATAACTTCAGAAATGAAACAAAACATTAAATATAAATGTTATATATTTTTACAATGTTCACATTTGAAACAACTATGATCTAGAATTTTTTTCTAGCTTGTTAATACCAAAATACTGAAAAAATTGTACAACTTCATGTTAAAACAATATTAAATGCAGAATTAAAGATGTACAAGGCTTATATTAACTGAATATTTGCAGGAAAATTATTAGCTTTCAATATTAATATGATTCGTATTCGTCTTACGATATTTAAGTACCTTGTTATTAAGTATTATAAAATAACCTTCATGAATCAAGTCTAGAGAAATCTTGGGACATTAATAAAAGTGATTTCAGATCAAATTCTCAACCTTTAATCCATCATTAACTTTGTGTAAAAGTGTCTAAGTAGTCAAATGACGTTTAAATTAAACTAATAGATTGCTATTAAATGTTATGTATCAATCTTCGGACTTCATGTTTTAACATGATAGTTGAATTTAATTAATAAAATAAGTATTATATTGAAACTAGGAATATAATTTTTGATTTTCTGAGTAGAGTCAAATACAAAGAAACATCAATAAAACAATAAATTATTTCTTAAAACCGGAAATGTTGACTTTTATTTCAACGGCCAGAGTGTTTCAGCATAATTTAATACAAATTATCGAGTTTCAATGTAACGATTATTCATATTACTATCTCAAATGTAAATAATCAATTTGTCTGGAACTTCCAGAAATTCTTTAACTTTTTAAAACACCAATAGTTAATGCATCTTACGAAAACTTGTATTAAAGCCTAGTAAAAATCTATTTTTTTCCGTTGATTCAATGAGAGGTGTTCAAATGAAAGTGATTCGAGGTGTGTATCCGTGAGATGTGTAGGGACAGAAATGAGACAGATAAATAGATAGAAAAAACAATATTTAATGAGTGAAATGCATACCAAGTTTGTTTTTTAAAAAAATCACCCATGGCGTTTAAGCAGGCGTCCCATTGTTTAGGAAGGTTACGAATTTCGTCCGCGAAGAACGATGTCGGTTGATCATGGAAACGTTTAACTCCGTTGCGACGTCACGAATGTTTCGACGTCGATTTCCCTTGATTGCAGTGTCAATGTCCGTAATCAGCTTCTCTGTCACAACTTTGTGCGCCTGATCGGGCCCAGGCGAATCCGTTGTCTCCTGTCGACCTCGCTAACCATTATTGCCCACCTCGTCACTGTGAGCTTCGACACATACGTGTCACCGTACACATACACAGCCAGCATTCTGCGATGAATATCAACCGGCTTACACCCTCCCAGTGTTAAAAACTTAATTTCAGCTCCCTGATGTGTTTTGGACGCAGTTGCATCCACACCAGCCATTTTTAACTGAATGCCACGTCCTTACGAATGCAGTTTTCAGAAATCTGCTTGGGCATGCGCACGCGTGGTTCATGCACGTTCACTATCGCGTTTGTTTCACGAAAATACATTGAAAACTGATCGCATGCGACGCTTCGAATCACTTTCATTTGAACACGCCTTATATATTGGTTTTACAGTAGATAGTTTTAATATTCGCGAGCGTTTTACATGGTTTTCCTTTTTTAAATTTAAATTTTGTTTTCAGCTTTGGAATATGTTTATTTTATCTATAATGGTACATATGAATTTTCTCATACATATTTAACATTCAATAAATTTTCATGGGCTGTTTTCTACGTTAATCGCTATTATTAATCTGAATTTCTAAAAGTATATTTATTTTACAAACTGCAATTTTTAAGGAAATTTGAAAAAAAAAAAATTAAATATTTTTAGTGGCTATGCTTTTAGAATTCACATGAAAGTGAAAAGTTACATGTTGTTGTTCCTATGCCTATTATGCTGCCCCAAAATATTTAAATTACCACTTATGTTTTTGTAGCGAAATTTTGAAGTACTTTTTTCGTATTAGATCTATTTTCCACGGTTTGAAAATTATCTACAAGTTTTATTGTTCTTATACCGTTGAACTTGTCCTGTTCTCCTCTAAACACTTCTATTCTGGTTATTGTCATCCTTCGCGTATTTCAGGTTGCATGTTTAAAAAATAATCAACAATAACTATCTCTGTTTTGACGTATTTCCATCAGCTGAATATTTTCCCTATGAACTATTTTAGGTAGATTTCGTAAGAAATACTACCTATTACATTCTCCCCTAATTTGGAATTTTTGAAAAATTTTTGCAGATCTACGCCGATCATGACTCCCAGAACCCAAAAACACCCCCTGTTCAAAACTTTATCTATCTATCTATCTATCTATCTATCTATCTATGTCACTGTTTTATGGACACGATAGCTCCTATAATTCTGCACAAATCTCTTCCAAACTGATACATAAACTCAAGGGGCATAAAATCTCGGTCAAGTTCGTTAATGTGCAAAATCGGACCAGGGGGGTAATGGGGGGTGTAAAAACAGAAAAAACCCCATAATTTCTTAATTATGATACGTATCGAATCCGTTTAAAATTATTATTACTTATAGGAAAAGGGCCGAAAATTGATGTATGACAGATTTTTGATATCATTAAAAATGGCCCCAAGGGGGGGTTTAGAAGAAAAAAATTCATAACTTCGTCAATTCAGAAGATATAAAATCCGTTTGAATTTATTATAAATCCTCTTAATAGTATATACAACTTTTATATTGGCAAGTTATTCATAGGACCAACCCTTATAGCAAAAAAAATTTTAAAAAAAATCCCTGCCGGCTATGTCTGCAAACAAGTTAAGTTTTGAAGTGGGCGTTTCCAAATACCGCATCATGGCAAAAAGTTCATTTCTTACGCAATTCCTAACAAACAGGTGCCCCACGGTCTGCGTCTTTGAAATCTACCTGTGCCTGTAGGCCGAGCCGTCAGGGATTTTTTATTATTAATCACAAAATGAAATATGAATCAAAAATTTTGAATTCATTGAAATCAATATACATTAAAAAAAATGCTCATAAAAATATTTTCTATACTTAAAAATTTAAGGTATGCTTAAACTTTTAGAACAATTTTGGTACCAAAATATTTTAAATACTTGAAAATTATGTATCTATTAAGTAGACAATAAATTATTATTTATAATTTTACGCTTTGTATTTTATAAACCGTAAGCGTATTATGTGTGAAAAAATTAAAACGGATCTGATTATTTAATTTTTTATTTAGTTGGGAAATACTCCCAAGTTAACATACTTTTCTGACATTTTTTTTATAAAGTTAAATGTATTGTCTTCGCTTGACGCTTTCAAGAATTCGTTGAATTGTTGTTGTAACGAAATATGTGATTAGGTTGGTTGTGAACAAAAGCCATTTTATCATGTGTCAGAGCGGAATTTTCACAACTAAAAGTAGACAAACTTTGTTAAAAAGTTTTAAATTTAAATTGTTAAAAGATTATTTTTTTTTAACTTAATTGTCATGTAACTTGAAACATTTAAACGAGACTTATCAAAATATGTATTGTCGAAAATGCTACTTATTTGATTCTTAGTTTAACCTTTCAGTGATCGCGTTTAAGATGTTTGCATGGGCAGTCGTGTGAGATACATATTGCACACATTAGTTACGCATACAAATGCGTAGTAATTTTCATTGAAATATGTGAGATCAAACATTTTCTTTTTATTCCTGAAGATACAGAAGAATTTGTGAGTTATTTCTCTAGATATTCGACAAAGCATCTAAAATCGGAACTGTACGGTGACTTTTGTTAAAAAAGTGTACTAACAATACTAACAAGGAAGATCTCCTTATAGTGCGTACTCAGAATATTTTGAAAAACATGCTAATGAAACTAGTCATGTATGTAATAAAGGTTCAGTCAAATTTAATTGCTGAATCCCAGTAGCAAAACCGTAAATAAATAAAATACTTTTGAGTATTTAGTGCGAAAAGACGAACGCTCCATCCGATTTGGTAAGCAACATCTTTCCTTGAAACGATTTTAACGTATTTCGAAATTGCTTGTTAAATGAGTATTTAAATGCGCAGTACTTAATTATTTAAATTTAAACGATGAAATAGTTTTTTATTTTTCTGTAAGCTTACGTATATAGTATGAATGTTGCGTTATGATGCAGTTACTTAATTTTACACGGTTTCACCGGTAAGGTAAGTTATAAGTGTATTTTAAAAGTAACTGCACGATTAAGGACGATGTTTCTATACATTTCGATATTGAATAACACGCTGTTTCCATGGAAACAATATTAACTTCTTGTTGTCTCTGACACTAACCGAGGCTAACGAAAAAGACAGGCTACCGCGGTACATTCCAGTTATCTTTTTTTACAGACCGCTAGTATGACGTGATGCTCTTTTCGTACACCTGCATTGGTGGATTCGAGCATCACATGACTCCCGCGGTCTGTAAAAAAAGATACGCGTAAAGCACCGCGGTAGCCTTTCTTTTTCGTTAGCCGCGACACTAATAATATCGAAGTCAATTGACAGTGTTCAGAATCGGAACCCAATTTTGAAATTGAAGCAGTTTTTATCTATGAAAATCTTATTCTATTCTATACCATAAAGCACGATCATGAAATGTCATTATAAATACATATAAATTTATATGACAAAACTGCAGCTATAAAGGTATACTAATTAACCTCAACTTACTTAAACTATTTCAATATGGAGAACAGAAAGAAGTTTTCTTTAAAGTATATTCATCATAAAAGCGTATTCTTTTATATTTAATTGTATCGCCAACCGGCAAAAAATCGCCAAATAAAACTAAATAATTTTTTTTTCTTACGGATGCTGCTATATCAAAGTTCCACAGGAATGTTTTGTATAAACATATATATCCTTATGACAAGAATATTTTGTAATATTTTTAAAACAATTTCTGTGTATGCTCTTGTAGAGACCTTCCTTGTAAGTAAAATTATTTTTCTTAATAGCAGATTGAAATAAAAGTTATTTTCAGGGAGATTTAATAATAATATAAAATATATAATATTAATTTTAAAATTAGAAATATATATTTCAGCATACTTTTTTATTTTCAATTATAAATTTAACGTTTTCTTACCTTTATGAATTATACAAACATCAACGGAAGTATCTCCGACATGTAAAGATAAACCAGCTCTCCATCACTTTACTGTCTTTTCTTGTCTGTGTGTCTGTGTGTGTGCCTGTGCGCGTGTGTGTGAGAGAGATGAATAAAAGTCCAAAATTTAATTTTAATTACTGTAGTTTTAGTAATTACCTTTATTTTTTAATGTTCACTTTTATATATTTTTGTCTTACCCTATTATGCTTTCTGATCTTTATCTATTACGAGAATATGTACGGATTGATTTTTCACAGTATAACATATCTTTAATTAACATTTAATCATCCATCCTATATTTGATACCTTCAATACTATTCTTTAAATCAACATTTGAAAAATTTTAATTTGGAAGAAAGGAGATAACGTAATGCTGGAATTAACTATAACTCGTTCTTTTTCAGATTTTTTTTTAAATCATTTTTGAATATCAATATTTTATTAAGGCAAGACAAACACGAATGGGAAAATCAAGTGTACGATTAATTAAATTTTTTGTCGCTAACTGATTAAAAAAATCAAATGCAAATATACTTTTGAAATTAAAAAAACAATAATTTAGTTTGTTGAGTTTCCTAATCCATTATTCATAAGTTTCTAATTTTCTTTAAATTCAGTTCAATTTACTCAAACATCATTTAGAAATGCATTGAAATGATATGATTTCTTTGTGTGTAAGTATTAAAATAATTATATAGTAAAAGAATAATATTAAACTTTCTGATCAAATTTGAAATATTTATTTTCTAATGCACTACTCAATATAAAAATCCTTTTGTGCTATTTCACTTTGTTTTTAAGGCGGTATTCAAAATAATTTTTTTCCACGCTCAACAACTCAAAATTTTGAGACACATTCTCAGACACATTTTTTAAAATAAAAACATGAAACTTGGCGGAGTGATTTATGAAGACATTTATAAGGGCCCCATGTTTTTATTTTACGTTTAATTAATTAGAAATTGAGTTACAAACAATTATTTTCACACTACGATATTTTTTTTTGTTTCCAGCGTTATCGCTTCGGGAAATTCCGTACAAAATGTCCACTTTTTGACAGCCTTTTTAAAAATATATTCTGCCTTTATCAAAAAATCGAGACAATACGGACATTATAAAGTTTCTGAATAAGAGAACCTGCCAATTGGATGCATTTTAGAGCAAAAATGAATTTAAAAATGCGTCTCAAAATAAGCAGTTTGGATTTGAATACACCCTTAAATAGAATAAAAATATGCATTCCAGAAATTAAAGGTGAAGCTTCGAAGACACATGCGAACATTTTCGGTTCCACGTCACATAATTACAGTTAAAATGATTTGCGCTGATGAATTATGCAATATCTATAGTAACAAAAGAAAAGTTTTTGGTGTACGCTATCAAAGGCAGTGTGGCTCCCAAATTTCAAGTATATACAGTGAAACTTCCATTTAACGAAGTCTCATCGTTACACTTAAAAACTTCGTTATGAAGAAAATTCGTTAAATAGAAATTGACTTAAATTCATGAAATTTATTCTTCAGATATGACAAACAGGTATTGGATTCAGAAGCATTTGGTTCAGTTTTAATTATGAAGTTGTCTTTTACAAAACAGTTGTGTACGGTCGATGAAATCAGGTCACATTTCCAATCTTTGGATCAAGTTTTCATTAGCTCTGGTACTTAGGTTCTCAAACTAATGTTTTCACGACATTGTCCTTTCTGATAATGTACTTCAAGATTTTTTTATTATTCTTTAGACTAAAGGCTGAAGTTTAGAAGTTGTATTGAAAGGAACAAAAAATCTTCGATTTGCATTTTGAAGCACATTCTTGTGGATGTACAAAGCAATTGTCTACCAGCAATGAAAGATTAGAATGATAACTGTCTGGCTGTAATTGGTAATTTTTTGCTTCAATACATCTGACGTCACTGCTTTTGCTGCCATTTCGTCACTGTATCTTCTATATCGTTGAATGTAAAAAGGGGATTTTGACTTCTCCCAACTGTCAGTGTTGGAGTCTCGGTTTGGGAGGGTAATGATAACAATTGTTTTTCTTAGTGTGAAAAAAAAATTGTTTTATTCATCACCAAACAGAATGGAAATTATTTAAATGTGTTCATTTTCATACAGTCCGCTGAAATAAATTCGAATATCCATTGCAACAGCAACCTCTTAATTTGAATTCTGCACACGTACTAAAGTGAAATGAACTTCGTTATATAGAATATATTTTTCGTAATATGGAGATTAATTTACATGCTAATGGTGTTCAAAGTCAAAGTTCTGTAGAAAATTTCGTTAAGTGGAAAAATTCGTTAAATAGGGACTTCGTTAAAGGGAAGTTCCACTGTATTGGGGATAGATTTTCATAGGAAAATATAAAATTATACAAATTCTTGGTTGTAGGCTACAGAAGACAATAGGGTGCCCAGCATTATGATCGGTTAGAAAGACTTACGTTTAAATATATAAAATTATTCAACATCGATTTTAGATATATCTAAAGTAATTATCACGAGCCCAAAACTATAACGGGCCAAAACTGAATTTGATTTTGGTTAATTAATTTTGATGAATAAATAAAATCATCGCTTTAGAAATAAACAAAATCAGAAGCAGTAAAAAATACTATATATTAATGCAATGATTCATCATATTAAATTCAATGACATTAAAATAAAAAAATATATATATATACACATCGTTTTAGAACACAACGTGTGCCGAATAGATATTGTTTAATAGACATCATTGCTGATTACGCAGGAATTTCCTTTCTTTGCCTTCGTTTAGTTCACGTTTTTATAGTTCTAACGTTATTTCTAGACGATATTTCGTGCTTTAAGGAAGAAAGAACATTCTCAAAGTTGCCTTAAGCCATTTTCAGTTGTTTGAATCAAAAAAACTTTATGGTTCATAAAAAAAATAGCATGAAAAACTATTGTATGACTTAAATGACTTAATTTGTAAAATATTGACTTTTATTGCAGAATATACTACGAAAGCAATTTCAGTGTAAGTTGTTGGAAAATAATAATAAAACTAGTAATAACTATAATAAAAAAAACTATAATACTAAAACTAGACCCTCCCGGCGTTGCCCGGGCCCATGATAACGAAATTTAAAAAAAAAATCATGTTTTTATTATTTTATATCTTTAACATGATTTTGTATGAAATTATATATTAAAATGAAAAAATCGCAAAAAACTATTTATGTTTAGCGATAAAAATGCTTATTTTCTTGTTTTTTTTGCCTGAACTCTTTGAAATCTTTATTGGTTATAAATAAAACGATTTTGCAGCCTGTGTAAAAATTTTGTGAAAAAATATTATCTACTTCTGAAAGAATTTTTTTCTTGCTTTTTTTGTTTGTTTTTGTGTCGGCTCCTTAGCAATAAAAAATAGTTCTCATCTTCCGAACTCTCTGAAATTTCAATCGGTTATAAATATAACTGTATCCAAGCTCTCTTTAAAATTTTATGAAAAAATATGCAAGTTTAGTAGTCAAAACATGAGTTCTTAAAAAAATAATAAGAAGAAAAAAAAAGCTTTCAACGAATGGCCATATTACGCCATTTTTTTCAATCAACCCTTTTCAATCTCTCTAGGCTAAACAGGTGAGGGCTAAACACGTTTGCCGCTTCTGGAGGCAGAAGCCTTAAAAAAAGAACGTTGAAGCACACGCAAAAAGACGATTTTCGTGTGGAAAAGAGATTGTGAATTTGACAGAATGTGCTTTTCACTTCAAATACATAAATAATGGAGAAAATTGCAGTAAAAGGACTTGTGTAATATAAAAACAAAATATTTATTTAAGGATGCTAGGTAGAAAATGAACACCTACATAAAATTTGTAACATATCGTCGCAACCGTGTCAAACTATCGAATGTGAAAAAATGCATTTTTCTTATTTTTAAAAATGGGCCGATTGTTACCACTAAATTTTATTAGAATTCTTCGCCTAGTAAGAATACTAATAAACTTTCTGTGAATAACATGGGTTGCAAGTTTGGCCTTCTTTTTTAGTCAGAGATGCTGAATTCATACCGGAAATTTTGAGAGAAAACTTTAAAAACACAATATAATGCATGATCTTAACTCTAGCAGTGAAGCGCTACAGGGCACTTTCTTATTGTGTAGAGAACCATGTTTTCTACACAATATCTAATAAATGATTGCTGATTTTACCTAGGCGGAACAGTGTTACTATCTAAGATGCTGATATGGATTTAAATTAAAAGAAGAAATAAAGGAATTGGAAAGTAAGTAGTTCAAGAGAGTGGAGTAAGGGGGTCTTAAATTGGAACAAATCTCCTTCAGAAAAATGGGTGAATCGCAACTCATGGAGAAACCTTTAAGGGGTTATAGAACACATCTAAAACAATCTATTTTCGACTAACAATGCATGGACATATCATCAGTGGAGAACTGCTGGATGGCACTGTAATTATACAGATAACTCTCTGGTTTTTCAGACACATCGTCATCCCTACCGTGGTTTTAAAAAAGGATGGTTGGTTTTACAAATCAGGAAAAGACGGACATGCATTTCATGCATGATGCTACAGTTGTGAATTCTCTGGAAGTTCTAATTGTGTAGTAAACACGGTTCACTAAACAATAAGAAAGTGTCCTGTTGCGATTCACTGTTTGAGTAAAGGACAATGCATTAGATGGCGTTTTGAACTTGTCTAGGTGTGTTCTATCACTCCTTACAGATTGGACCATGAGTTCAGGGACCCCGTATATATGTACTTATAACCCATAATCTTACTTATTACTTTAATATACAGTTTTGTTATCTTAAAGTACCTGCGGTCATAAAATAAATAATTAACAATTAAATTAAGCGTTGTGTACTTTTTTTTTAAGATAGCCTTTACTCTATGACATCTATGACAATTAAATTGATTCCCGAAAGAATTAATAATATTTAAAATATTCCAAGCAATAAAATAGACTATTAAATAAAATAATCAACACATGGTGCAAATTAAAAATTAAAATTTAATATTGACAATTAACAAAAGTTTAAAGATCATAATATATATATATATAATGGTTGCATTCTTTTGAATGATTATGATGGGGTGGTGGCGTTGTATTGGTTAATTTTTATACTTACTTTATATTTAATTATAAAAAAAAGGGGGGGGATACTGCTCAAAATTGAAGGATATATTAGTGTTAGGAAGGAAAATTATGTTGAATTATTATGGAAGTGGGGTGGTGTTGTCTGGTGGACTTAAGGTAAGTTTAGTCAAATACAGTTGCATTATTTTCAGTGATAATAATGGGGTAGCTGTGTTATATTGGTTAATTTTTATATTTACTTTATTTAATAATTTTAAAAAAATGGAAGGATAAGTTGGTGGTTGTTAGTTTCTATTGTAAAATATTTGATGTATTTTATGGTAACTATGCTTAAGATATAGTATAGGAATATCCATTAGTTAGCTCTTACAGTTAATATATCATATATATCAATATATTTTAATCTATAAATTATCTAAAACTTTTACTAGATAATTAAGATTATTTACAATATTTTTCTCAAATTATTATATTATATTAAAGTTTAATTATAAGGTTTGTGTTATTATAAGGAATATGTTTATACAAAATATTATATAGCAATATACATTTTTAATTCATTTTATATGACATAAAATATTATCTTATTATATTTAGATTGCATTCTCAAATTACCATTATGAACTTAATTTTTAGATTCAAAAGTTGTTATATTACTTGTATATTGTTTAATATGATGTTTCAATAGGTATGAATATCCTCAATTTTATGACATTTCTTTTTAACAAGGTCTTAAATTATTATTATTATTATTATTATTATTATTATTATTACTATATTTTAAAACTTATATTTATTAATATTTAATTTTAATATTAACTCCGTCATTTTATTTTATTTAAAGATCCTCTCTTTTTTGAATGATACAACAATTTTTATTTAAACATAATTCATTTAAATTATGTAAATGTTACACATGTTTAATTATAGATGGCAGCACCCAATGAACGCGTCTAAAATACTCAATTAGAATCTTAAAGATTTGTTTTTATATTACTTTGCAGTATGTTCTATTACTGATTGAAATTTATAAATTCTGAAAAAGAAGAGAAAAAGAAAAAAAAAGAAATAAGTGTAATTATTTCATAATTTTATGTACATTTTTTTATTAATTTTTTTAATTAATATATGCTTTTTACAAATTTATCTCTTTTTATGTTTCTTAAATCATAAATTGTAAAGCTATCTTCTTTTTTCTTGTTCATTGACATATCGCAGTCAATAATTCGACTATCATTAAGTATATCGTATCATTTCCCCCTTTTTTTAATGCTGTAAATATTTTAATTTCAAAATTGTTTTCATTATCATTATGATTGAACATAGTTTTAAAATAAGATAATAATAATTTATAGGTGTATTTTAATTATTTTTAAATTTTTAAACATAGTTAATTTATTAACAGCCAATGTAACGGATATATGCAATGTGCATTTGTAACGGATAAAGTAGTTTTTGATAGCTAAATTGGCACTGGCTCGTTACGTTTTACTGCTATATTTCTCTTCTTGTTTAACAATTCTTTATTAAATACGTTTTGGTATTTAATAATACTCCCTATTAATTTATTTTTGCATATATCATGCTCAGTTATTCAATATTTGTACATTTTATTCTTTTTTTTTTTTTTTTTTTTTTTTTTTTTTGACTTTGTAATTGATTGGGCAATTTAAGTTAATAAATTTGACTCATAGCTATTTACTGAAATATAAATCAATTACATTTTACTTATATTAGTGGAATATTGCTCTTGATAAAGTGTTCCACTATTAAGTTTCCAATTTCTTCTTGTAATAATTTCCACCTTCTGTACATTGAAGTTTTTTTCCACTTATCTTTAAGTATTTTTCCAAACTTATTTTAATTTTGAGAATCTGAAATTTGTGGATATATGCATTTGTATTGTATTATAATTATCGGTTTATCTATTGTCGATTATTTATGTGGTTTAATGGTTATTATTAACAAGCGTTTTATTATATATATATAATGCATTACTCAGATTTCTCAGTAATATATACTAAAATCAATTCTTACGTTTACTTTCTAAGCAGAGCTATTAATAATTGCGAGTTCGATTACGCTGATCTCTTTGGCAGCGATTAAGTTGAAAAAGAAGATGAAAGTACGATTTATCATCCGCAATGGTCGAATAATTTGTGAAATGTAAATTTTGAGCTAATATTTTTCAAATGCCTTTTATATTAAATTTATAAAATATAAAATTTTCATAAGAATTTTATTCTTTCTGTTCATTTACGTATTCTTTTTAACGCAACAGTATTTTAATTTAGTACTTTGGGTAAAAATATAATTTTTATTCAGATAAATTAATTTGGTTTTTAGTAATAAATAAAATGAGAAGTAGTAGAAATTATATATATATAAGTATGTAACTAATAAAATGGCTTAAATTCTGCTGGATTAATCTCAAATCACGCATAGCGTTTTAACAAATTGTGCGCCGAGTAGAGATATTTTAATAACCGTTTGATGATTACAGGATTTCGTTCCATTTTTTTTTCTCTGATTTGTCATTTTTATTTTACAAACTTTATTTCGAGAAGATATTTCATAATATAAGAACACGAAAACATTCCCAAAATTGCCTTAAACCATTTGCAGCTGTTTGAATCCAATAACTTAATAGTCCATGGAGAAAATAACTTTGATAAATATTGTATGCCTTTAAATAAAAACATTAACTAGTTGAGCCTAGTATGTAGAAAAATAATAAAGAAAGTTGTAGAAAAAAAGTTTAAGTGATATAAAACTTTTTTTTTTCTACAGAGATAGACTTTGAGAAATTGAAATTTTCAGATAACTTTTTCCGAATCATTTTTTAATGAATTTATGAAACATAAAACGTTAAGGAGAACTTTATATATTCTGTAGAAATATATTTTATGAGATCGTAATTGTGTTTAATTTGGTACTTCGGGGGGAATAGATAAATTGGATTTAATTTTTCTACGGGTAAAAAGAAATGAAATTTATTTTAATAAAATCTAAAGAATTTTTTAAAGTATTAACAATTGATAGTAGCATCCAAAAGAACTCTTAAAAAAGTAATTTTTATCTAAACGATTTCTTTATATTTGTATTGCAGTATAAAGAAGAATTATTCATTTAATTCTTTTAATTATTTATATTTCAGATTAAATAATATAAGCCACAGTAATATAGTATATAAATATATATTTATAATGTATTAAATTCAATTACATAAAATAAACCACCCTCGACATGTTAATAGACATCGTATAAGATTGACGATTACAGTATTATTTCGTCTTTCTTTTCATTGATTTTGTACTTCATCGTTCAATTTACATTTCTAAAAGATATTTTGTGCTCTAAGGAGGAGAGAACATTACCAGAGTTGCCTTAAATCATTCTCAGTTGTTTGAACAATAAACTACATGGTACATGAAAAAATAACATGGATAAATATTGTATGACTTTAATGTGTTTAGATATCAAACATTAATTATTTAACACAGAATGTATTCAAAAAGGAATAACTGTAAAAGGTGTAGGAATATAAGGTAGAAAATTGTAGCAAAAAGGATTTATTTATGTAATATTAGAACTACGCATTTTCTGTATGGGAAAATAATTTGTCAAACACAAATTTTCAGATAGATATTATCAAAGTGTTTTATCATAAATTTATGAAATATTGAATGTTTTGCAAAATATTTTATACTAAATTAATGAAAAATTGAAGGATCGAAAGGTGAATGTGGGCACACCTTTAAATTTTATACCATAATTAATATAATTAAAACAATAACATAATTTTAGTATTTAAATGTTATTAATATAAATTTTAGATAAATGTGTTTAAAAAAAATCGCTCAAGTCCTTAATATATGTTATTGTTTTATTTATTTATTTATTTATTTTGAATAGACATCAAAAGAAATATCTTTAATTTAACGAATATTTTATTCATCAGAAATTTATACAACCGCTTATCTTTTTCAACCTTACAATAGATCTGTAAAATTAATATTTAGCCAATAAAAAATGGAATGTGAGTACAGTTTTACAACAATTTCTGAATAGCACCTTATTTTACGCCAAAAAATGTTTAAAATTCTGTGATTAAATATGATTTCTAATCTAAAATAGTAGTGATTTGCTCATTGGAAATTCTAAAGAACGAACAGTAATATGTGTCATGTTTTTACTCCAAAAGTATAAGCAATTATGCATATAATCAGAAATTTACTTTTATATAAATTCAAAAAATCAAATAATCTGAGAAAGTAGGGACAAAGACAATTACTTATATAAAACTAGAACGTCAAATAATACAGCATAAATTTATATAATTACAATGCAGCGGTAATAACAACAATACACTAATTTTAATATGCGATAACTTTTAAATAAATATCCTTAATAGTTACATTTTAAATAATTAAAGTTTTATTTTAGAATATTTTACTAAAATCACAAAAAAATGTTACAGTACAATACAAGAAAGTTGTGCGCTATTTTAATTTAAATTTAGCTCTTTAAACATATTTGTAAGTTCTTTAAAAATGTTGCTTTTAATTTCTTATTCACAACACATACTCATTTATCGGGATCAATGTCATTTTAGGTTAAAATAGACACAGTAAATGAAAAGAGATCTAATAAAATTTAAAATGTCAAGGTACTTTGATAACAAGAAAATTGTTAATTTATTTTTATTTTTAAAATGAAAAAAAAGAAACAACGTGAACACTCTTTTTATTTTATACTATAATTATTGTAATTTTAAAATGAGAACTCCTACGTAATATGTTTAAAAAATAGAGAGCACACCCAAAGTTTCCTTAAACCAGTGATTTTTAGGCGGTGTGCCGCGACATACTTGTGCGCCGTGGGAGGTCCTCGGATGTGCTGCGAAAATTTATATCAAAATTCGACAATCTAACAAAAGTATTTAAAAACCTTTTAACCGTTAGGCCCATGTTTTTCCGTTTCTAGAAAGCATGTTAAAATTGCTGTAGACAAAAATGTTTTTAACAGATGTTTTTTTTTTTTTTTTTTTTTTTTTTTTTTTTGAATGGAAAATAGAATGAGGGGAAATAAAGGATATTACAGCATCAAATTTCGAAAAAAAAAATATTTATATGCTGGTATTCCATTCTGTTAAAGCAAAATGGAAATTAAATGCAACAATTTTCTTACAAAATTTAACAATATTTTTTCCCTATATAAGAAAAATAATAACACATGTAAACGCACTTATACTTTCTGTTATAATTGTTTTTTTTTAAATGTAAGTGATTTAAAAAAAAGAACGAAAAACTATGCATTAGGCATGGATTTTGACAATTTCCGACACTAACAGAATATTATTAAGACATATAATTTCTTCATACTATGAAATGAGATATAGAAATAAGCAATTTAAATAAAGTACATTTAATGATTTTTTGCCATGGATCATAATGTAACGGAATTCTTTAGTGCATCACTGTAAATGTAATATAAACGCTAGACCACATCATTTTCAAAAACAAACATTCTATAGTGAATCACAATTATATATAAAAATTACACGTCATGCAAAGTATATTTACGTGAATTAGAGCACGGATAGACGGACAGATAGGCAAACCGAATTCATAAACATTTTAAACTATACTGGGAAATGTTAAAAATTTACTACGGCTAGAAACAGTTTGTAAAACAAAATATCTCACTCCATTTTTATTTACATAAAAACTCATGAAAAAAAATATACAAAACGAGTGATAATAATCCTTCTAATCTGTAAATACTTCAACATTTACTGTCTTGAAAACAGACAGGTAGAACGTCGAGAAGCTGCTAGTGAGGAAGTCAGAGGTCTCTAGCTAATAGCCGATGTCTTGTTATGATAAAAAATGATGAATTGCCTCTAATGTACTCTCTACTAGCTATTAGTTCATTAATTCCTCAGTTTCGTAGTCATTTCATCATATTTTATGATAAAACTCAACGCATTAGCGTAAAATTAAACTGCAGTTTAATGCATGGGATATGAGATTATTTTATAGTCTATTTTCTTTTCAATTGAATTTAAAGTATTATATTTAAATTGCTTTAATAATACTCAAATTGGTAATAGATTTGTGTAAATAAATATTTAATGTGTATTTTGTTTGCACGATATCGAAACATTCGAAAAATATAACGATAAATAACTATCATATAACTATATTTGACTATCATCTTATTTCTTCCTGTCTTTTCATGTAGTACATTATCTGTTCAAAAGTATCTAGGAACTTTCGATTTCAGACTTTTTTTTTTTTGATATCCAAGAGAATTACTTGACTAATTCGTCTGAGAACTTCACAAATGTAAAGAGCATGTTTGAACACATTCTTTTCAACAAACGGTAGGCCGAAATATCATTTAGGGGTCCAACAAGGATTTGTATAAAAATATTAAGTCTACGCGATCACCCTGTAAAATAAGATACTCGAAATTATCTCTGGCTGAAGCACATTATTATGTGGGTCATTTAAAACAGTTGTGTTCATGTGTATAAGAAAACCAGATATGTTGACGGAGATATAAAAAGTTCTTTAAAAATTTTTTTAAAAATCTGCATACTTTTTCTTTTTAGGTAACTTAACAAAGTTCCGTCGAAACAATATACTGCAATTAAAATATATATTAATAATATTTAATAATAATGAATAATGAGAATAATAATTAATTAATTATAATAATGTTTAATAATAAGGAATAATTATAATAATAAAAATAATAAATTAATTATAATAACATTTAATAATAATAAATTTTAATATTTAATATTTATATATTAAATATTGGATGAAATATGAGGACTTACGTGAATTATTTTTTAACTGCACATAAACAAAACATTTCTTTCATGAATTCAGTTGCCAACTATATCAAACAACACATATAAAGTTTTACTAGAATATCGTGAAAATTCAGAAAGTTATAGGCGATATAGACATCTGAATTTCAGTTGTTTTCTTAAAGTAGCTCAATGATAAGGGGATTTTCACAATTTGTTATCTTTCTCTTTTCTTTAATTTACTGTCATTTCTTATCAATGTTTTGGTTCTCTTTGAAAAACCATAAAAACAAGCTCATTCCAATAATAATAATAATAATAATCAAAATCGAAATCGAAATATTAGTTCAAAATCTGCGTATGGGCATACGTTAAATACATAATTCTTTCTTGGAAGTCGGTTATTCAAAGAGGACAATTTGTGGAAAATCCTTTATTAATAAGCTACTTTTAAAATGCAACTGAAATGTAGCATATTATATTCCCGATAGCTGTGTGAATTTTCACGATATTCTATTGGCCGTTTTTATGAGTTGTCCTGTATATTTGATTACAATTTTTTTCAAACAAAAAACAACAACAAATGTATATATATATATATATATATATACACTGTAAAAAAATTCGTAAAATTTCAGTAGATTGATGTTAAATTAACTTAAAAACCCTGCATGCTATTTAAAAAAAAAAGGGGGGGGGGCGGAATTAAAGCAGAAATGTTTAAATAAATATTTATATCCAAATGAATTTACATGATATTCTTACACAAATAAACTCAAATATTATACAGAACACATATATTCATCTATTTCTGCTACAGAGCATTTATAGCATTTTATTTTACAAGATGATCTCAAAAATTATTTTGTATTACATTTTTTTTTGGTCCAATAACTACCCTTGTGACTAAGCAATCCTTCACTGAAAACTATGACGTCATACGTGTTCTTTACATTTCTGAAGTTCCATAAGAATTCGTTAGATATTTTTCAAGATATTTAACAAAATCGTCAAAAATTGATAGTGTCGGGATAGTTTTGAACAGACAGTATATGAACAATGTGTCATGATAGAACACTAGATTTTTTCTGTTCTATCAGATAGTTCCTTATCATATACAATTTTTTTTATACTTTATAAAAACATAAATTGAGCAATTTTTTTTGTTGTTGTTACACAAATTCTGAAAAACAATTATATTGGTTATGCTGTTGTTGTCGTGTCAGAGAAAGTGCCATAGCACTTCTCTGAAAGAAGGGGTGACAAAGCCTCAAGAGAGATTGGACTTCTAGATCTGGTCTCCTAATTTTTGAACCAATTCCAGATGAGAGACCTGCACCTGGATTGCTCAGAGGTATTGTTTTCCAATTTGGAGGACATTGGAGCCACAGACAGATGTTACGTGCACCAGCTCCCATTAAGGTATACGGTCCCATAGCAGTTGCAGTCTAGAGAGGTTGTCATCCTCCCAAGCAATGACCAAGTCCGATGCTGCTTCACATTCGGTGATCTTGACGGGAACCGAGCTTAATCGTTTGCGCCACTGCGGGACGATTAATCATGATTAAGTACAATAATGTCTTTAAAAAAATGTATCACTTCTTTTTTATTATAATAGTAACACATTTATGCATACATTTTCTTACCTTTTTTTTTTCTTTTGAACTAATGTGCTCAAAAAATAACTATTCAGCAGTTTTAAAAACAAAATAAATCATTAAAAAAAAGAGCAAATATATTTTTACTGTGATAACATTTCAACAATTCTCTCTTTAAATCAGGCAAGCAGCAATTTTTATGGAAAACTGTTCATGTGAAAGTCATAGTTCTCTGGCTAACAGCCGATGACGTTTTAGGATATAAGATGATGAATTATCTGTAATATATCTACTAACTATTAGTACACTAACTCTATAGTTTCGTAGTCGATTCATCATATTTTATCATGGGAGTCAACATCCTAATGTAAATTTAAACGGCAGCTTAATGTATGAAATCTATTATATTAGAGTTGTTAAATTAACAACGGGTATCCGCATGAATCTGAGGATGTGATATGAGAATTCCTAGGGATTTTAAAATTTGACTTAGTTTTTAAAATATTTAAACAAAAAAAAAACTTTTAAAGGAGTTTCTCTAAAAATGGCAACTAAAATAACCCTATTTAGGTGTGTTCGTAATTATATAAGTACGTAGCACCTATAGTCGTTGTCTGGTCCGTTCGTCTGTCTGTCTGTCCGTCTCTCCGCATATAACAGCGCAAAAACTACCCAACCGAATGATTTGAAATTTAACATATATAATCTTTGCAGAATGTTGTCGAGTCATTTCAAATTTTATGAAAATCGAATCAAAACTTAAAAAGATATTAATAAAAATGTTTATTAAGTACTTTGAATTTTCTTAAATTGATACTTCTTTGTTATAGCAGCTCCCGAGGATTAATTTATCACGCGACCGAGATGTATCATTCTATTGAATCCTACCATACGTAATTAATTCAATGATATCCCAAGATAGGTGATGATACTAGGTTGCCATTATGATGACATCCTATTTAAAATGGAGTCATATTATTTCCGTATTACTGAATTTAAAAACAGAATTTGCATACAAAAATTGTTTAATTATAGCAATCCTATAATCTACCGACAGAATTTGGACAGATGTTTCCGGAGAAATATATATTAAATGGAAAAAAATCTAAATATGGATTTCAAGCTCTGAAATTTTCAATGCTAGGCTTAAGTTTCCCATTGGAATTTTCCGAAGATATCATAACAAAATTCCTCAGAATTTTAAAATTTGACTTAGTTTCTGAAATGTTATGTTTTTGTAACTTTTAAGGGAGTTTCTCCAAAAATAGCAACTAAAATTACTCTTTTTTTTTTTTTTTTTTTTTTTTTTTTTTTTTTTTTAAAGGAAACATAAATGGCATAACGTCTTGTACCCAAAATGTTGTCCAAATATTTTTATTTATCGTTTGTTTGTTTGTTTGAATAAATGAATTTAGTTTACCTTCTCTCTTTTTTTTAAATGTAATGTAAAGAATATTCACATGACTTACTTTAAAATTTACTAAAGTTAATATACAAAAAACTAAAAGTTTTTTATACTACCGGTGTACACCCGCGGAGATTTCGCACTGTGGTCTACTAATTTTTAGTAATATCTAATATTTTTTAGATGCAGTTTTAAACTTCTAAACAAAAATTAAGAATAAATCTGCAAACAACACAAGTCAAGCCAGAATATCATCTCATTTATTCCATCAAAGTTACAGTAAAAATTGATTGAAGATAGCAAAAGGGATGCGCGAGAGAAAAATTAACAATCGTATTTTAATTGCATTCAAAGATGACGTCATCCGCTTCTTCAAAAACATGAAACAAAGAAACATAAATTGAATACATTTAAATTACAATTTAATCTATCATAACAAAGCATACTTTATATTCCCCACATGAAATATCACTGCTTCAATCAATCGATGGTGTCTTTTCTTCTACAAATTCAATGTCAATTTTGCTTTTTAACCATAAATATAAAATAAACACGTGCATACTTTATCTTTTTTATACTATTTATTTTTTATAATCATTGTTGAACATCATATAATGCTATGTTTTATTTTTGGGGCAACATAGATTTCAGAGAACTTTTCATTTCATTTATGGAAACGATGGTGATTTAATTTTTAACTAAAAACAATTTTTAATGAAAAAACATATTCTAACGAAATGTGAGTGTACTGTGTCAGAAGCCGCTTCAAAAACCTTTCGAATGATAAGTACCACATTTGTTGTTTTGAGTTTCGAAAATTCATATAAAAAGGGATGTTGACAACAGAAATAATACATATGGTTGTTCCGTATCAAATAATACAGGGTTATTCTAAATGATGGACCCATTTTCAAAAAATTGTATTTATTAAAGTACAAATCCAAAATGAACAATCTTTATACCAATGAAAAGAGGAAGTTAAAAAAAATTTTTACGACATTATAAATGTTCAATGTGTCCACCGTTTGCTGCACGGCAAACATCTACGCGATAGCCAAACTCGTCCCACACACGAGAAAGTGTATCCGCTGTTACTGAGTGCACGGCTTTCAAAGCGCTGATGGTTACAGAGGCGGCCGGTAGAAGTCGCGCGGCAACAGGCCACTGCGAGCTGAGTGCACTGCTGCCGTGCACTCAGTAACAGCAGATACGCTTTCTCGTGTGTGGGACGAGTTTGGCTATCGCGTAGATGTTTCCCGTGCAGCAAACGGTGGACACATTGAACATTTATAATGTCTTAAAAAAAACTTTGAAACTTCCTCTTTTCATTGGTATAAAGATAGTTCATTTTGGATTTGTACTTTAATAAATACAATTTTTTGAAAGTGGGTCCATCATTTAGAATAAGTTTGTATTTTTCGCATTTGTTTAAAATGTAAATGAATGGGTCGCACTAGAACGTAAAGTCTCAACACGTGTAGAGAGCATATTCTCAGATGAAAAGTTTTTGTCTCAAGCATAGTAACCCACACTACAAAAAATTGACGATACTCGCTTAAACGAATTTGCTTAGATGAATTAGACAAGTAAATAAATATTACCTTGGTAGTAATAACAAACTCTCCAAACTTTTATATATAATCCTTTCAACCAATTTTTTTCCTTTTCTTAATGTTTAACCTTTTAGTTACTTAAAGTGATAAATCACAATTATTGAATTTTATTGCTCGTATGTTGCCAATTTCTTATAAAAGCATTCTCCTAGATATTGCTTCAAAATCATGTAAATTTCGTAATTTTCAGTTCATTTATATTATAAACAGGATTTTTTGATTATATTATGAAGTGTAATAAAATTTGTTTTATAAATCTTTTCAAAATGTAGAGTTAAAATAGATTTATATTTTATTTTCTCTTTAAAAATAAAAAAGTTCTCATGCAATGCAAAAGTAACACATCGGGTTGCTAATAAAAGATTATTTTGTGACTGTAATTATTTCATTTTTAAATAAATTCAAAATAATACCTTTCTATTCCTTTAAAGATTTATATTAAAAAAAAAAAAAAATCTTCTTCAAAAAATGCATTTTAGATTTTATTAATTTTATTTTTTTCATTTTCTTAATGTTTAACATTTTAGTTACTTAAGGTGACAAATCGCAATTATTTACTGACAAAATCCAGGTTTTTATAAATAATGTGTTTCCATCAACATTAATACCTGTAAGCCTTTTTTGTTGTCTGTATCAACGAAAACTCTGTCAAGGCCACCGGCCAACTTATAGGGATTTTAAGCCTTTTTTTTTAAATTAACGTACATGTAACAGCTATTTTCATCTTACAGTGCTCGAATAAGTGTTTATTTACTGGAAAACTTTAAATGAAATTTTTATCAGACGATGCTTTTAAGCACCCAAAATATCTCAGTAATGGATAACCGATTTTCATTTTTTCTTATAAAAAAAAAAAAAGTATATTATATATATATATATATATATGCTCAATAAAGATTAAAAATAAACTAAAATAAAAATAAAAATAAAAATAAAAATAAAATCCATGCGATAAGCGCTATAGCTGCAATTGATCGTACAGATTAAATATAGCACATTATGTATTAAATGTATTCGGCAGACCCAGAATTCCGCACCATAATTAAACTAGGAATAAATAACAAACATAAAAAATAAACAGATATAATCTGAACAAGAAAAAACCAAGAAAAACAACCAAAAAAGCTGTGGCCTCATCAGCAGTGGGCACATTAAAAAGCACAGCGATGTTTTCGACTAATTACAAGCACAACAAACTATTATACAGTAGTGGCAGTGGGTTTCGGCCAGAATGTCGTGAAGCATAAATCAAATGCATGAAAACAAATGAAAGCATGTCACGAACATTCCCCCACCGGACCCAACGCCACAAACAACAGCACGACTGAATACAAAACGTATGCTTAACATACACTGAACCAACAATAGAATTATCTTACCCCCTCCTGAGCCACACAACCACAAAAACAATAAACAATAACCAAATCCAGTGATCCAAAATCTGTCCATGTACGCTCCATGTCTGTTGCCACAAAACTGCAAACATCCTTGTAAAACCGTCCTCGAAAGGCTTTAAGTTATACAAATCATTAATTGTCAATTACGTAGCAACTACTCAAAAATGAAGACTGTCTGTAAAACTAGTATATCTATTAATGAAACTCAAAGGAATGTTATTTTTATAATACAAGATACTGGTTAAATTAAAAAGTTCTTTAAGAAATAAATTTTTATTCCTACAGAGTTTATAGTAGCGAAAAATCTGACCTATGATAATATTAATGTAAATACGTTTATGTACATTCGAACACCAGTTAACTAATTGGTTAACTTCAAAACTGAAGCCATCCCGTTTATTGTAGATTGCAATGTTTATGCCATTAGAAATGTGTATTTTCAAATCAAGATAATCAGCCTCATTGTTATTTTCATTTTTTTTTTTTTCAAAATTAAGGTATTAGTATAAATGTCACATGATATCCCCAAAAAATCGCGATCACAGTTCAAAATTATTAAATCGTCAATATATCTGACAGCCAAAAAATTAACGTCATTATTAACCGTACAAAATTGAAATTCACAAAAAAATAAAAATAAATTAGCTGCCGTAGAGGAGTAACATGTACCCATTCCTATCCCATTTTTCTGTAAATAAATATTTGAACCTGTATAAATATAGTTGTTATATAAGCAAAATTTACACAGTAACATAAATAAATTAAAATCTAAATCAATATCAGCAGTAATTAAATCAACAATTTTTAAAAGGACATCATTTAACCCTGCAATAGGAATATTTGTGAAAAGATTCTCAAAATCATATGTTTGGATACTCTGTATATCATTTTTAATTAATTTATCTCTGATTTCATAACTGTTCAATATAATCCAATACATATTACTATCTTTATACTTTATTGCTTTGAGAGTGCAAGAATTTTCAGCAGTCATCCTTCTACGATAAAGATGCACAACATATAGTTACTGGCGACCTTGATTTAATATCTAACAATGAGTTGAAACAATTAATGAAGTATGGTACTAAATTTAGATTAAACAAGAAGATAAATTAAAAAAAATCAGTCAGCCTATTTAATTCTGAATTGCATATGTTTATACTCAATTTGAGTTACAAATTTAATAAACCTATCCCCCTTTTCAATGAATGGAAATTAAAAATTTTGGGTGATTTTAAATCATTCCAATTAAAATATATGAATGATTCTTCTACTTACACTTATCATAGTTTAAATACAGATCTAGAGAGGGAAATCTTGAACTTGAAGGATACCTTTGTTTTTTATTCAGTCGACAAAGCATCTAAAAATTTTGCAATTATTTGAAAAAGCTATTATGCTAATATGATATTTGCTGAGCTTAACAATAATGTTACCTACAGTTTATATAATTCTACTGTTCAAATTCTGATTAAGAAACACCTGGCCTTTTCAAAAAAGGTTCATATTCCTTTGCCTAAAGTAAAAAAATTGTCATTACCTTTTCTTTTCGTTACACCGAAATTTCATAAAATTCCAATTAAATACAGATTTATTTGCAGTAATGTAAATAGTATAGGAAATGGATTTAATCGCAAGTTTGAAGAAATGCTGAAAAGGATTTTGAATATCCTAAAATTTAAGTATAAAGATAGTAATATGTATTGGATATATTGAACAGTTATGAAATCAGAGATAAATTAATTAAAAATGATATACAGAGTATCCAAACATATGATTTTGAGAATCTTTTCACAAATATTCCTATTGCAGGGTTAAATGATGTCCTTTTAAAAATTGTTGATTTAATTACTGCTGATATTGATTTAGATTTTAATTTATTTATGTTATTGTGTAAATTTTGCTTATATAACAACTATGTTTATACAGGTTCAAATATTTATTTACAGAAAAATGGGATAGGAATGGGTACATGTTACTCCTCTACGGCAGCTAATTTATTTTTATTTTTTTGTGAATTTCAATTTTGTACGGTTAATAATGACGTTAATTTTTTGGCTTTCAGATATATTGACGATTTAATAATTTTGAACTGTGATCGCGATTTTTTGGGGATATCATGTGACATTTATCCTAATACCTTAATTTTCAAAAAAACAAATGAAAATAACAATGAGGCTGATTATCTTGATTTGAAAATACACATTTCTAATGGCATAAACATTGCAATCTACAATAAACGGGATGGCTTCAGTTTTGAAGTTAACCAATTAGTTAACTGGTGTTCGAATGTACATAAACGTATCTACATTAATATTATCATAGGTCAGATTTTTCGCTACTATAAACTCTGTACGAATAAACATTTATTTCTTAAAGAACTTTTTAATTTAATCAGTATCTTGTATTATAAAAATAACATTCCTTTGAGTTTCATTAATAGATATACTAGTTTTACAGACAGTCTTCATTTTTGAGTAGTTGCTACGTAATTGACAATTAATGATTTGTATAACTTAAAGCCTTTCGAGGACGGTTTTACAAGGATGTTTGCAGTTTTGTGGCAACAGACATGGAGCGTACATGGACAGATTTTGGATCACTGGATTTGGTTATTGTTTATTGTTTTTGTGGTTGTGTGGCTCAGGAGGGGGTAAGATAATTCTATTGTTGGTTCAGTGTATGTTAAGCATACGTTTTGTATTCAGTCGTGCTGTTGTTTGTGGCGTTGGGTCCGGTGGGGGAATGTTCGTGACATGCTTTCATTTGTTTTCATGCATTTGATTTATGCTTCACGACATTCTGGCCGAAACCCACTGCCACTACTGTATAATAGTTTGTTGTGCTTGTAATTAGTCGAAAACATCGCTGTGCTTTTTAATGTGCCCACTGCTGATGAGGCCACAGCTTTTTGGTTGTTTTTCTTGGTTTTTTCTTGTTCAGATTATATCTGTTTATTTTTTATGTTTGTTATTTATTCCTAGTTTAATTATGGTGCGGAATTCTGGGTCTGCCGAATACATTTAATACATAATGTGCTATATATATATATATATATATATATATATATATATATCTTATATACTTCTCTAGTCCTTGATTTTTGTATTTTTTATGCGCTTGATTTGTATGAACAAGACAAAAATATGTGGTATGTTGAGAACTTATACATTAAGTTTGATACCACGCCATTTAATTAAAAAAGCAAAACATAAAAAAAACCCTTTTTAAGGCGTTAGGCAATTATATATATTGCAACGTACCTTCGTGTCCCTGTTTTCAGATGAAACACTCAGAGAAATTTTTAACGAATTTCACAGAATCTTAAAAGCCGCATTTCAAAATCCTGCATAATTCTACCTTATTAGTTGAAAGTAAAAAAAAAATATATAATGAAATGTGATACATGTTTAGTTACGAAATATACCAATACAGACCATTGCATGAATTAAATGTAAATAATCATTTGATAAACAACTTTTATTTTACTTCAGGTAAAACTTTACAAGTATTTTCACAACCAAATGCTGAATTTGTTTTCCATCATGAAGAATTACATATTGCAGGCATGGTAAAGCGTTTCTAAACTAAGCATGTGTGTGCTTCCTTGTTATAGGCGCTTCCGAGGTTTAATCGTCAAGCGATCGAGATAATTATTTTATTAGAGAAATTAATCTGCAGACGATATAATTCATTCCACAGAATTAAAAATCATCAAGATCTGAATATTTATATAACTAGCTATAGTACGAACGCACCTCATTTGTCCCGTTTGACGTACAATTTCCAACTTGTTTATAGATATAACGGATACTTGACCATATTATAAATTGTTCTTATTGGTTAGAAGAGAGATAAATATTTGTTATGTAACCGTTTACTATAAAAACGGTTCAATGACTGGACAGTGTGCTGCAGATTTGTAATAATAATAGGCTCCCTCAAATCTCCTACCCTAAAATCCGCACAAAATTTCCGATGTAAATTTATAGTAAAGATGTAGGTGTAAAATTCATTTTTTTTTTCTCTTTTATATTATTCTGTACACACTTTAATATGTATTTCTGGGTAATATGATTTAAATCCTGTTTTCTCAGGAAGAAAGTATAAATTTATTTCTGAAAAAAAAATCACGATAGTGCTGATATCAGTGGCCATTACGATATTTTTACCAAATAATTTACGTATTAATCAAGTTTTTTGCTTATTAAGTATGGCGAAACATGAATTGTTATTTTCAGATTTTAATATGAATTGTTAGTGTACATTTAAAAGGCAAGTTTCACTGAATATTTGAAGAAAAAAATTATCACATCATCATTATGCATATTTAATTATGCATTATTATTTACTTGAGCATTACTTTTAATATTTTAAGGATTTTTTTTTTTTAATTTCTTACATCTTATTATTTTACTTTATTGTAAGCATTTATTATAATTTTAAGTGCATTATTAAATTCAAATTATTGTTTAAAAATGTAAACAAAACAGTTACCAGAAATTCGCAAAATTCTAAAATCTGCACAAACTTTGGATTTAAACTATGCGGATTTAAAGGAGTCTACTGTAATAATCAGTGTACAAACTGCATTAAATTATACATATTCTATACACTTTATGAACATTCTAACTATAAACAGATTTATGAGACACCAGTTTATAGTTTTTTCTTAAACATTACATTTAAACATGATATATTTTTGAACCATAGTATATATTATATTTATTTTTAATTGAAAGCGAAGTTTGGTATCGTCAAAAGTAAGTGAAATGTTGCTGTTTTATTATTATTATTATTATTATTATTATTATTATTATTATTGTGAAGAAAAGCCTTTTAGAATTATATTATCGCCAAAAGTAAGTGTAATTTTGCTGTTTTATTATTATTATTATTATTATTATTGTGAAGAAAAGCCTTTTAGAATTATATTATCTCCAAAAGTAAGTGTAATTTTGCTGTTTTATTATTATTATTATTATTATTATTGTGAAGAAAAGCCTTTTAGAATTATATTATCGCCAAAAGTAAGTGTAATTTTGCTGTTTTATTATTATTATTATTATTATTATTATTATTATTATTATTATTATTATTATTATTATTATTATTATTATTATTGCGAAGAAAAGCATTTTTGAATTATATTACTATAAATTTAGAATTTTATTACTCACTTCTATAAAGGCGTGAAAGCCGTTATAGCCTTTCAAGCTACTCCAAACAGTTATATTTCATATACAACAAAAATTATTTTAATATTATTATTATTAACCTGCACGAATTTTTATTTTTGAAGTCTGTTTCTTTTTATATTCATATTTTTTATTAGATACCACAAATTTTATAGATTAATTTTTTACTTTATTTAATAGCAAACGTTTTGTGAATGCATTGGGTTAGTCTTTGGTATTTCATTATAGATCTATGCAGTGTAGGGTTAAGAGTTATTGATAACCTTTTCATAAACAATTATTACAGAAATAATTATTACAAAAATGTAAATTTCTTAATTATGCCGCTGCATCCATGAGGTACTGCACAAATATGAAATCAGAGACTCCTTTTCGGAAATTAATTATTGTTGTAATATAAATTTTTATGCATATATGCGCAACACCCGATCTGTGCTAGGGCAATTCAAACATGTTGAAAGCCAACTTTAACAGTATATTTTTCCGTATTGTGTATTATTTTTTTATAATATCTTTTGAAAGTACTATATTATCTTATTGAATTAAGTACTTATTTATAAAAAGTGAACTTAAAAAGAAATATTTTTTAATCTTTCAACCTGGAATAAATTGATCCAGCAGAGGATTAAATAAAAACTTGCTTAAAATAGAAAGTAACTAATAAAATAATAAATGAGAAAATAATCTCAAAGTATGTTTGATTTTTTTTAATTATTAAAACCGATTATTAATTATCTTAACACTATCTAAAATTAAATTAAATAATTAAATAAAATATGTGTCACAAAAGTGTAATTATAGCAATTAAACATTATATACCATGAATTATTATGAAAGTTTTAACGCAAAAATTAGTAATTATCAATAATTGAGATGCAAAAAAGTAAAACAGAAAGGGTAGCGTTTTAAATATCTAAATTTATACATTCCAAAAGAATTTATAAATTATTTTGAAATGCTGAATATGTTTTATTTTATATTTTCAAAATAGTTTATATTTCCATAGGGGTCACATATAAGAAAAAAGCTTTTGTTTCTGATGATCATTAATCATAACAAAGAAGTAAAAATATCTCATGTATATAAATGTTTTAATTTATTTATTTTTCTTCTAAGCGGTTGCTCTAGAAGAAATATACCTAAATTTGTCGCTAATTCTTATGTTTTTTTTTAAAAAAGAAAACGCCTGGAATTTCTGAAACATTTCAGATACATTCCAGCAGCTTTAAGAATTTGACGTGATTATTTCATGTTAAAAAAATGTAGCTGTAAATAATAATGTCTCAATTCTGAAATTATAATTTTTGTTATTATTGGTTTTATATATTGTTAGAAGTACAGTTCAATTGTTATTTAAAAAGAAAAGTTTCAGTAAATATTTCTCAATAACATTCGCAGTTATATTTATAACACTTAAATGCAAAAATATGATATTTGTAATAATGTATCTGAAATGTTTCCCAAATATTCCAGGCGTTTTCTTTCTTTTAAAAACATAAGAATATTCGACAAATTTAGGGATATTTCTTCTAGAGCAGCGCTTAGAAGAAAAATAAATTAAAACATTCATATTTAACATTTTAAATTTTATTCCATAAAGAGACGATGGAAATTGACGAAAGTGTTATTAATTTTATATGAATACAGATAAACTATATTTCAGACACTTCTGGAATACGTACTTAAAGCAGAGCTTGTGTGAATCATGAAGACGTAAATCAGAGTAATGATAAATGGAAAGTAAGTTTGGGGATGATAATTAATTTTTGTAAAATTGTTAAAATATATTAAAAATGTAATTAAAATATTAATTATATAATTAACAAAAAAATGCGTTTCTTAAAATGTTCCCTTACATGTGCACGTTTTTTGACGTTCTTTAAATATGAGTATGTTAGTTTTAGGTCGGTGTAATGACCATGTGTTTCATTAACAATTTAACTAATCTTTTAAGTACTTTATAAAAATGTTTTAACTAGTTTTACTTAAAATTAAATATCATTTTCACTCCAAGTTATTTATGCATGATTTGCATAACACCTACTTAAATTTAAATTGTGGTTTCTTTGTTTTATTTTATCTCTAGAAGCTCACCTAGTCTTCTGTAATCAAATATTTTTTTTGAAAAATGTATGGTAGCCTTGAAAGTGTAGCGCCACATATGCACAGTTTTTTAAACTAACATTTGTGTTTTCTTAAACAAAACTTTAGATCATGATAAGCATTTTTGTCCAAATTGCACTCTCGACTGCACATTTCATGATTTTTTTATTGTATTTTAAAATGTGACAGCGGCATTTAGCGAACCCTGTACAATAGCCATAACAGAGTTGTTTGGCATTATATAAAAGTGATCGGAAACGACCTGTCTATTGTGTAATTTATTACAGTGATATCAACAAAGTTTTTTACTTTATTTATCTTTGTGATGTTACATGTATCTTTGCTAATATCTATACCAATAAATTACATTAATGTAAATAACCTATAACTTGTTCCTAATTGTGCTATCAATAATTATACTAATATCAATAATTATGGTATAATTTAAATCATCTATAAAAGTTTAACTCATTTACACATTAATATATCTATATTTATTACATAAATACCATTTATGTAAGAACTTTTAAACATGTGCATTATTTTAATAATAAATGGAATATTATTTTAAAATTTAAATTATTCTTTGGAATAACATTTACTCAAATACAACAAGTGATTTTCTTTTTAAAAAAGAAGTAGAAAAGCATTCATAATCATAAAATATGAAATATATGTTATCTTCTAAAATGTTTTACGAAACTTCTGAAAATTATATTTCGAAAGGTCAAATAAATATTTTTAGTATATATATTTAAACTGAAGAGTTTGTATATATAAGAATTTCTCAAGATATGTCCTATATGTTTGCAGTTTCTGAAACAATGTCCTAAAATATATCGATGCTAAGAAAAACTGTTCAGGTTTCATGATAAGTAAATTCTTTACAACGCTACTCGAAACTATTTTTTGTTATACTCAATTTTTTTGGATAACACTTTTCTTTAAGCTTAAACTTTGTAATTTATGTTATATAAAATGCAATCTTTGGTCATCAGACTTTCAAATGTTATTTCACAATGGTTTTAGTTTATAAAATCAGGCAATAAATGCATTATATTAAATTTCATATGTAATAAAAATAAAATTGATAAACATAGAATAGTTGTATATCACATACTTAATGCCCTTTTTTAATCTTTTGCCAGTACAATTTTTTGAAAATATATGTATGAAATTTCTGTGAACATACATAGATTTACAGTTGTTGTTTTAAGATATGATCTCGGAAGTATTTGCTGTTAAGATTCTTTTTGAAAATTTATCCATAAATATTTTTCTTTAATGTATCCTTAGAAGTGTCTAAAATATTACAAAATTGCAACTGTTATTGAGTCATGTGCAAACAGTAAAGTCGACATATGCAATTTTTTACGAAATTTCAAATGAATAACACTTCGGAGCCATTGATTCCTCACGAAATCACTTACGCAAAATGGTGGTCACCAAAGCGTCACAAAAAGTCACACGTGCCTACACGGTATTGCTTTGATACTTATGATCATGTGTGGCATCGTTTCGACATCACATATATTGGCTATGCTATTAGTAATTATACTAATAAATTATATTAACTTCAATTTTAATATATAATTTTAACTTATTTACACAATAACATTTATTTATTGTTACATAATTTTAAATTTTGTAAAGCGTTTTTATATGCCTTAATAAATTGAACAACAATATCCATCTTTTTTATCACGTTAAAAAATGAAATATTTATAAATTTTGAATTATTTTTTAGCCTTTAACAATAGTCTACATTCTACAACATTGTCTCAAAAATATATATAACATGTGAAACCTGTAATGATTTTTAAAAAATAAAAAGCAGAAAAACGCTCACGTTCATCTATACTAATAAAAGAAAGTTTCGCTCTTTCTCTCTCTGTGTGTGTGTTTGTGTGTCTGTAGTGGCCAGCGAAATCTAGCGCACCTAGAAGTCTGAAAATTTATAATTAGATAATCCAAAGCCTGATCTGATGCACTTTAGACTCAGAATTTTAATATTTTGATAATTACCCAAAATATTGATTAGAATCTCATTAAACATAGCATAGAAAATCCCATCGTTTTTATCAAAATGTCTAAAGAAAAGAACACCTGTTCTCGATTTGCAAACAGAAATGAACAAATTTGAAATTCATTCACTAATTAGCGAATTTTAAGAAAATTAATTAAGATATCGATTTGAAATTTTCTGAGCATATGAAGAACAATTTCTGCATCCGACACTGTAAGTGTTTTGTAAAAATTCGGCCAGTTTTCTGGCGGCGTCTAAAATATTGCGGCGCCTATCAAAAAATCCGAGAAAGTTTCAGACAGGGATCTGCTTTCATTAAAAGCGGATCTGCAAAAGGATCTTATTCTCTGGCCGATCTCTCCATTTAGTTTGCGAAAATGAAAGGAAGTAACTGCCAAAGTTTACTATTGAACAAAAATTAAGATAACTAATTAAGATTTAGATTTGAAATTGAGGATGGAAGGGGTGCTATCTTGAGGCTATTTTAGGGTAGCGTCTTCGTTATGTTGTAATTATCAGAAATATTTAATTCTTTTTTTAGTTATTGCGTTAATGTAGGAGAAAGTGGTTTTCTTGAACAAATTATTCGTTATATTTGCGGGTATGGGGAGAGAGAAGCTTAATACCTTGCTCTGATTTACACAAAACAAATTCCATTTAAGAAGTTAAACATTTTTAGCTTCTCCCGTAGCGTTTTATAAATGTTATACATAGAGAATATCGGAAATTTCAAATAACGATTCTCATAAAATTTAAATTTATGTTTCTAATAAAAGTACACAACCCGTATTTACTTGGTGTATATCAACAATCAAAGTAAATTATTTGTTGTTCAACACTTACAGTCTTATCTCGGGTTCCATGGGCCCGATCACAACGGGGTTTGGATGATTCGACATTGTTTTTGATCATGTTAGAGATTTTAGTTCCACCTTCCACCACCAGGGACGCATCATTTTCTCATGTTCTATAGGCCCGATTTCGACGGGAATTGGTTCATTCAACTCCTTTGATACAACGAGTACCCATGTCGGATCTTCGAATAGAACAAATTGCTCTCCCTGGTGGTGGAAAGTGGAACTAGAGGATTTTTCAGCGCGTGCGCAGCACTCCTTCTATCGTAAGTTCTTCTATCGGTGTCGGAGTCTCGTTCGGAAAGTGGTTTCTTTAGAACAGAGCCTGCCCCCTGGCGGCCGAAGGTGTAAATAAAAGATTTTGCAGCGTGTGCGCTGCACGGCTACTATACGGTGCGGCAGACAGCGAGAACACGTATCGGAGATTCGTTTATATCAAAATGCACACTCTATCGGCTGAAAGTGGAAATAAAGGATTTTCCTCGCGTGCGCAGCACTTTTAAATAATTTTTTCATACTAAATAGGGTTAAAGATATAAAATCATACAAAAATTTTAGGTTTGTTATCACGGGCTCTGGCAACGCCGGGCGGGACAGTTAGTTTGATATAAAGTATGTTCCCATGATTTTGAAAAAGTGTCTTGAAAATATTAGCATTGTATTGAGTTAAAGAAATCAAATTTTGCTCACTATTGTCACTATGACAATTGTGATATTTCGACACTTGACATTTGGCTTATTATCAAGTATGTTATACTTCTTCCATGTTTTACACAAACATGTTTTGTAATAATAAGACTTGCTTTCCTTCGTAATAACATTACATGAACTTACTGTGATACTATTGATTATACAAACAATGTCTTTGTAATTTTAACTCATTTGCACATTAACATTCCTTCAATTGTCACACAATTGTCATGTATTATGTAAGTTTTTTACGTTTCTCAAACAACATACGTAATATGTATAAACCTTCTATTATTATATTTTTAAATAAAATGCAGAAAGCACTCAATATCACGAAATATCAAGTATGTTATACTTGTTCCATGTTTTACACAACTTCTGAAAAATATTTTGGAAAGTCAAATAAATACTTCATATGCGTTTATACACATTGAAGTTGTAGATGAGAGTATTTCACAAGATCTCTGCGCTCAGATTTGCAGAAAAAAATATTCCTAAAATATATCAATACTAAGAAAAACTATTCAAAGTTCTCAATGTTTACATTTTCTGAAAGAAGTTCCTACAATATATCGATGCTAAGAAACCGTTTTCAATTCCAAGTTCAGTAAATTCTTCTGTATTAAAAAATATTTTCTGATGTATTCAAGTTTTCTGAAAAACATCATTCTTCATTCTTAAGCTTTTACCTTATATTATATAAAATCAAATTTTCGGTCGTCACACTTTCCGAATATTACCTCACATTATTTTAATTTTATAAAATCATGCAAAAATTTCATTATGTTATATTTCATATGAAATAGAAATATTTAAATAATTACAAAATATTTGAATGTCACAAATCTACTATCATAGAAAACGTAGAATACCAATTTGTTTTACACCTGTTGGAACAGGATTTCCCAAGGAGAATGTTCTTTTTTTTACCATTTTGTTTACGCATATTTCTATAGAATATTTTTTGCGATATATTTCTAGTATAAATGTACTATGAAAATCTTGTATAGAATTAGTGACAGAGAAATAACAAAAGAATTGATTGCCTTTGGCTACCATAAGTGACACATACAGTGACCTCTCACTTATACGACTCTCAGTTATACGACTCTCTCGGTTATACGCCGAATTCTCTTGGTCCCGTCCATGCTTTATGGGAAATAATGCTAAACTTCTCTCAGTTATACGACTTCTTCTCTCACTTATACGACGCTTTAAACGGTTCAGGCAATTTTACATTTTTCGCTCAAGAATTCATTTTTATAATCATTAAAGTACAAATCATTAACGTTTCTTACCTTTATCCTTTTGACTATTGTTAAAGTGTTTATCAATAATGTATTTATCGACCTTGGTGTGTTACTAATGATGAAATTTATGGTGGTAAGGTGGTTGTATGGAATTTTCTTGTGCCTATCATTTAACAAAACCGATTAACAAAAGACAAATGCCCACCTGAAGATCACGTCTCTGTATAGTACTGAATGAGAAATCAGAGTTATTGCAAAATTCACTTTCCTGGATCAATGTCCATCACAAGCAGATATAAAAGATTTACCATTTAAGCATCAAATTAAAGTTCGATTTTTTTCAGCAAATTCCACAAACAGATTAAAGCTATTAGATTTAAGGATTATAAAGATTTTCAAGTAAACCACAGAAGGAGTTTGATTTGTCGTTTTATTTTTTATCGGGAAAACAAAAAGGAAGCTAAAGCAATTTCTATTTTAGATGCTATGCATCTTACAGCATCTGCATGGGAAAATGTGACATCGGAGACAGTTAAGAGATATTTTAGAATTATGTGGTTTTTTACAAGACCAAACTGTTAGGTCGACGAATGAACCCGATTTGGAGAGCGTATGGGAATCTTTTAATGAGAAATCTTTGAGGATATCAATTATGAAGACGTGAGCGAGGAGGGTGACGAAGACGAGAACAATGCTCCTGCTGTTGTAAATTTTTCAGAAGCAAGTGCCGCTTTAAATACATTAAAAATTTATGTCCACCAAAATGATTATTCCCCAAACTAGCTTAAAAGCTTATAGACTTAGAAAAATACATTTTCTTTTTTCATCGACGTCTGAGACAAACTAATATCACTTCATTTTTTGAGAAAATCTGATCTGTTAATTTTCAAAATAAACATAGTGATGAGTGAACTATTTTATGAACTTTTTAAAATATATTTTATGTTTTATTTTTAATATTATTTTATAAATATTGTTAAAATCTGTTCTTAGTACTCAAAACTTAACGTTTCTAATATAGGTAAAATAATTAATGCATATAAAGTTCGAAACTTGTATAATAAGACGGTCACTCGCTTATACGACTCTCTCAGTTATACGACTTTTTTTTATGGTCCCCTGAAATTCGTATAAGTGAGAGATCACTGTATTACTATTGGTTGTCAACGGGTTAAATTGGATTTCAACGTACTACGAAAAACCCAAAAATATATCATTGTCAAATTCAATACTTCAACAATGAGAAATACCCATTGGTTCTCAGAATTTTGTGCCTTGCGTACCTCTTGAAATTTACTTCTTATATTTATAAATATCATGATAACGAACAAACGAAACAAAAAAGACACAGTATACGATATATATATATGCTTGTGACACTTATATACGTTATTAAGATGCGTCATAACATAATATACTTATAAAATATCGCATGTAACTTTTACCGTTCTTTTACTCAAAGTAATTCAGACATATTATCGTCTATGAGCTAAAATTATTGGAAGCGCATTTTCAATATTTTTACTAAATTTTAGTGTATTATGTGCTGTACATGAATTCTATAGAAAATATACAGGGATGACAAAAATAATGCGAATTAATTAACTGTTATCGATTAGAATTGCTGCTAAAAGTGTGTTGTCAAATTTGTTACGCATTTTTCAGCTGAATTATTTTTATCTATGTTGTGCGAATACATTAGAAACGCATTCGCACACAGAGCTGATATGGATACATTGCCGCCTATGGACAGTAATTGCCAGAAAACTTTTAAAATGCGACACAATATTTTATGTGTTACTTAAAGCGTTTATTTTCATATTTCATTCATCGCTTGGATAGAAACATTTTTGACACAATATTCTTCAGTGTGAGAAAGTTTTTATAAATTATGGGTGATGAATGTTTTTCTTTCTTTAAATTATTATGAAGCTTTCTTTTTTTTTTCTCTCTCTCTCTCTTTTTTCTTTTTTTTGCACAGTACATATTTTAATTTATAAACTCATAATTAAGAAAAAAGTTTTTAACACTTCCAGTGTTTTAAAGGTCATTTCAAAAAGTATTTTTGCTGAAATGTAAATTAATGACGCAGTGTGTGTCGCTTTAAACTAGTGAACTACGTGAAGCGTAGTAAAATTAGGTTTTTTTTCACAAGAATAATTTTTTATTAATATATATTTTTTAAATATAAAAAGCCACATTAAAATAATCTGTTTTAAATAGGAAGTAATTAGTGATATAATGGATGATTTTTTTTTTCAAAACAAATTTACGCGGTTTTTCTAAAGACGTTATAATTATTTCACACAAAAAACCTGAAATAAAATGGAAAGAAGATAGAATATACGTTACAAAATGTAATTAGGGCAATTACAGATTACATTATATGAGATATTACATACGTTTAAAGCGGAGAACTTTTAATTATTTAAGACTAAAAGGAAATGGCTTAAAAAAGGAAAGAAATGTTACAAAAATGTAAGATGATAATTTTTTTTTTCATTAGATGCTGACTATTTTTTATTTAACTTTTCTGAAGTAAACTTTTGAAAGAGTCGTTCTTAAGAAAAGAAATTACTGTAAGTAAATTTATATTACGTAACTTACACTACTTCAAAATCATGAAACGAAAATCGGACATTGTTTTTTAGATTTTGTTTTCATTATATTTTTGTTAGACGTTGTTATACAAGGTAGAACTTATTTAAAACAGAAATTATATTAAAAAAAAAAACCAATGAATTAAGAACACGTTTTTTGATAAAACATAATTGCTTCAAAATTATACAAACTTAAACTGAATTTTAAAATGCATGTTAGTAAAATAAATAAAGTATTTACAGATTACACAATATGTGTTATTAAATAATTTTAATGCAAACAACATTTAATTACTCAAAATTGCATGGTTGTGGGATAGGCTACGGTCTTAAAAATAAAGATAAAACGCTTGGATGATTTCAGTTGATGCATTTGTAAAAGAAGAAAAACCAAGTTTTCTGAAATGGTGATTATTTTTTTTTCTTTACAATTTTCAATAGCTTTTGTAAGAACCATACTTCGAAGAAAGACGTTTTTCTTCAGCGGATCGTTAATCATAACAGACAATTTAAAATAATTTATGCACGTAAACTTGTTTTTTTTTTTTTTTGCTTACAAACTCCGTTATAAGAGAAAAGTGCTTAAATTCGTCGCAAATTCTTATATTTTAAAAATAAAAATCATTGTCTGGATGTAGGTATAATTTTTGTGTTTTCCAAAATTCGTTTAAATATACAACGTTGAAAAATGTTAGTTACAAGAAATAATGTTTTAATCTTGAAAATGAAAATTTCTATTCTTAATTTTTTAGAGAGTTTTAGGGGCAGAGCTAAATTTGAATTAAAAAAAATAGTAATATTATGAAAAGTAAAAAAATATTTATAACACTCGAATGTTTTTTTTTTATTTTTTTTTATTAACTTTGAAGCAGGTGCTGCATCCGGTGCTCTAAACCGATATTACCCGAAGCCGACTCAGCAACGCGGTTCGATCCGAATTCTTCTTTGATGTGGCAGCTTTAAGATTAAGGCGCGTTAAAAAAAAAAAAAAAAAAAAAAAAAAAAAAAAAATCTTTTACATGAATCCAAACACCATGAAATTCAATTTGCGTCTGTCTGCCACAATTTCCCTGTCAAAACAATTATGTTCAGTCTTTAATTTCTCTCGATTTGCTTTCTGTAGGTGTCAACCTAGAAAATTTTCACTTGAAGTACCTAAAACTTATGCGAATTGTTTAAATGTTTTGTTCTGGATCAGAAATATAGGTTTATTTAGTAAATTCACTCAAGGATTTCTCACGTTTTTTGGTAAAACATTACTGCTTCAAAATTATACAAACTTAAACTAAATTTGGAAATACATGTTAGTAAAATAATTAAAGTAATTACAGATTACACAATATGTGTTATTACATAATTGTAATAAAAATAACATTTAATTACTCAAAATTGCACGGTTGTGGGATAGGCTAATGTCTTAAAAATAAAGATTAAACGCTTGAAATATTTAATTTGATACATTTGTAAAAGAAGAAAAAACAAGTTTTCCGAAATGGTGAATATTTCTTTCTTCACAATTTTAATTAGCTTTTGTAAGAACCATACTTCGAAGAAAGAAATTTTTGTTCATGCAGATCGTACATCATAACAGACAATTTAAAATATTTTATGCACGCAAACTTGTTAAATTGTTTTGCTTACAAACTTCTTTTTAGGAGAAAAGTGATTTAAAATCGTCGCAAATTCTTGTATATTTAAAATCAAAATTATTGTCTATAATTGTCTAATATTGTAGCTATATATTTTTCATTCATTGCAACTATTTTCATAATTTCATTTAAATATGCCACGCTGAAAAATCTTCGTCGCAAGAAATAATGTTTTAATTCTGAAAATTAAAATTTATATTCTGGATGGTTTTAAAGAATATGGGAAAGAATTTGAGCTAAATTTGAATTAAAAAATATTTAAAACACTAGAAAAAACTTATACTAGCTTTGAAGCAGAGTGCTGCATCCCGTTGGGTAAACCGATATTACTGGAAGTCGACTCCACTCGCGGTTCGGTCCGATTTCTACTTTGATGTGACCGCATTAAGATTAAGGCGCGTTAATTTTTTTTAACACGTTGACGGACACTTGCGGCTATAACCGCCAAAGCGAAGTTCCCAATGTGACATGACGGCTATAGCCGCCCAAAACGAAACGGTCGTTTTTAGACACTACGGCTATAGCAGCACAAATGTGCATTTACCGGCGTACAAGTAGAACCCCAGTGTCATGTTTTGGAAACAATTTTTTAGGTTGAAGTTCGTTTTCCACCTGTTATACGAGTTGCAGCTTCAGTATGCACGTGTAGGGTGGCTAGTGGTCAGCGAAAAATACAGTAAAAAATGATAGTTACCAGTATATTCTTAAAGAAAAATTCAAATTGATTATTTGATCGAATAATCAACATAAATTTTTCTATAAGAATATAATGGTGTTTATCACTTTTTTTGACTGTATTTTTCCCTGACCACTAGCCACCCTGACGTGGTTGTGAAGGGAGTAGTGCAACCTAATTAAAGGTGCTGAATTAATCAAAATTAATTTTATTTAAGCAGAAAGAGCAAAACTATACTTCTAATATTCTAAAAATTACAAAAACATATAGTGTCAATTTTCGAACTTCACTTCTTTCTACTGTCCGTCAACGTGTTAAAAATAAAATCCCTTTACATGAATCCACCATAAAAATCCATAGAAATTAATATAACGAGTATAGAGGATATATATATATATATATATATAACTTGTCGTATTAAATGCCGTAACATAAGCTCACTTCTCCAAAATATTTGGTGAAAAATAAGGAGGAAAAGAATGAAAGAAACTGAAACAAATTACCATAATATGTAAATGCGAAATTTTTTACAAACACTTTTAATAATTTTAATAGATTAGGAGTATAGTTTTAACGTTGCGGCACAATTTGCTTGATACAACGTGATGTAACATGTTATTACTGTAAGTGGAGCTATGAAAAAGACACAAGTACTGGGTTTTGAGGTTATAATACATTTGATTAACAGAAGATTTAATAATCTATTGTAACTACGTTTTGACAATATCGGTAATGCATAACTTAACTGACTCTATATACGAATACTGTAAAAAGTGCAGGTACTGAAACATATCGTCGTTACCATGTCAAACTATCGAATATGAAAAAAATCATTTCATTACTTTTAAAAAAGGGACGATTAACACCACTAAATATTATTAGAATTCTTCGCCCAGTGAAAATACTAATAGAGTTTCTGTGAAGAACAGGGTTACCAGTTTAGTTTTCCTTTTTTTTTTCAGATATGCCGAACTCACACTGGAAATTTTGTGAAAAAAAAATTTACTTTATGTAGTCCCGAAATGTCTGTCATTAAATAAAGAAAACAATTCTATTTAAAATTTCTGGTATAGATTTGAAATTTTTGAATGAAAAAAGAGGCCTAACTGGCAACCTTTCTCAAGAATATTATTTAAATTTAGTGGTGACAATCGGCCCATTTTTAAAAGTAATAAAAAATGCGTTTTTTCAGATTCGATAGTTTCACATGGTAGGACATCATCACCAGTGCCTTGAACCTGGAAATGTACCATTCGCCCGCTTCCTGCTCTGTTTACTAATTTTATGCATATTAATTGACCAAACGACACATGTAATTGGTCTAACTGTGTCCTTTTAAAATAAGTCATATGCTGTGTAAATTTTAACTTTTGAAAAATGAATAAGTCTTGCTAGATTTTTAAAATTTCGCACTTTGCGAGGGAAGAAATGTTACAACAGTCATCATAATCGACGTCATGGTTTTTGTTACCGAAAGTATTTTAAATATCAAGTGCCGTAATTATAGTAATCTATGCTTACGAAGTTGGCGTAGTTTTAGAAATGTAGAAATATGTACATTTTAACTTTATATTTTTAAAAAGCACAGATACGAGTACAGGTACACTATTGCGCATAAAAACACTGGCACTGATAAATATATTTCTGAACTGGTGCGATGTTTCGTAATTTTCGTTCATAAAATGAACGATTAGCAATGGAATACTCATACATGGAAAACAAAGTACATTCTTTTGAACGTTTTTTGGAGTATTTGCACATCAATGTATTTAGGAAGATACAGGGTGATTATAATTAAAGTTGCCCTTTGAAAATTCTGTAAAAAATGAACTACTGATCAGAATGACCTGATATTTCTTCTGAGTATACATGAAACGATAAGAATTTGTTTTGCAAAAAAAAAAAAAAAAAAAAAAAAAAAGTTTAAAACTGGACCGACAGATGGCACTGTATTCGTCATAAGATGCTAATTAAAAGACGTGACATGTTGTTGTGACACTCTTTGACAGTCATCGGGCTAAATCCGCCTCTTTAGAGCCTACATATCAGTCACGCGAAAAAACTCACAAAGTAATGTTAAGTCTATGGGAAGGTGCTTGCGCGATTTCTCGCTCGCATTTTAATATTTCTAAATGATTTTTTTTTTTTTTGCATAGAATAGCTGAGATCAATCTCTAACGTGGTTAGTTTTTACTTTTTCGATTTTGGTTACAGTTGTTTTATACAAAGGTACTTTCACTTTCAGAACCGGTTCCAACCGGTTCCTAAATTGAAAATGTCCGTTTATAAAAAAACTGTAACCAAAATCAAACAAGTAAAAAATAACAACGTTAGAGATCGACCTCAGCTATCCTATGCAAAAAAAAAATCATTTAAAAATATTAAAATGCGAGCGAGAAATCGCGCAGGAACCTTCCTATAGACTTTACATTAGCTTGAGTGTTTCTTCCCGTGACTAGTGTAGGCTATTAAACCCTTTAATGCCCGGAATTTCTTCTATGCAATTGCAGCACAGTCACTATTCTTGTAAAAAAGCTTCACAAGCAGAGTCCGATTCTTCAATGATAGAGTCATTACTACCTCTCAGACGTAGAGTAATAGGAACTGCATGTTCCCTGCCTTTTTATCGCCTTTTTTATCACAGGTATAATGTGTGGTGCTCATGTCACGTCTTTTAATTACCATCTTATGTCGAGTACAGAGCCATCTATGAATCCACTTTGAAGTTTTCTTTACTTTCGAAAAACAAATTCCTGTTTCTTCACGTATACTGAGATGGAATATTAGATCATTCTGACAGGTGCAGGGATGAGATTTCTCCGCTTTTTTTCATACCAGTATAATCTCAGAGAAGATGTTGGTCTGTTAAATCGCTGAAAGTTCAGATTAAATAAAACAACATTTTCTGTAAGATTATACTGGTATGCAAAAAAGCGGAAAAGTCTCATCCCTGGACAAGTGTTTCTTTTTTAGGTAGCTTTCAATACAAAAAAGTATAAAGCTACCTATTGCAGCCTTTCGGAGGAAAGCAGTTCCGGAAAATTTCGATATATTTTCACCGATCATGACCCCAAAACCACCCTCCGTTCAAATGTTGATTTATATATATAGATATATCCATATATATATATATATATATATATATATATATATATATATATATATCTGACCTATGTCATACGATAACGCTCGTATTTATAAATCAATTTTGATGAAACTAATTGTGTGTATTAAGCTAACCAATGTCTCGACCGAGTTCGTTGGCCAGCTTGGTCCGCCATTTTGTTTCAAGATGGCGGCCATTTAAAAATTCAAAACTAAAATAAATATACAAAAAAATTAAAAATTCAAATTTATTTTTTAAATACGTTTTAGGCCTTGATACAAGGATTCCAGAGCATTTTTTGGTTTACTTCTATCTTAAAAAATGGCTGAGATAGAGCAGTTTAAAATTCTAGGGTGGCTGACATTTTGAAACAAAACAGCACATTAACGCGATTACTCGCAAATTATTTTCTTTCATTGTTGTAATAATTTTCCCAATCATACGCATAAAACTATATATTCATATCCGTTAGCGCCAAAATTGGCGACATTGGCGACAAAATTGGCAAAATTGGCGATATTTGGCGAAATATCGCCAAATTTGGCGACCAAAATAAGTCTTCATAAATGAAGACATTTTGGCTATTGCTCAATAATTTGGCGAATTTCTTATTCAAATTCAGTATTAACGAATCTTATGTATACGTTTCTTTGCATTTAAACTTGCTGTTTCGTGTAACATTAGTTAAAATTTTAAAACGAAGATATAGGAAAGCTACCTTTTCCTCCCGGTACAGGCCGGAAAGACTTTTTTTACATCCTTTTGAACGTGCTACTTTAATTATAATCACCGTGTATTTTATGTATTCCGTAAATTGACTGCATAATGTTTAATTAAATATTTAATAAACCGCATTTTATTAGAAATAAACATTTAAAATTAAGATTTTACTATTGTTTTGAAAATATAGTATTTACAGTTTTTAATAACATATATTAACAAGTGGGTAAGTGTGATCGAAGATCGCACAAATAGTTTCGTTTAATATTCCTTTAAAAACATTTTATCCTTTCTTTAATAAATCCAAATAAATTTCATTATCCAAAAAAAAAAAATGAAAGAAAGAAAGTCATGTTTTTTATAAAATAAAAGTTTACCGGTCTATTTTTCTCGTTTTTTTCCCGCTATTATACTCTGTCATAATAATATCTGTCACGTGGACTAAATGCGATATTTAAAAAAAAATCAATTTCAAAATTAAGCATGTTGTATAAAGACGTTCAAAATGTTAAAATATGCAAATATTCCATAATCGGATTTTTATCATGATTCAATACGTTCCTCAAACTCATATATTTACTATTTTCTATTAATCATATTGATACTCTTTTTGTATTATTCTCAAACATTTGAAAAATCCGTTAAACTTCCAATATGAGGTCAGAATAATTTTCTTTTTAATTATCTAATGACGTCATATTAAGCTGCTTTCTGTATTTACACATACTCATACTCTTTGTATTATTGAGAAATGTTTGAAAATTTCCGTTTTATTACCAATATGACGGCATATTAATATTTTTTTCAATTGGTGAAACTTGTTACATAATTTGCGTTTTCCACGTGGAAATCTTTCAATAAAAAATTGATTATTTTAGAAAGAATTTTATTGTGGATTTTTAATTGTTGGCAACTGCTACAACGAAAACTGTTTAAATTTAATAGGAAAAGGCTGTTAGAATTTTGGTTTTATATCTCTCTATATTAAAATAATACGACTTTTTCAAATTTTAATATTTTGAGCTTCATTTTAGGTATTCATCTATAAGTATAAGTACACAAATTTTCAAGCCTGTAAGTTATATAGTTTCTGAGAACCGGTTTTGTGACAGACCGACAACGAAGCGAAAGTAATAGGGTTTCGTGAGATGAACGAAATCGTAAAAATATGTAGGGTAATTCCCGGGCTTTGTTGAATACTATTTACATTTTGATTTGAATGTCAAAATAAAAATTTGAGAGACATTAAAATTTAGTAAAAGGCAAACTTTGTTTATTTATTAACGGATTTTTATTGCGTTTAAAGTGAAAGAAAAAAATACATATCAATATTTAGTTTAAAAAAAAAAAGAATTACGCTTTTCGGATATTATGAACTAATCGGATAATGTGTAATAGGCATATAAGGAATATTAAAATTGCAAGAAAAACCAAGATTATATAATAAGTAAACAATAGTCCATCATCTACAAATTATTAGATTCCTTGAAAAAAAAAAAAAAAAACTTTTGCAAAAGTCATAAATGTTGTTTTTGCCCCCACCACAGTCGACATGGGCCCCATATCGCCCCACAAACAAGTAAACGGACTAACACAATAACAAATATAAATGTTCAACTAATTAATGAACTTGGTTACTATTAGTGATGTTAATATACAGATAATATGTTAATATATAATATGTTAATATATAATATATAAGAAGACTTATAATTAATAAAATTTTATACATCTTGTCTGCAAAAAATTGCAACAAGATTTAATTTCACGGCGTCACTCCAACGATAGGTATCCAAACAGAACTCACCACAGTGCATCATGGGAGTACTAGGAAGTCGTTTGGCAATTTTATGCTTATTCCATATTTCCCGGCCGTTCCATACACTGTAAAAATGACCAATGTTTCTTATTTTATGAAAATATGCTATAACCACGAACGAAAATATAATATAATCTTCTGAGTTATCCGAAATTCCGAATAGCGTGTTCCATTGTCTTTTGAATCCGCAGAAACGAATACATTTCCAAAATTTAAAGAATTATTTATAAAAACAAAATATTTTTCGATGCCCGTATTTTTCAGAAACGTTTTTGAAGGGTTTTTATAGTGTATTAATGAGTGTCATCAACCTGGAATACCCGTTTTTCGAATGCTATCAACTCTCAAGTAAACATTGTCATGCTCAAAAAATATGTTTAACAGACAAACATGCAAAATTAACAGCGTTAACAATAACATTAAAATTAAGATTATTACTTTACTCTTTCATGTATAAATTAACTTATGCGGCTGAAAACGTTTACTTGATAATTGCTGACATTCGAAAAACAGGTATTCCAGACTGAGGACATTAATTAATACACTAAAAAAACCCTTCGGAAACGTTTCTGAAAAATACGGGCAGCGAAAAATACTTTGTTTTTATAAACAATTCTTTAAATTTTGGAAATGTATTGGTTTCTGGGGATTCAAAAGACAATTGAACACGCTCTTCGGAATTTCGGATAACTCAGACGATTATATTCTGTTTTCGTTTGTGGATATAATATATTTTAATAAAATAAGAAACATTGGCTATTTTTTACAGTGTAATACCCGAACTTCCTCTACGTCTACGATATTTTTATACAACTGGTTATTGTTCATAAAATATGTAATTTTGGACGAATTTTAACAAAAAGCTTCGTAAAGTCTTTTTATACCAATAAAATATATTTACTTTAATTATCTTCGCAATTTTAATTGATTTATGCATAGCATTGGTACATTTTTAAATAGTTTTTATTTATGGATACATATTTTTTTATATCTACATAGATCAAATAGCATTAATATCACGTTTTATAATACCTAAAGTTAAAGTTGAAATTATCTTTTAAAACATTTCCTAAAATAATATATTTAACAAGTCAATCTTTTAATGCCTTCTAAAACAAAAATTGTAAAAAAGATTCAAGATCATGAAAGATAAAGTATGTTGTTCTTCCAAAAGGAATTTACAGAATTTCTGAACATGTTTTAAAAAGCCAAAAAAATATTTCATATATATATGCGTTTAAACTGAAAAGTTTGTATATAGGAAGCTTTCGCGAAATCTTGATATTAGTTCAAAAAAAATACACGGAGAATAAAGAATCTGTTCGAAATTGAAGTTGAGTATATTCTTCACAACACAATCGAAAATATTTTATACTATATTGTACTTTTGTGAATAACAATATTTCTTGAAACTCACACTTTTTTTCTTATTACTTACCCACCATACGTAGTAGGGTAAGTCTTGTAATCGTTTTGAAAAAAAAAAAAAATTACGGATTTACACGTTTCAGACACTGGATATTCTGAAAAACATATTTTTAGAAAAAAAATTTTGCCGTCCATCTGTGTGTGTGTCTGTAAACGCTATTTCTCCCGAAAAATTTGAGATAGAGACTTACAATTTGGTATTTATTTAGTATGTAATAATGGGAAGAAGCCTATTGAATTTCAATAACCTCGATTAACCGGAACTATTTTTTTCGGACTCTCGAAATATTCGTTCTGATAAAAGGTATATAAAAGTTTTCGAAATTGTCTGTTTTAAGAAATGAATATAAAAGACAATAAGAAAACATAAATTTTGCATAAAGCATGAAGTCAATCGGATAATTAGTTAACGAGATATTTGGAATCCTATTTACCACACTCTTCGATTTTTCATGACCTTGTATTTCATCCAAATTTCACTTTAAAGATATATTTTAATTGGAAATTTGACGCTTCATTAAACCGCTAGTTAATAGGATTATTATTTTTGGAGTTATAAGGATGTTTCTTTCAAGCAATTCAGTAATCGAGTCTTCAAAGTTTATGACCATATCAAGCCACGATTTTCTTCGAATTGCAATGCATTTTATAAGTAGTTTACACATTTTTTATTTTAATATTTTACATTATGCATATCCATGATGTGCAAGTATTACGGTGGCCCCCAACGACTAGTTTTCCACAAACTTAATTTTTTTTATCTTCGATCTTTTTACTTCACAATATTTTTATTTCTTTAGATTACCGCAAACCTGCTTCTTTTTAAAATACTAAGGATGATAAGACTATAAAATTTGCAAATAAATTGCCCTAATTCAATAGTGACAAAATGGTTTCTAAATGTAATATAATTTTTTAATATAATTTTAGTTATTTTAATTAATATAATTTTAATTAATATAATTTTTTTAATATAATTTAATAGTATTTTAAATCGTGGAATTTTTTGTTGCATTTTTTAGGTGCGTTTGTAATTATATAAATACGTAGCACCTATAGTTGTCGTCTGGTCAGTCCGTCTGTCTGCCCGTTCTTCCGCTTACAACAGCACAAAAACTACCAACCGAATAGTTTGAAATTTAATATATATTATCGTTGTAGAATTTTGTCGAGTCATTTCGTTTTATCAAAATCGAATCAAAATTTAAAAAGGTATTAATAAAAGTGTTCTTTATTCTATTAAATCCTATTGCACATAATCTATATAATAAAAGCGCACGTCATGTGACTGAGGAAAACAAGTACGGGCTAACCACTTCTTTTTTCATACGTCAGGCGGCCATTTTTATTCAAAATTATTGTTTCTAATAAAATTGCATAAAAGTTTTAGAAAGACATTTTTAGAAAGATAGTTGAAAAAAATAATTGCTTGAGGGATAAGTTACATTAAAAAATGTATAGATTCTTAGATAAGTTCAGTAGAAATTACGTTAACAGACAAATATCTCAATCCAATAGAGTAAATAAACACAGGATATTCGTTCATTATGAGTCATAAAGATATTAAACCATAGACGTAATCATTCGCAAAGCAAGATCTTCATGGTGAATTTTAGAGTGCTGTCTGGTGTACAAAAACATTTCGCATTTGTAAACGTGGCAAACATATTGAGAAAAAAATAATGGTACGCTTATTTCGCTCATAGAAGGCGATATAATTCATTTCACTGAAATAATAAGGATTATTTTGTACAGTATGAAACTAGTTATAAAACAAACGCACCTCCAATGTCACGTTTAACGTACAATTTCCAACTGGTTACTATTATTTTAGATATTTTACATATGTATTCGACGAAGAGAAAACATGCCATTTTAAAACATTAACGTAAGTTTAGTGAATAAATTTGCTCATACTTGAAAAAAAATTCCTTACTGATTAGCATTTTTTATTTGATTATGTAAAACAAGGAGACAGAAGTACATTCTTAGGTGCCTTTGTAATTATAGAAATATACGTAGCATCTGTAGTCGTCGTCGTCTGGTCCGTCCGTCTGTCTCTATATAGCAGGACAAAAACGACCCAACCGTATGGGTTGAAATTTAATACATATAATCGTTGCAGAATTTTGTCGAGTCATTTACAGTATTATGAAAATCGAATAAAAACTTAAAAATATGTTACTAAAGTTTTCTTCATTCTATTAAATCCTATCACACGTAATTAATTCAATAATATCCCATGATATTTAATGATTATAGTTACCATGGTGATTACGTCATATTTGAGATGGAGTCGTAATATTTCCGTATTACGGAATTTAAAAACCTAATTCTTTAATTATAGCAATCATATAATCTACCGACAGTTTTTTGGATAGATGTTTCCGGAGAAATAGATAGTAAATGGATAATAAAATTTTTAATGTAACATAATTGTAACTAATTGTTTGTAAAATTGTATTGAAACTTAATTTCATAAAAAAAAATTAATATCTATTATATGAAAATCTGCCATTAAAAGAAATTATGTATTCATGCATTTTTCCAGAAGAGTGCAACAGATACTGCACCAAGATATGAATATTTATAAAATTAGTTATAGTACAAACGCACCTAATTTGTCACGTCACGTCTGACGTACGATTTCTAACACGTTGAATTTGTCAAACATACATGTTAGGGGTGTTTAAAAGTCACTTAAGAAAATTTTAGTGCCTCGATTTATTTGTGTACTTTCAACTTATTTTCAATGTACTTTTAATTGCTGTTTTTTTTAATTATTTATGTAAAATTATGTCCATGTAATATATTAAAAAATTACATATCTGTAGTGTCAATAAATAAATGATTCTACTGCGATTTCAACATGTTTTAAATCATTTCTAATATTCATTCAGTATTTTTATTGATATTTTTTCTATAATAGAGGAAAAAGGTGTAAAAACGGGCACAGGTGTAAATATTGGCACCCCACCCAAAGTAACTGTGGGATGTGGTGAAGACTGGCGATCAGGACTGTAGATGACGCATTTGTTGATATGAGATAGCAGAGAGCAGTTGGAACCATTCATTCAAGTAGTGTGGATGCAGCGTGAGTTATTGTGTGAAATGGTGTTTGTTCTGGACAGCAAACTTTTAACAGCTATCTGAAATCGTTTTCTTTTCATGTTATTATGGTTAGTTTAAAACAATTTCACAGTCATCTGCGGAAAACGGAAATCCTAAGCTACTTCTAAAAATACACCTTTAGTCGCGCACGCCTTTAGTTTACATGTGAAAGTGGACATCTGTCTTAGGTGGGGTGGGTGTAAATATGGGCCCTCATTTAAATTCGGCCCCTAATTATACCACCTTTTCTCTTAAACAACATAAATTATTACATTTTTTTTTAACGTGAAAACAGCAATTACCTACATCATACACATTACCAAATATATTATAAAATAAACCTAACAAATGCTTTCAGGTAATATAACTTTAAAATTACCTTAGATGTAGATAATAATAAATTTATAGGTAATATAAGGACATTTTATTATCTATAAATCCTCAAAGCATTGGTTAGTTTTATTTTATAATATATCTGGTAATATGCGTAATCTAACATAATGCTGTAATGCCAGGGGGCAGGCGTGGGAAGATGAAAGACCTTCCGGACTCATCAAATTACTGTGATCCTCCACTTGTGGACAGCGATGATGACATCAATCTGTATATTAACGATGGTGATAAACCAGACTCGAGCGATGCAATTTGCATCTTTTGTGATGGAAAATTCTCTGAAGACACTCGCGGAGAAGTGTGGTTTAAATGTGTTATGTGGCAAATGTGGGTAAATAATTTTTTCTGTAATAAATAAACTCTCTACAATTTTGTATTGTTTTAGCCTGTTTTAAAACATTTAAAACTATTTTTTTGACATATTTGGAGATGGCCCATATTTGCATCCCATTTTTTCTGGTGCTTTTTTAAAAGCTTTTTGTAAATCTTCGTTTTCGAATTGAAATAATTGATATTAAACATTGTTTAGCCTTCTATCATTTAGTAAACTTGTTATAGTTGGGAATGAAGATAAAAAAAGTGGAATTTTTCAAAAGGAAAGTCACTTTAAGACAAAAACAAAAAAGGGTGTCCATATTTAAACCTTTTTCTCTATTCATTAAAATTAGCAAGAATGTTACAGGGGCTATATTTTTAAAGGTTTATCTATCATATTTTTTTCAGTAGATATATTTGCATTAGATGTAGAACATTTGAATGCCTCATATTTACTGTCATTAACACATTCCAACATAGCTGAAAAGTTTTTATAAATTGGGCCCATGCTTTAACTCGCGTATGTATACTCGTATGAATAATAATCGTTCAGCACTTATCATTTCTACCTCATATAACAAACAAAAAACAAGAAATAACAAAAATAAGCCAAAACCTATATAAATATTAATCAATCTTTGGTCATCTTCCCACTCCCTTTTGCAAGATCTGGTATTCCTCGATTCTTCAAAGACAATTAGCATATGCTTGTAGTTTGTGGCTCCCACGTATGCAGTGGTCTCACGGTATTCGCCATATCCTGGCTGCAAAGAGAAAAGCAATATTGCTAATTTCAAGGGCGTACAAGAACACCTCAACGACAGCCTTACAGGTCCTTTTGGGTCTTCCTCAACTGGATCTACATCTGGAGGCGGAAACTGAGTTCGCTCGGGTCACACGACTTGGAATTTCCACAGAACATCATTTTGCTCCACTCTACTTAACAAAATGTTCAAAATATCATATTTCACCATTAACAAAAACACTATCAGTAATTCCAACATACGATTTTCAAAGCAGAACACACATTTTTACAGACGGATCAAAAACGGATGCGGGAACAGCGTATCCTTCTGTGTCTTTGAAAATGACATTCTCAACCAATCCTCGCAAGTAAAATTCGACCCGGGGAACACTGTTTTCCCAGGCCAAACTGTATGCGATTAAAGAAGCGATTTGTTGGGCTGAAAAGTCGGCGGATTTTAAATTTTTAATTTCGACAGATAGCATTTGGAGCCTCATGACTCTTTCAAAATTTGATGTAAATAACTATCTGGTATAAGAAACTATTCAACGATTACAGTATTCATCTGTTATTTTTTACTTTAACTGGATTAAAGTACACTCAGGTTCGCTGGTAATGAACTGGCCGATTAGCTGGCGAGGTCGACAACAGAAGACAAAATCTTACCACAATCATTTACCCACTTCCACTTTCAACTATAAAAATGGAATTAAATCAACATCTGCATCGTAGTTGGCAATTGCGCGGGTCCACAGACCATGTGGGTCACTACACAAGAGATTTCATACCAGAAGTCTCACAACGCTTCCAAATACAAAACAGGTACCTTTAGTTATTTTTAACCAACCACGGACTATTCAATAACACTCATATACAATAAATTAACGTGACTCACCACTTTGTATCTGTGGATCACAATCGACGTCTTTACACTACATTCTGAATTGTACACTAACTTCCCATTACCACATTAAAAAACTTAACAATATGAATTTACGCGATTGGCTGATCTACCTGCTTGATCGGCCATTTCTTTTGAATAAAATAACAGATTGTGCGAAATTTATAGAAAACAATGAGTTCCTTTTCTCAAATAACCTGCCTTTTTAGCTTCCGGCCAACACTTTTCTTCTCACTCACCCGAACAGGAGCTATTTAACTGTTTCAATTTGTATTGTTTTATCAGAGCTGGTAAATTCCGGCGTTTTCCCATTGTAAATTTTGTACATTTTTATCAGATCATATTATTAGTTTGTTATATTCATTAACCTCTATAAAGTAATAATTGTCAACTTGTTTAGTATTACTATACCACTATATTTCTTCCCAAACATTGTATATTCTTTCCCAGTCATCTTTTACCTTTGCTAAATTTGTTAAACTAATGTGCACCCTTAAAACAGTTATGTATGTAAAGCTACACTTGGTTAGGCACGTTTAGTTAAATAATTGTGCCCATTAAACATTGTAAAAACTGTCTAATCTTCAACACATTGTATGTATGTTAAAGTAAACAGTGGGGTTGTGACTTACCCCGGGATTGCACTTATACTCGAAAGCGAAAGCTGGGTTCCCGGGGCGGTCATCCTTAGTAATAATACCATATATATTCATATATGTCCATAATACATATATGGTCACACATAACTTTTTTAATTTATGTTTTTGGTTAAAATATCTGACGTTAGATATATGTTCTGGAAAGTTCCCTTGTGTACTTAAACATCATATTTCACCTTATTAAACGGTGAATTTTTGTAACTGTATTCTGAATCTGTTAACCCTTTCAGTGGCAAGCAATTGTGTTCCAGTAACGTTGAATTCTCAGCGGTATTTACGAAAGAATTTAGTTCAAAATAAAGAAAAGCAATTTTTAAAAAATTTTCGTCAAAGTTAAAAAAGTAAAATTTAATTAAAAGTTTCTGGATCGAATCGGATTAAAATTATGTGGGATATAATATATCCCACCGCCCCTAAAAGGGTTAAATGTGTTTCATAATCTATGCTGGGCGCATGATATTTCTTTCCTGTTTTAAAAATGTAATCATTACACATTTCCAAGAGCGCATACATAATACATATATGGTCACACATAACTTTTTTAATTTATGTTTTTGGTTAAAATATCTGACGTTAGATATATGTTCTGGAAAGCCTTTGTATATAGTCTTACCCCTAAAGTCTTCAATATACGACCCAAATATAAAACAATGCTTTAAATTGCAACTGTTATTTATATCACTTGTCGTCACGTGATATTGAAGTTCTAAATAACTGTCAAGAACTAGTCACAATTTGACTACTTGTAAACGCAGACTAATGCTGAACCAATGAAAATGTTCTTAACAAATTTCATATTCCTAATACAATATTTTGAAATGTTTCTTTCTGCATAGAATGTCTGATGTCTATGTATAACGCTGTATCTTTGAAGTTTTCTGATTTTGGTTGCAGTTCCATTTTGTTGACACTTTCAATTTCAGAACGAAGCAGCTAATTTGTCTCCGAAACTAAAAATGCTCTCAGAATAAATCTACAATGGCAATCATAAAATTACAAAGATAAATATTCGTGATAGATATACTAAACGAATCAATGAAAAATGTTGAAATGCAAACCCAAAATTTGTAATATACTCTTACATTTTGTCTTCGTGTGCCATGTGTAGGCCATAGGTCTCTGAATATTAGGCATACGCGCTGACAGAAAAATGGCGGTGGATGTTTTCAGCATTTGTACAGATCATTGTATTTGAATTCCAGTATTTCTTTTCATTATTGTCCGCCTTATGTTCTGAGATTAAATAAGGCAAAAAATACTTTTATAAAGTATTCGTGTGCAAATGAAAGAAAAAGTACAGAAATTGAAAAAAGGAGAAACCCGCCTATGACAGCCACCATTTTCGTGTCAGTACGTATGCCTGGTATTCAGAGAGCTATGGACTACACATGGCGTATATCCGGGTATTTAAAGTGTTGTGTGTAGGCTCTGAACTTGATATTCCATATTTTTGCCGAGTTTTAAATAACTAAAACATCGGTAAAGGCGAATTCAGAGTGGAATCATGAAATGGTGGTATCTTGCGAATCATAATGTGTTGAATTAAAAATCACATTGTGGCCAAAGCTATTGGTGTGACGCTTGTGACCATTCGTGACGTCTTTGTGGATCACACCAATTGGTTAAGCAACAATTTAATTATAGAAATAATTAATTTACCTAAATTGACTTAAATTGAGGTTACTTGAATCCTGGTGTGCTATGTAACACCCCTCCCCACCCAAAATGAAAAAGTAATGTTTTAAATTATTTCTGCATTTCCTGTGCTAAGAGTATTGATGGATTCACCAATACACTACAGGTAACAGGACTTAAGATATTCTTTACATGAATCCAACTAGCCGTCTCCTCGGTCCAAGTTACGGCATCTATATATTTTTTGCTACATTTTTTTGTTTTGATTTCCATTTACGTAAAGTAATTTTTGTACTTCTTCAAAATCAAATATTTTTAGTAATATCTCATTTAAACATAAATTAAACATAATTATAAATTCTTAATTATTCTTTTAAGTAATAATTTCTCAAACAATACATTTAATTGAAAAAACTTTTACGGTTCTTCGGCAAAAAGGTAAATAAAAAGATGTTTCAATACAGTCAAGCTCCTGATGTTGTAACTATTTCTTTTTACACGCCTTCTTAAAAATATTTTGAAAAGTTAAATAAATACTTCTTGTGTGTCTAAACTCAAGAGTTTGTCTGTCAGAGTCCAGTGAGAGATCTCTATGTTTATGTTTTCAGAAACAAGTTCCAAATATATATACCTATGTTAAGAAAACTGTTCAAAATCCTAGTAAAGTACATTTTTCACAATGAAATTGAAAGTATTTTCTACTGTACTTGATTTTTCTGAATAACATCTTTCTTGAAGTTCAAACTTTTTTCTTCAAGTTATAAAATCTAATTGCTAATCGTCACCTTTTCAAAATATTCCTTTACAGTGTTATTCTTATGTAAATGCTCGTTTATGAATAGAATGTTTACGTTTTAATATATATTAATTTGTGTGTTATATAAATTTTGTTTTAATATTCGTTTTAAAGTTTTTTTTTCCTTTTTTTTGAAAAGCAGTGCATTATTCATTGTTTTATTATAATATACTTAAAATAAATAAAGGTATACCTGATAAGTATATCAGATAAAAATCTTTATAAGTAACACAGCTGTGTTACATTTGAAACTTCTAAGCCTTTCTAGCAGTTGTCTAAAGTGTATTAATAACAATTGATAAAGATTGGAAAACAAATCCCAAAAACGGAAAATACTTAAAGTAGCATTTGCCCGATTTATCGCTCAAGCTTGACTACGGCGCCATTCTTTTGGTAAATTTTAAATAGAAATACGTAAGTTGTACTGATGGTTATTTAACTTTGTCAAGCCAAAATCTTTTACGTCATCCCGATGGTTGTTCATTAACAAAAAACACTTATTAGTAAATTAAAAATTAAAACAGGTCTTTCATTATTTTATTTCATCATATCGAACACAAATTATTTAAAAATGAATAGATATGATTTAAATAAATAATTAACATTATTTGTCATCTCTTTATAGCCTAAAAGTCTACTTTTCTCAACATTTTATAATTAACTTGATTAAATGCGTTTTAATGTCAGATTTCACTTCACTAAGATATAAAGTGTTATTATGTTTATTAATAATTTAAGATTTCTCAATCTGAGAATTTACATTTAAGCGTTTTGAATTATGATAATTAAGTATTTCCAACGGTTTGTGGCATGTACTTAATGAATTATTATTGTTACATAATAACTTTGCAGAGAAATTTAGTTAAGCTTAGTTGAAATCGTGATTTACCTTTTGATAAATATTTTGTGCATATAAAATTCAAACGTATTTAACCATGATAAACAGGCGATCTTTACAAAATATGAGAAAATTACAAATCTAGGAAACCTTCTTTCCGAAAAACTTATATCTGCATTTAGCTGTGTATTGCTTTTGTTTTGTCAAAAACTAATACAGACTCAATACAGTCAAACTCCCTTAATACGAGGAACAAGGAAATTCTGAAAGTTCTCGTATTAACCGTTACTCATAATACACACAAAGGGTAATAAAAACATTAAAAAATACACAAACAAATTATTTACAACTATTAATTGTTTTAAGTAGGTGGATTGAACTTTGTGCCGTTATATTAAAAATAAATGATCAACGTAAAATAGCATAAATAAAAATATACAAAATGACAAACAGCTGTTTCGGAACCCCTAAAGCTCTATCATCAGTGCCAAGTTTAATAGGTTAAAAACTGATTCAAAAGTTTAAGCCATGTAAATATGCTTGCGTCTCTGCACGCGCCCATGTTTGAATGACGGTGAGTTTTAAAAAAAAAAAATAACGGAGTCAGGAAACACATGTATCGTAGGAGACCAATAGAAGGGCCCGGCCAGACTGTACGAGTTTAAGTGCAAAGGACAAAAAAGGAGAGGGGACGAAGCGAATGAATTAAATGAAAGATAGCCAGATATTTAAAAAATTTGGTGTACTGAACATATCATTAACTAACTGCCTGAATTCTTCCATATATGATAAGCTTCCCAAATATCAAGATCGTAAATCGATGAGCACTTCTGAATTACTGAACCCTCTTAAAAATTAAAACTGTGATTGTTAGATCAACAATGGTTAGCAATCGCAGATCGTTTAGTGTCACAATTTTTACATAGTTTTAATGTTGCCACAAGCGGACCTTAAGGGGTCGCTCAGTTTGACCTATGTTTGACATATTTTTTCTTTTTTTTAAACTATTAATTGCTCCAATTACCTCAATAGGAAAATTAACATAATACGTGTTTTAAAGTTTTTGAAAAAAAAAACTCGACTAACATTGGAATAGTCACTGAAAATTTCGAACAATTCATTTCACACATCCTTTGCATTTTAAGATTGCAATTAGAGACAAAAAAGGCTGGTTTATATAGACCAGAGTCCCGATTTAAAGAGAGAAACAAATAAAGGTTTTCTTCTAAGTTCCTTCCTTTCCATGGATCAGTTGTTTATTTCATAAAGGGGTGGTAGGGCATTAGGACGTTTTTGAGGGATTAGGGCGTTAAAGGCATAGTGGCGAAAAGGAAAGTCGGTAAAATTTGTTATTGTAAACCAAAAATAATATTTTTTTTTTTTAGTTTTATAAATGAAGATGCATGTCTAATACGTTATTTTTCATTCATGAACATAGTATTATTTCTTTAGTTTTATAAATAAAAATGCACGTTTATGGCGTCATTTTTCATTCATGAATATAGTATTTTTTCTTTAGTTTTATATATCAAAATGCATGTTTATGACCCCATTTTTCATTCTTGAATTTCACCTTCCGTTCTACTATAAAGGCCCGTGATGTCAGAAAAGAGTGAAATTCTTCAGCTTGTGAAAATGACATCCTATTTAACAACAATTGAGAAGTTTCTTTAATGACACTGACATATTTCCTTATGAAACGTTTAAATTACGTAAATTTATAGACTTCTTAATCTTCTAGTACTCAGGTTATCACTGAAAATTTCCATTGGGAACACATTTGGAACACTTTGATTAAAAAAAGGTTCCAATTACCTTAATGTGTATTGAATGTGTTCCTTTAATGTGTTCCGAATATGATCCGCTATAAAGAATGTGTTCTGAAAGTGTACCGAAAGTGTTCTGCTCAGGATATCTGCTATATCTAAAATTGGGAACAGATTTGGGAATGGATTGGGAGAACATTTGTGCACACTTGTGAAATCACGCCTTTCAAAAAAGTGCGCTGTAAAGTGTGTTGAACTAAAGAAGTGTTCTCAGATGTATTCTAAAAATTGTTCCAAAAAGTGCGCTTCAAAGTGTTCTAAAAAAGGTGACAAAAAGTGTTCTAAATAGTGTTCTGAAAAGTATATAAAGTTCTGCAGTGTAGGAGATGATTCCGACACACTTCATGTGTCACCTTGAAATAAATTGTGGTGACCCATGAAGTGCGAAAATTATCCGTGTACAAAATTCGCTCTAGTTCACAGGACGTCAATTTTTGTTTTTCAATGTTTCAATTTTTGATTATTTTCATTAATAACCTATAGCGCAATGAAACATAAATGAATAAAAACTATGAAAATTTTCCGCTGGTTCAAATAATGTTATGTTTAGCTTAAAATATAATTTTCATTGATGAAACTTAAAAAATAACTAGCTGACCCCCACCCGGCGTTGCCCGGAACCGGATAATAAATTAAAAAAAAAAAAAAACTATCAAGTTTTTATTATTTTATACCTTTAACCCGATTTTGTATGAAATTATATTTAAAATGGAAAATTCTCAAAAAATATTGATATTTAGGTATAAAAACACTCATTTTCTTGTTTTTTTACCAAGGATTGTTTCATGGTTTTAAAATAAAAAGTTATTTTTGTCCGAAAGCTTTGAAATCTTTATTGGTGATAAATAAAACAGTTTTAAAGCCAGTGTGAAAATTTTGTGAAAAAATATTGTTGTCGAGTTGTAAAAGAAATGTTTTCTTCTCACATTTTTGTTTGTTTGTTTGTTTTCGCGTCGGCTCCATTAACATAGCAATAAAAAAATAGTTCCATTCTTCCGAACTCTCTGATTTTTCAATCGGTTATAAGTATAACTACATCCAAACTCTCTTTAAAATTTTGCGAAAATATGAGTTCTTGAGAAAAAGCTTTATCTTTCAGCCTCAGAGCAAAAGTATATTAGCAGGTCGATGCTTCCAATGCAATGGTATGGCTTCATCCGTTTTCAATCAACCCTTTTCTACCCCCCGAGGCTAAACAGGTGAGGGTTGGGTTAATCAATCAGGTTTCCCGTTTCTGAGGGTAAAAGCCTTGAAAAAAAAATTTAAAAAAAAAACGTTGACACATGCGCAAAGAGACAATTTTCAAGTGGATTTGACAGAATGCACTTTTCGTTTTAAATGTATAGATACTATAATTATTCCAAAGTGTTGTAATTTACGATAGATCTCCATTTCTTAAGTAAAAATATTAGAATATTAGAACATTAATTTATTATTTTATCTTGCTTATTTACATTGTTTACATGTCGCCGATTAGTACTTCATTTTGAAATAAACTATACATTAAATCAAAGACATTTAATTTTATGAATAATGTGAAAAGATGACATTGATAAAAATAGTGTTATGTGTAACATATTTTGATATAATAATTGTTTTTTAATGTTAAATTAGTCAATGCAATACTGTTTTTTTTTCTTTTTTAATTGGAATTATTTTTCTATGTTTTGTATCAGTTCATTTAAAAGTTGCATGTTAAACTTTCTTATTCCGTCGAATTTCGATGGGTACATCTCGTTTAATTTTAATAATTTTGTTCTGTTATATGAGATCTAAGAGAAAAGTCCCAGAACCCGCGTCGGAAAAGTTGACAAATTTTCGGTGATAAATGTTTCGATGTGGGTGTTGCAATCTTTTGCCGTTTATTAAGATGATTTGTTGAATTTATAAATAAAATAAAATAAAATATAAATAAATATAAATAACAGAAAAATTCAAAAACAAATTTAAAGTGCAATGATAAATTCACCTTGAAATTAAAACTGTTCAAATACTCATTAAAAACATGCTTAAAAGGTGCTGTGAATGAGACAGACATATGTAAAAAATATTAAAACATATTAAAACATATTTAATCCCGAGATCTTTCGAACAGAAACGCGTCCATCTTCAAGAGGAACTGTTGACTGATACGTAATGGCACAGTTGAAACGACAATTGTATTATCTGTCAGCAGTTCCCCTTGAAGATGGACGCGTTTGTGTTCGAAATATCTCGGGATTAAATATGTTTTAATATCTTTTACATATGTCTGTCTCATTTTCAGCACCTTTTAAGCATGTTTTTAATGCGTATTTAATTATAAATAATATAAATATAATAAATAATAATAGATATATGAATAATATATTAGATATTATAAGATAGTATTATATTATAATATATATATATATATATATATATATATATAATGAAATTAAATTTAAATAAATTTTTCGTAAGATGCTAAAACGGCCTTTGGCGTCATTTTGGATATTTTCGCCAACCGTGACAGGATACGGAACTCTTCCCTTATCTAATCAGCTGGTGCCAATATTCTTAGGCCTTTTCTATTTGTATAAAATAGTTTTCATCTTCTTAAATTACTTCGCCGTTTAGTTAAAATTACCTATGCTATTGAAGAAAAAAAGAATATTAAACCATAAATTATAAAAGAAAAATGTACATAAAAAGTAAAATTGTTTGCGTATTGTTGTTGTTGTTGTTGTTTTCTTTTTGTTTAGTGGCAATCCTATAATTAAGTACCAACTTCCAGAATATTTTTTATAAGAGGTAAGTCAAAATAACGTAACGCATTTTAAAATTTAATAAAAAAATAAAATAATTGTCATACACGGGTTTTGTTTGGACAGAAATACTTCTCATGATCTAAAGTTTTTTTAATCGTAAAATTGTTTGTGTATTTTGTTGTTGTTTTATTTTTGTTTAGTGGCAATCCTAGAATTAAGTACCCACTTCAAAAAATACTTTTTATAAGATGTAAGTCAAAATACCTTAACACAATTTAAAATTTAATAAAGAATAAAATAATTGGCGTACCAGAGTGTTGCTTAGACAGAAATATTTCTCATGATCGAAAGTTTTTTTTTTTTTAATCTCATTAGAAAAATGTGTTACAAAAATTGTTTCATAGATGAGGCTATACCTTAAAATATTCAAAAATCTTGGAAACTGAAAGTAAGCAGATCTGATGTCAGCTAATGTGATGTCATGACTTTTAATATCGTAGATTACGAACTCAAAAACCCTTGTGATTTTTCTAATACTTGTACCAACTATTTCTCTTCTTTGAATGTGTGCAAACTCTGAAATCTTACAATGGTCTGAGAAAAACCTCGGTATTTACAGACATGGCGAAACTAATATACAATAAAAAAAAAGCCTACATTTTTGAAGAACTAAATATACATACATTTGTTATTTTACGATTATGTGTCAATTTCATAAAAACGAAAATATTTCTGTATGATTTTGTATTTTTAAAGACTGGTGTAATGGGATACTTTTAATGAAATTTGAATAAAAATTAAAATACATTATAAAGTAGTAAAATAATTCTGCTTTCATTTCAAATTTCTAGCTTTTTTATTTGTGCATTTAATTATGTTATAATATTATTGTATGCATAATTAACATTTATGGCGCAGTAGAATATGATGATATGTAATTTTAATACAAAATCGTTAAAAAATTTAATTAGTTGTTTTTTTCCGAATGACTAAAAATGATCTGTTAAGCATTTAATTAAGAAATATACATTATTTTCTCATATTAAAATAAGTCAGTATAAAAAAAACTATTTTATGGCCATTCAAAACCATTTAATTATGCCTTCATAAATATTTGATCTATATTCATATTTAAAATAAGTATCAATATCAGGGTTCGTACGGATCAGGGAATTTTCCAGGTGTTTAACCAGTATTTTCTTTATATAAAAGGAAATCTAGGTTAACCTCGCGAAACTTCGCCTTCTTTTAAGGAGAGATTTTCTGTAAGAAAATACTGGTACCGAAGAATTTCCTGCTCCCAAAATTCCAGGAACCGTACGAACTCTGAATATTTAATCGAATTATTCCAAATAAATTTGCATTTAGAAAATATTCTGTAACTTATTTTTTCTAAAAATATTTACATAAAAAAATACACTTTAAAATAAAACATAAATTGCAGGATTATTTAAATAAAATGACTTAGTATTTCAAAGGTTATTGATTATTTTCATTAACAATCTTGATTAAACGTAATTTTTATCTAGAATCAATAGTTTTCAAAATTGGTTGTCAATTAAAAAGATACTTTTTATTAAATGATGCATGTAATTCTTACATCAAATCATTTTAATCAAGAGCGTTATATTAGAACACACATTTACACATTCTAATGTAAATACATAATTAATAACAAGAAGCTCGATAAATGCGACACTAATATCGTTTTATCAATATTTTAATGAGTTGATTAATGAATTTTAATGAATAATGCAATTAACTATTCTATAAATAATTCATTAAAAGCTAATAAAAATCTTTACAAATATTAAACGGAACATGATATAAATTAATCTGTCCATTTAAAAAATATTGCTGATTAGCTATTATTAATATTTAATTCTGTTATAATTCTAATTGATGTTATGCATTAAATTTTGATCATCAGAGTGTTTTGAGCTATGTTATCAATAATTTGTTTTCCGATTAATTTCTCAGTCAATGCATTTAAATAAATCTGTGTCTACAGTCTTAAACTTTTATTTTTGCATAGAAAGTTTTTAGTTTTTATAATTGTCTTGAACTTTAATTAATTAAAAATTTCTTAATTAGTGTAACATAAAAGAAAAAAAATAAACTATACATTTTGAGCAAATAAAGCATATAAAAATTTAAACTATTTGCGATGTATTGTTTTGTTATACTTTACAACTTCGTGGCGGCAATCGTAGAATAAGCTCATTAATTAAAACGCGTAGTAAATTGTACGTCAAACGTGACAAATGAGGTGCGTCCGCACTATAACTAGTTTCAGTGCAATGAATTATACCGTCAGTTATTATGATAGAATTATGTTCCGTTATAAACTAAGTACATTTTACGTTGGCAACATTTTATCATTTGTTGACATTTACGGAAAATTCCAATGGGAAGCTTAAGCCTAGCAATGAAATTTTCAGAACTTGAAATCCATATTTAGACTTTTTTCAATTTAATATATATTTCCCCGGAAACATCTATCCAAAAACTGTCGGTAGATTATATGATTGCTATAATTAAACAATTTTAGTACACAAATGCGGTTTTTAAATTCAGTAATACGGAAAATAATATGACTCCATTTTAAATTGGACGTCATCAACATGGCTACCTAGTATCATTACCTATCATGTGATATCATTGAATTAATTATCTATGACATGATTAAATAGAATGATACATCTCGGTCGCTTGGCGATTAATCCTCGGAAGTTGCTATAACAAAGAAGTACCAATTTTTAAAAAAATCCAAATTACTTAATAATTATTTTTATTAATATCTTTTGAAGTTTTGATTCGATTTTCATAAAATTTGAAATGACTCGACAAAATTTTGCAAAGATTATATACATGTTAAATTTCAAATCATTTGGCTGGGTAGTTTTTGCGCTGTATATGCGGACAGACGGACGGACCTTACTACGACTATAGGTGCTACGTATTTATATAATTACGAACGCACCTAAAAATCGTTATACAATTTACCTATATATACACTATACGACAAAAAGTCACTAGATATTTCGATTTCAGAGGATTTGTCTGATATCAAGCGGAAAACTTCATAAACTTTCTGGAGCGTCAAAAATATAAAGAACATGTCTAACGCGGGGCTTAATTTCTAACAACGTATCGTAGCTCTAATATTCTGGAGTTATAACAACCGCAGTGTATCATCAACTAACAGTATCTGTCGATTAGTGCCAAGATAGCGTACACATTATTGCACATACTACTATATTTGGATACATCCCTCATCTTTTTGCTTCCTTTTGGGAACAACGGATTTCGAGCTTATTCTATCGACGATAATTTTCAGAATTTTCAAGCTATGATTTTGAGACTTTCACAAAAGCTGCTCTATATACTTAGCTAATACATTATGTACATTACATTTTGATTGCATTCGCGCATGCGCAGTGAAACAATATTTAGGAAACCTGCTTATTTTTCATCCAATTTTTATTATTTTTTAATTCTTATTAAAGAGTATTGTGTACAATGTTGTTTGACATATTTTTTCAAAATAACTGTTTTTTATATTAAGAACTCTGTAAATTATAAGCAAAAAACATGGCGAAATTTAGGACTGTTTTTATAAAATCTTAATTTATCTACGAGTATACATGCTATCCTCATAAAAATGAACACCGTATATTATAATAAACCACTTTCTAATAATCTCGAGTTTGAACGCCTTTGCTATATTAGTTTTTACAGGGTTATCCAAAAGATATTCGTTATTTTTCAATTTGTTGACAATCCCCTATGGGGTTTCAGGAAAAAATCTTCACGGAAATATATAACCTATACTATACTGTTTACTCACCTGCAGCTTCAGGTTAATTCCTCATGTATTTTTCTAGATAGTTAACAAAACGTCTAAAATCGCAAGTGACTGTTCACCTTTGGCAATATAGTGTAAGGTAAAGCTAGGATAGTCTGCGCACAATTCAAAAGAATAGCAATAAAAAATCTAAATATTAATTTTTTGCTAAACTATTCATGAATAATTTTTACTTTATTTGTTTTTTATGCATTCCCATAGCAATTTTGTTGTTATGCTGCAATTTAATAGAACAGTTGTAATAAAACCAAGAAAGTTATTTTGCGCAATCTGTCCTTACAGGGTTGGTGTGATTGCGCACATGGGTAGGAAAGATTGTTACTAATAATAACTATAATTAAATTGTTAACAATAATAATTACACTTAAATGACATTGCTGTAAGCTTTTTGTGAACAATTATTATTGTATTAGGAGTGAATATTTCAACCTAATGATTAAAGAACCAGAAAAAGGAAATAATTTAAAAAACGATTAAAAATTTTTAATTAAAGGAAAAAAAATAAAAAAGCAGAAAAAGCAAGTTCAGATAAGATTACAAAATAAAATTATGTTACTTAATAACACGTTTAACTTAAAATTAGTCCATTTTCATTTTTCATTTTTTATGCAAATTTACCAATAAGCTGCGTAATCTCTCCTAGCATGGAAACTAATGGGAATACTACGCCATCTCTCCTAAGTAGCAGATGCGCAAACTCTCCAATTTCGGTAGGAGAGATTGCGCGGCCTTTTATTTAAATATGACCTCTTCTAAAACGAACCGTTGATGTTCACATTGTTAGTCTAGATTAGTAGCTTATGAGAAATCGTTTAAGTTTAAAATATTTTGTACTATTGACATTGTATAGAAATTCTGATGAATAGCTATGAAAATTCAAGCACTTACTTTTGGAAAACAAAACAAAATAGCAATACTTTATCTTAGACGCTCAAAGCAATCAATGTGCACTTTCAAGTGGACACTCCACTACTGTTGTTGTACAACAACCTGGAATCGCTGGGCGCTCACTCTACTCCTTCCCCCCGAACCTCTATGTGCGCAATCTCTCCGACCGCGTCATCTCTCCTGGCTTTACCTTATAGGCATTTATATATGATATGATCTAAGAAATAAATAAAGCAAAAAAATTAATACCAGGGGAAATTTCAGAAATCCTACTCACAAAGGATTTATTTGTATCAAGTAGTAACACAACACACAGCGCTTTACCTGTCGGCTTCAGTGAGCAGTATTTATAAGGTCCGTTGGGTTCCAGCTAAATATTTAAACCAGCTGGGAAGATAACCCTTGAGTTCATCACGACAAATTAGCCTTGTGTACAACTCGATAAAAAATAAATTCACTGTACATTATATAACAAATCAGCTCTATATACACGCTAATTGAATTTTCTCGAACATATGACCTTGACAAAAGGTCTTCTCGTAATTCAAAATGGTAGGGTGCAAACTTTATTTAAAATCGTTAGAGCCGTTTTTTAGATAAAATTAGCTTGACACGTAGTGACCCCAAAATGACTCAGTAATGATATTTTCTCGAACACATGAACTTGCCAAATGGTCTTTCTCATAATCAAAAACGGTAGGATACAAAATTTAGTCAAAATTATTACAGCCGTTTTTTAGATAAAATTAGCTTGACCCGTAGTGACACCAAAATGATCGACTAATCGAATTTTCTCTAACATGTTGCCTTGCCAAGTGGTCTTCTCCTAATACAAAATGGTAGGGTACAAAATTTATTCAAAATCGTTAGAGCCGTTTTTGAGATAAAATTAGCTTGACCCCATAATGATCCACTAATCGACTTTTCTCGAACATGTGATCTAGCACAATGATCTTCTCGTAACCATAAATGGTACTATACGAAATTTAGTCAAAATTGTTTCAGTCGTTTGCTAGGTAAAATTAGCCAGACCCTGACCCGTAGTGACACAAAATGACCTACTAATCCAAATTTCTCCAACATGTGACCTAGCCCAATGGTCTTCACGCGCCCGAAAATAGTAAGATACAAATTTTAGTCAAAATCGCTAAAGCCGTTTTTTAGATAAAATTTGCATACACACACATACACACAAGATTTGCTCGTATTTAAATATATGATATTCACTAAAAATAAAAAAAAGTACTAGAGAGGCGAATATGTGAGCTTTGGTGCAAATTAAGCACCGAAAGACGGAGCAAAAAGATTTATTATTAAAAATATTTTATAAACACGAACTACAAGCTGCATGTAAACACAGTATGACACCGAGTAAAAACAGGACATACGGTTGCAGTTAATTCCGGCATTCTTCGTGGCCATTCGGAAACTATTGGGACAAAACAATAATTCTACGCTGGCGAACTCTAGATAGATGTATTCTCCTGCATGTACGACACGCTACGTCACACATGTAAGGACTTTGCTAAGAAAGAACGCATATGATCGCAGATGGTTGGGAAATGAAAAAATAATTTAGGCTTTGATTTTTCAGAAGGACTGTTCCACTGGTCTCCGGAGTGCAGTATATAGGCTCTCCGGAGAGCTCCGGCGTAAATTAAGCACTACACTGAGAAAAATGACACTTTGAAATCTGAGTAAGTCGATATTTTAATTTTTTTTTTAACTTTTTGTTTGAAATATGACGAACCAATGCTTTCAATTCTGAAATACCAGAAATACTCAGTTTATTGAAACATGGAAATACTCAAAACTGTTCACATAGAGGTTAGTTTATATTCACTTTTGAAACATAGACATACTCAAAAATGATTAGAATGAGTTCAAACTCATTTTTGAAACTTGGCAATACTTAAAAATCAGCACATAGATGTCAGTTCATACTCATTTGAATGAAATACAATATTTCCATCTTTCAAGAGAAAACTAATTGTGGCGTTAATGGGTTAAAATGTGTCAAAAAGAAAATTTAGTCATTTAAATTTCAATATCCAAGGAGCCTTTTTTATTTAAGAAAGGCATCATTTTTTCTTTAAGAAATATACTGATAACAATCGAATTGAAAATTTGTATAATTCATATCTCCCCTTCCACACATAAATAATAAAGTTGTACAATCTTAACCATCATCTCAAATTGATCAAATCTATCCGAAATCCCGTTAACAGTTTCCGATTTTCTCAGCAATAGATTAATGAATCCTATAAAAATATCAACATGCGTTCGAATCATTCGATGACTTGCATTTAAAATAACCCACTCGTTTGATCTGGATGGCGAAGTGGATAAGGCAATGAACTTGTTACTAGAAAGACTCGGGTTCGATGCTGGCTCTGGATAAAAGCATAAATTTAGTTTATCCTTCCCATAATCGTAAATAGAATCAGAAATGGCAGCACAGAATGGCGCTTTTTTTCAAGCTGTTGTTTACTGTTGTTTGAAACATGGACATACTCAGATATGAGCACATAATGTTTTATTCTTAAGTGTGTACATGTTTTCAGAAATGAGTATATACATATTTCAAAATTGAGTAATTTTGATTCGGAGCCATTTTTACTATGTGACATACTCAGATTTGAGTATATTTTGCTCAGTTTTGAAAATGTCGTTTAAGAGTGTAGTCTAACCCTATATTCGCATTAACCCTACATAGGCTAATTTCATATAAAAATTGGGTATGCCATTAATCTGTATAAGAAAAGTTTCCCTTTTGAAAATAGTTACTATTTGGTTTAGAGATTTTTTTCAAAAGGACATATCAAATATTTAAATACACTGCCATACACTGTCTCAATTTCAAAAGGTAAAATTATTAAAAAAAAGTCCTTCCGGCCTGTACCGGGAGGAAAAGGTAGCTTTCCTACATCTTTGTTTTAAAATTTCAGCTAATTTTACACGAAAACAGCAAGTTAAAATGCAAAGAAACGTTTATAAAAGATTCGTTAATACTGAATTTGAATAAGAAATTCGCCAAATTATTGAGCAATAGCCAAATTAGCTTCATTTATGAAGACTTATTTTGGTCGCCAAATTTGGCGATATTTCGCCAAATATCGCGAATTTTGCCAATTTTGGCGCTAACGGATATGAATATATAGTTTTATGCGTATGATTGGGAAAATTATTACAACAATGAAAGAAAATAATATGCCAGTAATCGCGTTAATGTGCTGTTTTGTTTCAAAATGTCAGCCACCCTAGAAATTCAAACTGCTCTATCTCAGCCATTTTTTAAGATAGAGGTAAACCAAAAAATGCTCTGGAATCCTTGTATCAAGGCCTAACACGAAATTAAAAAATAAATTTTAAATTTTAATTTTTTTGTATATTTATTTTAGTTTTAAATTTTTAAATAGCCGCCATCTTGAATCAAAATGGCGGACCAAGCTGGCCAACGAACTCGGTCGAGACATTGGTGACCTTAATACACACAATTAGTTTCATCAAAATCAATCTATAAATACGAGCGTTATCGTATGACATAGGTCAGATATATATATATATACATGGATATATCTATATATATAAATCAACATTTGAGCGGAGGGTGGTTTTGGGGTCTGGGGGTCATGATCGGTGAAAATATATCGAAATTTTCCGGAACTGCTTTCCTCCGAACGGCTGCAATAGGTAGCTTTATACTTTTTAGTATTGAAAGCTATCTAAAAGTTGAATTTGGTATTTTATTATAGTCTAAACATTGCTTATTTAATAATGGTTCGAGTAATATAATGATATATGTAATGTACATTAGTGATTTTATTGTCGTCACATCAAGCGTCCATGAAAATTTATTGAAAAAAAATAATTTCAGATGCTATTATACTAAGAAAATTTCGTATCTGCATTTTATATTATTAAAATGATTGCTAAAATATACAGGGTTAGTTTAACTGAATCGCCGAATTAAAGAAAAATATATTTTCAAAACTATTATACATATTATAATAAATGATATATTAAATAAAGAAGACCATTACAAGTGTTTTTTGCCGTCGCTCAACGCTCGATTGAACGTGCAAATAACGTTGATTATTCATGTGGCCAACAAGATCACCGGATCTTACGCCATGTGATTTATTTTTGGGTTTACAACAAATATCTTGTTTATGAACACACCTTTGCATAGAACACTCAAAGAACTTAAAGAACGCATCAATGCTGCATTAAGAACAGTTGACAATGTAAATCTGCAAGATGTGTTGAACGAAATTCAATACAGATGAGATGTTTATCGTGTTACGAAAGTTTTACGCATCGAACATTTGAAAGTGAAAATAAACTTTGAATTTTTTATATCTCTCTCATTATAATATGTGTAAATGTTTTGAAAAACGTACGATATTTCATTTATACTAATTCTGTTTGAAGAAAACGTATCTGGAAATCAGATACAAATATGGCCCTGAAATCACTCATCCACAAACTGTTAAAGACACGCAAGACGTCCCAATTTAAAATGTGATGCCTTTTATGTTTACGTTATAATTTTATAAATCAGCGTATTCATTAGATTTTTTTTCTTTTACTTCTAAGTACATAAAATGTAAAAATGATCAAGTCAGACAAAAATTTAACTATTCGTCATTGTTCGCTAGTGTTACTTATGATATTGTAATATTTTCAAAATACTTGAATAGATCAACTAGTATAGCTTCTTGCATTAGATTTGTTTCCAAAGATCGGGGGTGGACAGCGAGACCAAAGACACCCAATATTCTTTTCACGGTGACAAGTTCGACTACTAACCTGTATAGGCGCAGAATCAGAGGCACCCTTGTCTGCTGATAATTGATAAATTTTCCACCCATACTTTCATATCGCAGCATGTTGAGTCCCCAGGCGAGCTTGGCGCCGTGATGCAACGTTAAAGATCCAATGGAAGTGAGAATTTGGTCCCATAGGCTAAGAGTTAAGAAGCATACCGCCTATGTCTCCCCACCCCCGACAGAGGATGCTGGAGAGAGAAGAAAGAAGAGGAAGTCATTCTGATTTTACAGTCCGAAGAGGGTAGAAGCATTCTCCCTGCTTCTAAGGAAGATTAGCCGGGAGAGGCTAAATGAAATAACGATACGGGAAGTGACGTGTTTTAACAGCACCCTTGATTAATGGGTACCGGTACAGTAGATATCCCGAATAGAGACCTCGATGCCAGAGCAAAGTTATATAACCTAGAGAACTTTTAAATAAGTGGTTAAAAGGAACTTTATAATTAATTGTCGTCACGTAGTCCTATTCTAGGTACTGCTCTTACTCAGATTATTAAAAATACCCAGCGGCTATTATTTTGCAGTATCCTGTAACTCGACGATATAATAAATTCAACTGTTTTTATTTGTTGATCTGTGCCCTATGTTTTACTCGCTACCGCACCTCACTGATCCCGCTCGAAACAAAAGGGTTATGACAATATGATTTTATTGTTCCAAATTTTGTGGAATAAATTGTGCAAGAAAGTTTAAAATTAATGTTTGCTGGGGTCGCAGGCAGAGATATAATGGCAAGGGATAGCTAGACTCGTTAAGGTAAAGGTGCAAAAACCGGAGGTACTACAGGAATGTCAGAATACATTAATTTCGCTAACAATTTATGTGTTTATGTTTCAGATATTTAGGAAAAAATAAATAAAAGAGAAAAATGTTTTAATTCAATCGATTTGGGTTTAGTTGTTTCATTAGGTCTGTTTTGCGACGATGTCCTTTTTGGTCAAATTTCTATTGGAGATTATAATATTTTTTTTTTAATTTCCTATTCGAGAACCCAATTGTGTGACATATGGGGAAATCGACAAGAAGTGCCCTACTGTATACTTAGATATAACTTAGAATAAATTTATATTGATAGAAATAAGATTTAAAATTGAGTTTTTCAATCAATTATTTTCAATTGTAACTATACAGTACAGGTAATTTTTGCTGTAAAAATTATCTGATGTAAATTAATATAAGTTTAATGTAACGTAACAGAAAAGATAAAGTCAACGTCTAACTAAATGGAAAATTTTAAATTCCTCTGAAATATTCTTCGATATAAAATAGTTTTATCTCTGGAAATACATTTTTCTTCTCGGAATTCAAATCCTTTACTATAGCACAAAATGATTGATATAAGAGTAGAAGTTTCAATTTTTCATTTCTTGGAAGTTTTGCTTTACCTTTTGAAATCATTTAAAATTTTCTTTGGAAATGTTTAATATGAAAGGTATTATCATAGCTATTATCATAACAATTATTTTAAAATATATATATTTCGTAAAACTTTCCGAATTATATTATTTAAATTATCTTAGGAAGAACATATTTTCTTAACATAAAAAAAGTTTTTTTTACTCTCAAAATATGCAGACAAAACAAAATACAAATGTCTATATCATTTGCAAACAGCACGCGAATGCACGATTCAATTTCCTTTTTGAATGTAAATATTTTGTTTTAAGTTTATTTTTGTATAAAATGTTTTTGTAGCGAAAATTTCAAAAGACATTCATCTCATTTACAAACCTTCGTATTCCAATACGATTTTTTTATTTGAGATTTTATTATCAAACGTTCTTTCCGCTGAATGCACGTATATATTTTTTCTAAGAATTCATCTTTTTAGAACTATTTTAAAATTTACCTATTGTTAAATAAGTCTCATTTCTCAATAGTTTAAGCATGCCTGAGAACTATTCCGTTAATTAAGTCAAAAATATAAATTGAACTTGAAATTTTACATAAAAAATGTTCTAGCTGTGATATTCACATAAAAACAAGCAACATGTTATAAAAAAAAATCTGGTTCAAAACATGCTTATTTGACTTTAAAAGGTTCCTACAATCCAAAATTTCCTAGGGTACAAAAGTTTGTTCTCCAGTTTAAAAAAAAAGCTAGGGAAATTTGCAAAAATAAAAACATAAAGTTGATAGTTTAAACGAGAGAACATGCACCGATTCAAAAACACTTGTTTAAAAAAAAGTTTTTGACAAGTATTTTTGTCAGTGAGATACAGGGGCGTTAAAGTAGTTGTCACGACCTAAATATTGCCTGAAATAAAAAACAGCTTTGAGATAATATTCTAGACACTTTAAAGGTTCGAAAAATGAAAAAAAGACAAGTTATTTTTTGTTGCAAGTTTTTAGGAATTTTCCGATACGGTTTGATATTTAGGGAACTATAGGGATTTTTTTCTTTGTTTAAATAAATCACATAGAACAAAAAAAGGTTTTGACATTGAGTTGTTTGTACTTTCATCTAAGAATATGAATATTGTCATATAAATATATTAATATTTTAATCGATTTAAATTTCTCCAAACTTCATTACACACGTTGTGCATATTACAACCTTCTCACCGCCGCGGCCTGATATATCCGTTCACTATGCTGTAGGTTTCACAGCAATACAAGGTTTGTTTAAATTAATATAATTCTACAAATATAATGCATTTTTAAAACATCAAGTAATGATTGCTACTCTCAAGGATTATACTTATATACGTAATTAATTTTTTTATCTCAAGTTTGAAAATTCAGATTTTTTAAGCATTTAAAAAAATACAGAGAAAGCAACATTACAAATTTTCCCTTTTGCTCGGCAGTCAGGGGGTTAAATGGGTGTCAGTAATTGAGCTTTTAATCTGAAAAAAGAAAATTCTCACTGATTCTTAAAATATATTAAATTAGTTGGTCACCGAAACTCAAATTGAGATGATAAAACAAAATTTAACAAAATGGTGGTTGTCTGAAATTTAAAAGTATGTTCTTGGCATTAATTTTTCGTTTTCAATATTGTTATAAAAACCAAAATTATTCCTTTTTAGGGTTCCGTACTTAAAAAGTAAAAACGGAACTATTAGAAGATTACACCTGTGTCTGTCTGTCCGTCTGTCAGATCCCTTTTTCTCGTAAACTATGGGGCGTGGAAAGTTCAAACTTGGGAAAGTTAAAAGGACTTGTTACCACATATTTTAAGATTATTAGCCATTCACAAATACGCTTAGGAAAAACTCAGGGGGCTAATTAAGTTACTTGAAAAAAAAGTTTTCTTTTGTGTACCATGAAAGGTATCGTGTGAAAGATCTCGTAACATCGAACTCAAAAGTAAATTTGTTTTAATTTTAGGTATCATATTTTCAGATATATCGTCGAAAATACACTGCAAAAATATGCAGCCCCCCCCCCCTTCTAGTTCCGAATGTACTGAAACTGAAACTATGAAAAAAATTAGGAGTTTATTTAAACCTTGCAGGAAAAATATAGCGATTTTCCTAGGTAGCATAGTTTTTGATAAAAACGTATTTTTATGTTACACACAAATTTTACTTTCCGGGCAGTCAGCGGGGGAGTTGCGGGCGCTCTAAATATCTATCGACACAGAATCATCCAAGGATATTTGTTAATTATTCTCGAAATAAATTGTCAGTAATTACCGAGATATTAATTAAGTCACTTCCAAAGAAAACTTTCTTTTTATATATCGTGCAGGGTATCATTCGAAAGATCTGGTAACATTGAACTGAAAAATATATTTGTTTTAATTTTAGGTATTATATTTTCGAAGATATCGTCAAAAATATACTGGAAAAATATCCCCACATCCCTTCTTCTATTTCCGAATCTAGTGAAACTAAAATTATGAAAAAAATAGGGGTAGTAGGAGATTATTAATTAATAAATAGTAATTAATAAATTTAATGTGCGGAACCCTTTTAGTTCAATTTATACTCGTACATGACCGATTTTTTAAAAATTTTTGAAGGTGTGTCAGTCCCATAAAAAGTCTAGTTTAATTTTCAAAAATAAAACTTCGATAGCTTGATCGGTTTTTAAGCATATGAATATACACAGGTTCAAAAAAGTTGTTTCTAGAAAAATGTGTTTAAAGTTTTAATCAGTTATTTCTCCAGCAGCGACAATGGCTCGTTTAACTAATAATTCCCACGACTTAAATATAGAGTGAAAAAAAAATGATTTTTAGGACATATTCTAAACACTTTAAAAGTACACAAAATATAAAGAATACTATTATAAAAATATAAATATATAAAAATAAAAATACTATTATATTAGGATTTTTTAATCAATTAAAAATTTCTATACTTTAAAGATTATTATTTTAGATTATCTTTAAATTTGCTTAACGTCAAGTAATTTTTTTCGCTCGTTTTCTTTTTATTATGATATAAAATGCAAATTATATTGTTCGCTCAGCAAATATTTTTTTTTCCTATTGGTAATTACATAACAAGAGATGTTTGTAACGCATGGTCAATGCATGGCATAAAAAATAATTATAATGTCATTAATAGCCAAGATATCCCGCTTTTATCTCACTCAAAGAAATCAGTTATTCCTATTGGTGTGATATCATCCTAGATGACAAAGCTAAGGCTCCTCTCAGACTATGATATTTAACCCTTTTTATCACCGTGTTGCATATCCGCAATATACCAAAAAGTCAATCTTACTTATATACAGTGGGCATTAAAAGATGATTTTATTTATTGCTGCTACCTTCCAACACAGCAGTTAATATAAATTGTTCATAGAATTTTCAAAAGACGGAGATACTGAGTTAATTTTTCATACAAAAGATTTATTTGTCATTGGATCAGCTTCGCATCGTTATTTCTAAAATAAATTTCATAAATTTTGTAATATTATAAGGCTGGAGACATCCAAAAATACATTTTTTACAAGCATAAATTCCTATACTTTACAATTTTGTATTAACAAAATGTCAATATTTAGGAGACGTGTGTAATTTTCTGTTTATAACAGATGTAAAAAGGGTACAATTTGGTCAATAATTTATTATTTTTATGTTCCACATTTTTTTAATTATTTTTTTACGTTCTTAAATGGGTCTAACATCTGAGAAAATATTTCCCAAATCGGAATTTTTGAATCACAAAGTGTTAAGGTTATTTATCAGTCAACTTCCGATTTCCACTCTCTAAAGTTAAAACTATGGGCGTAGAATTAACTCATATATTTAAAATATCTCCTCTGAAAATAAATATTTTTAATTTATTTTTTCTGTGTACCCTTCTTAAAGATATATGTATATTTTTAGTTATCAAAATATTTCTAAAATATATGATTAATTTAATATTTTATGTGTTTAAAGTTTACGAACTGTGAGTAAGATTTTAACACTTCACATAAATTAAGTATATATTTTAGAAATATTTTAATAACTAAGAAAATAAGAAACAACTTTTAAGAACAGTACACAGAACAACAGAAGCTAAAAATATAAATTTTCCGAGGAGATATTTTAAATATTTGAATACATGGAGATACGTCTGAATGATAATGGGCTGTATTAACTTATAATGTAAGGGTATGTCTACAAGCAAAGACTTCCGTCAACCAATCTACGATTGCGTTTTTGTTGTAGCGGTCATTGGATTAATCGACATGGCGACGTAGGCCAATCATATAATAAACATGTTAAACGTAGACTAATAAAATTGCCGGTACTAATGTGAACAGTAGGATCTAGGGCTAATATAATGCAGGCTGAATCATGGAGCATTTTGTTGCCCGCTTAGACAAATCAGCGTTTCCCACGCGGCGTTGTCAATCGTTCTTATCCTATGGGCAATCAATTGGAGGCAGAGTCAACCCGGATTGTAGAAGCCTCACTATGAGCCATGAAGAACGGACAGTTAATTCTTACTATCCAACAGTAATTTTACCAACAGTGACGTCAACTGCATTTTCCTTATAGTCTGTTTCTACTCACTATGTGAGTTTCGGGAACTCACAGGGTGAGTTGAAGGGGAAAGGGGGGGGGGGCTGTCTGAGTAAACTTAAATCACGTTACTAATATAAGGACGGAATCTGAACGGAATATAAATCATAATGGATGCATACAATAAAACTGCGTTCAGGTCACATTTCAAAAATCTGCTACAAAACGTCATAAATTATTTTTCGGGGCATCTTTTCCAAAGGTTCTGTAGTCATCAACAAAAGAAGGGGATTTGATAAACATGTCAGGTATTCTTTTGTGTGTAGCGCTCCTCTCTTGCAGTTCTACAGAAGACTCACCATAAAAAACACGAAAAGCGAAACGATGTAGCAGAATGCGGTCTGATCAGAGTTGAATATTAGTAACGACGCATGAAGACCTTCTTCGAGTGGAAAGAAATTACTACTACATTATAATTCTGAACAGGTAGAGTAAAGAAACGTCTGTGAGGAAACCAACTGGATCATTTTTTATTCGTAAGAATCTCTACAAGCGGAAATAACAGGCGTTATACAAAACCATTGGAAGCATGATACTGTTTGCCTTCACTCATTGTTGGCCTAATTCATAATCCGTCAGTTTTATTGGTATAGTTCTAATTGCAAAAAAATATCTAATGCTATTTTAAAGTCATCATCTCAAAAACCATTCGTCAAAATAGTTATTTTTTAAAATGTTGCGACATTTAATTCATTATACGGCCCTTGGTTCTAATAAGTTGTAGTTAGAAAATCTTCCTCCATAATCTAACAAGTAAAACAATACAAAATCCCTTTTGTTCGAAACAATTGTACTAAAACATACAGAGTCATGATATTTTGAATTTTGTGAATTTTCAGTGTTTTCTGGCACTAAAAAAGCATTTTTTCCTCTTTTTAGAGCCACAAATAAGTGAAAATACATATAATTCCAAGTATCCATAATTTAGTAATTTTAAGTACTACAAAAATAAAATTTTCATTGTGATAACGTAGAGAAATGTTCTCTAAATACAACTTATAGGACACAGAATACGAATGGAACTTTAAATTTCGTTACTTTTTAAAAAATTACTATTTAAAAAAAAACATTATAACAAATGGCTTTTATATAATAAAAGACAACAATTGAAAAATGTTTATAATTAGAACTATATTACTTAAGCTAACGATTTCGAAATTGGCTACTAGAGAACGAGAAGGCGGTTCACCCTGTATATAATATTGGTATATCGCACATGAAAATTAAAAGTTCTCCGCACATAAGTGCTCTATTTTTCACTAGTAATAGGAAGCAATGAATATGTGCAGACATCAGTATATTTTTATTTATTTATTTTACTCGTTAGATCTTGCCTTAAATATCCACACTTTATTATACGAATATTCTCAAATAACATTTAAATATGAATGAAAAACTTTTATGTGCCGGATTTTAATAGTATTTCAAGCATAGCTATGATTTAAAAAGAATTTAATTCAGTGGAAATTTTTTTTTATTACGTGATATTCAATATTAAATTGCATATTAACTTATTAGTATTCCTTGAAATTTCCCGTTTCATAAAATATGTAATTTAACTGCCAGAAATCAAATATCTACGATACAAAGCGTAACAATGTTTATAATGTTAATCAAGATTGCTCTAATTTTAAGCATTTAAGATTACGTAAAATCATATTAAGATCATAAATTATTTCTCACCGCATATGCCATGTTCTTAGCAGATTAATCTTGTTACATAGTAATTTACTGCCAGAAACGGAATTGAATTGACCATTTATTATTTGTTAAATACTGTCTGATAACGGAATTTAAAAAAGCCTATTCATAATTTATCAAATGAAAAGTATCTTTACATTTAAAATGTAATAAAAACAAGAAAGAAAACTCATGCACCAAGCATAGATTATGAAACACTTTCCAACACGCCCAAGATATTTTAACAGAACTTTATAATGATACATGTAATGTATGTTGTGTAGTGTTTTTATATGATCAAATGAACAATTCACGAAAATCTATTGAAATAAAATAACTTCAGATGCTATTATACTAAGAATATTTCTTTTCTGCATTTTATATTATTGAAACAATTGCTAAAATTTTTAGGGTTAGCATAAATGAATCATCATATTTAAAAAAAAATATGTTTTCAAAACAGTTACTTATATTATTATATGATATATTAAAAAAACAAACATTCCAAGTGTTTTTTCCCGCCACTCAACTCCCGTTTAACATGTGTATTGTGTTGATTTATCCTTATTCAAGTGGCCGACAAGATCACCGTATCTTACGCCATGTGATTTATTTGTGATGTTACATAAAATATCATGTTTATGAACCACCTATGCAGAGATCACTCAAAGAACTTAAAGAACGCATCAATGTTGCATTAAGAACCGTTGACAGTGTAAAACTACAAAATATGTTGAAGGAAATTGAAAAATGTTGACATGTTTATCGTGTTACGAAAGTTTCATACACCGAACATTTGTAAGTAAAAATAAACTTTTTTTTTATGTATCACGTATATTTTAATATGTGTAAATGTTTTGAAAATGTATATTTCGAAATTCCGATCTTTCATTTATGCTAAATCTGTCTCAAGAAAACATATCTGGAAATCGTATCCAAATATGTCACTGAAATCACTCATCCACAAACTGTTAAAGACACAGAAGACCACCCAATTTAAAATTTGATGCATTTTATGGTTACGTTATAATTTTATAAATCAGCGTGTTCATAAGATTTTTTTTTTACTTCTACGTACATAAAATATAAAATTGATCAAGTCAGACAAAAATTTAACCGTTCGTCACTGTTCGCTAGTGTTACTTATGATATTGTAATATTTTCAAAATACTTGAATAGCTTAACTAGTATAGCTTCTTGTATTAGATTCATTTCCCAAGATCGGGGTTGGACGGCGAGAACTTAGACACCCATTATTCTTTTCTCGGTGACAAGTTCGACTACTCAATTGAATAGGCGCAGAATCTGAGGCACCCTGGTCTGCTGATAATTGATTCCTCATCCATTACTCCTGGAACAAACCCCTTCTACTCATTTTACGGGCGTAGGGCGCCCCATATATTTCTCTCATTAGATCTTCAACCGACAACAACACGGAATAAACATCTCCACCCCCTCTCATGCATTCTTACCGATCATTATAAATTTGCATAGATCTCATAGTAGGTTTTCCATTCCCGGAGCCACTATCAAAATATTTTCATTTTCAATACCCTGATCCCATTTTTAAATTTTCTTAAAATTTTGAACTTTTTTCTCAAATTCTCTCAACTATCAAGAGTAGCATTTCTCCATAAAGGGAATTCAATTCCCCACCCATTATTCCTGGAACAAAACTGTTTCACACATTCTACGGGAGCAGGGCGCCCCATTTATCTTTCTCATTAGATCTTCATCCGACAACAACTTGGAATAAACATCTCCACCCCCTCACATCCATCCTAGCCGATCATTATAAATTCGTATAGATCTCATAGTAGGATTTTCATTCCCGGAGACACTACCATAATATTTTCATTTTCAAGCCCCTGTTCCCATTATTAAACTTTTTAAATATTTTTAATCTTTTATCAAAATTTCTCAATTATCAAGAGTAGCATTTCTCCATAAAGGGAATTCAATTCCCCACCCATTATTCCTGGAACAAAACTGTTTCACCCATTCTGAGCGCGTAGGGCGCCCCATTCATCTTTCTCAAGTGATCTTCTTTCAACAACAACACGGAATAAACATCTCCACTCCCTTTCATCCAATTTTACCGTACATAATAAATTTGTTAGATCTCAAAGTAGGCTTTCCATTCCGGAGCCACTCACTTAAAATTTTCACGTTTTGGACCCTGGTCAAAATTTTAATTTTTTTTTAATAATTTTAAACTTTTCTCAAATTCTCTCAACCATCAAGTGTAGCATATCTCCATAAAGGAAATTCAATTCCCCATCCATTAATCCTGGACTCTATAAAGGTGTTAAATTTCTACATCTAATCTCAAATTCAATTCTTATCCCACCCACTCCGAGGGCGTAGGGCGCCACATTTAATTTTCATAGTTTTCCAGGCTTCAACCTGAAATACACTCCCTCGCTCCTTTGCACATGTTCCCGCATCTCCTCACAATAGCGTCATTTTTATGGCCTTTCAATTTATACAATCAGCCTTGCACAGTATATCTCCCTCGGATCCTTTTTGCTGGACACTTATCTCTTCATGGGCTGGTCTCACATGGTTCTCCCAAAATTCACCCATTTTACTCTATCTAGTATTATCTTCATTATCTCTATTCATTTTTTTTTATTCTCATAATTCTCTTTGCCGGAGAGAGTATCCCACATAACCTTTATCGCTAACGTAAATAAAGTTCTTAACTCAGAAATATAAGAAGAAAAAAATATATATATATTCCAAGAAGAATAAATCAATCACAAAGTGAAAGCTCAAACTCATAACTCGAAGACAAGAACAACCCGAGATATACAAAATAGACCAACAGTCAACACACAAAAACAAGAAACTCACAACAAATAAAAATGATAACCCCATCAAATCAATCAGACAAAGGACCGCCACTCCAACAATTATATGATATAGAAACAGGTAAAAGAAAAAACCTTAACGTTCACGAAATCCTCGAACAAGCAATCGGCCACTACAGAAGACACAAAGGAAGAAACAATGAAGGAGCAGACAAATACCTACAGTGGCTGCAAGTAGAAATAACAAAAAACATCGCATACATCAAAAGAAATGCATCACAAACACAAGATTCAACCCAACAAACAAAAATAACAAACACACTGGAAATATTCAAAGATGTAGATCAAGACTTCATTGCCTACCTGCATAGGGACACCAACCGACAAAACGTGAAAGATTTCCTGGATACTAAGCCCACATTCAGAGCATCTTTTAGACAAATGTGCGAACACCTCAAACAACACTCACCAGCAGGCACTGAAGGGGCTAACACCTTGCAAGAAAGAATAGTAACTCATCTCAAAGATATGCACCAAATCAAAGAAGAACTAGAACAAATCAAGGAAGGCGAGGTCCAAACAGACAACATAGAAGAAGAGTCCAACCACAACACACATCACCAAATACAAGAAAACAACACGGTATCCCTAGAACACAGAATCCAATCCCTGGAAGAAGACACAGAACGACTACAAACCAACACACTGGAAAGAGAAAACAAACAGCAAGCAGACAGAAAACAACTGGAGGAAAGAATTGAACACCAACAAGCCACCATAAACGAAAGAGAGGACAACATAGAAAAATTAACAGCAGAACACAAAAAAACCCTCGCAGATCTCTACTCCAAGATGGATCTCCTCACTCAAGACAATCAAAGACAAAAAGAAGAAATAAACCAACTGCATAAGCAGCAAGAAAAGCAACAAAACTGCCAGATCCCGAATGAAGACGAAATTGAGCGGATGACCAAAGAAGAAGTTCAACAACTCCTGATAAAAATAAGGAACCAACTCCCACACGTCCAGAACACCAGAATGCTGAAAGAAGCCATAATAAAACAAAACACCACAAACACAGAAAAAATATTTCAAAAAATAGCAGATCTGGAATCAAAAGTCTCAGCACTTATCAAGAAACACAAAACACCAGCAATAGAAACACCAGAAGATAACAGCACACACGACTCATACGCAGAAAAACTGAAACAATCAGAAACAGGCAGACCATCACAACCACAAACAAGATTAACAGCATCTTCAACAGCCAGGAGATACTCCAAAGGGGCAATTTTACTATCTAGAAAATCAAACACGTCTCTAACGATGTTCTCAATCAGAGAACAAATACACAAAGCCCTTAAAAAACACAAGAACGTCCCACCTATACATTGTACAATAGCAAGAAATAAAACAACATTAATAGTGAGATCAGAAACAGAAGAAAATGTCGACACCCTGTCGGATATAATACACCAATCAGAAGACATATCACGTCTGGTATCCCAAGAATATGTAACAGAAAAAAGGAAAAAGCTGATAATACTAGGCATCCCGAAGTCGATCACACATGACGAAGTATTACAAGAAATCAACAAAAAGACAAACGAAGACATCGAACAACGTTTACACATACATAAAGAAATATCAAAAGAAAATTCACGAACATACCAATTAGTAATAGACCTCCCAGAAGACCAAGCCTTGTTACTCCACAAAGTGGGTCGACTATCGCTCAGCCTCATAACATGCAAAATAAGGACATACTCCCCAATAATTCGTTGTCAAAACTGCCAAGTCTTCGGGCACTCCTCTACCAACTGTAAGAGAAAAACGGCTTGTGCATATTGCATGGCAGAACATGAATCTGAAAGATGTCCGAAGAAAAACCATCTGCGACAAAACAGATGCTTAAATTCCACCTACACGCAAGATCAAGATGGGTACCCCTACCCAAATAACCATAGCGCCAACTCAGCCGGATGCCAAGTCTTTCAGGACCTCTTCCATAATCGCCATCGTGCACAGAACCTAACAGCAGAGAGTTCGCGATGGTAACAACCCCAAACCCAACAACCACACCAACTAGCAATAGAACAACAACACCAAAATTCAAAATAGCACAAATAAACCTTCAAAGAACAAAATCAGCAACAGCAGACCTCATAAATCACTTAATAGAAGAGGATTACTCAATAGCCTGTCTCCAGGATTGCGCAGTCACCAATAGAAGACCGCACGGATTACCATTATCCTTGCCTTCATATGCCTCGCAATCCAACAACTGCCACACAATCATACTGGACAACAACCTACAACATATACGAACACAGCAACACCAAAATTCAGTATTCATTAACGTTACACTCCAAGATATAATTATAACAATCGGCAATCAATACTCCCCGCCGTCAGCAGATCTAAAGGAAGACCTGCAAGCCTGGACAAACAAGAGAGGCATGAGCAAACACCTGATACACCTGGGAGACTTCAATGCTCATAGCCAACTCTGGGGGTATCCATCGGACGACGACAGAGGACACCATCTCATCACACATATGAGCCAACACCACTTAATCTCGGCAAACGACCCACACAGCCCACCCACATTTCAGACAGAAAGATCACAAGGATGGCCGGACGTCTCTCTTTTCTCGTTCCCCGTATTCTCTAGATTAGAAGAGTGGACAGTGGAAAAAGACATGAATTACGGGGACCACCGCTTGATCACCATATATCTAAACATAACAACCCCAACTCTCCCGAGAAGAAGATACAGAACGAAGAACATATCGTTTAAAAAATTCAATCAACACTTAACCTCAAGACTAATAGAAAGAAACATTAACTTCCAGCAAATAAAAAGTAAAGAAAACTTCGATACACACTACAATGAATTAATACAAATCATACAAGAGACAAGTGAACACACTCTCAAGAAGAAAAGTAGCACACACAAACCCTCGATCAACTGGTGGTCTCCGGAGCTCCGAAAAACAAGAAACTACGTCCGGGCACTCCGAAGACAAACAAACTCTCCAACATCCACACAAGCCCACAAACAGAAATACAAACAGGAGCGAGCCAGATACAAGCTTCAAATCCAAAAAGCCAAACGAGAAGCATGGCTGAGATTCTGTCAGGCAACAACAGATCCCTATGGGAAAATGAAGAAAATTGCCTTCCAGGACTTTCACAAGAAAGAAACATATGCACTGGCACACTCAACAACAATCACGCACACCAAGAAATCATTTTACAAGGACCTCACAGAACACATATATGGAAATTCACAGATTACAGACACCAGAACACCAACACCAGACAAGACGGCCCCTCCATTCACCGTAAACGAGTTAAAAACGGCAATATACAGCTTCAACAAAAACAAGGCCCCAGGAATAGACAACATAGACCATCCCATCACAAGACAAATATTCAAACATCACCCACAACTACTACAAGACATTTACAACACACTCCTCAAGCTTAACTACTTCCCGACAGCATGGAAGCAGGGGGAACTAGTCTTCTTCTTGAAAAATGGAAAGCCTCCAACAGAAGCGGACTCGTATCGTCCGATTTCCCTGCTGCCAATCCTGGGCAAAATCTTTGAGAAGCTAATACTAAAGCGTATCCTACATGAACTACACAACACACCAAAACTAGCACCGTCCCAACATGGATTCGTCCCAGGAAAATCGACGGAAACGGCAATCCAAGAAGTGCTGTCCATCATAGATCTAAGCAAACAAGAAGACAACTACACATATCTCATCTCTCTAGACTTCCACCATGCCTTCGACAATCTACCTTGGGATGCAACAGTGGAGGAACTCCAAACCTTAGAACTGAGCAGACCATACATAAACACGACAAGATCCTTCCTATCGCTCAGATCTGCGTACACCAACTGGCTCTCTGGAGACCTTCACTGGTTCAAAAAGGGCTGTCCCCAGGGGTCGTGCTACGGCCCGTTTCTCTGGAGAATATTCATCAATAAGATCCTGATAATCCTCAGAGAAAAGGGATTCAAAGTGGCGTACGCAGATGATATACTTCTAATCATAACAGGTCGCACCAGGAAGATCATAGAAGACAAAGGCAACGCAGCTCTCCAACTGATTCAAAACTGGGCGGATTGTCATTCCATTCAAATAACACACGAAAAATCAACAGTTCTGCAAATAAAGAATCGTAAATATCTCAAGCGTCCACCCACACTAAAAATTAATAACAGATCCATCAAACATAACCCCACACTAAAATATCTCGGCTTAGTTCTGGACAGCACACTTTCCTTCCTACCACATCTACATGCCAAGAGATCAGAAATCAACACAGCAGTCCAAAACCTCCTGAAGTTTGCAGCCTCACAACGCAGTATCTCAAAAGCAATACTAAAAATATGGAACAACACAATCTTAGAAAAGAAAATAACTTACGCTGCAGCAACATGGTTCCCAAACTACAAAAATCCCACGGGCTGCGACTCCTCTCAGCAATTCAGGCACAGTGTCTGCTTTTGATCTCCCGTGCATACAAGAAGACAGCAACCTCAGCTCTCTGCGTCCTCACGGGAACAATGCCACTCTCACTAAGAACAGAGAAAACAGCAGCCCAAGGAGCAATCCTTAGGCTAGGCATCCCCATGGTTGGAATACAACCAGATATGTATCAACCGAAATTTATACCAACAGAAATTATACCATACAAAACATATTTTGAATGGGCAGAGAATGCAGAGGAGCAGCCAAATTTGCAAGTATACACGGATGGATCGAAGACTGACGCTGGTGTAGGATACGCTTTCTGCATCTACAACAAAGAAGACACAATAACAGAACATCAAATACACCTGGACACCTCAAACTCCGTTTACCAAGCGGAGCTTCTCGCAATTTCCGACGCAATTTCCTGGCTGCAAACATCCACACACGACAAAGCAACAATAAATTCAGACAGCCTTTCCAGCTTAGTGGCACTTACAGACATGAATACAGAAAATTATCTAATAGGTCAAATAATAAAGAAACTGCAAAACACAACAAAAAAGATCCTCTTCAACTGGGTAAAAGACCACTCAGGAATTGCGGGCAACGAACACGCTGACAGACTCGCCAAGGAAGCCACACAACCGGACACATCAATAAAACACATCTTCTACCCAGCACCTCCATCCTACCTCAGAGGACAACTAAAACACAAATACACATCTAAATGGCAAGACCAATGGACAGCGGAGCACAGGGGACGAAAAGCCTACAGCCTCTGTCCAAAAGTCACCGAGGACTTCCTGGTCCCACACCGAAACATCTACCTGTACATAACCAACCACGGCCCGTTCCCATCATATCTCTCTCTCTTCAATAAAGCCCCATCTCCATTCTGCACATGTGGAAAAAGAGGAGATGCCACCCACTACACACTCAACTGCCCGCTAACGTCAGCATATCACATAAAGAAACCGGCATTACTGCGGACATCAGTTTGGTTCCACCACGTCCTCCATACACCAAATCTACAACAAAAAATAATAGACTGTGTCCATCTCCTAGAACACAATCAGCAACTCTTTCAAATGCCTCCAGCACACCTTCTAGGAAATGTCCTGCCCTCAGACGATGATGAAGAAGAATAATCCTCATCATTGACCACAAAAATAGCGGAAACACAGTAGTGTAAATAATTCCATTCCCTCATCAAAAACTCATTCCACCACCAGCAACAACTTCAAATAAACACCAGAGAACAAGTAATAATCATCTACAACCCCTTCACCTAACAGTCCCACCACACCGTCATCCACCGTCAACAACAGTAAAAGAGACTCATCATTATACACGCCTGTAAATAGACTGTCTCCATCTCCATCAGCATCACAACTAGACTTTAATATCGCAAATATTGTATAAACCCATATTACTCAAGTCCACAAATATAAAAATTTAAACTCTTGGAGTTATTGTAAATACCTTACTCAAATGTTATGTCAAATTGTATTATATATATATATAGCTCTTATTCATTGCTCAAATCAATACTATGTAAAAGCCTAATGGCCTATTGGCCTCATCTGTATTTTTTTTTTTTTAAATAAACTTGTCAAGCAGGGCTTGTAGAGCTTAAGCCGTATGGTAGGCCACCCTGCTTGGTTGAATCTGAATCTGAATCTGAATCTGCTGATAATTGATACATTTTCCACTCATACTTTCCTATCGCAGCAGGTTTAGTCCCAGACGAGCTTAGCGCCGTGATGCAACATTAAAGATCCAATAGAAGTGAGAATTTGACCCTATAGGCTAAGAGTTAAGAAGCATACCGCCTATGTCCCCCCACCCCCGACAGAGGATGCTGGAGAGAGAAGAAAGGAGAGGAAGTCATTCTTATTTTACAGTCTGAAGGGGGTAGAATCATTCTCCCTGCTTCTAAGGAAGATTACCCGGGAGAGACATAAAATGTAAGAATGATCAAGTTAGACAAAAATTTAACGATTCGACACTGTTACCTAGGATTACTTATGATATTGTGATATTTTCAAAGTACTTGAATAGTTCAACTTATATAGCTTCTTGTATGAGATTTGTTTTCCACGATCGGGAGTGGACGACGAGACTATAGGCACCCATTATTATTTTCTCGGTGACAAGTTCGACTACTAACCTCAATAGGTACAGAATAAGAGGAGCCTGGTCAGTTGATAATTGATACGTTTGACCACCCATACTTTCCTATCGCAACGATTTTCGTCCCAGTCAAGCTTAGCGCCGTGCTGCAACAACAAAGATAAAATGGATTTCAATCGATTTGTGCTCAGTTGTATCATTAGGTCTGTTTTGCGACGATGTTCTTACTGATCGAATTTCTATTGAAGATTCAAATCAATTTTTTTTTAATTTTCTTATTCGAGAACCCAATAGTGTGACTTATGGGTCATTCAATAAGAAGTGTCCTACTGTTTACTGAGATATAACTTAGAATAAATTTATATTGATAGTGCTCGGTTGTTTCATTAGGTCTGTTTCACGACGATATCCTCACTGGTCGAATTTCTATTGGAAATTGAAATTAAATTTTTATTGAAATTCTTATTCGAGAACCCAATGGTGTGGCTTATGGAGCATTCGACAAGAAGTGTCCTACTGTATACTGAGATATAACTTAGAATAAATTTATACTGATAGAAACAAGAATAAAAATTGGGTTTTTTAATGAAGTATTTTCAATTGAAACTATACAGTACAGGTAATTTTTTTTCTGTAAAATTTTTTTGGTGCGAAATATTATAAATTTAATGTAACGTAACAGAAAAGATAAATCAACGTCTAACGAAATGGAAAAAAATTAAATTCCTCTGAAATATTCTCAGATATAAAATAGTTTTATCTCTGGAAATACATTTTTCTTCACGGAATGCAAATCCTTTACTATAGCACAAAAATGATTGATATAATAATAGAAGTTTCAATTTTTCATCTCTTGGAAGTTTCGCTGTACACTTTCAAATCATTTAAAATTTTCTTTGAAATTTTTAATATAAAAGGTATATTATTATAACTATTATCATAACAATTCTTTAAAAAAATATATATTTCGTAAAACTTTCCGAATTATACTATTTAAATTATCCTGGGAAGTACATATTTTCCTAACATAAAAAAAGTTTTTTTTTTCTTTTAAAATATTCAGACAAAACAAAATATCATTTACAAACGGCTGGCGAATGCACAATTCAATTACCTTTTTGAATGTAAATATTGTTTTTAAATTTTTTTTTTTTTAAATGTTTTTGTAGTTAAAATTTCAAAAGACATTCATCTCATTGCAAGATTTCGTATTTCAATAAGATGTTTTATTTGAGATATTATTATCGAACTTTCTCACCATTGAATGCAAGTATATATTTTTTATAAGAATTCATCTTTTTCGAATTATTCTTTTAATCTACCTATTGTTAAATAAAGCTTATTTCTCAATAGTTTAAGCATGTCTAAGAACTATTCCTTTTATTAACACATATTTCCTCATCGTCCGAAAAATAGGACAACACATATAAGCGGGTTCTATATAAATTCTTTTGAATATTTTAATTCAAATCAAAGACATTTTATTATTCAAGAGTCATATAACGATATATCTGTCTTTAACGCAAACTGCGATTTTTGCAATTTTTTTTAAACTTTTCAACATACATTTTTTTTAAAGTTTTGAACTTCTGGAAAAACACATATAAATTTATTGAGGTAATATTCCATACTTTTATACCAGTAAAAAAATATTTAAAAAAAAAGATATCGAGGAGATAAATTTTCCTTGCATTTTCGACTGTCGTGAAAATAGGACGATGGTACAATCTACTACTGCTTAACCCCCATCAATTAGTAATGGAGTACCCCTTTCTTCCTCTGTTCGCATTTCAAACATTGCTACTCTACATTTAACGCAGGTGCCTAACAGTCTGTCTGACAGGTTCATGTCAAATTCATTAACATTTTTCCCATTTTTAACACCCTCCAACACAGTTGAAAAGTTTTTATTAACTCGGTTTGTCTGTCTGCTGTATGACATCTGTTGTGCTCTAATTTTGGTATACATACTCAGATTGCAATGAAATTGATATATGATAATGAAGTTTACTATGAGATGCTCGGTATTGAAAATGAAGTATGCAGCGTTTGTAGTTCATTTACAAGGACACTCAAAAGAATTCAGTTACATTACGGTCTATGGGGGAAAATAATTTGCTATGAATTTTAATGGTGTTACACTATTCCAAATATATTTAAGTTGATACATATTATTCAGTTATACTACAAGAGTCTTACTATAGAATATGGTGTGCATAGCATTCAATGTTGATTTACAGGGACACACAAAAGAATTCGGTATTGACTTTCCAAGAACAATAATAGCTGGGAATACGTTTTAAATTGTAGTACGTTTTTTAATTAAAGTAATGTTTTGCCTATAGTCTGTCATGTATAATTTGCGTAGATGATATACAGGGCAGCACAAAAGATCTCGAGTACATTTCCGTTCATTGAAGAAACTTGCTTTTGTTTTGATGTGCGATTATTTTTAATATTATTTGTTAATGCGTTTCAAACATCATTTTTTGCTTCATGGGACCTCAATCGGCTATTTAGTGATGACAGTCTGAGCATGCTTGATTTTCGAAGACATATAACTCTTGCCTATTTGGGACTTCCTATTACCAAGGAAACCATCTGACAGAAAATTGAGTGTTCAACAGGTTAATTAAAATTTTCTAAAGCTTAAAAATGGATATACCATTGTAAAAAACCTAGAAAACCGACAAAGAAGATGCCAGCGAAAAATTTTGCAACAACAATTTGTAAAAAATGTAACGTTGGACTATATCTAAGAAGCTTTCTCGCATTCCACCTAAGTAACAACAAATAGCAGGGGATTGTACCATTGTCCTATTTTTAGGACAGTCTGTACCGATCAGAGAAAAGATAATCTTATCCTGTTATTTATCAAAAGATTTCTTTAAAAGAATGGGAAGGATATGTATGTTGTATATATCAACAACAATAACAGTAAAATAATTTTCCGAACGTTCACTAACGTTAAACCTATGGTCGAAGAACACATTCGTATATTTAAAATATCTTCTCGGGAAGTTAATATTTTGAACATATTTTTTTTTTTTGTATACTATTCTTAAAGGGCGTTTCTTTTTTCTTAGTTCTCAAAATATTTCTAATATCTATGCTAATTTATTATTTTAGGTGTTGAATGTTGACGAACTGGGAGTAAGATTTTAACACTATCATATAAAATTAAGTACATATTTTAGAAATATTTGAATAACTAATAAAATACGAGAGCTATTTTTGGAATAGTAAGGTAAAGCTAGGAGAGTCTGCGCACAATTCAAAAGAATAACAATAAAAAATCTAAAAATTTATTTTTTGCTAAACTATCCATGAATAATTTTGACTTCATTTGTTTTTTATGCATTTCCATTGCTATTTTGTTGATATAATGCAATTTAATAAAACAGTTGTAATAAAACCAAGAAAGTAATTTAGCGCAATCTGTCCTTACAGGGTTGGTGTGATTGCGCACATGGGTAGGAGAGATTCTTACTAATAATAACTACAATTAATTTGTTAACAATAATAATTACACTTAAATGACATTGTTGTAAGGTTTTTGTGAACAAATATTATTGTATTAAGAGTGAATATTTCAACCTAATGATTAAAGAATCAGAAAAAGGAAATAATTTTAAAAACGATTAAAAAATTTAATTAAAGGAAAAAAATTAAAGAATCAGAAAAAGCAAGTCCAGATAAGATTACAAGATAACATTAAGTTACTTGATAACACGTTTAACTTAAAATTAGTCCATTTTCATTTTTCATTTTTTATGCAAATTTACCAATAAGCTGCATAATCTCTCCTAGCATGGAAACTAATGGGAACAATGCGCCATCTCTCCTAAGTAGCAGATGCGCAAACTCTCCAATTTCGGTAGGAGAGATTGCGTGGTCTTTTATTTAAACATGGCTGCTACTAAAACGAACCATTGAGGTTCACATTGTTAGTCTAGATTAGTAGCTTATGAGAAATCGTTCAAGTTTAAAATATTTTGTACTACTGACATTATATAGAAATTCTGATGAATAGCTATGAAAATTCAAGCACTTACTTTGTGAAAACAAAACAAAATACCAACGCTTTATCTTAGACGCTCAAAACAATCAACGTGCACTTTCGAGTAGACACTCCATTACTGCTGTTGTCCAACTGCCTGGAGTCGCTTCGCGCTCACGCTACTCCTTACCCCCGAACCTGTATGTGCGCAAAATCTCCGACCTTCGCCATCTCTCCTAGCTTTACCTTCCACAGAAAAACAGAAGTAAATGATATTAATTTTCCGAGGAGATATTATAAATGTATGAATGCATTCTACGTCCATAGGTTTAACATTAGCGAGGGGATAATGTCTGAATAATAGTGGGCTGTATTTAATTATAAGGAAAGGGTATGTTTACAAGCAAACACTTCCGTCAAACAATCTGAGACTGCACTTTTGTTGTAGCGATCATTGGAGGAATTAACATGGCGAGGTAGGCCAATCATATAATAGACATGTTAAACGAAGACCAGTCAAATCGACTGTACTCATGTGTACAGTAGAAACTGTAAGAGACATGAGGGAGGGACAGTTGTGTCTTGCTATCCAACCATAATTTCACCATCATTGACGTCAGCTGCCCTTTCCTTATAGACTGTTTCTCCTCCCTATGTGAGTTTCGTGAATTCACTAGGTGAGTTTAAGAGAGGGAGGGGGGTGGTCTGAGTAAACTTAAATCACGTAGTCTGAACGAATTATAAGTCACAATGGATGCATACAATAAGGCTGCGTTTAAATCACATTTTCAAAAATCTGCTATAAAAAGTCATATATATTTTTCTCTGAGCTTTCTTTTTCAAAGGTTCTGTGGTCATCAACAAAAGAAAGTGGATTTGATAAACATGTCAGGGAATCTTAATCTAACGTTCCTCTCTTGTAGTACTACAGAAGACTCGGCCATAAAAAAGCTCGACAAACTAACAGCTGTAGCAGAATGCGGTATGTTCGCACCTGAATATCAGCAACGATGCGTATTAAGCTTCTTGGAGTGAAAAGGTATTATAATTCTGCATTTTCATTCAACACGCGTGGAATAAGGAATCGTCTGTGAAGAAAGGGATGAAACCGAAGGGACCATTTTTTATTCGTAAGAAGCTCCAAAACCTCAAGTAACAATTGTTATACAAAACCATCGAAACTATTATACAGGTTACCTTCACTTATCGTTGACCTAATTCCTAAACCGTTAGTTTTATAGGTATATAGTTCTTATTGCAAAAAAATGTTTCTAGCGTTATTCTTCATCAACTCAAAAAACATTTGCGCCAAAATAGTTATATTTTTAAAAGTTGTGACATTTCTTATAGAGTAATTGATTTCAATAAGTTGTAGTTAGAAAATCTTCCTCTATGATTTAACAAGCAAAACAATAAAAAAATCCCTTTTGTTCGAAATAATTGTACCAAAACTTAGAGAGCCATGATATTTTGAATTTTGTGAATTTTCAGTGTTTTCTGGCACTAAAAAAGATTTTTTTTTCCTTTTTAGAGCCAGAAATAAGTGTAAATACATATAAATCAATAAACTTTCTACGTATACTTAGAAAGATTAGGTACTACAATATTAATTTTATTTATTGCGATAGCGTAATGTGAAAGTTTTTCTAAATACAACCTATAGGACACAGAATACGAACAGAAATTTAAATAATTAATTTAATTAATTTAAAAAAACAACTGTTAAATAAAAACATTATAACAAATGGCTTTTACATCAAAATATAAAACAATTGATTATTTATTTATTTATTTATTTTTTGGTAATTGGAACTATCTTTATAAAGTTAACGATTTCGAAATTAGCTACTAGAAAATGAGAAGGCGGTACACCCTGTATATATATATATATATATATATATATATATATATTGTGTATATAGCTCATGGAAATTAAGCGTTCCGCGTACATAAGTGCTCCATTCTTTCACCATTGATAGGAAGCAATGGATATGTGTAGACATTAATAAATGTTTATTTATTTATTTATTTATTTATTTTACTCGTTAGATCTTGCCTCAAATATCCGCACTTTATTATACGAATATTCTCAAATAACAATTAAATATGAATGAAAAGCTTATCTGTGCCGGATTTTAATACTATTTCAAGAATAACTCAATAATAAATTAAAAATAATTTAATTATGTGTATTTTTTTTAATTACGTGGCATTCAATGTTAAATTAAATGTTAACTGATTATTAGTATCATTCCTAGAAATTTCGCATTTTATAAAGTATATAATTTAACTTTACTAAATGTACTTTAGCTGTTGAGACCCGAAAAACTTTTGGTTTCTGTCTATTTGTCTGTCGATCTGTCTGTCTGTTCCGTGATAACTGCCGCAAAAAGGGTCCGATTAGGTTGATTTTTGGTGGGTATGTTGGCGAGGTTCCCGGAATTTGCTGCACAGTTTTTGGTTAAATTTGGTTCATTCGATCGAAAAATATGGAACATTTTATTTTAAGTCATAATGCTTTTCAATGGGAAGGTCAGACGATTTTTTAATTTTAACATTCCGCCGCAAAAAGAAAATCACGCATTGGGATAATCGTAAATGCTAAATTATGGATATTAAATTTACGAAATGGATATCTTAATTTAATTTGATCGCTTAGAAAGTTTCCCAATATATTTATTAGAATTTCTAAATTAATTGTATAAATTATTGGGAAATTTTATGTATTAATTTGAAAGATATGAAAATTTTACTTTCTCATTTTTTACAAAAATTTTCAATGAATTTTCTTTCTCTCTTTCATTAAATGGTTGCTAAGCAACTATATTTCAAAGAATATCAACAAAGGAAAATTCAAGTGAATTATTTTGACGAGAAATGTTATTGACAAAATAGCTAATTTTCGGGTGATTTAATTTTTTAACATACTTTTTCTAATAAAATAGATGAGAATTTATTTTAACTACTAAAGAAAGATGACCCAATCGGCTTTCCAAACGAAAAATATAAAAACGTTGAATGTGAAAATGGAATATAAGTCTCATAAGAGAAATTTACATTTGTATAAACATATTTAATACACGGAATTTTATTCACTTTCAGCACCATATGATATTTAGTGGTTGAAAAATAAGTATTGTTTTAAGAATAGGATAAAACCTCCTGTACAAAGAGATGGTTAATTTAATGAAATTAAAACAGTAAATGCACTCAGACATATACTCGATTAATGAAAGCACACAATTACTGGAAATTGATAATATAAAATTAAAGTGACAACGGGGGGTTCAGGGGATGGAGCCCCCTTGAAGATATGTATTCTTCTTTTGCAAAAAATGCAGTAATAAGTAGTTTATCCTATCATTTATCCGACATAAAATTGTGTTTAATGTGATACTTATAAAATTTTTGGAACTTTCAATAAATCTTATATTCTTATAAATGTATAAATAACTTTAAAAAATTTAATTTTAGGCTATCAAATATTATGCAGATTATATTAAAAATTATCGAGATTAATAAACAATGATTTGTAGTTCTGACGATGAGGTCTCTGATCTGCAGATTTAATAGTTTAACACATGAAAAATATCGTTACACCAAAATGTAATAAAAACAAGAAGGGAAACTCAAGCGTTAAGCATAAATTTTGAAACACTTTCCAACACGCTCAGAATATTGTAACAGAACTTCGCCTTTTAATAAGGTGAAAGCTGATGTCAAAGGAAAATAAAATAAGTGAAATGAATAGCACGTTTTAAAACTCCATTTGCGCAATTACCATCTATAGTCGGAAAAATATCCGACTTTTTTGTGCAACCCTGTATATGGTCAGTATATTTAAATAGATACTACATAGTATGATAAAATTTAGTTCAATTAAGAAACGCACAACACAGTTAAAAATCTGTTTTCAACAATTTTCGTCAATAAGCGGGAAATTTACTCGAATTCTTGAGTGCAGCCTTTAATATGATCTGTTGGATAAAATCCTAATGAAACGCATTCATGAAATCTACCCTATATCTATATTATAAAGGGCAAACGTGTCCGTGCGTAACGCTGACGTCATTTTGCGAATGGCAACACTTTAGGATGAAATTTAGGTTTTGCGACTTTTGCTACTGCAATTTTTTTAATTTCTAAACATCGCACATTTTCAATTTTTACACCATTATATAGGGAAAAAATTCTACTTTCGAATGCATTTTATTTGAAAACTATATCTTAATTGACTGATTCCTTATGACTTTTTAAAATAATTTTCAAACATGAATTTACAGGCTATTAACTCCTAGCACGACGCCAATATCGCTTTTAATACATTACAAAACTACAGGGTGTCCCAAAAAGGAGTACCTATTTTTAAAAATGAATAAGAAACAAACGAATAGAGTTATTAAAAAAATTCTTGCAGGAAACGGATGTGTGAAGTCTGGAATTTTGTTTAGAACACGTTATTATGATAGTTCAAAATCTGACCGACAGATGGCGCTTCAGCACATTTTGGTGGCTATATGAACAAACGGAGCATGCGTGAAGACCAGACAGAAGCAGACGTGGTCAGTGAAAGTTCATTCTAAGACTCCGGCATGTTATTGTGATGAATTGAGGACATATTGAAAATATTGTCATTTAATTTTCAACTATTTCTGATGAATGCAGTAGCCGCAGCGCCATCTGTCGTTAAGAATTTTAACTAACATAATTAAGTACTCTAAACAAAATTCCAGACTTCACACAACCGTTTCCAGCAAGAATTTATTCAATAACTCTATTCGTTTGTTTCTTATTCATTTTTAAAAATAGGTACTCCTTTTTGGAACACCCTGTATATTTGAATACATAATTTTATATAAAAATGATTTTTGGTACTGTTAATGGGCAATCTTAAAAAATATATTAAATGTAAAAAATCTGTTCGAGTTTTCAATTAAAAGAATGGTTTTCATCTGGATTTTGTAATCCGGCAAGGATTCGGGAAGGATCCGTTCGATTCCGCAGTAACATGCTTATGAAACGAGTGATTAATTCAGTCATCTTCCCTGAGCTTTCTACTGAGCAAATTTTGCTAATTATTATTATTTTTTTTAATAAAAGCTGTTTATTTGTAGATGTTCCCGCACTAGGTATTTTTTTAAATATTCGTATTTGGATATTTTAATTTTATTTCAAAATGTTTTTTATGAAATTTTCTCAAAATGGTGGCAATTGTATTACGCCAATTTTCGCAGGGAAAAACGAAATAATGGAGCTTATTTCTCTTCACTGACGCCATTTTTTAATTATAATGGAATTAAAACTATTTTAAATTTGAGTAGATGATGCTTAAGGCATCAAGAAGCTTCATGAAGCTAAATTTGAATCCACGTCATTTTTTAATTCATAAATAGATTCACCTCCTATATTATTTCATAAAACGGTAAAATTTTCCTTTAATTGCATAAAAATGACATGATTTATAAAATATTTTCATTCCATCAGCTCTGAAATAATACATTCAAAGCAGATATGTAGATTGAAACTTCAAATGAACTTATATTTTCAACTGCGAAAGTGCGTCATTTTACTTACCTATCATACGTAGTATAAGGTAAGTCTTGTAATCGTTTTGAAAATCGAAAAAAAATTTGACGGATTTACACGTTTCAGACACCGAAGATTCCGAAAAACATATTTCTCTCTATATTAAAAAAAAGTAACCACCGCTGCCGCCGCTGTCAATTAAGATTTTGTGCCTTGAAGTCTTTCTGGACTAATATCTAGAAAACTATTGCATGTAAAATTTTAAAAATTGGTAGTTTTATAAAGAAATGTTCGATAAACACGCTGAAGCAAACAGTTTTTAAATCGAAGAATTATTTTAAGAGATATTTAAAATCAAAGTTCGTCAAAACAGTTTTTTGAAAAAAGTTTTATAGGAACGAAAACTATCCGCAGGATTTTAACCATAATTTGTAAGGATATAGTTGACAAGTTTGCGGAGTGCAGACTGCAATCACTTTTTTAATTTGAGTAATTTTTTCAGGTTATATTTCAATTTTTTATTCAAAATTTTCATTATTTTAACGAAGATTTATTTCATATTTCATAAATTCCATTATTTGAACCGTTGCCAATTTTTTTCAAAATTTTCATTATTTTGACGAAGATTTATTTCATATTTCATAAATTCCATTATTTGAACCGTTGCCAATTTGTAAAATAGCGCACGTAATAAGATTCCCTTTCAATTAAGAAATGTATTTACACGAGACTATTAAAAACAGAAATAAAACTTTAAAATAATATTTAAATGATCACGTGTTAAAAGCAATAAATGTAGAAAATGACGTAATAAAAATATACTTGCGCGTGAATATTACAAAGAGAAATACGAGTAACTAGGGAAATTCACGTCACATTTAAAATGATAAAAAAAAAACAATATTTCCAAACAATTTCAATTAATTATTATATTTTCATGAGAGATCAATTTATTTCGACATATCTTTTACCCATTATTGCAAATTTTAAAACAGCGTAAATAATAATATTTCCTTTCCAATGTCAAAATTCTTCTATTTGTTTATTTGGTGTTACAGTTTAACGATAGTTTTTTTTTTTTTTTTTTTTTTTTTTTTTTTTTTTTTAATGAAAATTGATTGACGGGGTAATGGAGAAGTATCAAAAGACAAATAAGCGTTGAATCAAAAATTCCCCGATGAAAAAACTAACTCGTGTAACGCATCTGATGTCAACTGAAAGTGACGCGACGCCACGATTATGCACGTTTGGCGCTAAATCATATATTTTGGTGACAGTTACAGTTGTAATCTGTTTCAACAGCAGTTGATTCGACCTTAAAATCCCTCAGTCAAAGGAAAATGAATGGAAACCCTGTTACAGCAGATCGCCACTGGTTGTTTAATTATAATACAATCTTCCGTAATCGTTTTAGAGATGATCAAATCAGAGTGTTTTTAAATCATGCGGTGTCAGAACGGGGGTTGGCGAGCGCAGCTCGTAGGGGGCAGAGCCCCCTAGTTTAGAAAAAAAAATTGCCGTCCGTCTGTGTGTCTGTAAACGCTCTATCTCCCGAAAAAATTGAGATAGAGACTTGCAATTTGGTATTTACATAGTATGCAATAATGGGAAAAAGCCTATTTAATTTCAATAACCTCGATTAACCGGAACTATTTTTTCGGACTCTCGAAATATTCGTTCTGATAAAAGGTATATAAAAATTTTCGAAATTGTTTATTTTAAAGATTGAATATAAAAGACAATAAAAAACCATAAATTTTGCATAAATCATGAAGTCGATCGGATAATGAGTTGCCGAGATATTTGGAATCCTATTTTCCACACTCTTCGATTTTTCATGACCCTGTATTTCATCCAAATTTCACTTCAAAGATATATTTTAATTGGAAATTTAACGCTTAATCAGATGCAATAAACCGCTAGTTAATAGGGTTAATATTTTTGGAGTTATAAGGATGTTTCTTTCAAGTAATTCAGTAATCGAGCCTTGAAAGTTTATGACGTCATCAAGCCATGATTTTATTCGAATTGCAATGCATTTTATAAGTAGTTTACACATTTTTATTTTAATATTTTACATTATGCATATCCATGATGGGTAAATATTATGGTGGGCCCCAACGACTAGTTTAAAGAAGTATTCGATTGGAAATAGTATAATGAGTTTTAATATCAGAAAGTCAGAATTTTTCTGTCAAGAAAAATGACGGTATATTAAAAAAACAATTATATTCTTCCAGAATCATTAAACATATGGAAACATTTTCGGAAATGAATATGAACTTATCCAATTATTTAAGATACAGAGAAAATGAGCAGTAAGAAGCAGAATTACAAATGGAAATTGAAATAATTGATATTTTTGAATTGACAGATTTCTGTTTAGCGCTAAATTGAAGTATTTAATTATTAATCTTCCCAAATCGGGTTCGTACCAAATTCGGTATTTAAGGAAATGTTATTTGGCGTACAATTGTTGGTGAACATTTTTAATGGTGTTCACATTCATTTCAAAGACATTGTAGGCAGGATTACAACGCTTGGAAGTAAATCCAATATCAGAAAATAATTGTATTTGTTTAGAATCACCATAAAGGCAAAAGATAAAAAAAAAGAAGATAAAGAAAAATATATTACTACCTTACCCGTGATCCTAATTCCATGCGCACCAGTTTAAAAGTACAGTTTTTTAAATAAATAAAACGCAAGCAAAAATTTGTCTAAATAAATAATCAAATTATTGAAAGGCAGTCATCTAAAATGAATTGCATTGCAAAAAATAGTAAAAGAAGTCGCCATAACTTGGATTTAGGTAAGTAAAACATTTTCGCTCTGAAAAATACAAAGCCTATTGTTTTGCGCCTGTTCATTTAAAGAAGATTTTCGCAAATTTCAATTGGCTGGTTGTTTTCAACTATACAAATTATCGCATTCGGGACTGAGTGCATTTCTTGTTTGCAGGAAAGCGATTTCAAATCAATTAGTAAGAAGAAAATGGCTGGTAAAAGATTGACGGTAGAGTTCCGTAAAAAGATAATCGAAAAACTAAACAGTGGTTGTCTAATGAGACAAATAGGCAAGGATTTGATTATTCCTGAATCAACTGTGTGTTATGCTCTGAAAACGTTCGTTGCAACCGCATATATATAGCCAAGAAACAGTACCGGTCGCCTATTAAAACAACGGTCTGAGAAGATCGAATGTTGCGTCAAGTGATAATGAAAAGCAAACCAGTGACGCTGAAAAAAGTCGCATTCCTACTGCAAGACATGATAAGGCGACCAGTGACTCATAAAACGGCTACAAAAGGATTGCATTAAATGGGCTTCAAATCTTACAAAAGCAAACGTAAGCCGATGTTATCTTCTGCTCTAAAATGGAAGATTTTTCTGTGGGCTGTGCACCACTTCAATTGACAGGTCAGAAATACAAAGTGTTATGTTGTCGGATGAATCACCTTTTCCAGTTTTGTATGGACATTTCGGTCGTCGGGCCGTACGGCAAGCAAATGAAGCTTTGAACCCAAAATGCATCAAACAAGAGTGCAAGTTTTCAACAAGTATTCAAATTTGGTAATGATTTGGTTATTCTAGTGTCGGCCAAATGGTGCCATATGGCGTGACTATCAATGCATAAGGTTATCAGGACATTTTGCAGAATCAGTCGTTGTCTTCAATTCAACAACTTGGCCTTCAATCGGGTTATCTTTTTCAACAACATTTAGCCAAACCGAATACTGGTAGGACAACAAAAGCCTGGCTTCAACAAAATTGTAATCCTGTGCTAGATTGTGTTCCGAATTCACCGAACATCAAATCTATCAAGGATTTGTGGCGGTACTTAAAGAAGGAAGTTCGAAAAAGGAATCCTCGTAACACTCAGCATTTGAAAAGTAAAAACATACTAATTTCCGAGTGACAACGATTAGTTTCAACTATGCGGAGAAGAGTGAGCGATGTGTACGCTGTCAGAGGAGGACCTACGAAGTGGTAAGACTTACTCATTTCTTGTCATTTGAACATGCACAAAATATTAGGCATATACACAACTTGCGAGGAATTAGACTTCATTGGCCACAAAGTTTGTGTAGTTTATTATTTTTTGTTCGATTTCACTATGTAATAGTAAAATGTATCATTTTCATTCAAAATAATTTACATAAAATATTTTGAACTATGTTTTAGTTTTATTATCAAAAAAGCATTGATATACTAATGCACGAAAAATTAGGGCCACGTGTAATGTATAAAAATAAAGAAAATGCAATTAATGGACCCAAATACATTCTAGCCATTACTTTTTATTCAAAAACATAATTTTAGTTACGAAAATCTAATATAAAATTACTAGATCAATATTTTAATATATTCAGTAGGGAATAGATATGAAATTTTAATGTATCTATAAAAATACTCGAAAATTGACATCTGTTTTTTCGTTCTATTTCAATTTATAACTAAGCTGTTTTAAAATCTTCCATTATCGAATACACACCAAAATTGCGTATTTGAGCAAATGTGATTTTGCGCTATAGTGTTGTTTAAAATCTTTAGAGGCATTTATATCCATTTTAAATGACACTGGAGCCGTGGTTGTGAAAGAACCCAATTGCGGCAGATTGATGTAAAAAAAGGAAGAAAGCTGGTTTTAGTTTGTTTTATGGTATCAATTGCCGATTGTGTCAACTCATCTGTTACTAGCTTCTTTTCAGTATTGTATCAACCAAATGTTCATTGTTGAAATTGCGTTTAAAAAATAAATACAGTGAACTCTCGTCAAGACGGATAGTCAAAGGCAAGCGTTTTTTGTCCGTATTAACAAGAGTCCATTATAACAGGAGTTCACAAATTTGACGTTTTACATTACAGTAAAACATACTTATTATGTACATATATATTGTAATATGACTAAAAATAGGATTTCTCAGATCATTTTATGCTACTTTACTAAAAATGTACAAGAACAATTTTAAAATGAAAAAATATATATATTTGAAACTCGAGTTTACATTGAAGCATGCTTACATTGTTATTTGAAGGTGCAAAATGTTAGTACATGAAAGAAAACGATCAAGAGTACTTAAAAGCAATCCAAAATTAGAAGTAATCTTCATTTGTTTTTTCTTGGTAAGCGACCTTCTTTCGATATCATTCTCAAGTTTAGCCAAATGTTCAAATGTGTCTCAAAAACATTTTCAGTTGATTGATAAAATTTCCTAATTGTTACCAGCATATCACGGACATCTTGCACCCAAATAGCATGCACTTTTGGAGGAGAGATTTCTTCGTCGGCTGCTCCGTGACGTCAAATGAGAGGTTTCTACTCCTTTCATCTTAAAAAAGAATAGAAAAATTTTTGGGATTTCGTTGTACTGATGAATATTTGTCCATCTTAACGAATGAAATCTTAAACTGTACGTATTAAACGATGTCTGTTACATGCACTTCCCATAGACCTTAACCGGGAATTTTGTTTTTGCACGTAATGACGAGAAATCCATCTTAAACGGGGCCGTCTTAACGGAAGTTCACTGTATATAGATCATGCTTGAAATTTATAAGACCATAAAAAGTCACGCAATGGGGCTACAAATTTTAAACAAGATTTATCTGAAAGTACATTTTTCTCCCTATTCCATAATGTCAAAAGTGTAAGAAAAAGCACTATTTACCCGACTTCCAAGAAGGGTTATGTGTTTGACGAGTATCTGGTTATGTATGTGTATTTCTTTATACACTCGAAACATACCAACGGCTGGATGGATTTTAATGAATGAGGTGTATATCGATTCCTCTTAACCGTCCGATGGTTATAGTGTAAATTTTCTTTTCATAAATTCAAAATGGCGGCCGCAAAATACGAAATGGCGGTAGAGACGAAAAAAAGATTTTACGCAACATATTGAGTGGCATATCATTGGATAGGTCTTTTAAAATGAAGACTTATAGGCTAGGTTTTTTTGTCATAAATTCAAAATGGCTGCCGTAAAATACAAAATGGCGGTGGAGACTTAAAAAAATTTTACGCACCATATTGAGTGGCATATCAGTGGATAGGTCTTTCAAAATTAAGACTTATAGGCTAGGTTTTGTTTTCATAAATTCAAAATGTCGGTCATAAAATACAAAATGGCGGTAGCGACAAAAAAAAAGTTTACGCACCATATTGAGTGACATATTATTGGATAGGTCTTTCAAAATTAAGACGATGTTTCCTACACTATTTTACAGTCAGATGCTTCGTTTTTAGTTCGTTTTTTACGCAGTTGAATTTCTTTATTTTTAAATTTAATTCGTTCTTGTTTTATGTTAAATGGCCGAATGAGATAAATCGCCAAATATTTTTTTAATCGCCATCAAATGTATTTCATTTATTTCATTTAAAGATAGAAACCTTTCACTCATATTATTTAAAATAAACACATTACACACACTTAAAATAAGTGACTTCCATTTATTCATTTAAAATAAAAGATAAATAAGGAAATACAAAATAAGAAGAAATAATACCATAAACCAAACATTTTATTTCAACATCAAAGCATTGTTTCTAATTTACACACGCGGGAAATAAAAGTTGTTATTGCTCAAAAATAAAATGTTATTGGCGAGATTTGTGCCCGGATAACATAAAAGCACCGAAAAACACTAATTTTTAATTTGAGTTATAAACGTGATTTCATTGTTAATACATAAGATTTAATGAAATCAGTATTTTTTTCTATCTATACTTTTCTTTTTATGTCGACGAGTGAACCTAGTTTCAGTATAAAAAATTGCTCCAAAAGTCTGTCGTACACTTGAAAAAACACCATTATTGGGAACATCGCTCAAACAGATGCTTATGCCTTTTTGGCTTGAAATCAAATTGTTTGGCGACAAAAGTAATATCAAAATCGTAAATATACATATAACATATAACTCACAAGTACAGTCATTTTTAAGTTTTCGTTCATCTCACGAAACCCTATTAATCCCGCTTCGTTGTCTGTTTGTCATAGAGCAGGTTTTCAGAAGCTATATAACTTACAGGCATGAAATTTTGTGTACTTATAGCTGAATACCTACTATGAAGATCAAAATCATAAAATTTGAAAAAATCGTATTATTTTAATATAGAGAGATAAAAAAACAAAAATCTCACAGCCTTTCCATATTAAATTTAAACAATTTTCGTTATAGCAGTTGCCAACAATTAAAAATCCACAATAAAGTTCTTTCTGCAATAATTAATTTTCTATTGAAATATTTCCCCGTAAAAAATGAAAATAAAATAAAAAGTTTCACCAATTGTAAAAAATATGAATATGACGTCATATTGGTAATAAAACAGAAATTTTCAAACATTTCTCAATAATACAAGGAGTATGAGTATGTTTAAATACAGAAAGCAGCTTAATATAACGTCATTAGATAATTAAAAAGAAAATTAATCTGACGTCATATTGGAAGTTTAACGGATTTTCAAATGTTTGAAAATAATACAAAGAGAGTATTAATATGAGTAATAAAGAATAGTAAATATATGAGTTTGAGGAATAGTAAATATATGAGTTTGAGTATTGAATCATGATAAAAATCCGATTATGGAAATATTGACATATTTTAACATTTTGAAGGTCTCTATACAACATGTTTAATTTTGAAATTGATTTTTTTTACTATCGCATTTAGCCCACAGGACAGTATTACTATGACAGAGAATTTAACAGAGTTACTATGACCCGATAGCGATTCAGATATTCGGTTCAGATATACCGGTTCAGATATTCGAAAAAACGAGAAAAATAAACCGGTAAATTTGTACTTTATAAAAAACAAGACTTTTTATTTTGGAAAATGAAATTTATTTAGATTTATTAAAGAAAGGATGAAGTGTTTTGAAAGGAATATTAAACGAAACTCTTTGTGCGATCTTCGATCACACTTACCCACTTGTTATAATTACATCTGCTAGTTTATTCTGTAAATCACATGATCGAGGAGTTGGGTTAAAAAAAGAAAGAACAAATCAAAGGCTACTCAATCAAAGGCTTGTTACTCAGATTTTATCCAATAAAATTTTCAGATGCATTTTGCTTAACCGGCTGCAAAAGGTAAATCGCCAAGTATTGTTTCAATTGCAACCTTTCACACTGAATATTTTTTTAAGCATTAGAAAATCTCCTTTTCATGTTTAAATTACATATGTTAGTTTTATAATATTATCATTCATAAAAAGTGTTTTTATTTTAAATAAAATTAGCAACGTATATATATTTTTTTGTGTGTTATATAGCCGTTTTGATTCTTTTACCAACGATAATGGTCGTCAGAAAATGGCCAGTAGTAACCTTTTCGCCCAAAATAACAGAACTAACCATCGTAATTCTATAACTAAACTTACGTCGAACAATATGCCATACACTAAACCCTTCCCTGAAAAAATTATCTATCTGTCAGTGCAAGTTCCATCAAAATCCATTAAGCAGAACTCAAGTTATAAGCAGTCGGAGCGAATTTTCCAGTTGTATTTTATAAATACAGGGTGTCCCATAATTATTGGGACAAACTTTAAGGGGATGTAGGGGACATCACAAGGATTCATATTTGCATAGCATCCCATGGTCGGAAACGGCTTCGTTCGCCGTTAGGCGGTGTTGTTCAAAAGAGCATTGGAGCACCTCTAACATCTGCATATTATCCCATCTATTTGTAAGAGGTGCTACCAAGCTTACTTGAGACTATGCCACAACATGTCAGACGCCATATGTGGTTTCAACATGATCCGAAACGTCATGAGAAAGTAGTATGACAGGGATAAGAAACGCACAAGACTGTGATCCTCTGAAATAATTTATTAGTCAAAGATATTACATGTGCTGTGGTATATGATATGTGAAAACGTCACAAAAGATGTTCAAAGTTTTCACCATTGCTAGCGATGCATGCATTACTCTGTCGGACCATGGATTGGCTGACTCGCTCAAATATACCTGGATTTTGTTGGATATCCGCAGCACCACAGACGAGTCTTGCAATCAAATCCATATCGGCATCCACAGGCGTTGCGTACCCATTACAGGCATTACTTGTTAAGATATGTGTAACAGGAAAGATAAAAATATTTAAAATATTTAAACTACTTTTTCAGGATTTCTAAAGGAATTAGTACTATAGAAATTTCATAATTTCTTTATGATTTTTTAAAGATTTTTTTTTTCAAAAAAGAATAGCAATAGACTTCTACAAAATGTTTTCATATAAGCAAAGGTGCTATTATTAAAAAATAAATTTCTTTATGAACGGCAAACGTATTAAATATTATTTTTCATAATACTATTTCTGTATTAAAATCTAGAAGTGATGCAAATAATTCGTTTAAATGCTCTTTTAGAAATTTGTTGTTAAATTATACCAGTTCATACCAACAGATGTCACAAATGGGATGTGACTATTCTGCAACGTTTCGCGAAATAGTAAAAATTTGAATAACATTGGTCAATGCTACCTGGGAATTTATACTAATAAAAAATCGTTGTTTAGCTGTTGATAATTGTAGCAAGCTACCTTCACTATCTATCACTCTCGAACAAAGTATTATGTCCTGTTACCCCGTGAATACAACATATCCGTTAAGCTCTGTTCCATTTCAACTACTGGTAGCAGCAGTCTTTTTAAAATGTTTTCATCTTCATGGAGCTAGCATCACCTTTTTCGAAATGAATTACTTTATTGAAATTATTCGTATCATAATACTGGTGTTAATTATTAATGCAATATAATTTTTAAGTTAACCTTTATTGTAAGTATTCGAAATATCAGTTTATATTATTTTTGGTCGTATTTTATTCCAAAACTAGCTGACATGCCCGGCGTTGCCAGGGTCCGTGATAATAACCTTAAAAATACCTGAAATCAATGTTGAATGATTTTATATTTTTAAATGAAAATATATCCAAACGAACTGAAGGACGGTCAATATAGTTATTGCCGATTTAATGTCGATTTAATTTCTGACGTTTTGATATATTAAAATTTCAAGTCTGTCCAAAAGTTCCTGAGGAAACCTAAATAATATAAAGCGCTCCCCCACCTTTCCTCTTTTAAACTCAAAATAATATACAGTATTGGCCAATTTATTAGTCGCATTCGAAACAAATTTCCAAAACCTTGTTTCTAATATGATTATATTAAAATTAAATAAAAATAATCCATTCGTGGCATCATAATTCACTTTTATATTTTAACATAATAGTAAGGCTACTATAATTTGTTACTCTGCTATAGCCAGTATACGTCAGGACACATGGCCGTTATCATTATCTTTTTACGCGCGAAGTTTTCGCTATGGCACTCCATTAGGAAATTTGGTAATTTTTGAAATTCAATATTTGAAAAACGGCATAATCATTAGATTTGAAATTTATATCAAGCAAAATACAGTTTTTTTATCTTCCTAACGAAGTTTGTCTAACAATTTTCTGACAAATAATTTTCGAGCTATTAATTTTTTCAGTAACTTCAAATATTTCATTTTCAGAGTTTAATCTGTGGCAACGATTATCGAAAATCCTAGTCGTCAGCAATGCATAGCTTTTTATTAAAGAGGATTCAGTGAAATAAGCACGTCGTTGTCACACTTTTTATGAGTTTTATGGAAAATAATTGTAAAAAAGGGAAAAAAATTTTATTTCTTTTTGGATTTAAAGAATCATAAAAATAGTGAAACACATTATTTTACATTTAATGTTCTTTTTTTGTAATATTAAAAACCATTGATTTTTTCTTTTATTAAAATTTTCTTTTTATAAATGTTCACTTTATTTACGTACTTATTATTCAATTTCAATACAAATTATTCGTAGGCATTTCTTCCTTGAATGAGAAAAATTCTTTTCATATATTTTTTTTGGTAAAGGTTGTATGATCATAAAAAAATGTTGGCATTAAATGTTAGTATATTATAAACGATTTCTCTACCCTGTTCTGAACGTATTTCACCTTGGATAACATTGCCTGAAGCATACACAATAAGGAGGCATACCCATCACTACAGGGGACTGATACTTTGCCAAAAATCCTGAGAATTCGTGCAACCGTACAACAAATTTGTTGCAGGACTCTGACCAATCCACCGCCTTGGCAGGTTATACTTGTAAAAAAACATCAGCTGGACCACTGATAATCTTGAGCAAGGTTTGTGCTGAGGCAGTTCTGTTATGAATAGTGAAGAGCGATATCATCTTTTTTTGGTAAATATTTAACATGAAAACTATATTTAAAAAAGCGAATTTTTATTTATAGTACTAATATATATATATATATATATATATTTTTTTTTTACAAAGTCGGTCGCCTAAAAATGTTAATATATTATAAACGATTTCTCTGCCCTGTTCTGAACGTATTTCACCTTGGATAACATTGCCTGAGGCATACACAATAAGGAGGCATACCCATCACTACAGGGGACTGAAACCTTGCCAAAAATCCTGAGAATTCGTGCAACCGTACAACAAATTTGTTGCAGGACTCTGACCAATCCACCGCCTTGGCAGGTTATACTTGTAAAAAAAGATCAGCTGGACCACTGATAATCTTGAGCAAGGTTTGTGCTGAGGCAGTTCTGTTATGAATAGCTGAAGAGCGATATCATCTTTTTTTGGTAAATATTTAACATGAAAACTATATTTAAAAAAGCGAATTTTTATTTATAGTACTAATATATATATATTTTTTTTTTACAAAGTCGGTCGCCTAAAAATATTAATATATTATAAACGATTTCTCTGCCCTGTTCTGAACGTATTTCACCTTGGATAACATTGCCTGAGGCATACACAATAAGGAGGCATACCCATCACTACAGGGGACTGAAACCTTGCCAAAAATCCTGAGAATTCGTGCAACCGTACAACAAATTTGTTGCAGGACTCTGACCAATCCACCGCCTTGGCAGGTTATACTTGTAAAAAAAGATCAGCTGGACCACTGATAATCTTGAGCAAGGTTTGTGCTGAGGCAGTTCTGTTATGAATAGCTGAAGAGCGATATCATCTTTTTTTGGTAAATATTTAACATGAAAACTATATTTAAAAAAGCGAATTTTTATTTATAGTACTAATATATATATATATTTTTTTTTTTACAAAGTCGGTCGCCTAAAAATGTTAATATATTATAAACGATTTCTCTGCCCTGTTCTGAACGTATTTCACCTTGGATAATATTGCCCGAGGCATACCCATCACTACAGCGCGCTGAAACTTACAAATCGTTCAATCCTACAACAAAATTGTTGCCTGACTCTCACCAATCCGCCGTCTTGGCAGGTTATACTTCTAAAAAAAGATCAGCTGCCCCACTGATAATCTTGGGCAATGTTTGTGCTAAAACCGCCTATGTATTTTCCTCAGTTTACGGTGAGGTTAGCAAGCCGTTCTCAATTTCATAGGCCACCAGTACTGCCACGTTAGTGTCTATGCGGTTTGTCATGGTAAAATAAGGTTCCATTACAATCTGTGGAAGGGAATATTCTAGACGAATGCTGTGATTGTATGATTGAAACAAGCGGAATTTGAAAGCCTGTGGAAAATAATTAATATGTTTTATTAGTTTAAGGATTGCAATTGTCGTAGAGTATAAACACTGTTGCATTTCATTTTGTTTATCTCTCTTCAAATGAAAAAGATAAGTTTGTTTTAGCTCTTGGTTTGTAATTTTTGTTTTCTGCTATAAGAGGTTTTTATATAAACAAGGAATAATTTAAATTGTTGGTAACCTACCAGAGCAATTAAGCAACAAACATCGATTCATATGTAAAATAGGCAATGCATTTCAACTATTAAAACAAAAGTTGTAGAACAAAATATTCCACTTGCGCATATGGTACAATTTTGATCATTGTAAATGGGACACATTTAATCATGCATCTGATCATGCCTTGAAACACTCTAAAAAGCTAATATAAACCATGTTTTATGTCAAGAAAAGACGAAGTATACAAATTTACTATAAAGTTCTGATACTGAAAAAAATTGTTCAGTTTATGATTTTACACTTTAGACAGTTCAGAAGACATTGCAGCAACTTATGATCCTACTGATTGAATTGCACTCAAAATTAATGACTATCTTTTAGTTAATTTTACAACGGAGAAAACTTGCAGACGTGTTGTAGGAATTATTGAGGAGAAAGAAGAATTGGATTTTTAAAGCAAATTTTTAAAGTAACAAAGATGATGTATAGAAATTTTGATTCCCAGACATTCCAGATGTAATCCTGGTGAACTTTGACGACATTGCTCTTAAATTGGAGCTTCCATCACTTGTAGAAGGAACTGTTCAGGCGATTATTGCAATGGCATTAACTATAAACTTGTCCAAATATACAGTCCTATAAATGGTGCATTTAACATTCTTTGAAAACTATAATTATTCTTAATCGGCATTTCATAGGGTTTGCACATATCAGTAGTTCTCATTGGATTTTATTTTGCATGGTTCATCCTTTTTTATCATCTTTTTTTTACATCTGGTTCTTTTTCTCATTGTAAAACAACTATAACCTGAAATAAAAATCTTATTTAAGAAAGATAAATTGTAACATTCCTGTTTAAATTATAGTATATTTTATTTCTTATAAATTATTAAAAGTGCCCTACAACAATCATAGGTATCTCATGCCGGGGCATATTTATGACCAGTCTTTGATTTACAAAAGAATTTAATGTACCAATTTTCTCTAAAAATAACTATTTACTATTTTTTATATGAATTTACGAAAGTTAGAAAATTATAAATATATTTTTATATTTTACAATTTCATGAAAATTTAGCCGATAAAATTATAATTCTAGAAAGTGAACAAATGTGTTATACTCCAAAGGAACCATCTAAAATGCAAACAGCCCAATTATAGAAGATTAATTAATATTGAATTTGAATAAGAAATTTGACACATTAATCAACTATATATAGGTTGGCTTCATTTATGGAGACTTAATTTTGGTTGCCAAATTTCGCGAAATATCGCAATTTGGCAAGAATTTGACGTTAACGGATATTCATATAGTTTTATTCGTGTGATTGGAAAAAATGATTACAACAATGAAAGATAATAATTTGCGAGAAATCCTGTTCAGTAAAACTCATAAATAAATCCCAGATTTTTTTTTATTTGCTGTCTTGTTTCAAAATGTCAGACATCCTAGAATTTCAGACTGTTATATCTCAGCCATTTTTTAAGAGAGATGCAAAACAAAAATAACCCGGAATCCTTGTATCAAGGCCTAACACTTTAGAAAAAAATAAATGTGAATTTCGAATGCTTTTGTATATATTTTTTAGTTTTAAATCTTTTAGAGGCCGCCATTTTGAAACAAGATGGTGGACCAAGCTGCCAACGAACTCGGTCAAGATATTGGTGAGTCTGATACACATGCTTAGTTAAATCCAAATCGGTTTATAATTATGAGTGCTATGGTATGGAAAAGATTATATATATATATATATATATATGTAGCATTTTGACGAGGTTGAGATATTACGATGAATAATATTCGATGAAAAGATGGCAGTCCTTCAACGATATAGCAAGTTGCAGTCGATATTAGCAAGTATGGCGAAGTAGAAGGCAATGAAATGATTCCACCAAAGTTTTCCAATAAATCCAGCCAATCTCCAGACGAATAATTTTATTAGAAGACGAACAACACAGAACAATTTCCAAAAGGTCTAAAACTTATAGCCCTCGGCTAACGTTGCTTCACTTCATTGAATTAAGATGTTACTGGGCCAGATGAATATTCTACGGACATAAACATACCAGACACATATTTGTTTAGCTTCCGAAAACGTCAAAAATCTCTCGCTCCGACCGGTGCGGGCGAGTTTTGTTCTCTCCGCGGAAACATACACAGAATTACGTCACGAGCGCACAACCCAATGAGTGAGAAGCTAGCTCCAGCCCAACGAATGAGGCTAGAGGGCGAGGCTAAAACATTAAAGAATCCCTTATTTGGGTGCGAACCAATTTTGAAGTTAAAATCCCAAGCGCGCGAAAAATTCAGAGCAATAATAATAATAATAAAAAAAAGAAAATGGCTTTAAAAAACATTCGAAATGAGAACGCGTCTCAGAATTTTATAGATTGGGGAACTGATAAAAGTTACGAATGATCTTAAATTTTAGATTAAGATTTGGAATAAAATAATTATTATTATACGGATATTTACTTTTAAAAGGACTTTAAATAGGAAGAGATATTATTAAGAATTAAAGAAATACTGACTATGACAGAAGTTAGATTAATTTTAAAATATTAATGCGAATAAAATGGAAGGATACGAAGGAAATAAATTTTTATATAACATTATCAAATCCATTGGGGTTTCCCCACGTAGGTTCGTATCCTACCGGCTTTTTGTAGCATTTTGACGAGGTTGAGATATTACGATGAATAATATTCGATGAAAAGATGGCAGTCCTTCAATGATATAGCAAGTTGCAGTCGATATTAGCAAGTATGGCGAAGTAGAAGGCAATGAAATGATTCCACCAAAGTTTTCCAATAAATCCAGCCAATCTCCAGACGAATAATTTTATTAGAAGACGAACAACACAGAACAATTCCCAAAAGGTCTAAAACTTATAGCCCTCAGCTAACGTTGCTTCACTTCATTGAATTAAGATGTTACTGGGCCAGATGAATATTCTACGGACATAAACATACCAGACACATATTTGTTTAGCTTCCGAAAACGTCAAAAATCTCTCGCTCCGACTGGTGCGGGCGAGTTTTGTTCTCTCCGCGGAAACATACACAGAATTACGTCACGAGCGCACAACCCAATGAGTGAGAAGCTAGCTCCAGCCCAACGAATGAGGCTAGAGGGCGAGGCTAAAACATTAAAGAATCCCTTACTTGGGTGCGGGCCAATTTTGAAGTTAAAATCCCAAGCACGCGAAAAATTCAGAGCAATAATAATAATAATAATAAGATGAAAATGGCTTTAAAAAACATTCGAAATGAGAACGCGTCTCAGAATTTTATAGATTGGGGAACTGATAAAAGTTACGAATGATCTTAAATTTTAGATTAAGATTTGGAATAAAATAATTATTAATATACGGATATTTACTTTTAAAAGGACTTTAAATTGGAAGAGATATTATTAAGAATTAAGGAAATACTGACTATGACAGAAGTTAGATTAATTTTAAAATATTAATGCGAATAAAATGGAAGGATACGAAGGAAATAAATTTTTATATAATATATATATATATATATATATGTATGTATCAACATTTAACATTTGAACACAGTGGGGATTTTAGATCTGGAGGTTATGATCGGTGAAAATATACCGAAATTTGCCGGAATTGTTTTCTTTCAAACGGCTGCAATAAGTAGCATTGTACTTTTTCTAATAAAAATTACATAAAACTAAAATACAAAAGTCGAGCACAATTTCGAATTAAAGCCAAGCGAACAGGTAGATAAAAAAGATGCTACAATAGCCATAGGATAAAAACAACAAGAAGAACAAGTTGAAAATTGTACGTTAAACGTGACAAATGAGTTGCGTTCGTTTCGTGCTAAAACTAGTTTAACAATTAAATAAATCATCGTTATTATTTTAGTGAAATAAATTACATCGCCTGCTATGAACGAAATGAGGATGCCTTTTTTTATTATCATTACGTATGCAATGCTTGCAGATGCAATTATTTTACACCAGGCAGTGCTGTAATTTTACCTTGGAGACCTTGATTTGTGAATGATTACCTCCATGGTTAATATTTCTATGACTCACGATGAAGGAATATTGTGTTTTGTAACTTTAATGGGTTGAGATATTCGGCGGTTAACCTAATTTTCATTGAAGTTATCTCAGAATCTTTACATTTTTTAATGTAACTCATCTCTCAAGCAAACAATTTTTTTTAACGATCTTTCTAAAAATGTAACTTTTATACAACTTTATTCGAAAAAAAAAATAATAAAAATGGCCGCTTGGCATTTGGAAAAGATGTGGTTAGCCCGTACTTATTTTTCTCAGTCACATGACTTGCGCTTTTGTTATATAGATTACGTATGATAGGATTTAATAAAATAAAGAAAACTTTTATTAATATCTATTTAAGTTTTGATTCGATTTTGATAAAATTTGAAGCGACTCGGCAAAATTCTGCAACGATTATATATATTAGAGATTATATATATATATAGTTTTTGCGGTGTTATATGGTGACTGACGGACAGACAGACAGACAGACGGTCTAGACGACGACTATAGGTGCTACGTATTTATATAATTACGAACGCACCTAAAAATCGACCATCAGGCATCGGTAATGAAACACTTTTCATACAATGAAATCATATCTCTAAATAAGCAATTTAAAAGAACATATCACTCAGTAAAAATCCAATTCCAGCTATTTCTGCCCATATCTAGTAATGTGTGCGATATATTTCGTGCAATTCTGTATATGATATATAGACTTTACACACGCCATGCAATATACTAAAAACTAAATAAGTTTAAAATGCATACCACAGCGAAAATCCAACTTCCAGTAATTATCGATCATAATCAGTGATGTAATCGAATTATTTTGTGCGTCTGTGTAAATGAATGATAACTCCAAAATATATAGAAAACATGCTGTTGTGCACCTCAGGGATTCTTTTTAGGTGCGTTCCTAATTATATAAATACGTAGCACCTGTAGTCCTCGTCTGTTCCGTCCGTTTGTCTGTCTCTCCGTCTGTCCACATATAACCTTGCAAAAACTACCCAACCGAATGGTTTGAAATTTAATGTCTATAATCGTTGCAGAATTTTGTCGGGTAATTTCAAATTTTATGAAAGTCGAATCAAAACTTAAAAAGATAATTAATAAAAGTTTTCTTTATTCTATTAAATCCTGTCATATGTAATCTAAAAGTGCAAGTCATCTGACTGAGGAATACAAATACGGTCTAACCACATCTTTTTCCATATGCCAAGCGGCCATTTTTATTCAAAATTATTTTTCGAATACAATTGCATAAAAGTTACATTTTTAGAAATATCGTTCAAAAACATTGTTTGCTTGAGAGATGAGTTACATTCAAAAATGTATATATTCTGTGATAACCTCGGTGAAAATTAGGTTAACAACCAAATATATCACTCCATTAAAGTAAATAAACAAAAGATTCATTCACCTTGAGTCATAGAAATATTAACCATGGAGGTAATCATTCGCAAAGGAAGATCTCCATGGTGAAATTTGCAGCAGTGTCTGGCATAGAAAAAAAAATTCGCATCTGTAAACATGGCATACGTAATAATAATAAAAAAAGGTCATCCTCATTTCGTTCATAGCAGACGATATAATTTATTTCACTGAAATAATAACCATAATTTTTTACATTTTAAAACTAGTTATATCAGGAAGCGAACGCACCTCTTTTATCATGTTTAACGTACAATTTCCAACTTGATAATTTTATTGTATTTGAAGGATCATTAAAATGCACCGCAAACGATTTCCACAATATATTATAAAGAAATGATATTATTTTGTACATCCCTGTAAATGAACTATTAATGTTACTTATTCTATACTTTTGAGATAACATTTTATTGGCCACATCAGTGATGCATATCAAGTTCACTATCTTTGAAGTATTGTAAAAATAATAAAATGCATCGGAAACGACTTTTACGCCTAGAAAATAACAAAACAGAATTATTTTGTGTGTCCGTGTAGACAAATTTAAATTATGTATATTTCATTTTCAATAGCGAGTATTCTGCATTAAACCACAATAACGCACAAAAATTACATGGAAATCTGTGCATATATTCCAACTATTTCGGAAAGTGTTAAAAAGGTACATTTCAGAGAAAGTTTGTTTCAATTTTCTGAATTACAATTAAACATCTGTCCAATGTAAACATTTGCCCATCGTGTTAGATCTGTCTATATATATCTATATATACATGTGTGTGTGTGTGTGTGCGTTACGGTCAATATGATTAATCCGGTTATTATTAATAATGACTGGACGTAATGGCCGGTAATTATTATTAATAACCGGTTATTATTAATACTGACCGGATTAATCATATATTGACCGTAACATATATATAAAACCATTATAAGACAACACAGATACTTGATAGACAAATTGAGGAATAAAAATCAAAAATTGAAATATGAACATACCTGTTTTGAATATTATCCGGAAAAGAAAATAGTCATATAACTAAGAAACGATAAATAAAAACTGAAGACAGTGAAATACTGAAATATTTGTTGAGCTGTGGCAGAATCGTCAGGACCAAATTTCCGCAGATTCCAGAAAAAAAAACGTACGATTTCATCCTCGTACAAGTTTTAACAATCACAAAAAATACAAGGTTTGGGTAATCTGACATTAAAAAAGCGAAAATTATGAAATTATGAAAATATATAAAACTGAATGATTTAAACTGCACATTTTTTTTATTATAAGTAAATATAACTGTATAATATAGAATAGAGCTAATCAATTTAAAACTAATGCAACTTTCCTCAGTGGATGAATAAAGTTAACATTTGACTGTAATATGTAAGCACCTGAAATTATTCACAATAGTAGTTTCCTTAAAAATTTAAAGAATTTCTCAAAAAGAAAATTGTTTTATCTCAAAAAATATTTTCCTTCACAAAATTCAAATCCTTTAAAATCGCACAAAAATTATTGATATCAGAACGGAAAGGAATTCGAATTTTTCGTCTATGGAGAATTTTTGTTGTACTTTTTAAAATACTTTCAAGAATTCTTTAAGAACTTTAATATAAAAAAAAAGCGTGTTTATCATATCAATTTTATTTTTCAAAAATACATTTCCAAAAACTTTCCGAATATCATTATTTAAATTATTTCAAAAAGAATAAACTTGAAAAGTTTTTGAACTCTCAAAAAATTCAGTCAAATACAAAGACAAAAAGACATTCCTTACTATTAGCAAAACAGCACACTAATTCACAATTCAATTTCATTTATATATGTAAATATTTTCTTTTTTCAAATTTCTTATTGTATAAGATGTTAATGTAGCGAAAGAAACAAAACAAATTCACATGATTACAATCATTCACACTTAATTTCAATTTCTTATTTGAGATATTTTTTCTTGTGATATATAGCGTTACACACTCTCCGTTAAATACATGCATTGTAAAAAAAAAAAAAAAAAAAAAAAAAAAAACTGTTTTAATCTTAGAAAGTATAATATAATAACGGAGTTACCCACGATGATTCCGAAAAGTCTTACATAATCTTTAGAAACCCCCAAAATCAATATACACATCGATTTAGTACAAAAAACACCTTGTGGACATAAATGCGAAGAATAGAACGGTTAAAACGCGCTTTTGTTTTTTCGTGATTTCCTACACTGTGACATGACAAAACGATCTTAGAAAGAAAGAAACAACCAGTTATGAAACAGAAGGTGTATGCGACCCCTCCACAAGCATTGCAGGACCTTAAACGACGCATTACGGACGCTTGTGCCAACGTGTCGCCATCTATGCTCCAACGTGTACTACGTGCAATTCAAACAAGGGTCCAAATATGCATTGCAGCTGATGGTGAGAAGTTTGAATATCTAAAATTAAAGTATATTATTATAACTAGTTGTTTTTTCTTTCTAAGATCGTTTTGTCACGTCACAGTGTAGGAAAACCCGAAAAACACAATTGCGCGTTTTAACCGCTCTATTCTTCGCATTAATTTTCACAAGGTATCTTTTCGGTACTAAATCGGTACTAAATCGATGATGCTCTACAACTTTGTAAATCACTTTTTTTCTCTATCTGTTTCCGTTTTCGAGATAGGAATACTAACTCCGCAGCATTCCACCAGGTGGCGCCGTAGGCGGTTTCATTGAGTAGCGCATGGCTACTTTACTATACCTCGACACTACTTTTATGAATATAGCAACAGCCGTTCCGAAGTTAAGAGGGTGGCAAGGGACTTTAAGACAAGGGACCGAAGTTAAGAGGGTAGGCATAATGTATGTTTGAGATTTAAAGAAGCGTTTATAAATATAAAGTTTCTTTTTCAGCCATTGATTGTCTTAAACCTTTCGGAATAGTTTTTGTAGTGGATTAATCAGTTTTCGCAAAGCGGAATATTGATTTACAGGATGCTATCACTTCTCATGTAGACAGTTCATTGAGAGCGACAAGACTATAGGATATCGTGATGAATGGATGCTTTTCTTTTGAAGCGCATGTTTATCAGTGGCGTAGGAACTGGCTCATTTTTGAATCTCTATTCAGGCTTGTCATTCACAGTGTGGTCAGGTCATCATGTGGAGTCATGCGTAAAGAATTAGCTCAATCAAGATCAGACTCGGAGATATGTTAGGACGAGAACCGATGATATCGCTTTCGGCGAGGCTAAGATGTAAGGACCGCTCTTGGACCGCTGCTAGGACCGCTGGGACCGCTCGGTCGGGCTTCACATTCGGCGGCTTCTAAGGGCTACTAGAACTACGGAGGCCGCTTGATCAGCTTCGGGTTCGATGACACTAGGAGCAGGGACCGCTAAGCGGGATGGAACATCGTTGTCCAATTTTGTCGGCTGGCGCTCAGAGTTCATTTCCTATCACAGGACGAAAAGAGTTAGAGCAGGAAGCTTCTTAAGGCGAGAGAGTCTTTCGAAGTGAATAAATGTCTTTTTTCTTTTTTAAAAAAACTTTCTTGAGACTCTGAGATTCATTTTAATTATGTCTCGGCCTGGGCGTTGATGTAGAAAAAAAAATCCCTTTCTATTGGATGCCCTGTATGACCTATGCAAATCTTTGTTGCAGATAGATCCCATTGGTTACCTCTTTGAACCAACGGTAATAAATTTTAGGGTGGGTTGAGTCAAAGTGTTAATTTCGCAGCTGCATATTTTCCCATCCGGGGCAGTTTTTCGGAGCTAGGTGCACGAGGAATACGATATTCCTTTCCGATTCCCTAGCTAGCATATCCGTGAATTTAAACATTTTATTTTGACTTGGTTAACGAACATATGGTATACACAAGGACAATATATATGGAGGAAAATCATGTTACATAAGTAAATATAATACGGTATATATATCTAAACAGTACATAAGATAATTGGGTATACGTAAATTAGGTATACGTACACAATTAATAAGTTTATGGATTCTGTGGGGTGATATTTTATAGTTTTTATAACTAAAAATGTGTGATCAATCGTTCCCATAAACTATGAGAATGAAAATAATATTAATGAATAATATATAATAATGAATTCGTTTTTATTATCGATTGAAAAGTTACATATTTTACATTTATTATTTCATAATATTTTTAAATTTGCTTAGCGTCAGGTACATTTTTTTTTCTTTACTTTCTTTTTCTTTATTTGTGTTTGTTTTCTACTGAGATAAAACGTAAGATTTAGTTCTTTGAAAAAATATTTGACTTTTCACCCTTTATTTCCATAATAAAAACAGTTTGAAAGCGAGCTCAATGCAAGCATACAAAATATTTGGTTGTTAAGAAAGTTCTTTTCGTTTGTGAAACTTGGTTCGTACCGGAAAATTCTATCATTTAATTTTTAGACAGGAATTCCGATATCTTATATAGAGATGTTCAGTCTTTTAATTTAATTTTAAATGTAAACTAGCTCAATTTTTACATCAGCGGGTTCATAATATAACAAGTAGGTAAGTGTGATCGAAGATCGCATAAAGGGTTTCGCTTAATATTCCTTTCAAAACAATTTATCCTTTCTTTAACAAATCCAAATAAATTTCATTTTCCAAAAAAAAAAAAAAAAAAAAAAATTCATTTTTATAAAGTAAAAATTTACCGGTCTATTTTTCACTTTTTTCGAAAAGCTGAACCGGTTCGATAGCGGAAAAGCCCGCTACTATACTCTGTCATGATAATATCTGTCATGTGGCGATATTAAAAAAAAAATCAATTTCAAAATTAAACATGTTGTATAGAGACCTTCAAAATGTTAAAATATGCCAATATTTCCATAATCGAGTGTTTACCATGATTGAAAACGTTTCTCAAACTTATATATTTACTATTCTCTATTACTCATATTGATGTTCTCTTTGTATTATTCTCAAACATTTGAAAAATTCATTATGACGTCAGATTAATTTTCTTTTGAATTCTCTAATGATGTCATATTAAGCTGCTTTCTGTATTTACACATAATCATACTCCTTGCATTATTGAAAAATGTTTGAAAATTTCCGTTTTACTACCAATATGACGTCATATTAATCTTTTTTTTTTTTTAATTGGTGAAACTTTTTATTTCATTTTCATTTTTCTCGTGGAAATCTTTCAATAGAAAATTAATTATTGTAGAAAGAATTTTATTGTGGATTTTTAATTGCTGGCAACTGCTATATCAAAAAATGTTTAAATTTAATAGGAAAAGGCTGTTAGATTTTTGGTTTTTTATCTGTATATATTAAAATAATAAGATTTTTTCAAATTTTATAATTTTGAGCTTCATAGCAGGTATTCAGCTATAAGTACACATATTTTCAACTCTGTAAGTTAAATAGTTTCTGAGAACCGGCTCTGTGACGGGAACACAACGAAGCGGGAGTAAAAGGGTTTCGTAAAATGAACGGAACACTAATAAAAAGGACACTTACATAGTATCATAAAAACTAGTAGGCTGCAAATAAAACATTTAATTTTCACTCTAACAAAAACAAGTTATAAATTCAACATTGAAATATAAACTGAACTCAAACACTCCATTACATTCTTATTAGCAATTGGCTGATGTCACTAGCTCCATCGTGTTCATATCTGTCTAGAAAAAAAAATATTTAATGTCACTTAATGATTTTTGGGAAATTATGCTTGCTTCGTTCTAGTTCTTTTATTAGCTTTCTATTTGTAGATGTTTCCCTGACAACAATAATTGACGGGCAGATATTTCCGGTACGAAATGGTTTTCCCAAGCGGAAGGAGCTTTTCGAAAAAAAAAAAACAATATATAAAAGAATGTCCCTTCTTTAAGTTGATCAATAGCTAATGCCTAAACGATTATTTTTAGAAGTATAGTTCCAAATGCAAAAATATTTCAAATATATTTCTCCATCATATGGAAATCCAATTGCAAAATAGGTATGTTTTAAAAAGTTACGTAATTTAAATTTTTATATTGTCCTAAGTTTAGGAAAAAACTTTATTGATGTTCTAACAAGTAAAACAGTAAATATTCCGTTCTTCAATGTCCAAAACGTACTGAGTTATGACACTTTGAAATTTATGAATTTTCGGTGCTAAACTGTGACTAAAAACGAAAAATCTAACTTTTAACGCTTGATTACCTTAATTCGAATATATATGACAGTCATATGGTAGTTCATAAAAATTTGGATATAATTGCAACAATTCGTCTCGGAGATACCCGTTTTTAGGTGCGTTCGGAATTATATAAATACGTTGCACTTATTGTCGTCGTCTTGTCCGTCCGTCTGTCTGTTCGTCCGTCCGTCCGCATATAACAGCGCAAAAACTACCCAATCGAAGAGTTTGAAATGTAAGATATATTATCTTCGCCGAATTTTGTCGAAACATTTCAAATTTTATAAAAATCGAATCAAAACTTTGAAAGATATTAATAAAAATATTTTTTAGAAATTTGAAATTTTTAAAAATAAATCGGTGCTTTCTTGTTATAGGAGTTTCCGAGGTTTAACCGTCAAGCGACCGAGATACTTATTTTTTGACAGAAATTGATCTGCAGACGATATAATTCATTTTACAGAATTAAAAATCATCAAGATCTAAATATTTATATAACTATCTATAGTACGAACGCACCTCATTTGTCACGTTTGACGTACAATTTCCAACTTGTTACAGATTGCTATAGTAGAGGAAATATGCATAAGTATCAAAATATATTACAAAGCATTTTTCTCTATCAAAGTACGTACACATTAGTTGAATCGAATTAGATGAGAAAGTGGAACTAATTTAAACAAAATTGCATTTTGCTTTAAATCGACTGTAACACACATTCATTGAACATAATAAAAATACACATTGATAATGTTATTGCAATTGATAACATTGCGCATTTAGTATTTGGTATATCTTATCAAAAGTTGCATGCTAATTCTTGCTTTTGTTATTTTTCAACAAGTGTGATTTGTATCTGACTGCTTTGAACTCTTGAAAATCTAACTTATTTATTCGTAGAGTTTAGCTGAGATATACAAATACTCCTTAATTTACAAATTATATTCATTTTAAAAGTTCTACAAAGTTTTCTTTTGCATGTATAAACATTCGAAAAAGGGCTTATCATATAAATACAGAGTTGCCAAGCTCTCATTAATATTCCGTAATACATGGGTTAATTTTACCCAGGTTTAAAACGTTTCGCACCAGATTTTTTTTTTTTTTTTTTTTTTTTTTTTTTTAGAAATGAAATAAAAAAAAAATTAGGTAGACACCAGAAATTACGTAAATAAAGATTCATTCAACAATTTTACTGGTTCGAAGCGTTGTTATACTGGGTCTGATTAAACCACGTATTACGGAAGATTAATGGGAACTTGGCATCTCTGTATAAAAATCATGACTTGACGCACCATTAGTTGAGGCTGAAAAATTAATGTGGTTGTTATTGTCAGTTGTTGATATACAACATGAATGATTTTTCTATCTGTTCCACAAATGGCGTTACAGCTCTATAAAGAAGCGTGAAATTAGAAAAAGGTTTCATCTTCTTTGCAAAATTACCTATCTAACTTTGCAACACGTGCCTATGAATTCTGTTAGCTATGCTCATTTAGCATAATTTGAGTTCAATGCTTACAGTAGGTGTAACAACTTTTTCTAAAAAAAATGAAAGTAACAGTTTGAAATGCAGAGTCTTCCATAATTCTAATTTGTCAAAGTAAAATTTCCTGCAACAAAAATATTTTTGTCACGGGTAGATTACTTTCCGGCAATTGAAAGCAATATCAACTTTGCCGTTTAAGAACCTCTTTAATTATATAATAACTCAAATTCATCTCAGTGAAAATTGTTTGTCAATAATTGAAATTACTTTTATGTTCTTGGAAGGGTTGATATTGCCACCCCAGAATTCTTCGAATAGCTTTGTCCAATACCTGCATTTTTTAAAATTTATTATTTATACTACAATTTGTTATTTATTATACAAGTTAAAAATCGCATAAAGTACTTGAAATCCTAATTCATTTCTGAAATAGCGTAACTGGTAAAAGGTATTTATTGATCATGTCTGAGGATATCTATAGAGTTTTTAGCAAAATTGTTGGAAGTATTTGACTTTTAATAAGTGTTTAATGTGTTCATTTTACGATGCTTTTAGCAAAGTACAAGTACAATTATGTACTGTTTATATTTTTAATTTGTATATTTGTCAACAGTGTAACAGTGTTTGTCAATAATTGCAATTACTTTTATGTTCTTGGAAGGGTTGATATTGCCACCCCAGAATTCTTCGAATAGCTTTGTCCAATTCCTGCAATTTTTTTTATTTACTGTTTATACTACAATTTGTTATTTATTATACAAGTTAAAAATCGCATAAAGTACTTGAAATCATAATTCATTTCTGAAATAGCGTAACTGGTAAAAGACCTTTCAATAATAAGAAGAAAATGGAGAATTTCAAGTTTCAATTCTACTTAAAACGTAGTCAAAACCTTGAAGTCTATTGTGCATCTTGGGTAAATTATTACTAATTTCGTGTCAGATGTGAAAAGGAAAAAAGTGACTAATAAGATATAGATTCGAATTTTTCCCAATCGAAAATTTAAAATACTTTAAAATACTTACCCTATACTGCATATCTTTTCTTTTTCTTTCTTTTTTTTTTCTTTGTCTAGGCAACGTTTATGGTACAGGTTTTTGAAAGACGAAATTTTCAGACTCGGACCCAAAGCAGACTTTTCAAAAGTTAATGCAATTAATCCTGGCCCAGTCCGGATCATTTGAATTTACTTAAAGATTGATATGTTTATTTATCAACATTATCCTACAACTGAAATTCGTTGAAAAAGTGTAATATTACATGCATACAAATGCAAACATTTTAAAGTATAACAAATTTGAATTTATAAGTCCATTATCTATGGAATACGAAACAATAGTATTGATAATCATTAAGAAAATTACGTTAGAATTAAAACTTATATAAATCTAATACATACAAATTAAAAATACCGGGTGTCCCAAAAATGATGGATGGCTTTTAAAATTCAATAAATTGCAAACCATGACAGATATTGAGAAAATCTTGCAGGAGGGTTATGTATGATGTCAGGAGTTTTCTTACTGTGATTGTTGATTTTAGTTCAAATTTCAAACAATAGGTGGCACTGACAGCGATTGGCGCTCAGTCGAGGCCGAAACTGACGCCCCTCAGCATTGATACCCCGCCCCCTGAATACTAGTCCTGCGTGCTGACAAAAATGGCGGCTGTCACAAGAGGATTTTTTTTTCAGTGTTTGTACGGTCCCTCGAATTTCAACACCAATAATATCTAAAATCTTTCTTTGGCTTATTTGATCTCATAAAAACTAGGTAAAGAAAACTTTTAAAAATTATTGGTGTTGAAGTTTCAGGGACAGTTCAAACGTTGAAAAAAAAAATCCGCCTGCGAGAGCCGTCATTTTAAGTATTCAGGGGGAGGTGCATCAATCCTGAGTGACGTCAGTTTCGGCCTCTATTGAGAGACAATCGCTGTCAGCGCAATCTATTGTTTGAAATTTGAACTAAAATCAAGAATCATAGTAAAAAACTTCTGACATCATACATAACTCTCCTGTAAGAATTTTTTTTTATATCTGTCACCGTTTGCAATTTATTGAATTTTAAAATCCATCAGTCATTTTTGGGATACCCGGTATAATCAGTGCATAATTTTACTTATATTTTTCTGAAAGCAGGGTAAAAATTAAAACATTAAAAACATAGTAAAAAATCAAATGTTTCCAAAAATTTTGGCTAAAACTCTACAGCCACCCTCAGTGAAGTTTAAAGACATAACTGGTTATATTCACAGCTTGACGATCCATCACCAATAAACATCACCAGTTACACAGTAAAATATTTAATCTATTTTAGGATGTTATCCAAAATGAAATAACATCTATATTAGTGTTCCAAACTCCAATATAGGCGGTAATATACTTATTCAAGTGTATCAGACCCATAACGGATCTCAGATCCCTCCAAATTGGAAGAAAACGGTTACATGGTCATCAACACAGCTTTACGATATGGGCACAGTGAAAACCCAAATTAGATTGCAGCTCTGCTAACGTAGCTTTTAACCACATCCCTACATTTGCGCGACATTCTAGAAAGTAAAGCGAATTTTGAGGGCTTTATTTCCTTTTATGCTTTTTGTTTCGAATATTGTTTGCACTGCGCCAAGAGCTACAAGTCAACAAGATTGAAGTAAGTGTCACATGCTATTGACATCTCTTAATAATATCCTCCCCACCAATCTGGACAAAATCTACTTTAAATGGGTGATTCCTTTGGGTGTTCATCAGGGATGCAAAATTCTAGGCGCCAATGGGCTGATTCCCACCACAAAATTTTATTAGTATTTTTCATCAAATTTTATTAGTATACTTCGCCTAAATTTTATCAGTATTCTTATTAGGCGAAGAATACTAAAAATTTAGAGGTGAGAATCAGCCAATTGGCGCCTAGATTTTTGCGCCCCTGGTGTTCATGATAAATAGTAATACGTTCCAGCCTTGTGGTTATTGGTTAACTAATAGTGTCAGCATTAAAAAAATATATAGAGAGAGAATTTTTTTAAGGTTATTGTTTCAGCAAAAATTCAGTTAGATTCTTATTTCATTAAAAATATGGTCAGCTTGGATTTTTTTGTATTAAATAATCATTGCATACTGCAATTAAAAAAAAAATCATGTTCACTAATTTTCGGAAAATGGCCGCTACAAAAATTTTATTTTACTGTTAATTTTGCATGCGAAATTTTATCATAGTTTCTTACAGATATTTTAGAACTGTTGTACTAAAACTTGCCGCATAAATTATCCAATCTATAAGTTCCAAAGTGTGTCGGCTCCATCAAAACAAATTTTATTTGAGAAACAAAAATTAATAGAGATAGATAGTAAACGTAATCCTGAACAACCTGTTTTCAAGTAAAATTTTCATTGTTAAATTTCTTCACACGATTTTTTTTAAATCGAAAAATGTGTTTTTTCATGGATTCAATTTGGAAACGACATGACAATTTTGATGAAAGAAAGGTAATGTTGGATATTGCACAATTAATCTTATTTTATTTACAGACTAAGGTTCTTATACTCTACATGTAGCTGGATTTGTAAATGTAGGAACACTGGTCTGTCTGCTGTTTTTATTGCATTCTTGGTTCTGAACACTAGAAAGACCAAGACTTTTTACCTACTGGAAATTGTCATTTTAACCCCCACACATATAAGATGCAGTTTCCCTGCAAACCAAATTCAAAATTTTGTTCCTTGATATTTTTAAAATTTAGAAAAAAAATGTAATTATAATGATATGTACTAAATGAGATATTTGAGATTGTATTCAATGTGTTTTTTCGTTATATTAAGAATAATAATTAAATTATTAACATCTACTTTTTAAACAAAGATTCGAATTTTAAATGCAATCAGCAAGAATAAAACATAATTATTTGAAAATAAGATTAGAGTAGATGAGGGGTACTATAGAACTCCACAGTCTTTTAAGGTATGATTAACCCCTTAACTGTGTATCCCGAACTCAGTTCGGGCAAGATGAGTTTGCTTGTTTTGTTACTAAAAGCTTTTGCACACCAGTAATTTTTTAACGCAACCTTCGCTTTATTAATCGGCAGACCATTTTTGATTAGAAAAAGCAAATATTTTAGTACGGAAAAAGTGGTGTATGTGCCTATTTTTAGTTTATGGTGTCAAAAAACCTCTCACAGTTAAGGTTAATTGTAACTCGGTTCCATTTTAAGCATGTATAAAGAACAATCTGTACTAATAAAAAAAAAGTTTCGGTTTGTGTGTGTGTGTGTCTGTTGGCGATGGCTAGGAAAATCTAGCAAACCTAGTAGGCTGGAAATTTAGATTTAGGTAGTCCAAACCCTCTTCTGGTGCACCAATACGTCAGAATTTTAATATGTTAATTACTTTCTGAAATATTAACCCCTCCAGGGGCAAAGTACTCTTGTAGCTAAAATATTGAAATGATTGATTGACACCAGGATTCTCGAACAAATTTATTTTTAAATGAGTAAAAACTTTCTTCATGTACCATATAAATTGAAAATTTGATTATAAAATTCTGGTGTCATTGTGGCATTTTGGGATTAAAATTAAGTGGTATATATAATACACCTGTGCCCTTCAAGGGATTAACTAAAATGCACAAAGAACTCTCATTAAAAATACGCTTTTCTTTTTCGGTTGGTTTTGTAGAATATCTTCTCAGAACACATTAAATAAATCAGAGTAACGAGGCATATATAAGGACTTATAACCAAATAGTGCCCACATCGATTTCAGTTACCTGCATATAGCCAAGCTAATGTAGCGCCATCTACTCACGGCAAATTACACAAACGCCACCTGTTTAAGGGCACGTTTTTCTTCATTATAATTATCTGGGTTTTAGGGGTTTTTTAAAACAGCACACATATATTATTATGATAGAGACTATACAGAAAACTTTATTTAACAGATTATTTGTTATATTTGCGAGAATGGCGAGGGGTAAGGGTTTAATTACATTTAACAATTTTAACATTTTTAGCTTCACTCGTAGTTTTTTAATTGTTGTTTTATATACAGAATACCGCTATTTTAAATCTCAGTTTCTCAATAATATCTGAGTAATAATGTTCCGAACTACTCCATTTAGTTCCATTTTTACTAAATTATCGTAAAAATCAGCATTCATTGCTTCAAGGTGTATTTCTAAAAATCAATTACCAGTATTTCCGAATAATAGCCTATTCCAAATTTCAAATTAAGTTCCTAGCTTTACCAAATGAATCTATATTTAAAGATGCATAGTGATCCTCCTAAATAGTTATTTGCTGAAAGTCACTTGAACATCCGCCTACCCCCCCCCCCCCTCCGGGGCCCTCCTTCAAAGTTTTCTCTAACTATTCTCCGTTTCCATATCTCAGCAACTATCTTTCCGATTTCCACGCAAGTGATTCCAAACATTATAATTAACTTAATAGTCACCCTTTATAACATTAAACTAAATTTATGAGTAGCGGTTGCCACTATTTCTGAATAATAGTTTAAGACAAATTTATAATTAAGTTCCTAGCTTAACCAAACAAACGAATTTTTAAAGATGCATAGTGGTACTCCTAATTAGTCATTTTCAGAAGGATACTTGAACATCCCCTTCACCCGGCACCTCACTCATGATTATTTTCTCTAACTGTGCCTTATTTCAATAACACGGCTTATAATGTTCCCACCTTCTCGAAACCAGCTCTATTTTGTCGCACGCCTACTATACAGTACCGTAGGCAATGTTGACCTGTCTCAGAGGTTCTTTCCAAAAGATGTTGCTCCCCTGGTGATGGAGGGGGGAAACAAAAGATTTTCCGGAGCGTGCGAGCGTGCCCGGTATACGGTGTCGAACCCATCGGAGACCTTGGCCAGAGTTTCGTTTTTTAAAAGATTTGAGTTTATTACACGGGCTCGGGCAACGCCGGGCGGGTCAACTAGTACCTAAATATTATATTCACGTATAAAAGTTTAAGAAAACATGCATGTGATAAGTAACATTTATGCTTTTGACATTTGGCATAGCGGTCAAAATGACCCCAAATGGTCTTTATAATATTAATTTATTGCTTGTGATGAGAATAATAGTCTAACAATATTCTACGAAATTTTAAAAATGACAAACAAACAAAATAATACAAATTAGTAACGTATTTTTTTTAAAATGTAACAAATTAATGAAATCATAAAAGCTGGTGGCATAAAACATTTAATTTGTTAGTTTATCTCATAAGAAAGCCGTAATTTTGTTTCAAAACAAGATCCTGTCAGACGGATTCTAAATATTATAAAGAAAATTCGAAAAGTGGATGAGAAAATTATTCAATTATTTATTATTGGAATCGAAATTCAGCTAATTATCTTACATTTTAAATATGAATAAGTTCTGTACGTATGATTTTAACTTTAAAATTTTAATGTAATGCTTTAAGAAAAACAGTAAGTACATGAAGCTGTACGTTAATCAACATTTAAAATAAATTCATAAATACTGTATCAAGCATTTGGGATGATTGTGCAATGTTTTAATAATAAGTACTAAATTTGTCAAGAAAGATATCTAAATTTATCCAAATTGGATGTAGAATTCATTCTAAAACAGCTATTTAAAATCACCAAATTGAGTATTAATGTGTCCTAAAATAGATATTTAAAACTGTGCAAATTAGATGTTAGCATAACCGAAATGGGTATTAAGTATTCTCCAAAATGGTATTCAGAATGCTATTAAAATACTGTTGTGGTATTCAGATTGGATGTTAAGATATCCTAATTGGATATTAAACGCTGCTTAAAATGGATTATCAATAGTGTCCATACTGGTTGTTAAGCTACCTAAAATGGGTATTTACTAGTGCCCAAAATCGATGCACAGTTGTAACCAAAACAGGCATGGATCATGACTAAATTTGGTATGATTCCAAATTGGGTAACTTCATACCAAAGAATATTTACACCCAAATTGTTTCTTTTTTTAACCATTTTAGCTTTTAATTTTCCTGCGTATCTCTTTGATCATTCCTGAGGGTATCTATAGAGTTTTAGGTAAAATTGTTGGAAGTATTTGACTTTTAATAAGTGTTTAATGTTTCCATTTTACGATGCTTTTAGCAAAGTACAATTATATATTGTTTATATTTTTAATTTATATATTAGTCAAGGGTGTAATGTGATGTTTTTGTGCAGAAGAAATAATGTTGTTTAAAAATAATCTTCTAAAAATAATTTTAATCTTACTTATTAATATTGACCTTTTGACTTCAAACTAAAGCTACAAAATATATCAAATACTTCAATTTTAACATAATCTCAAATACCTGATGCAATAGTAATTCTTTTGTTGTAATGAAAAAAAAAGGTTTTCAAAACACACACCGGAAAAAAGTAAGAATATTATTCAATTAAAATTAAAGAAAAATTATTTTTGCGTATTTGAATATATTACAATTATAATCAAGGTATCTAACTGTGCTCGTGAAGCAAGTTAGAGTCATCCAAATGACAAAAATAAAGTTAATTTGGTACTGTACATATATAATGTTATCAACTTTTGGTAATTTTGAACCCGCTCTCCCCATTGCGATATCATACTTTATCATTCCTCCAACTCCCTCCCCCTCTAATAATATTGTTATCAGTGTCTAAAAATTTTTTTTTAATACGTTTTCAGTGATATAGAGATATGCAGAAGAGGAGAAGTCAATAAAATACTGCTGTTATACATGAAATAATTTTATATCAAATGACAACTAACACAGATAGTTACTATTTGAAAGTAATTAATAATAGCTATTTGTTACATAATGCATTCAACAGTAATATTGACTTCTTGTATTTGTCCACTGTACGAAAAGGAGGGAAACAGAACTTCGTATTAACAAAACATGTGGACAAAAATTTTTCTCTCTTTTCTTTACTAGTAAATACAACAAGTATCATTTTAAACATATTTCTCCAATAGTGGATTATATGCGCATATGACAGAAAAATATGAGTACCGAACGTTGAAGTATTCCACATTTATTAAATGAAATGATTTCATATTTAATGGTTGTATTTTCATTTAAAAACATACTAACAAACTATTTTGATCTAAAGAAAATGTCGAAAAAAATGGTAACGATATCAAAAGGCAAATCCTTCCTCCACCTAGAGGTATCTTTCGGTTTCAAGTGCTAGACCCTCCCCCTAAAGTAATAACAACATGTACAACCCCTTATTTCCTGTTTGTTTGCATCAGGATTTTAAGTCAATGTCAAAGTTGTTATCGTGGTTTTTTCATTAGACTGTTCTACATGATTTTTGGAAGTCAATGACTGTTTTGTAAAGTACTTTTAATGCTGAAACATACAATATATTAAAAAATGATCTATCTCTTCACGTTTTTTCAAACGAACAGAGAAGACAGAGCTATGCTAGGTCAAAATTAGCTTTGAGTTCAAATATCATGCCCCATGACCAAAATGACCCACTAATCAAATTTTCTCGAACATGTGACCAAGCAAAATTGTCTTCTCGTGCCCGAAACCCGTAGGATATAAAATTTAGTCAAAATAGTCGGAGCAGTTTTTAGAGAAAACTAGTTGGACCCACAGTAACCCAAAAATGACCCACTATTCGGATTTTCTCGAGCATGTTACCTAGCCCAATGATTTTTTCGTACCCAAAAACCGTAGGATACAAAATTTAGTTCAAATCATCAAAACCGTTTTTAAGATAAAAATAGCTTGACCCATAATAACACATGACCAAATTGACCCACTAATTGAAATTTCTCGAACATGTGATCTAACCCAATAGTCTTCTCGTTCCTTAAAACTGTAGGATACTAAATTTAGTTCAAATCCTCTGAGCCGTTTTTAAGATAAAAAATAGCTTGACCCATAATGACCCATGACCAAAATTACACACTAATCTAATTTTCTTGAACATGTAACCTATCCCAACAGTCTTCTCGTAACCGAAAACCATAGGAGGCAAAATTTAGTCCAAATCGTTTGAACCGTTTTTAGATACAATTAGCTTGACCCTGACCTATGGTGACCCAAAATGACCCACTTATCGAATTTTCTCGAACATGTGTCCTAGTCCAATGATTTTCTGGTGCCTCAAAACGGTAAGATACAAAATTTCGTCAAAATCGTTAGAGCCATTTTTAAGATAAAATTCACACACACACACACACAACACATATATATATATATATATATAATCCAGCAAAAACATGACTTTGGCCTGAACTAGCACCACCCCCCTCACCAGAAACAAGACAACACAAGAAAACACAATTAGAAAATATATGTAAAAATAAACAGAAACAAGCTGCGGCCTCATCAGCAGTGGGTAAATTCAAAGGCAGCCAAGCATCCGAACAAAAAGATTAACAATTAGTGGCAGTGGGTTTCGGCCAGAGCGCTGCGTAGCAAAAATTCAAAATGTACAGAAACATATTTGATTACTACTTAACAGACGCTCCTCCCACCGTACCCTACGCCACAGTATAAGCGAATGCTGTACCAAAATCACAATACTGAATCACCATGGTTGAAACAAATGTCTCTTCGAAAATACACACAACCAAATCAGCCACGTTGCCACAATTAAAAAAGTAAAACACGATAAACAAACCAAATCCGTTATTCAGTACACAAACCAGATTCGTTCCACGTCGGATGCCAACAAACACAGCCATCATCATAAAACCGTCCTTTTCAGGCTTTAGGAATTACGAGTCATTTACTGTTGAATGTAAGCAATCTATCAATAATGGAGGCAGTCTGAAAAATCTGAATATTTTTTGATAAAATTAAGAGGGATATTGTTTTTATAATATAAATGACTGAAAAAATAAAATAGTTCCTTATTAAACAGGTTTTTATTTGAACAAATTCTGTAAAAACGGTAAATTTTACCAATTATAATATTTATATATATACGTTTGTGAATATTTGAAGACCAATGAATTAATTGATTCACAGTAAACGGAAAACTGGTACGCTTATTAAAAACTGAAATATATAAACCATTTTTAATCAAAATTTTTAGATCCAGATAATTAGCGAGCTTGTTATCATCATTAGTTTTCTTTAATAATAAAGAGTCAGGGTAAATTTCTTGAGAAATCACCCCAAAATCCCCATCAAAATTTAAAACAATTAAATCATCTATGTATCTGTAAGCAATAAATCGAACATCAGCTGTATTGATATTATATTGAAACTCATAATAAAATAAAAATAAATTAGCGGCCGTAGATGAATAACTTGTACCCATCCCGATACCATTGATTTGTGAGTATATTTTGGAACCTGTATGAACATAATTGTTATAAAGACAGAAATGACATAATTTGAAAAATAAAGTAGAGTTAAAATCCATGACATCTAAAACCAACTCAGCTGTCTTTAAAAGTGCTTCCTTTAAGCTATTAATAGGGATATTTGTAAATAAATTTTCGAAATCATAAGTTTGGATGGAATGTATATTATCACTTTTTATTTTCCTTGCTATATCATAACTGTTCGACATTATCCAAAAGCAGTTAGTATCTTTGTATTTGTATTTTAACATGTTTAAAACTTTTTTAAGCAGCTCTTCGAATTTCTTATTAAAGTTATTACTAATACTATTGACACTACTGCAAATAAACCTGTATTTAACCGGTATTTTATGAAATTTGGGGGAAGTAAATAAAAATGGAAATGATAAGTTTTTATTGCAAGGAAAAGGAATTTTAGTTTGTTTAGAAAATGCCAGATGCTTTTTAATAAGTGTTTGTACTGAAGAGTTATACATTTTGTAGGTTAAACTATTATTCAGCTCTGCATTGAGCATTTCAGCATAATATTTTTTACAAATAATTGCAAAATTACCAACAGCCTTATCGACTGGACAAAAAACAAAAATTACTTTTAACTTTGTTATTTCATTTCTAATTTCCGTATTGAGATTATGATATGTATATGCAGAATTATTAATAAAACTGTTTTGAAAAGATTTAAAATCATTTAAAATATGAAGTTTCCAATCAGTAAAAAGGGGGATTGGTTTATTATATTTGTAACTTAAATTTAAAATAAAAGTGTTCAATTCAGCTTTAAATATTTCCAATGATCTCTTTTGATTTAATATTTTATTAATACGATACTTAGTACCAAAATTCATTAAATTACGGAGGTATACGTTAGCAATAATGTTTAGATTTCCAGTTACAATGTGCTGACTATTGCTATCCAAGAAAGTTAAATTTTCATAATCCTTACAATGGCAATCTAAATTAAGGTAAGAGTCAAGATTTTGAGAAACATTTCTGTAATTAAAAAGTATACTGCCTAACGTTTTAGTATATTTATAAGTTGAAATAATTGTAATATTTCTAAGTGGAAATATGCTATTATAATGAGAAATAATTTTACTCAACTGTAAATGATTAAAACTTTTCTGTTGAAATGTACATACAAAATAAACTTTATCAGTGCTTGAAGGTTTGTATACGCCAACTTTAAACAGCAAAATATCAGTAACTAAATCTATAAAATGCAAATTATCACACTTAAAACTTTTTAACTTATGCTGTAATCTTTTAAGAATTTTAAGTTTTAAACCAAATAAAATGGTTTTAAGTTCTTTGATATTATAACTATTGCTAAATACATTACATAGATCCTGTAAAATAATAGAGGGGTTTATGTCAGAATACTTTCTCTGTAATAATTTATTATTGTGACTTCCACGTCTACCTCTATTATAAAGAAACGAAGGTATAAATACTGATGAAAAAAGACTATATATACATGTAGAATGTCCAGTTTGATAACTTAACTTTGTATTCAGCCCATACGGATATAAAGTTCTTAAACGAAGTATTTAAAAGCTTTCACTCCTTAATCTGAAAGGATCATCTATAACTTGTTCTAAAACGTGAATTTTAACATTAATAAAGCCATGTATATAAAAGTGTCTAATTTCAAAAGACGAATTAGGATCATCTTTACTAGATGAAGATCTGTGGTTGTTCATTCTCATATGAAGTTCACCGGATGTTTCACCTACATATTTCTGATTACAAATTGTACAGGTTAAAAGGTATATGACATGTGTAATTTTTCAGAACTGAAAATTTAAGTTAACCATAATATGAGTGTATGTATTAGCAGACAAATCTCCATTAGGTCAAGTTTTACATCTTTTATCTTTACATTTTTCCAATGCCATAATTATTTTATTTGTTGTTCGTAACATATTTATAAATATTTTTATCGAGCGAATATACTCATGGCAGAAACAAGAAAAATAAGAAAAAACAAGAAAAAGTGAGAAAAACGAGCCAGTCCAAAACCAAAAAAATAAAAAGCAATTGCATTCCAATTCAGCGCTGATAAAGCTGCACACAATTAAAATACAAAATATAAGCAATAACCATCACAACACAAACAAAACAGCTAAATATTCGCGTGAACAGCGCCAGAAGCTGCATATTAGAACACACAAATTCAATATAATCCAGCAAAAACATGACTTTGGCCTGAACTAGCACCACCCCCCTCACCAGAAACAAGACAACACAAGAAAACACAATTAGAAAATATATGTAAAAATAAACAGAAACAAGCTGCGGCCTCATCAGCAGTGGGTAAATTCACAGGCAGCCAAGCATCCGAACAAAAAGATTAACAATTAGTGGCAGTGGGTTTCGGCCAGAGCGCTGCGTAGCAAAAATTCAAAATGTACAGAAACATATTTGATTACTACTTAACAGACTTTTTCTTGTTTTTTCTTATTTTTCTTGTTTCTGCAACGAGTATATTCGCTCGATAAAAATATTCATAAATATGTTACGAACAACAAATAAAATAATTATGGTTTTGGAAAAATGTAAAGATAAAAGATGTAAAACTTGACCTAATGGAGATTTGTCTGCTAATACATACACTCATATTATGGTTAACTTAAATTTTCAGTTCTGAAAAATTACACATGTCATATACCTTTTAACCTGTACAATTTGTAATCAGAAATATGTAGGTGAAACATCCGGTGAACTTCATATGAGAATAAACAACCACAGATCTTCATCTAGTAAAGATGATCCTAATTCGTCTTTTGAAATTAGACACTTTCATATACATGGCTTTATTAATGTTAAAATTCACGTTTTAGAACAAGTTATAGATGATCCTTTCAGATTAAGGAGTGAAAGCTTTTACATACTTCGTTTAAGAACTTTATATCCGTATGGGCTGAATACAAAGTTAAGTTATCAAACTGGACATTCTACATGTATATATAGTCTTTTTTCATCAGTATTTATACCTTCGTTTCTTTATAATAGAGGTAGACGTGGAAGTCACAATAATAAATTATTACAGAAAAAGTATTCTGACATAAACCCCTCTATTATTTTACAGGATCTATGTAATGTATTTAGAAATAGTTATAATATCAAAGAACTTAAAATTATTTTATTTGGTTTAAAACTTAAAATTCTTAAAAGATTACAGCATAAGTTAAAAAGTTTTAAGTGTGATAATTTGCATTTTATAGATTTAGTTACTGATATTTTGCTGTTTAAAGTTGGCGTATACAAACCTTCAAGCACTGATAAAGTTTATTTTGTATGTACATTTCAACAGAAAAGTTTTAATCATTTACAGTTGAGTAAAATTATTTCTCATTATAATAGCATATTTCCACTTAGAAATATTACAATTATTTCAACTTATAAATATACTAAAACGTTAGGCAGTATACTTTTTAATTACAGAAATGTTTCTCAAAATCTTGACTCTTACCTTAATTTAGATTGCCATTGTAAGGATTATGAAAATTTAACTTTCTTGGATAGCAATAGTCAGCACATTGTAACTGGAAATCTAAACCTTATTGCTAACGTATACCTCCGTAATTTAATGAATTTTGGTACTAAGTATCGTATTAATAAAATATTAAATCAATCAAAAGAGATCATTGGAAATATTTAAAGCTGAATTGAACACTTTTATTTTAAATTTAAGTTACAAATATAATAAACCAATCCCCCTTTTTACTGATTGGAAACTTCATATTTTAAATGATTTTAAATCTTTTCAAAACAGTTTTATTAATAATTCTGCATATACATATCATAATCTCAATACGGAAATTAGAAATGAAATAACAAAGTTAAAAGAAATTTTTGTTTTTTGTCCAGTCCATAAGGCTGTTGGTAATTTTGCAATTATTTGTAAAAAATATTATGCTGAAATGCTCAATGCAGAGCTGAATAATAGTTTAACCTACAAAATGTATAACTCTTCAGTACAAACACTTATTAAAAAGCATCTGGCATTTTCTAAACAAACTAAAATTCCTTTTCCTTGCAATAAAAACTTATCATTTCCATTTTTATTTACTTCCCCCAAATTTCATAAAATACCGGTTAAATACAGGTTTATTTGCAGTAGTGTCAATAGTATTAGTAATAACTTTAATAAGAAATTCGAAGAGCTGCTTAAAAAAGTTTTAAACATGTTAAAATACAAATACAAAGATACTAACTGCTTTTGGATAATTTCGAACAGTTATGATATAGCAAGGAAAATAAAAAGTGATAATATACATTCCATCCAAACTTATGATTTCGAAAATTTATTTACAAATATCCCTATTAATAGCTTAAAGGAAGCACTTTTAAAGACAGCTGAGTTGGTTTTAGATGTCATGGATTTTAACTCTACTTTATTTTTCAAATTATGTCATTTCTGTCTTTATAACAATTATGTTCATACAGGTTCCGAAATATACTCGCAAATCAATGGTATCGGGATGGGTACAAGTTATTCATCTACGGCCGCTAATTTATTTTTATTTTATTATGAGTTTCAATATAATATCAATACAGCTGATGTTCGATTTATTGCTTACAGATACATAGATGATTTAATTGTTTTAAATTTTGATGGGGATTTTGGGGTGATTTCTCAAGAAATTTACCCTGACTCTTTAGTATTAAAGAAAACTAATGATGATAACAAGCTCGCTAATTATCTGGATCTAAAAATTTTGATTAAAAATGGTTTACATATTTCAGTTATTGATAAGCGTACCAGTTTTCCGTTTACTGTGAATCAATTAATTCATTGGTCTTCAAATATTCACAAATGTATATATATAAATATTATAATTGGTAAAATTTACCGTTTTTACAGAATTTGTTCAAATAAAAACCTGTTTAATAAGGAACTATTTTATTTTATCAGTCATTTATATTATAAAAACAATATCCCTCTTAATTTTATCAAAAAATATTCAGATTTTGCAGACTGCCTCCATTATTGATAGATTGCTTACATTCAACAGTAAATGACTCGTAATTCCTAAAGCCTGAAAAGGACGGTTTTATGATGATGGCTGTGTTTGTTGGCATCCGACGTGGAACGAATCTGGTTTGTGTACTGAATAACGGATTTGGTTTGTTTATCGTGTTTTACTTTTTTAATTGTGGCAACGTGGCTGATTTGGTTGTGTGTATTTTCGAAGAGACATTTGTTTCAACCATGGTTATTCAGTATTGTGATTTTGGTACAGCATTCGCTTATACTGTGGCGTAGGGTACGGTGGGAGGAGCGTCTGTTAAGTAGTAATCAAATATGTTTCTGTACATTTTGAATTTTTGCTACGCAGCGCTCTGGCCGAAACCCACTGCCACTAATTGTTAATCTTTTTGTTCGGATGCTTGGCTGCCTTTGAATTTACCCACTGCTGATGAGGCCGCAGCTTGTTTCTGTTTATTTTTAGATATATTTTCTAATTGTGTTTTTTGTGTTGTCTTGTTTCTGGTGAGGGGGGTGGTGCTAGTTCAGGCCAAAGTCATGTTTTTGCTGGATTATATTGAATTTGTGTGTTCTAATATGCAGCTTCTGGCGCTGTTCATACGAATATTTAGCTGTTTTGTTTGTGTTGTGATGGTTATTGCTTATATATATATATATATATATATATATATATATATGTCACGTTTTCACTTGAATCACCTTATTTTCTGTAAATCGAACTATCAAGGCGAGAGTTTCCACCGAGGAGTTTGCAGTCGTAGCGCCGAGAATCTAAATTCATGGTGTGCATACTGAAGAAAATAAATAGGCAGTCGATTCCAATACACAGTTTATTAGAATCCAGAGAAACGTCGAGGCCATGCTTTACTATTTCAAAATGATAATTCCATAAATAATGACTTTTAGTACCATGGAGATACTTGGTGAATTAATTCAATGCTTAAAAAATACATAAGATCTTAATAGGCAGCGTCGTCTTGTCTATCGGCAGCCAAGGAGATTTATTCCACGGTCGCGAAGTACGCGCCGGAATTACATGTACATCGAGCTCCAGGAACAATCTAATTCCTTCGAACAAATAAGAAAGAAAAAAAAATACGTAGGTTTTACGGAGTTTGGGCAGGATACCAATATAAAGATTTTACATTGAAACTGATATTAGCTTTTATATTTTTGAGAAAGAATATTTTTTTCCATAAAACATAGAGAAATAAAAATAAAAAGATATAAGTTGTTATTTCAAGAGAATTAAAAATATTTAGCGGGGAGATTGATATTTAAAAGAATTAAATTCTAGGATGTGTTTATTTAATGAAACAAAAAGTGTGTAATTTTAACAGAACAGCGCTTAGAGCCATTTTTTAAGAGAATGAATTTAGAATAAAGCATTTTTAGCTAGGCAGAATTTTGACAATCTATATACTAGAACGAGAAAATAATTTATAACAGTGGGATTTACACAGAATTATAGCTTTGATGAGGCCAACGGCGAAAAATTTTTTTAATTTGTTTCATATATATATATAACCACACACAAGATTTGCTCGTATTGGAATATATGGTATATTTTCAATGTGTAAATTATTAAATTAACATACGGAAAAAAGTTTAAAGGAATTGTTAAGAAAGGTAGTATTGGGTATTTTCGCGATAGAGAGAATGGGAGAGATCTATGATAATATTTTAATTGGCCAAATAAAAGTATAGTGGATAATTTATAAATAAAGAGATAGAATGAATTTTTCAATGAAAGGTGAGACATAACGCTTGAAAATGAATAGAATATCAATTTGGAATAATTGCTCAAACATACATTACTTCAAATAACGTGAATAATGGAGACCTAGAACACCCTGAATTTTTCTAGTTAAACAATTAATTTCAGCATTCAAATAAGTAATACTTAATCATGAATATATAAAAAATATATGAACTATAAATTTGCATTAGTTACAAATTATTTTACAGATAATAAAAATACTGCCAGATAGAATTCAAGAGGCATAAATAAAATTTTGGCAGAAAAGCACTTACCTAAATGTCGAAATCCGTTTGTACCATTTCTTAGTTAAAATATTGTAAGAACACAAATATCAATCAAATTAATATGTACATAATTTTACGAACTTAAATTCATTGACAATTATATTGATCAGCTCTATACATTAATTTGTTCGATCGTAGTTTGTATGAAAAGTTCTTTCACTGCACCTCAAATGGTTATTATCTTAGTAAACTAGAATAGAAGTTCATCTCGACGAAAAGTCATATATTTACTTAATTTACAGTTTTTATAACTCCCTTTAGAGATTGCTTAATTTAACTGAAGCCATTTTTTTTATCAGAATATTTCATCTCAACACTCAGACGAATTTGAAGATTCGTTCACTTTTGTAACATGCTAAAAATCGAACTAATAATCACTTTTGAACTTTCTGTTGACATCAGCACAATCGATAAAAATATTTTCTAAATTCATGATTTTATCCTACTCTTCGCTGGGAAATGACCATCATCGCAGTTATTCTGTTTAAAATAATCGTGATGCCACAAATATGTCAGATAATTTATAAACATTTATATTGGGTCATCCGGTAAGTTCTGCGGTTTTTTAAAGTGAAGGTCGGTTTCGTTTGCTTATACAGTGTTATTCTAAATGATGCACCCATTTTCAAAAAATTGTATTTATTAAAATACAAATCCAAAATGAACAATCTTTATACCAATAAAAAGAGGAAGTTTCAAAAAATTTTTAAGACATTATAAATGTTCAATGTGTCCACCGTTTGCTGCATGGCAAAGATCTACGCGATAGCCAAACTCGTCCCACACACGAGAAAGCGTATCTGCTGTTACTGAGTGCACGGCTTAAGGAAGCTGTGTAAGTCCCGCCGCTACCAACAACTCTGAAAGATCTGCGGAACCGTATCACTGCTGCCGTGCACTCAGGAACAGCAGATACGCTTTCTCGCGTGTGGGACGAGTTTGGCTATCGCGTAGATGTTTTCCGTGCAGCAGACGGTGGACACATTGAACATTTATAATGTCTTAAAAAAACTTTGAAATTTTCTCTTTTCATTGGTATAAAGATTGTTCATTTTTGATTTGTACTTTAATAAATACATTTCTTGAAAATGGGTCCATTCAAAATTGCATTTTTTCACATTCGATAGTTTGACATGGTAGCGACGATATGTTTACATAAGAAAAATTCAGTACTATTATTGCATTGTTGGCGGGACCGTGGTGAGTATTGTAGCATTGCTAAGCATGATTCATTCCTTATAAATCTATTAATGTTTTAGCTTTTGAATATTTTCCTTTGAAAAAATGGTTTATCACTTTCTTTATATTTTGCTTCAAAACATTTTTGTTAGAAACCGACAGCGAAGAAATTCAATCTTGACCAGTACTTAATTTGAAATAAAATTTTTAAGAAGTAGCTGCATTTAAAAAATTAATAAAGTATGGATTTATTGAGATATTCTATTCTTATTATATAAATACATAAAACCTTTATCAAACTAAACTGCATTCATAAAATATATTTTGGTTAAGTGTACCTTTTGATAATTTTAAGTAATAATATTAACTGATTAATATTAAGTTGTACCTTTTAAGCGAGACAAAAATCGGTGAAAACAATCAAAGTTTGAATTAGTGTATTTTTAAAACCTTTATATGTATAAACATAAAGTTTTGGTTATTAATAAAGTAGATTGTGCTTTTTAATATAATACTATTAGAAACCGACTAATATTTTACTGAATTTGTGCATTGTTGAAATTAAAATAGCTCTTTTTTTTACTCCGTAAGTCATTGCGCACATGTTATCTTGAGAACGTATACGTGTATTGTTATGAAATTTGATTTAGATAATAAGCGCATATGTGTGTTTAAAATGATCTACTTTTAAATGTTTACAATTATAAGATTTTTAATTATGACTATTTTTAATCATTAAAAAATGTAAAATTTAAAATTTTTTTACAAAAATATTTTCTTTACATGGTTAATGAAATAATTTTGACCTAAGAGTAGGTCATTTTAAAAATACCTATGTGCTTATTATCTATTTCAAATTTCATAGCAATCCAGTCATACGTTCTCAAGATATCCTGTGCGCAATGACTTACGGAGTAAAAAAAAAGAGCAACTTTATTTTCAACAATGCCCAAATTCTGTAAAAGACTAGTCAGTTTCTAATGGTATTTTATCAAAAAGCACAATCTGCTTAATCAAAAGTCAAAATTTCATGCTGATACACAAAAAAGTTTTGAAGATACACTAATTCAAAGTTTGAAAGTTTTTGTTCATTTTCGGCGAGTTTAAAAGGTACAAGACCCCTTGAAAGAACATATTTTTTTAAAAGACGAAGAAAACTAGTCGTGGCGTAAATAAAAATAATATTAAAGAAATTGCAGACTTTAAATAAATGGCTTTTTATTGCAACATTTTTCAAACTATTTTAAGTCCATAAATCTCTTCTTAGATATGAACTGCGTTTAAAAATATTTCATTGTTGATATGAAATATGTTATTCATGTCATCCATCAAATTTGTTTCTGTGGATGCTTAATGGAGAAATAAATGATCTTGTGGAGAAATAAAAGTTTTAGATAAAAACTGAGAGCAAAATAACCTTTTTAAAGGCTTATTATGTCTTATGTTAAGTGACTAAAAACATCTCTTTAAAGAATATATGGGATAGAAAGCAATGAAAGAAACAATGGTCAAGAGAAACTCTGCATACTTGGAAATTCACAAATACATCATAATTCATAAATTAAAAGTAAAAACTGCAAGCATACACTGCGAAAAAAGACAAATGTAGTTTAATCTACCGAAAATATAATATAAACTTGAAAGAAAATATACAATAATCTCTTACGAGTTACCAATGTTCTTTATTTATAGAATCATTATAAACAAATATATTTTCGAGATTTAAAGAAATTTATATAAAAAAAATTACTCCGCTGCTATTGATTTTCGGAAATATTTAGGAGTATTTTTTATAGTGCATGAATCTGTTTTGTTAAACCGGAATATAGGTTTCTTGTATGCTATCAATTCTCAAGTAAACATTTTCATATTTAACAAAAATGTTTTACAGACAAACATGATAAATTAACAGCTATGGTATTGACATTACAATTGTAATTATTTTGTCACTTTTGCATGTATAAATTCAATTACTCAGCTAACAAATTTTATTTGAGAATTAATAGAAACCTAAAAACTGACATCCCGGTTTGAAAAAACTGATTAATACACTATAAAACTATTCGGAAATGTTTTCGAAAATCTCTATCACTAAAAAAAATTAATAATAATGTTTTTAAAAATGATTCAATCTCGAAAATATGATATGGGGTTTCTAATGATAACAAAAACGCATATCGGACTCATGGGTAGCTCGGAAGATGCTATTGCATAATTTTAGTCGTGAGTATATTATATTTGGATAGATTAAGTTCGCCTGTACAAAGTTTATAATAATATACTACAATTTAAAACATACTAGTAGATGTACTAGAAACTTGAAATAACACATTTATTGGCAAAAACAAATATAAATTCAGTGAGACAACGGGTGTTAAGGGGTCGATCGCGAACTCCCCCTCTCTTTCCTCGAAGATATATACATTTTTATTCTAAATAATCCTAAAAATAAGCAGTTGAAGAGCATTACTGCATGGAAACATGTCTAAAATTACAATTATGAAAAATTATATTTTCTTAATCTTTAACCCTTTCAAGGGCAAATGACTTCTTTTACTAAAATGTTGAAATATTTGAATGACACCAGAATTAACGATCAAATCTATTTGAAAATAAATGAAAGATTTTCTTTGCGTATATTATAAAAGCAAAATTTTAGTAAAAATTTCTGGGCATCACTTGGCAGTTTGGAATTAAAATTAACCGTTCGCTCCTTGCAAACACCGCCCTTGAAAGGGTTAAGAAATCTTATGTACTTAGAAATAAAACAACTAATCTAACCTTATTAAATTGTCGATTTCAGGATGTTATATATTGTGTGATTTGAGATGAAAGTTAAAATACAGGGTGTACCAAAAGTCTCCGTACAACTTCCAAATTTTATTAAAAAATAATAATAGGCCTACAGCAAAAATAATTACAACAGTACATAGAGTAACTTAAAAAGTTTTTTTCTACTACCTTAGTATGCTTGTACATGAGATTCTTTCGTTGCACGAAGAATATCAAGTCGATATTCGAATTCCATCCACGTGCGTTTCAGCATGCTAACATCAACAGTTGTTACAGCTGTTTGATGAAATCCGAACAAAATATTATAGTCTCATGGAATTGAAACAAAAGGTCCAAACAGCAGTAGCTATTGTTGATGTTAGCATGCTAAAACGTTCATGGATTGAATTGGAATATCGTCTTGATATTCTTCGTGCTACGAAAGGATATCATGTTGAAGTTTACTAAGGCAGTAAAAAAAAAAAAAAAAAAAAAAAAACTTTTTTAGTTACTCTATGTACTGTTGTAATTATTTTTGCTGTAGGCCTATTTTTTTTTTTTTTTTTTGTAATAAATTTTAAAGTTGTATGGAGACTTTTGGGACACCCCATATTTTACATAATTGACATTGAGGCCCCTGATCAGAAAATTTGCTAGCATATATTTTAACAATTTCAGTCTTTGATTTTGTTAAAAAAAGGGTGTCGAAAATTCTTAAAATCGTTCGTTCTTTTAATAAAAAGAAAGGGAAATTTCATTAAAATGATGTTGAAAGAACAACACGATATTTTGATTTTAAACAATATCAAGAATTTTATACTATTTGAAACGAAGTTACAGCTTTCAAACAAATTTATTTCAGAAAGTATTTTAGCAGTTCGGAAAACTGCTGATTAAAAGAATAAATTATAATTTTTTTGTATTTCTGGTTTGAGAGGAAAGTGTTTTTGCTGAATTTATATTTTAATGAAAATTTTTAAATATGTTATTTTTACATTAGAGAAAGACAGAATCAATTTCATTAATGAGTAATTTCTTCTTTGACAACATCCAGTTTATATTAAAATCACATTTAAATTTATAATACAGAATTTAATAAGTGAAACCAAAATCATATGAAACAAATAATCTTTAGAATAATATTTATTAAAAAGTAAATGCTATTCTAAACTTTTCCGTGAAGTGAAGTATTTAGAAAACTTTTCTCTTTCTAATTGGTCAGAAAATATCTTTTATATATAAATATCTCTCTCTCTCTCTCTCTCTCTCTGTATATATATACACTGCTCAAAACAATTAAAGGATATTTGAAGTTTTATATAAAATAAAGATATAAACGAAATTTTTTTTGCCGAAAATAGAAGAAGAGAATCACAAATGCAAACTTTTCTGGTTTTCAAACTGTGGAGTATGCAAATTTTGAGTTCGACGTCAAAAACGTCGCTTCAGCGGCAGCGAATGAAATTTGACTTTCAACTGGATAAAAGAGAATGAAGACAAGGATGATCGGCATTCAGTGATTGCTTTGTTTCGATGAGTACGATGTCTCAGCGAAGTCATTTGACAGATTCAAAATCTTGGAGAATTGATGATAGGTTAGAAGGGGGCCAAACTCAAGCCGAAGTAGCGCAAGCCATTGGAGTGTCACAAAGTGTCATTTCCAGGATCTGGAACCGTTTTTTGGAGAGTGGATGTGCAGGCCGAAGACCAGGGCAAGGTCGTAGACGGGCAACAATGCCCAATGAAGATCGGTATTTAGCGTTAACAGCTCGGAGACACCGAAACATGAACGCTACTCTTCTCCAACAACACCTTCGCTCGGCTACAGGCACCACGATTTCAACTCAGACTGTCCGAAACCGGCTCCATGCTGTAGGTCTGTATGCTCGCCGACCGATGGTATGTGTTAGATTAACATCAAGGCATCGTCGCGACTGCAGGGAGTGGGCAACCGAGCATGTCAACTGGAGGAGAAATGAATGGAGCAATATTCTGTTTTCTGACGAGTCCCGTTTTTCTGTGCATCCGGATAATAGGCGTATTTTCATCTGGAGGGACCGTGGCAGTAGGAATAATCCTGCGTTCGTGCACGAAAGTGTCAGATTTGGCGGTGGAGGAGTGTTGGTGTATGGTGGCATCTCCATTGACGGGCGCACTGACCTCTACATCATTCGAGATGGAGCTCTGACTGGTCGCCGATATAGGGATGAGATCCTCAGACCTATTGTAGTCTCTTACGCTGCAGCAATCAGAGATAACTTCATTTTAATGGACGATAACTGCAGGCCACATCGTGCAAACCTGGTGGAGGATTTCCTTTTCGAGGAAGGAATCGTTCGAATGGAATGGCCAGCGTGTTCTCCAGACATGAATCCAATCGAGCACGTTTGGGACGCTCTAGGAAGACGAGTTTCTGGCCGCCAACAACCCCCAAAATCTCTCCAAGAACTGGAAAGAGCTCTTCTGGAAGAGTGGGGCAGAATACCCCAACTCGTCATTAATAGCCTCAAAGGTGTTCAACGTTGCTGGCCGCCCGTGGAAACGATACCCCCTACTGAAAATGATTTTCTTTGAAGAAAACACCTTTTCTTATTCTTTTTTTCTCATATGCACAAATTGTGTTTTTTTCCTTTTGTACACAAATGCGCAATAAAATGCATTTTTTTCTGCCAAACATGTGTAATTTATTCTCATATAACCTACTATGTCTGTCGACCATGTATCAATCAGCTAAAAAGTTTCCCAGATACAAAATCCACCTAAAACTGCAATATCCTTTAATTGTTTTGAGCAGTATATATGCCATTTTGTATTTACGGGCTTTCTTATTACAAAGGCATGGTTTAATTTCAACGAGAAGTTAATCAAGGTAACTTCAGAGTTGGAATCCATCAAGGTAGCTTCCAAGCGCGAACAGTACATACCACATTTATTTGATAGAAAAATTAGTTTTATTAAATTGCAGAAAAATAAAACAAAATCTAGCATTAAATAAGGTCGTTAAAACTTCTTCAATTTAAACATTAAATATAAAATTTCTTATCTAAAACAATGGTTGCAAAGAATGTATGCATCGTGATCTTATATTACAATATTGCTGAAAATATGCTACCTCGCTATGAATTATAAAAAAAAACCACAATTAAAAGCAAGTAAAAGCAATTTACTTTATTTGGTGCAAATTTTTCGCTTTGCAGCAGGTGTTTTACATGTTTTCATTTAATTCGTTTCTTGACTGCTTGGTTCAAATCTTGATATTAACATTTGAACCATTTCTGTCAAAATGATTTGTTTTCATACTGTACACAAGTTCATTGTCGATGACAGTGCAATAATCAAGTACTTTTAGGCTTGTACTTGTACCTTGTCACGTACAGACTTCTAGGGTAAAAACCTGTTCAACTGACATAAAAAAAAAAATATATATATATAGAAATACTAAATCAAACAAATGTGTCAAAACCTTTGTGCCAGATCACGATTGCTGTAATACAGCAACAATCGAGTTTTAATTATATGAGAGTTGCAACAATGGTATGAAAAGAAAATTGTGTAATAAAAGAGCGTTACTTATTGTTTTTAAGTTATATTTCTTGCTTACAAATTATATTATTTTTCAAAAATTGTTTATTAAATGAAAAACTTAGAATTTCGTTTGTTTTTTCGATTAGATATGCTTTGTCTTAACACCAATTTGTATCCATGCCACTATCATTGATTCAACAAAATGTAGCACATAATCAAATAATGGTGGAAAATATGACACAGCAGTTTTAGAACTGCAAACATTTTCTTGTATTGGAAATGAAAATTTTGCCTAAAATCCAAATATTTTTTCCTAATTATACAGCTTTTCTGAAATTACTAATTAAATGAAAAATACCTTTGTCTTCTCAAGTAGACAGAAAAGCATACTTTTGACATATATTTCTATAAATGTCGCTTTTACCAAAATAATAATAAAAAAAAGTCGTAATATTTAATTTAGTAGTTACAAATGTAACACAGTATTTTCGTTTAAAAATTTTTAAGAATTTTATTTCAACTGAGACTATAATTTTGAATATACTTTTTTATATAAATTACTTCCTTTCATCTGGAAAGTGTAATCAGGATTGATATTCCATAATTTCAAAGAACCATCGACAGGCTTATACTTAGGCTTTTAATACTATTAAAATATCACATTAATACTACTTATTTTAATTTAACATTGGACGCTAAATTATCGATGTGAAATGGTAACAACGGCAAATTAAGAAGTAATAGGTCAAGGGCGAGTTTTACGGTGTTGGTTTTACTCGAAGGATTCCGCACAGTAAATTTATTAATTACTAACTGCAATTTAAAAAAAATCGTTGCTGAACAAATAATAAGACTTCGAAAAAACTTGGAATTATTCTAGGAATTATTTTTCAATTATTGCCTTCAATGATTAAATTCAATCGGTATGCAAAACGTTAACAATTTATCCCTATGATCCTACTTATCTAAAACAAAGACCTTGTACAAAGTTTAAATTTGTCATTGTGCAAAGTGCGCTTCAAAAGGAGGTCTCAAAGTTGCAACGACACCTTATTCGGTACCTCTTTTTTCTATATGGATTTTCAATCAATATTTCGGATAAGTACCGACAATTCTTTCCGAAAATCATTATTAACAATTCTTGGATGATTCAGCGTCAATAGGTACCGAAGAGCGACACTCAACAACCACGCTCAGCACCGTTAAATAAAGTTTGTGTGTAACAGGAAAATGCGAAATACTCAAAACTATGTGACCTAAGAGAATCGCTATAATGTTACTTCAAAGTATAAATAAACTCCTACTAACCCTATTTTTTTCATAATTTTACTTTCAGTAGAATCGGAGGCTATGATGTCATGCACTCACGCCCAGTTTTTTTTTTTTTTTTTGAATCGGTTATAAAAAGAAAAAAAGTCACCAAATTTAGGGGATTTTTTTCTTTTAATGACAACCTAGCTATTGTATTAAGTTATTGGTTTGGCGCGGGCTTGCACATCGCGCCAACCAAAAAGTCGCCAAACATCCGTCCGTGAGTGTAAAGCATCTCTTTCGATTTGGAAATAGGGGGCGGAAGCATATTTCTAAGGTACATTTTCGACGATATTTTGACGACATTATCGATGAAATATAATACCTAATATTAATACAAATATATTTTTGAGTACGGTGTTACGAGATCTTTCGGACGATACCCTAGTACCTTAATCAGCAACTTAACTAACCCCCTGCCACCCCAAAAATTTCCCTAAAAATATTTGTGAATTGCTAATAAGTGCTTCCCGTTTTTACTTTTTAAACACGAAACCCAAAAAAACATAACTGAAATCTTTTTTATTAGAGTATTAAACAAAATAGGCTTTTTAAAGTTTTATCTAACACTGTACAGTTTTATATGGCTCCGTTTTATTAAGCTTTATGATGATAATTTGTGATCGTATTGTAAAACTTATACACTAATGATAGGTAAGTCTCAATAGCGGACGATTAAAAACACCTTTTTTCTATATTGATATAAAATTGAACACATTTATAGTGTTTTATAGACGAAAAATACGATATTAAGATATTAAAATTAATAATTAAAATTAAAATTTGCCAGGCGCTCTATTTTCATCTCACAATCCGACTTTCCCGCATCCCCCCCTCTAAGTTAGTTTTCAGTTACAAAAGGTTACTGCATCAATAGAAACTAATACATTTCCGATTTGTTTCTAACATTTTTTTGTATTATTATTGATCCTATAATTCTACTTCATTTTAAAAAATTAGAACTAAATTAAAGATTACACCAGAAAATTTAAATAATCAATTTATTATTATTTAAAAAATTATCTAGTAGTATTATATATTTTTATAATAATGCTTGATAGTTCAAGATAGCAGAAGACTCTTCCAAGTCTTTTGTAAAATCTAAAGAAACAGTGATAGGGTCGCTCGCTTGAGACTTCTAAACCCATTTTCAGGACGAAATTATGTTTGACGCCTGGAACAAGGAAGGTTGGGACTTTTTTATGGGCAAACTCATTCCCATGCCTTTAAGAGCCTACGCTAGTCACGCGAAGAACTGCTGAAGCTAATGTTAAGTCTATGGGAAGGTTCTTGAGCAATTTCTCGCTCGCATTTTAATATTTTTAAATGATTTTTTTTGCTTAGCGTAGTTGATGTAGATCTCTAACGTTGTTAGCTTTTACTTTTTTGATTTTGGTTGCAGTTTTTTTATAAGCGAACATTTTTAATTTGGGAACCGGTTTGAACCGGTTCTGAAAGTGAAAGTACTCTTATATAAAAAAAACTGGAACCAAAATCAAAAAAGTAAAAACTAACAACATTAGAGATCGACATTAACTATCCTAGGCAAAAAAAAAATCATTTAAAATATTAAAATGCGAGCGAGAAATCAAGCAAGAACCTTTCCATTAGCTTGAGCGTTTCTTCGTACGCTCTTAAGGGCAGGTTCTTCTTCTTTGGCCTAAACATTATTTTTACGGTTACAAAGAAAATAGGTATCACCATTTAACTTTTTGCAGTATAAATTTTGACCTTTCACTTATATATTTAATTTTGTTTTGTTTAAAAGAAAATAATAATATGGATTGTGCGACAGCAGGTGCACGCCATGGAAGCATCTCAAACAAATTTGGCCACCATACTATGAAAAGCCTTTAAATTCTCTGGAGCTGACGAAATGGATTTTGACAAAATGGCGGTCCTTTAAACATGTGGGTAAGTATGATCGAAGATCGCAGAAAGGGTTTCGTTTAATATTCCTTTCAAAACACTTTATCCTTTCTGTAATAAATCTAAATAAATTTCATTAAAAAAAAAGTCATGTTTTTTATAAAGTAAAAATTTACCGGTGTATTTTTCTCGTTTTTTCGAATATCTGAACCGGCCCGATAGCGGACGAAGCCCGCTATTATACTCTGTCCTAATAATATCTGTCATGTGAACTAAATGCAATATTAACCTTTTCAGGGGCAAAGTACTTCTGTTTCTAATATGTTGAAATCATTGAGTCACACCGGGATTTAACAACAAATTTATTTCCAAATAAGTAAAAGATTTTCTTCACGTAAATTATAAAAGTAAAATTTGATTCCAAAATTCCGGTGTCATTGTGGCATTTCGGAATTAAAATTAAGTGGGATATATTATAGCCCACCGCCCTTCAAGGGGTTAAAAAAATCAATTTCAAAATTAAACATGTTGTATAGAGACCTTCAAAATGTTAAGATATGCCAATATTTCCATAATCGGGTTTTTATCATGATTCAATACATTCCTCGAACTTATCTGGTAGCACGGCAGTGCGTCCGCCATGTTCGCACAGGCCGTAGCTACCTTTTCTTGAACCATTTCGGCACACTTTTCACCCCCTCGTAACTTCATTTTGGGGAGGTTCCAAGATTTCGTGTTTCTGTATATAATATTTTCCGAAATATACGATTCCGGGAAAGGGCATTTTTGTCACTGACTCATAGGTGATCATCAAATAACTATGGTACTTCTAACAGTCGTAGAATCATGAAATTTGACAAGTAAGTAGCTTTTGTAGCACAATTAACCAGAAAAATCTGAAAACATAGAATGTCTGCCTTTAAACCCTTCGAATAGGGGGTGCTGATTTGGCTATATGCATCATTATGACGTCAACATAAACAAGGTATTTTTGTCGCCAAATTTGGCGATATTTTGTTAAGTGTCGCCAAGCGTGGTGAGAATTTGACGCTAGAGGCTATTTTTCATTGAAAATTTTTAGGGCGAGTAACTATCTATTAATACTATGTGGAAAAGCATAAAATAGCATAACGTACTAATGTTAATAAAGTTCCACTTGTTTCGTCACTACACAAGACCTCTGCTCTTGCTATTGTACTGTTATTATACTTATTGTTATTATATTGTTAGTCTTTATTCTGTTAAAAGTTTATTATAAAAAATAATTTTCAGACTGAAAACTTCGAAACTCCCACTTCTCCTTATGATCATTATAATTTTATAACATATATCCAGTTTATCGATATGTACGTTAGAATGAATCTTCTATAATGAGGTTCTTTGCATTTGAGCTTCAGGTTTTCGAATAAAATTAGCTAAAATCTTAAAAACAAGACACATTGACATACTATCTAAGACGATTAGATGAGAATAACGCTATATTTTCTAATGGAAAAACGGCAGTACGTCCATAGATTTTCTAATCTTCCTTAATCGTGCCAATGTTAGAATGAAAGGAAAAATATATTAGTATCAATATGGTTTACTGTAAATGTGGATAGCTTTAAAGGCATTTAACCAGAACCACTTCACTTGCACCAAATCGTGCTGGCTAAAATATGCCATGTGGCAGTGGCAATTACAGGAGGTTACTTAACAGGATTAAAAATCTCCGCATTAGAGAGCGTAACGATGCAAACGGACGCGAAGCGAAAATGCCTAAGTAAATTAAGTGGCAATTGTCAATAAAGATGAAATGCATAACAACACAAAATATAAGATATGCTGCCAATGATCACAAAGAGTTCTTGATTTCTCTAACAGAAACTTCGATTTGGCGAAGGATTGAGCAAGTAAATTATGAATAAAAGTAATATGATGAAGTGCTTAGCAGGAAGACTAAATTGGGAGTAATCTAAATTAATTAAATTTAAGGAGGTGTAAACTGTTTCTCTGAAGCGGCTATTATTTTGATGTAAACTAGAAATAAAATAGAAATTTGAAAAGCATAATAAAACAATTTTAAAATTATTTTATATTTATATATTTATTATATTTATATCCTTTAGAAAAATACATGTAATGATACCTACAAAAAGTAATGATAACCCTTCAAAAATTATTCTATAAAAAAAAAGTTATCCTTAATGTTTTGGCCGCAAAAAGTACTGATATCTTATGTTCGCCCAAGTTAGAAATCAAACATCCGAAATCTTTCATTGAAAATGGCTTTCTGCGACATGGCCGTTAATGCATTTTAGAAGATTTTTCAAATTCTAAAGAATGTATAATGATCTGCATGTCTACAACATTTTTTGAACATTTTACCCATTTTGTTGCATAAAGTACTATAATACGAGTATAATACACATTTTAAAATGCATAATTTCGAAATCACAGCTGTCGGGGATGGTCCAATCTGGTTCTCAACGCCTCATGTAATGTAACACAATCTTAAATTTTATGAAAAAAATTATTCCTTGGAATTCTTGTGAATGATAATAGACCATACAAAATGGCCGTTAAACCATGGTAAAACTAAATGTTGGTTAATCAAAATGTTGGTTAATCGCCCATCAAGCTTCATTTTATTGGAAATCCTATTAAAATCTATGTCGTAGTTTTCGCCTGATCCACGATCAACCAATAATCTATACAATATAACGCTACATTGAATGCAGTAGTCCGCCCACGAATACCAAATGCCTAAAAAAAATCGGAAGACAAATTATGGCAAATTACTTATTTCCTCCATAGGATAGTATGAGGGTAGATAATTTCAACTTCAATTTTCTTTTTAAAAATAAATGACGAAATTGGCAATTTTCATTGATTTGTATTTTGTACATTAAAAAATATGTAGATTTTATTTAATTTCATTAGAAATATTTAATTCCATCCTATTAAAAGAAATATATGAGATCAACAAAAAAACATGAAAAATTTGTTAAGTATTGCTCATCAAAATATGAAAACTAATGGAATATGGTGTGGAAAAATATGGTATGGAAAAATATGGTGTAGATATTGCCAAAAATGGTAAAAAATATAGGGAAAAGTTTGAAAAAAAGGTCGCGAATATTAAAAAAAAAGTACGGTTCATTATCGCGCGCATTAAAAGAGTTTTCCAATCGCGGCAAAAAGGGGCTCGGTGAGTTAGCGTTCCGTTCTGTTATACTATTCAGTGGAAAAAACGCACAGACTAATTTATAGATGTATATAAAGACTCATATTATGATACGCTAAGTTTTCGTGTTTTTTTTTTTTACCATTTCCTTCTTCCATGTTAGAGTTTGAGACAGTCAAGTGATATGCTAAACTCTCTTGTGATGACACATTTTCTGCAAATATTAATTGATAGCTTATTTTATGTAAAACAAAATGTATACCAGATATTAACTTATGATATAAATATCATAATATCCAAAAGATCATGTCCTTTTAACATCAAGCTGTTGAAATTCAAAGGAAAAGAAAATATATACCGAATGCTACATGAATTATATATATATATATATATATATACAATGAACTTTATTGTACATACGGCTTAGGAATAATGTCTACATAATTCTTTTCATAGTTTAGTTACAACGCGTTAAACTCCTCCTATGTCCCTGTAACACTGTATCAGTTTGTGGAAACCCCGCCCCCACACGAAGTGTGAAGTAATTAATGGATGTCAATGGAAATAATATAATTTGAGTCGGCTTATAAATCCCTAAAATAGTTGCACTAATTTTGAAAACTGAATCTTAACTACTTTAATAAAGGTAATGAAGCAAAGAGTAAAATATTACTATGTCATATAGTCTTCAACACCATGATATAGACTTAATAATTTGCTGAAAATTAAACTTTTATTGTTTTTGCCAAAGTCTCCCCAGTGATATAATAACTGAATTTAAATATATTTTTATTTATATCATAACTTTTTAAATCTCTGTCATGTTTATTATGAAATATTAACTATTTTTTAAATTCAAATACAACTAAAATCGTGCAATCTAGAATTTGAGCAGATATATCAATTTGAAGAAATATCGATTTTTATTTCAACTTGACTCATTAAAATAAAAATATAAGTATTAAATTGATAGTTTATATGTGAATGACACTTTCTAACTGTAAAAGAAAAAAGAAAAACTTTCAAAAACAAGGTTACTATTTAATTATATGCAATGCTTTCATAATTTATAAAACATTTTTCATAAAAAAATTACAGTCTAAATCATTTCATAAGAATATATCCCTTTTTTCCCCATTAAAACTATTAATTAAATTAAATAATAATAAGTATAATAATAATGGTGAATTTGATGGAAAAATTAATGATTTTAATTTTTTTTTGTTTAATTAGACGTGGGGGTATTTTTAATTTACTCAATAATTAAACAAATAATAATAATTCTCTTAATTACAATTTTTATGCTGAGTAAGTGAGATATACGTCACTAATGATTCTCGTTCATATATAAATTTTACAGCAATAATAGCCCTTTGTTACAAGAAATGTCAAATAAGATTTTCTCAATAAAATGATATTTTATATTTAAAAAAAGCATTTTATTTTATATTAAAATTTAATCATTTTAAATATAAAAAAATACATTTGTATTTTTTTATTGTTAAAATAACTTTATACAACAGATTATAAGCATAACCTCCAACGGTATTAAATGCATGGAAATTATATTTAAATTGTTTTAATTTCACAATAAATATTTGAAAAATATTTTAACATTTATTAATTATTTTTAACTATGTTATGTATCTTCCATTTACATAATTATCTGCTTATCTCTCCATTTTACATCAAAATATAGTTCCCAGCACGAAAGAGAACTTATTTAAATAGACTTTATAGACTAAGACACTGTAACTGTATTCAAATATGTAATATTTATTTTCCAAAACTGCTTACCCCTTTTCCCACTCATTAACCAGCCGGAGATGAAACTGGAGAATTTTTACTGGAAAATTTGTAATGATGAAATTGGTCCTCGCCAATACGATTGCAGTCACCAGCTTTGACTGTATGTGTTTATTTCTCCAACGGCAACTAAGCCAGAAAACATAGCTATTTTATTCAGACATTTAAAAAGGGCATCTGTAGCACATGCTCTTTTTATTCTTCAAATAGTTTTATACATTCTTCATGTTGCATTTTGTACAAAATTTTGACTATTCTACTGGCCGTTATGTGTCCTTTATATAATCCTTACAGTTAGAACTCGTTAACGCGTACAATGAATTTTTCTTTAACGTGAGCTAAAATCCTTTTAATCGTCAAACTACACATAAAATGGAATCTGATGTCGTCTTACTATAGCATGAACACGACTAACAAACACCAAACTGTTTTTAAGATGAACTCGGCCCCAATATCCTAAATAAAATGTGCCCACACAACATGGATAAAATTTTGTCAAATTTTACATAACAAGGAACTAATCTTAATCTGATAAATTTCGTGAAAAGTGTTCATTCTGTATTCATTTGTTCTCTATGACCTCTCTATTCCCATTTTATATTACGTACTTTCCACAGAATGTCTTTAACACTAGAACGACCGGAAATTTTACCTAAGTTTTATAAAACTAATTCACACCAGAATATTTATTTACAACTATTTAACTTATTCATTTAACATATTTCTGAGAGATTTATATTTAATTTATTTTAAAAAGAAATTTCTGGTTTGAATAGCAATATATTCATTTGGTAACGGTCAAAATGACCGCTCTTGGTCGTTCTAGTGTTAAAGGAAGTGAAAAGATGCTACGTTGCTCACATTTTTCTGTCATTTTTTTGTCTATGGATTATATCCATATGACCAATGTAGGGTATGTGATTGCCTATAAGTGAATGATTGGATCTCCAAGCCAGTTATTTGATATTGTTTTATCTGAAAAACAAAGACGCTATTCTGCAAATATATACCTATACCAATAACAGTACAATGTAAATTTGTAAACTTCTATGTATATAAACAGAACACGGTTCATGTTTTGTTCCTTTTACTTCCAGAAAAAGTACAACACATTACAGATGCTTCGCAGTAATTGTAGTAAAAGAGAGCAAATTTTAATTTTCAAAACATATAATATGGAAAGTTTTGTTAGGAAATCTCACAGTAAATTGAAAATTAACAACTGGCAAATTTATTTCAAAAATAAGTTCGATTAAACGTAAATGTTTTTACTGAATAAACTTTCTGGTATCTACAGAATTTATTTCCCCCACCCTAGTAAAAAAAAAAAGCAAGCTTATGATTGGGAATATTGATTAATCGAGAAACAGTGCAAATTTAAAGAGAATATCTGTTTCTTTTTTATATATTTTACAGACATTCTTAAAAGTGTGTGAAATCTATAAAAAATCATTACATCTCGACAATTTTCTAATATTCGAAAAGCACTTTTTCTACATGAAAAATTGTTATATTTTCGAAGTTTGAAATCTTCTCACGTTTACCACAAAATAATTAATATGAGAATAAATAAAATCCGTGATTTTTCTATTTTTACTTAAATTAAATATATTTTTATGCTGCTTTTAATCCCACAGGTTAAAAATTTACTTTTGCAAGAACAGACTTTTTAAAACGAAAGCTTTTCAAAAGGTCTGTGAATAAAAATATTTAAATTAACTTGTGGTAGATGTGTTTACATAAAACTGAAAAATTGTTTTGGAAGTCTCAAAATATTCCAACAACGTCCGAGAAAATGAAAGATTTATGTTATCATCCCAAGGGTGAAAGCAAATAGGTAATTCAATTTTTTTTCTGAATATAAATAAAATAGTTTATTTAAATTTATTTCTATAAGTGGCAGATTACATGAAAGGTGTGAAAAAGATTATTTTTTGTCGCAGTAATCTAACGTTTAATAGTAACTATTTATATTATTTGTTTGTGATTTTTAACCCCTTGGGGACGAGCGTCACGTATACGTGACGCATAAGATGCTCAGAATCCTCGATTATTCCCACCAGTTATTTTTTATTGTAAGCTTTGCCTTATGTAATCCTAGCATTACTGCGATTCAATTAGGCGAAAATTTCTGTTTTGAAAAACCGGCGGTGAAAGATTAAAAATTCTGTAAAGGACGCTCGTCGCGAAGGGGTTAACACTTTCCAGCACAGTTGAAACATATTTATGAATTTGGTTTGTCTAACTGTATCTCCGCCTTTCCGTGCTCTATGGTAAATATGTTCGGAATGTCATCTATTATAGTTATATTATAGTTAAGTTCCAAAATCGCCAGAGATATTTAGTGCACTATACCAGATCCTGGATATATTGTAGGAGAGCATATCATTGCAAGTGTTATTTTTTTTCAGTTAAAACCTCTAAAGATTCTCTGATAATTGACGCGTAGTAATTTCAAGTACAGGCTATGATTCTTGCTTTACTGAAATCTTTTTCGATGTCTTGTTTTTAGTTTAACCTTGATACAGCTATTGAAGGTATACTATACTTTATGTCTGTGATATGCTCTTTGAGTCTGTCTTTAAATTTACTGGATGTCATGCCTATGTAATTGAGTTTTTTTCTGATTTACTTTATCTGTAAAAGGTATCATATATACGCTGCAAGTTTCTACGCTAGGGATTGGGTCTATTTTCTTGTGCGCAAGATATTTCAATTTGGCACATGGTTTTGCGATTACGTTGATATCATAGTAATTTTGATTTATCATAGTGATTTGGTAAAAACAGATCTATTCTTACACATTTCATTTAATATTCAAGGTGAACATGGTGTTTAAAATTTATAGTTAAACTATATTTTATATATAAATAATTGTTCACATGCAATTTCATACTTTAAAATATCAGATATTTCTCTAATTGCAAACAAGGGTAAAATTTATTTTCTCTTTCACATTGTTTTGTCGAAAAATTTTAACTTAAATTTGAAATTAGGCAAATTTGTTTTACAAAATTTCAAATTATCCCTTCGTCTACACTCGCAAAAGAGAAATTCGTCAAAAAAACGCAAAAAGTACAGTCAGCAATTTTCTGGAACACTCCTGTGACTGAAAGAGATTTTTACGTTATTTGACGAAACTTTCGTCATTTGAATGGAAAAATTCAGGAATTTTTGAGTTTAGATTACGAATTTTTCGTGTTTTAATGGAAAAGGGACATACATAAAAATTCATTGTCGAATACCAAAAAGTACTACGTAGCGCAGTTGCAGGAACATCCCTATGATTTGTTGAAAATGCTGCATTAGATTAGATGATTTCAGGTATTTTTTACGTTAGATTGATGAATTTTCAGTATTGTGGGGATAAATATGCAAATCAACGCGGAAAGTTTCGTCTTTTAAAATATAATCAATGAAAAGATTCATTCAATTCACGAATACAAGAGCGTACGGCAATGTACGATTTTGTGCATGGTTGAATATACTGATGTTTCGTAGAGTCTTTTAATTTGAATACCATTATTTTTCAATATTAATATTTGGTTTACTTAATGACAGGAATGCGGCAATTAAATAATACAAAATTAACTATTCATAAATACTGGTATTAAAACGCTAATCTCAACAAACCCTGCTACATGAATTTCAATGGCGACGTGGTTCATGGTTTTATTCATATACCTAAAAGTGTTGTTTAACAAAATATTTCATTAAAAAAGACAATAAAAATGTGTTAAATACATTTGTATAAAAAACTGTAACGTAAAATAATATAAAATTAAATTAAATTAATATTTTGTGTTTTGTATAAATTTATATTTAAACAATTTCTTTTATAATTATTTGCAAAATAACAATATTTTTAAAAGTAAATATAAATTATGTCCGTAATTATTTCGGTAACAATTAAAAAAATTATATATTTACAAAATATTCTTAATATGAAAAATTATAATTGAAAACAACGAGATTAAAATGAGACGAAAGAAATTGTATAAGAAACTTACATTTCGACATTACTGCGAGTAATTTAAAATAATTTAGATATAGTATTTCAGGAGAAGTCTAAAGTTGTATGCAGATTTCAAAATATAATTAGATAATACAATAACAACAAAATGTTTTTTATCGGGCACGGAAAATGTGCCCGCAAGTGTGCAAATCCAATTTCCACAAAGAATACAAATGAAATATTTTTCCTTGTTATTCTTCTACATATGCTTTAAGAAAATTGTATTTTCCTCGTTAAGCATATTATGTGTTATTATATTTGATTTGAGTTGAATAAATAATTCTGCAACATATATTTTATATCATTTTCTTTCAGATAGAAATTTAGTTTAATCAAAAGTCACGTGAAACTGAAAGTTCTTTTTGCATTTCCTGATATGAACATCATATATTTTAAATTCATAAATCATTCAAAAATTATTTAGAAATAAGAAAAATATGTATTGTAAAATTCCTAAATTGACGAAAGAGAAAAAGCCATTTAATACACAGTATATGAATAACATTTTTTATTAGAAATTAGCAGTAAACTTGTTCTTCGCACAGAAATCATAAAAATGTCACAAACCAACCCTAAACGTAGAATAACATAACGCTCCATATGTTTAATTTTGTATTTTTAAAACAAGTAATATGTAATATTAATTTTAAGTAAACAGATGAATTTAATTTTAAATGATACAAATGCAACCGAAACGGTACATATACGATTTGTCATTTTTCATTTTTACAAAATTCAGAAAAAGTATCATTATTAGCGTAACGCTATGTGGTCGGAAAACATACTTTATTTTTATAGCGGACTACAACTACAGCAACTTTATAAAAAATGTAGTTTACGTCAAGTACAACTACTTGTTTTAAAAACTAGCGACTACAAACTACTTTTCAAAATTAGTCGCTATTTTGCTACTTACAGATTTTGTGAAAGGATTCACTCTAAACTTAAAATTGAGGACACGCCTATTGGCACCTATTGTAAGAGAATTGTCTTAGTGTGGTGTTTAGATGTTCTTTCTTAAACAACTTATATAAAAATTTAAAATTTAAAAGAATCCACTTACAACTCATTACTCACTAGGTCATTTAAAAATAAGTATACCTTTATTAACTCCATTGAAATCTGTTGCCATGAGAAGAGGAGTAATTTAAATCAAATTTACTCGAATAACAGAACACAAAAATTCAAATAAGTTAATATAACATGGTAATTTTAGAATTTTCAACTTAAAATAAAAACTAAATGTAGTAAGGGGCAACATATTTCTAAATCAAATAGTACACTGTAATATATAAAGAACACCCAATTCCACTCCTACCCGATCAAGCTCAAATCTCCATACACATTAAATTAACAAGATGTTTTAGAAAATTAAAGGAAACCTGATGAGGACAAAAAGGGGAAAGAGAGAAGTTAATAAAATAAGGATATGATGGAATACCAAAAATTAAAATTAAGAGAAATATGGAGATTTCAAACAAAATCAGATTTGTATAGCTAATGATCGTATAGTGATTAAAAATTTACTAATTACTTTTTTTTTTTTTTTTTTTTTTTTTTTTTTTACTTCTTAAAAATAAGCATTTTATTGTTTATTTTAGATGACAATATTCCAAAGAAAGGAGAATTAAAAATTAAATTAAACATTTATGTATTTGAATTTAATACTGTTACTTATTATTAAAAACTTATCATTTATTAAGCTATTTAACATTTAAAAAAATCAGAATTTCAATAAAACAATGGCTGTGAATTTAAATCTAAGAATCTTAAAAATTTAATTTAGGAAAGTATTATTCTTCATAACTCTTCTCGCTTACTGAAAGATCAATCTTTCATATTTATTTACTGTAGACATTTTAATATCAGTTATTTATAGATTACTTCAAAAAGAACATACCAGCTTTAAGAATGAACAGATATTTTATTTGAACAATCAAAGTTAAACAAACAGCGTAGCTTCTCAAAATTATTATAATAACACAATATAAAAGTTGATCAATAATACTGAGATTAACTATTAAATATTTTTAAATCAAACAACACAGTTCTTAAAATTATCACACTATCATGCTTTTAAGACTGATCAACTTTACTGAGATCACTTGTTATTCAACTAGCAATTAAGTATCGAGATTCTTAAAATTATCATGACATCACAGTTTAAAGGTCTATCAATTATAAAAACATTATATATAGTTACTTTAAAATACATATATATTATTCTTGATCTCTCCAAGTAGTTGTAAGTAATTTAAAGTGGGAAGACATACAATTATGAAGAAATAAAAGTTACTTTCGAAAGGTGAAGGATTCAACAAACTCATCAGTGGGCAGGCTGGCGACTCTTTTTTTTTATATTCACACCTAACAAAGTTTTATTCGTTTATTGTCTAAGCAAGATATGATTCGGGATTAGCTGACAACTTTATGTCGTTCTCGTATGGCACCATGAAGAACGTAATAAGTTTCCAAACTTCTATAGGACGATAAACTTCCTCTCATCTCTTATTGACTTCCATTCATGATCGACGATAACTGGAGACTTCACGAGAGCATGTACAGCATCCTTATTTTGGAACGCCCCTCTAGACCTCTATCATTCCTTTCACACCTCTCCGCTAGTGGTATTTCAACTCAACAGCACGTCACTGGGTCCTTTTTTCATCTCTAGGATTTATTTACCTCTTTATAATCGTATTCTACAATTCCAAATAAGCCACTGAAAAACAGTCTCTCTTTTTTTTTTTATTATTATTATTATTTATACTACTTAAAACAATCAGTGTAGGCCCACCAGTGCTTCACCGCCGATAAATGTTTTTTTTTGTCTTCTCTGACCAGCAATCTTACGATAAAAAAACAAGTGAGATAATCATTTATCTCTCCCACGCCGCTACTAAAAAAACTGGCTAACCCAATTTTTCTTTCATTACTGCACCACACACCCTGAACTCAACAACCATTAAAATTTTTGAAGTCACAGCAACAGGCAAACTGCTTCACTCCAAGCGCCGTCATAAAACACGGGCATTTTCACAATATTGCAAACCTCTCATCGTGTAACCTGCTCAAGATCCAAAACAGCAAGTGAGTTAAACATTTACTCTCTCCCACACCGCTTACAAAACGGACCAAACCAAGAACTATTTGCCAAGGGAGGTTCGGGGGTAAAAACAATAGAAAAATGGACTGAACCTAGTACGCCAGTCCGTCGCACCTCTCCCTACCCGCCGTTTCGTGGGAAAGCAAACTTGTTTCTCTTACTGCAAAAAAGGTTCACATGAATGCATGTTTACATGCGCGCCATCCAGGCGATAGGAACAGCAGGGCCTATTTCAGCAAGTTGTAAAAATACAAAGCCTAATTGCGTCTATAGTCCTTTCACAGATAACGTAATTTCTTACGGAATGGTCTCTCTTTCTTTTACAAAAGGCTAGACTTATTGGCGCTCACCTCCTGACTCCAAGCATGGGAAAATGCGAAACTGACTACACAATTCTATATGTGTGGTCCCTATTGCAAAACCTCCCTCCCTGCTATATATTTTTCGTATTTGGAAACAGGAAGCTAAGCTAGACTATAAAAGTTGAAATTACTTTGCTTAAAAGAAAAAGAAAGAAGAAGAAAACTGTTTTTATTATTATTATTATTATTATTACTTTTATTTATTTATATATTTATTAGAAACAGAAAAAGAGTGCTGTTAAATAAATGTTAAAGTGAATGAAGGAATTTAATGTAGATAAAAAAAAAATGGTTAAAACAAACAAGATTGCTCCCCTCGACTAATTAAAAAAAAATTTTTTTTTGAAAACAAACTTTTTTTTGAAAGGCAACTGGGTACCACATGGTATGCTGGGGCCTCAACACTGAAAAATTGATCCATATACACAAATCATACCTCGATCCGGGACGGGATCCAGATAACTCACTGCTGAAACACCACCCCGATAGCATATTCCGGATATATACAACCAGAGCTCGCACATCCGTAGCAACCATTACCTAAAATACTACCTCAAACATTACTATAAAAGAGTATTACCAGAGGAGGGATCACAAGGCTGATTTTACCACTGCAAAGAAAAAGATACCTTCTGCACCTGTAAACGAACACATGTTCCACTTGGACCGTGAAACCTCACTTCCCTACTACCGTCATTCCTACGCATAACTGCATCCCATTTGAAATTTCTGGTACTAGAACTGTAAACAATACATAAATTGAATTTTGAGAAAAAAAAAATAAGCCGAAAAAGAGGGAAGTGCCCACTGATTAGGTTTCTCATTGCTTACATATATAAATTCACTAACTGGCATCACAGTATATTACAACACTACATATTAATGTCAATAAGTACTAGTAATATTATAGTTACAACACTGTAAATGTCAATGAAATTTGTAAAACACACATTAATTCTACTATACAAAAATACATAAGAGCAACTGGTGAAACAAAAAAAATATATATATACTGTAATAGAAGTTTATATATGTAGTAAATTAAGAGCAAGACACACAATTTGGTAATTACAGACCATGTTATAGAATTACGTACACATTTATACGTGAAGCTATGTTTGTATTCGAAGAAAGTTCTTTGAATTGTGTCACTGTGCAGATTTTACAAATGCATTTACAAGTAATGTGCAAGGGAAAGAGTATCTCTGCCTCTGTGCTACTTATAGCAAAAGCCCGAAACTGCTTTTAAAACAACAGGGAAAACATTCCACAAAAAATCAAAAACAGGGGTGGTGAAGTATATCACCAGGAAGGAAAACATAAAGTCCACAAAAATAGGAAGTAAAATTAAGAAAATACTTAATTCTACTAATTTAAGCCATACACAACAACATCCAGTTATGTATACGAGATAGTATGTACAAGAAAAAAAATAAGGTCCACAATCCTTCAAGTTTAAGTTCAAATAAACCCACAAACTGCATAGTAAATAATAAATCCCTCTAGTAAAAATGCAGTAATTAAAGTAAACACACACTTAAAAGGTTATATACAAAACACAGATGCAAAAAAAACTGCTTTATGTCGTTCTCGTATGGCACCATGAAGAACGTAATAAGTTTTCTAACTTCTATAGGACGATAAACTTCCTCTCATCTTTTATTGACTTCCATTCATGATCGACGATAACTGGAGACTTCACGAGAGCATGTACAGCATAATTATTTTGGAACGCCCCTCTAGACCTCTATCATTCCTTTCACACCTCTCCGCTAGTGGTATTTCAACTCAACAGCACGTCACTGGGTCCTTTTTTCATCTCTAGGATTTATTTACCTCTTTATAATCGTATTCTACAATTCCAAATAAACCGCTGAAAAACAGTCTCTTTATTTTTTATTTTTATTTTTATTTTTATTTTTTTTATACTACTTAAAACGATCAGTGTAGGACCACCAGTGCTTCACCGCCGATAAATGTTTTTTTTTGTCTTCACTGACCAGCAATCTTACGATAAAAAAAACAAGTGAGATAATCATTTATCTCTCCCACGCCGCTACTAAAAAAACTGGCTAACCCAATTTTTCTTTCATTACTGCCCCACACACCCTGAACTCAACAACCATTAAAATTTTTGAAGTCACAGCAACAGGCAAACTGCTTCACTCCAAGCGCCCTCATAAAACACGGGCATTTTCACATTATTGCAAACCTCTCATCGTCTAACCTGCTCAAGATCCAAAACAGCAAGTGAGTTAAACATTTACTCTCTCCCACACCGCTTACAAAACGGGCCGAACCAAGAGCTATTTGCCAAGGGAGGTTCGGGGGTATAAAACAATAGAAAAATGGACTGAACCTAGTACGCCAGTCCGTCGCACCTCTCCCTACCCGCCGTTTCGTGGGAAAGCAAACTTGCTTCTTTTACTTCGGGCTGCAAAAAAGGTTCACATGAATGCATGTTTACATGCGCGCCATCCAGGCGATAGGAACAGCAGGGCCTATTTCAGCAAGTTGTAAAAATACAAAGCCTAATTGCGTCTATAGTCCTTTCACAGATAACGTAATTTCTTACGGGATGGTCTCTGTTTCTTTTACAAAAGGCTAGACTTATTGGCGCTCACCTCCTGACTCCAAGCATGGGAAAATGCGAAACTGACTACACAATTTTATATGTGTGGTCCCTATTGCAAAACCTCCCTCCCTGCTATATATTTTTCGTATTTGAAAACAGGAAGCTAAGCTAGACTATAAAAGTTGAAATTACTCTGCTTAAAAGAAAAAGAAAGAAGAAAAAAAAACTGTTTTTATTATTATTATTATTATTATAATTACTTTTATTTATTTATATATTTATTAGAAACAGAAAAAGAGTGCTGTTAAATAAATGTTAAAGTGAATGAAGGAATTTAATATAGATAAAAAAATGGTTAAAACCAACCGTAACATTAGGGAGAAGATATTTTACCATTTCAAGTAAAATTGCAATACCTTTCATGCTTTGTAGAGCCTTGATAAATGTGTGTGGACTCTTTATAGAAGAAGATTATCTGAAAGGGTTAAATAGTGTCAGGAATGTATTCATATGAATAGCGTGACTAGAGAAATGGATTTCGAAGAACCCTGTGGTAAGAAGGGGTGTGTCAATCAAGTCAAGGATTGTGCAGTGAGGAAGAGAAGGATTTTTTCGCCATGAAGAGGCAGACTTTTCTTTTTCAGTTATGGAAAGACGTACCTTGTCTTTGGGGTTCCATGGATGTACAAAATGACTTGTTGATCATCTAAAATTTTACTATCCTGTTATTTTAAAACTGTTGTTTTTAAATAAAACTTCTTCGTTTAGTACGAAATGATATGTTTAATTATACGTATGCGACTACGATACCACACTGCAATGTTTAAACAATGTTAATAGCTCTGTTTCTTTAACAATTCAAGTATTTTTCTAGGTAAAGCATTAATCTAGTGACAAAACGACTGCGTGTTTACAAATCGTTTCAATGTGCATTTTAATCAAATTACCGGGCGGTTAAGATTTGGTCGATAAAAATTGACACTTTGTTTAATGCAAAGCGAGTATGTTGGCCGACTTTAATATTTTATGATGTAGCTTTCTGAGTGAAAATTATTTAAGTTGAAATGAATTTGCACTTCTATAAATCTGACATCTATATCTCGAATTCACATAATCTAAAACACGTTTTGAATTTTGACTTTTAAAAATTGCCATCGAAAGCCAATGATGATTTTTTTTATCTTAAAAATAATTTTCAACGGTCGAATTAACGATACCAAGTTTTCATTTACATGAAAAAAATCATATTTTCATTATTTTCTGTAATTTTTAATTTTCAAAACTTCCTTCGAATAATATCGGTCTGACTGTAAAAACAAATGCAAATTGAAAACCAATGATGATTTATTTTCTTATTTATATTAAAAATGATTTTCAACTGCCGAATTAATCATACCAAGTTACCATTTATCAGACAAAATAACACATTTCAATTATATTCTGTACTTCTACAGATTTCCATAACTGAAAAGTACTTTTTTTTCCATCAGCAATTCAAAATATCGTGGTCTGACTGCAAAGAAATGCAAAGAGAAAACCAATGATGAATTGTTTTCTTATTTATATTACAAATAATTTTCAACTGTCGATTTAATTATACCAATTTTCCATTTAGACTAGAAAAAGGTACTGTAAAAAGTGACCAATGTTTCTTATTTTATGAACATATATTATAACCACGAACGAAAACATATAATTTTTTGAGTTATCCGAAATTCCGAAAAGCATGTTCCATTGTCGTTTGAATCCCCAGAAACCAATACATTTCCAAAATTTAAAGAATTATTTATAAAAGCAATGTATTTTTTGCTACCCGTATTTTTCAGAAACGTTTCCAAATAGTTTTTATAATGTATTAAGCAGTTTCCTCAGCCTGGAATACCTGTTTTTCGAATGTCATCAATTCTCAAGAGAGAATGAAAGAGTAAAGAAATAACCTTAATTTTAATGTTAATGTTCACGCTGTTAATTTTGCATGTTTGTCTGTTAAACATATATTATAATATATGTTTTATTATATAATATATGTTTTAATATATGTATTTGTTAAACATGAAAATGTTTACTTGAGAATGGATAGCATCGGAAAAAACTATATTCCGGGCTTAGAAAACTGATTAATACACTTTAAAAGCTACTCGTAAACGTTTCGATAAATTACGGGCTGGAGGAGAAATATTGTTTTTATAAATGATTCTTTAAATCTCGAATGCCATTGATGTCTGAGGTTTCTAAAGATAAAGAAACACTTTTCAGACTCATGGTTAACAAGGATGAGTCTATATTATAAATTTATTCGTGACTATATTATATTTTCGTAGATTAAGAAACATCTGTCATTTTTTACAGTGTATATTTTAATTATTTTCAGTATTCTAATTTTCCATAACTCAAACAGTACTTCTTCCCACGTGCACTGCAAAATATCTCAATCGGACAAAAACAAATGCCAGCGGAAACCCAATGATTATTTGTTTTTTCATTAATATTTAATGAAAAACCCCCTACCGAATTAGCAATAACAATATTGCATTCACTGAAGGAAAAAACATATTTTAATTATTTTTTATAATTCTCTTTTTTATTACGTGAAACTTTTTTTTCGTAAGTACTTCGAAGTATCTCAGGTTGAGTGTAAAATAATTTCATACGGAAAATTAATAAATATTTTTTTTCTTTTTAAATGCTTATATTTAAAAATTACATACAATATCGGAATTGATCACTTGTTTATCTATAAAATGTTAGTTCATATCATGCTTTACTAAATACTTAAAGCCAGTAGAACACGCAAATTCAAAATTTCTCTCAAATGAAAGGAAAATATGGTGTGTTAGAGAAAGGCTTTTAATCCAGAATTCATTAACTGATAATGCTATGTAGAACGGAAGTTATTAAAAGACTAATTTTCAAAACAAATCACGCAAAAATCTACTCAAAAGAGTGTTAAAAATATTTACTTTAAAAAATTCCTTGTTAGGAAATATAAAGCTAAAATATGGCAGATTAAATATGTATTACTATCAGACAATCTTTGCTATTATCACATAGTTCAGAAGAAAAATGTTATATTTCCAAAGTTAGCAAATCGTGAGAAAAAGTTATTTTTCCTCAAGGTTCTTCGAAATTTTGAAGTTACATCTTATATAGATAATTATAATAATACATAGACAAAGCTTAGTTATTGCAGCGTAAAATAATTTTAATGTTTGTGGTTTCAGGGCTCCCAGTCGGTCCGTTTTTTGAATACCACTATTTTTTAAAGAAAAATCTTCTTTATAAGTTTTGAAGGAACTAACTTCAACGTTCGTTTTCGTTGAAATTGTTGCAAATGCATACCACAATTTTCTTTTAAAAAAAATACTGGTTTCCAAAAAGCGGACCAGTGGGAGCCCTGTGGTTTTAAAATAATGAAATTGAAATGTATCTCAGGTTTATCTGTAACCTGATAATAATTTTAGCATTTATTTTTATGTAATCGTTATAAACATTTATAATGTACATTTATTATATTTACAATTTTAGTAATGCCAATTAATAAGATTCATTGCAATAATTGCTATACAATAAAAATAATTGTGAAAATCACCATTGCGTTCATAAAGTTTTAGAATGATAAAAAAAAAATTAACCCTGAAAGATTTTATTTATACTAAGAAGAGTACATACGTTTGGCAAATATTCTGACAATAAAAAAAAAATACATATTATCTTTGTTCAATTTTTGCAGCAGATAATTTAGATAATATAGTTTTGAAGACCTGATCGATTAGGTCGCGACACCCATACATATAGCTCACGAACCACCAGTGGTCGCGACTCATTAGGAAACGTTGTGTTCAAAAGTATTCATTTCGCGGTTGAAACGTCGCAATGAATGTGCAATTTTAGAATTTTCAGACCATGTAAAGCGTACACACTCAGTTCGCTGAAATAAAAGTTGTTGCTAATTTCTTTAACTATTTTAAGTTAAAACTGTAAATTAAGAGCTAATATTTACGTGTACATTTTCTAAGAGTGTATATCGCTCTTTTTCTCCTTTACCATATGTATTCTGCATCTGTAATATTAATCCAGTCATACTTCTTTCAGCCTAAGTCACCATAAACATTTGCATATTTCATTACAACTGTAGTATATGTTGTAACGCACAAGTATCTGAAAATTAAAGGAACCCTGAAAAGAGTCATCATCGCATTACATCAATTTAAAATTAAATATTAGTTGGCGTCATTCATAGATTCATGCATTCACATTCTTTGACAACATATTCTTGGCAACATTCAATAATTTTAGCAACTTTTTTGAATAAAATAAAATACACAGTGAATTATGACAACTGTTTCGTGATTAAAAACATTGCCGTAAATTAGCACACACAAAAACTAGTCGTTGGGGGCCAGCGTTATACTTTCCCATCATGGATATGCATAATATAAAATATGAAAATAAAACATGTGTAAACTATTTATAAAATGCATTGCAATTCAAATAAAATCCTGGCTTGATGACGTCATAAACTTTAAATGCTCTATTACTGAATTGCGTAAAAGAAACATCCTTATAACTCCAAAATTGATAATCCTATTAACTAACGGTTCACTGCGTCGGATTAAGCGTCTCATTTCCAATTAAAATAAATCTTTGAATTGAAATTTGGATGAAATACAGTGTCATGAAAAATCAAAGAGTGTAGAAAAGTAGGATTACAAATATCTCGACAACTAATTATCCGATCGACTTCATGATTTATGCAAAATTTATGTTTTCTTATTGTCTTTTATATTCACTCCTTAACATAAACAGTTTCGAAAATTTTTATATACCTTTTATCAGAATGAATTTTTCGAGAGTCAAGGAAAAAATAGTTCCGGATAATCGAGGTTACTGAAATTCAATAGGCTTCTTCTCATTATTACATACTAAGTATATACGAAATTTCAAGTCTCCATCTCAATTTGTTCGGGAGATAGAGCGTTTACAGACATATAGACATACAGACAGACGGACGACTTTTTTTTTTCTAAAAATATGTTTTTCGAAATATGTTTTTCGGAATCTCCAGTGTCTGAAACGTGTAAATCTGTCAAATTTTTTTTTCTATTTTTAAAACGATCACAAGACTTACCCTATACTACGTATGATGGGTAAGTAAAAGAAATAAGCCTGGTGTAGTTCTGAAAACATGATGAAATAATCGTCTAATCTTTCGGCTTCAAATGTGCATTTTGTTTTCTAATATAAATGATACCAACGCCTTGGTGCTTCTTTTCACTGCTTTTATTAAGATTATTTATTAAAAGTTGTACCTCGGCTCATAAACTCTGCTTAATCATGAGTAAAAAAATATTTTAAAACGCGTAACATGCTGATTGATGAAACTGTTATGAATTCATCTTGAAATTTCTCAGAAAAATCTTGTTACAAATGAGTTAGATAACGTTTGCATGCAATTCACGGCTCTTTGTGTAAAACATACCAAGAATATTGAGTAAAAACCTTTTCATTAATAAATGTTGTTGTAACTTATTAATTTTACAAATTGTGATTTTATAGATACTAAAAGTTTGGCATTTATCATTTAATTTCAATGAAGTTACGTTTCAAAAAATATTATTTAATGTTTAACTCATAATTTTATGAATGTTGATTGGTTTATGTAGTAGCTATTTTGAATTTCGTCTTTAAATTTATAATGAATGTGTTTGTTATAAATAAATTTAAGACATTTTTCATGCAAGTTATAGTTCTACACATAGAAAATATACTAAATAATAGAATTTTGGCATTTTAGTCTTCATGGTATTGGGAATGGAGCAGCTTCTGTTAGTACAAGATACCAGGAGCACCCTAGGGTAGAAGTCTGACTTTACTCCTTTGCCTGCACATCTTAGCTGAGCAAAATGGAACGGCCTTCACGCCTTGGGTGGCACTACCAGGAGATTACTCTCCCGACGTACTTCGACCGTTCCGCCCAGGTACACCGCCTCGCCAGCTAAAAGCACACTTTGCGGCGACATGCAGGACTTGAGGGGGAGATTTATATCTGATCTTTTGGCTATTTATAAAGGCCTTTATTTTATTGATTTGACACCAGGACTCGAGTACAAGGACATTTGGATTTTAACTGATAGCCGTGTCTCTATACAGCATCTTATTAATTGGACAGATGCGGGGAACAGAACGAGTCTGAGCATCCTGGAACTATTGAATTGCTTATCTGCAAGACACTCCATCCACTTTCAGTGGATCCCGTCACATGTTGGGCTGAGAGGCAACGAAATGGCCAATGGCTTACCAAGTCTGCCTCAGCTGAAGATCACCAGGAAGATAGAATATTAACCTATAGTGAAATAGCTTCGATTACGAAACAAGAATTAAATTCACTTTGGAGAGTACCTCCTATTCATCCATGGTACTTTATTAAAACACAAGGATGGTCTCTCCAACTTAATCTTTGTAGGAAACAACAGACGGCACTCTCACGTTTATGAGTGGTCACTTAAGAGGACTATCTTTCCATCAGGGCCAGAAAACATTTTCTGAGTGTCATCGGTGCCCGGGAGTCCAGGCCTCTCCACTGCATATTATCAAATGCCTAAATTTTACCCGCAATGAAATCTTTTAAAATCTAGCGCTCTTTCATGATTTTCTGGAAGTCTTTGGTTTTGTGGAGATGGTTTAGCATAGCTAAACCATCATATATATGTTTATGTCAACCATCATATATATGTGATGAATAGCATAGCTATTTCATTTAGCATAGCTAAACCATCTGGGATTAGAAACAACAACAACACATAGAAACATTTTGGCATTTTATAATTTCAATGAAATTAGATTTCAAAAAATATTTTTTAATGTTTATAATTTTATGAATGTTGATTGGTTTAGGTAGATATTTTGAATTTCATTATTAAATTTACAATGAATGTTTTTGTTACAAATAAATTCAAGAAATTTTTCATGCAAGTTATAGTTCTATGCATACCCAATATTCTGAAACATAATAATAATAAGTAAACTACTTATAAAATACACTTTCATTTTATTAGTCTGAAATAAGGATAAGTTTTCAAACTTTGATAAAGAAATAGCCTGACTGACACGCAATTAGCAAACTAAAGAGTTAGATTAGTTTAACATAATGTAAATACACCCAACGCATTATTTTAAGATTTAAAACACGATATTAAAAAATATATTTACTCTGATCACGCAAACAAGTAATTAAAACAAGATTATTTTATACAATTAATTTGTTTAACAATAGGATACCGAGCATTGTTTAGAATACCTCTGATACAGTAATTATTATGTTATTAAAGACGTCTGATATGTAATTTTAGTTCTTTGTAACGGTAAAGTAAACCTTTCATGCGAAAACTATTTTAGCTTTGAAAGATTAAAATATCACACTTTGAGATTTGGTACTAAACAGGTTATCTAGTCTTTGTTAAATCAGCTTATTTTTGTTTAAAAACGCAATAGTACATTCTTAGTTCCAGACATCAGTAGTTTAGAAATTAGATTCCCCTTTGAATATAAAATATATATATAATGGAATTAAATTAAAATGTTAATTACGTATTTATGTAAAATCTTTACTTAATTTATTTATCTTTAATCAAAATTTAAATTAATTGGGAATTACACACAACAAAAAATAAATTAATCTAATAGTTCTTTATAACAGCTCATTTAATGTAGTAGGATTACATTTAAAACATCATCTTAACTAATAAAGTCCACTTTATTTCATCTCCAATAATGTGAAACATATAAAGTTTACGAAAGTTGATTTATAATTTTGAAAGAAATCTGGAATTTTATTTTTTAAGAAAAATCTACAATTATATAACATATAAATTAGTGAAAGTCTGCATGAAAGTTATGGTACCGTGTAGGAAATATACTATGAAACGATACCTTCATCACATGGCAGAGTCAAAGCAAGATGTTTTTATATTTTCTCAAAGACAATCTAATTGACATATAACACATAAATTTTAATCCGACTTTTTTTACTAAATAAGTACATATTTTACACCGGAAAAAAAAGAAGAATTCTACTTTCTATAAAAAAAGAAAATGCTTTAACTAGCATTCTATACAATATTTTCTGTAAACTTTTCAGTAACTTAGCTGTCTTACGAGGCGACGGTTAAGTAGACCGAAATATGGAAGTGCAATGCATGTATATGCAGTAAATCTCTGGGTTCAGGAGTCCGCACACCTTCGGAGGTGATTTTTTTAAATGTCTGAAATTTTCTCTTTATACCATTTTTTTCTAATGACATTTAGGATAAAACCAGGGACATTTCTCCGCTTTTTTGCATACCAGTATAAGCTTAAAGAAAACGTTGTTCTGTTAAATCGCAGAATGTTCGGATTAAATAAAAAAAACATTTTCTGTAAGATTATACTGGTATGCAAAAAAGCGGAGCAATCTCATCCCTGGGTAAAATTTCGGAAAATATTTAAACACCAGAGGGCCCGTGCGAGGATTTCGCACTGAAATCTAATATTTTTAGGTACTTCTCTATTATCCCGTCGACCACTTTTCATAACAAAAAACTATCGCCAAACTGTAAGATTAAACGCCAAAAATGCAGTCCCATTTACTTGATGTCAGAAGCATTATACGTGTTTGTTACGTCATCAAGTGGTTTTTAATTCGACATTTGCGTGTATTTCTCATTCTGTTTTACTGATTTATTGGTTATTTTATTAATTAAAATAAGAATTGTGTCCTTAAATTCTTATATTTTATTTATTTATTTATTTTGATATTCCAATTGCAACGTTCTCCCGTTTATTTGGCGATATTTTTTTGTTATGAAAAGTGGTCGACTGGATAATAGAGAAGTACCATTTTTTATCAATATGTAATATTTATTAGATGCAGGTTTAAACTTCTAAAGAAAAAGTAAGGATAAAAATATCTGCAAACAACATTTAGTTTTTAGTCAATCCAAAATATTATCTAATTTATTCCATCAAAGTTAGAATAAAAACTGATCCAAGATTGCAAAAGACACGCTAGAGAAAAAAAAAACAATCGTATTTTGACTGCATTAGAGGATGACGTCATCCGCTTCGGGAAAAACATGGGACATAGAAATATAAATCTAAACATTTCAATTTCAATGTCGCGTTTTAATCATAAGTATAAAATAAACCCGTGCGGTGTTTTTTATAATAATTGCTGAGCATCATATAATGTGGTATTTTATTTTTGTGACAACAATAATTTGAGGAAAAGCTTTCATTTCTTTTAAGAAAACAATGCCAATTTAATTTTTAGTTTTCAGCAAATTTTAATCAAAAACATGTTTTAACGAAACGTTAAGTGTGCTATGTCAGAAGCCTGTTCAAAATCCTTTCATATGCTATCTCATTCGTCGTTCTGCGTTTCGTATTTTCTGCGAAAAAGGGATGTTGACAGGAGAAATAATACATATGATTTTAGAAATTACACAGAAATAATTTCTTAAAAGTGAAAAATAGTCAAAATTATGCGAAAAATTGACATTTGCGCAAAACAAGATAACTCAAAATCAAATCAATGCCTTCACATTTTGTAAATTGAATAATAAATAAAATAACTTTCTCTAGGACATAGACTAGCCGCATTATAATACCATCTCTATCGCAGAAGCTATGGCACTTGAAGTACTAATGTACTGAAAAATTCGTGAAATTTCTTGCAACTTTTTAACGTATACCAGTGTAAATATAAAACTAATTAATATATCATCATGACAATAGCTATTCCCTCAATAAACATTTGTAAAATAAGTAAAAATAATTTCAAGGCATTTCATGCATAATATTTTTCTATACGATGTTTTGCGTACAGTAAAAATCTGAAAATTTTCATTTTGAGAAAAAGCTAAAAATAACTTTTAGAGGCGGTTCCTACTATAAAAATTATTCTTCTTCTTTGAAGGTTTAATTGTATACTCCGTGTATTTCCTTGAATAAATAATCCAATTTAAATGCTAAATCTCGAAAAAGAAGAACGTAAACATTTCAGCTTACTTCCGGTTTGCAGAACGATTTTTCCGGTTGTAAAATTCTTCGGCAAGCACAATTAAAGCAGAATTCGATAAAAGCTCGGATATTAATATTATTTCAAAAGTGAAAAATCAATATTTGCATCGAAAATGACATTTTAAAGGTTTGCGGATACCTTAAATACCATAGTATTTTTTTTTATTTTTTTTTTTTATCGTTCAGTATTATGTCAAAATTATTTTGGTAGCGTAAAAATAAAAGGATTTATAAAATTAGAAAAGCTGTATTAATTTTTATCTAAATAATATTTTATTAAGTAACATATAAAAACAATTGAAAACGTATGTAAGCAAGGTGCAATATATTTTAAGAAGAATATCAAGTTAAATATGATCAATGTGTTTCCCATCGGCAGGAATACGGGTGGACTAGCAAGTATAACCATGTCTTGCTGCCAATGGCGGAGATATTGAACATTTTAACCTGATTTATTTCAGCAAAATAATTTGTACCTTTCCTACATTTGTTACTTTTATTAGGAAATGTGGAGCAGCATTATAATGCCACATTCCTCTACGTGATTAGTGATATAATTAACCCAGTGCTTGGATATCGAAATATTTAAATTTTAGAACTAAATTTTAGAAATTATTTTTACATGTAAGCCATCATTTCATACTAATTCGATGATGCTCTACACTTTTTTCGCTTTATATTATAGTTTTCTAGTTACTATTGATAACTTACAAATCTCATCATTTTGGACGCTGAAATCGTTGAAGTCGTCCATAGTTATTTTACCTTACAGTTATCGCACTGGCATAGCTGTAGGTCACTTCGTTCGCAAAAATTTTCAGGATAAAAAGCCTTCCCTTTGCAGACTGCATCTTTTTTGTTTTATAGTGTGTTGAAATTATACACGTCTTTATGAACCCTCCTGTATATATATATATATATATATATATATATATATATATATATATATATAAGATAAAACTGAAGACTAAATTTTTACCCTTCAAAATATTTTTTTCTGAAATAAGAGTTCTAAATTAAATTTATGTATCTATATGAATATTAAGATAAATATACAGATAAAATATACTATAAGAACCGATGTACAGTGAATTCTGTCAAGACAGTATTGCAAATGACTGAAAAAAATCTATTTTTAATAGAAACAATAGCATATAAAAAGTAGCATAGGTGTCCGTATTAACAGTTGCAACGTCTATTGCAATTGTATTACTGTTTTCACAGTTATTACTGTATAAATATCTTCCACTTTTACTAAAATTTAATATAACATAGGTTATTAAAATGTTTTCACTCGCCGATTTTCAGCCATATTGGCACATAAAGTATTCTGTTTTCATTTTCTTTACGGATATGAATACATAATTAAGGTAGGTCAAACATCACAATATTTTATTTAATTCTAATGCCGTATTTTCTTAAAGTTTAACGAAAATATTTATTGAAAATTTTTCCCAAAGGAAACTATTTTGATTAGAAACATCTTTTTATGTTTCTTGTTAGCGTAAAAATTTCAATAAGTCATAAAATTTCATTAACTAATTTTTAGTAATGATACTGAAATGTTATCCGCAACCAGCACCTTAGGGAAATTAAACTTGCAGAAAGAAACTACAAAAAATATTGTCCCTTCAATAACATTTTAAATATTTTAATTAACGTGTATATTTTATTAAGATGTTTAACTTTTAAGTATTTATGTTAGAATTTCTTCTCGTGAAATATTTGATGTAGATTAGGGATTTTCAACATGTGTGCCATGACAGGATTTCAGATGTGCTGTGAAATTGTTTAGTCGTATTCTATCAAGGTTTTACTAATTAATAAAAGCATGAATTTATATATATACTAGCAGGCTTTGCTCACTACGCTGGTTGGTTTCTCCAAACGAATATTTAATCAAACGAAACATATCTGTGAATTTGATCTTGTATTTTAAAGCAATGTAGACATTTATCCGGAATATCCTTCCGCATTCTGAAACTATGCGAACGCCTTTGTACTATTATATTTTAAACTTTAGTTGATCATTTACAAAAGAATTTGGTAAAGAAAAATAAAACGATATGCAATGTACTAAAACCAACCTTAACATTTTTTTTAACTAACAAACGGAAGTTTCATTAAAATCTATAGAACATTTTTTAAAAGTTAGTGTTTTATAATCGAAATATAGAAATTTCTCTCATAATTCTAGAACTAAGAGAACGATAAATTATATACTAAAACCTTCCCTGAACACTATCTTTCTAACAGTGGACGCCTAAATTAACAGAATCATTTTAAAAGGACTAAACTTTCATAAACGGATACATCTGACACATAATTATTTAACTAAACAACGTAGAACGATATAATATGTACCAAAACCTTTCCTGAAATATCTAATTAACAGCTGAATTCCCACCAACATCCATTCAGCAGATTGTTTAAAATGCCTATTGTTCATGACTGTCTTTATCCGATTATAGAAATTTCACTTAAAATTCAAATTTTGTCACATTATACTATAACGATGAAAAGATTCCCTTCGAGTTTTATCGATAGTTTGAATTTCTTCCATTGCTGTAAAATAACGCATGTATTTTTAGAAATTATCTTTTGTAATGTTAGAATTTTGAGGTTTTGGGGCCAAAGACATCACCAAATTAGAGAAATATGCAATATCTCACGAACTATTGGACTTAAAAGAATGTACTTGTACCATTCATTGGTTCGATTCAGCATACAAAATACATTAAAATATGTTTTTATTTGTCACTGAACTATAATAGCTGATTTTTAAGGAACTGTTTTAAAAGTTTTTTTATTTTTTTAAAACCCTTAGGTGTGGACTTTTGGAAAGTCCTTTCTCAGCGCTTTTTTACCTTCTAAGAAGTATATTTCCTAAAATTTTCTTTCTTCTGCGTTCAGTAGTTTGTGCTGTTCGTTGCTAATCTTCCAGTTAGGACTGTCTGTTTGCAAAGAGCCGGATTTCAAAATTAGACTACGACATATACACAGATTAACGCAACATATCCAAACTACGCGTTTTATTTTGTTACGTTAAATCTCCTAGAAGTTTAATTGAAGAAAGAAGAATGGCAGTCAGTTTTATTTTAGTGTTTGAATAATTTTAATTTGATTATACGAGAAAATCATCTTTAAATAAAGTTAGTGATTTTTAACAAAAAATATGAATCTTCAAAGGATAAAGTTAGAATCACACAACGTATACTTGAAAAATTATTTTTAACCAATGCAACGGGGATAAAAACATTTTTGAAAAATAAAAATTTACAAACTTCCAACTTCTTGAACAGAAATTTTGAAGAAATGTCAGACAACCAAAACCAAATAACAACCAAATATTTTACGAATACGCCTATCCGAACATTCTATCTTTCCATACAGGTATTCTAAAAATGTGAAGCTCATATACATCAGATTGTTTTCATCATCTTAATTTAACTGTGCCGCGGAAGTAAAAAAAAACAACTATGTACCTAAGTTAACCTAGAAAGTAGATCTGTTCATTCAAGTACGTCTTTGGGGACTCAGCAAGCTACCAATATCAAAATTTCGTAAATATTTCTATTTTCAGATTTTTGTTCTTATTTATTACATACCGTATACTTTGAATTACATTCTGACAAAATTTCAGACTGATACTGCCTATAGAACAACATTTAAGGGTGATGTAAGAAACATCTCTTATTCTTTTGTACCTTTAAATGGGACAAAATGAACACATATGTAAATATGTAAATATGGGGTACCCTCCCCCCCCCCCACCACCACCACACACACACAACCTCGTTATTTACACAATATTTCCAGACCATTTACTGGTGACATATTCCCCTTGACTGACTTAATGGTTTTAAAATTACTCAAAGAAGAACGGGAATGATGACCACGTCCAGTTTGCCTGTATTTATCACTGATAACGTTGTTTATTTGCATTTGAAGGTAGCGTTTTACTTGTCGCTATTTACTAACATTCATTAAGATACAACTAAATGTAAATATATTGCTTGAAGGTGCGTAAAAACATACATAAAAAACATTTAAAAGCACATTCTGCACAACATGAAGCAGATCTGAGATTAAATAGACCCCACACTGCCTTAGCAAGATTAGCGCAAACTGAACCTATAAAAGTTGATTTCAATAGATCCAAAATTATATTCCGCACAAATAATCACCTGGAAGGAATTATAAGAGAGTCTCTAGAAATAATGTCTAAAAAAGAAATAGTCTGTAACGATGTATTATCATATGATATCCACGCAGTTTGGAATGAATTAATGCATCATTGATTACCTTTCCCATCCCACCTTTTTTTTTTCCAAACCCTTGAAGTAAAATAGTTTATTCCGGGCAAGCAAGAAAACGCAAAGAAGTAACAACTCATCTCAACAGAATTAGTTTTTTCCACTGATGATGACCGGGTTTCGGTTGAAAACGTTTTGGAATTTTTTAAAAGGACTTTAATGTGCTTTTAAATGTTTTTTATGTATGTTTTTACGCACCTTCAAGCAATATATTTACATTTAGTTGTATCTTAATGAATGTTAGTTATTAAACAAGGTGAATTTGCACTGAAATTTTAACTTTTATTGTCGCTATTTAATCAAATTTTTACTTTTTGTGATAAAAACTGTCTTTTCAATACAAAATTACATTTACTTTTGTATCTAAATGTGATAGTTATGATTTTTATTATTATTATAAATGATAAATATGCATCGGCATTCTAAAAAATCTGCTAAATCTTTACAAATGAACAAAACACGTTGGTGTGATATTAAACATTTTCAAAGAAATACTAAAGTTTTATTTCCAAGTAGTTCTGATACCAGACAGCGAAATATTTCTTTTTCGAATAAATATGAATGAGATTCCATTGACGAATCCATATTATTGTCAATTTTGCTTTTAAGATTTTTATGTGAAAAAAATCCGATAGTTTGAAAATCTGCATTTGTATGTAGAATGTTATTTTAATTGTTTTATTTTCACTCAAAAGTAAGTAATGTTATTGCCATAAATTACATATCCAATCATAAGTGATCCAACGATAAGACTAATAAATGTCATTTAGAGAAATAATAACTCGTAATAACAATATTTATATTAAATGTATATTAAATTAAATTGTACTTTAAAAAAAGTACACATTTTTCGAATTACAACTTTCTGTTAGTTTTCAGTTAAAAGCTCATAAATAATAGTAAAATAAGAATATATACCTTCCTTAACACTATTTTGCAGTTGTTTGTGTCTAATGAAGTATGCATAAAACTGATAACCAAAAAAACTGATAATTTAATAAAATTTTTGTCGTCCGTCTGTCTGTTTGTCCAAGCTCTAACTCGCATAAATATACTTGGATCGCCATGTACGAAAAACCCGCAGAAATATTTACGTCATGGTGGATGCTCACATGTTTTATACCAACAATATGGAAATATATGCTGAAACGCAACCCAATGGTAATTTTTCAATAAGCAACAAGCCGCTAGGTGTTGTAAAAAGATTAACAACACCCATTTACAACACTGAAAGAAACGTGACCACAGACAGCTAATTTTCAAGTTTTGATTTAATGCGATATCTGGCTGTAAAAAAACTATCATTTGTTGGCACTTAAAAGAATTAATAAACCTCAAATTCCTGATCAGTTCAAGCTGACAAAAAAGAGGGAACGAGTCTCTTTAATACGAGTCTCTTCGATTTTAGAAAATATATGCCATTTATTTCGGGCCTTGATGATGACGCATCAATTGATGAAGACACAGGGGACCAATAGAAATCCGAGACTATTACGTTTTACAACCTTACCTAGGAAGATGTAGACACAGTGGACAAATTCTTTGCTTCCTATAATGTTTCCAGTAACAAAAGACGCTGGTCTCTTGTGAGTTTTTTTCCTGTATGTTGAATGTAGTTGCAATATATTGCTACATTATTCATTAAATAAACAGCAAAAAAATTACGGAAGAAAATACCTGAGACAGCAAATGCTCTTACAAAAGAAAACATTGAGAGAAGAGCACTTACTTCTCTGTAAAATGAACTGAAACTAAAACTGTTACAGCGAAAAGCAGACCCAGATGTCGAAGAAGTGGAAGAAATAACATCAGAGACAAATCCTGCCAAAATGACAAACGCACTAGAATCACGAGGTTCTGCTGTGAGATTTGCCAAAAATGTATATATTTGCAGCACTCTAAACACATTTGCCCAGATTCAAACGCTACAATGAGATAACTATACAACTAATTTCTTCCTTTCTATATCTAAATTTGAATTATTTTTTTACTTCCATATTATTTTTTGCACTTTTATATTACAAATGTAAGTTGTTCAGTCGAAATATCGACAATTTCATTTATTTTATTTTTAAATTATTTCAATAAATCTTTGGTCAATTTATATTGTTGTTGTTATTTATGTCTATATTGTTTCAATTTCTCTTTAAGTAAAAATGTTTAAATTAATTTTATTTATTAACCATACGCTAATTACTATATAATTTTAATTATTACATTCTTGAAAACATACATTTTACAATAGAGTACCTGGCAAATGCACGCGACCGGTCATGTTGGTATGGTGGGCGCGCCTGATGGAAGGCTAAAAATATCGGACTTTCAAATGAATAGTCAGATGATTGTTAAAATGAAATACTTGTCTTACAGGTGAATTCCAATGCAATATTAGAATATCACTATTGCCGGTTAGAAATATCACTACTTCCGAATAGAAATATTTCCGTTATTAAAAGGCAGAAAATTCCCAAACTATGAGACAACGATTTGGAAATATTAGTACTCAAAAATCAGATGGTTTTGTAGTTACTATAATGATATTAAAAACATTTTGTTTTATTTGAATAATATTTTCATTAAGATGCACATGGTCCAATTTTCATTGAGTCGAAATTCATATTCAGAGATATAGTGCATTTACAATAAAGCTGAAAAAGACATTGTATACATTTTTATTAAAGAAATCGCAATACGATTATATTATCCCGACAGCCGTGCTTTATAATATAATCCGATATTATTATAATAAAGTAGATGTTATATATGATAGCATATTTTAATTTTTAATACTTTTGTGTAAAACAAACAAAAACAATAATTATTATTTTTATACATAGAGATCTATGTATAAAAATGATAAATGATGGTAAGTTAAGTAATTCTTTAATGCGAAATAAAGAAAGAAACCTGATCATTCGAAATAAAATATTACAATTTCAAGTAACTAGTTAGTCTCCAGTCATTACGCATCTGTTATCAGAAAAATAAGTTGATTTTCATCATTTAATTAATTATTTGCTAGATAATGAATTGTTTATGTTTTATAAATGAAATTTTAATGATATTAAAAGACATTATCAAATGTTATTAATCGGATAATATTTTCATGATCCAATTTTTTTTGAGCAAAACCTGCAATGAAGAGACATAGTGTACTTCCATCAAAGCTGAAATTATTGAATTCTGTCTGCAATTATTAAAAATATCATGTGATTCGTTACAAAGTACAGTCTTAGAACAATGCATGATAATATATTCGAAATCTGTAATACCTGATAATATAATTATATACCTGTTTCTGTCGAAGAAAATCTTTAAATATGTCCAACCATAAAAAAATGATAAATGATGATAAGTAATGTGCTTTCGCTATGAGAGAAAAAAAGAAAACTGATGAATCGACTTTAAGTACTATATTTTCAAGAGACTCGTTACTCATGCATCGCTATATATTTGTTCTCAGATAAACATTTTTGTTTTTCATCATATCTTTATTTATTTTCAGGGAAGTGTCCTGTGATGACATGTGGAAAGTTTAATAGCTCACATCCTAACAACATTCAACTAAATTTTGTTACATTTGAATAAAGTTTTCATGAGAAGGTCATGATCCAATTTCCTTTCAGTTCAATTCACATTTAGAAGGCTCATTGTACTTGTATCAAAGCTTAATTTATTTAAATTCTGCAATTTGATAAATCGTGCGTTCTGTAACAAAGTAGCACATTCTTATACTAATGTTATATAGGAATATATAATCAAAATTTTAATGTTTTTCTGTAAAAGAGGGCACAAATACAGTACGATGAGCAGTTTAAAACAAGAAACGGACTATGTTTAACCTAAACAGATGGGACAGGGCGTTGCTCGATTACTGTCTAGGTAAACACCTACCACAACCTTTGAAAAGTAATTTCTTTCTTTTTTCTAACAGAAATTCTCTTTTTAATGAAACCGAAAAATGCTTTTCGAAAAGAATTGGTGGACGTTTGCTTATGCGTTACTAAGAATACGGTGGAATTTTCAGCCAGTGTGTAAAAATGTTAAAATACAGTGGAATACTATGCACAAATAACATTAACAATATTTCAGCATATAGATGTTTCGGGGTTAAAAATACTTCGAGGTCAGAATACCATCCACTTTTGCCCTGATCCATGGGCTTCTTTGCTCACTTTTACCATTTTTACCATTTTCCATTCACATCGTTTTAGTTTACCTTTAAATGCATTTGTCATTTTTAAACTACATAAGTCCAGCATTTTTTAATTTACTTTTTTGTTGCAAACATACCCTGGAAAATAAGCTCACATGCAGGACCTGATTACCGACGGAGCAAATTTCTACCAGTAAATTTGATTAGAAATTCACCTTTTTCATGCCGATTTCTTTTCAAAAATGAGGCACAAATTTCTATGCGCTTTTACTGATGGAAATTTGAACGGCGGTAATCAACACATGCTCACATGTGCCATAAAAATTACATAGGTTTATTTATTCGTTCCCACCATAGCTGCCAACTTTTACGCTTTTTTGCTACCACTAAAAATTAACAGAAATTTTTGCCTTATTGAATCACGTGAGTTTTGGAGATTTAATAATATAAAATTTACTGTAAAATTTTAGTGGTAGGAAAAAAGCGCAAAAGTTTGCATATATGGTTTCCACACAAAAGCCACAGTAAAACTGCTGTTTATTTCAAAAAGAGTATTAGTCAATAACCAAGATATTTTCCAATACCCAACAGCAGAAAAAGAAGATAATGTGATAGAATATGATGGTGAATATGACTATGCGACTTTTTGTCAACTCTTGAGATGCAGGCGTTAATGCATTATACATATTTTATCAAATACCGAACATAAATATGATTAATAACTTTTTGCGTATTGTTCCTAGTGCCTAAATCCCATTTGAAGTCGGTAGTATAGTACCAATCTCAAAACTTTCTTCTGTCTCATACGTGTTAATACGTCAAAATTCGCACCGACGATAAAATTAATATTTTTCGACAATCTATTCTATGTCATCTGCTTGTGAATCGCCACGTCACCTAAATGCGACGCACCATTCACTGCACACGCAGCCCAACGACGAAATGGACAACCCAACAACGAAAAAAAGTCGAGAAAATCGCACACAAATTGCTATCACAGCTCTCCCTTCCGGCAGAATACGCCCAAATTTAAGTGAGACCTGCTGGCCATAGCCAAAAACATATATATATTAAATTTGGTTCAATTCTATACATACCTTCATACACTTCTCGATTATATAATAATGAAAATGGAACAAAAATTGATATCACAGCGTCCCCTTCCGGTGGAATATCCCAAACAAAACTGGGACTTGTTGGCCATTGCCAAAACATATAATTGTAATTTGTTTCAATTCTATGCAACACTTGATATACTTTTCGATGATACAAAGAGGACACATACACAGACACAACGACAGAATTCTAAAAACATATTTTTCGTGATCTCTGACTTCTTAAGGAGTCACGTACTGTTTGAACTCACAAAATACATGAAAAAGGGACCTCTATAAGAACTATATTAACTCCATACTTAATTGACTTTGAATTATAAAATTTTAAACACATATTAATAAAGGCTAATTTTATAAATTAAATTTCTCAAACAATGTACACACTCATATAAAGCTTTTCAATTTATTTTAAAATATAACACAGTTTTTACGAAATAATTATTCTTGCATGAATTGAGTGCATGATTGTTAACATTTGAATTGCTAAAAGTAGCCAAATTTGTTGTAATGAGTATAGATATAATGTGCTCTCAAAATGGCATACAATGAAAAAAATATGTAGATCCCGAGAAATTTTTCTTTAAGAGAAATTTGAAATATCGAGTTCTTTTTTAATGCAAAAGTAGTCATGAATTCTAAACTTGTTACTGGACAAACATAATAAGTCATTTTTTGCATCTATATGGTTAATACATTCAATCAAAATTTCATGAAATTCTAACGCACCATATTTCAGTAATAGCGCATGCATTGACCAAAATTGCCGTTTTGAGAAAATTGACTATAAAAGATCCTTGATCATATAAAGCCCCTTGATCATATAAGAAGAACTTAGACTGTTTTAGACATAACGCCTCTTCTAAAGAGAACTTTTACATGGGGTTTATTTTAAAATGTTCCTAAAAACCTTTTAAAGAAAAACTAATAAAAAATCGAATTTTTGAGAGTTTAAACGATACTTGACCCTTTAAACGTGTAAATCCGTCAAGAAAAAAAAGAAATCGAAAAAAAATTCGATTAAAATACTTTATTCTATTATAGATAGAAGTAAATAATAACCAAAATACATAGGTTCTTTATTATTAGTTTAGTTTAATTTTTATAAAATAAATAACAGTTAACCGGCTGACAAATTCAATTATTAAAGAAATATATTGAGTACACTTTATCATTCGTATGGCGCACTATTCTTATTGATTCTTGAATGTCTTTTTAATCTGTGACTTATGTAATTTTTGAAATGACTATTCAATTGAACTGATGAAGTGGTTTCGGAAACCCTTAAATATTTATATGCTGAAATAATTTTAATATTAATGTTTACTTCTAAAAAAGGTTAAAACACGCTTTAATTTGTACCTATAGAAGGTAAGTAGGTAATGTAAATTTTAAAGGTGTTCAAAATAATGTTGTGTATGATGTTATGTTAATGTAATTAAATAACCCTACCATTAATTTTTAAAAACTTACACTTTTGTAATTTTTATACAACTTTCTAAACATACGAGATCAATAAGATTTTTTTCGATTACTTCAACAAGGTCACTCTAAAAACTGGATAGCTGTATCTCTTAAGTTAAATGAACTTTGATAAATCAAAGAAGCTGATATAGACCTGTTTTTTGTATATTTTATACGACTATTTTATTAATTCAAAAAGGGACCATTTGCAAATTGCTGATAGCGTTCTTTAAATCAAAAATATTTTATAGAATTGGGGAAAACTGGATCACAAACACAGACAGAAACCATGTAAAGAGACAAATGTAGTTATAAAACATTCTCACTATGCGATATGCAGGTTATCACTATACGATATGCAGGTAATCGAATTTTTAAATTTTGCTAATAAAATGGTAATAGGTTTGTGTCTGACACAGTCCAAATATTTATAAATTTCCATAATATTTTTATGAGTTACATACAAAGGCCGTTCGCACATTTTTTAAGCAATTTTATTATACTATAAAAAAAATCATAATTTGCTGCGAAAAGAAATGTTTTTTACAGCAATTCCGTTTATGAAAATATAAATTAACAACTGCTATCTGAAAATTGTGTTTATATGCAACATGGCACGTTTAAATAATGGATTTATAGAGCGCTGTGTTGCAACTGTTTCCATAGAAAATTAGAGGAACTTCGGGTATTACAGGGTTCGTACGGCTCCTGGAATTTTGCGACCAGAAAACTCTTTGGTAGCAGTATTTTCTTACAGAAAATCTCTCCTTAAAAGAAGGCGAAGTTTCGCGAGTTTAACCTAGATTTAGTTTTCTACAAAGAAAATACTGGTGAAACGGTACATACGTATTGTCCGTGCCAGTTTTAAGCCAACTGCGCCAGGCATGGAGCCAATATTACTAATTACAGTAAGCCTTATATTTTGTTTTCTTGTTGCATGGTACATGCCTGAGAATAATCTATCTATAATATTATTCTTTCTTATTTACTATGCTATTTACCATTTATTAAATTTACTAAAATAATGTTATATACTATTTTTAACAATGTTATAAATTTAATAAACATATATTACATTTTATTTATTTTATATTAATTACCATTTTTAACAATGTTATTTGATAATGTTAAATTACTGCATTTGAAAACGTGATTGGCAACGATAAACACGATTGGTACTTGGCAACCATTTTTGGCGATCAAACTCCTGGCACGGATAATACGTAAGTACCGGTGAAACTCCTGGAAAATTCCCTGATCCGTACGAACCCTGCATTATGAAGCAGTATTTACATTTGGAGCAATCAACATCCCGATATTTTTGAAACCCGAAAACCGAATACAATTACAAATTTCAACTATCTTCGAATAGTTTTTATAGATACAAATTATTTTACGAAATGTCATCACTCGCAAACAAATAATAACAATAATAAACATACTTGATGGTATTGTGTGATATTCGAGAAATATGGTTTAGGGGTTGAAAATAAAGAAAACGAACAAAATTTGGAATAAAACAGATGTAATGGTATTAAGAGAGCAGGATCAAAATATAGTATCTAGGTAGTCAGTGAATATACTCCAGTTCATACTTCAGATTTGCACAAATCACATGTATAAGGATCTGTCTTTACGCTACCATAATCATGAAGTATTATGATATATTGGTATACCATAGGTTTTGAACAACTTTTTCCGAGGAGCCTATAGTCATCTACCACACATCCCCAGCACATAGCAAATGGTGAAAATAGAACCCGACACCGCCGGATTGGAAGAAGAAACTATACTTTGAAACTACTTGAATCCTTGTTTTTGTTTATTGGTGTGAATCTCTTGATTTAAAACAAGTATTGCATCATAATATATGTTTAATTATTACGTTTAATTTATGTTAAATTATTACATTATGTTTAATTTCAATGTAAAAATATTAATTGTCGGGGAAGGTGGCCTAAAATGATCCCCTTAAGGGAAAAACGTGTGTAAAATAACATAACTCTTTAAATAAAACTTTGCCCCTTTGCTAGTATGTTTTACACTATGTTTTGCGATATAAAAATATTTTTATAATATTTTAAACCCAAATTGAGTAATGAAAAAAATAGATGTTATAAAAAGTGTCCAAAGGATAATTTTACTCTCACTAAAGGTCAAAATGATCCTTCATTTAAAAATAATCGTAAATTGTATTTTTATCGGCAACATAAATGATATAAAAGTAATTATGGCAATACATAAGTGTACTTCGTATCTAAAAACATACTCAACTTAAAAAAAAACGCAGTCATATTTCTGTACTCTAAAGACTGTAAGCTAAATAAATATGAAAGTTAGCGCCTACCTTGAGAAAGATGTTGTAAAAACCAATTTTTCAAAGAATTCTATTCAGACGCGTAATATTGCATATCAGAACTAGTTTACGTGTTATCTGTAGATAGCGTGACCTGTCTGGAAAAAAACATATGTGGATCGTTTTGCCCATTAGGATCATTTTAGGCCACCTTCCCCTAATAATGAATATAGAATATTAAACAATTAGCTCCTGAAACTTTCCAAAGACGAAAAACAAATATTTATCCACACAACGCGCCCTGACGCCGACCGACCAACTATGCGTTCTGGAGGACATTCTGGAAACGATCTTATGACGTTCGTAGTTTATGATAAGGCCGTTTGGTGGCAGCACTTTACCAAACAGAAACCTTGGTATTACATATTACCCGACTATTCCATAATACCGGACTATTCCATAATACCCGACTATTCCATAATACCGGGCTATTCCATAATACCCGACTATTCCATAATACCGGACTATTCCATAATACCCGACTATTCCATAATACCAGACTATTCCATAATACCCGACTATTCCATAATACTCGAAGTTCCTCTATTTATATTCAGCTATTAATAAACTGTTAAAGCTATGATTTTTACAATAGCTACAGCCGCGTTACGTAGTATTGACAATGAACAATAAAATAAAAGCCAAAGTCTTACTTCCAATGGAAAAAATTGTTCCAAGAAAAAACAAAATTTTTCTTATATTGCACCAACATACGTTTCGAAATTAAAAGAATGGATATTTCGTTTTGCAATTTATTATATAATCATCTGAAACATAGCAAACAAACAAAATGGCAAAACGATAAAATTAAGTTTGCTGTAAGCTGCGTTCAATAAAATTAGAAAATTGGCAACATACACACGTATGGAACTTTCTTCCAATATATATGTTCCCCCAATATGATGTTTTTAACATAAAAGCAAAAATCGTAGTTTGGTTGATTTTTGCTCATTTTAAAATCCACCGTTCCCTTAAGGGGTATATTCCTGTATTCACATTATATTGAGATAATTTAGCAATCACCTTTTAAGAAATTCATTTTGAAATGTTGAAAGTATGCATATTTTATATTTTATGCTCAGGACACAGTTAGAAAAAAAATGGAGAATTTTTTTATCTCTTACCAAAATAAAATATCATCCTACTATGTTTAAAAATAACATTACTTTTAGCAAATTATTTGTGAAATGAAAATTGCAATTTTTTCAGCGACAGGTATTAATTAATTTAATTTCTTTCTAAAGAAAATTAAATTAAAAATACTGCAGCTTAAAAAAGTTTTCTTTACTAAAAAAAAAAGGTTTCTCTTCGAAAAATTAATCAGATTAATTAAAATTCCGTGGATTTTCTTAATAAAAATCCGCATGGCGTTAAAAAAAAACTCTTTCTAGAAATATTTTGAGATTAATTAAAATTTATTTTGAATTAGATTTCAGTTAAAAAAAAAAAAATTTTTCTTAAACAAATACATACAAGGAATAAAAATAAAACTTTGAATAATGTTAAATAAAAATAATTTATTGCTAATAGACGAAAATGATAATGGTATTCTCCATATTAAAAAACATTTCTTAAGCCCTTTTACAAACAAATCTTTTTTCCACTTAACAGCAAGAAACATTCTGGCAAATTCACGGACGCACTTTTAAACGTCAAAATATGAACATAGCAGGCATAACTATTGACGTGATTTAGAATCAAATAAAGATTTTTATTTTTCCATAAAAGTGTTACATGTTTATTTTAAATTGACCGCTGTCTAATAGTGACGTTTTACAAGCAGTATTGTCCATAATTTCGATCCATAACGTCTAATTACTTTCTTCTATCTTTATAAGAAAAAAGTATTGGATTCATGAAAATTTTCGACTTCCGGTTTTCGACGGATTTATACTTTTTAGAAGATTCTGAACACGCTTTGACTGTGTTTAGAAAATATCTGTCTGTGACACTTTTTGTCTGTCTGTATGTGACAAACATTTTATGGGCGCTCTATCTCCAAAACTAATGCACGAAATTTAATAACACTTTAGATTCAGTTAGTCCTTGATATAAATTGGTGCTGATTAGTTTTTGGTATAAATCCCCCAACAGGTGGCGCTGATATGCTGAATTTGTCGCTATTTCCGCAATAGCTCTATCTCATGAACTAATGCACTGATTTTCACCAAACTTCAGATTCAGTTAAACCTTGACATCAGTAGGCACTGATTAAGTTTTGATGTAGATATGCCAACAGGAGGTGTTACTATGTTACTTTTTTTTATGATTTTCACAATAAGTATGTCACTAGAATTTCATCAAACTTCAAATTTTATTAGACGTCGACATAAATTGTTATTCATTAGGTTTTGGTGTAAATCTTCCAACAAGTGGCGCTGCTATTCTGCATTTTTTAGGATATACACGACTTTAGCGATAGTCATATCTCCAGAACTAATGCACGGAATTTTATGAAAATTTAGATTCAGTTAAACCTTGATACAAATTGGTGTTATTTAATTCGTTTTTAGTGTATGCAAAATCTCTGTGGGGTAGAAGAAAGTTTTGGGATTGGCACATCCGACAAGTTTTACAATATTTTCCGAAAGTCTCTTTACCTTTTCGAAAACTGAAAAGTTCTATTTGTTCTTATTCCAATAAGAATGTCAACCAAATTTACCCATTTACGAATAAAAAAGAACTGTGGAATGTGTCAGAAAGCTATCATTTAGAACTTGTAGGTATGCTGCACTTCATGCACTATTTGATGCTTTATTTCATGTCTTACCATCTTTACTGGAACTGGATCTTTTGACATCGACAGGATTCCAGCGAGAAAAAACAAGTTGGAAATTGCACATCAAACGGGACATATGAGGTGCGTTCGTATTATAACTACTTTCAGTGAAATGAATTATATCGTCTTTTATTATGATATGCTTAATTTCCGTAATAAAATAAGTACATTTGAAGTTGGCAACATTTTATCTTTTTACTGAAAATTCCAATGGGAAACTTAAGTCTAGCTTTGAAAATTTTACAACTTGAAATCTTTATTTGAACTCTTTTTCTATTTAATACCTATTTCTCCGAAAACATCTATCCAAAAAACTGTCGTTAAATTTTATGATTGCTATAATTAAGTAATTTTAGTATACGAATTCGGTTTTTGAATCCACTAATACGGAAATAATATGACTCCATCTTAAATAGAACGTAATCACCATAGCCACCTAAAATCATTATTTATCATGGGATATCATTGAATTAATTACGTATGGTAGGATTTAATAGAATGAAGAACGTGACTATAACTTGTTCATAGAGTTTATACAATATCATATACGTCATATATGACTATAACGTCATAGATGTCAAATAATTTGGCGATACATCTCGGTCGCTTGACGATTAATCCTCGGAAACTGCTATAACAAGGAAGTACCGATTTTTAAAAATTTAAATTATTTAATAAATATGTTCATTAATATCTTTTTGAGTTTTGAATCGATTTTCATAAAATTTGAAATGACTCGACTAAATTCTGCAACTATTATATATATTTAATTTCAAACCATTCGGTTGGGTAGCTTTTGCGCTGTTATTTATGGACAGACGGACGGATCAGACGACGACTATAGGTGATACGTATTTAATATAATTACGACCGTACCTAAAAATATATTTGCAACCGAAACGTGCTACTTGTACAAATTCTTTCAGTTAAGGCTGTTCTCTAATTCAAACTAGTAATTTTCTGAAATATTCTTAATTTCCACCTAAATGCATACAATTGGCAGCAGATATTACTTAGGAACTACTAAATCAAATACAGTTTTCCATTTTTCCATAATGGCAAAGGATTTTTTGGAAAATTCTTTAAAATTTGACCTCTTGAACAAAATTTTCAAACACGTTTAAGCCCAAAAATTACGTTATGAGGTAGCAATCGCTTATAATTCAAGATGTAATTTATTTATCGAAAAATGAAAAACATTTTTTCATTCCTTATTGCTTTAATAATTATGCTTTCCAATTTCATGCTTTTGCATTTAAAAATGAGTGAGTGAATGTGTCAAAATATTCGCGTAGTTGAGCATGCACACATTTATTTTTTCATTTATTTTAATTAATTAATTAATTAATTAAAATTTTTTAATATTAATTATATAATTATATAATTAATTAATTAATTTTTTAAAGTTTTTAAATTAATTAATTACTTATTATTAATTTTTTCTACACATTTATAAGCAGTACATTTATAAGCAGCTCACATTTATAAGTAGCTCCGGAATTTTAGGCTCCGATTCAGAAATTTTGATGTAAAGAGCTTCTTCACAAATGAATGTGATTAATGTTAGTTTAACAAATATGTAATTACAATTATTAAGATCTGTCCCATTACTCTATTAATAGTCAAGGGTTTCTGAAATCGTCTAATTGGGTTCCTTAATCAAAACTGTTTTCGATGAATAAATTTAATTCAAAGATAATACCAAATGATTATACACACTGGTAATATAAAATATTTGAACTAAAGAACACTAAGAATTCATCTATACGCTCTGAGATTTTCAAGGTTGATTACTGTTCGTATGGTGCTTGAAATTGAGCATAACTATTTCCGAGTAGTAATATTAATCTTATTTAATTGCAGAGATCTGTGACTAATTAAGGCGAAGATTACTATTCAGAAATAATGGTTCTCAAACTCAAGCATCTATATAAAACCTGTTGGTGGTATTTTGCATTATTGCGTCAGTATGAGAGATAAAATTAACTTGTTATTTAATCAATCTAGTTTGAATTGCAATGGACTATAATGTTTAAAAAGGTACAAATTGTTCCGTTAGGTTGTACACTTTAACATCTAATTATAAAATCTAGAACAAAATACTAAAAGTATTTTATTAAAATTAATTTCTGTGAAAAAATAAGTATTACACACAATGTAATTATCTTAAAGTATCTTAATACAAAAATTCTCTTAGTAATTTAGCTGTTTCATTAAGCAAAATCATTGCTTTACAATTATTTTAAGTTCGGTCAATTAGAACTTGGTTTTATTTTTCATGAAAAATATTTGTGCATTTACGTAAATCCAATTCATTTTCTCATTAATTTATTTTCAAATGGAATGGATATTTCGTAATAAATGTTTCAAATCTTAGTATTCTAATAATTTAGTTAGAAACAATTTTTCGTTCATAGCATGAGCTCGTATCTGCCTTTTAATAACTATCCATAGTATAACTGTTTGTACAATTAATTAAAGTTTAATAAAAAAAACTCATTAGTAGAAAAGCACAATTTTCAAAACTATTAAGCATCTATGGTGCAGTTTTACTCTAAATTTCATAGAATTTTGACCTCCCAAAAATGTTGCAGTCATTTTGTAATTTCGATATGATCAAAATTTCTATTAATTAATTTAAAAATCATTTTAATAATACAAAATTTATTTTTTCATTTATCAACTACTAATGAAATTCGCATTAGTTATTAATTTCGCTATTGATGAAATTCGCATACATATGTATTAGATGTCTTGAAAACAATTGGTATATTTTATAAGGATTAAATAGATATATTTTAAACGATTTCTATGAAGGAAAAATTTTCAACAGATAATTGTAATTGTTTGTTAGTATATGAAATTAATTACTTGTCGATTGAAGATTTCTGAAAATATTAATAGTTCGTAGTCCTAATTAACAAGAAAATAATCGTTTTCAATAGAGCAAATTATTTATCTAAATATTAATATGCCCAAATAACATACTTTTGCTTTAATTAAATGTTCACCGTAATGAATCAAATATGGAAATTTAATGCAACATCATAATGAAACTACTGAAATTAATTTTGCTAACTTATTTTTTATGGTAAACTAAACAGATTTTACTTTGGAGAACGTTCTTGAAAAGTTAAAACAATAAAGATAAGCAGTAGGGCAAATTAGATAAGTTTTCATATTGCATATATAACTCTTGAAAATGTCATAAAGTTTAATTAGTACCTTAAAAAAAATTTCCGTGAAAGAACATGCTGCAAGATTCAACTTAATTAGTTTATTATAATAAGAGATTAGATGCTTGTTATCTGTAAAATGGTTTCTGAAGATTTTATTAATTAGAAGTCTTGATTAACTAGAAAAATGTCTTTTTCGACGGATAAATTAAATCCATATAAATTATCAATGTTATTAGAAACATCCTTTTGCTATAATGAATATTTGTCTCATTGTTAAATTTCTATAATCATTTAAATAAAAAATAAAAGCTTTAGCCAAAATTATAACAGTAAGAAAGTGTCCGTTGTCCTCAGCTCAAGTGATGGAACTCATATATCCTTTGCAAAACACAAGAACGAAAAATCATGCGTCAAGCATAGATCATGAAACACTTTCCAACACAGCCAGAAAACTGTAATGAAAGTTCACCTTTAACTAAGGTGAAAGAGGATATGTAAGTAAAAAGTTTAGAAAACATATAACACATTGAAAAATACAGCTTTCGAAATTACCTTCCAGTGTCAAAAAAGTAGTTGAATTATTCTTTGCAGCCCTGTATAGGATCAATAGATGTGGATATACAGTATGATAAAATTTATTTTAGTTAGAATACCCACATTTAGCAATTTTTGCCAATCAATGGAAATGCACTCGAAACCTTTTGTACAACGCTGTATATTATCTGAAGACTTTTGTACACACCACATATTAAGCTAAAAGGCAACTTAAAATTCAGTCGCAGCAATTACCAACCGTAAACGACAATGTATATTTTGCTTTGCGCAGCCCTGTGTATAAATTTATTTATATTCCACAAACTTCTATTAGTCTACTAAATATAGTTCAGCAGGAAGATGCGTAAACACAATTAAAAACTACCCTTAAGCAATTCACTCCCATAGTCTGTAATACTTACGAATTACCTTGTGTAGCCCTGTATATAATCAACCGAGTTTATAAACACATACGTACTATGAAAAAATTTAGTTAAACTTAAAAACACTAACCAAAGTTGAAAACGCACTTATCCCACATAGACTGTAAATATCGCACATGTACTGTAACCGATATCTTTTGTATGTCCCTGTAAATAAACGCAATGTACGCACGAGAGCAATTTATAGTGCACCTCAGTAATGCATATGATTTTCATTATGTTTGAAATCGTGAAATATCACTAAATTACACTGCAAACGATTTTCCCCCATAGAAAGATGTGTAACAGAATTATTTTGTTTGGCCCTGTAAATGAATAATAAATGCTTTGTATCCCATATTATACAAAAAGCACGTTTTAATGCGCTTCATAATTATATATCAATTTCATTATGTTTTAAATGACTATCTAGCGTCATCAAAATGCACTTGAAACTATTAGTCCCTTTGACTGTAATGTAAGGGAATACTTTTGACTGTCGCTGTACAAAAACTATAAGTGCTACACATTTCAGTTGGAATAGGGAACATGCTATATTGAACGACAATAACATACAAAAATTTCATGGCAATCGGAGCATATACACGGGAGTTAGAGAACGGACAGACGGCCAGACGTCAGACGGTCAGATGGCAGACGGCCAGACAAATCGAAGTCATAAACACATTTCAACTATTTTGGAAAGTGTTAAAAGGAGTTTAAAAATAGTGAAATGCAAATGGGAAAATTGAAAAGAACGCTCCTAATGATTAACATTAGTTTGCGATTGTTTTCGCATGACTACACTGTAAAAAAAAATCCTGAGGTTACTAAATTTTTTTTAGTATATTTGTATTCCACAGATTTTTTTAGTAACCGGTATTATAAACCTGAATCGTTGCTAGCTATTTTCTAGTAATTCTTAGAGATTTTCTTGTAACTGAGCAAGAATACAAAAAAATTTTTAGTAATTGCAAAAATCAATGAGAAAAACTAAAATATTTTTAGTAGATTTTTAGTGTAGTGTGTGTAGTCTCGTAATTGTTGAGGTGGACTGTTCAGACTTCTCGTGAAACAGTACTCTCACTTTTTTGAACGGTTTCTTGTTGAAAAAATGAATTTTGAGAATGAATAACTCTCTTCCGGTAAAAACACCTTGATGATGTATCATACGCATGCGAATTTCTCGACATTATTCTGAACTTCGATTGCTTTGCCGCTAAGATAGCAAACTCCAGTATTGCACCAGACGCTTTTAAAAAGCTTCTTAGGCTTTTATTATACATATATAGATTGGTTAAGTCCATATGTAGATTATTTAATCCACTAGCGATTTTTGCGGACATCCTGTATGAGCCGCAACTCATACTCTCTTTTGAGTTGCATATTTAACTAATGAGCTACGATGGATAATAAAAGGGTAGAAATAAGAAACGTAATTTTTATGGTTCTACTGTTCAGATTGTGATGCTGAATTTTGTGCAGCAACTTGATTTCACATTTTACATTTGCGATCCGGTTATTTTTATAACTATGGAACTAAGAAAGTATGTAAATATTTAGAATAAAAATATAATGTACTGTGCAATATAAAAGCTAACTGTTACTTGCACTTTATATTATATTACATTATATTATATTATATTATACTAGCTGACCCGTTCGGTGATGGCCGGGTAGACTGTCGTTCAAAAATATTCAAGCAGAGTGGATGTCATAAAAAAAGACTGAATAATATTTATTTACACTAAAAAAATTAAAAAAAATTAAATAAGAGCTAAAATTTCAGAAATATAACAGTTACGTTTAAAAAATGAAACAGCCAGGGAAAATTATTACACTTACTTTTAAAGAATGAAAAGGTCAGGGAAGTTGCACAATAACAGTTATGCTCCAGAACGTTTAAATCAGTAATTTGGATTTCAGAAGCAACGCGTTCGTCCATGCGACGATTATTAAGCCTATTTTGGCGATCGCTTATGCTCTGTGTTTGACGGCGTCCTCTATCAATCTATTTCGATTTTCTCTTCTTAATTCGGCTTCTTCTTCACTTTCAAGCATGCGTCGAGATCTTTTACGGGCATTTCTAATGATATTTTGACTCTCCATAATCGCAGCGAAAGAGCGAAACGTAAATAAACCCAATTTATCTCCTCTTAAATCCTGTCAAAGGACTTTTACACAATAACCAATGAGATGCGTTTCATTCGAGCATTGCCTTTAAACAATTAACAAATAATCTCAATTTCTGTGCCACGTACGATACCGTAACATATATATTATATTATATTATATTATATTATATTATATTATGTATATTATATTATATAATAAATGGTGTCCATATATGACTGTCCCGGTTTCTTTACCTGATAACGTTTGATTTAAGTATATGACGAAAAATATTATTACATATTCGTAAATTACAACACAACAAGTTTTTTGAATAAAAAAATTCAAGTTACACATGCGTAATGTTGCAACTATTAGCGTTATTAATGAAATATAACGATTACAATCAAATAAAAATTAATATTAAAATTTTATCAAATTTATCAAAAAAATATTACTGAATTGTGTAATATCTATCTATCTAATTTTGTACTCATAATATATTAACAGCGTTTTGATAAATTTGATAAAAATTTTAATATTAATTGTTATTTGATTATAATCCTTATTTAATTAATAGCGTTTTGAGTTGCAACTTTGTTTGTGTAATTAAAAAAACTTTTTGGATTGTAATTTATAAATATGTAATAATATTTTTGGCCAAATTCTTAAATAAAAAGTTATGAGGTAAGGAAAACGGGACAATATTTTATGGACTCCATTTATTATATTGTATTATATATACCATGGAGTTTGAATTTACGAATATGTAATAATATTTTTTTCAAATTCTTAAATCAAACGTTATGAGGTAAGGAAACCGGGACAATCATTTATGGACACCCGTTATTATATTGTACTCTATATACCATAGAGTTTGAATTTACTAATATGTAATAATATTTTTTCGAATTTTTAAATCAAAAGTTATGAGGTAAGGAAACCAGGACAATCATTTATGGACACCCGTTATTATATTGTATTATATATACCATAGAGTTGTAATTTACGAATATATAATAATATTTTTCGTCAAATTCTTAACTCAAAAGTTATGAGGTAAGGAAAGTGCGACAATCATTTATGGACACCCGTTATTATATTGTATTATGTATACCATACAGTTGTAATTTACGAATAAGTAGTAATATTTTTTAAAATTCTTAAATCAAAAGTTATGAGGTAAGGAAACCGAGACAATCATTTATGGACACCCGTTATTATATTGTATTATATATACCATAGAGTTGTAATTTACGAATATGCAATAATATTTTTCTTCAAATTCTTAAATCAAAAGTTATGAGGTAAGGAAACGGGGACAATCATTTATGGACACCCGTTATTATATTGTATTATGTATATCATGGAGTAGTCTAAAAATGTAATTCGCATGGCCATGTTGAAAGCCAACATTAAAGTTATGGTTTATTTATGTTTTAATGCTTATTTAATTTTTATGGAAACAACTATTTACCAGTGGTGCTATCATGTTCCAGAAATACTAACATACAAAAACTAACATTAAAAACTATTTCTTACTCTGAATCCAGAGATAAATCGAATCTCTATGGGATTAATTTAGAATTTTACCGTTCCAATTTATTGAAATTTGTGTGTGCATTGTAATAATATTATTATTATGAAACCTAAAACTAAAAGAATTTATTAAATAAAATAAAGCACGTCATTAAATCTTAAAATTCATTAATGATTATAGTATTATTTCACTGAGCTTTTCAATAAGTATTATAGGATTATGTTCTCTTTATTCATTTAATATGCAAAGTGTTTGATTCAATTCAAAATAACGTTTGAAATTGCATTAATAAAAAAATATTTGTATTTTAATTCCGTTAAACTGATTTGAAAAATAACAAGATAATCGGATTTGAAGAAAACATCACAAGTTAATTTTAGGCTTAATATAGTGGAGATTATTAATAAATGGAATATATTTTCAGAATTTTGAGAATAAATTATAGTTGGGATAAATGCATCAAATTAAATCACATCATCTCAAGCTTACATCGGTTTTCGATATCGCTGTACTAAAAGTAATTAGTTTATATATTTTCTAAACTAGCAAACTCGCGCCCGGCGTTACCTGGGATTACATTGAAGTTTTTCAATTTTTTATCTTTTCATCAAAATTTAATTTATATGCTCGGAAAATAAAACAAAGAGAAACGAATACAAATAGGCATTCAATTAAAATAAAAAGTATCCGGATAAAATATTGTAATCCGGCTGCTTTTATACATGCCTGTAAACTGCCGGCCAAATTGGAAAATTTATCAATAAAGGCGAAAACTTGAATTCATTATCTATTTATAATATAAAGGATAAACGTGAACGTGCATAACGCTAACGTCATTTTGAGTTTGGCATATCTGAATATTGAATTTCGGTTTTTCAATTTTTTCTAATGCAATTTTTTAAACTTCTAAACATTCAATATACAGGGTGTTTCTAAATGAATATCGGGGTTTTAACGCTTGGTAGTATTTATTACATACAACTTAAAATTATAATTAATACATAAAATGAAAAAGCAACTCAAACAGTTTTACCTACAAGCTTACAAGTGTTCAATGTGAACACCTTTCGTCACACAGCAAACATGAAGTCGATAGCTCAGTTCTTCCCAAACGTTAATTAGTGTTTGTGGGGTAATTGTAGCAACAGCTGCCTCAATCCTGTTTCTTAGGTTGGGTAGGTCAGCTGGTAGCGGAGGCACATACACTCGATCCTTTATGATCCCCAACAGGTAGAAATCACATGGCGTCAGATCATGTGATTCTCTGGCCGTCAGATCGATGAGCGTTGCGTTTGGGAAGAACTGAGATATCGACTTGATGTGTGCTGTGTGACGAAACGTGTTCACATTGAAAACTTGTAAGCTTGTAGGTAAAACTGCTTGTGTTGCTCTTTCATTTTATGTATTAAGTCTAATTTTAAGTTTTTTATAATAGATACTACAAAGCTTTAAAACCCCGATATTCATTTAGAAACACCCTGTTTACTTTCAACATTTTCAACTTTTATATCGCCGTGTAAGGGAAAAATGTACTTTGAAATTCAATTTGTTGGGAAACTGTATCGCAATTTACTCATTTATTAAAATTTTTAAAATTTTTCAAGCATGTTTTTTCAAATCCATCTCTATCATGTGCAGGCTCCCTTACGGAAAATATAAATAATTCAGCATTTCTCCCGGGCTACTTTTCCATACCGGAATTAAAATTTCTTCTTTAAGAAGCAAAGAATGTGCGTGTGTGTCCAATGTGTCCTAAAGAGACAGCTGCACGGGGGGCTACAAAATTTGGTACGAAGGTACCTTTATGTATGTAAGTAGATATTATGCACCTCGTAGCCCGATTTTGGATTTTTTGATTATATTTGTTTTCAGTTTAATTGTAAATGCGGTTTTTAACATTTTTTCACATTTCGTAGGGAAAGGTTCCGCGTAGGGGAGGAGATAAATGGCGCTGGAGGTACCGATAAACCAGGTTCCGATTTTTGAAAAAATCGGTCTGTAACTAGCCGAGATATTAATTAAAAACCTCAATAAAAAAGCATTTATTTATTTATTTATTTATTTATTTATTTTTTACAAAATGGTAAAAGCAAACTTTTTCCTAGCGGAAATGACAGAAATTGAGAATTTTTACTAACCAGCGAATATTAAGAAAACTAATTAAGATATCGATTTTAAAATTTCAGAACATAAGTAGAAAACTATTTTTCATCAATGCATAATGTTTTGTGAAAATCGGACAGTAATTTTTCTTCTTATTAGCAAAATATTAATTGGCGCCAGAGATATTTTCATACAAAATCCAAGAAATACACAAATAGGTCGTGATATTCATTAAAATCTCATCAAAAAAGAGATCTATTTCCGCAGATCGGGCGACGCTGAAACTGATTTGTGAAAGTAAAGGAAATAAATTAAGAACTTTATTTTGCACACATTTTAATTATTTTTCAATAATTATTTACTATAACTTTCCTGTCTTATTTATAACTTTGAGTTAACTATGTAATCTATCCATTACGGATGTTAAGTTCCGAGAATACCTTCTTAAAATACTCAGCCTCATTCTTTGTGGAAATATTTGATCGTAATGTTATTTATTTCGAGAAGATTTCTTTTTATATAGCACACATGATTGAAAATAATCTTTTAATTTAATTAATATTATAATTTTAAAATATGTAATTTCATTTGCCGCCATTTCACATTCATGTTTAGATCATAATCTGGAATATGATTGGCGATAGAAATGACTGTGTTTTCTTTTTACTCGCAAAGCAGGTTCTCAAAACGTGATCCTTTCTGAAAAAGCTGTCGGGCATATGGAAACCCAGATCATCGTATTTTTATGCTATTCATCTACATGATTTATAATATACTCCACCAAACGAAATAGGTTGTCTTATTAAAACCCACCTTATGTTTGGTTAATTGCTTTAAGATTTCACGAAAAAGAAAATGTAAAGTTATTTTTCGACGTTCTCTCATAATTTGTGAATGATAATTAAAATGAAATCTTTAGAAGCTGGAAAATGTAAGATATATAAAAGGTGGAATTTATTGTATGTATCAATACGATTTGTACTTTCTGAGACACATATAAATAATACATAAAAATTTTGATGGTTGCGTAAAACTTACTAGATCTTTGAGAAAAATCAAATTGTTACATATTTCTTTTCACCTAAATTTCTCAAAAACTATTTCTATGAACTGATAGCATTTTTATTTTTGACGCCTCATATTGTGTTTTAGCTCCAATGAAAAAATTGCGTTGTTTGGCAAAGCCACTGTAAAAATAGTCATCGTTACATAAGCAGTATTTGTTAATCGCCAATTTTCAGGGAAATTTACACTGCTGACTTTCTTCTAGCTGCTTGTTTATCTTTAATAATTAAACCATAAATTATTAATTTATCTTCGTATTTACTTGTAATCCGTTAATCATAATTTGTTTGATAGTCGGATCTGAAAGGCCTCCTTTGCTATAAATAAGCACTATTAATTTCCGGCAAATAACCAGTAAAATGTTAAGTAAAAAATACTTTCCAGATGCTCAGAAAATGAATACAATAATTTCGGATATGAATTACATATCGTTTTTACATTAATTAACAAATATCTTTTATAGCACTAAATGCAGATGAGAGCATTTATCTGTATTATTATGGTGTTAATCGTCTCAAAAGACAATTAAGCTCCTGGATTATATTGATAATTTTCAGCATCAGTATGATACCAAATAAAATGTTATAAATTTTAAATTTATTTTCTTATAATTTTTCCGGTTTAAATATCAGTATTATTTTCGTTACACGATATAGAGCGAAATACAGCGACTCTCGTTTATGTGCCCCCTTATATAACAGCGTGCTGACATGAAAAATACGAATTAATTGTTTGATATAAGTCGATTATGCGCTGCACTTGAAATTGTTCCTATTAATTATATAGTGTTTATTTACATCACTTATTCATTCAACTATCTCTTCTATAGTCCCTAAAAATATTTGGTTTTTCTGAGACATTATATGCATTTAGATTTTTCGAACCTTAATCTTGAAATCAAAATACTGTTTCTAGATATGTGTATAAATCACAAACCCTGCATGTGTTATAAGACTCGTTTTCTAAAATCGTTTAGCTCTAATAATCGTATTCACCATCTACCGCAACCTAGAAAACATAGGGCAAACGCTCAATTGTTATTCACCATTAATGTGATTGGACTCCGGTTGTGATCAGGTCCAATAAGCTTAATCGGGGATCTGATTTGAGCGTTCGACCGAGGTTTACCAGGTTGAGGTAGGTGGTGAATACGAGCATAACGCAAGGAGATGCTTTCTTGAAACATCCTATTCAGACGCAACTTTCCCTCAGTGATCTCTGATCTTAATTAAAATATTTTTACAAGAATCTGAGGGAAATGTATATAATTTGATCTGTCAAGAATATTTTGGACAAGAAAATCTGTTGTTATAATATAAAGATCTTACATTCATGAGATAAATGATAAATTATTTCGAAATGAGCCTTGCTAGTTCTGCCAGATTTTTTTATGAAACGGCAAAGAAACCTTAGCGCAACATTTATAATTATTTCAATGCCAAACATCAGTATCATCATCGATCACAACTATGACAATAAAACTTATTACGAATAAATGTGATTTTTTTTTTTGTAATATAGAGTAATTCTTTTTAAGTATCACAAAAAATTTTTTAATTGTCAACCATATTAAAGATAATTGACATCTACTTTCTTTTTACATTTTTCTAATCCATTAAATATGCTGTTTAATAGCCGGCCGATGCTTCTTATTTAACTGAAAATATCGCAATATCATCATAATATATTCAAATATAGCTATGAATTAGAAGCATATTTTCATCAGAAAGTATTAAATAATAATAATAATAATAATAATATATTTTTTAAACTTATCTTCATATTTACATAAACATGTAATTATATATTTTTTTGAATTTCCAGATGTCGCATAGTTGCCAACCTCCCGATTTTTTTCATACCAGTATTTTTATGTAAAAACATTTGTTTTATGTAATCGTACAATTTCTTCAATTTAATATAGCGAAATTTTTTGTAAGATTTTACTGGTATTCAAAAAATCGGGAGGTTGGTAACTATGGTACAGTATTAACTTTGGAATAAATAAACATTATTAATTTACACCAAATGGCCAAATAAAGTGATGAATACATTTATTTACTTATTTAAGTGAGAACATATATCAGACTAGTTTGCTTGACACCTATAATCACTTATCAGCCTTCACCGCGATGAAGACTGGATAAATATAAGTGAATAATACAGCCGGGAACTCCCAAAGAGTGTGCAACGGTATCAGCGGGAGTCAAACTCGGCAACCTCTACGCTCAGTGAAGTAGTGGAGTAGTGGCTTAACCATTCGGCCAAGGAGGGCCCTGATGAATACATACATAATATCCAAAATTAATACCAAATTTTTGATTTAAATAACTAAAATTTATTAAGGATAATACATTAAACCAAATAAAATAACGATTTACAAAACATATATTAAATATGGCATTAAACTAATATAGGCTGCAATCTGTATTGACAGACGGTGCTGAAACATGACATTCTGCTTTTAGCGATCAAATTGTTTCAAAACGCTTCAAATGCGTAATTAGTTTTATCGACTGTAATTAGAATATATCGAATATATCGTAACAAATGAATTATATAATTTCCTTTGTCAGACGTCGGCTAAAAATCGGCGAAAATAGTATGCCATGTCAGATTTGTTAAAAGTTTCTGATCTGATAGTTACTTTAAATCAACTTTGCAAATCCCCTTTTCTATCAGGAATTCGGAGTTTGTAATTATTTGCTAATCATTCTAACACAATTTCAGATAACTCATAAATCGTTCACAAATGCGAAATCCAGTTTTCTCTCTCTAAATGATATACTTGAGCTAAAATTTATTTGAAATTGTAATTAAAGTAACGTGAAAATTAGGAATTAATCATTCAAAACAAGAGTTTCTATGAACGGCGTATGAGAAAATTTACATTTACATAGTTACGTAATTTCAAACTAGAAACTGATTTAAGAACACTAAAACAATCAATTACTTCGTATTCAAACACAGCGACTTCTGTACGCAAACCTCTAAACGTCATATACGGATGTTGTACTGTTTTAAAATCAATACGCAATTATTCCATAAAATTGTCTTCAAACTTCCTGCAATTTTACGGTTTAGTAATCTAAAAATGTCAATTACGGAAATTGTACTGATTTTTGGAAAATTTTAAATACCATTCCGTATTTTTTTAGAATTTTATGTACTTTTACTGATTGGTTTTTCAGTGCTGATTTGAAAGATCGATTGATATTAGCTGATATTCTTTCCCCACAGATGCTGCTGCAACATGTCATCTTTACTTTTCAATCCAAAGAGCAATTACTTTCATATGTTAATGTTTCCCACTATGTTTATTTTAATTAAATTATGTTATTATTTACTCCTATGTTACTCATAATTTAATTGTGTTCATGTTTTCCAATTTAATATAAATAAATGCCTTTTTAAAAACTTATACACACGTGCATCAATATAAAGTTTTAATTAACATGTTCTACGTATCTCTCTTTATTGAATTTTAAAATTGAGTAGCTTTTTTTCAGACATGCTGTACAGAAAAAAATATATATAAGTACTTAGGTGAATTTTATACACCTGTATAAAATGAGCTTTATGTATTATTGACTAACCATTACATTTCAGTATAAAACTTCCAGTTTTTTTTTTTTAACCTAATGTATCTAGAATTCCTTTCAATTAAATTTTTCCTTTTAGATGTTTGTAGTTTGTAATTATTTGCTAATTATTTTAACATATTTTCAGCTGACTCATATATATATATATATTTTTTTTTTCTGTCTGAAGGGTTTGTCAGAATTAAAATTTATTTAGAAATATAATTAAATGTTTTTGAAAATTATAAATTGAACTTTGTAAATAACTTTCTGTGAATGACGTGAAAAATTCATGTTACACTGATGTAATATCAATTCAAACTAGATACTGATTTACACAGTCTGATTGGAAAGAAGGTATTAAATGAAATTAGTTAAAATTTTTTACCGATAGATTGTAAAAAAAGATCGGTTGTAATATATCATCCTTATTGCCCTATTACAGCAAGCGTGACTAACGTTACTCTCGTGATTCACAAAGTTAACCTTTGGCTTCAAAAAGAGTTTCTCGAAAGAAGCAACTTTTTATTGTTGAAGGAATTTTGTCGCCTACAGCGTTTCTTTCTTTGTGAAAAGAATCAATGTCATCCGAAACAGCAAATAGAATGCTTAGAAAACTGACAACGCTTCGATCGTTGCGTTGCGATTTTTTTTTTTTTTTTTTGTCATTTTACCACCATGTCACCCCCATGTTTCCAATGTCATAGGAACCAATTTTTCTGTCAAACTGGAACTAATTTCATATGTTAAATACCGTTTCACTGAAGCTCTTCGATTGCGAATTTCCAATGTTAATCTATGCAAAAATTTAAACGCATTATTACTCATAGCGGTTTTCGCCATCAGAAAGTAGACATCAGATGTCGACGGGGGGCATTTTTAGTGAAAATCTCTCAAAATTTATATATTTGATAAAACTTTATAAACATTGATAATGCCACTCTATGAAATTTTATCGTCCTCTTAAAAATAGTTAAATTTAAAGGGACATTTTATTAAAACGCCCTTTTCGGTATATGCCTTCTACTTTATGATATTGGAGACTGTATTTCGGTAATTACATTAGGTAATAAGAAATCGCGTATATTTCCATAAGTTAACATGGAATTTCGCAATGAGAAAGTATTAATGAAGTAGTCCCATTAATGTTAATGAAATTATGTTAATGTTTCCCAATTTAATACCAATAAATACCTTATTTAAAACTTCTGCCCCCTGTGGATCGATATTCAGTTTTAACAAACGTTTTCTTGGCATATTCTCTTAAAACTTACTAGCCATTTTGCAGATATGCCGTACAGGAAAAAAATATCTAGAATCTCTTTTAACTTCGTTAAAATTAAAATAATAATAATAATAATAATAATAATTTGGCATATAATTTAATTTTGAGAATTTTGAGAATTGTTGTGGCATCTTCGGATCAATGATAACCGGGATTAAGTAAATCGCGTTGCGTTCGATAGTCTAGGAGTAGTTGCGAAATACAAACACACGCTCAGATTTTAATATAATAGATTCGTGTTCATTTTCCTTTTCTTAAAATTATGATGTGATTTTTAGCAGAAAACTCTCATCTGTATATAACGCATACTCATGCTTAATGATCAGTACAGATAACAAAACATTTCAATTTTTGTTATAAATATGGCGTGAAACAAATTTCATTCTTAAAACTAAAAGAAATAACTAGATTACCTAAAAAAAAGTGACGAATGTTAATAGTTCCATTTTTGTTGATAAAACCTAAAGATTTAATATTATTTCGTTAAAATAACATAATTTCCTCTATACCAGTATTGAAATTAGTTGCCTGGAAAAAAAATAAACAAGAATTATATCATTAAAAAGGGATTTCTCTGGGGAAAAAGAGACTTCATATATATATTTGAAATAAAACGGGAATTTTCCAATATGCTTTAAAATGAGTGTGAATCAATTCCTTACATTAATAATACAAGAATCAGTAAGTATAGAAAGTAGAACCTAAATTTTTCGATATTCCCATAGAGATAACATTGCGGCATTGATTTGATTAAATAAGTTTTTCATGATAAAAAATGGCAACAATATAAATTATTTCAATTTTCTTTTTATTTAATTCAAACAATCGCAATGTTATCTCTATGGGAAAATCGAAAAATTTAGGCAGACGTTTTCGGGCGTTAGAATTGACGAATATTTCTGATTTTCAATCCCCGGCGAGATTTTGGCACTATCGACTTTCAGTCCAATTTTGGTGTTAATGCGGCAAATATTTTGGCCACTATCGTGTACACAAAAGTGTAATTTTTCATGGGAAGCCGGAGCTTTACTCCGACAACTAGAACTTACTAAATAATTTTTAATTGCAAGTAATTACTAAGTAATTTTTAATTGCAAGTAATAAGACATATTATCCATTTAATCATTAATATTATAATTTAAAACTTATATTTGTGTTTTTTATCCTATAAATAAATCTGCTTAAATTTCAATGCTTGAAATATCTGAAATTTATTTAAAATTAACTTATCCAACATCTTTTTTTCTTTCAGGGAATCGTAGTGTGTAATTAACTGCTAATTCCTTTTAATATATTTTCAACTGATTCATGATTTTCCTTTCAAATCGCGTATAAGTTTACAAATGCTAAACTCAATTTTCTCTCTGAGTGGATTCGCAATTAAATTTGTTTGAAAAGTAGAAATTAACCATTCAAAACAAGTTTCTGCGAATGACATATGAGAAAAAACTCAGTTTACATTGTAACTGTGTACGACAACTTTGAAAATGATTGAGAATGCAATATTTGTTTAGATTTTGTTCCTGTCACAGTTTAAACTATTTAAATTTTGAAAATGTGTACTCAGAAGTGCTTTGCAGTTATATGAAATCTTAAACTGAAACTGAAAGCTTCAATGATTTTGACTCTTGAATTACACCAACTGTTGAAATTTCCACTCTGATAGAATGAATTAATAGAAGTTGCTTATCAAGAGTAAATTCAAAATTCAGATGTTTGCTTCTTTTACAGGATCTTGTAAACTATACATATCTGTATTAGTGTTTGATTTAGTGCTTTATAAAATCTGAATTCGGAATTGAAATCGTTTAAAATTAGATATGATGTTTTCTAAACAAATATTTCTGCGAAAATCAAGAGATATAAAGACATTTTATAAAATATTTGAATATGTTCACATTAAAAAATTAAAGATTTAATTCATGGTGATATTTTGTTGTTAACAAGATTTATACTGTTTGGATATTCAAACGTTTATTGTGAACAACTCAAAAAAGTTGAAAACATTAATCATTTTCATTCATGCTTAAAGAGTTTTAATATTTCTGCTTCTTAATAAAATATATATGGCTATTGTTAAACATGTTAAATGCATATTTATCAACTCCATTATACGAAAATTTGGATACTTATATAAAAAATTAACAATTTAGAAAATTTGAATTTTGATGTATTAATATAAATTTGTCACAAAATACTTTTTCCAATGTTACAAGACATATAATTATTTATCAGAATAAATGTCAGGATTAGAAAAGTTATATCACTCCTTACTTAGCTTCAAACCTTTCATTTTTTACCAAGACAAATAAAATGAATTCGCACCAGGAAAAATATTTTATAAAATTTGTCCTGTTTTTATGCAATTAATAGTTAAGTTATTTTTATTTAATAAATTTTATGATTTATTTGATTGAAAAATAAAGTCACGGATCATATATTCTAATACGAGCAAATCTTGTGTGTGGTTATATATATATATACAGTGAAACTTCCATTTAACGAAGTCTCATCGTTACACTTAAAGACTTCGTTATGAAGAAAATTTGTTAAATAGAAATCAACTTAAATTCAGGAAAATTTTCCTTCAGATATGACAAACAGGTATTGGATTCAGAAGCATTTGATTCAGTTTCAATTATGTAGCCATCTTTTACAAAACAGTTGTATACGGTCGATGAAATCACGTCACATTCCCAAGCTTTGGCTCAAGCTTTCATCAGCTCTGATACACAGGTTCTCAAACTAATGTTTTCACTACATTGTCTTTTTTCTCTCTTTTTCGATAATGTACTTCAAGATTTTTTATTATTCCTTAGACTAATGGCTGAAGTTTAGAAGTTCTATTGGCAGGAACAAAAAAAATAACTTTGATGTTCTTTGATTTGAATTTTGAAGCACGTTCTTGTGGATGTACAAAGCAGTTGTCTATCAGCAATAGAAGGTCAGAATGGTAATTTTCTGACTCTGATTGATATTTTTTGTTTCAATGTATCTGACGCCATTGCGTCACTGCATCTTCTATATCATTGAATGTAAAAAGGTGATTTTTACTTCCCCCAACTGTCAGTGCTGGAATCTTGGTGTGAGAGAATAATGATAACAAGTGTTTTCCTTAGTCTGAAAAAATTGTTTTATTTAGCACCAAGCAGAATGGAAATTATTTAAAAGTGTTCATTTTCATACAATCCACTGAAAGAAATTCGCATTTCCATCTCAACAGAACCTCTTAGTTTGGATTCTGTACACGTACAAAAGTGGAATAAACTTTGTTATATGGAATATATTTTTCGTAATATGGAGATTAATTTACATGCTAATGATGTTCAAAGTCAAAGTTCTGCAGAAAATTTCGTTAAGTAGAAAACTTCGTTAAAGGGAAGTTCCACTGTATACATATGTATATATATATATGCAAATTTTATCTTGAAAACGGCTCTAACGATTTTGACGAAATTTCGTATCCTACCGTTTTGGGGCACCAGAAAACCATTAGGCTAGGTCACATGTTCGAGAAAATTCGATTAGTGGGTCATTTGGGGTCATTTTGGGTCATGGTCTAGCTAATTGTATCTAAAAAACGGTGCAAACGATTTTGACGACATTTTGTATCCGACCATTTTCGGGCACGAGAAGACTATTGGGCTGGGTCACATGTTCGAGAACTTTCGATTAGTGGGTCATCTTTGGTTCAACGCGGGTCAAATTAATTTTATCTAAAAAACGGCTCTAACCATTTTGATTAAATTTTGTGTCCTACGAGTTTCGAGCACGATAAAGTTATTGGGCTAGGTCACATGTTCCAGAAAATTCGATTAGTGGGTCATTACTGGGTCATTACTGGGTCATTGTGGGTCAAGATCTAAAAAGCGGCTCAATTTACACTAAATTTTGCATCCAATGGTTTTCGGGCACAAGAAGACTGTTGGGCTAGGTCACATGTTCGAGAAAATTCAATTAGTGGGTCATTTTGGGTCATGGTCAAGCTAATTGTATCTAAAAACGGTTCAAACGATTTTGACGAAATTTTGTATCCGACTATTTTCGGGCACGAGAAGACTATTGGGCTGGGTCACATGTTCGAGAACTTTCGATTAGTGGGTCATTTTTGGGTCAAAGCGGATCAAATTAATTTTGTCTAAAAAACGGCTCTAACGATTTTGATTAAATTTTGTATCCTACGAGTTTCGGGCACGCGAAAATCATTGGGCTAGGTCACATGTTCGAGAAAATTCGATTAGTGGGTCAATTCTGGGTCATTGTGGGTTAAGATCTAAAAAGCTGCTCAATTTACACTAAATTTTGCATCCAATGGTTTTCGAGCACGAGAAGACTGTTTGGCTAGGTCACATGTTCGAGAAAATTCAATTAGTGGGTCATTATGGGTCAAGCTATTTTATCTTAAAAACGGTTCAGAGGATTTGAAATAAATTTAGCACACTACAGGTTTAGGGAACAAGAAGACTGTTAGGCTAGGTCACATGTTCGTGAAATTTCGATTAGTGGGACATTTTGGTCATGCGTCATTATGGGTCAAGCTATTTTATCTTATAAACGGCTCAGACTATTTACACTAAATTTTGCATCCTATGGTTTTCGGGCACGAGAAGACTGTTGGGCTAAGTCACATGTTCGAGAAAATTCAATTAGTGGGTCATTTTGGTCATGGGTCATGATATTTGAACTCAAATTCAATTTTGACCGAGCATAGCTCGGTCTTCCCTGCTCGTGATGGTTATGTAGAATTCGTTGTCGATGCCTGCTCATATGGATACAAATATGATAATGGCCTTTGATTTAGAAATACATAAATAATCTCCTACTTATTTTTATTATATGTATCTATTTAGATTTTCAACATAAAAATGTAGAAAACATTTTCTTCCCTTTGTAAAAATGCTCATATTTTGAATTGTGTCTCTTTTGAAACATGCAAGTATGGTAATATTTTAAGGTGTGAAAAATAATGTTGATGTGAAAATGAGTATTATTCTCATTCTAGTTTAAAATTTAATAGACTATGTTGAGAAATACGTTAACTATTTTTTAAGAGCCCCTAGAACAAAAATTAAATGTTAGATCATTCGCAATCCAGATGCGACTTTCTATATAAGAGAAAAAAAAAAACTTAAGCTATTCGTCAGTGAACTGCCCGATTCCCCTCGCTAATATTAAACCTACGGGCATAGGATGCATTAGTATATTTAAAATACTTCCTCGGAAATAAAAATTTTCTGTGTACACTTCTTAAAGGATGTTTCTTTTTTTCTTAGTTGTCAAAATTTTTCTAAAATGTGTGCTTAATTTTAAGTAAAGTGTTAAAATCTTATTCAGATTCGATAAGATTTTAACACATAATATTACAAATGAAGCACATATTTTAGAAATATTTTTGTAACTAACAAAAAAGAGAAAAGAAACAGAACAAAGAACAGAGAAGTTAAAAATATTAATTTCCTGAAGAGATATTTTGAATATGCGAATGCAGCCTACGCCTATATGTGTAACATTAGTGAGTGGAATCGGAAAGTTCAACGACGAACAGCCTTAATAAATATAATTCATGAAATGCAATATGTATTGTCCTATTAGTTTCAACATTTTCAATGTTTAATAATAATAAATTTAGTTTGTAAAAAAAAAAAAAAAAAAAAAAAAAAAAAAAAAAAAAAAAGCATCATTAATTGTTTACCACGAAAGCATCTATGCTTCATTCTTTCGCATTTTTCACTTTACTTTTATTTTTATATTATTTCACTAATTTTGGGTTTTCTTTTTTTACAGATATGAACATTGCTACAAAATTCTTCAAAGATGAATATATAGAATACCCAACAAAAGAAATCTAAACAATAACATGGAGTACATGATTATATTCAACATTGACCAACAAAGCCTACTATTTTGACTATCCCCAGGTTCGGCGCCAAATTTTTACCTGTAAAAGTTGATTTATAAAAAGAGCAGGTTGAGTCGTTGAATATAATTTATTAGATATTAGATTAGAAAAATATTTCAGAAATGCAATATAAAGGTTTCATTATCTATTCTAATAAGAGTGAACTCCAGACTAACTGACTCACCAATGCATAGCTGAAATGACTAAAGTCGGGAAATTTGGACAGTAAGATTGCTGTTATGATCTAGGCAAGCAATAAGAATTTTTTTTTTGAAAATTCATCTCCTAAGGGGGTTAAATGCGGGATCGAAAGTTTTAGGGCATTTCATCATATCTCAGTAGCAGTTGTAGGTAGGAGCGTAAAATTCAGCATAACAAATCTACTAAAACTAGTCGGATGTGTCAATCCCAAAACTTTCTTCTATCTCACACAGGTTTCGCATACACTAAAAAGAATCAGCACCAATATATATCAAGGTCTAACTGAAACTCAAGTTTTATTAAATTCCGTGCATTATTTCTTGAGAAATGACTATCGCTAAAATCATCTAAATCCTGCAAAATGCTGCTTAGCAGCGCCACCTGCCGGGCGATTTTTACCAAAAACTAATCAGCACCAACTTAATCAGGGACTAACTGAATCTAAAGTTTTATTAAATTCGGAGCATTAGTTCTTGAGATAGAGCTATTGCGGAAATCGCAAAAAATGCTGCATAGAAGCGCCACCTGCCGGACGATTTTTACCAAAAACTACGGAGCACCAATTTATATCAGGGAGTAACTGAATCGAAAGTTTTATTAAATTCCGAGCATTAGTTCTCGAGATAGAGCTATTGCGGAAATTGCGAAAAAAGCTGCATAGCAGCGCCACCTGCAGGGCAATTTTTACCAAAAACTAATCAGCACCAAGTTATATCAGGGACTAACTGAATCTAAAGTTTTATTAAATTCCGAGCATTAGTTCCTGAGATAGAGCGCCCACAAAATTTGTGTCACATACAGACAGACAGACAGACTCACAGACAGACATTTTCTAAGAACAGTCAAATCGTGTTCAGGACCTTCTAAAATGTATAGATCCGTCGAAAACCGGAAGTTGAAAATTTTCATGAATCCAATACTTTTTTCTTGTAAAGATAGAAGAAATTAAAAATAGTTAAACGCATTTGAGCTATTTTAGAGCTATTTCAGCGATTTCGTCGCTAACATCGGCTATGGACCCGATTATTAAATATTAGAGGAATAAAATAACTATTGCTGATTTTTGATTAGATATGTTGCATAAGACATTTTTGCAAGGATTTTTTTCTTTTTAAATTTTATAATGTATATACGAAATAGAGTTTCGCTAAATGTTACGTCATTTTTTTCGTATTGTCAGGGTATATTTTTCTGTTACATGCACCGTGGTAAATGCACATTCTCATTTATAAAAGTGAGGTGTTTTTCTATGATTGTTACAATGTAACGTCATTTTTACTTGATTTGTCATTTAGACCTGATTTGTAATTTATGTGCGGGAATGCACAGAGCTCCGTTATTGTGATCGCCATATTACTGCGTTTTTATTTATTTTACTTGTTAGGCCCACATGGTTAATATGGGCAAAGCCACGTTGTTCTGCTAGTATATATAATAAATGAGAATATTTACTCAGTTAATGCTGATTTAGGAATTTTCTTTTTTGAAAGGGATAAAAATTTACAGTTTGTACATTTGCGGATAATAATTAATTGCTTCAATATGTACAAATGTATTATTTTTTAATTTTCTGGTTAACATGCACTAAAAGAAAGAAAATAATAGTAAATATTTTCAACAGAAATATTTTTTGAAATAATTTCCAAATAAAATGGTTGTAATATACCTAAAATATCGAGGTTTTCATAACACTACCGCTGAACTCCAAAGCATAAAAACCATTTTCTTTCTATTTTTCAGACTAAATTTTGTTGTAGCAAATTAGATTTATCAAACTCTTGAGATACTAGTTTTGCTTTAATAGAAATTGTGGGGAAAAAACTGTTGAAGTGTGTTTGAAAACTTCGAAACTTACACATTATTTACGTTTGATTTGATTTTTTTTCACTAAAATACTGTTATATTTTTACGAAGAGGAATTCTATTGAAAAGGTATAGAAGATAGAAGAATTAAATAAATATTTCTTTTAATGTGTTTTAGTGATGAAACGAAATTGTGGGATGTTCTACTAGAAATATTTTTTTAACTAAATAAATCCAATTATTTTTTTATTTTCTACAAATATTATGTTTTTTGCACGCGCCTGAATTTTTATAGAGTATACTTTTTTGACTTTGCGTTTCAATGTTTGTGTATATAATTCTTTTTATTTCTAATGCCGTTGAATATTTGAAAAGCAGTTGAGAGTTTGAATTAGGAATAAAATAAACACAACACGTCTTTACAAAAAAATAATGCAAAAATATGAGCTTAAAATGGATTTTCTATTAGTTATTACAGAAATTGAATTAAATTAATTTCTGTATCACTTCTGAATCACTTAAATCTAGTGCTCGAAATTGGATTACATCATAAGATGCGCTGGCAATACAAAGCATTTCATTTAGTGGCATGTTTGTACTGCCAGCTTCATTTCAAAATCTAGATCATGTAGATGTTTTGTCTAGGTGGATGATGACCACTTAAAGTACTTATTGTGAATTCATCACATTTCCAATAGAGGAAATTTAGTTTGTTGAAAGTTTTACCCAAATACCTTCATTATTTTCAATGTTATGAACGAAAATCTGAGTTCGACTTAGAGTAAAATCCTCTGAATGAAACAAGGAGTGGACTGCTGTCCTAAGTTCTATGACACATATTGTTTAGATTGATGTTTATGTCTCTGCCTCCCGAATATTTTCGTTGTGGGAATAGTTTACAAATGCCCCTGTTACACAAATCATTACAAAAAGTTATGTAAAACCCTTATGCAAAGAAAATACAGCATGATTGAAAATATTTGTTCCATAATTTGCTGTGGTCAGGATCCCAACAATGATAACATCAAAACATAATGTCAAAAATGCGAAACAAACGCACAGAAAGGCACTGTGTGTCTGACGGGCAGCTTTTTAGAAAAAATGTAGTGTGAGGCCGATACATTATACCTTTTTTGAGTCCGAAACATAACTGATGGGCAATTGGGTAGTAACTGCGGTTGTTAGTGATGCAAAAAACTTGTTTGTTCACGTTCATTGGGCAGTGTGTCGTCAATATGATGCCTATGTTACTTTGCAAGACCACAACTTCAAACACTTATTGTATACCTATGGTGAAATTGTATTGTTGTTAAAGATTACGTTAAAAAGATTTCCTTGTAGCCTTCATTACGTCTGAAAGGAAAATTAAATCATTTTGCTCAGCCAACATTGTGATTATTGTCCCTGTCTTTGTGAATGTTTAGCGCCTCTCTTTTGCATTTTTGATAACCTGTTCCCATGTTATTATTGTTCGCTTTTGTGTTCCTAAACTCCTTGCAAATTATTGAGCATTTATTCTGAACCCCTCTGCAATTTACATTTTGTACATTTGAGGATAATAATTATTTGTTTTAATATGTACAAATGTATTATTTTTTTATTTTCCGGCTAACGTGCACGAAAAGAATGAAAATAATAGTAAATATTTTTAACAGAAATATTTTCTGAAATAATTTCCAAATAAAATGGTTGTAATATAACTAAAATATCGAGGTTTTTATAACACTACCGCTAAATTCCAACTCATAAAAACCATTTTCCTTCTATTTTTCAGACTAAATTTTGTTGTAGCCAATTAGATTAATCAAACACTTGAGATACTAGTTTTGCTTTAATAGAAATTGTGGGAAAAAAAACTGATGAAGTGTGTTTGAAAACATCGAAACTTACACATTATTTACGTTTCATTTGATTTTTTTCACTAAAATACTGTTATATTTAATCATGATTTCGAATTCATATGCAGAGTAAAAGACATTGGGTTTGAAGAAATAAAGTACGTACTCCGAAGGACGGTAATATACAAATAATAAAATGTGATATCAAAAGTATGATTTTGTTTGAAACAAAGAAATATTTCCAGAAGTTTGGTTTGGGTTACGACGCGATACGTATTTCAGTTACACGTTAAACGTCGGTATAAAAAACGTACGTCTTAAATGATACGTTTAAACGTATATCGGTCAAATGTATAATTCAAGTATACGTACGTTTCAAGTATACGTACGTTTCAAGTATACGTAATTAGCTTTAATACGAATGGATGTCTGTCTTATGTCTCTGAACGGAGAGCAAGCTGGAAATCAGTGGCGTTACCGTATAAATCTCATAATATATTTCATACATAGGATCTTGTTATTTTCCCGTTTAAACATTTTAATTAATTTATGTTTTTTCTAATCATTGCGCAGGGAAGACTTTCGCAGCGTCCGGCTTTCAGTGTAAAACTTGTGAATGACACAAAATGATATGAAAACTTGAAAACAGCCAACAATGACTGAAACCTAACGGTTTTCATTGAATTAAGTTACGAAATTTTATATAAATTAGCTGAAACAGTTTAAATCGTTTTATATTTTTTTAATTTGTCATTATGGTTGTTATATACCATTATGAAGTACGTTTCTCAAATGTCTCTGATGCACAGATCAGCCGGATAAAAGTATCTATTTTGATGCAATGAACGAAAACCTTTTTAACCTTTTCAACCTTTTTAACTAAACAACTGGGGTAAGTTTCATATGTACGCTATACCGTATATACCAGCCATACTCAACCTGCGGCCCGGCGACTTTTAATGTGCGGCTCGAGGCACATAGTCAGTAATCCATACTTATAAAATTAACTGAGATGTGCATAAAATGTATCTAAGACTTTCACTGTTGTTTTATTTATTTTCATAAGAAACCGAAATCTCTCCTGTCATTTCTAATAATTTTAAATTATGTTAAAACATCTTAAATGACATTTCCTTACTCAAAAGTTTTTTTGTTTTTTTTTTGCATTTAGTCCTATTTGCGTTACAGTGGTGTATACATTTCTTAATCTTCAACACTAATCAAATTAACTATTCTAAATTAGCTATATTTGCACTTTATATTTCTAAAATTAAAAAAAAACTAATAAATAAAAAGTTTTTGCATTGAGCAAAAGATTGATAGAAAAGATTAGATAGATTAGCAAATTTATCTCCCACTTTTTCCTTTAGAACTTGTATATTCTGCATTGTTGTATTATTTGTTTTTACGGTTATGGCCCTGTATATAGCTAATACTTCTTTTTAGGGCTGAACGTTTGTCGCGGAAATAATTGGCATCAAACAATTCGTACACCATTATTTCAAACTTCATGGCTTATTTCTACAACATTTGCAGTAAAAATATACTACGAAATTTATTGTTTGGAAATAGTGGTGTTAAAATGTTTTGATAACATTTCTTCCGCGAAAAACGCTCAACCCTACTGATAATACTAGCTTTGTTATATTGTTTTGTTATACTACTTATACTATATTTCTATTTTATTAACCCTTTTTAAAGTGTGTTGCGGCCCGCGTAACATCGCAAACCTTTGTTTGTGGCCCGCGAGAAAAAAAGGTTGAGTATGGCTGGTATATACTGTTTCGTTTACTAATACGTATAACTGCTTTGACCGTATCATACGTATCCAAAATCTGTACCCCGTATAATATGCATTATACGTATATCCGTATGAACATTTAAAATGGAGCACTAGATTAAATTGACAATTTTAAATAACATTAAAATTCTGTCTAAAACATATTGTTAGACCAAAACATAGTACTAAATTAGACTAAAACGTTTCAACACATTTAACTTGTGTTGACTCAATAAAACTAATCCAAATAAACACACTACAAAAAGAACTAATGAAATAATTTACTCTAGGAGGTTGCGGCACAGTTTCATTATGTATTATTATTTTATCTGAATCCATCATTACTTATAAAAGCAATATTATATTTTTAGGTGTTGTTTCTGAAAACGTGAATAAAGTTTACTGAAAGATAAATTGCATTTAATTTGTTAATTCATCTGTCTATAGAATTAAACCCCCTCTACCCCTCTCTAATCCTCTTACGCTATACGAAGATAGAATTTTCTGAAATATAAAGTACTTTTTTTTTAATTTTTTTTTAATTGCAGTAAAACTTTTATTATCAGTTTGTGACGGGTAACAGAAACTCACCGTCCACATTGAACATGATTCTTTTTTATTGTTTTATACTGGTGAAAAGACAATCAGTCTTCAATTGTTTTTAAATACAAAAGATAATTCTCGAATGGTTTTAAAAATGGAATTGGCGGATTTAACGTATTGTTTCATTAGTATAAAAAGTATTATAATATTGAAATTAGCGTTTTAAAAAATTGTCATTTCTTTGAATTACAATGAATTTTATTGATCTTAAATGTGTGAATAGTACATTTGATAGAAACGGAAGAACAAATCTATGAACAACCATCAACGAAAGCCACTAATCGATGAAGAAGATTAAATTTTATCGCAAGAATTCGTGTCGTTTTGATATAATTAAAATTACAATTGGGAATTGATTATAATTATATACTTCTTTAATCCACAAACTAGTACATTATATACAGTAAAAAACATTATCGTATTTAAAATATGAATAAAAACCAACTAGCCAGGACATCATAAATATACGTTAAATTTTATTTTCATGGCGTAGTAATTTTCAGCAGTGAAATGAAGAACGTAAAAGCAAATAATATGAAATAGTACATTATAGTGGTACTTACAGTGGTTGGACAGAAATATGGAAACACCTCGTGAAATGCCTGCGTGAACGTAAATGTCGATTCTAGCCAACCCTGTAGGTGGCGCTGTTGTATTTGCCCACTAATGCCTTCTGTACAATGTCCTCAATACGTTGCAAGTGTCAGTCGTTGTCCAAACAGTGTTCTGAGCTAAATGAATTTGAACGTATACAAATAGTTAGTGCTCCTATGGTGGGTGTTTCCGTTACCAAGGTAACTGGGGTGTTTCATGTTCCAAAAAGCACCTTATAGAAGATTTATACCGCATACAGGAAAAGCGGAAACACATTATCCGCTAAGGTCACAACACGAACAAAAATGCGTGATGGATGATCCTGACAGCTGGTCATTGATGAGTATTATGACGAATATAAGAAGTCGACAGCTGCAAAAGTCACTACTGAGCTGAATATCGGGTTCACAAAGCTTGTCAGCACCAAAACAATAAGAAGGCAGCTCCATAAGTAGGGATTTTTAGGACGAGCTGCAATTCCAAAACCACTTATCACTTATACAAATGCCTGTAAGAGGAAAACGTAGTGCCGAAGCCATAAAACCTGGACTATGGAGCAATGGAAGACAGTCATTTGGTCGGATGAGTCTTGTTTCATACTGTTTTCAACTTCTCGCTGAGTTTACATCTGGTAAATGACGTCTCAAGTCTACGATGCAGATTGTTTGCTGCCAAGAGTAAAACATGGCAGAGGTTCGGTCATGATTAGGGCAGCCATATCGGGGAATTCCATGGACCCCATGATTACCACCTCCATCAGCGTTGCCTGAGCTTAACTTTCCTCTATTTTGCAGGAAGAAGGGTGTAAAATTCCCTTGAAAACCGTACAGGACCTGTATTTATCCATTCCAAGAAGACCGCAAGCTGTTTTAAATGCAGACGGTTTTCCTAGACCGTATTAGGTATGGTAATATGTTTTTTTAGGTGTTTCCTTATTTTTGTCAAACCCCTGTGTATTATGAATGCAAAAGCTCGTCATTGCCTTTTTGTTTGATTTTTATACGTGCAGGACCTGATTACCCAAAAGGCACATGGAGCAAGTGCTTCCCATCTAAAATTTAAGAGGGGCCCCAAATAGACTGTAAAATGGGACCTCTAATTTCCGTTTTCAGTTTTTTTGCGTTGGATGTTTAATTTTTGTGGAGAGACAAGTTTGCCTAATGCAATAAAGCGAGCCATAAACTTCAGAAAATTTATCTAACAGAAAAGTCTTGATGTGACTTTAACAAGCTGTTAACCAATCATGGTATCCTGATGTGCTGATTAGAAACCACCCTGGTAACTGAACATCCACAAACTATACATACTTTAAATATACTTTTATTTGAAGTAAATGCAAAGAACATAAGAAAGGCTGCTTAATGAAATATATGAATTTCGCTAAGCTACTCTCGTGAATAGTACTTTTAGCTTGGATCATTGCCGAGTTACCATGTATGAAAATTTTAGAAAACTTTTACCGAATGAAAGAGTACCCCTAAAATGATACTGTGCTTCCCCCAGTTTCAGAGGTTAATCGGACCCTGTATACGTGGCTTTTATGTATAATTATTCGCATAGAAGGAACAGTTTTTCGTGATATGGCTATAGAGCCATTTTCTAATTTCCAAACATTGAGTAAAACATTTTTTTTTATTTGCATACATCATTATTTATACTGACTGACGGATAATAGAAATTTAACGTTCAAAAGAATAACAGATAATAGAAGTTCTATTGTATTAAAAAAATCCAATAAAAATTATTAAAATATTTACTTTTTATTTTTTAGTTAAGAATACCCATATATATATATATATATATATATATATATATATATACAGGGTGAACATAAAGACCCAGTCCATTTTGCAGAAATAATTTATTCATGAATTTTATATTTCAATAGTATTATACAGCATATCAGTACTTTTCAACATGATGTCCATCAAGTTCAAAACAAGTTTTTCAACAGTTCAGTGTAGCTCAAAATACTTTTTCCAACATCGCCACGGTGATCATTTAGCATGTTTGACTTATGCGTTGTTTTAGGACTATCACATTTGTAACCTTAGTCTTGTAGACCTGTTCCTTGATGAATACCACGCAAAAAAATCCAATTGAGCAAGATCAGGTGACTGAGATGGCCAAAGATGTGTGGATCCTCTTCCTATCCATCTGTCTGGATAGATGCCGTTGAGGTAATCTCGCACAGTCAACGGGACGTGCGGTGGAGCGCCATCTTGTTGAAAGATTACGGAATCAAGAATTCCATCATCCTGTAGCTGTGGCTAGAGGAACAGTTGTAACATATCGAGATAGATGTCTTCTGTGATCGTGTTTCCTGCAAACATGAATGGCCCGTAGACTTCTGTTGCGTTCTAACAGGCATATTACCTCTCCACTTACAAATAGAGAAAGAAGCAATAGCGGGAAACGTCCTCAGACTGCACACCCCCATGAAAAACCACGACCCAACATTATACCAGAGCAAGACTACCTCATCCCACATATAACCCTACAAGCCCTACATAAGATGGTTAGTAGATGACGAAGAAGAAGACATCAATGACATAAAAATATTTACAGACGGCTCCAAGTCGGAACATGGAACAGCTTACGCTTTCTGTGTATACCAAGACGACACACAAATCCATAAAGCACAGACACAACTACGCACAGAAAATTCAGTATATCAAGCTGAACTACTCGCCATTAAGGCAGCGGCTAGCTGGGCAGGGTCTTCAGCTTACAACAATCACCTTATCAACACAGACAGTCGTTCAAGTCTTCAAGCCCTACAAGATCTGTGAACAACAGACCTACTAGTAATAGACATTATCACACTTCTCCAATCAACAACAAAAAGAATCTCCTTCAAATGGGTGAAGGGTCACTCCAGAATAAAGGGGAATGAACAGGCAGATCATCCAGCCAAAAAAGCAACCACATTACCCGGGGCGCAAAAACAGTTCATTCCCTTCCCAGCCTCATATCTAAAGAAACATCTCAACGATCAAGCTATTAAAAAATGGCAAAGGGAATGGGACTACGCCGACACTGGCCGCTTCACCCATCGCCTTATTCCAAAAGTCACAATAGAACGCCTTCTACACCATAGAAATCTATATTTATTCACTACCAACCAACCAACCATGGACCCTTCCCAGATTATCTTGCTAAAATCGGCAAAACTGAATATCCTCTCTGTACCTGTGGTCACAGAGGCAACTTCCTCCATTACATCTTACCATGCACCCTCACCTCCACTTTTCACATCCTCAAGCCATCAACAATATCTTTTTCACCCTGGTTCGCCTACCTGTTGAAGCGATCAAACCTCCTAAACAAAATAATTAGTTGTATAAACATTCTAGAAAGGAACCAGCATCTATTCCAAATGCCTCCACCACACATAGTTGGTGAAATTGAAAACTGAAAGCTAGTTTGGAACATTGTCTTACAGTAACCACCAGCCATGTTACGAACAGCACCCACATACCTCAACCAACCATCTGTACAAAAACTCAGCTTCCAGCCCAAACGTTTGAGTGATAAACTCATCTTTTATCAATATAATAAAATATAACACCTTGTAATAGTATATTACTTTTAAATGCTAAAGGTGTAAAATTAACAACTATAATATAAATTAATTGTTTTACATGTTTCGACTCTTCTGAGTCATTTTCAAAAAAAAAAAAAAAAAAAAATTAAATATTTTAAAAAATAAATTTTTTTTAATTTTATTTTAATTTTACTCTTTTTTTTTTTTTTTTTTTTTTTTTTTGGAAAATGACTCAGAAGAGTCGAAACATGTGAAACAACTAATAAAAGTTACTTTAATTTATATTATAGTTGTTAATTTTACACCTTTAGCATTTAAAAGTAATATATCATCTTTTATCTCTTTAAAAACATTTTTACGTCCTAAACCACGTCCTAAACTCTTAACAGCAAACTCTCATCAACTCTTAGGAGAAAATAGAAATACACATCTTCGTGCTCGCGAAAAACATTTCTCGCTACCAATCACGAACTGTAAATAATCCAAAAATTTTCTCTATCATTGTATATAACATTCATCATTTTCATCATCACTTATAGTAATTTTTTGTTTTGTAAATAATCAAAATTGCACTGTCAAATATGTATTTTTTTAATAAACTTGCCAAGCAGGGCTTGCACAGTCTAAAGCCATATGGTAGGCCTCCCTACTTGGTTGAATCTGAATCTGGTAAAACCAAGCCATACGCTACCTTGGGGGTATTCCGTTCCCATTCGATAGTAGAATTCGGGTGTTCAGAGGCCCAGATACGACAGTTATGACGGTTCTCAGTTCCACAGGTTTGGAATGTCGCTTCGTCACTGAAAAGGATATTATCCATTAATCCGTCCTGTTCTGCAGTCTGGCAGATATCATAGCACACGGCTTTCCGTCCAGCGTAATCTTCAGGTTCTAGTTTGTGGAGAACCTGGACATGGTACGTTTTCTTTTTTAAAGTGTAGTGCAGTACTTTCCAGACAGATGATTGAGGTATCACAAGTTTACGACTAAGGCGGCAAGTTGATGCATCGGGACTATGCTCAATGGCTTCACAGATATTCGCTACTGTTTCAGCTGACATTAATGGCCAACCTGTACGTTTCTCATCAAGTACAGATGCAGGGCGCAAAAATTTTTTCACCATTTTTTGGATATTTCCTCGTGTTGGAACTGAAGGAGGAGTTCGTGCAAGCGCAATGCTTCGAAAGTTTATTAAATTACCCTTTGTATTCACCACTAATATCAGTTATTTGAAAAAGGATAAGATAAAATTCTCTTACTTTTTCTGAAGGTGCTCTCACCTGGTAAATATATACAAAGTGACTTTTAATCCAACATTGATTCTTGTCAGGGTATCTACTGATGAATATTCATAAAGACATTGATATCCACAGTTGTTGATTATTATCACTGCACTTAGAAGTATAACAGAAAGCTAAATAATTTCATTAACATCTGGACACTAAATAATTCAGAGATCTATCTTTTGTACATTCTTGAATATTTTTAAATCGTAGATAATAATTAATTACATTTTAACATTTAAGTTTAAGTTTAAATGATAAAGTATTATATAATATATTAACATTATACTTCTGAGCTTAAAAGCTCTACGTACATACTCGATTACATTTTGTTACAGGACTAAAGAGAAAAATTCATAAGTTCAGAGTTTTTCATTTTTGTCATTCTTACGTCAGAGGAAATACATATTGCAAGGGTTTTTACATAAGAATGAAATCAGTCGATTAAGTTCTTTATTTCTTATTATAATTATTGTTCCTATATCTTCAACATATGTCACATAATAATAGTTTATCAATGTAGAATAGTTTTTTATCATTTATTTGACGTGGAGTGTCTATTAATCTTTATAAGTTGTTATTCACTACGCGATGAAGAATGAGTTGATGACTCCGCGTTTTTTCCATTCTTTGAATCATCAAGTTCTTTTTATTTTCTTTATTGCAGTAGGAAATGAAACTATATTTCTTTATCTTTAATTTCGCGGATGAGGTTAATGTTTCTAACAGGAACCTCTCTTCCAAATTTTATACGGAACGTCTCCCTGACCTCCTCGAATGTCTGACCACACAAACGTTCCGCTCTAACAGCAACTCGGTCTTCTGTTGTTAGCATATCCTTGGAGTATCATTCCCCTGTAATATAAAATTCATGCATTAATTATTTCTGCAAAATGGGCTGGGACTTTATGTTCATCCTGTACACACACACACACATATATATATATATATATATATATATTATATTTATGAAAATTTAGTACCTGTATGTGATATATATTTTAAGAATTTATTAATTGGTCATTTCGATATTCTAGATATTCAATAAATTAAAAAGAGGAATCGAGTATCCTCCAGTCTTGCCAACATAATTTTTTTACGAGTGAATCAGTACAGGGTTTGCACGCCTCAGGTAATTCAGGGGATTTGCCCATTAGATTTCTCGTAAAGTAAGAGTTGCCGTATTTAAACGCAGAATTTTTTCATTAAATAAGGCAAATACAACTTTACGGAAAATAGGTTATTCAAATCCCCCTGAGGCGTATGAACCATGTATTAAACCATAAACCCACATTAATACTTATGAAATTATAAAAATGTAACTATAAAATTGGTATGCTAGAATAATTTTAAAGTTTGGAAAAGCTGTAAAGTATTTTGAATTAAATAGAATTATTTTTCAAACATATACTATTACTCTAAAGTAGTGGTTCTCTAGTTGTTATTGGCGATGACTCTGTAAAATCATCTATAAATCACAATGCCCCTTTTCCCCAAACACCATTTAAGATGTATCTCTTATTATTTAAAAAATGAACTATATTCATATGGTGGAAGCAGAGCCTTCAACATTAGCTAGTATTAATTTCACATTTTTTAACTTATCAATGATAAAATTTTATGTCATAATTTGTTTTAACATAATTCTATAACTGGAATTATGCTACATAACTTCGTCTTTATGCCAAAAAAGTGTTGTTTTTCCCTTTTCAACTTACCTCAGTGTCAAACAAAAGTGGTATGATCTGCATTTTTATCTTCAGAGAATACTTAAAGAGACTATCACATTTAACATTAAAACTGATCACATTGACACGTTTTCTAATTCATTTTAGCAATTTATTAAGGGTTCATATAGAAACTTTGGATAGTAAATTTGCTTTCTATGGATAACAGAATATACAGGAAGCATTTCAAGAATTTCATCTTTATCAATTTTAAGTAACCATTATTCCCCATCAAAACGCATTTATTTATTTTCCCTTTCCCATTATCGTGAATTGACAGCCATGTATTATCGGATTTTGAAATTTAAAATGAATATGACATAAATTTATTAACTGTGTAGGAGGCCTGCAATAGAGACATATATATTTACTATTTACCCATTTCCTTTTCTAATGCTATTTAAGATTTAAAAATTTTGTAAAATTGGTAGTGCCGTGTTTAGTTATTTCAAATATTTTTTAGATTAAATATGTTCAAGGCAATCAGATATACCCTTGTTTCAAGGGTAAAAGTTCCTTCATGTGACATATATCAGAGCGAATTGAAATACAAGACTCGTTCAATAAACAATTAAAAATGTTGCGAAAAATTGTAAAATACATTAATAACCAGATAAATTAATGACGTTTCTATAAATGAAAAAAAAAGGAAAGATAAATCAAAACAAATTAATAATAATTTGAAAAAAGGAGTTGAAAGTGGAAAGAGTAGAATGACACATTCAACCTTGAAGTTAATAAGGAAAAATACCTATTAAAATTATTAAAAATGTGCAAATAATTTATTTAAAACCATATTTAAACTAGTCGGATGGGCCAATCCCAAAACTTTCTTCTATCTCACATAGGTTTCGCATACACTAAAAAAGAATCGACAGCAATTTATATCAAGGTCTAACTGAATCTAAAGTTTTATTAAATTCCGTGCATTAGTTCTTGAGATAAGACGATTGCTAAAATCGTGTAAATCCAACAAAATGCAGCATAGCAGCGCCACCTATTGGGGGATTTATACCAAAACCTAATCAACAACAACTTATGTCAACGCCTAACCTAATCTGAAGTTTGATGTAAATCCGTGCATTAGTTCTTGAGATATAGTTATCGTGATAATAATGAAAAAAGTAGCATAGCAACTTCACCTGTTCGGATATTAACACCACAACGTAAGCAGCATCTATTTATGTCAGTGTCTAACAGAATCTGAAGTTTGATGAAATTCCGTGCATTAGTTCTTGAGATAGAGCTATCGTAAAAATTCATGAAAAAAGTGGTATAGCAGCGCCACCTGTTAGGATATTAACATCACACCCTAAGCAGCTTCTATTTATGTCAGGTTCTAACTCTGAATTTTCATGAAAATAAGTGCATTAGTTCTTGAGATAGAGCTATTGTAGAAATCGCGAAAAAAGCAGCATAGCAGCGCTACCTGTCGGGTGATTTTCATCAAAAACTAATCAGCACCAATTTATATTAGGGACTAACTAAATATAAAGTATTATTAAATTTCGTGCATTAGTTCTTGATATAGAGCGCCCACAAAATTTTTGTCATATACAGACAGACAGACAGACAGACAGAGTCACAGACAGACATTTTCTAAAAACAATCAAATCGTGTTCAGGACCTTCTAAAACGTATAAATCCGTCGAAAACCGGAAGTCGAAAATTTTCATGATTCCAATACTTTCTTCTTGTAAAGATAGAAGAAAGTAAAAAAGTATGTTACATAACATCTTTTACATATGGTTTTAAATAACATTTATGCACCTTTTTTTTTAGTAATTTTGATAAATATTTTTCAATAAACGGGTGTCAAAACATTTTGTAAAAATTTATCTTACAATTATTCTGTTTTGACTCTATTTTAAATTTTAAATTAAAATGCAAAAATTTATTATGCAATATTTTAAAAAATTAACAGAAAAACTTATTTTTAATTTTATTTTTAGTTTATTATAATTATTATTATTTTAATTTTGCATTTATTACTTTATTTTTCAGCTTACAATATTAATTTTCCAAAACAAACACTGACAGTGAAAGGGCGAGTACCAAATTAAGAATTGCGTCCTTAAAAAGTCAAATGGCGGCGCTTAGGTCCCACTTTAAGAACCATTGCTCTAAAGCAGGTCTATGTTTGTTGCTCTCATAAAATTTTATTCTGTAAAAAGCTCTTAATAAAAGTGTGTACAAAGCTGTAAAGCATTTTTAATTAAATTCAATTATTTTTCAAACATGTATTTTTAAGTCTAAAGAATGGTTGTGTTTTATTATTCAAATTCCATTTCATTATTTTCCATGTTTTATTACACTAAAGATCTACCTGTGCACATTTACAGATGTTTAAATGCTTGTTTTTTTTTTTTTTTAAATTTAGACAGTGCAATAAACTTTTGATAACGAGCACAAGATGTAAAAAAAAAAATTGTATTTATCATATTTAAAGATTAAATCAATCGAAAAAGTTTGTATTTTAGTTGACGATGCTATGTCCTATTAGATAATTGTAAAAAAAAAAAAAAAAAAGCTTTCAAAGTATAAAAATACAAAGTGCGCATATGTTCTGATATTACTCTTTTATTTTTCTCATAAGACTAGTTTAAATTTTTGAACACATGAATACATTTAAGACATTTTCTATGCTCGATTAAAAGTTACATTAAATTTAATCAGTAGATTGTGTAAACAATGAAACCATGATTTTTAAATAAATGATCAATTCTTACGATTGAAAAAAAATTATTTAATGAGACTACTAAATGAGATACGTTAATTTTATTATCGGCTCCTACTATTACCCAGTGGTATTACTGATTTATTTTAATTACATTATTTTTTCTTATAATTTCAAATAAATTTCTTAATCATTTAGTATGCTAATTATCATTTAGTATGCTACAAATGCTTGATTACAAATAAGTATATAATTTGGAACTGAAGCATACTTAATTGTAACGTAATTAAATAATCACGTAAAATGAGCACTATAACATTTCAGTCACTGTTTTTAAATAAGTTGTATGTTTTAAAGTGCATAATGAATTTTGGTATCTATATTTCTTGGCTACATAAAATTGCTATTATGTTTGAAAGAAAAAAAGCGTGTTCCTTTTTAAATAATGGGACCCATCTTTTAAACAACAGGAAATTATTTGACATTTTTGGCATACCAAAACTGAATCTCTATTTAATAAGTTAAATATTAAGTAAATATATCAGCGCTACTGTGCTTACAATGAAAAAAATAAATAAATAAACGAAATTTAAATATTCATTATAATTAAATAATTCAAAAATAAAGTATTCGCACATTCGTAATTTATTTTTTTTAATTTTTATGTTAAACTCAATATCGTTATGTTTCAAATGATGTTAAATTTACTAGTATTTTAAAATTAAATAAAACTGAATATCATGGGATAAAATAGCTTTACAACTTTACGACGTCAAATATTTGAGTAAAAAAAAATAAAAAATCACGAAACTTAATCGGTTTCACTACTAAAAAAAAAAAAAAAACCTTTCTGTTTAAATAATACAATTCGTAATTCTCTAATGAAAATTCTTATCTGATTATAAAATTACGTCACGTCAATTTCAATATAATAAAATTCATTTGCTTAAAATATCATCTAAATTATAAGTTGCCGGTTTTGGAGAAAAAAAATGTTAATTAAATATTTGATTAAATTTTACAAGAAATTAATCCACAGCTAATTAGACTGACAAAAAGCAAAAAGAAAACTTATAATTTAATAATTTATATAAAAGATTAAAGACTATTCTGTTAAGTTGAATTAATGAAATATTTCAAGTTTGAGTGTTCTTTATTTTTAATTATTTTAATTGGATATATTATGATCATTTAACAAACACCAAATGATATTTACAATGTTATGCATTTTATAAATTATACAAAATAAGTATTAATAAATATATATTCTGAAAATAATTTTGATAAAATATAAAAATATGATAAATTCAGAAAATGTAAATATTTTTTTGCTTGTAATTTACGATAGAATGCTTTGTAAGTTGCTTGTGAAATTAGCTTAATTTAATTTAGTTATTTGTATTTATTTATATAATTTGAAATTTTCTTTATAGAAAATTGGAAATTATATGTGTGGTGTTTTTAAATACGAATAATCGTTAAAAACATTTTTAAAAACAAATTCTTTGCTTTTTAATTTTTTGGATATGACAACTAACAGTAAATTATGTACATTTTACTCATAATTGAGATCTTGCAATTTATTTAATGAACCATCATAAACTTCCGGGCGATATACAGGCACTAAGAAAATGACAAAATAAGCACGCAATAAGTATTTATAATTATTTTTCTATAACTTGTGCGAGAAAAAAAAATGTTAAGGATCATGTCGTTTCTGGGATAACAGTTTAGAATCACTCACTTATTCATGCAAATTTTCATATTTGGTGATAAGCTTACTGTTACATAACGGTCTTGTGCAGCTCCGTTAGAGGTGGGCACATTGAAAACCAGATATTATCGCTAAGCTGGTAAAGCAAAGAAAATCGCAGAGAAATGTAGCAAAGGCATTCCCATGTAGAGTTGCAAAGGTTAGAAAAAACCCGGTTTAAACCTGGGAATAAACCGGGTTCTTTGGAAATAAACTTGGTTCTTTGGGAATAAAATAGGTCTTTTGGGAATAAACCGATTCAATTGGAAATAAACCGATTCAATTGGAAATAAACCTGGGAATAAACCGGATTTTTGCAACTCTATTTCCATGTTCACTGTTCGTAGTTCTCAAAAGTATGAAACTATGCCGTCGTTCTGCCAGATCACGATCTACATTAGGATCGTTTTTATTGAAAGTAGGCAATAATGTGAGACGGCAAAATCTAATGATATGAATATTAAATGGTAAAAAATCATCCAAGTCCAATGCGCAAACAGAACACTGTGCAACAGATTAAATAAAACTGAATGTCGTTATTGCAAAACTAAGGCGAATCCCATACTGACAGTACAGCACAAATAATAAAGATTACGACACTGGAATACAGCAGGGATGGTCTGCTAAAGAGTGCAGTAAAATGGTTATTAGCCATTAATCAAGAAATTGTATTGGCACTGATGACGAAAGAGAAAAATTGATTTGGATGTTGAAAATGAAAAGGAGAATGAGTACTGTTACAAATTTTCATTTTAAGTTCACTGATTCAAACATGATTTGGAGCTATATACTTTCTAGAGGGGTTAGAAGAGATTAGAAAAGAAAATTCGGAGATTTATGTTTCAATTTTAGAAATATTCCTGAATCCTAACTTAAAAGTTCAATTTGGAAATAATGATATACGTACGGATGATATTGCTTCGTGTCATTCTGGACGCTGAAAATTTTTCCTTCTGCAAAGAATGTCCCTCGAATGTAGTAGCCGGTCTGTATGCAGTTCAGGTATCAATCCTGAAAATATATGGCATATTTTGAAAAAAAAAATGGTACTTAAGCTCTAACCAAAGTCAACACAGGAATTAAAGGATTCCGTGCCGAAGATACAAATAAGTGCGAAGATCTTGTTTAGTCTGTACCTTACAGAATCAAGGCGATTATCAAGATAAAAGGTTTACACACAAGGCTTTGACCATGCATTTTGACCGGATATTTCAAAAAATTTCTCAGATTGGACTTGATTTCATATTTTTTCACAACATCATTTTGAGAAAAAAAGTTACATAAAATAACCGTGCATTCATTTTGTCAGTTATTTTCAGTCTATATATGCTTGACATGCTTATGAATCTTCAACAGCAAACAAAATTTCGTCAACTGCAGAACTTTATATAAAATCTTTCACATTTCATTGCTCGTCGGGAAAAAGATGATGATTCCATACTTTGTACCAAGGTCAATAGCATGTAAATTTTTGAATAATAATTCTGATTCATAAAGTTTTTTCAAATGTAACATACTGTACCGCGAATTCTTCATTGAGCCAGTAAACCAAAAGTTAGAGATTTGTCTTCTATTATTTTGCAAGAAGTATATTATGTTTTAAATTTATAGCTTCTGCACAATGTTTTAATAGGAAAATTACTACCAAAATTTGATTACAACTTACAAGATTTCCATTATTGCTATGCATAAAAAAGTTGCCAATTACAGCTGAAGTTTGATTTTTATGAATATCAATGGACGAAAATTCAAGATATCAAGGTTCAAATTATGTATATTATAAAGCACGAAAGTGTCCGTCATTAACACGAAAGTCATAACAGATGTATGTCGTGAAATGCGGTATCGGTTTTAGTTTCATCGCATATAGTAGCTTCATTTCTATATATTGCCTAATTTAAATTTTATTGTACTTTAATGTACTTTACAATGTACCTTAAAATAAAATTTGTTAAAAAGTGTAAGATATTTACCAATTTTCAGTAGTTTTTTAAAGTAATTTTCACGCCTGTAATTATAAAAATCTGTGAATACATGACATAAGAATAAATATGTGCTTTCTAGAATAATGGAAATGAACTCTTGCATTAACATAAATATAGGTCTATGATAAAATACTCAATAGTAAGGAGAAAGTGGCAGGTTTGCCACAAAGGGCGACATGTATCGACGAAGCTTGCCAAAGTCATCTTGTTTGGTATTGTTAAATTAAAGTTTGTATTTGTCTCCCTAGCATTGTGACGGAAAAATCCACATCTACGCAATTTGTCCCAATAACCAAACATACTTGAAGGGAAATGGATGGCGAAAATCTTGAAAAGATTATTTTTTAAAAATCGTTTCACGTATTTCAATATTAAAGTGTTATACTGGATTTTAGAATTTGCCATTGTCTTTGGTCGCTTCTCTTCAGATGAATGTTACCTTAACCCCCTGATAGCTGAGCAAAAGGACAAAATTGCAATGTTGTTTTTTCTGTAATATTTTTAAAATGCCAAAAACCTGATATTTCAAACACAATATAAAAAACTTAATATCGTATATGAATATAATGCTTGAGACTATTAACTATTAATCAATGTTTTAAAACTACATTATATTTGTAGAATTATATTAATTTAAATAATGCTAATATTGCAGTAAAATCTACAGCATAGTGAACGAATATATCATTTCACGGCAGTGAGAAGGTTAAAAAAGCGTTTTCTTTATTTTTTTCTCTATTTTTTCTCATATGAGTTAACACTCTTTTAAACGTATTCATGAATCTGCTATTTAATCGCCCAGCTGTAAATGATTCGTAACTAATTAAGCTACTTTCGAGAATATCCTTTTAAAATTTCATATACAGAAATGAAAAGACATAAAATTCCACTTCTTCATATTTCGGTTTAAATAAAAGGGTTTCGTTAAGCTGAAAAAGAACTCAGAAAAGAGAAAAGCTTCAAAAGTGGAAAGGAATTTCCCGAAGGAAATTAACTGGAAAAGAATGATTGAAAAATGGTAACTGTCAGATGCATCCTTTAGAATTAAAAGTCCAATTTTGCACATTCATAATTTATGACTCATAACGATACATACTCTAGACACACATGACAAAAAAATCAAATTTTATACAAAAATCAACGCGATTTCAAGTGACAGTTTCTTAATAAACTTTGTCTAGCAATTGCGGAAAAAACTCATGCTTTTAACATAGCTAATTTTTAATACTTTCCCACATAGTTGAAAACTGTTTATGAATTCGGTTTGTCCGTCTATCTGTTCGTGCTCTAATTTACGTAAATATCTTCGAATTGTCAATCAAATGATATATATTATTGAGGTTTACTATGGCACGATCAGTATTGACAATGAAGTGTGTAGAACCTATAGTTTTTTTCACAGAAACATTCAAACTAATTCCGTTTCATTACGGTCTATGGGGAAAAATCAATTTCTGTTTATTTGAACGATGTTACACAATTTAAAACATGTTGAAATTTATATATATATATCAATAAGGTGCACTACAAAAGGCTAACTATAGAATATGATGTGCATAGCACTTATAGTTCTTTTACAGGGACATTCAAAAGAATTTCGTTACATTACGGACTATGGAAAAAATTCATTTGTGGTTTATTTTAATAATGTTTCGCTATTTGAAAGATTTGAAATTGATATATATCACTAAGGTGCATTACAAGAGCTTATAGCATACTATAGTGCTATACGTACTATAGAATATTGTGTGTATAGCATTCTTTGTTCATTTACATGGACAGACAGAAGAATTCGGTACTGCCTCTTAACAATAATTGCTGGAAGTGCTTTTTCAGTTGCTGAACGCGTTTTTAAATGTAACTCATTTTTATTTATTACTTGGCGTGTATAAATTCCATAGATACTATACAGTTCAGAGCAAAAGATCTCGAGTACATTTCCGTTTTTGATGGAAATTCCAGAAGGAGAATTTTTAACTGTAATACGCGTTTCCTAACTGAACTTAAAATTTAGCATTTTATGTAGTATATTAACAAACCTATAGACGATATACAGGGCTGCACAAAAGAATTCGGAAATTTTTCTGAATATTGTTCGTAATTCACGAAATTGGGTTTTTAAATATGTTATGAGTTTTTCAAATTGTTTACTTACATATCGTCTTTCGATTTATTAAACGGTAGAGACTTGTAATATTATTTTGGAAGTGTTGGAAAGTCTTACATAATCTATGATTGACGCATGATTTTTGGTTCTTGTTTTATTTATAAATTCACTTTCACTGAAGTCATAAAACCTAAAGTGAATAAAAATTCAACAATGTGTGATTATTTTATGCCTTCAGTGAAAGTGCAACTTTGTATTTTTAAAACTGTGTTTACTTTTTCTTCTTTCGTGATCCCATTTCCGTTCTTCTGTTACTTCCTAGCAGGTGACGCCACTGCAAGGCCCGTGATTTGACTCTGCCTATGTTTTAGGCGTTAGTTAGTTGTGTGAATTACATTTCAAGATGGTTGTCTTTTGTTTGTAAGTGTATTTAATTTAACATCGTATTCTGAAGATGGTAATACAAGTTGACCGAAACGTCAATTTGATGTATTTTAGGTAGCTTTCAATACAAAAATGTATAAAGCTACCTATTGTAGCCGTTCGGAGGAAAGCAGTTCCAGAAAATTTCGATATATTTTCACCGATCATGACCCCCAGACCCCAAAACCACCCTCCGTTCGAACGTTGATTTATATATATAGATATATCCATATATATATATATATATATATATATATATATACATATATATCTGACATATGTCATACGATAACGCTCGTATTTATAAATCAATTTTGATGAAACTAATTGTGTGCATTAAGCTCACCAATGTCTCGACCAAGTTCGTTGGCCAGCTTGGTCCGCCATTTTGTTTCAAGATGGCGGCCACTTAAACATTTAAAACTAAAATAAATATACAAAAAAGTTAAAAATTCAAATTTATTTTTTAATTAAATATTAGGTCTTGATACAAGGATTACAGAGCATTTTTTGGTTTACCTCTATCTTAAAAAATGGCTGAGATAGAGCAGTTTGAAATTCTAGGGTGGCTGACATTTTGAAACAAGACAGCACATTACAAAAATTTTCATTGTTGTAATAATTTTCCCAATCATACTCATAATAAAACTATATATTCATATCCGTTAGCACCGAATTCTCGCCAAACTTGGCGACATTTGGCGACCAAAATAAGTCTTCATAAATGAAGCCAATTTGGCTATTGCTCAATAATTTGGCGAATTTCTTATTCAAATACAGTATTAACGAATCTTTTCTAAACGTTTTCTTTGCATTTTAACTTGCTGTTTTCGTGTAACATTAGCTAAAATTTTGAAACGAAGATATAGGAAAGCTACCTTTTCCTCCCGGTACAGGCCGGAAGGACTTTTTTTAATTAATATTACATAAATATTACGCCATTCAGTAAAAACGTGTGGTTTACCTTATGCAAAAAATATATATGATAATGTTTTGATGTTGTAACTGTCCAGCTCAATCATTTATACTTAACTAATTAAACATTTCTTCGATAATTTTAAAATTTTATATGCGGAAAGGGAAAAGAAAAAAACACATTCTCTTCTTCACATTTCTGTTGAAAGAAATGCCTTTCATCGAATGGATAAAGGCTTCAGAAAATAGGAAAGCTTCAAAAGAGGAAATTGCACGAGAAAATTAACTGGAAAGGGATGATTGAAATGGTATCTGTCATATACATTCTCTAGAATCGAAAGTCCAAGTTTACAAATTAATCATTTATTACTCATAATGACACTAACTTCAATATATAACTGAAAAAAACCTTTAAAGATGAAGAAAGTGAGAAATTATACTGTTATTATTTTCCACATTATACTTAACTAATTAAAGTTTTTTCAAGACTATCCTTTAAAAATTTTAAAAGGGGAAAAAACATTCACATCTTAACATTTTGGTTAGAACAAATGCGCTTCATCGAATGGATAAAAGCTTCACTAAGTAGAAACACTTCAAAAGAGGGAATTCCACGAAAAATATTAACTGAAAAGAATGATTGAAAATTATATCTGTCACATACATTTTCTAAAATTAAAAGTTCGATTTTACATATTAATCATTTATGACTCATAATAACAGTCACTGCAATAATATATAACTGAAACTAAAACCGGAAGGTGAAGAGTACAAGAAATTATAATGTAATTATTTTCTAAACAATACTTAACTAATTACACCTTCTTTCAAGAATATCCTCTTAAAATTTTATATGCAGAAAGAAAGGAGAAAAATATTCACTTCTTGATATTTCGGATAGAAGAAAGAGAATTCATCGAACGGATGAAAGCTTCAAACAGGAAGTTGCACGAAGAAAATTAACTGAAAAGAATCATTAATCACATACATATGGTAGAATTAAAAGTCCGATTTTACAGATTAATTATTTATGATTCATAATAACATCCACTGTAATATATTTCTATAACAAAACTAAAGATGAAAAAGGCGACAAATTATACTGTCATTATGTGACGTGTTCAAGAATAAAATAAAATAAAATTATGGCAGGATTTTTTTTTCCCTTTCAGATATACAAAAGTCGTTGTTGCTCTTTATAAATGCACATCTGAAATTTGAATGAACATTTGAAACGTAATATACGGTTTTACTATTATGTTAAAGATAATATGTGTTTCTATGTATATAGGTATACATGTGTGTATTGTATATATTATATGTATATATTTATTATTTTCAGATTCTGATACAAGGATAGCAGAAATCCGTTAGAAAAGGCAGAAATTCTTGTATTTAAAAGTGTATGAACATTACATAAAGGATGAAAAAATATATGCATTGTGTATTAATTAAGGTCATTTTACAAAGAAACAAATTATAAAATTGTTATAGACAAATTAATATGAACCTTGATTTTGAAATTTGGACAAGTCTATTTTATGTTATTGCTACATATTTAATGTTTTGCAAAATATTTTACAAAATTTGTAAGCAGTAATAGATTTATTTATATTTTTTTTGTGGTCTTATTTTATGTAAATTTAATATGCATTAATCGTTATCCGTTTTATCTGGAAAACAATCGTGGTTTTGATATTCGCCAATGGGCTTGTTTCAATTTCAAAAGCAATGATTTGTTGAAAACGTTGATTTTCTTTGAATGAAATATAATTATAATAATAATAAACAAGTAGGTAAGTGTGATCGAAGATCGCTCAAAGGGTTTCGTTTAATATTCCTTTCAAAACACTTTAGCGGGCCAACCCCGCTATTATATTCTGTCATACTAATATCCGTCATACGGACTAAATGCAATATTTAAAAAAATAATTTCAAAATTATACAAATTGTACACTTTCAAAATGCTAAAATATGCGAATATTTCCATAATCGGATTTTTGTCACGATTCAATATGTTTCTCAAACTCATATATTTACTATTTTCTATTATTTATATTGATACTCGCTTTGTATTATTCTCAAACATTTGAAAAATTAGTTAAACTTCCCATATGACGTCAGATTTTCTTTTTAATTCTCTAATGACGTGATTTTAATCTGTTTTGTGTACTTACACATACTCATACTCCTGGTATTATTGAGAAATCTTAGACATTTTCCGTTTTATTACGACTGTGACGTCAATCAATTTTATTTCATATTAATCTTTTTTTTTTTCATTTGGTGAAACTTTTTATTTCATTTTTCACGTGGAAATCGTCTGATAGAAAATTAATTATTGTAGAAAGAATTTTATCGTGGATTTTTAATTTTTGGCATCGACTATAACGAAAAAAGTTTAAATTTAATAAGAAAAGGCTGTTAGAATTTTGGTTTTTTATCTCTATTTATTAAAATAATACGAATTTTTCAAATTTTAATATTTTCAGCTCTTCACAGCTGATATTCAGATTTATACATTAAGTTTTAACTCTGTAAGTTACATAATTTCTGAGAATGGCTCTGTGACAGACAGACAACGCAGCGGGAGCAATAGGGTTTCGTGAGATGAACGAAACCCTAAAAATGAATACTTTGTTTATTTTAATAATTCACTTTCCTTTAGAAATGTTACGATAAAACAAAAAATAAATTTCATTTTATAGAAAAAAGTGAGAAAAAAAAAGAAAAAAATAAGTAATATGTTGTATGCATATAATTATAGTTTGTAATTTAGATGGTGGAGATTTTGAAAGTATTTGTGATTAAATTCTGATTGTTCTTATTATTATTATGCAACGTAAAAAATAATTATATTCAAAATGGAATTACCTCATTTTCAAAATCAATGCATTTGAAATATCGCTGACCGAATAAATTACTTGTAACAAATTTACTCTGATATTAAAAGTTATTTAATATGATTTGATTAAAAATATAAATTTTATATTAATTTGTAATGAAATTAGCTTTAGCTATTTTTTTCCACTAAATTTACTTGCTCCACTTTTAAAATCAACAACTCCAATAATGGAGACGTGTTTTTCTATCTTTGTATAATACATTTTTTTTGCATATACATATGTTTTTATTTTCATAAATATTTATCAAGCCAAACATCTAAATAAACATTAAGAATATAATAGTATGTTAATATTTTAATGACAAATTTGTAAAATAGCGCATTAAAAATTGTTTGAACAAATCTTAAATAATTCAATATATTTTGCATTATTTATTATTTTTGCATTAAAAAACAATTTAAACCGTGTTTATGATCTCCAAACCAGACTATCCACTTAAATGAATTATTGTAACTTCAATAATTTATATACTTTTCAAGATAAAATTTCATAATATAGCTTGAGATATCTTGCAGAAAGAGAAAGAAAAAACATTCATAGCTTGACAGTTTGGTTGATAGAACTGCATTTCATCCGAATGAATATAAGCTTCAGAAAAGAGAAAAACTTCAAACGAGGAAATTAATCTGCACGAAAGAAATTAAGTGAAAAAGAATGATTGAAAATGGTATCTATCAGATGCATTTTCTAGAATTAAAAGCCCAGTTTTATTCATTAATCATTTAGTATTTCTAATGACACTCACTTACATATGAAGAGGTTAGAATGACAGTGGAGTGAGTCAAAAATGTTGAAAATCAGGATAACTATATTTTAATTGAACGTATATTAATTTCTGTTCAATGTGCCAGTCAAATAAGTCATAGTTCACATAGGAAGTCGCTAGAGGGCAAAACAAGTTAGACCCTTAGAGCAGATATTACATAGAGGGAGCATTCAGTGTTTTCTCCCTATGAAGAGAGGGTCAAACATTGGGCGAATTTTGACACCAGTCACGTGACGAAAGGTTACCATATTTGGCTTTTTTTCCTAAAAATAAAAGTCGCTGCGACAGAAACATTTATTTTTATGCATATTATGAAAATGTTATATTTCTTCACAATTTTTAATTGTAATATTGTTTTAGCAAAAACCGAAGTGATACCGGATAGTTTCGAAATATTCAGTGTTTATTTATAAGTTATTGCAAAATATAATACTCATCAAATATGCAAATTGTTTTCATCTATTATTAACAGTTATATGAGAAAAGGAGTTAATTATTCTTAAATAAATAAAATTCTTATTAGAAAGATAATAACATTTTTCACCGTAAATTGATTTTAAATATCAAGAATCATCATGTCTATAATAAATGACATTTAAACTTAGGAACTTAGAAACACAGAAAAAATAAATAAACTATTAAAATATTTTTATTTTTACAAAAAGACATTTTTAATATATTTGTGTAAGAAAATATAAAATTCAACACATATCCGTTGCATTTTCAAATTATACTTTATACTGTACACAAAAGAAAATATAAGTGTGTAGCAAATTATTATTAAAATACATAATAGACTTTTTTTAATACATATGTTTCTCTAGATTTCAATCTCAGAATCTTCGGCTAGACTGAGTACTGGACCTTTATGGCACAAACGTTTTTTAATTATGTTCTGCAAGATACACAACATTTCAAATATTATAAAAATATACTACTGCAATACATTTATAGTACTAATATGGAAATATAATACTGTATAACTATAATATAGTATGTTGACACGTTAATTTAAAAAAAAAAAAATCATTTCTGGTGTTACTGTTAAAAAAAACTTTTTTTAATCAGAAGCATGACTAACTTAAATTATAAATTTTATCTCAAAATTTATAATATTTTCACCGATTTTCAGCTAAGTTCAGCACTAAACATTTATGGCACAAACGTTTTTTAATTATGTTCTGCATGATACACATTATTTCAAATATTATAAAAATATACTACTGCAATACATTTATAGTACTAATATGCAAATTATAATACTGTATAATTATAATATAGTATGATGACACGTTAATTTAAAAAAAAAAAATCATTTCTGGTGTCACTGTTAAAAAAAAAACTTTTAAATCAGAAGTATGAATAACTTAAATTATAAATTTTATCTCAAAATTTATAATATTTTCACACTTAGTTGAGCACTAAACATTTATGGTATAAACGTTTTTTAATTATTATTCTTTGCAAGATGCACACAATTTCTAATACTGTACAAATATAGTGAAAATATACACAGATATAATACTAATATAGAAATATAATACTGTACAAATATACCATATTAAATTAACCGTTATTAAGATACATAACCTGCCACTGCCAAAGCTTAGAATTTTTTATTATCACTAAAATTTAATAGAAATTTATGATTTATTTTATCGCGCGGATTTCAGCGATTCAATAAGTGAAAATTTATTATTAAATTTTGTGGAAAGAAAAAATTGTAAAAATTGGCAGCTACAATAACCGGCTTCAATAAAAATATAAATAAATAAATGAACTATTTAAAAAAATAATAATACATTTTTTCCCCCTGGTTCCGATCGCAGAATCCTCAGCTAGACTGAGCACTAAACTTTTACGGTACAAGTGTTTTTCTTTTAATTATTATTAGAAAATTATTAATTATTATTACTAAGCAGGATATACACAATTTCAAATACAATACTAATACACAAATATAATACTTATATATAAATATAATAATACAGTGTACAAATGTAATATAATATAGTATGGTGATAAGTAAATTTATTTCATTAATAATTTTTGCTTGCTCCATTTTATGAAGTTAAAAAATTACGTTTCTAAATTTAAATCATGTATAGCATAAATTATAATTCAGTTCAAAATTTATAATATTTTCTTAATTTTTCAATTATGAATTCTAAAATATTATTAAATAGTATAGAGATAAACAAAGAAATCACGCTTGCCATTTTTTGATAAATTTAAACATATTGTTTTTCTTAATTTTGTTTTTTTATTAACTTCACATTATATATTTATAATACTTTATTTTAACAACCCCCATTTACCTAGGCAAAGAAAAGGAAAGAAACATTGCTTATTTTATTTTAAAGAAGCTAACGAAGTCAATGGTAGCACCCGGAGTATGTTAGGAAAGTTACAGCAGAAAAAAATAATTCAGCAGAAAAAAAAAGACATATTACTTGAAGAATCTAGTTGCACAGGACCACTTAAAATACATATATAAAGAAATAAATAAAATACGTATATAAAACTTGGTACTTTCATTACAAATTTAGACTTAAACATTTATAATATGTAAAAAAAAAAAAAAAAAAAAAAAAAAAAAAAGCTAAATCAAGATATAACCGCTACAAATGTTTTGGAAAGTCGCTGTATAAGATTAATATTCAAATTATTTGATTTTGCGCTATTTAAAAAAATATATATATATTATCACACATTATTGGGTATTAATAATGATTATTAAAATCAGTGTCCTGCAAATATCGTCAGTTTGGAGTTAATGCTTCGAACTTTTTTCTTCTGCAGAGTTTCTGTAGTAATTTTTCCGAAATGGTATAAACGTACTTTTAAATATTCAAAAAGTATGGCTTTTATCAAAAACGTTCTATGATTTTCCAAGGGAAACTGATTTATTATGTGTTCAAGATTTGGGAAAATATTTGACTCTATTTGGGCGATGGAATAGTTAATTAATATTTGCATTGCGTGTTTTAGTTTTAGTTTATTTTCTGCCTGCAGTCTCCTGAAACTTTTCTCTCCTAACCTACAAATTTTCACCACATCGTTTCCTGGTATTTTCAGCCCGCCACGATTTTTCTTCAGTAAAAGTGGGGATGCTGCAGGATTTTTTGTTAATTCTTCTATACAGTATTCACATTTAATTTTTTTTGCTAAAGATTTTACGACAAATCCCGCAATGTACCCCACAACGTCTTCTACAAATTTCCCCAATTTTGAATAACTTGCTAAATCTATGGGATTATCTTCATCAGGCTCTTCTGAGTTACAGTCACTGTAGGAAGATAAATTTATATTTTGTGCATGTTTATTAATTGCGGATGATACATTCAAAATATTTGTATCATCCAAGCTTAAACAATTTGCATTTTTGGATGCAACTATTTCAGTGTGGCACAGTAAACGTTTATATGCCGCTTTAAATTGTTTAGCGGTGGGATTATTATTAAACCCTCCTATGCTCCTTACAGCGATGAAAAACATTTCAATATGGTCCTGTGACAACTTATATGTCAGCAAAAATTTTAAAATATTGGTTGATATTAAATCATCGTACAAATGTTTAACACTGTAAATGCAGGTTATTAGACCTAAGAAGCCAACTTTGCGATTACTGCTTAAAATAGTTGGGCCGTTATTTGAAATTGTTAACCCTTTTATGTATGATTCCGCATAATTTAAAAATTCAAATGTCGCATCTTTGTTACTGTTTTGAAGGGGGGCGCTATAATTCTTGCTTAAAAGATTACGACTATTTAATATATCAAATAGGTTATTGAAACATTTTAAAAATTCTGCAGTTGCTTTGCAGCCTTTGAAGGGCATAAAATCTACGTCATTTGGAGCATCATTTGCAGCATCGTTTAAGTATAAAAGAGCATCTGCAACTTTAGTACTCATAACTTGAGCAGCTAGTTTTACTTTCATTTTTTGTCGGTACCATTCTACATGGCTTCTCTTTATTTTATTCCCAGCTACCAATTGTTTTTTTTTCCTGGAGTTTTTGTAACTCAGTAATGTATTCCCATTTAATTGCATTCCCATTTAAATCAAACATTAGCCCTTTAGATCCCAATGTATTTCGTACTAACTTTAACATATGGCAAGCATCTAATAAGATATAAACATTTTTGTTTGTTACTGGATGAAAAAAATAGGGTTTCATTACATGTTCGTTAATTTGAGCGCCCAAAATTTTTGCAGTTGAAAAATTAACACTTGTACCATCAAAAGTTAGAGCTACGATATCTACACCAGTTTCATGAATTAGGGTTAAGCATTCGATAATTAAATTAGCCCGCTCTTTTCCACTCAACCCATCTATTAAAAAATATCCAACAGGAATTTTCCAATTGCCATTGAGACAATTTATCAAAAAAGTTAAGGATTCTTTGGCAAAAGGTAAATCATCGTCATTTATATTTGTGCCATAATCTACATAGCCGCTGAAACCATTAACATCCCATTCCACATGACGTCGAATGGCTATTTCGTCAACTATGAGCGTGCCTATAATTTTCTTATTATTTTCAGAAGCCTCTGTTGCCTTTTTCTTCAAAGCTTTGAAAGATTCCTTCGTGAATCCAGGGCTTCCATCATTACATTGATACCATTTTCGGAGAGTACTTGGATGTGGCAAACATGTGTCGAAAGCCTCTCTTACATAATCATATGCCCTTGCTGAATAAAAATGCAATGTTAATGCAAAGGAACGAAGTTCTGGAGGATATTGCTCATTTTTAGATTTGTTTTGCATTCTCTGTATTAATTTTGCAGCCGGACCAGGTAAGGCAAGCTGGAAAAAAAGGACTTAGAACTATTAAATATTTCTTATATAATAATAATAGTAATAATAATAATAATAAAAGCATTTAAATTTCAAATCAGTTTTTAATTCCCAATCAAATTCTTTATATTTAAAATATGTTTTCTGAAACATTGTCTAAACTAGTGAGAAAAATTAAAATACAATAACACCTCCTAATAATGGACATCCCAGAAAAATTTAAATGATCTTCATAATTGTTAGTAAAAAAAAAAAAGTACCATTTCTTTCGTGAGTGAATTAAGGGCAGTTATGTGAGAAGTGGAAATAACCAAAATTTGGGTATTTACATATCTCACAGTAAAAAATCATAATGTATTTTTAAACGCAAAGGCAGAAAATGGGCAAGCGGTTCAAAACGCCGACTTTGACAGCATTTTCTGAAAGGTCCGTTGCCTTTACCAAAAAAGGGATTATATTTTTCCTACGCGAAATATAACTAAACGTCGGTATTTCGACACAATCATTTTAGAATACCTCGACAGACTAGAGTTACATCCCCTATAAACATTTCGAAACGTTCGGACGAATTTTTAAAAAAAAAAATTTTTTTTTAAATAAAATCTGAAATATGCAAATGCTAAAACGAGAGCTGTTTCGGCGCGGCCTCGGCTCATGTTTTCTTTACTAAGTATGCATTTTTTCACAAAATTTTAAAGAGGGATTGGATACAGTTCTATTTATAAGTATTATTTTTTTGTTATGTAAAGGGACCAAAGGAGCAAAAAAGAGAAAAAAAAACTTATTACTTTTACAACTAGATATCAATATTTTATCACGAAATTTTTATATATTCTGTTATAGTTATGACCGATAAAAATTTCAGTTAGTTCGGACAACAAGAACTATTTTTTTTTAAAACTATGAAACGAGCCTACGTGAAAAGAAAAGAAAATGGTTTCTTACTCACTTTTACCACTGATTATTAATGTTTCTGCGTGAATTTTTCATTTAAAAATATAAATTCATACAAAACCGGGTTAAAGATATAAAATCATCCAAATTTGAGGTTTATTTAAGGTTATTATCACGTACCCGGACAACGCCGGGTGGGTCAATTAGTATAGATATATAATAATCGAAGTGATAATTTATTCAAGGCTGTAGGAAAGCTTGAATTTATGTATGTATGTGTATATTTCTTACCAATCGTAAAGAAACGAAATAATTTACCTGTAAAATATCACTTGCTGTATCTGAAACTAAGTCCTTTTTCTTGATATCTTCTAATATCTGCTCCAGTAAAGCAACGCGTTTTTCCAATTGCTTATTCTTTTTCTTTAAGTCTTTCAGTTTCAAATCTTTTTTTTCTACCACGTTAGAAGCAATTTTTAAAAATTTGCGTGCTTTTGTAGGAGAATTCATATCCTTCTCTTCAAAGTCACCCATGTATCGAAATTTTTTTGTTGACTGTCGTCCTACTTCATTTAAACCTAAATCAAAAATACATCTCATTAGTAAAAATATTCAATGTTTTTTAAGCAATACTATTCTGAAAAGCTATTTTCTTTTTATTTATCATTATTTTTAATTTTCAATTAAAGAATGAAATTTAAAATCTTACCTTCGTGGGAGATGTCCAAATTTTCTTCTGCACTAAGTTTTCTTTTTCTCCGGGATTTTTCGTGTTTTTCTGTAGAAAATTCAAATATTGTTGGTATGGCATCCTTCTTTAACCAGGTGCCTCCAAATTTGTTGATGTCAAAATTTTCTACTGTAAAATGTTTTGAGCATATATAAGTATGGTCAGTGACTTTAAAATCTTTTCTCCGGATTTTATTTTCCCATAATTTTCTCCTACTTTCATCTTTAGGAAATCTAAAAAAAGAAATATACAATATAGTATATTATAACATTTTTTTAATACAAAATAGTAAAGTATTACAAAATATACAAAGTATTGCTTTAATAGATTAACCTATAAAATGAAAGAATAAAGGCAACTTGAAAAAATAAATTTATGAAAAGAAGAGTAAAGCAATACGCATTCATATTATGAACAAATTCCAGCGTAAAATGTTATGCATTTAAAAAAAAAAAAATGTTTAAATAAGAATTATACATCGCCAAAAACATGTAATGGTATAAAAAGTAAATATTTACCATTTCAAGATAATGTATCAATTGCGAATGTTTTTTAATTAAAACAAATAAAATTCATTCCTAGAATGAATATGAATACGCATATTCATGCTAACATGCAGCATTTTATAAATGTTTAATATAGTTTTTTTATTAATTAAATATTTATTAAATCATATTAGGAATCGAAACAAAATAAAAACTTTATCCTTTATCTTTTTCAAAATAAAAAATGTAACTAAGTAATTTGATATATTATATGGGGAATATGCGAAAGATTAATTTGATAGATTAATATTCAAAAACAAAGAATAAAAGCAGCAATGATATTTGATTAAAAAAGAAAGTAAAATAAAAATAAGAATAAAGCCATATGAGCGCATATCATTATTCGGAAACTGTAACATTAAATATTAGGAGTTTTAAAATGAATGAAGTAAAAAAAAAAAAAAAAAATACCGTGTTGGGCCAAAAAAAATTGTACTGCTCGGGCCGTGCCCAGGCCTGGAAATTTCAGCCCGTGAAGAATAAATAGTAAAGCATTTTTGAGAGATTTAGCAGACTTCGCCAAATCGCGCCAAATACTTTTTCTAGGCTAAAATCTAAATTTCTTTCACAATTCTCAAAAGTTTGAAATAAATAATCTAAAATACATCAATCAAGAAAAGGTTAAACCTATGAGTGCCCAAATAAATCATCACAATCCTTTATTAAGGCTCAAATTTGCAAAAAAACTGTACATAACATGTATGCCTATGCAATTTTTTTTAATTTTGGACACTAAAAAATCAATTAATTTAATATTACGTTAATATATTAATAATATTTAAATGTATATACGTACTTGTGAAATGTTAGAAGACCTCCTTTGACAAATTTTTCCTTGCATCCGAATGCAGCACAGTATTTGACCATCTTTCTTCATAATATGACTGAGATCACCATACAAATACACGTTAAAAAGTTCCCTAGTTGAAAGACGAGTCCACTAGTCACGTGGTTTCAATGATTGTTATCTGTTTCCTGGGGGATGCGCACTCCAGGGTTATCACTGCTCTAAGGTTAGACCACTCAATGCAACGGCTATACAACAAGTTTCACATAACCCTTCATTTTTCGAATCACTAAATTTTGACTTACGCCACTGTCATTCTAACCCTTTCATATATAATTTAAAAGAGAAAAAAAACTTAAAGAAGAAAGATAAAATGGGAAAGTATAGTTTGAGATTAAAACTGAACTAAATTAAGACGGGGATTTTTCTTTTCCTCAGCAGATAAAAACGCTACTAGCTCTTTTTAAGGAATAAAAATCGGCTGCGTGTGTTGCAAATAAAAAACACACATTTTAAATTTAAATGAACATTTTATATGGATAATATGCTTGAATGAATATTTAATAATAATAACTTTGGTAAGATGAAAGTTCAGAGTCAAATTTTTACTAATACGATCTTTTAACTGTCCTTACATTGAACCTATTTCAAAGTCACAAATAGCATGGCATTAATATATCTATATATCGGAAGTATCGATATGTGAAATCAACAATGTCGATATTTTTACATAGATCGATAACAACTTTCGATATATATCGATGTATTGAATGAACATTTGATATGAATACTATGCTTAAGTGAATATTTAATGATGATAATAACAATTCTGGTCAGATGAAATTTCAGAGTCGGATTTCTATGCTCATATTGCACATATTTTACAGTCGTAAAATAGGACGGCATAAATATATCTGTCGTAGGCTAATTGGGAAATCCAGCTCTTTGCAAACAGCCTAGGCTCTTTGTAAAGAGCCGGTCTAATTGGAGAATCATTTCCCTTTTTGCACTCAACCTGATGTTTTTCAGGCTTATTGCAAAGAGCCTAGACAGCGTTAGGCTAATTGGAATATGGTCATTTATTTTTCAATCAGCCTGACATTTTTTAGACTCATTGAAAAGAGCCTAGAATAGCGTTAGGCTAATTGAAAAATGACCATGAATATTTAGAAATTGACCATGAATATTTAGAAAATGACCAGTTCTTTGTCAAAATATGGTGTTGTACTCAACTCGAACCAGAAAATTCCATTTGAATCGACCCGAACCCGACAGAAAAATTCCATCGGACCGTAACCCGATCCCAAAAGGACGAAATAAATTCCTTCAAGTCTCATCCCGACCCGAACCAGAAAACTAAAGTTAACCCGAAATCCGGCACGAACCCGACGAAAAAAGAAACATCGAACTGTAACCCAATCCGTACCCGACAAAATAAATTCCTTTATGTCGCAACGCGACCCGAACCTAAGAATTCGATGTTAACCAGTAATCCAACCGGAACAAGCCATAAAAATTCCATCGAACCGTAACCAGATCCGAAACCGGCAAAATAAATTCTTTATGTCCCAACGCGACCCGAACCTAAAAATTAGATGTTAACCAGTAACCCAACCCGAACAAGACATAAAAATTCCATCGGACCGTAACCAGATCCGAACCCGAAAAAATAAATTCCTTTGTGTCGCAAACCGACCCGAACCGAAAATAATAGTTAATCCGAAACCGAACCCGAACAAGGAAAAAAATTCCATCGAACCGTTACCCGATCCAAACTCGAAAAATAAATTTCGTCGTCAAGCAACTCGAACTGAACCAGAAAATCGCAGTTAACCCGAAAACCGTCCCGAACCCAATCCATCGAACTGTAACCCGATCTGAACCCGACAATATAAATTCCTTCGTGTCACAACCCGATCCGAACCCAACAAATTATATTTTGTCGTCAAGCAACCCGATCCGAAACTGAAATTTTAAGTTAACCCAAAAACTGATTTGAACTTGAAAATTTAATTTAACCCGAAACATAACTCAAACCTGAAAATTAATGTTAACTTGAAACCCGAACCCGTCAAAATAAATTCCTTCGTGTCACAACCCGATCCATGCCAGAAAATTCAAGTTGACCCGAAACTAGACCCGAACCCGATAAAAATATCCATCGAACCGTAACCCGATCCGAACCCTATAAAATTAAATTCCTTCGTGTCACAAGCCGACCCGAACCAGGAAAAAAATTCCATCTAACCGTAACCCAATCTGAACCCGAAAAATAAATTTTGTCGTCATGCAACCCGAACCGAAACTGAAAATTTAAGTTAAACCCAAACCTGAAAATTTAATTTTAATCGAAACCTAACCCAAACTGAAAATTGAAGTTAACCAGAAACTCGTACCCGTCAAAAAATCCATCTCAACCCGATCCAAACCAGAAACGAAGGAATTTATTTTGTCGGGTTCGGATCGGTTTACGTATCAATGGATTTTTATTTCTCTGGTTCGGGTCGGGTTCAATTTTCAGTTTCGGGTCGAGTTGCGTTTCGACTTTGTGTTTCGAGTTAACTTTAATTTTCAGGTTTGGGATATGTTTCGGGTTAAATTAAATTTTCAGGTTCAAATCGGTTTTTGGGTTAATTTAAAATTTCAGTTTCGGATCGGGTTGCGTAACTACGAAATTTAATTTGTCGGGTTCGGATCGGGTTACGGTTCGATAGATTATTTTCGGGTTCGTGTTGGGTTTCGGGTTAAATTGAATTCTCTGGTTTGGATCGGGTTGTGACATGAATGAATTTATTTTGTTGGGTTCGGATCGGGTTACGGTTCGATGACTTTTTTTGTCGGGTTCGGGACGGTTTTCGGGTTAACTGCAATTTTCTGGTTCAGATCGGGTTGCGTGACGACGAAAATTATTTTGTCGAGTTCCGATCGGTTTACGTATCAATGGATTTTTATTTCTCTGGTTCGGGTCGGGTTGCGAGACGAAGAAATTTATTTTGTCGGGTTCGGATCGAGTTACGGTTTGATTGAATTTTTTTCCTGGTTTGGATTGGGTTTCGGGTAAACCATTATTTTCAGGTTCGTATCTGGTTACGGTTTGATGGAATTTTTATGTCTTGTTCGGGTTGGGTTATTGGTTAACATCAAATATTTAGGTTCGGGTTGCGTTTCGACATGCAGGAATTTATTTTATCGGGTTCGGTTCGGGTTTCAGGTTAAATTGAATTTTCTGGCTTGGATCGGGTTGTGACATGAAGGAATTTATTTTGTCGGGTTCGGATCGGGATACGGTTCGATGAAACTTTTGACGGGTTCGGATTTCGGGTTAACTTCAATTTTCAGTTTCTGGTCGGGTTGCGTTTCGACTTTGTGTTTCGAGTTAACATTAATTTTCAGGTTTGCGTTATGTTTCAGGTTAAATTATATTTTCAGATTCAAATTGGTTTTTGGGTTAACTTAAAATGTCAGTTTCGGATCGGATTGCGTGACTACGAAATATAATTTTTCGGGTTCGGATCGGGTTACGGTTCGATAGATTTTTTTTATCCGGTTCGGGTCGGGTGTCGGGTTAACTTGAATTTTTTGGTTTGGATCGGGTTGTGACACGAAAAAAATATTTTGTCGGGTTCGGGTCGGGTTTCGAGTTAACTTCAATTTTCTGGTTCAGATCGGGTTGCATGACGACGAAAATTATTTTGTCGAGTTCGGATCGGCTTACGTATCAATGGATTTCTATTTCTCTGGTTAGGGTCAGTTTTCGGGTTAACTTCCATTTTCAGGTTCGGGTCAGGTTGCGAGACGAAGAAAATTTTTTTTTGTTGGGTTCGGATCGAGTTACGGTTTGATGGAACTTTTTTCATAGTTCGGGTTGGGTTTCGGGTTAACTATTATTTTCGGGTTTGGATCTGGTTACTGTTCGATGGAATTTTTGTCTTGTTCGGGTTGGGTTACTGGTTAACATCGAATTTTTAGGTTCAGGTCGCGTTTTGACGTGAAGGAATTTATTTTGTAGGGTTCGGCTCGGGTTAGGGTGCAATGTTTTTTTTTCGGGTTCATATCGGATTTCGGGTTAACTTGAGTTTTCTGGTTTGGGTCGGGTTGCGACTCGAAGAAATTTATTTTGCCCTTTTAGGATCGGATTACGGTCCGATGGAATTTTTCTGTCGGGTTCGGGTCGATTCAAATGGAATTTTCAGGTTCGAGTTGGGTACAACACCATATTTTGACAAAAAACTGGTCATTTTCTAAATAGGCATGATCATTTTTCAATTAGCCTAACGCTATTCTAGGCTCTTTGCAATGAGTCTAAAAAATGTCACGCTGATTTAAAAATAAATGACCAAAGTCCATTAGCCTAACGCTGTCTAGGCTCGTTGCAATAAGCCTGGAAAACATCAGGCTGATTGGGAAAAGGGAAATGTTTCTCCAATTAGACCGGCTCTTTTCAAAGAGCCGGATTTCCCCATTTAGCCTACGACATATCTATATATTGGAAATATCAATATAGCATTCCAAAAATATCGATATTTTTATATCGGTGTTAAACCTACGCTATCTACCGATGTATTGAATGAACATTTCATACGAATAATATGTATGAATGAATGTTTAATGATAATAATAACAATTCTGTTAAGATGTAATTTTAGAAACGGATTTCTAATAATACGATCTTTCTACTGTGCTCATATTGTACCTATTCTATGTTTTTAAATACCATATCATGCCAAAAATACAGGTATTTAATTTCGAGGTTAAACTATTGATATATATCGATGTATTGGTAATTCACATCCAATACATTCATACTTTTTAGAGAATAATATTTCTCCTATGAAATCCGAAATCATCTTTAGGCATTCTTCCCATATTTAAAAAAATAAATCTAACTAAATCAATTATATTTCTTAAAAAAAGAAATTTAAAGGAACAAAATTTAAAGGAGAAGGATAAAGTGGGAAATTATAGTTTGAGATTAAAAATGAACTAAATTGAGGTCGGAATTTTTTTTCTCGGTAGATAAAAGTGCTACTAGCTCTTTTTAAAAGATAAAAATCGGCGGCATGTGTTGCAGTTAAAAAACACACTTTTTCAATTTGAATGAACATTTTATATGGGTATTATGCCCTAGTGAATATTTAATAATGATAACTCTGGTCAGATGAAAGTTCAGGGTCGAATTTCTACTAATACGATCTTTTAACTGTCCTTCATTGTACGTATTTCAGAATCGCAAATAGCATGGCATATATCTATATCTATATATCGGAAGTATCGATATATTGAAGTCAAAAATGTCGATATTTTTACATAGATCGATAACAACTTTCGATATATATCGATGTGTTTGAATGAACGTTTGGTATGAATATTATGCTTATATGAATATTTAATGATGATAATAACAATTCTGGTCAGATGAAATTTTAGAGTCGGATTTCTATTAATACGAACTTTTAACTGTGCTCATATTGCACATATTTTAGAGTTGTAAAATAGGACCGCATAAATATATCTATATATCGGAAATATCAATATTGCATGCCAAAAAAAATGATATTTTTATGTCGATGTTAAACTTACGATATCTCTCGACATATTGAATGAACATTTCATATGAATGATATGTTTGAATCAATGTTTTATGATAATAATGACAATTCTGGTAAGACGTAATTTTAGAACCGGATTTCTACTAATATGATACTTTTACTGTGCTCATATTGTACCTATTTTAGGGTTTTAAATATGATGGTTTAAATTAATCCTGATAATAAGTCCTAAATAAGTCCTGACATATCATGCCAAAATTATAGGTATTTTACACCGAGGTTAAACTTTCTATATAATATCAATGTATTGGTAATTTACATCCCATATATTGATACATTTTAGAGAATAATATTTCTCATATGAAATGCGAAATCAACTTTAGGCATTATTCACATATTTTAAAAAATAAATCTAACTAAATCGACTATATTTTTTAAAAAAGTACAACAAAACTTAAAGGAGAAAAATAAAATGGGAAAATATATTATGAAATTAAAACTGAACTAAATTAAGACGGGTATTTTTCTTTTTCTCGGCAGACAAAAGTGCTACTAGCTGTTTTTAAAAAATAAAATTGGCGGCGTGTGTTACACACTTTTTCAATTTGATTGAACATTTTATGTGAATGATACGCTTGAATGAATATCTAATAATAATAACTCTGGGAAGATGAAAGTTCAGTGTTGAATTTCTGATAATACGATCTTTAATTGACCTTACATTGTACTTATTTTAGAATCGTAAATAGCATGGCATAAATTTATAGGATGTATTGACATATGAAGTCAAAGAATTTGATATTTTTACATCAATGTTAAACTTTTGATATATATATATTGATCTATTGAAAGATTATTTCATATAAATAATATGTTTGAATGAATGTTTACTGATAATAATAACAATTCTGGTCAAATGAAATTTTACAACCGGATTTCTACTAATACGATATTTTTACAGTGTTCATATTGTAACTATTTTAAGGTTTTAAAAATGATGGCTTAAATTATCTATATATAGGAAGTCCTAACATATCAAGCCGAATATATCTAGATATTTTACATCAAGGCTAAACTTTCGATATATATCGATGTATCGATAATATACATCCAATGCATTGATACTTTTTAGAGAATAATGTAGGAGAGTAATATATTTCCTATGAAATCAACTTTAAAAGCATTCTTCACGTATTTAATAAAATAAATCTAACTAAATCGATTATATTTCTTAAAAATGAATTAGATTTATTTAAAAAAAAAAACTTTAGTTTTTTTTTTATTGATTCACTACGGCTAAGAATTTTAAGTAAGATGAAAATATTCTATATGCCATGAAAAAGGCAATGCATTATAATTTGCATCAAGTCTTATAAATTTTATTCTGTATCAACACCTGTAGCTTAAAATTATAAAGCAAATCCTTTGGAAATTCTTAAAACAAGTTCATCCGAAATTTTCTTTTAACAAGAATGTTGTTAAGGATTTGCTGAGACTTCTGTTTAAGCTGAGAGAGTCTTTTCTAAAGCTGGTAATACAATTTCGGGGAAACAAATCGTCTGCGTGACAAACTATTTTCAAAATTATTATTTTTAAATGGATTATCTAAAAACACTGCAGGTAATTTCATTGACTGTAAAAAAGAAAATGATAGAAAAATGGCGTTAAAAGCTTAAAAGTCGTTATAAGTAAAACTTTACTTTAGATAACTATAAATAAATCATTTCATGTGAAGCAGCATTTTTTATCATGCGTAACATTCGAACCCATGCTTAAACTTCCGCTTCATACTAAACTTATGATAGTTGAAAACCTATAAACCGAAAGAAATATCTGTCTTTTTACTTTCTTCTATCTTTACAAGAAGAAAGTATTGGATTCATGAAAATTTTCAACTTCCGGTTTTCGACGGATTTATACGTTTTAGAAGGTCCTGAACCCGATTTGACTGTTTTTAGAAAATGTCTGTCTGTGAGTCTATGACTCTGTCTGTGATTTTGTCTGTCAGTCTGTGTGTGACAAAAATTTTGTGAGCACTCTATCTCAAGAACTAATGCACGAAATTTGATAAAACTTTGTATTCAGTTAATACGTGATATAAAGTGGTGCTTGTTGGATTTAGGTGAAAATCGCCGAATAGGTGGCGTTGCTATGCTGCATTTTTCTCAATTTCCACAATAGCTCTATCTCAAGAACTAATGCACTGATTTTCATCAAACTTCAGATTCAGTTAGAACTTAACATAAATAGATGTTGATTACGTTTTGGTGTAGCTATCCCAACAGGTGGTGCTGGTATACCACTTGTTTCATTATTTTTACGATAGCTATATCTCAAGAACGAATGCACGGAATTTCATCAAACTTCAGATTCTGTTAGACCTGGACATAAATAGATGTTTCTTACGTTTTGGTGTAAGTAGCTCTACAGGTGGCGCTGCAATGCTACTTTTTTCATTGGAATCGCGATAACTATATCTTAAGAACTAGTGCACGGAATTTTATAAAACATCAGATTCTGTTAGACGTTGATATAAGTTGTTATTGATTAGGTTTTGGTCTAAATATCTCAACAGGTGGCATTGCTATGCTGTAATTTGTAGGATTTACACGATTTTAGCAATAGTCATATCTCAAGAACTAATGCACGGAATGTAATAAAACTTTAGATTTAGTTACACCTTGATATAGATTGGTGCTTATTCTTTTTAAAATGTGCGGAACCTGTGTGAGGTAGAAGAAAGTTTTGGGATTAGTACATCCAACTTTTTTATAGGTGTACTCAAATGGAAACTGCTTATTTTGTGACTTATTTTTAAACTAATTTTTGCTCTAAAATGCATCCAATTGGCAGGTTTTCTTATTCAGAAACTTTATAATGTCCGTATTGGTCGATTTTTTGATAAAGGCAAAATATATTTCAAAAAATGCTGTCAACCTACATTTTGAAAAATATCGTACTATGAAAATAATTGTCTAATTAATTACACGAAAAATAAAAACACAGGTCACTTATAAATCTCTTCATAAATAACGCCGCCAAGTTTCATGTCTTTAATTTTAAAAATGAGTCTGAAAATGTGTCAGAAAATTTTGAGTTGTTCAGCGTGGAAAAATATATTTTTTTAATACCGCCTTAATTTATATAGCATCAACAAAATCGTCCATCATAAAAGTACAAAGTAACATATTTTGCTATTATTTGTAATAAAAAGATTTTTTTTAATATATATATATTTTTTAAATATATTTTTTTTTTTACAAGTTAGTATTTTCGGGTAAGCTTGCAAGTAAATCTTTTTCTCAGAATCTGGTAAAATTTAGTTTTGTTATGCACACTTTTCGCTACGGAAAAACTTGTTTCTCCTAAATGTAGATTTGAGAGGCGAAACTTTTTGTAATAATTGTAAGTTTGCAATTGAGGAAAACTGAATAGATTATAATACTTTTTTTTCAATTGCAACAGTCTATCATTAACTTATTAAGAATATTCAAAGAATAAAACACATTAGGAAAGAAATGCATCTTTATGAAACTGAACCTCATTACATAGTAAACTGAAGAACTTTGAATATTGGAATTGAGAGTATTTGTGTTAGTTCGTAGAATATTTATATAACTTTACGGAAAATTTTCTCCGCACACCTAAGGACCTCTCATGGCGTATCAGTGTGTCGCGTCACACCGTTGAGAACCACTGTATTAAGACATTAATTAGCAATAAAATTATTTCCGATGTACTCAAAAAATGAGTTATTGATATTTTCGGCCATCTTTGTCTTTAACACGATATATATATGTATATATATATATAAAGATATGTGGACATTTTGAGAAAATTTGCCATTACTAGTCGTAAATAGGGATTAATAAATAAAAGACAAATGCAAGACAAAGTTGTCTATAACGACATACGAGGTAGAGTCAATAAATTCCCGGAATAGTCGCCTACATTCACGCAGGTGTTCGTTGGAGGGGAAATATCGTTTTTGGAGATTGGCAGCACTGATAAGGAAAACACACAGACATATGGAATTCGTTTCCGGTACTGTTGGCGTTAGCTGCAAATCATTTCTGACAAAGCGAATTTTTCATTCGTCGGATTTTGAAATGTCGTCTTTAGAGCAGCGTGCACACATCAAATTCTGCGTTTTGCTCCAGAAATCGCCTTCTGAGACGCTCGAGATGCTAAAGAAAGCATACTAATAGATGGCATAAGCGTTTTCGTAAAGTTCAGCAAAAACATCACCAAGGAAGGAAAAATTTCGCTTGGACAAAAGCCGAAGGAAAATGATGTTGGAGGTGTTTTTCGATTACGAGGGCGTCATTCACTACGAATTTATTCCTGAAGGCCAAACTGTCAATAAAGTACTTTAGCTGGAGATCCTTAAAGACTACGAGATGCAATCAGACGGAAACGACCTGAAAATTGGGCAACAAATGATTGGTTTCTCTTACACGACAATGCTCCACCACATCGCGCTCTGATTGTGAAACATTACCTTGTCAGACACAATGTTACCACTCTGGAACTCCCTCTTTATTCTCCCGACCAAGCACCAGCGGATTTATACCCATTTCCACGGCTGAAAAATGAAATTGAAGGGACACAATTTAATGGATTCAGATGAGATGACCGAAAATGCGACAAAGCTACTGAAGGACATCTCAAAAAATTGATTTAAGGAGTGTTTTGAACAGTTATACGAACGCTAGAAGAAGTGTGTGGTTGTAGGAGGAAAGTATTTGGAAGGCCAATAAGGTAAAATTATTGTTCAATTTTTTAATAATTTGTAATTGATCTATTCCGGGAACTTTTTGACCGTACCTTGTAAATCAGTTTTTCGATTACAATTGAATAGCACATTTCTTTTCTTGTGTACAACAGTTCGTTCTCAAACTGTATGTTAACGAATTTTGATGCCGATGTGCTTCTTTTAGGTCCAACGACAGAATAAAATATTAAGATAATACACTGCAAATAAAGGAGTCTTAAAATAAGACAAAAAACAACTGAAAAAATATTTAAGACACGTAAATGTCTTAATATAGAGCTTAGACATAATAGATACCTTAATTTAAGACACTTGTGTGTCTTAATCGACTGGTGGTAGAAATGAACCAATAGGGTTTCTGTGGCCAGTGTCTTAATATGGTAAAATGTCTTAAATTAAGACATAACGTTAATGTTGTTGATCACATTTTAATTGAGAAGGGAGGGAGGGCAGGGCAAGCCGGTGCAGTGATGACCATAAGAGATATGGACGGCGCTATTACATGACGGCGTAATGTATTCAAAAATATAATAAATACAACAGCTCCTTGGATTATAAAAGAAAATATTAAAAAAAATAAAAGTGAGTTTTACCTTTATATTTTCTTATATCTTTGTTTTAATAACGTCACATAATTTCTATTATATATTTGTAAGATACGTGATTAGTTTTCAAGCCACTTGTACAACAAAATAAATAGCTTTCAAGTCTTTTGTTTTTTGTTTTCCAACAAGTTTAGTTATATTTTCTGCATCTATTTAAAGATTTTTGTTTATTGAATGTAATCACTAAGCAGCTTACGCCCCTCCAACAGATCTAGAAAATTTTCTGGTGTTTAAACTATCAAAAATAAATAATTAATTAAAATATGAAACCATTTAAAATGGATCACAATTTGTGGATTACTAAAACAGGTGTATAAATAAAAAGGTTCTAAAACATTAAAACCATTTTAAGATGTTAAAAACATTCGTTGAAATCCCGAGCGCTTTCGACCAGAACCTGGCCATCATCAAAGGGTGGAAATGAGAAAAAATTCTGTAACCTCCAGAATGTAAACTGTTTAAATAGCCGAAGGCGAAACTCCATATGGAGAAGGGGGGGAGGGGAATGGCTAGTATATTGAGAGAGGTGGGTTATTCCAACCCAAATGTACCATTAACATCAAGTAGATTATACCAGAGTTTTGGTATATTGTATGATAATATATCATTACAGGATTTCCCACCACTTGTCAGGATTTCCAGTGACTCAATTTACATGTAGTACAGCCGTTCATTTGCGTGATAATCTTTACTTTACTAAAATGTATATCAATTTCTGTTTTTAAATTTAACCGAGAAAGTGCAGTAGATGGTTTTCCTTTTGCTATGTCTGACTGATGCTCCCTTATGCGGTCTTGTAATTTCCTGGTTATCATACCTATGTATGTAAATACTTCATTTTTATTTTTACATTTAAATGGGATGATATAAATTCTTGCTTTTTCATGCATATCTATGCGCTCATTTTTTTTTTGTCTGTCAAATGGTTCCATATTTTAATTGATACACAAAGGTGAATTTTGTTACAAATTTAGAATAATTTTTCTATATATTTAATTTTTGAGGATATAATATGTATTCTATATATTTAATGAGATTCTGGATACATAATGGAACGATGCAATTTGAAGAAAGAATTCAAAACAGAAAGAATGAGGCTGGATAGGGAAATTATCAATATTAGGTTTTTACAACTCTGCAAGGAGCACAGGGTTATTCCCACATTTTTGAGTAATCGTAATAAAGTAATTCTGAGATCGGATATAAATTAGACAGTATTGACCTGAAGACATATATTAGAAGCAAGTTCAAACTGATTGATCTTTTGACCAGGAAAGTAAGGGATTTATACAGTGAATTGTCACGTGTTGTAGATAACAGGGATTTTGATGAATTTTTGCGTTTGGTTAACATTTACCAGATAATTCAGAAAAAACAAAAAGAAAGGTGAAAAACGGGAAAATCAATAGACTTAAGGCTGCTCGTCAGTAAACTACCCGATTCTCCTCGCTAATGTTATTCCTATGGGCGTAGGATGCATTCGTATTTTTAAAATATCTCTTCGGAAAATTAATATTTTTAACTTCTGTTTTCTTTGTATTGTTTTTAAAGAATGTCTCTTTTTTTCTTAGTTGTCAATTTTTTTCTAAAATATGTACTTAATTTTGTATGAAATGTTAAAATCGTATTCAGTTTCGCTAAGATTTTAACACATAAAAATATAAATTAAGCACGTAGTTTAGAAATATTTTGATAACTAAGAAAAAAAGAGACATGCTTTAAGAACAGTACACAGGAAACAGAAGTTTAAAATATTAATTTCCCGTGGAGATATTTTAAAAATACGAATGCATCCTACGTCCATAGGAATAACATTAGCGAGGGGAATCGGGAAATTTACTGACGAGCAGCCTCGAAGACAAGAAATCCTATAAAGAGCTAAAGCAAAAACCAGTACCATATGTTAACCTCACCAATAAGAAAATAGACGGAAAACAGCATAATTTTCTAAGTATGCGACCTAAACAGATGTTTCAGTGAAAAATATATATCAAAAGTGTGATAACGGACTGTGAAAAGATCATTAACGTTATATCCATTAATAAAAGACGAGGAAGTTAGAAGCTTCTTATTCAATAATGTTCAGAAATATTTAAAAATACCTAGGGTAACGAACAATAAAGATCTAAGTGTAATCAAGCAAATTAAAAATAATCAGGAGGTTACAATTATACAAACGGATAAATCAAATAAACTTGCAATATTACCTACTGCAGATTACATTGCCAAAATGGAGAATTGTATTAGTGAAATGAATTGTTTAAAACTGAAAAAAGATCCAAACTTATCGATTAACAAAAAAACACAAGAAATAATAAAACATGGTACTTGGCGTAGTGAAATAAAAGTTAAACTTATGATTAACAAAACCACAAGTACCCCCCCCCCCCCACTAAATATGCAATGAACTCTACCATAGATTTAATCAAACGAATCAAAGATTTTAAAATTGAAGACAATACTATACTTGCAAGTTTTGTTATCAAGTCATTATACCCCTCAATTAATGTACAAGAAGTCAGAAATATTATTGAAGATCAAATCAGCAATAACCCAGTGTATGACGACAACATTAAAAATACTCTTATATCCAGTTTAAATTTAATTACTAATAACAATGTTTTCATTTTTAACGGAAATTATTATAAGCAACAGAAGGAGCTCCTATGGGCTCCCCCATCTCCGGTTTATTAGCTGAACTAAAACTGAGACCCTTAGAAGAACAGATTATCTCCACCTCGGATTAAAAACCTGATTTATGGATCAGATATATCGACGACATACTCAAGCATGGAATCTCAAATCTGGAAAAAATTTTAAAACATTCCGATAGTTTAGACAACAGAATACAGTTTACAATGGCAATAGAGAAAAATGGGTCATTGCCTTTTCTGGATGTTGTACTAATTAAGTATAATTAACACATTGTTTAGATAGAAATATTTATAGGAAACCATGCCGATCCAATAATACAATATCTAATAGCAGTATAGTACCATTTAATTATAAGAAAGCAGCATATAATTTTTATTTCAGAAGCGCATTTAACGTATGTTCACAAAATTATATAAACGCAGAATTAACCACGATTAAGAAAATTGCACTCAGAATGGGTGAACTCAATGAAACTTATTAACTCAATACCTCCAAGAACTCAGTGAAATTTATTAACCAAGTAATTTAAGAATTTAATAACAGAAAAATAATAGACAAGAATAAAACACAAGTTTCAAAGTTTTGTAGTATAGATTATATTCCCCAACTTTACGAAAGAATCAGGTATGCTTTAAAGAAATATGACATAACATTAATTGCCAAACCTCCAACAAAATTACAAAATCTAGTACACAGAAAAATTGACCCCATAGATATGCATGAAAAAGCAGGAATTTATATCATCACATTTAAATGTAAAAATAAAAATGAAGTATTTACATACACATGACATGCATACACATATTTTTATTTACATACACATAGTATGGCAACTATGAAATTACCAGACCGCATAAGAGAGCATCAGTTAGATATAGCAAAATGAAACCATCTACTGCACTTTCTCGGCTAAATTTAAAAACAGAAATTGATATATATTTTAGTAAAGTAAAGATTATCGCGCAAATGAACGGCTGTACTACATGTAAATTGAGGGAGTCACTGGAAATCCTGACAAGTGGTGGGATATCCTGTAATGATATGTTATCATACAATATACCAAAAATCTGGTATAATCTACTTGGTGTTAATGGTATATTTGGGTTGGAATAACCCACCTCTCTCATTAAACTAGTCCATCACTCTTCCCCCCTTCTCCATATGGAGTTTAGCCTTCGGCTATTTAAACAGCTTACATTCCGGAGGTTACAGAATTTTTTCGCATTTCCACCCTTTGATGATGGCCAGGTTCTGGTCGAAAGCGCTCGGGATTTCGACGAATATTTTTAACATTTTAAAATGGCTTTAATGTTTTAGAACCTTTTTATTTTTACACCTATTTTAGTAATCCACAAATTGTGATCCATTTTAAATGGTTTCATAATTTAATTAATTATTTATGTTTGATAGTTTAAATGCCAGAAAGTTTTCTAGATCTGTAGAAGGGGGGGGGGGGGGAAACTTAGTGATTACATTCAATAAACAAAAATCTTTATATATATGCAGAAAATATAACTGAACTTGTTGGAAAACAAAAAAATATATATATTCATGATTTAAATTAGTAGGTATTTTCAAATACAAATAAATGGATAGACAAAGTCCTGTATGGAAATACTGAATAATAAATTAAATTGATTAAAGGTTAGACAAACAAATAAAATCTACCTTTGTTATAATTTTTTGAAAAATATTTTTTTTTTCTAGGCAAATGTCTAAAATTATATCCGTGATATACGTCACCAAAAAATGAAATTTGTACCTTACATATGTATGACAGAAATGACTGTATAATAATGATATTAAAACAGTGACATAAGTCAACAAAAAGATAATACTTAGGGCCCAAGTCTTTAAAATTTGTCCCAGGTTAAAATAAGAAGAAAAAAAAGAGGGTAAACAATACATGGATATCAGGAGGGGGGGGGCGGTAGGAACACACATATTGCCAGTAATTTTAGCTGTAAAAATACTGTGTTTTTTCTTCTTTTACAGTGTAAAAATACTCATAAATATGTTAGTTTTGGATATTGACCAGGAAAAAACATTTTTTGAAAGTACTTACAGAAGGATGTAACCCTTATAAAATAATTTTAATTCGCAGAAGGACAGGATATAAATATCCTGGCAGATTGTGTCCTTTCAAAAGAATAATGTTCTGCTACAGATATGTAAGAACAAAAATAGATTCATTTAAAATTGTAATTTTGAAAAAATTCTATGCTTAGTTGGCAATGTTCTCATCATTAAAACTTAATATAAAAAATTAACAGTATTTAAAAAATATACTTGGAAATATTGCACATGGCTTGCTGCAATACAAAATAAATTATGACAGTATAGTGCAGACTGTTGTAATTGGCAACCATTTATTTTGCTTTGTGGCTTGATTGTAAGTCTGAGTTTTAGCCTGCTGTCAATCAGCCTGTATAAATAAGAGAAAAAAAATCATATAAGATGTTTCGAGTGCCTTAAAAATGACAGCATTTTAGATGTTTTAAATGTCTAAAAAATGGCGGCTTTTTAAGACATTTCAAATGTCTTAAAAATGGTAGCATTTTAGATGTTTTGAATGTCTAAAAAATGGCGACTTTTTAAGACATTTGAAGTGTTTTAAAAATGGCGTCTTTTTAAGACATATCAAGTGTTTTAAAAATGGCGGCGTTTTAAGACGTTTCCAATGTCTTAACTTCAGATGCAAACAGGTGTCTTAAAAAGTAAGAAACTTTTTTTTCACTTAAAATGTGACCAACCATTTAAGACACTTTTTAAACTGAAATTAAGACTGAATTAGAACTGAAATTTAGTTTATTTATTATATTTTTAACTAACATTTTAAAACTCTGGTATAAAAGTTTCTTTCATACACTTTAGGAAGAAAGAAAGGTATTACTATGATAATATAAATTTTAAGATTCGAATTACATAAATCATTTTCCACAAATTTTCTTTCATTTTCCTAGTATTACTTTATAGCATCTTAATGGAAAATTACGTTCAGTATGTTTCAGTTTGCTCTCTCAAACTTGTTAATATTTTATATCTAAAGTCTTAAAATTTGCACTCTTATGTATATTATTTTCTTCTTGGGTCGTAAAGATATTTTTGACTCCAAATAGTCTGAGATTTATAATGCTGTAAGATAACACTGGAAACCGTTTACCTTTTTTTCTTTTCTTTTTTTTCTTAATTCTAAGAATACGAAAAAAAGAATCGAGTTCTTCAGAAGTACTTTCGAAGAGATACGAAAGTTTTTGGAATTAAAAAGAAATTACTTCTACGGATCGAATAATAAAGGTTTAAATCATTCTTGGAATCAGTTAATGCAAAGTGAATAGCCTACGGAGTTATACAGAGCATGTAATTCCTAAAATGTAATTTAGGTTTTTGTGATTGTCATTTTATATAAAAAAATTCAACTTTGATAATTTCTAAATAAATATTGTTTTCATGATTATTTTATTTAGCAAAAAGTTCATAAATATGTATTTTTTTAGTTTTCGCATTCTTATTATTTTTAGTAATTTTTTAGCATTTTGTAATATTTTTAGTAATAATTAAAAGTATATATATATTAAAAAAAGACATGTGATATAGATAGATTTGTATTTTTCTAAATATTAGTTGTATCGTAATTCTCTCCGGTGTTTGTAAAGGTCATTCTTACAAAACGATTGCAAATACAGCAAAAAAATCTATACGGCCCTATAAAGAGCACTTCAAGTTTTTAATTATTGATTAGGACGTGCTTCACAAAATGACTGTCGTCTTCTTCCATAGCCTCCACACTTGCCTGATTTAACCCCAGGTGATTATTTCTTATGATGTTACATAAAAGATCATTTGTCCATTTTTTTATGCTAGGTGATTTAACCAAATTTTGAAGAGGAATCACACATGCATTCGCAAACGTTAAACGTGAGATGTCGAGGGGAACATGGTAAGATTTTAGAACTGAAATATGCCGGGGGCACATAAGACTTTTAAAGCTTAAGATTACTTGAAGTGATTCTTTATATGGTGGTATGAAATTTTATATCGTATTCGTAATGGTGTCTTAAGAATAACTTTTCGAAACCCTGGAGGGATTTAAGATACACCCAGTATATCTTAAGAAGATTAATCACACAAACAAAATAGTTAAAAAAAATAAAGTTATTGATATGTATGAGTGGTAAATTTCCAACTGTGCGAAAAATGTCCGGTACAGGATTCGAAACATTTGATCTCTTGACTAAGGGATCTCTTGCCAAGGCTCTACCAACTGAGTCATCCAGGACGAATCTGGATGACCTAATTCACTTCAACTAACCTTATTGATCATAGCAACAGGTCTGATATCTGAATCAGTTCAATAGAATAAATCGCAGTTAATGGAACTACAATAAACACTGGATACATAATTACACTAGATTAATTTTAACACAGTTATTAAAATTGGTAAAGAAATCATATGAGTTTTAAATTTCCAACTGTGCGAAAAATACCCGTCCATGATTTGAAACAGTGATCTCTTCACTAGGGGATGTCTTGCCAAGGATCTACCAACTGAGTCATCCCGGACGAATCTGGATGACCTAATTCACTCAACTAACCTTAATGATCATAGCAACAGGTCTGATATCTGAATAAGCTCAACGGAATAAATTGCAGGTAATTTGGAACTTCAATAAACACTGAATACATAATTACACCAGATTAATTTTAACACAATTCTTCAAATTGGTAAAGAAATCATATGAGTTGTAGATTTCCCAACTAGACGAAAAATGTCCTGTCTCGGACATTTTCCCAACAATTGGAAATTTACAACTCATATGGTTTATTGAACAATTTGAATAATTGTGTTAAAATTAATCTAGTGTTATTGGTGTGGTTTATTTATATGCTAGGGCACTTTAAGATTAATTACTTTATACATTTTACATAGCTCCCTTACCTTATAAATCTTTTTTTCTTAATTTTTAATTCATTATCTAATTATTTCCATCCTTCTGTTACAGAAGGAATATTTTTAGAAATTCCTTATAATATTCTATTTCTATTTCTGAGATGGCGAATTTAATCTTTTTTTTTAAATGGTGATATTTCATTTAAAACAAAGTATATGGAGAATAAAAAAATTGACTTGAAACACATATATTTTTATAATATTTCTAAAAATATAATAAACTGTGTAATATAGCTTAAATGAATGAAGAAAATAAAAATGAAAACGAATTCAAAACTGATAACAACTTGGACTGTTATTACATAATAATAAATGATTATGCCGTAATTTCATGCAGTATTCTGTTAGAATAAATTACATTGCAATTGTAGTTGTTTATTATTTTTTTCATTTACACAAAGCATTAGAAATTCCTATTAAATAGTGATATTTTATTTAAAGTAATGTAGTAAAATACTCTAGATGGCCATAAATGACGGAAACTTTCAGTTTTAGACAATTTTTCAAATATTTTAAAATATACATGTCAGATTCTTTAGGAATTTTAGGATTAAAAAGAACAGGTTTAATTTCATATTTATCAACGTCGATTTGATAAGGAGGACAATTAGAGGACCAACAAAAAATTAAAGAAAAAATATAATACTTGGGATCACCCTGTAAAATAAAATGCACGAAATAATCTATCGCTACAGAATATACATAGGCAGACATTGTATAATATGTGTATTCATTTGTGTAAGAACAGCATGCATATTAATAGAAATATAGCGATTTCTTTAAAAAACTTACAAAATTCTTGCATGTTTTTTTGTTTATAACATACAGGGTTTTTAACCAAATTTAACGTCAGTTTCAGAAAAATTGACAAAGGTTGTGTCAATCATATAGTGTAATTGGAATATAAATATATTAAATATTTAAGGAAATATGGGCAGTTGTATAAAATAATTTTTATCTGCGCATACGCACAAGATAACAAGGAACTTTTTGCATAATTTAACAGTCAACTATATGGAGCAACTTATAAAAAAAAAAAAAAAAAAATCAGTCAAATATCGTAAAAATTCAGAGAGATATCGGCGTTAGAGTGAGCTGTTTTTTAGTTTCTAACTAAAACTCGTTGAATGATAAGGGATTGTCCACAAATTGTTAATTTTAAGTTATCTTGAAGTTTTTTTTTTTATAAGTTGCTCCATAGAGTTGACTATTAAATTATGCGAAAAAATCCTTGTTATCGTTCACGCATGTGCAGATAAAAATTATTTTATACAACTGCCCATATTTCATTAAATATTTAATATATTTATATTCCAATTACACTATATGATTCTATTACATTTTGTCAATTTTTCTGAAACTGACGTTAAATTTGGTTAAAGACCCTGTATGTTATAAGCAAAAAACATGCAAGAAATTAAGTTTTTTAAAGAAATCGCTATATCTCTATTAATATGCATGCTACTCTTATACAAATGAATACACATATTATACAATGTCTGCCTATGTATATTGTGTAGCGATAGATCATTTCCTGCATTTTATTTTACAGGGTGATCCCAAGTATTATTATTATTTTTTAAATTTTTTGTTGGTCCCATAATTGTCCTCCTTATCAAATCAACGTTGATAAATATGAAATCAAACCTGTTCTTTTTAATCCTAAAATTCCAAAATAATCTGACATGTATATTTTAAAATACTCGAAGAAATGTCTAAAACTGAAAGTTCCCGTCATTTATGGCTATCTAATGTAAATTACTTAAAATACATACATCTTTAAAAATGTCCTAAACGTATTAACATTTACCCGGAATGTGTTTAGCAAAGTGACGTAAACATTGAATAAAACCTTAAATGAATAAAAACATTCAAAAATGTAAATATTGCAAAAACGAAAACAACCAGGCTCTGATTATATAATAATAAGTGATTATGTAATGATAGATTATAGGAAAGTTTTAAGCATATATTCTCTATCAAAATTTTGTTAGATTAAATTTCAATGCATTTATCATTTTTTATCAGATTCTCTTTTACACAAAGTGTTCCTACATAAAGTTTTACACAAAGTACTCGTATAAAATCATGCTTTATCAAACATTTTCAATTTTGTTAAAAATCACTTCTAGTGGAAAGTTTGTTATGTACATTTTTATCTCCTATTTTGAAAACCTTATATAAAATTTTAATACATAAGCAGAAAAAACTACATATTTACAACGAAATATATAGTTTAAGGTTTGAATTACACAAACCATTTGCTATATAATATATTTTTGTGTTTCCCCACCATTAGTTTAATGCATCTTAAAGGAAAATTACTTCAGTATATTTCAGTATATCCTCTAAACTTGAATGCCTAAGAGGGACTGCTCAGACTGGGAACCAGATCTGTAGAGCATAGATGTCCCTCCCGGTCCCTTTATTAAGGTCTTAAAAAAAAAAAAAAAAAAAAAAAATATATATATATATATATATATATATATACATATTTTAGCTGGAGTTGAACCCGCCAGAAAACGCGACAGGGGGCGGGGTGGAAATAGTACATTACAGGTAGTTCACTGCCAGAGACATACCTCCAACGCGACACTGGGCAGTGAAGATGGTTTAAGATTGAATGATGTTCTCAGGAGCGGGTCAAGTTAGAAAGATCCATCAAGAACTTAAAGATGTTTTTTAGTTTATTTAAAAGTGCTGGGCGGGAAAGAATATTATCAAGCCAACCACTAGGGGGAGAAGAGGGGCGACGGATGTGCCAGCGAGCTGTAAGGGGGCAGTTAAAATAGAAGTGTGAGGCTGACGCCTCTGCGCCGCACTCACAGGTGGGAGTTCGGGCCCTTTTAAACCTGTTTAGATATGACCCGAAAGGGCCGTGTCCCGTTAGGAAGGCAGTGGTTGAGGGAGTTAAAGTAATGAGATTGCAAGATACCGCCGGGACTATGTCATAGGTATATCTTCCTTTCTCTGAGTAGTCCCAGTGGTCTTGCCACTGCTGCAACATGCGCATTTTAAGGGATCTTTTGATATAGGAGTGGGGCGCAGGTAGCGAGATGTCTATGGATGTTTTTGTCGTTGCTTCCTTTGCTAGCATGTCCGCAGATTCATTGCCGAAGATCCCCTTGTGTGCTGTCACATGACCTAGCGAAGTCTTATGTAGCAGGTTACTAAGTTGGGTTTTAATTTCGTGGATTTGTGGATTGATGGTTCTGAAGGCGTAGATTGCCTGCAGGCTGGATAGGCTATCACTATAGATGGGGATTGCAATGGTTGTTTGTTGTTCCGAAATCCATTCTAGAGCTTTGTGGATGGCAAAGAGTTCAGCCTGATTTATAGAGTTGAAGTTGTCCAATCTGCAGGCCCACCGGTGAGTCAGCACTCCGCCTTCCGTAGCACAAAAAGCTGCGCCTACGCCGGTTTCGGTGCATGAGCCGTCGGTGAAGACTGTTAAGCGGTGGGAAGGGGAGTAGGAATTGCATTTAGGGTTAACTTGGAAGTGGGAAGTTTCATCAGCTGGGTGAATTTGCCAGCTCTGTATCTTGTGTTGAATGGTTAAATGTGGGAAGTGGATTTGTGTTATGGCATTATTATGTAGGTGTAAGATGTTATTCCTTTGAAATTCGTATAGAATGGTAAATGTGATAGGAGGGATGCCGGTAATGACTGCTAGTGCATCACTAGAAATAGTTTTATATCCTCTAGAAATCTGCAGTAGGAACATGCGTTGGATGGATAATAATTTTATTTGCGCTGCCTTGGTTAGGTGGCCTCCCCAAATTCCTGCACCATAAGTTATGATTTTTTCTGTTGTTGTTGTGTACCATATTTTTAACATTGTATTTTTAGTACCCCATGATTTAGATGTTAATTTAGTGGAGTTGTGGTAGTAGTTAATGAGCTTAAGTTTTAAGTAATTTATGTGTGCAAACCAATTTTGGTGTTGGTCTATGGTTAGGCCTAGAAGTTTTAAGGTGGAGACATGGTGTACACTGATGCCATTAATTCTGATGGTTGGTTTCCTTTTTAGTTTGTAGGGTTTCGCGAATGTGAGGGCTTGTGATTTTGCAGCTGATAGTTGCAGGTGTAGAGACTCCAGGAGCTGGCAAAAAAAGGGAAGGGCTGAAGCTGCCTCAAGTTCTAAATCCAGACGACTTCGACCAGAGAAGATGAAGCTGAAGTCATCTGCAAAAGCAAAGAGGAGAAAGCCTAAACGATCTAATTCTTTAAGAATCAGGTTTGCTATGAGGAGCCAGAGGATTGGCCCAAGGCATGAGCCTTGAGGGCATCCCTTCTGTTGGTTGTGGCTGGATGTACCTGCTCCCCAGTTGACTAGAATGCTTCTATTCGATAGATAGGTTCTGATGACTCCAGCGATGTTTCCTGGGCAGTTTAGAAGACAGAGCTGTAGTAGGATATCTCTCCATTCGACATTATCGAATGCTCCTTTGATATCCAGTGATACAAGGGAGGTGTATTTTCCTTCTTTAATTTTTAAGGCGCAGGAAGATAGAATTTCATTCAATGCTTTTTCACATGATCTGCCCTCTCTGAACCCCAATTGCCGTTCATGTAGAAGATTGTTTGATTCTAAGAAGAAAGTTAGTCTGTTAACGATTAGCTTTTCTAGTAATTTACCTAGGGTTGGAAGTAGGCAGATTGGGCGATATGAGGTGGGTTCAGAGGGTGTCTTCCCTTGCTTCAGAAAATAGACTACCTCTCCTTGCCTCAGTGTAAGGGGAAAATATTGGTGGTGGAGACAGAGATTTGCCCAACGGATAAAGATCTCTGGGAGTGTTTTAAAAGTGCGCTTAAGTAGACGAAAGTCAATGGAGTCCGGGCCCGGGGCTTTATTGTCATTGAATTTGCTAAGGGTGTCCCGAAGCTCAGCTTTGGTGAATGGTTTGTCGTTTTGGGCAGAGAAGGTGATATCTGTATTGTCATGTTGTGGGTAGGCGGTTTCGCCAAATAGTTGTTCTGTAAGGAATTCTAGGTTTCTCTGTCTGGATGATTGGCCTGAGGGCAATTCAAGGAGAATTTCATCTGGCGTGAAATATTTTCCCGTGAAGAATTTATGTGCAGTACCAAAGGGATCTTTTTGGTTGGAGCAGAAAGATTTCCAGGCTGTGCTCTTGGCGTCAAGAATACAACGTTTGTACTGCGCGGCGAGTTTATTGTAGTTTATTTGCAGTGGTTTAATTGTTTCAGGCGGACTGCAGTTGTTCTTAAGCAATCTAAGTTTTCTCCTAAGAGCTGTTAGCTGGTTGCGTTTGGCTCTTAATTGTGGTGTCCAGAATGTGTATGTTGGAGATTTTCTAAGGGTTTTGAGACGGAAGGAGGAACGCGCTGCTGATTGAATTGTGGCTATAAGTTTTTCTGTGAAGGAATTAAGCTGTTCAATGTTTGTGATTGTGTTAAGGGCGTCTCTAAGGAAGTGTTTACTGGCTTTAAGCTGCATGGTGAATTTCTTATAGTTTCCGTGTTTTGTGTTAAATCTTCGTTGTGCTGCAAAGAGTGGTGTTGTGTTGTAGTTAAATTCGATGTATTTGTGGTCTGAGAAATTATGTGTATCAAGTACTTGCCAGTTGCGAACGTTTGGATTAGCAAGTGGATTAACTAATGTATGATCTGGAAAGCCTTTTGCTATTGTTTGTCCTGTTTTGGTTTTTTTGACAAAGGTGTGTTTCCGATTATCGGCATTGATGATTGAAAGTTTGTTTACGACAAGAAATTCAATGAGATCCCCCCCTCTGAGGTCCTCTCTAGGACTTCCCCAGAGCGGAGAGTTCGCATTGAAGTCCCCTCCGCAGATGAAAGGTCTTCGTTGTGTAATTAAGTGTTGCCAATCTTCAAGAGTTTGATCAAAGTTTTTAATGGAAGGCGCTAAATAAGTGGAGCCAATGATTAATTCCCCTTCCGCCGCAGTGAGGGTTATGAAGATGCAGTGGTCCCCTGTGTATAGGTGATTGATTATGAGGCTCGTATTCCTGACGAGCAAGTGCGCAGAATGTTTACGAGACGTGAAAATCTTCCAGTCCTTTGGGAAGCCCGATAGGGTTCCTTTTTCATTGCAGTGAGCGTCCTGTAGAAGTGCAATATCTATGGAGTTGTCTTCCATATGCTTTTTAGCTGCAGGATTTGCTACCTTGCAATGATTGAGATTGATCTGTAGAAAGTTTAAAGTACCAATGGTTGGGGGGTTGTGTGAGTTTTTGTTATTATCAGATTTATTTACGTTTTGGGCCATAAATTAGATGAACTAGGGTAACTATTAGAGGACTGTTAAGTTTAAATGCCCTCGCGGTCCAGTAGGTCTCGTGTGTACCTCTCTTGGAAGGGTGGATTACGTTGCCGGTCGAGCCAGCCCTCGTGCGGGTGGAGGAACTGTGGTGGGGGTTCCGGATGGAATTGGAGTTGATGTGGTGGTGGAGGGTCTCGGAGAAGGGGGCCACGCTGGCGAAGGTTGAAGAAATGGTCGAGCCTTTCTCTCTCCCTGCTGTAGGCCTCCCTGTAGGTTCTACAGCCCGCATCAGACGCCTGGTGCCTAATATGAAAGTTTGTTTCATATTGATGGTTATGTCTTGTGCAGTTAATGCACTTTGCTGGGGCCGAGCAGTTCTCCCCCGCATGGGAGCCACCACAGCGTGCACAAGTTGGTGTAGTAGCATGGCAGGCCTTCATTGAATGTCCAAACTTCTGGCAATTCCTGCACCTGACTATAGTGGTGTGCGGGCGGAGGCGGCAGGTCTTGAGACCCAGGACAATCCCTCCATCTTCGATGATAGCTCTGCCCAGGGAGCTTGGGATGACCAGTAGGACGTCCTTCTGGTCATTATTGGTTCTGTGCGGGAGGTCCCGGATGATGAAGATGTCAGTGGCTGGCAGGTGGTATGTGTCTGCGATGATCTTCGTGAGGTCCTGTGTTCCTAAGGATGCCGGAACGCCCAGGAGAATCATTTTATTTTGTTGGGGAGCTTTTTGTAGGAAGTTGAGCTTCGTGTTGATGTTCCGGTTGGACTGCAGCTCCGCCTGTAGCTGCCTCATATCAGCCTCGGAGTTGCAGGTGATCTCAACGTGGTTCTTCCTGGGTTCAATGCTGTTAATTTTGACCGGGACTGAGACTCTTTCCCGAGCCAGTAGGGATTCCACATGTCTCCCTGGGGTGGGGTCTCTGCCTCTCACCACCAGAGTCCGTTTGGATAAGGTGTCTTTCACCGGTTCTCTGGTCAAGACTTGGCTATAGGGGAGAGACTTTGGTGGGTGTTCAGGAGGTGGGTCCGCTAATGCCAAATGCGTTTCTTTTGTAGCTTGGTTGGTCAGTGCAGTCTGGACTGCCTCCGTGATGGTCTCGAGTGTTGGGATGCTTGATAGGCGTGAGTGGAGCATCGCTTTGGCGTCGTTCAGTTGATGGTCAAGGCTAAAAGCTCTCTCCTCCAACCGAGCTAGTGACTCATCCTTAGCCGCGATAAGTTGTTGTGTTGCAATGTCTCTCGCTTTGATTTGCTTAATGAGGTTCTCGAGCTTGATGAATTCGATGTCCTTGGTGGCAAAACCTTGTTTGTTTTTTTGTCTGATCTGGCTAAGATACAGACTCGCCCTTGCAATCAGGTCTGCCATCACTTGGGCCTGTATGCCCGAGTCGTCTTGCTCATTGGCTGATGCGATCGAGTTCATGCTCATGGAGCGGGTGAGTCTTTTTTCTGGGCTGGTCTTTGGCGGGTTGGATGCTGATGAGATCAGGACTGGTTGAGAGGCATGTCCTAAAGTCAGCGTGTCTTTTTGTGACATCTCGGTCTTAATGAATGTGCTGAAGAAATAAGGTTAGGATGTTCTTTGGGAACTGTAGAAAAATGGAAAATGAATTAACAATTGATAACTGGTCATTGGGCACTCGCGCCTTATGACCAAGTGAATCCATGAATAGTGCAACAGGATTTGTGGCACACTTCTAAATTTGAAAAGTGGGGAAAAAGGCTTTCTGTCTGCAGCAAGAGGGGAGAAGCATATTAGGTGTGCAGTAAGAAAGAGAGAAACCCCAGCGTCCTGTTAGGCAGGGCTGAGTGGCATGAGCTTGAGAATATATTAGTGGGATGCAAATTGTTTTGATGTTTACAACAGCTAATAGTAGTGAGATTTGTGTGTAGCTAAAGCAAGATTGTAAGAGGTGAGATGAGGGAGAGCAGGGACGGGGGCCCGCACCAGCCGGCCGACTGCCGGCACCTGCGGGCCGCCTGTCCAGGCAAAAGGGGGTGACAAGTCAATGGTGCTGGCTAGCTATGAAGGGATGTCAAAATGCAGGTAAATGACGGCAACTGAAGAAATTTGGCATGGAGAAAACTTAGACGAAATAACATGAGAAGTAGAACTTAGACAAAAAATTAACAAAAACTAAAAATTAAAAAAAAAAAAAATGAGCAAAATTAAAAAAAAAAGGCTTGTGTGCCATCATAAAAATACCTTAGAAATGAATAAAAAAAGTTAATAAAAACTATTTAAAAAGGAAGAAACAGTTTAAAACCGAACTACAAATTTGCAAAGTTAGAACGCGAAGGTAAAAGTTAAAATATTGAATAAAATGGAATTTTGCTGAAAAAGTTAGAGTCCCTTCATTAGCTAATTGGACTAAATGGCTGATGTGGGCAGAGGAAAGCAAAATGTTATTGCAAGTGTCTGGGCTAATTGAGGGTCTCCGTGACAGGACTGAAGCAAGGGGAGTGAAAGACGAAAATTTTAAAAATTTGAATGGGTAACATAAACATTGAAAATTTAAAAGTGATTAAAAACCGAAAATAATAATGGAAAAAAAAAATTATAATTTGGGAGATGATAGAAATAAATGATTAGGGTTGGGGAACCAGTTTGTGGGGAAGTCTGATGATGGAAAGCCGTGAAATTAAAAGAACTTTGAAAAACGGCAAAAATGGGAAAAATTTAAAAAAAATGTTAAAAATAAAATAATTATGAAAGGGGATAGAAAAGGGTTTAATTAGATGGAAAACCAAGTATTATTTAATTCGCGTGATTAGTTTGGCTGTTATGTGGAAAATTAAAAAATGAGAGTGTTCGGCGCTGACCCTGGGTCGACGGTAGGTGCGGCATGGAGTAGCCGAGCTCCGGTGAAAATGAAGTTGCCGTACTCGAGAGAGAAAAAAAAAAAAAAAAAAAACTTTAAAATAAAAGGGGATTATGGTGTGGAAATTAGTTAGAGTCCGAAAAACCATTTGGACTCTAAAAAAAAAATTAGGAAAAAGTTGAAAATTTGACAGAGTTTTGTGTTCTCGTGTTCTGAGAACTTAAAAGAAATCGAAGAGGGGTCTGGAGTTGGATGAAAATTCGCATGAAAAAAACTTAGACAAAAAATCAACAAAAGTTAAAAAATTAAAATTAAGTTAAAAATAAATGCTTGTGTGAGATTTAACCCTTTCAGGGGCAAAGTACTTGTGTTTCTAAAATGTTGAAATCAGTGAATCACACCGGGATTTAAAAACAAAATTTATTTCAAAATAAGTACAAGCGTTTCTTCACGTATATTATAAAAGTAAAATTTGATTCCAAAATTCCGGTGTCAATGTGGCGTTTGGGAATTAAAATTAAGTGGTATATATTATATACCACCGCCCCTCAAGGGGTTAAGATATGTTTTTATGATTAATGAAAAAGTTAGTTAAATTGGGATGGGGCTGAAAGTATCGGAATTATGGCTCTGTGAAAAACGTAAACATTGAAAATTAAAAGTGATTAAAAATCGAAAATAATGATGGAAAAAAATTAATAATTTGGGAGATGATAAAAATAAATGATTAGGGTTGGGAAACCAGTTTGTGGGGAAGTCTGATGATGGGAAGCCGTGAAATTAAAAGAACATTGAAAAACGGCAAAAATGAGAAAAATTAAAAAAAAATGTTAAAAAAAAATAATTATGAAAGGGGATAGAAAAGGGTTTAATTAGATGGAAAACCAAGTATTATTTATTTCGCGTGATTAGTTTGGCTGTTATGTGGAAAATTAAAAAAAAAAAAAAAAAAAAAAAAAAAAAAAAAAAAATGAGAGTGTTCGGCGCTGACCCTGGGTCGACGGTAGGTGCGGCATGGAGTAGCCGAGCTCCGGTGAAAATGAAGTTTGCCGTACTCGAGAAAAAAAAAAAAAAAAAAAAAACTTAAAAATAAAAGGGGATTATGGTGTGCAAATTAGTTAGAGTCCAAAAAACCATTTGGACTCTAAAAAAAAAAATAGGAAAAAGTTGAAAATTTGACAGAGTTTTGTGTTCTCGTGTTCTGAGAACTTAAAAGAAATCGAAGAGGGGTCTGGAGTTAGATGAAATTTCGCATGAGAATAAACTTAGGCAAAAAATCAACAAAAATTTAAAAATTAAAATTAAAGTAAAAATAAATGCTTGTGTGAAAATTAAGATATGTTTATATGATTAATGAAAAAGTTAGTTAAATTGGGATGGGGCTGAAAGTATCGGAATTATGACTCTGTGAAAAACGTAAACATTGAAAATTAAAAGTAATTAAAAATCGAAAATAATGATGGAAAAAATTTAATAATTTGGGAGATGATAAAAATAAATGATTAGGGTTGGGAAACCAGTTTGTGGGGAAGTCTGATGATGGGAAGCCGTGAAATTAAAAGAACATTGAAAAACGGCAAAAATGAGAAAAATTAAAAAAATGTTAAAAATAAAATAATTATGAAAGGGGATAGAAAAGGGTTTAATTAGATGGAAAACCAAATTTTATTTAATTCGCGTGATTAGTTTGGCTGTTATGTGAAAAATTAAAAATGAGAGTGTTCGGCGCTGACCCTGGGTCGACGGTAGGTGCGGCATGGAGTAGCCGAGCTCCGGCAAAAGAAAAAAAATGCCGTACTCGAAAAAAAAATTTGAATTAAAAAAAAATATTAAAACTAATGAAATGAAATAGGTTATTAAGTGTGTTAACCGAGTTGGGGGGTCGAAGAAGAAAATTTTTGAAATTTTTAAAAAAAAGTGAAAAATCAGACTAAGTTTTACTAAAAAATGAGAAAAGACGAAAATAGTCGAAAAATATGACTAAGTTTTACTAAAACCTGCTAAAAGCTGTGAAAAAAGAATTTAAATTAAGTATGCTGACGATACAATGTAAAATAAAAAAATTAAAAATACAAGCAGGACCGCGAATATTTTAAAAGATGAACAAAAAGAAGAGATTGCTATGAAAAAGTTAGAGTCCCCTCATTAGCTAATTGCTAATTAATCAGTCTGGGAACAATGCCCAGACGCGCAACCCCAAACGCTCGCCGCAGCCAGCAGCACGAGCCCCAGTTCCCAACACCAAGAATGACTCGGTGGGACCTAAGCCCGATCACGTGGTTGCTTCAAATATATTTTTCTGCGCAAAAAAACAGAGATTTTTAAAGCTTTGAGGCAATTTTAATTTTCAAGAAAATTTTAAGAAAAAAATGCTAAAATCAACAAAGAAAAAAAATAAAATTTTTAATCATTATGGAAATAAGTTAATCCAAGTAAAATCTTATGACTTTGGATGTTATAGGAAAAATTCTTTAGTTACCAGACAGTAATAAATGAATACAATTTATGCAGATTTTTTTTTTTTTTTTTTATCTAAGGCAACTTCAATGTAAATCATTTTGTTTTTAAATAATGTTCTTTATATATATATATATTTATTTCCTTATTTAACATAAAGTTCTAAAATATATTTTTTAAATATTAACATTTTGTATGGTAATGTATTTTGATGTAAATTTTAATCAGAAAAAAACCTTATTTTTTCACCGAAACATATAGTTAAAAATTTGAATTTCACGAATAATTTTTACAATTTTTTTATCCTTTTCCTAGAATAGCTTTAATGTATTTCAATGAGAATTACGTTTAGTATACTTCAAGTACATCCTGTCCATTTCAGTAACTTCTTAATCTTTTATGCTTAAGGCGGTTCTAAAATTCCTTTATCAACAACGCGATAGTTTCTGCCGCATTTTCTGGCACATTTTTAAACGTAAAGGCATAAAATTGGCAGACCTGATTATTGACACATTGAGAATCAAATAACATTTTCCCTTTTTCGATAAATAAATTACTTACCGCATAATAAACTATTCCTGTTACATGTTGACAGGTTTTAATCTCTTTCTGAAAATACCATGTTAGAAATTTGGTTCAAACGCTCACTTCGACAGTAATTTTTGAAAGATCTTCTGCCTTTACCAAAAAATGAAAAATGCCATTCGATTACATAGTTTCTGAATAAGAAAAGCTGCCAACTTCATGCATTTATGAACATAAATCTATCAGAAAGCATAGTTTTAAGCTTCTAGAGTTCCATTTAACGTATCCTTGCTATTTTCTCCCTGGGTTGTAAAGATAGCTTTGATTCCATTAAAACCTGAGATTTATAATGTCCTATAGCAGCATTGGAAACCGTATTTGTTTTGCAAGAATACGAAAAAAATGTCGAAGAAATACGAAACATTTAGGAATTAAAATCTCACTTCAACGGAATGAATAAAAAAATATAAATCATTATGACAATAAATTAATGCTAGTTATATAATTTGAGGAGTAATAGAGTACTAGTAGTCGTTAAAATATAACAAGTGAAATAAATGTATTTGTTTATTTACTTTGGATATAAAAACTATTCAACGTCAATAATTTCAAAATAAGTGTTATTTTCTTTATTTCCCAGTTTAATAAAATTATCATATAAGTAGATTTGTTTTATGTTCTTATATTCAATATAATTGCTACGTTTAATAGAGATGAAAATATAAAGCAGAATTGTGTGAAAGAGAGTGTTTTTAAAAATATATCCTTAAAAAATGGTATCACCCCCTTAAAGATTTGGGTTAATGATATATTTTTTTTTCATGTCAAAATGGCTGTAATATTAAGAAATTCAAGAAATTGTCAAGAGTGAATGCGAGAATTCTGTCAAAATGGCATATGACATGGCAGAATTAACCGAGCCAGTACAAAGAATGAGACAGATATTCATATGGATCCGAGGATGCCATAATAACTCTCAGAATTTTGAAACATGATATTGTTTCTCAGACATTATTATTTTTTAATTTTTAAATACATTTTTGTAGTGGTGGCAAGTAAATTATTGAATTTTTGTGAATAAAATGAGATATAAGAAAATGTTAAGAATTATTAAAATTTTACTGACGTGACTTTCTCATTAAAGTTGAAAAACAAATTTTCTTTCAGTTTGAATAGATGATGAAAACGTTTTTTTTTATTAAATTACATCTATCAAGAAAATTATAAGAAATTAAAACAAAACTTAACATATTTAAGCTTTAAAAATCAGATTTTTCTACAAAAGGAAAAAAAATCGTCCGTTGGCCAATTGACATCTGGAAATCATTCCATCGTAACTATTTTAGTTTTACATTTAAAGTAGGAGTTTATACATGCACAAATATAAGGTCCTTACATTTAACTGTACAATTATTGCCCTACTTTGAAGAAACATAGCTTTTTAACTAACTATTTTCAAAAGATTGCAGTTCAAATTTGTCACAAAAGCGAAAAAAGTGGAAAGCTTAAGCAAGTATAATGACATTTTTTAAGCATTTGTTTTAAACCATAAATCTGAAAATTTATGCAAGCTCGCCAACATGACGTCATTTTTGTTTATAATCAGTGAAATGACGTCTTTTGTATTCCACCAGCTTCAGAAGCCAATAAAGTGCGATTTTCTTTTCATTTTCTGAGAATCATTTCGCTACCCACTGGCATTTTTCAAAACTTACCTTCGATTAACAGTTTAACTTTTCGCTTGAAATATGCAATTTCTTTAAAAAATATTCATTTGTTTTGTTATTTGTTATTTATTTTTTTAGAATTTGTAGGTTCCACTCGCACTTTTTTCTCTAATGGAGAAAAATAATCTATGAATAATTGGTAACATTTAAAAATAACTTGATAGAGGCTCGGATAATTAGGAGTTCGGTTAATTGAAGATTGGTAAATTGGTGATTTATTGTAATAATAGCTGTTTTCCACAGCTTAAGAACTACATGGAAGCAAGAACTAGAAATCTTTAGGATGGATCACGAAAAGATATAGCTACAAAAACCAACCCCATCCCCCTCCGTTCAAAAATATAAGTATATAAATCGGAATCTAGGAATATAATTTATCTCTGTATTCTAGAAAAGTAACTTACCTTACTTTGAACATTTGAAAAAATTATATATCCTAAGCTTCTCCTACAAATAAATAATTAAAGCGCGTTTCAATCTTTTTGGGACATCCTGTATTGCTCCATTTTGAACAAGTATCTTTGCAATTTTCAGTATTGCCTAACTCATTAAATTGTAGAACGTTAGAAACTTTATTGAAAAAAAAAAAACTGTTTCCTTTAAGATTTATTACCCCATTCATTTTCAGATTTAAAGCTTTGTGTATGTGTATTTTTTATTAGAAATTAAATCCCTAAGTGGGAATGTGCTGCAATAAATGTCCGATAGATGATAAGAATTATATTTTACTTAGTCATCTTTTCTACACTTTTTCATGGTATTCGTAAGTAATGTTGGTCTTTTAGTGGTAACTTTGTTAACAATTACGAATAAATAAAGAAAGGAAGAAAGAATGAATGAAATTTAATATTATATATTAAAAAATGCAATGTATCATTTTAATTGTTTTATTTTTTTATATTTTAGCAAGAAATAATATTTATCATGCAGTTTAACAAAATTATGGAAAGTGCATATTGAAAATCACGTGGTTTTGATTCTAGTATAGTATTTTATTATTATTATTATTATTATTATTAAATGTACACAATTTCCATGCAAAGGCGTGTTTATCATTTGACTGATCATAGTCAAATGATAAGTTAACTGTCAAAAGTATTTCGCCTTTTGACAATTTAGCAACCTCTAATTTCTTAAATGGTGGAATGAAAATGACGTCATATTGTCCTGTATAGACAATTATTTAAATTTTGTGAATAATAAAGCCATCTTTCATTTAAAAATTATGTCATTTTCATTTTCTAAATCATTCCACTTTTAGGTGCATGGTGTTTTTAACTACACCTATTTAAATAATAAAAAAAAAATTCAAAGTTAAGGAGCAAATGGTATAAATAAAAACAAAATACTCCCCGATTATTTCACTTTGTATCATTTTATAGAACATTGTAATAAAGCAATTGGTACCAAAAAGAATTTATTAAATAAATTTCATTTATAATGTAAAGAAAAAATATTTCTAAAATCGTCAGAGCTATTGCAGGGGTGATTGTGTTCCGGTATTTTGTGCACCACTAAATTTATATAGCAATCTATTTCTTCTTTAATCTATAAATTCTGCGATAACCTACTAAGAATATTGCTATATAAATTTAGTGGTGTACCAAATACCGGAACGCAATCACCCCTGGCTATTGTAATATTCTTGTGTACTTTCGAATCATTGGTCTAATTTTTTAATATCCCTAATTTAATTTTATATGAGCTCGTAATTCGTCATATTCTTGGAGGATTACCTAAATATATACAACCACATATCAATAGATATTTTTCTGGAAACAAATATTTATCAATAATATATTCTTTTATTAATTAAATTTAGAAGAGTAAGACTCACTTATAGCGACCCACTTTATAATTTAATTATTACATAATACAGTTAAAATTTGCATAATATGCTCCCATACACGCTCGAAAGACCTTTCAAACTTTTAAACAGACGTACAATTAAAAAAGACGTAATTTTTCAATGTATATTTTTCTTTAGAAATACTAATTAAATTCATAAAAAGAAGAAAATAAATATTTTCTTCTTTTTATGAAGAAAAATAATATTTTTTTATGCTATGTCTTTAAATCAAATTTTGAAATGAATTAAATATCATAACCATAAAATATCTTTATGAATCGCAGCTAAAAAGTCTTTGAAAGATAATGATGCGAATTATTTTTAGAGATTTGCCAATTTGCCCGCATTTCTGCTTATAAAAATACAACTTACAATGTTTATATGCTCTAATAAATTCCAAATTTCGTTTTTGCTTTTGATATATATAAATAATTTAGGTTATTAAAATGAAATATAAAAAACTAAAATCAATCTATTTAATTCAAGCAGTCTATTTAGTTCAAATGAGAAGTTGTTTTGTGTACTAACGTTATTATGAATTTTCTTTGTTTGACATTATTTTCCATTAAATGTCAATAATTAAGTTAAAAAGACATTTCATTGCATTATTCTTGTAATTTCCAACGTAAATGTTCATCTTTTCATTTGAATATACTTTTTAATCGAAATTCAAATAAATTGTTTTGTAGTTTCATAAAAATGTAAAAGTATGATATAACATTTTATTTTTTTATCTTCATTCCTTTATTAAAACAAGATAAAAATTCATTTTATTCATTTCGATAAAGGGCATATTTTCAAACTCTATAGGAAAATAATAATGCAAATAATTTTAAATATTTTTTATATAACATTTTTCTCTTTAATGTGTCTTAATTTTACTTATTGATAAAATATGAATACCAAGAATATGTGTCAAAAAGGACAAAACTGGACTGGCAGTTTTTTGTTCAGATGAAAGAAATATTTCGTTTTAATATTATAGCAAATGTGAAAAAAAGTATATATATATATACTTTTTTCACATTTGCTATAATATTAAACCAAAGATTCCTTTCGTGGAAGCAATTAGAATGTTACAAGAACTTGATATGTTTTTTGAAATTCAAAGATATTATAATTAATTATATATTATTATTTCAAAAAACATATCAAGTTCTTGTAACATTCTAATTGCTTCAATCCCCCCCCCCCTACGTATAAACTGGACGCAACAGTCTCTTTGAATGCCGCTATTTCCAAACTATAATTTTATTGGTATATTTCCATTGCAATTGTCAAAGAAATCTATCATAAAGTTTATTGTTTGGAAATAGCGGTATTAAATTTAAAAAATGGACCAGTGGGACCTCTGTCTACAGCACGTCAGCCATCGTCTTTGTTTGTTGAGCGCCCCTAGATCAAAATTGCTAGCCAGAACTTTCGCTTTCGCTGTTGATGATTTCTTCAGATGAGATTCAAATGGAGTTGCTGAACTTAATTCACTGTTTTTTTTTTGTTTTTTTTTTTTGTGTGTGCGTAAAGAGCAACAGAATTAAATTATAATTATCTCTGAATTAACAAATTACTTTAGCATTAAAATATATATGTAGCTTTGAAATTCCCGTGCGTTAATTTATTCTGATTCTTGGTCACAAGAAAAGTAGAATTTGCTAACATTTGGACCATCTGGTCTTTTAACTGCATACTTTATTTTCTTCTTAATAGTGGCCTGCGCAAAAAGGGCCTGCGCCCATACATTCTTTATAAACCCTGACTTCTCAATTGAGATTACTGAAACATTTGAATTTCCGGGCATCTCATTGTCGAAAAAACAGCTTGAGCTGAAGCTGAAAATGTGTTACATGAAACTGTGCTACGTTCTGAACTTCCACTGAGCCGTTGAATGGCATCTGGTGAATAGTGTATATGTGCAAGTTTTATACAACTTAAATGTTCCAAATTTTTTAGAAAAAAAAAATCGTCTGTTACAGAAATTTCCGCGTCAAACTTCTGCGTCTGTGTTTGAAGTATGCAACATTTTTTTAACGTGTCTAGGTCATTTTCACATTTATTTATACCTTTAAAATACATTTATATGTCAACGTCTAAATTTGTGTTACTGGATATGAAGAATTTTGTACCTAAGACAAATAATACCATTCAATTAAAGCTATTCTGTTCAAAAGTTTAATTTTATCATCACCATTATTATTATTATTATTGTTAAAGCAGCATGTTTAGAATATTTAATTATGGATTGTTATTTTTGTAAATTCAAAAGATTTACAAGAAATTCCATTAAGATGAAATAAAATGAGAATGAACAGAGAAATTGTGATATATTTTTTCAGAATATATTTTGAAAAATATGTCTGTTTCACATGATTGTTCTTTATCATTTTAATTATATTATCCATTTTGCTTTTGCATGGAATAACTCTACAAAACATGTGTACATGAATGGATACACTGGGAGCTAAGAGATTAAATATGAGAAAAAGAAAGAGAAAGAGATTAAAAGTATGAGAATTAAAAATATATATATTTTTATGAACTTTTCTTAAATTAAGGAAATAAAAAAATAATAATATTCAGAAATTACTAACATTGATTTTTTTTATATACAACATAAATACACTGAAAAATTTAATCCTTATATTACACTGTAACGGCTACAATCATACTATTATTCCCGAAACTACTTAACAACCAATAACTTATCCTATAATGATTCAAACTTTTTTATACGCTCCACTGAAATTAGCTTTTTATTTCCAAAACTTTCGTGTTTCTGCGAAAGGCTATTTTCGTACTCTTATAATAAAAAATTGTAGATTCCGACGTTGCCTTAGTGTATTATAAATGTCCAGTTTTTTACGAGTCAAAAATATATTTATGCTCCAAGAATAACTAGAATGAATAAGGAAAGTGCAAGATATAACATATTAACAAGTTTGATAGCATATACTCAAATATACTGAACTTAGTTGTTATTTAATATGCATTAATGTAATGGTAAAAAAGCGAATGGAAACTTATGGCAAATGGCTGTCGTAATTCAAAGCTTAAATAAATACAGCGAGTCAAAATGATTACCCAGATAACAAATTACAATAACTTTGTTCTCAACAACGATAGGAAGAAGCAAATTGAGCTCAATACAGAAGGAAGTTCAAAGTTTTATTTGCGTGCTTTATAACTGTTGTCTGTGACTCTGCTTTGTTATACGAACAAAACTCAAACGATTACACTTCAAGCCGGGTTTTGCGAAGAATGCTATATAATCGTTGATACTCAATATCTGTATTAAGTTGCGACATGAGCCATGTGTGTAATTATCCTAATAACTATTACATGTTACAATTGGCTCAGATGGTGTAAAAATAAAGAACCATATAACTTTCATATCAGAATCGCGCAGAAAACATTGACTTAATGCTTTTTCCTACGACCAAAAAAACTCTTGTAGGACAGATATAAAGTACGACAAAAAAAATGAGCTTCTTTGTGTATTGTGTTCAAATTGTTTCTTTGTATTGTTGTTTATAAAGAAGATATTGTCATTTGTAATAAGGGCAATCATTTAGACTTACCCTGTATATTTAGATGAAAGAACGTAGTTTTTTTTTTGTTCTTCAGAAAATTAGTCGAAAATTTGCACGGATATATTCCATAAAGTCTGTCATTACCAAATCATTTACTGTTACGTAATATTCAGTGTCAAGCTGTTTCTCTTTTTTTTAGTTTTTTCATATTTGGGGCATTGTGTTCATTTAGGTTCATTTTTAGAGTTTTAGAGCATCGTATTAAATGCATTGGGCACTGTAAAAAAAAACAAATGCTTCTTAATCTAGCTCTTATATTTTTAAAGGTTTACGGAAGAATGATATAAAAACTTTCGAGTTACCAACGACTCTCTAAAACGTTCCTGTATCTACAGTAATTTCAGAAACCAATACAGTAGAGTCTCGATAATTCGAGTCTCGATTGTTTGAGTTTCCCATAAATCCGAGTTAGTGAAAAAAATCAGTTTAGCTTCCAAATAATGACCAACATATACGCAACACGTGAAAAAATTATTTCGCACCATAAAATTCAAATATCTGGTTTTTATTGTTGTTCGACGGGTCATATGTCAACTGCGCATCCTGATGCCACCTACAGAAATCTGTCCTCTTAAAGAAAACGGGTATATTCTTCCTATACGTGCGGGTGATCACGCCGGGTAAAATTGGGGAGAAACAGAGAATAGTTGTTTAACGAGCTCCCGCCCCACTCACTCCTTTTGTCTACTACGAACGTATCGGAACAGAAGTAAACTCGAAGGGTCTTCTACTAACAACTTCTCTAATTTATCCTTGGACAGAAAACCCTTTAAAAAGTCTGAGTATGAAAAAACTGATGAGCCATTTTATATTTGGATTACACAGCAAAGTAAAAAATGATGCCCCTCCAGCTCATATAAAAGCAAAGAGAGGTTAACACTTCTTGCTGCATCAAATGCTTCCGGAAATCACAAGATTAAACTTTTTGTTATCAGAAAAGCTACAAAGCAAAGAGCATTTAAGCCTGTTTCGATATCTTCACTGCTGGTTACGTATAAGAACCAAAAAGTGCTTGGATGACTCAGGAAATATTTAAAAACTGTTTTTTTTTACGATTTTGTGCCAAAAGTTAGAAAGGAAGGGATAAATAGTCACGAACAACTAGAATTTACGCATTCTGCCAGAATCTGACAGATTCCATACTGCTAATGAGTCACAGCGAGGGGTTGCCTGCTGCGCTAGAGTCAACCATGCGATACGTAGAGCCTGAGTCGACTCCAGCCGATAATATGCTTCTTCGACGATGGCGTGATATTGCTGCACGGAAACGGGGCAATGTGTCAAAACAAAAAACAATTGACATTTATTTTAAGATATAATTAACCTGTTGCTATCAGCAGTAATGTAATAATTTGTAAGTACATTTTTCATTTAAATATACACTGAAATTTAAAAATTGCTTTATCTTCATTTATTTATTAATTAAATTTTATGATTTCGATAATTCGAGTTTTCGATAGTTCGAGGTAAGCCCGGTCCCGTCCACCTCGAATTATCGAGACTCTACTGTATATTTCTGAAACATAAGTTTCGTTTCCTGTCCGTAATTTTGGGAAACGTATCCGAGTAGTTTTTGCAGTGTATTAATCAGTTTTCTAAATCCGAAATATCGAGTTTAAATACTATTAATTCTCAAGTAAACATGTTCATATTTAACAAACATGATGAACTAAAAGCATTATAACATTAACATGAAAATTAATAGCATTAAAATTAACATTAAAATAAACATTATTTTGTTACTCTTGCATGTACAAACTTTGATAAGCAGCTGAAAATATTTGCTTGAGAATTAATACGATCCGGGAAAACGATATTTCGAACAGAAAAAACGACTAAAATTGCTATACTATACTCCAAGCTAAGTAGCATTAACTTTATCCCATAATGATTTAGACCTTTTTACATACTACGTTGAAGTTAACTTTTTATTCCCAAAACTTTCGTGTTTCTCCAAAAGATTTTTTCGTACTCTTAGAATAAAATTATAGTTCACAACGTTTCCTTAGAGCATTATAAATCTCCAGCTTTTTGGAGTAAAAAATATCTTTACGACCCAAAAATAACTAGAATGGATAAGTTAAGTGCACGTTTAAAGCCTTTTGATATAAAATATTAACAAGTTTGAGAGCAGCTACTCAAATTTACCGAACGCAATTTTCCTTTAATATGTAATAAAGTAATGGTATATAAGCGAAAGGAAAATTGTGGCAAATGGTTCGCGTAATTCAAACCTTAAACTCTATATTTTGATGTAAAAGTGTGATTTTTCTACCAAAGTATTATGAAAGAAACTTCCATGCAAGAGTTTTCAAATATATAAGATAAAAATAGGCTTGCCAAGCTTTCAAACGAAATCATTTTAAGAAATATATAAGTACGTGATAATTTGTGATTTTATAATGACTTTTTATCGGTTGTTTCAAGACACAAAATCGATAAATTATGGTAAAGTCATTTTCATCAGAAAATTAACCGAAAAGTTGCACGGAATACACTCCATAAAGTCTGTCATTACATAGTTATTTACTGTTACATGCAGTACTCGGCAGAAATCATTGTTTTTTTTTTTTTTTTTTTGCTTATTTAGGGCCTTTTGTTAATTTATTTTTACAGTTTTCAGGAAACTTTATTAAATGCACTGTAGAATATAAAAAAATTACAAATGTCTCTTAATCTAGCTGTTAAGTTTCTTAAGGTTTACGAAAGTATGATATAACCACTTCCGAGTTACCAACGATTCCCTAATGCGTTCCTTTATCTACAGAAATTTGAGAAAACAATTCATGTCCTTGATTTAAAGAAGTATTTTTCTTTTTTTTTAATGATACATTAACAGCATTAACATTAAAAGCAGTAACACGGATATTAAAATTAATAGCACTAACATTATTTTGTTAATTATTCATTTATAAATTTTGTTACGCGGCTAAAAGTACTTACTTGAGAATTGATAACATCCTAAAAACCGAATTGCAGTTTGAGAAAAATAATTAATATAGTATAAAAACTACTCGGAAACTTTTCCGAAAATTACGGACACCATAAAAACTTTTTGTTTCAGAAATGTCCTAATTAATAAAAAAAAGTCCTTCCGGCCTGTACCGGGAGGAAAAGGTAGCATTCCTATATCTTCGTTTTAAAATTTTAGCTAATGTTACACGAAAACAGCAAGTTAAAATGCAAAGAAACGTTTACAAAAGATTCGTTAATGCTGAATTTGAATAAGAAATTCGCCAAATTATTGAGCAATAGCCAAATTGGCTTCATTTATGAAGACTTATTTTGGTCGCCAAATTTGGCGATATTTCGCCAAATGTCGCCAATTTTGCCAATTTTGGCGCTAACGGATATGAATACATAGTTTTATGCGTATGATTGGGAAAATTATTACAACAATGAAAGAAAATAATTTGCAAGTAATGGCGTTAATGTGCTGTTTTGTTTCAAAATGTCAGCCACTCTAGAATTTCAAACTGCTCTATTTCAGCCGTTTTTTAAGATACAGGTAAAACAAAAAATGTTCTGGAATCCTTGTATCAAGGCCTAACAGGTAATTAAAAAATAAATTTGCATTTTTAATTTTTTTGTATATTTATTTTAGTTTTAAATTTTTAAATGGCCGCCATCTTGAAACAAAATGGCGGACATAGCTGGCCAACGAACTCGGTCGAGACATTGGTGATCTTAATACACACAATTAGTTTCATCAAAATCGATTTATAAATACGAGCGTTATCGTATGACATATGTCAGATATATGGATATATCTATATATATAAATCAACATTTGAGCGGAGGGTGGTTTTGGGGTCTGGGGGTCAAGATCGGTGAAAATATATCGAAATTTTCCGGAACTGCTTTCCTCCGAACGGCTGCAATAGGTAGCTTTATACTTTTTAGTATTGAAAGCTACCTAAAAATCTTGTTTTAGTGACTTCTAGAAATAAAGAAGCGCTTTTTGGTTTTGCTGTTAACTCGGAAGAGGGTATATTATGTTTTCCTATAATATATATTTTCCTAATTTTATATGATAATCTTATAATATATATTTTCTTAACCCTACCTTCGAAAAGATAAGAGTTAGATTAAGAAACATTTGGCATTTTTTGAAGCGTGGGCAATACGTTTTAATAATTTCAGCGCATTTTTATATGTAAATATTAGGATTCTTTAACCCCTTGGGGACGAGCGACACGTATATGTGACGCATAAGATGCTCAGAATCCTCGATTATTCCCACCAGTTATGTTTTATTGTAAGATTTGCCTCATTAAATCTTAGCATTTCTGCGGTTCAATTAGGTGAAAATTTCTGATTTGAAAATCCGGTGGTAAAAGATTAAAAATTCTGTACAGCACACTTGTCGCGAAGGGATTAATTCTTCTTTTACAAAAAAAAAAAAAAAAAAAAAAAAACTTTAATACTAAGAAAAAAAAAATCAAAAATTTAATATTTTCGTGCTATATATGGAAATTGAACCACTGTACTTCGCCGTATTTAATTCTAGGAAAACAAGATGTAGGTTACTAATTAGAAATAGTGCGTAATCTGAGCCTTATATAATTGAAGTTTTCTTAGGTTAAGAGCCTACGCTAGTCACGCGAAGAAACGCTCAAGCTAATGTTAAATCTATGAGAAGGTTCTTGCGCGATTTCTGGCTCGCATTTTAATATTTTTAAATGATTTTTTTTTTGCATAGGATAGCTGATGCCGATCCCTAACGTTGTTAGTTTTATTTTTTCGATTTTAGTTATAGTTTTTTTTATAAGCGGACATTTCTAATTTCGAAACAGGTTGGAACCGGCTCTAAAAGAGAAAGTACCCTTATATAAAAAAACTGGAACCAAAATCGAAAAAGTAAAAACTAACAACGTTAGAGATCAACCTCAGCTATCCTATGCAAAAAAAGTATTTAAAAATATTAAAATGCGAGAGAGAAATCATGCAAGAACCTTCCAATAGACTTTACATTAGCTTGCGCGTTTTTTCGCGTGACTGATGTGGGCTCTTAAATAGCGCGAAGATTACTATTAAAAATAATGGTATTGGTTGTCCTCAAATCTTTAAACCTATGATCCTCTAAAAACAGAATTAGCTCATACAGCAATTTATGACTTTTAACCCAAATGAATGACTAAATGGTTTTTAAAAGATTTTACTTCTTTAAAAACCAACCTAACAGTATCCAACATTGTGTCAGTGGTTGTAAAAGGATACCAGATAACAAAAACAAAGATAGTTTATTGGGATTTTTTTAGTGCATTTTTGAAAGGTGAAAACAAAAAAGCTTAATTAATAGTAAGGTTTTCAACTAAACTTTAAAAAATTATATTGAAAATTATTTTTAAAGCTATTTGTATCACCATGATTGTTGCGTTCTTTGTATTTAAAAAGCCATATATTTTATTTTAAGGTTAAAAAAACAAAAACTTGATACCAGTTTTTCGAGTGCATAACTATTTATCACTAATGTAAAATGCAAGTATTGTTCTCATTTCTTTTATTTATATTACTATAAAATCTCAGCTTTTTTCCCTTTTGTTTGTTTAGTAAATTTCTGCGCGTGATATTACAACGTCAGATATAGCTCGAATATTTTAATCTTACGAATACAGAAACGTTAAATAGTACGTACCAAAATGCTGAAGGTTTTATTTTTATTATATTTGCTTAAAAAAAAATACGTAACACAAGTACAGCGCCTAGAATACATAGTGTGTAAAACGGTTACAAAATAGTACTAAAAATTTTAACCCATATCGTACCAAGCATTGGAAGAAATATTATTTTTAAATAAAATCTTAAATATATGGTTCATTAAGCCTATGTATACACACAAAATCAAAAAACTTACCAATTTTTTATTAGCTTGATTGGTACAGGCTGTCCTAAAAATAGGACAATGGTATAATCCACTGCTATTCATTATTAGATGAATTGAATGGGACAAAACATCTTAAGCATAGTCCGACGTTACATTTTTTACATATTGTGGTTGGTTTTCCTGTACAAGGTTTTAGCTGGCATCTTCTTTGTCGGTTTTCTGGGTGTTTTATCAACACATGCTCATTCTGAATCCTTAAAAAATCTGCATTACTCTGTTGACGACCCAATTTTCTGTAAGATGGTTTTCTTGGAATAGAAATCCCCAAATAGGCAACTGTTATGCGTGCCTTCGAAAATCAAGCAGGCTCAGACTATTTTCTCCAAATAACTGATTGAGCTTCCATGAAGCAACAAGCGCTGTTTCAAATGCATTAACAAATAATGGCCAATACCATTTTTTCCCTTGAATTGAAGTAAAGTAAGATGCTGCATGATTATCAAACAAGTCAACTCCATTTTTGTATTTATTGTAGGATGTAATGCACGCATGTATCTTTACCTGTTTTTTACCACCTTTTACTATTATTTCTACTGTTGAGATACTTTTTGTTTCTTCGAAATTAGTGATTACAGAAACAACCCGATTGTCATTCCACCGAACTGCGGCTATTTTGTTCCTTGTATCGAATCTGCTGTCAGATAATCCACGTTCCAATTTCGACATTGCTTTTGAAGACATAAGTGGACACTTAGAGATTCTATTTTCTCTAACAGTACCTGTAACGAAGAAGTTCTTGGTTTCCAGAATGGATAGCAGTTCATGGGAAGTAAAGAAATTATCCATGTAAATTTTATGTATCTCAGGATTTGCAATTATTGACAGCAAGTTCTGGACAACTGTGTGAGATAATGGCTCATTCACTTTTTTCTGACATGGTTGATTCTTTTTAACATTTGGATTTTTTTTCTTTTGCCCTTTTAGAGTTTTCATAGCTTGGCATTTGGATGTTGATGGTATATTGTCGATAGATGCAGGTTCTGTTTTATTCTGCTTTGCACCTTGGTACGGTATAATATAATACGGGAATACGGGAAGTTAGCATCCATAATTTATATCCAAATTTGACTGGTTTTCCTTTTATATACATCTTACAGCCATGTTTTCCAAAGTATCTAACTATTCTTTCATCAATACTTAAAAATTCCGAAAATACTCCAAATTGTTGAAGGCCTTCATTTAACAGATTATAAAGTGGCCTCACTTTAAAATAGCGATCATTCCGATCAAGTCGCAAGTTATCGTTAAAATGAAGATATTTCTTTATTTCGTAATATCTGTTCCTTGACATCGATTTACTTACAAGTAAAGTTCCAGTGTCGGGTGCATTTTCCCAGTACATTTTCTCTTGAGGTAAAATATGATAACCGCTATAGAAAAGAATTGCTAAAAATTATTTCATTTCATCCATGCTTATTTCAAAACCATAATTATTATTTTGTCTGGAATATTTAATTGATTCTTCAACCGTCAACTCAATCATTTTCAAACAGATCATTTCAAAAAGTTCAATAGGAGATTTACCAGCCACATTATCTTTAACTCTTTGAAGTCTCTCATGAGGAAATGCTTTTGGAGCACGTTCGAACTTAGGTTCGCATTTTTCCCATTTCGGATTTACAGAAATGTTTTCATTTCTATTTGGAACTAAAATTTCAATCGTTCCTGCAACCTCTGTAGAATCTACTTCATCACACATGATTTCTTCTACTTTCCTTACAGATAAATCATCAATGTCCTCTGTGTCACTCATTAAATCAGGATCTGGAGGTACAATAACTAATTCATTGTCATTGTCTTCAAAATCACTATCATCTAAACTCCACAAAAAGTCCAAGGCTTCCTGCGTAGTTAAAAATTTACGAGACATTTTTAAGCATTAGGATCTAAGTAGTTTCCGAAACGAAGCAAAGAGAAACGACGTACACAATAATTTCACAATGCAATTTTTTTTACTTTCTTACACGGGGAATCCCCTCACACAAACCAGTCTGACACGTGACCACGCAGGGCACGTGTACCTGCAGACACACGTGATCTGCAGGTGTTAGAGAAACTATTTAAAGATTATCCGTACAAATGTTTGGAATATCACAGAGAATAATGGATTATTCCCATTACTTAATGTAGGGATTATGTATCAGTGGATTATACCATCGTCCTATTTTTAGGACAGTATGAAATATAAGGAAAATAGACCATTTAGATATATATTTTTAATATATCTTTTTTATTTGTAGAAAAGTATAGAATATTACCTCAATAAATTTATATAACCGTTATTTTTAATAGTAAAATCTTTTAAGAAATAATGTATTGAATATGCAAGAAATAAATCTTCAAAAAACCACCATTTTGAAAAATTTAAAAAAAAATATTTAACATTAATTTAAACTAACAATAAGAGCAGAGATATACTTAACAGACTTTTAAAAATATATCGCCTTTAATTTGAATTAAAATACTCAAAAGAATTTATATAAAGGCCATTCATACATGGTGTCCTATTTTTAGGACGATGGTGAAATATGGGTTAATCCGATAAACGTGGAACGATGCTGAAAGAACAACGGGTCGATCGCAGCGACACCTTCTAGTAGTGACAAAGACAGGGTGGAGTTCCAGATTGTTTGGATACCACTAATTTTTATAAAAATATTTTGCCTACTCTAATCGGAAAATTTTCTGCGATATTGAAAACTAAGAAAACATTATAAGATTACTTGTTTCCAGAGCATTTGGAGGATTCTCTCAGAGCATATGGACGGACACTATCTGGCTACGCCACTGTCTGCTAGTTCTATTAAACGCAAACATTGTATAAGAATCGAACTGAGAAAACGTTTTAGCTGTTGGTAAATATTTTAAATAATTAAATTATGCCATATTTCCTTTGACTTGGATAGTGATTTTCATAAGCTTTGAAAATATGAATGGTATTGATCATGGCCAAAAAACGTGATACTCATTTTTTTAGGCTTAGTTTCAGTACTCGATACAAGACAGCAAACTAGAAACGAACCCTCTTTAGCATACCAAAGGATGAATTTCTACTAGAAGAGTGGAAAAGATTTATTCCCTGATATGATAAAATAATAACTTCGAAATCATTTACATCTGAAATATACACTTCCAAGAAGATTTTATTAACCGAAATTATGTTCATGTTGTCAATAGTAAAACGGTTACTTTTGCTACTACTTTTGCTACTACTTAATCTATTTTTAAATCAGATGTCGCTGCGATCGCCCTATTATTGTACCGAATCGTTTGACGTTAATCGGCTACAATTTATTAGAACTTTTTAAAACATTACCAGTTTGGCTTTTTTTAAATTCCGAAATTTTGTATTCATACCAGAAATTCCCTATAATGTTCTTTTGCTTACTTAATGGCAGATATTTCGTGACTTCTTAAAGTAAAAATTCTTGTTTCAGAATTTCCGGTTTGAATTCGAAATTTTTGAATTAAAAAACGGTAAAATCGTTTTCCACAGTATGTATTCTAGGCTCTGTAACACAAGTAAACATAGTACTTTGCTATAAAATTGTATTACAAAATAATGGCAATTTGTTTGCATTTAAAGTTTAAATTTCTTAATAAAAATATATATAGATCAACGACTGGAAATTACTTTATGTCTTATTAAATAATTATCGTACGAATGAAATATTGGTATCATTAGAATAATATCACTGGCGCGTGAAAGCTGCTTAGATGAGCCACGTGTGCAGTGGAAAACAATATTCATCATTTAGAACTGATGAAGTAGATGTTCGTATTAAAAATGGAAAAACAATTTTGAATTGTTTATATTTTTATTAACTCTTATTTACATCTTTAGAAATGCTGGTAAATACATTTTAAAATTTTCTCATTTATTTAAACTTTATTAAAAGCACAAGAATTTGAAGTATGTTAACTATAACTGCATAATTTAATTTTGTAAAGATAAATGTCCGTTTAAGAACTATATAAAAAGAAGTTTAGTTTTTATATATAGCCTGGCAAAATTAGAAAAAAAAATCATACTTCTTTTTAATTGCTAAAAGGTGTAAAATAAAAAGATTATAAACAGTAAAATAACTTTTATTAGACTATTGACATAAGTTCAGTTAAATCTGAGCCATTATCAAAAGAAACAAAAATATTCTATAAATGTACGTTTTGTGTATGTTTTGATAATGGCTCAGATTGAGCTGAAACATATGTCCAGGGTTGTCAGTTTGGCCTTTTTTTTAAACCCATTTTAGGCCAGGCATAGAAATTTTATAAAATGTGGTGTTATTTGCATTGAATATTGCTTAAATTACATTCATTAAGACACCAAAAAAGTTTCGTGCATGAAAAATAATATTTTATTTAATTTGATGTTACCATTATAAATTTATCATTAAAAATTTACCGTTAAATTTAAATAAAAAATTTGAAGTTTTCTTATGGCATTTGTTTTATTTTTATTTTATTTCCAGAACTTTCAACTATACTCCATTATAAAAGCATATGATTAATCTCAAGTGGAATAATTATACATTTTCAAAAAGTCGAATTTGTCAATAACCGTTTCAAGTAAAAAAACAGCATATTTTGAAAATTTCCCAACAGAAAGTTATTAATTCGGAAACTTAGCATTCATACCAGAAAATTCCTATAATATTCTTTGCTTTATACAATGACAGACATTTCGCGATCGCTTAAAGAAAAAATTATTCTTCCAGAATTTCCGGTATGAATTCGAAATTTTTGAATTTAAAAAAGGCCAAACTGGCAACCCTGCTTATGTCAACAGTCTAATAAAATCTATTTTACTGTTTATAATCTTTTTATTTTACACCTTTTAGCAATTAAAATGAAGTATATAATTACAAGGCGTTATGATTTGTTATATTTACGCAATTTTCATATATATATATATATATTATAAAATATATATATTACATATAATATACATTTCACATATTTGTTTAGGGCAGAGTAAGATAAAGTTGTATTCTTGGAAGAAAACGGGATATATCAGTTTGGCTGAATTTGAGGAGCTCTCTAGCGCATTAGTGGTCAAAATAATCAGCTCCGGACAAGAAGTGGAAGAAGCAATTACAACCAAAGCCAATACATATTATTTTGATTAGTTAAATTTTAAACATGAAATATTTGTCAAAACATTTTTAAAATAAATAAATATTAACTTATTTTTTGAAATATTCGCCAAATAACATAAAATAGAACTAAATTGAACCTTCCTGGCGTAAGCTTGTAACCGTTGTGTTTATTTAAATTCTCACTTAATTTTGAATAAACTAGTCCTTGAAAGAATATAATATGTTACGAAATAAATTCAATACAAAATAATTAACTTGCTTCAGTTTATTTTGATGATAAATTTACAATAAATAAGAATAAGAGATTACCAGACTTAGCAAAATTTTCATCCAAATTCTCAAAAATCCGGAAGAGCAGGTGACGCTAACGTGACATTCTTTAGCATACATTTTGACATAAACTCCAACAGGGCCATTTCAAAACCTATGCAACATATGCTGTCACATACGTAGGAGAAAGTGCAACAGGTATTCTTATCACTGGCATGCAGGATTTTTAAATGATTTTTTTATTAGGGGATTGGGCGTGAAGTAACATAAAAATTCGCCTTCTAAGGAATGGGATCGGACTGGCTCTAAAAACAGAGAAAACTTAAAATTATATTTTAAAAAAACAGTAATTTAAGGTTTACAAAAACGATGATGAGATTGTTTTTATCTGCAATATCAAAAGTATCATATATTCTAATAGGGGCAAATCTTCTGTGTGGTTATATATATATATGCAGACATTATCTACGTCGTTTTTTTTTCTTCTTTCGTGGCAAATAGTAACCATGTCACGGTTTAAGCAATAAATAAAACGGAGAATATTCTTTTGCATCTTTTTTTACAAATACATTAAACAAGTTACTTTTCATGACTTTTATACATAGAAAAGAATTGGAAGATTATTTAAAACGTACAGCATTAAGCAGCATGTTATATGAAACAAAACTTATTTATAAATTAAAAGAATATTTCGAAATATCAACAATCGATTAGATTTAGTCATACCATTATTACTATATCTTCGACAGCATAGAAAATCTACCATATTAGGGAAACATTCAACTGATAATTACAGGTATTCGTAGATAAGCAGGTTTTATTTTATCAAGTAAAAAAGTTTGCTAATGATGCATAACAACACATCATTAATTCTATAATTTACATAATCAAGTTATTTTGTGCTCCGTTCAACGTTTGCTTTGTATAAATCTCTAGATTAAGAAAAGCAAAAAAGTTAGCCGCTATAATGTGAGTTAATTATTCTCGCAATAGCAACTACCATTAAGTACTGGAATTAGTGATTTACATAAACTGCATATGTTTTAGATAATTGTTTTCTTCAAAAAAATGCATGCATTCATCTAAAGTCAGTTTGAGGGATGATTACCTAAATAAATAGTATAATTATCTTCCTTAAGGACATGCACTATCAGTATTATTTTTGAAGGAAACCTATACAAAAAATAAAACAATTATTTATTTTAAAAGTGAATTTATATATTTTTTAATGTTATTTTAGCGTACTATTCTTAGAAATTAATTCTACACTACACACACACGTATATATATATATGTGTTATGGTGAAACACCGAAATCTGGAGAATGTCGACTTTCACCGGTGAATGTCAACAAACACATAGTCGCTATGTGTATTTCCGAAATATTTGCTAAATACCCTTATTTCTGACTTACACCGGTAAATGTCGACATTCACCATGCACTAATGGTGAATGTTGAACATGTCCGAGATTTATATTTTTTTCTCCGTAATTCAGTCGCGATAAATTTTTTGCCTCTCTTTCTGAAAGGAATGACTAAGAACTTAAAACACATAGTACATTCAAAATGAGGTTGAAAATAATAGAAGTGAAAAACTTACTTAATTATACAGTACATTGTAAATGAGAAAATAAAATAATAGTAATAAAAAACTTATGTGATTCAAATCTTATTTATTGCAACAACTTAAACTATTATGATATTTTGAATTGCACAAGAGGCCCTTGCTTTTGAAACTGCATTTATTTGTGGAACACTTCCTTTTGCAATGACAGCGTGTATAGCCTTGCCCACCGCTTCTCGAATTAGCTGCAGCTGCTTCTCTCAGCGAAATTTTTTTAAATAAATCTCATCTATGGAAAGTAACTTTTCTTTACAATTTACGAACTGACTACGTGTGTAAAGCTGCTTGAGGGTACCATTTTCATTTGCAAGTTTATAGAAATCGGAGTCTTCTATTCCAACAACAACCGCTAACACATTTCGGTTATCTGTACGACCACGGTCGACATCAGGGACTTGCATTCGTACAGTATCACCAATTTCAGCAGGAAGAAATTGTTTTTGTGAGGTTCGTAACATTTTTGTTGCTTGCAGTAGAAGATTCTCTTTCGCGGCCGCTCTTTTTATAGAAATTAACTCGTGCTTTTCAGTCAGAACTTGATGTGAAGACGTGGTAGATTGCAAGTCCTCTTCAATATTTTTCTTTGGAATATGGTTTTCGGTATGACCACCGCTCAAATTTTTTTCAGAAGTATTACCAGTTTCTTCAAGCTGTTCTTCGGTTTCAAAAGTATTGGCAATTTCTTCATATTGTTCTTCGGTTTCAAAAATATTGGCAATTTCTTCAAGTTGTTCTTCGTTTTCGATATTTGCGATTTGTTCGCTAGGCAAAAAAGACGATGCTATGCCTGTTTTCGTTTTAATGCCAAACATGGCTTCATACGGACTTTGGCGTATTCCTTCGTGGTATGTAGTGTTCTTGGCAAATTGAACAAAGGGTAAACCTTCTGACCATTTATTTGTATCGTTATCGTTCATCCATGCAGTTAGCATATTCTGTATATCCTGATTGGCCCTTTCAACTGCGCCTTGTGTTTGACTGTGATGAGGCTTTCCATGAACTATCTTAACATCTTTCCACATAGCGCATATTTCGGATATGACTTGATTACTAAATTCTCTACCATTATCTGATTGCAATGCTGCTGGAGCACTAAAAGTAAAAAATATTGGAAGAACGTGATACGCTACTTCTTCTGCCCTCTTAGTTTTAAAAGGTTGTAGCTGGACAAACTTAGTTAAATGATCTTGATACACCATTATGAACTTCTATTCGACATGTCTGTTTGACTGCAGATCTACCAGATGAACTTGACATCTTGAGTTTAACTCAGAACTCATCACTGGTTTCACAACAATACCTTTCTTAGGTGCACTGTGTTTCATTTGACACTGTTTGCATAAATTTAAATACAACATTACAACTTCATATGTAATATTTTGTATATATTTTGCAACTCTTTAAGCATACGTGTTCTTCCTTCGTGGCTTATTCTGGTGTGAGTTTCATATAGTATACTGAACAATTCCTCATTGGTAACATAATACTGTATATTCGTTTCTTCTGGTTTTAATGGTACAATTAACTTCTCTTCATCCTTAATTTTTAAAACGTCAAAACGTTTTAATCGTATGTAATCCAAAGGTGTGTTGCACTTAGTTTTAGCACACACCACTTCAGAAAGTATTTTAGAGTACTTTTCTTGAGAAAAATAAAAACAAATGTCTTCTCGTTCACCCGCAATTAATGCATTTAACTTTTCAAGAAAAAGATCACGAGTTACTGCAGTATCCATTCTGTATAAATTAGGGTATCGGAAAAAAAATAAGAAAAACGTTGCTCTCACCATTAAACCTTGCATAAGACTGACAAAGCTGACTAACTCCACCAGAACAAAGGATTTGGCAGGAAACAGCCAGTCGCCTCTTTGTCGGCTCAGAGCCTTCTCGATGATCGCGCTGCGCGCACAGGCCAGTAACACTTCTCTCCGGGCATGAATGTACGGATCGTGACGTCACACCTCCACGCCAGCTACCACAAGGGAGAAAGAGATTCAAGCTCCTCTCTTTTCGACCTCCACCAGAGCATATCTATGATTGTCGACATACACCGGTGAGGGTCCGAATGTACAAGAATGTAATGAAATATTCGATCTTTCACCGACGTATTTGGTGTTTGTTGACATTCACCGGTGAAAGTCGACATTCTCCAATTTCGGTCTTTCACGGTAACATATATATATTGTACATGAATTTCATTCTTTTTCTAACCCGATCAACGTATTTAAAAAATAATAGAACTTACATTTTAATATTTAAAAGTTTTGTAATAGTAAAGTGTAAAAAATAAATAGTGTATATAAATAATAAACAGTTTAAATTAAAAAAAAATGGTGTATTTAGTGTAAAAGTTTTGTTAAATTAGATATTACACTACGTGATAAATTAAACAATAGATTAGGTGTTATACTACACGTTCTAAACCGAGGGAAAAATTTTTAGAAAAGTACTTAAAACGCGCTGATTTTTTTTTGTACATTTTGTATGAAATATTTTAAGAAAAACTCGGCTTTTTTATTCAACATTTCGTTTCTGCTTTGTTTATCAGTTAAAAAAAGTACAAAACTAAACGCGGCTAGGACTGGCGACTAATTTTATTTTCACTCGTACCCCAATTTACAGAAAAACATATCTGAGATAGATTTCATTTGAAAGTATCCTAGTATAAGTGCAGGGCAGAGATATTTTTTTGAAAAGGGGCGCAAACAGAACAAAGAAATAGCCGCTGGGCCCACATTTTTCCCAAACACGTAACGAAAGATTTTTAACCTTTTGCTTACGGTACAGCGCCTAGAATACATAGTGTGGAAAACGGCTACAAAATAGTACTAAAAAATTGAATCCGATAAATGTAGAACGATGTGAAAAGATAACGGGTCGATCGCAGCGACATCTTCTAACAGTGGAGTAGACAGGGTGGAGGTCCAGATGGTTTGGATACCCTCTAATTCTATAAAAATATTTTCCCCTTACCTAATCGCAGAATTTTCTGAGATATTGAACAAGAAAAAAACTTTATAATATTACTGGTTTCCAGAGCATTTGGACCCTCCTCTCTGGCTACTCCACTATCTACTGGCTCTTTTGAACGCAAACATTGTGTAAGAATCGAATTGAGAATACGTTTCAACTGGTGGTAAATAATTTGAATAATTAAATTATGCCCTATTTCCTTTGACTTGGATAGTGATTTTCATAAGCTTTGAAAATATGAATGATATTGATAATGACCAAAAAACGTGATACGCATTCTTTTGTGCCTGGTTGCGGTACTTAATACAAGACAGGAAACTAGAAACTATCCCTATTTAACATATCAAAGGATAAATCTCTGCTAGAAGAGTGGTAAAGATTAATTCCCTGATATGATGAAAAAACTAACTTCAAAACTAATGAAAAAAACTAACTTCAGTTACTGCTGATATCTGGAGACACGGCAGTGCCTCTACCAAGTCGAGAAAGCACGCCGTTAAGCATCGTTTTCTGGAAGCAACTCAGGGCACTTTTGACCCCCAACCCCATATCTCCGCGCTGGAGTATCCTAAAAATTTAAAACTACGTTTTTCTAGAGTATTTGGCACACAGGACCAAAATTTTAAATTACAACTTTCTGTCTTTTTTAGTTCAGACGATATATGAACTCAAACATTCGATTTTTTCTCACTCACTCACTCACTCGTTCACGCGTCATCAAAAAGATTAGGTAGATCCCGCAGCTCGAGAAACTTGACATTTGGAAAATAGGTAGTGTTTAGGATACAAAGAAAGGAAAAATTATAAAATCAGGAAAATTCGAGAAAAAAAACATTCGAAAATTCAACAAATTCCAACAAAATTGAAAATTGAAAATAATACGATCTTGTAGTCTTAGAAACTTAAGATTTTGTGTGAAGGTAGTGTTTAGCATCCAGAATTAAAAAAAAAAAAACATCAAAAACACCAAAAAAATCGAAAGCAAAATTTTAAAAATCGAAAAAATTGAAAAAATCGAAAATTTGAAGACAATCCGATTTTGTTGCGCTAGAAAATTCAAATTTGGAATAAAAGTAGTATTTAGGATACAGAAAAAGGAAAAATTAAAAAAATCCACAAAAGTCGAAAAAAAAATTAAAAATTCGGAAAAAAAAATGAAAATAATTTGATCTTTTAGCCTTAGAAACTTAAAATTCGGCGTAAAGGTAGTATTTGGAATTCAGAATAAGAAAAAATTAAAAACACAATAAAAATCGAAAATAAAATGAAAAAATAAAAAACATCGATAATTTGAAAATAATTCGATTTTATAGCGCAAGAAACTTGAAATTTGGAATACAGGTAGTATTTAGGATACAAAAAAAGAAAAAATTAAAAAAATCCAGAAAATTCGAAAAAAAAATTCAAAAATTCGAAAAATTCGAAAAAAGTTGAAAAAATGAAAATAATTTGATCTTTTAACCTTAGAAACTTAAAATTCGGAGTAAAGGTAGTGTTTGGAATTCAGAATACGAAAAATTAGAAACACAATAAAAACCGAAAATAAAATTAAAAAATCGAAAAACATCGAAAATTTGAAAGTAGTTCAATTTTGTAGAACTAGAAACTTGAAATTTGGAATATAGGTAGTACTTAAGATTAAAAAAAAAATAATAAATAAATCCAGAAAATTCGAAAAAAATCAAAAATTTGAAAAAATCGAAAAGAAAATTGAAAAAAAGATTGATTTGTTGGAATTTTCCTGAATTTTTAATTTTGTATCTGGAGCCAAGTCGAGAGAGCACAACCGTAAGCATCCCTTTCTGGAAGCAACTCAGGGCACTTTTGACATCCCCATAACTTTGAGCTGGTGTATCCCAAAAACCAGAAACTTCGTTTATATAGAGTATGTGGCAAATAAGACCAAAATTTAAAATTTCACATTTCTGTCTTTTCTAGTGCAAACGATTTATGAACTAAAAGTTTCGATTTTTTGTCACTCACTCACTCACCACACATGATCAAAAAGATTAGGTGGATCCCGTAGGCCTAGAAACTTGAAATTTGGAATAAAGGTAGTGTTTAGGATACAAAGAAAGTAAAAATTATAAAATCCATAAAATTTGAAAAAAAAAATCATTCGAAAATTCAACAAATCCAACAAAATTGAAAATTGAAAATAATACGATCTTGTAGTCTTAGAAACTTAAAATTTGGTGTAAAAAAGGTAGTATTTAGAATTCAGAAAAAATAAAAATAAAAATAAACATAAAAAATACAATAAAATCGAAAAAATTAAAAATTTTGAAAATAATCCGATTTTGTTGCGCTAGAAACTTGGAATTCGGAATAAAAGTAGTATTTAGGATATAAACTTGGGAAAAATTTAAAAATCCGGAAAATTCGAAAACAAAATTCGAAAATTCGAAAAAATCTCAAAAATTGAAAATAATTTGATAAGACTTAGAAACTTAAAATTCGGCGTAAAGATAGTGTTTAGGATTCGGAATAAGGTAAAGTGAAAAACACAATGAAATTCGAAAATAAAATTGGAAAAATAAGGAAAATTTGAAAATAATCCGATTTTTTAGAGCTAAAAACTTGAAATTTGGAATAAAAGTAGTATTTAAGATTAAAAAAATAAATAAATAAATAAATAAAAAATTAAAAAATCTGGAAAAATCGAAAAATTGAAAAAAAAATTGATCTTGTAGCTTTAGAAATTTAAATTTCAGCGTAAAGGTAGTGTTATACAGAAAAAGAAAAAATTAAATCACAATAAATTCGAAAATAAAATTAAAAAATCGAAAAAAATCGAAAATTTGAAAATAATTCGATTTTGTAGAGCTAGATACTTGAAATATAGAATAAAGGTAATATTTAGGATACAAAAAAGAAAAAAAGAAAAAATCTCCAAAATTCGAAAAATTTTAAAATTTTAAAAAAATCGATCTTGTACCTTTAGAAACTCAAAATTCAGCGTGAAGGTACTATAGTCATTTAGGATACAGAAAAAGGAAAAATTAAAACACAATAAATTCGAAAAAAAAATAAAAAAAAATCGAAAATTTGAAAGAGATAAATTTGTAGCGCTAGAAATTTGAAAATTGTAATAAAGGTAGTATTTAGGATGCAAAATAAGGAAAAATGAAAAAATCCGGAAAATTAGAAAAAAAATCGAAAAAAATCAAAAATTGAAAATAATTCGATCTTGTATTCTTAGAGACTTAAAATGTAGGTAAAGGTAATATTTACGATTCAAAAAAGAAACTTTTAAAAATTTGTAAAATTCGAAAATAAAATCGAAAAATCGAAATATCTGTAAACAATCAAAAATTCGAAAACAATTCGATTTTGTAGTTCCAGAAAAATGAGTTTTAAGATAATTGTCCTATTAGCTAGTACACCGCCCCTAATTGTTTTATGTTTTTTTCCGCTTATTATGCTTTTTTTCTTTTTGTTTACGAATTTCGGTATAGAAAAGTTCCGCTGTAGACCGGCTACGTTATGGGCGGTTTCTTTATAGACATGTTTGTGTTCTTTCACAGGTTATATTCTATTTAATTTGCATATAAAATATGGATTGTTAAATGATGTTAGCACCAAAAAAATTTTCACAGCTCCCCCTCTCCTCCCGACATTACTGGCTGGTTATGGCTTGATAGTCCTTTCTAAATAAAATCATGGTGACTCTAAGATTATCTTGATTTATCTTTCAATTGAACCTAAATGATCCTAAGAAGACGGATCAAAGAATTACTATATTGGCATGACAATCAGGAAACTTAGAAGTAAAATCGAAAAATCAATAAATTTATAAAAAGTCGAAAATTTGAATATAATTCGATTTTGTAGTCCTACCAGCTTGACATTTGGCAGAAATGTAGGGTTTAGGATACAAAGCAAGGAAAAATTTAAAAATCCGGAAAAAAAAAACTTCGAAAATCGAATATAGTTTGATTTATTGAAAATTTCCGGAAATTTTAATTTTAGCTTTCTTTTTATCCTAAACAGTACTTTTGTGCTAAATATCAAGTATCTGGGCTGCGAGTAATATCTCAGATGGATAGCACCTTTCCTGGAACCAATTGAGAGTACTTTTGACTCCCTTCTTCCATAAAGTAGTGCTCGCCTAGTTACCTGAAATTTCTTTAAGGTAACTTTTTCGAAAATCAGTGGATGATCTCCAAAAAGAGCCCAAAATCAAGAAAAGGAGGATTATTTACAAAAAGAATTGAAATCTCGTCAAAAAGTCATCTGTAAAAAATGAAGCCAAGTCTCGTAACTCATTTACCGTAAATAGTACTGAGATCGCATAAAGCCAAGTTTAACTATCTTATTAACTCTGAAATTTTCATTCACAAATCACTGCTAGTCTCTACATCTTTAGTTAATTATTATTTTGTAAATTGCTGGAAAATTGCTGGAAAACAAGGAAATACCAAGGAAATTAGATGGTAACTTTGCTGCAATACAGTTTACGTTTTTGCACATTTTTGCACGATTTTTATTTTATTTATTTATATTTTTTTTCTTTTTGCAGTGTAAGAGTACGAATGAAATGCAATGTATCCCAATAACTTTACTCCAAATCATTTTGGAAATTATTTCATGGTTTTGCTCCACTTTCAATTTCAATGCCTCAATTGACGCAAAACCAATGCCAGAATAGTAAATAATTTCTAAATGACAAATTTCGAAATCCAATTACTTTTTACTAAAACTTTAATTTTTTTTTCGAAATCTATTTGTACTTTTCATAACTCGAAAATTTTAATTTTATTCGAAGTTATGTTTGTCACGAATAACTTTGAGTTTCTTATGCATCTTTCTACTTCTTACAATACCTGTCAACTTAATATTCTTCATGCGTCAAGAATTTAGTGATTGCGTCAAGAATCTTATCTTTTGAAATTTCTTAAAGATAAAAATGAGCGTTTTCTTCTGCTTGGCTATCTATGAAACAAAAAAAGATGGAGATCTTTCTTTTTTTTATGTGTAGTTATTTTCATATTTAATATTATAAAGAAAGTTTTGAAACTGTAAATAACTTTTTTAGGTTTCATGCATTTCAAATTTAATGACAACTAAGACTACTTCACTGAACTCATTATTCTAACGTTAAGAAAAACATTCTTTATAAGTTCTGAGATTAGAAGTTTTAACATGATAAAAATGACATTAGGCTCTAGTGCGAGTTTTATTCGTCATTTTTTCCAAATTTGCATTTTTGTAAGATCTCTCTATGAAGTTCTTCTGTAATGTAAAGGAAATTGCTAAACTAGTTTCAAAATTAGACTTCTATTTTAATACCTTTAAAAAGACATTTTTTATTTCAAATGTTAGACTACCAGATCATCTGTTTTTTGAATACCTTTTTTATAAAACGATAATAATATTTTTAGATTATACATGCAAATTTTGTAGAAACTTACCTCAAAAGTTGTTTCTGTTGTAAATGCTGTAGGAAGGTACCGGTAACTCTTAGTTATTGATATTAAAAAAAAAAAAAAAAAAAAAAAAAAAAAAACCTTTGGCATCTTTGCAAATGTGATTCAAAGCAAAAAAAAAATCATTTACTGTGTTTTATGTTTGATAATAATGGAATAAAAATTGCGATAAATGTAGCGTATATATTCCATTAATATACATTAAAAAAAATCTTTTTATTTAATTTTCCGGTGTGGTGTTTCCATTGAAATAGACTTTTTTAAAGCGGCATTTCGTTTTTTTATGTTGTTTTTGTTAGGGACGAATTTTCGTCTGTGCTATATCTGGCTAGGATTGCTTATACGCCCTCAGATCTTGCGGCCATTTTTTGGCGAGATTTTGCGAGGTTTGGCGGGTTTTCATTTGGCGATGTATTTTCCGATCTGATTACCGGGCGGACTTTTGCCTTCTGGCAACCCTTAAATAATCTTCAACCCGGTTTTTTTTTTTTCTTCTCACTTTTTCTGTGAGCAAGAGCATACAACTGAGAGGTTGTGTTCTTGATTTCAGTACTACACGTGGTATCTTTGATCAGGTTGTATAATTCCAACTTTTTATTATTATTATTAATATTTGATTATTTTTTTGGATTGATAATGTCTTCTGTTGTTAGTTTACCAGTTGTTGGTGATGTGCTGAAATATCAGCAAATTTTGAAAGCAAAAGGCGGTTTCAAGGTTTCGCGAGATATTATCGCGAAACCTAGGCCTATTTTTGGAGTGCAATTGCACTATTTTAAGTTTTATTTTTTATTTAATTTTGGAATATATACAGATTAAAATATATACAGATTAAACATAAAAAAGGTACATTCAAGAAATTTTCGTAGAAACGTGAAATATTTTTTGCAATTTATGCACAGAGATTTGATTTTTTAATTGATGTTTCCATGTTTGATTTTTCAAATTAATTCTGCAGGTGTTTTTTTTTCTACATTTGTTTAACGATGTATTTTTGCAATTTATGTACGCAGGTAGGATTTTTCAATTTCTGGTGTTTTTTTTTTTTTTTTTTTTTTTTTTTTTTTTAATGGAGGTTTGTTATTAAGATGTATTTCAGAAATTTATGTACGGATTTTTGATTTTTCTATTTGTCGATGTTTGTTTTTTCAAATTTTGTATCGAGGTTTGTTTTTTAAACGATAGGATATACGTTTTAATGCCTTTATTTTTAGAGATACGTTTGTTTAATAATGAATCTTTGCGGGTTTTTTTAAGTATCACTATATTTACGTTTCTGCCGTTTGCTCAGTATTCAGTGAAAATTTCTCGAATTTCCCTTTTTTATGTTTAATCTGTATATATTCCAAAATTAAATAAAAAATAAAACCTAAAATAGCCCAAAATGACCACTTGGCGACAAATTCTTGTTGGCGATAAACGGTTTTTCGCCAACAAAACAAGATGGCGGACCTGAGGGCGTGTAAGCAATCTGTTCCCTATATCTAACTGACACTTTTCACCATTCTATAAATGTATTTTTATATTTAGTTTATTTGTTTCAATGTCCGTCGGCATTCTAACATACGAAAAAAAGATTGAAGGCTACGGATTGGAGTCAAATGCTGCTTCCCTATTCAGTCTTGAGTGTGACACTCGACGTGTTTTTGTATGTAGGGAAAGGGGCACTCGAAAGAACCCCACATTTGTTCGTGAAAGATCACACTATAGACAAGGTAAATTGATGGTATGAACTGGAATCAGCATAGGTGGACGTACGGACCTGCATATCATTTGGAATGACACTTTGACGGCCCAAAGGTATACAGACGAGATACTGAGACCTCATGTCATACCTTACGCTTCATCAATGGTGATTCCTTTATTTTCATGCATGATAATGCCTGACCGAATACAGCTCGTCTGTTGGAGAACATGGTTGAAAATGGAAAAAATACAGCGTATGGAATTGCCAGCATGCTTTCCTGACCTGAATCAGATCGAGCATGTTTGGAACGCACTCGAACGACGCATTGCAGCAAGACGAAGGCTTTCATTTATTGTCTGGGACAAGGAGATTGCAGTTCTTGAAGATTGGAACAGTATTCCTCAAAGTTTTCTCGATAAACTCATCATATCTATGGAAAACAGCTGTGCAGCAGTCTTAGCTGTTAGAAGGGACCACACGCCGTATTTAACAACTTGCATCATTACTAAACAATACTTTTTTTTTGTAATTTACATGTAACCAAATTGTTGCCCTAAACCATTTTTCATGTTCTTTCCATCCTTTTAAAGAATTAAAGTTGTCTTACAATTTTTTTGCGACTTATTTTCTGTATTACACATTGATACACGTGTACTCTCCATTTTATACCCACGCATGGCTGTCTCGCAAGGTTCTCTTCTTTTATTTGCTTTCTCCCCTAATTTTTTGGAGCAGTGTAGTTGTAGTTGTAGTTCGCTACAAACAAAAAGTAGTTTTTCCGACCCCTGTCCCTATTCTGAAAAAAGGTAACTAACTCTGCTGCTGTCGTAATTGAGCTTATTGTGAACTTTTCACTTTCTCAGCTTAAACTGCAAAAAATTGTTGCATATAAAAACATGAAAACTTGAAGTTTTATAGAGAAAGGCATGATAAACATGTATGTAAGCATGTTTTAAATCGAAGAATCATTTTTAGCACTATTTAATGTTAAAATCCGCCAAGGTAGTTCAATCAAATAAGTTTTATAAAATCAAAAACCATGCATAGCAATTTTAAAATCTTCTATAGGATCCTGCATATACTTGATTAGATTATGGTGTGCAACGTCCAGCCATTTTTTGAATTTTTCTTTTTTTAGGTTTATTTTCCAATTTTTTAATTTAAAATTTCATTATCTGCATAAATTCATAGTTTGCAACAGCCGATTTTATCTATTGTCCGATATTAGCGAGTATGGCGAAGTAGAAGGCAATGAAATGAGTCCATCAAAGTTTTCCAATAAATCCAGCCAATCTCCAGACAAATAATTTTATTAGAAGACGAACAACACAGAAACAATTCCCAAAGGTCTAAAACTTATAGCCCTCGGGCTAACGTTGTTTCACTTCATTGAATTAAGATGTTACTGGGCCAGTTGAATATTCTACGGACATAAAAACACCCGACACATATTTGTTTATGCTTCCGAAAACGTCAAAAATCTAGTGCTCCGACCGATGCGACCTGGTTTTGTTCCTTCAGCGGAGACATACAGTAATTTACGTCACGAGCGCCCAAACCAATGAGTGAGAGGCGACTTCCAGCCCAGCGAATGAGGATAGAGGGCGAGGCTAAAACAGTAAAGAATCCCGTACTTGGGTGCGGATCAATTTTGAAGTTAAAATCCCAAGCGCGCGAAAAAATCAGGGCAATAATAATAATAATAATAAAAAGAAAATGGCTTTTAAAAAACATTCGAAATGAGAACGCGTCTCGGAATTTTATAGATTGGGGAACTGATAAAAGCTACGAATGAACTTAAAATTTTAGATTAAGATTTGGAATAAAATAATTATTAATATACGGATATTTACTTTTAAAAGGACTTTAAATAGGAATAGATATTATTAAGAATTAAGGAAATACTGACTATGACAGAAGTTAGATTAATTTTAAAATATTAATGCGAATAAAATGGAAGGATACGAAGGAAATAAATTTTTTATATAACATATATATATAGAAGAAGAAATAGTAATATATTCAACATTTTTCAATTGAAAACTATATTTACACATGAATATAAAAAAATAATGAAAACTTTACAGTAATCGTGAAGCGTGAAAATTATGTGATATTTAAAATAATATTTTATATTGTCTAAAGCAGGCATGTCAAACACGTGGCCCGCCGACAACTTATGTGTGGCCCGCGAAGCATTTTACCTGTATTTAATTTAGTTGTTAGGAAGCGCATGCTGAAAATACACTTTGCACGAACACGCTTACGCTAACCGCGTGGTCTTAGAGATGACAAACATAAGAAATATATATGTATATTAGTGTTACGAGTTTGGCGGGCTTTTTTTAAAAATCAGAGTGCTACCACTATTTTTTAATACTAATGTTTGACTTATATATTCTTTCATTAAATAGCGGAAATATTTCTCTTCAGAACATCGTAGCATTCTGCATTACAAAAAATCTCGCTCATAAAACTGATGCATATATAGACAATAACTGAATTTTGCATTTTAGCACAAAAAACATTGTAGAAAACGCTGCAAAATGCGGGATCTTGAGTCTGGAAATTTAAAGATTTGATAAATTTTAAATTATTTTACTTATAATTTTATTTGTTTTGTGTTAAAACTAATACTTACTTTTCTCTCTTCGATTTTACACCACTTTACAAAATAATATGATGTATTTATAAAAGAATAATAATAAATACATTGTAAAATTAATAAAAATGGGAACTAATTAAGAACAGTTAAATTTTTAAAAAATCAAAATATAAAATTAAATAGTTTTTACTGAATCGCTTTGAAAGTTACGCAAATTATCACTTTGGGCTTTACCAACGCCCTCTAGATAAAAAAGCCGTGACACGCGTCACGAAAACGTCATACCAAGCAGGCAAAACAAGGAAAAAAATTGAACAACTTGCTTGTTTCGATTTCATTGGTTCATATAATTAATAATTATTGTTTACGACTAATAGTTAATAATACTACGAGCCATCAAAATCGAAACATGCAAGCTGATCGAATTTTTTTTCTTTGTTTTGCCTGCTTGGTATGACGTTTTCGTGACACGCGTCACGGCTTTCTTATCTAGGGGCCGTTGGTTTGACACGTAAAGCCCGAATATATCATCCAGGTTCTTCACTTGGACTTTACTACACACGGACATAAGGATTTTTGATTTAAGATCTGTAATTATTTTCATTCCTGTGGTTAGTAATTATGTGTGATCTTTCTGGAATCCTTCTTCTTTTTTTTCATTCATTTTTTTTATTGATATACACATATTTTATTGCTATACTCTCATACATCCCGGGATTTATATTAAAAAAAATGTTAAAGCTCTTGACGACTATGAATAAATATGATATAAAGTTAAGCAGAATAATGTGATTTTTTTAAAAGGTGATTTACAATACAATTATATTCTAAGGAAAACTGAAATTTTATGTTTGATATGGTAGACACTGTGGATGTTTGGAAAGAATGTAACGTTAAGACGTGCGACAGCACAAAGTATATTTACAAAAGAAAACTTCTAAAAAATCTGGCTAAACATCGGGAAGATAAACTGTCAGAATTGAAACTGATACTTCTTAATAGAGAATCAAAGTGTTTTCACCAAGACTATAAATACATTTGCTTAAAAATCTAATTGTATTTATTACATAAATCTCTGCTAATCAAAATCATTCCCTACGAAATTGAAGAAATGATGTCTAGAGCAGTTTTAAGAAATTTGAAAATACAAAGCATAAGTTCCATTGACTAAATATTTATATTTAGCGGATAGATTTATAAAAGCCGGATATGTCCTTTAAAACTTATAGTGCTTATAAACATATTATATTTGTACACACATCATGTTTAATCATCGTCAATCTAGAAAATATCTTGGAAACATGGATAGTGAAGATAAATAGATCTACATTCTTATACAGATATTTGACGAATTTCCATCATACAGATTTAACTGTTAATTTCGAACTGTTAAACAATATTAAAATTTTCATTTTAAATTGAGAAATCAGGAATGTGGATTATTAAAAGACCACCAATAGACAAAGTACTTGGAGTTTTCATTTTAAATTACAAAGCATCTGAGTAAACTTAAACTTGCTTTCAAAAATTTCAAAATACTATCTTGTTGTTTAATATAGTATTAGCGTTTCCAAACAGAGTTTATTACTTTGATAAAACAATTTTCAAAAAGAAATTGTATTTCATTTTATATGTTGCCAGGCATTATTACAAAAATAATCGGATTAGAATTTTTTAGAAGCAAAGTTTTGAATTTCAAGAAATATGAAAATCTGTTTAATCAATTTACTTCAGCTCTAATGATTGATGTTGAAATTATTCTACAGAATTTATTGCTGGAGTTAATCAAAATTCAGTACGATTCCACACTAGACCGAAAACCTATCGATTTTTTAAATCGGTCGATCGGTTAAATTATAGTAAACAAATAGGCTTATTTTAGCTACGTTCGGTGTGCACTTTTATACGACGTCTGTGAGTAGCTGCCAACATTTCGTTATTTTTACGTCAAATAAATGTAATTTGAACTATAAAATGCATATAATAAATGAAATCAAATAAAGAGCGCATAGACACGACAAATTTTATTATTTTTTACTTGAAGAAAATTCGGAAGATTGACAGGTATGTCTTTGATAGATGAAGAGTTACAGACCAGTGTGTACAAACAAGTTTTTAAATACCGTATTTTCGCGCGTATACGCCGCACCTCAGACAATTCGATTTCCTACCAGAATTTATTTTAAATAAATTATGACTTACTTCTGCTTAGAACTTATTTGACTTCTTATTTTCAATGAAATTTCCGGTTTGAAAAAGACTTAACTAGGGTGCGGCGCATACGCGCGAAATTACGGTATTTAGAAAATTGATAAAAAGTAATTTCGAGTATTTTTTTTTTGAAAAATAAGGTGAAATAAGCTTTGTATAACAATAATTTTGCGTGGATAGTTATTTCACAGGACTGTGTTTTTTACGTAAAAATTTTATTCTGTGCAATGGTATTAATATCATCTACTTTTTATATGTGGCCCGCGGCTTTGTATGTAATGCTTAATTTGGCCCACGGCAGTAAACGAGTTTGACATGCCTGGTCTAAAGGAACAGTTTTAAATGCATCTTCATACAAGTTGATCTTCAAATGTGCAATTGATCTTACTTTTTCAATCATGAAAACAGCTTCTAGCTGTCGGTAGAGTGGTGGGTGCGGCATTTGGGACCGAAAAATTTCCGCCAGTCAAATGAAAATGAATGGCAATCCCATTACAGCACATCGCCACTGCTGTAATAATATCATTCAATCTTCCGTAAACGGGTATTTTATAAACGTAGACAATTACCTTGTTTTTATAGCCTGCAACTTTTGGACAGGGTTGGCGAGTGTGGTATATATTAAAAAAAATAATTGCAATTGAATATATATTATAAGGGAATTGTGATGTAGCCATTGCTTCTAACTACAAAGATTTTCCTCCGCCAGTATTTCTGAGCGAAAATTTCCCCTTTATTTAATCACCGAAATCTGCAGTTATAGAAGTCGATGATTTCTCTACAGAATTACTGGTGACAAAATAATCGTAGCAGTTGACAGCTATGTATAAGCCTACAATACATATAAATAATTAAATAATACAAAATATTATGTTTTTTTTTAATAAAATAATGTCCCACTTCAGCCTGACAAATCTTAACCGTGTTCTGTCCCAGCCATACTTTTTACAACATACTGAGTCTATTTATTCACGACACATTATTTATTTTTAAAACAGGGCATTTAAAAACTAATCTTAAATTCAATTTTAAAGAATAACCCTATTTGTTTTTAGTTTATTTGATACATAATTACTGTCACATGAAATTGAGTTAAATCTACGGACAGAAATTTTATAACTACTGAAAAGGTTAATTGACTGCAGCAGTTGAATACTTCAATGTGAAAAAAAAGCCAGTTATACACTTTGCATTTAGAAATAACTCGATACCTCCAGACTCTGGCAGCAAAATAAAAAGTTTCATGTGAAAGCGGAGCCCAATGGTCGTTTCAAATGAGAAATACACTGAAAACGTTATCAGTGTAAAATATTTAATTTTTCTTGAAGTACTTGTGAAGAATAGATGCCTTAAAATATCACATTACGTGTTTCGTGGATAAGATAAAAACTTGGTAAAGGTGATAAAATAGTACAAATAAGTAGAACAATGTGTAATATGAATTGCGCCAAACCTAATTCAGCAACATTATTCCGATCAGTTTATTATTAAGTGTGTTACAAATAATTTACGTCTATAGCATTTTCCCCCCCGTCAACATCATGGTTACAAACCCATGAAATTTGCATAGAATATTTTTCACATTCTGAGAAAATACTGGCATGATGCTCAAAGCAATGTAAATAAAATGATATCCTTAATTTACAATTTTGCTTCAGAAAATGTAGAACCTAAAATGTACGTTTCTGAATGAATGCCGAATTTAACTTTCATGCTTTATTTGAAACCTTCTATATTTTAGAGTACGGGTTCCTAAATTTTATCCACTGCGTACACTTTAAAGGATAAAATTTACCCCACGTACCCCCTGTTTTCGTGTGCTGGTAAAATTCATTACATAGGTACTGTATAATTTCATTTGTACGTAATGTGAAGCTTTTACATGTAACAATAATTCATTATTAAAACAGGTATTCAATTATTAATGTCTGTATATTTAATACTTACCATAATACCAATTTTTACACTCAGACATTAACTAAAAAACATGGTTAAAAGTCCCATAAAAACTGTCCTTCAATATTAAAAATGTTAAAAAGTTTCACATAAAACTGTCACATTCATTATACAAAAACCGTTCCACTCCGGCTGAGCATCCTCAGTTGTAACCCACTATAAAGATGTTGGAAGAAGGAGTAAAAAAGAGGGAATCGAATGCGAGTAAAGAGAATTCTTCAACCCCCAGTCTGATATATAGTGAAGAGACGGATTCATGAAGCTTAGAAGTGAGGATGCCCCAGCCGGAGTGAAAACGTTTTTGTGTAATGGTTGCAGTTTTATGTGAAACTTTTAAAAATTCTTAAAAATGAAGGACTGTTTTTATGGAACTTTCAACCATGATTGTTAGGTAATGTTTAACTGTAAAAATTGGTAATATGAAGAATAAATATTAAATAATTCATTAGGTATATAATTATTTTATTTTTTTGAATTTATAATAAAATTAAAGTTTTTTGGCGAGTAAAAAATTTATTATTTTTTCAAGCAAATTTTCTCGAAAATAATTACGTCATCAATTTACTCATTCTCAGCACTCCAAGATTATTTTTGATTTACGGATTTTTTTATTTGCAGAAAAAGACCAATAACAACAGAGAGAGCGCACTTGGAAAGTGGGCTTCCACTTAGTGATGGATTATGGGGGAAGAATGATGAAATTTGCGTTCAGCTATCATCAAGTTCAACATCCCGTTGCAGCACTTTCAAAGAGCGAATAAAAACAGTTAAATCAGATAAACCTAGAATAGGAAATGCGGTTTATTCACTGAAAAAAAGGGATTTGCTACAGCACATTATGCTTCTTTCTAACATATTCTACTGTGTCACGCCTACACATTTTCGCCATTTTTTCATACCAATATGCTACTGCTCATAATATAAAACATCTAAATGCTAAAATGGCAGGATATGATTTGTTTTACGGCCTGATGAAGAGAAACCCATCCTTAACCCGTCAGCGCACGCGCTGGGATAAAATCTACCCCAGCTCTTAACTATTACTTAAAAATGTGCGAAAATCGTTCGTGATCATTCTGAGCTTTATAGTACCTTTCAAGCTGAAATATATCAAGATGTGGCCAAAAGGAGTTTACCACCGGTTGTGGATTTTCCATTCTTTTGTTATAAAAATGTCACGTGGGAGGAAATTTACCCTACGCGTGTTATAACATAATGCATAATGATAGGAAACTTTTACGTTTTAAACGTTAACAACTCTTGCACATACAGTTTAGATATATCAGTTTTATATTTTTTTTTGTATTTTCATGGATGAATTTAGATTGTAAAAGGTTTGTATGTAATGCTATGCAGAAAAAAATCTTAGCGCTAGATTTTATTTATTCATTTATTTTTGGTTTAAATATAAAAGAACATCTTATTTTAAGTTAAATTATGTTCTTTATTGATTTACTGTTTATTTCCAAATATAAATATTTGTTTATAATCAAACCGGTGGGAAATTGACACAAGAAAACCCATTGGGGTAAAATTTATCCCGTGCGTGTAGTAACGTAATGGAAAGAGGTGCGTGTGCTGATGGGTTAAGCATAAGGAAAACTAAAGCAACATCAGTTCACAGAATATCAGCGTTCGAAACAGAGGCCGTTGGATTTTTATTGACAAACTTGAAACTGTGATGTCCAAGCATAACTTTCCTTCCAACCATATCTTTCAAAATGGACAAAATGGATATGTCCAATTTAATATGTTATTTCAACTCATGTCATTTATTTGTATGTCACATTTGATTTCCATTTGAGTTAAATAAATACAGTATTCAATTTATTGATATTATGTCATATAATAATCATTTCAGTAGTCATTCCTTTTTTTTTGACAAAATTACATAAAAAGATAACCTAGGATCAAATGGATGGCATTTCTCTTAAGCATGGACATGATTACCCAAATAGTAGGGCAATGCCGGCCAACTCACTTTGTTTGGTTTTTGCCTTCCAAATCATATCATGTTTATATTTAGCCGAAAAAATCGTATAACGTTTGTAATGCACTAATTATGTGGGACAATCATGAATAAAATAAAATCATTATCTTAATGGTATTACAACTAAGAGCGTCTCAAAGATAAGTGGCTGAGATTCCCTGATTCTCCTCTACACGTGTTTCTACAATTCTATAACAATACGTGCTCATTTTCGGGCATCATTATGCGATTTCAATTAACATCATTACTTTTATAGTGCGCTTATCACATTGCCATTTAAATGCCATGTAGTAGATAAACCTATAAAAGCACATACAAAGTAAATTTTTATAGAAGAAGAATTAATTAAACGTAATATAACTAACATGGAATTTTTTACGCTAAACTAGTAACTGATAATAAGGCTGAAACTTAATCTGTTCGTATCAAGCTAAATTGTCATCACTGCGGACCGTTATTTTAGCAAGTAGCGATGTCATCCAAGAATTACTTGGCGAAGATTTATTAAACATCTCTCTAAATAAGATTTGCATAGCGTTCTTACACGACTGCTATGCTTACTTAAAGATCATTTTATACCGATTTATTAGAAATGCAATTTAATGTTTATAAAAATTAATGTATATATTTTTTGTTAAAAAATTGCGGTGTAAGTCTCTTTTAAATATAGATGTTACTATTTATAAGCATTATATGTGTGATTGTTGACTTAATGTTTCATTTTGAGAATGACTATATACCTGAATTCTATCCGTTGTCTTCACCTATATGAAAAAAATCTACATATTTTTTAATGTACTTTAATATCAACATACTTTTCTCAACATATTGAGAGTTTTTCTACTCATCTATAAGTTAGGGCATTCCAATTGATCAAATAGTTTGTCATTTTTTAATCTGAAAATATTTTTACTACTAATGCTTCTTTAAGGGAATCCAAACAAATGCTAGTCCAAATATGATAAGTATGGACTATAAGAAGTATGATCGAATGTGGCTGAAGTTTCACTATTTTTGGTTTGTTCCAAGAGCTGTGTGGAATCTGGCATTGTCTTAGAGAAGAACATTGGGATTGGAATTGAACCTATTTTAAGTCATATGCGCTACTTCAATCTTCCACAAAAATCAACAGTACAATACTACATTATATGTAGATCGTTAGTGTAGAAATCGTACAAAAACCTGATAAATTCCAAAAGTTGTGGGCGAGAACTTTGTCAGTTTACTTTGGAACCAACAACTTTGTAGTTTTAAATGTAACACATAAAAAAATTTTTAATTATAAAATACTATTTATTCAAAATCTACTGATTAATATCAGATCATAAATATAAAATAAAATGTACAATACTAAAGGGAAAAAAGTAATAACGTTATTTGTTACCTAATAGAATCAATCATTAGCTAAAGCATACACAAATTAATGTAATAAATGGTATATAAATATAAATTTTTGTCAAAAATTAATAATAAATAAACAACCAGTGGAATACTTGTAAAGCATTTAATTAATGTCCATTTTACGCAAAATACTTTAAAATAAATGTGTAATATTTAGAGACTAATTATAATTAGTAAAATTTTAAACTAATTGGAATTTCCGAAAGGATTCAGTTAATCGATTCTAAATAAGTAATTAATTAAAAGCTAATGAATATATTTACCGATATTCAAGGAAATGAGATAAATTTACTTATTAAGAGGTAATATCACTTTGAGCTGTTATGAATTTCGATCTTTTTCTTTTTTATTATTGTTGTTTCTTAAAGCAATCTTTATACAAACGAAAATCCTATTTTTATAATCAAAAGTCAATATCGAAAATGAAAGAGCAATTTTGGAGCTATAGAAGTCGATAGTGTAACATCAAATAAGCAATAATAAAAAGTTTAGGTTCTTTTTTTTTCAGAACAGCATTTTGAATATCAGCAGACACTCTGCTGGACTAATGTTCAACCAATCAACTTGATATTTTTGAAAACTAAATGTCATGTATAATTCTAGTGACATATATATCATTTTTTTAGAAATATTGGCATATCACATTTCTGTGTAAATTTAAATAACGAACATTTTGGATAAAATTTTACATTTTACTTGCAATTGACGGCATTTTACTAACATTGCATATTTAAAAAAAAGAAAAAAAAAAAAAACGTCACATATTTTACTAGCTTTCGGACGTAACAAATTAATTTTTGTTGTCCCATCGTTCTCAGTTAAGTCTATGATGAGATATCATATTCACCACTTGATTCTATTTTTTAGAAGCGCTCTCGTCCATCAGCTGTCAAGCCACCATTTTGTAATATATCAACTTAAACCAAATACAATTTTTACAGTAATATTTGTAAAATGGATGTTTATAAAAACTTTATATTTCTTTAAAAAATTTTCACGAGAAAACCTTAAATTCCAGGGCATCAAGTAGGGTTACCCCTTATAAAAGGTAAATAAACAGCCAAACCTATCCCGAAAGGTGCTTGATGTAGTAAACGCTAGCTTCCTATCAAGGATCCAATCTAGGCAAGATTTCAGATGTTTCAATGTTATCCGCTTTTTGAGAAAAAAAGTGTGCATTTTCACTGAGTTTTGAATAAATATCTCGGTTAATTACCAAAAAGTTAAAAATCTGACCATCAGGTTTATCAGGACGTGCCTTGGACTATCGTCACGCAAATTGTCAAACCTCTGGGTGTGATAGATTTTGCTGGACATCGCTAACAAACGCACAGACACACAGACAGAGCGAAACTTTCTTTTATTACTAAAAATGGCATTTAGTTTCCAAAAGAAGATGAACTACAAAGATGTGCATAAAAATACACAAATGGTTTTTCAAAAGAATATCAAACGGAACAAATCTTTCTATCATGAAAAACATTCTCATCCAAATCGCACTTTTGTTAGATAGTTATTTTATTTGCTATTATATTAGAAAATGTGTCAAGGACTTTTGGCTCACCCCTAGTCAGTTTCATGTATTAAAAAAAAACTTTGCACTCATAATATTTTATCAAGTAAGTTTAAGTTTCCATTTATTTCAAATATTATGGAGATGAAACAAGACTTTTATCTAATCTTTTTTTTAATTTTATTGTTTCAAGAATTATATCTTTAACAAAAGCAGGGATTAGAAATATTTTTGTTTAAAAAGAGTCAGTTTTATTCATGTATTTTTTTCCCGTTTTTTTACGCCTGTTAAAATAAAAAAAAAACAAATATTTTTTTCTTAATTTCGAAAAGATTCTAAGTTGTGTGAGTAAAAGATATGAATATATATATTTTTTAAAACATATTCTTGTCTTCATTCAAAATTCTGCAGAAATTCAATGTGGTTACAAAGATTCTTAAAACTTTTAAAAGATTGATTATAATTAAAAAAGGTTATGTATCACATATAAAGTTTAAAAATTATGATATTCTTGTTCATATAATTTATCTGGTGATTTCATGATTATAAGTTTTAGAGAATAATTTTCCATCTTTGAATTGTAATTCATCCCATTCCATTAAGCATGTTAATATTGAATTATTATAAAACTGAATGAGGAAGTTGCACTCATTTTAGATTGCGCTTTCTTTAATATTTAATTTCTAAAGACGATTTTATATTTCTCACAACTTAACTCAGAACTGCAAAAAAATTAACAATAATTTGTTATTGCAGTTTTAAACTCCGGAAAAAGGAAAATAAAATCACATGATGCTCGAATGATTAATTCAAGTATATAATATAATATCTGTAATCCTTCTATAAGTTGACCTCTCCCTCGATAATGAAAGGTTTGTACCTATTTATATACCTGTATTTATTTACCTCTGTTTGTACAGTTTATTATATATTGTGTAATATTAATATGGAACTATAAAATACAATTAAAGATATTAACTTGTACCAATATTTCATTTCTACGTCGGGACCTGGAAAGGAAAATCCATAGAAAAGCGAAGGGGAAAAAATCTCACTAAAATTCACATTTTTATTTCTTCTTTACTGGAGTTTACAATACTTTTAATTTGTTTTACTATTCATGTTTATAAAAAGAAAGAAAACATTCAGCCTAACTATTTCTCATGCAAAAGTACAGTGAAAAATACTTTGGCGAAAGGGTTACAGGTACAGCGACGTCAGAACAACTTTCGACACGTGCCGCGGCCTTCTTCCGCGCTGGCTGGTAATAAAGTGTGTTAATAAAATTAATTTAATGCATTATTCGAAATTCTTATAAACATAAAAGTGGCATCGAAATGCTCATATTTTTATACGCTATTAGCTGAAGTACCCGGTCTTGACCGTAATTTTAAGAATGTTTGTGTAATACAATCAAGTTCAAAATTAAACATGCAGTATAAAAAACATAATAAAGGAAGGAATTGAAACATTATACACATGAATCAAATATAATCTCATTATAAAAATATACAGATTCCATTCATCATTGGAGCAATAAAATGTGCAATGACACAACTGCTAAAAATCCTTCAAATGTAAGTTTGCATGTAAGCGAAGTACACATGTTGTCATTCTAAAAAGGTAACTTTTTTAATTTGAGTTTTAATTTGCGTAATTTTCACTACTTTTTCATTTAATCCAGAAGACAAATTACCTACTTGCTTAGTAAATAATGTGTAGTCCGGAATGAGGCCGAGATTAAAACCTGTTGCTAAATAGTTTTTTCTGAGTATTTTGTTATTTAAATAAGTTTTTCATGATAAAAAAAATGGCAAATACAAAAATTCTATGATTTTTATTTTTTTAAAGTCTGAAATCTTTTTTCAGTTCTTCACTGAGAATGAGCTCTGGAGACCTAAACATGTGTGGAAATTCTAATATACTTGCATACACACACGTATGTATGTGGAATAGATTTTAAAATAATAAAAACGAATTCTATTCATAGAACCTCAAAATGTTAAAATGTGCCAATATTTCCATAATCGGGTTTTTATCATGATGTAATATGTTCCTCAAACTCATATGACATTATACAAGGTGTCCCAAAAGTCCTATACACATTTTAAAATTCAATAAAACATCAAGCAATTGGCGTACGAAAGTGCGGTTTGAACGAAAATGCTTCTTATGATCTGAAATTTTGTTTAAGTAAACAAAAAATGAGTTCAAAAACTTTCTCATAGATGACACTGCTTCTGCAAAGCTATCGAAGAAATAGAATTCTTTTATACGTAACATTGGCGAAAGACTCACAATGCTTGTGCACATATTTTGTCCAAACTTTGGAAAACCAAAATTCCAGAGGTTAACAATGCTTGCCTTCACGAGTTTCATTAGACGAGTCATGGAAGTCATCAAACATTTGCTTGGCGATAATTGAAAACACGCCAAGATTCTTGGCGATTCGTTTTTTCCCAAAATCATAAAGACCAATCAAATCTTTTTTGTCCGTATGTCGCTATTATTGTGCAAAGGCACCCTATTAATCTCGGCGCGCTTTCTATTATCACCAAACTAATGTTTGTTGATTTGTCTCACTCTTGTAATCGAACACAAGAGGGCGAGTATGGGTAAGTTCTGAAATGTGGGTTGCCATAATTTGGATAAAAAGTGTGCATACTTATGGTGCACCTTTCGCCACTGCTATTTATAAGGGTAGTAAACTTCTTCGGTAGCTTTGCAGAAGAAACGCCTTCTATGAGAAATTTTTGGAACTTTTTTTTATTTCCTTAAACAAAATTTCAGATCATAAGAAGTATTTTCGTCCAAACCGCACTCTCGTACGCCAATTGCTTGATCTTTTACTGAATTTTTAAATGCGTCAAGGACTTTCGGTACACCCTGTATATTCACCTGCTGACGTTATATTCACATGCTTTCTGTACTTACTCATATTTATGCTCCTTGTGTTATTCAGAACTCTGTTGTATTTCCACTATGACGTCACATTCATTTTCTTTTTCATTCTTGAAACTTTTTATTTCATTTTCGCTTTTCACGTGGAAATAAGTCTTTCAATAGACAATTAATTGTTGTTGAAAGAATTTTATTGTCTATGTTTAATTTTTGGCAGCTGCTATAACGAGAAATGTTTAAATTTGATAGGAAATTTTTGTTAGATTGGTGGTTTTATATTAATTAAAAATTTACTATAATTTATTTCGATTTCGAATTACTTTAGTTGCCTCGGCTTGTGCGTATAATTTCCCAATTTTCTCTTCTAAACTGTGGATTTTTATAGAAATACAGACAGACAAATTTTCATTTTTATGTATTGGAAAAAATTCAAGTTATGTTGAAAAACGTGCAATTTCACCGCGCAAATACATCATTTTAATTTTCAATTATCCGCGACATTTTCACTCGGCATTTTGAACTCTGTTATTATAAGACAGAATTTTTCATCAATTACCATGTAAAAACCATGAGCCTCTGATTCTTTGACTGACAGACTTACTAACGTTTTATATGGAAAACTCATGTCATTTCATATTTAACTCATTTTAAAAAAAACAATATGCTTTTATACAAAAAAGGTAATTTTTAACAAAAAATAAAAGATTAATAAAAAGATTTTATATTAATTACGTGTTTTTCCCTATATTGTTATCCACGTTGGAATACTGCAGGAGTCGCGTTACACCGACCGGAACACGAAAATTCTATTAAAGTCAACCGGAAACCCGAATGTTATGAAATAAAATTAATACATAATTTAATGCAGTTACAAAAAAATAATCTGCAAGTATATTTCTAACATCAATTACACTTTATATGTAAAAACATAAACATATACGTATATACCTATTTAGATTAAAATGCATAATTTTTTTCATCTTATTTTTTTCATCATTGTTGACATTCTTTTGATAACAACAAGAACAAAAAAATTAGTAAACTTAATCCGCAACAGCCAAAAAGATCTCATCTCGAAACAATCGCGGTCGTCCTGACTTATATCGAAAAAAAATATTGCCGACGCTACCTAAACCGCGGATCTGGTCGGGATCGGGTAAATTTGGGGTACCCTGCCTGATGTAGAAATGTAAACCACATTAGTTTTAAATCTTATTGTTATCAATATCACTTATTTTGGCGCACAGTAGACTATGATACATTAGAACTTTTAAGGGGCCCTGTAAAAAAAAATTTATATATAAATAAATAAATTGGATACTATGGTTATTTTAAAAACGCTAAGTAGTGCTGTGCACCTTAACATCTTATTGAATTTTTGTGTTGATTTGTCTAAAGTATTGATAAGAAAGTTGAAGCCTAAAATGTTTAAAAAAGACATGTTGACAGTCATACAAACAATCACAATATTGTTAGTTCCTAATGATGATAATGACCTTTCCAACAATGATTGGACTATCCAATTCAAGAGAGATATTTGGACATACATAGAGAAAAAAGATACAAACGAATTGTATAAGTCCTTCGTTGAAAGTTGATTTAAAAGTTTGAATGTCCAGTATGCAGTTCAGAAATAATAGAGTATTCGAGTAGTGCGTAGATGGTACTCGGCACTTCCAAGCAAATACATTTCGGAAAATAATTTGTGAAAAAGGTAAGAAGTTTCTTTAATAGTCAGAGCCTCAAATAGGATGGCACGGATCAGTTTTCTGCCCTCATGAGTCTAAGTGTAAATCATTCAAAGTACGCGAATGGTATAATGAATAATGGAGTTTGTAATATAAACGATCCACTCATTTAATAATATTCCAATACATACATAGGAAAATTTTGTGGAGAGATTATAATGTTTTTGCAGCGTCTTCTACAACTTTTAAACATTTAAATCTAGAATCCCACACACACGAAAAACCAACAACATATTTGTGCAATATTTTTAGAAATATATTTCCAGTAAGGATATACCGACTTAATTTTTTTTTAACATTATTCTGTATTCATTTTGTCATTCGTCTTATTACACAGGCTTTCATCTAGTTACGCTATAGTGACACAGTACACTATCAAATACCGTACGCAATATTCAGAACTGCTGCAAATGATAACATATGTTTTTTTTTTTTTACTTATGCACATTCTTGAACTAGAGATGCTTTTTTGCAGGGTAATTTTTTTAACCGTGGACAGTATAAAATATTTCATTTGCTGACTCGGATGCTTTTTAAGGTGGATAAACTTTCATAATCGGGATTACCTGATCAAAGTACTTTCACCCATAATTCTATAACTAAGCAACGAAGAACGATATGCAACTAAATCCCGGAAAATTTATCTAACTGGCAATGTAGGATATCATAAGACGTCTAGTAGAACTTTTTAAAAAGTCTAAACTTTCATAATTGGGTTCCCCTGATTATAGAGTTTCCCCCGTAATGAAATAAAAAGTAGCGTAGAAAAGTAACGTAGAACGTTATGTTGTATACTGAAATTATCTCAGACAAAATATGTAACTAACAGTGAAAATTCCATCAAAATTCATTCAGCAGAACTCAAGTTATAAGAGGCAGGGACGAAATTGCCATTTGTATTTTATATATACAGGGTGATTCCAAATTCGTGGGACAAACTTTAAGGGTTGGTACTTGACACTGTAACAAACAAGTTTTGTATTGGAAAGCAGAGTCGGAAATCCATTTATATAGTAAAAAATAGAGAGTTCTCACTCCAATCTGAAGTCAATTTTTCGTTCTTAACTTCAACAGTATATTGAAGATATTTTAACGAAATTCTTACAATATGCTTACGCTTCATACAAAGATGAATCTGTTGCGAATTTCGTTAAAATATCTTCACTACTGTTAAAGTTATGTACGAAAAGGCGACTTCGGATTGGTGTGAGACTACCTGTAATTTTGATTAAATGAATTTTTGACCCTGGTTTCCTATACAATTAATGTATTTTTTACAGTGTTCTGTACCAACCTACTGTAAAAATCACTTTTGGAAACCCGAGTCAAAAATTCATTTATTTAATCAAAATTACAGGTAGTCTCACACCAATCCGAAGTCACCTTTTCGTTCAAAACTTTAATAGTAGTGAATCTATTTTAACAAAATTGGCAACAGACGCATCTTTGTATGAATGCTAAGCATACTGTAAGGATTTCGTGAAAGTATCTTCACTACTATTAAAGTTATGTACGAAAAGGTGACTTCGGATTGGTGTGAGACTAAATGTAATTTTGAGTAAATAAATTAATTTTTGACCCTGGTTTCCTATACAATAAATTATTTTTACAGTGTCCTGTACCAACCTACTGTAAAAATCACTTTTGTATTGGGAAAACGAGTCAAAAATCTATTTATTTAATCAAAATTACAGGGTGTCTCACTTCAATCCGATGTCACGTTTTCGTTCATAACTTTAATAGTAGTGAATCTATTTTAACAAAATTGGCAACAGACTCATCTTTGTATGAATGCTAAGCATACTGTCAGGATTTCGTAAAAGTATCTTCACTACTATTAAAGTTATGAGCTAAAACGCAATTTAAGATTGGAGTGAGACGCTCTGTATTTTTTACTATATAAATGGATTTCCGACAATTGTTACAGTGTCCTGTACCAACCGTTAAAGTTTGTACCATAAATTTGTAATCACCCTGTATAGTATATAGTAGTAAATAAGAGATAGATATGAGATAGATAAAATAGTTACGGGTGCATGGGTTTTAATTACTATGGTACTAAAATATGTGACTTCGCTCTCCAAGTGTCATAAAATGTAGTACGAATAGCCTATGTTTAATGGAAAACAATGATATATTAAAAATGCATATAAATGGTTGTTCTTTTAAGAAGAATATATTGAAGTTATGATAATTTAACAATTTTTCATTGCCAATCATAATAAAATATTAAAAAATAAATAATAAACAAATTAAACAACAAAATAGGAATATAACATGAAGGCTCTAAATAATAGTGTTCTAAATATTGAAATAATTTTAGTATATCAGAAAAATGAAATCTTTCTGCTTTTCTTTTTTTTTTTTTAAGTAACTAATGAAATATGGCGAGTGTCATTTATCGAAATCGTGTTTTTTTTAAAATTTCTGATAAGCTGTTATTTGTTTTACAATTATTTGTTGTACAATAGCTTAATTACACCGACTAACAATCTTTTTTCAATATGTTAATACTAATCTTTATAATAAAGCACAAATGTGCGCTATAATGCAACCTACACTATCGCTTTCGATTTTGTAGCATATATCTTCCCTTATAAAACGTGCATAATTTCCATCATTATTGCATCAAAAAGAACAAAATATTTTCCTTGAATTATAAATTTTTGGAACTGTGAATTAACTTACAGATTTCGGAGGATTTACAAAAAATTTTTCAACTATGTAATTTGTACTGTACGAACACGTGACATAACAATAAATATTTCTTTACTACAATTAAGTTAAGTAACATGTTGGCCCTCCCTGGATTTCGTTCCGCCGGCGCACATATGACATTCTTTAAATTTATGTACTGGGCTCCTTATCTCTACGCAACAAACGCTATTGTTTTCAGGTAGCAGCAGTGTGTTATAAAAATAATGAAAAACGTCACTCAGATACGACGTTGTTTGTTTCATTAATACGTCAATTATATAAACCAGTCACTAATCTTTTTGGCCTTTTTTATAATTTTTTATCCGCTGACATGTTTTTTAAGTAACTTCTCAATATTTCTAAGTAACTTCTCAATATATCATTCTACTTCTCAATATTCTTAAATTTTTATTCATAAGAGTTTCAAAGGAATTTTATAGTATATCGTATAAATAGTGTAATTTAATCTTAACAAGTTAAAACTTTAAATGTCAAAGTTGTGATAACTTATACCGACATATTGTTCAACTGTAGCGTTAAGTAAAGTTTTTAAATTTGTGCAAAAAGAGAACAAGAACAAAAAATCATGCGTCAAGCATAGATTATGTGACACTTTCCAACGCTTCCAAAATAATTTTACAAATCATTATCGTTTAATAAGCTGAAGGATAACATCTAAGTAAACAATTTGGAAAACGCATAACATATTTAAAAACGTAATTTCAGGAATTTCCAACATATACAATATTCGGAAAAATATCCAAATACTTTTATTCAGCCCTGTATAGGATCTATAGATTTGTATATATCCTACATAGGATGTTAAATTTTAGTTTAGTTAGGAAACGCGTAGCACAGTTTAAAATTCTCCTTCTGGAGTTTCTGTCAATAAACGGAAATGTGTCTGTGAACTTTTGTGCTGCCCTGTATATGATCTACAGAATTTATACACACCAAGTAATAGACAAAAAGTTAGTTAAATTAAAAACTGCGTTCAGCAACTTAAAATGCACTTCCAGGAATTATTGTTAACAAACAGTAGAGAATTCTTTTGTGTGTCCCTGTAAATGAACGATGACTGCTATACACACAATATTCAGTAGTAAGCCTCTTGTAATGCACCTTAGTGATATATATAAATTTCAATGCCTTTAAAACAGTGAAACATTACTTAATTACACCGCAAACGATTTTTCTCCATAGACGTAATGTAACGGAATTATTTTGACTGTCCCTACAAAGTAACTATAAGTGCCATGCACACCATATTCCATAATAAGCTTCTTGTAATGCACCTTAGTGATATATCAATTACAATGCGTTTGAAATTGTGTAACATCATTAAAATAAACCGCAAATGATTTTTCCCCATAGACCGTAATGTAACGGAAATCTTATATTTCATAAACACTTTTCAACTAGGTTGGAAAGTGCTAAAAAGAAAAAAACAGTTTTCTATAGTTTAAGAACGTTTTCAAGAACGAATTAAAATGTTTGTGGATCCCGTTACCATTAAAAAAAACAGTATTACTGAAAAAAATAAGATGTAAACCGATATGGTGAATCAATATCTGTTAGTACACTTGTCAATAAGAATAGATTTTAGTTGGGTTTTGAGTACATAGTACTGTAGCGAAAGGTGTCGCAGGATTCTTTTATATTACGTATTTTTCAATGAAAATGTGAGAGGAAATAGCTGACTGGCGTCAACCTTCCTATGCGTAGCAGAAAATATTCCTGGGACATAATTTCCGGAGGAAAAAATCATAAGCTTAAATGAAAAATTGCAAAATGAATTTCATTAAAAGGAACAGACACTTATTTTATCTATATTTTATACTGAAAAAGAGATACCGGAAAAATAATGACAGAAAAAATAAATTAAAATAAAAAATAAAAGTTGTGTTGTTCTTGAAGTTGAAGGTTAAAAATCGAGCTGCCTAATCATCTATGATGAGAGGACGGTGTACTAAAACTGAAACATAGTGCACTTAACATGGACACAAACAGTGGCAAAAAAAATTTCACATGCGCAAATTATAATGATTCACTTTCGAGGAAATTTTCACAGAGAAAAATTATATGTTATTTATTTAGCATGCTCTTATTAATAACAAGTTAAAAAATTAACAAAGCACTTAATCCGTAGCAAGCATAAATCGGAAATGAAATATCTTTTTAGTTTTTCATTAATGAATGATTCACTGTTTTTCAGTCAATGACAAATCAATCATATTCAAACTATTTTTGAACTGATTTCTACAAAATTCATCTCAGGTAATTAAAACCTATACTATATACAAGTAAAACTAATTATAGATAATACAAATCATTAACAAACTATATGTTCTGTATTAGTCATTAAAATTTTAAGATTTCTTTTACCTTCTTATAACCACAATTACTTATTTCTTCTTTTACTTTTATTTATAAAGACATTATAACTTTGCTCAATATGAAATTTCGCTATCTAAAATTGTATAACTTTCCAGAAAATGTTTCGAGCGTGTCCCATCTATAACATGTGCCATAGGTTCCCCCCTTAACTAATCTTGATTTTTGATTTATTACTACATTAAAACAAATGTTTCCAATGCTTTATAACATGCCTAAGAATGGTAGCTATCACTTAATTTTCATATAATACTTAATTTGACTATTTTAAAGTCTAAAAGATATTGTTTCATAATTTAATTTTTATTGCGAAATAGTAATAGTTTATGTGTGATAATTTATATGCGAATATTACTGGTTATTTCAAAGGTTACTGATTAGTTTTCATGTATATCAGCGGTTCCCAAACTTTTTTCTCTCGCATACCCTTTGCTTATACTTTCCATTTACGCGAACCTTTTCTCACATAAGTTCGTTCCAAATATTTGTTTACGTTCATCAATAATGTTCTTATGCAAGTTACCAAAGTTAGATGCAGTTCTCTTAACCCCTTGAGGGGCGGTGGTATATATTATATACCACCTAATTTTAATCCTATTCAAACCAGAAACTTTTAATTAAATTTTACTTTTTTAGCTTTGATGAGAAAATGTTGAAAAATTGCTTTTCCATATTTTGAACTAAATTCTTTAGTAAATTCCGGTGGGAATTCACCGTTACAAGAACACAATTGCCTGCCCCTGAAAGGGTTAAGAATTTAAATTTTTAACCACGTAATCCATTTTGAACCACAACACAATATCAACATAAAGTCACTCAAAACACCAAATATTAGCGAAAATTTTTAAATCCAGCACACTAGATTCAGCACTTCAATTTAATACACGTTAATGAGTTTATGCTAATGCTGATCAGTCAAACACTAAAATGATGACTTGCTTTCAAATGGGTTTTGCATGAAATTCTCGAAACCAGAAGCCCCGATAGGATTCATGTTTTTTCTAGATATTTATAAAATTATAAAAAAGAAAAGAACAACAAAGAAAATGAGGGACACATACGAAATCGCAAGATGTTATTGGGAGATAACGGCTGCAAATGATCAACCAAGTTTAGGTATTTTCCTTCATTTAGGCGAATAGCCTATTCTACATTAAAAACAGGTGTCCATTTGTTAATGTCTGTAAATTTACTATTTCCTGGGATTTAGAGGATTGAAGAGGATTTGAGATTATTTAGAGGATTGAAGATCACAACTGATGATGCTCTAGCTAGGGCGAAAGCGCTTTTGTGGAGTGGTGAAGATTTTTTATTTGAAACTGTTTTTACATTTTTTTAAATAATGTCTGAATGGAAATTGGTAAAATGGACAGTGAATAGCCTATTCTACTTTTACATAAATATCTCTTTGTAAACTTAAAGATTAGAGTTTTGTTTATCTCTTTTCATTATAATTTGTTGCGTTATCAGCCATTACCAATGTAATTTTCACGTACCCCCAACTGTCCCACCACGTACCCCAGATTGGGAACCGCTGATGTATATCATTACTTCATATTAAAGGTTAACCAATGTCAACAAGTGTTTATATAAATATATATATATATATATATATCAATGTTAAAATTCCGTCTTTGATCACTTATCGTATTCTTGTGAGTAAAAAAGCAAGATGTAAAACAATTTTTATGATATTATTTGACATTTTAAAATCCTTTGCAGACTTTGTACTTGAACCAGTAGCTTAATTAGTAACAAGTTACAGGTTTAGGTAGATATAGTCTTTGCAGGGGCGATTGTGTTCCGGTATTTTCTCTACCACTAAATTTATATAGTAATCTTTTTCTTTTTTAATTGATGAATTCTGCGATGACATAATAAGAATATTGCTAGATAATTTTAGTGGTATTCAAAATACCGTGACACAATCATCCCTGGTCTTTGTTTAAGCTCATCTTAACATTTTAGCGGAGCATTAATATAATTTAACGGCACATAATTATTTTTTAAATGCACTGAAACTTCATCGAAAACTCTCAAATTATAGAATAAAAAAAGTGTGACGAAAGTTGTTACACATTATATTAATGAAAAGTAAAATAAAGATCTCTTTAAAATCGTTAAAGTAGAGTCTGGGTTGAATTAAGTTTATATTACAACTCTCTGTTAAACATTTCTTTATGATGCTCTCCGTAGTTAATTAAATTACATAAGATTTTACAAATGTACACAAAACTATTTAGGAAATTTACATATATTATTTTTATGTTTAGATATTTTCCCTTTTATTAAGTGACAGAATTTTTTTATGCCCCGAATCGTCTGGAAAACGTCGTGTCATTTACTATAAAATTTCTCTGATCATGAAAAGAAAACATTTTAGTACCATTAGTTTAGTGTTGTGTAATGGGAATTAGGTTTTATCTAGATTGTTAAATGATAAACTACTCTAAATTTATGCTTGATTTAAAGTCAGTCAGCGACGGCCAAATGCTATCTTGGCGTACGTGCGATCAACTGTATTTTAAATTTAGCAGATATGTAGCTAAAACAAAGGTCGCTATAGTGACTCCAATGTTTATCTATATCTTGCCTATCAGAAATAAATAAATAAGAATCCGACTGTATATTTCTTACTTCTCTAACCGCCTAACAGGCATAGTTAGATAGCTCGATGAGAGGAACCTTTTGAGATGATGAAACATGAAATGATGAACCATTATGAACCATCCAAATCAATTTCAATGAAAATGAGATAATTTCTTCCTCCAATCATTATTATCCATACATTACAAGAGAAACAATAGAGATTGTTAATACGTAAAAAAAAAAATGTAAAGATACATCAATTTAACAAAATTGTGGCTCGAGTTACTAAATGGTTACAAATATGAAAATAAAGATCCAAGTAAAAATTAAAAATCACGTGCTTAATTTGGCAAAGTACGGGAAAAATTAATTGATGGACTTTCAAATAATACTTCATAGACCGTACAATTGTAGAATATTCCCCCTTTTTTATATAATAGCTCCGATGGAGCCGAAACATGTCAACAGTCGAATAAAACTTATTTTACCTTTTATAAAGATTTTACTTTACGTCTTTTAACAATTAAAATAAGGCTTGTGGTCCTTTTAAAGTAGGAGAGAAAAGAAAATCTATTGCCGTGAAAATTACAATATCTCTATGAATTCTTATTACCGTATGTCATAAATAATACGAAAGATGAAGTATTAAATACAAAAAAATCAACAAAAATTATTATCAACAAACACATTTAATGGCATATTGTGTTCAGAAATGTATTGCCCCACATCTAGCAAGGAAGGTCTCCATAAGCGCATACTCAGAAAATTTTGAAAAAAATTACAGAATATTCTTTTCATGAGGATATATACGTTTATAAAAAAATTTGCTGCGGAACCTCGATATAACGTCCGTAAAAAAATTATGAAAATTTCGTGTTTTGGCGATTTATCGCTGGGTTGGCGACACAATGAAATTTAAGAAAAAAACATGCATTTACGATAGGAAAAACGTTTTCTACTCTTTTCTACTCTCTTTTAGGAAAAGCGTTTTCCATTCTTTTCACTCTCTTTTAGGAAAAACGTTTTCTACTCTTTTCTACTCTCTTTTAGGAAAAACGTTTTCTACTCTTGATACTGAACTAGTTAAAGTAAGTTTCACTTAAATAATTTCACTTTTATAACTACGGTTTTGCCATATATAATTATATGTACATCTAAAAGAAAATTAACGATCGCATTCTATGGTTTAGAACAAAATTTGAATTGATTAAAATTGCTTTAAACTAAAAATTAATTGTCTTGTTGTTAAAAGTCTTGTTGCCGTGGAAACAATGACTTATTCAAAGTCGAAATGTATAATGAAAGAGTGTTTAATCGGACATTTACTGTTAAAATACATTAAAAACTTAACCAGCCTTCAAAACTGTATAAAATTAAATAACTTCAGCAATAGTTGATTTGTATATGTATTACATAACGTTATAGAAAAAATAATAAACTATTTAATCGTTGAAGTTTAAGTTCGTAAAGTGCTAAACACTCATTTAACCAGAAATATTCAAATACATTAAAATCGCTTGCATTTGGCGACGAAAAAGTTTTGCTCGCCAAATCGCGTCCTTTTGCGTCAAATACTCGAAAGAATTTTATTTTTTACAGATTTTCTGCTGGGATTCCGCAGCTAAATTTGACTGATCTCTTATTACGTACATGAGTAGCTTTATTAGCATTTTTTTCAAAATATTCTGAGTATGCGCTTTAAGAAGACCTTCCTTGTAAGTTCATATCAAATTCACTCTTTTTTTTCCTTACTGGGTTACATTGATTCCTACCCCCACCCCTTCTCCCTTGTGACCGGGGATGAAGTCCCCTTAAACTGGGTTCTATGAAATACCTACGTGAAAAGCCCCGCACTTTGCATTTATTTATCTATTTTATTCCAAACAAATATCCAATATATTCCAGTCTTTCTAAGATTTTGAAACAGGAAAGAAAACATACGACTTCATGAATAGCAATTCATTTCATTTCCTGGCACTTTCAGAAATCTATCTAAGAAATCGTTAAGAAAGAGAAAAACTGCATATATTCTTTGCAAAGTTTATGTATAAACTATCGATGAAATTTCAGTACCGAGAAGGTAATATTAAGACAATACAACAACAAAAGAAAAAATAATACTTATAAATATTTATTTAATTTTTAATAATAAATATAGAAATAAATATTTATTTAATTTTTAAGACTGAATTAAAAAAATAAAAAAAAATCCTGAAAAGTTTATGTTAAAATTCTTTATTTTTCTTAATTATTTTTTTCTTTAATTTTTAATTACAGTGTATTAAAAATCTTATTAGTTTATCAGTATTTCTTATTTCCACGCAGTTGAAACAGTTTTCAAGGAGTTCATTATTTTTGGAGTTATGAACGACATATATATTCAATTCAGATTTAAAATTCAGAAATTTCATAAATCTAAAGTATATTAACAGAATATTTCAAATACAGATTGTAAGATGGATTAAATTACTCATATATTATAACATGATTTTAGATAGTTGGATCAAAAATCAAATGTATTATTGTGAAATATATATATATATATATATATATATATATATATATCATAGTTTCTGCAATCGGCAGACGTATATTACATTTATAATTTGATATTTTATTTATTTTTTAATCTGTTTTTAAAGTTTCTAAGAATTCTTTTGTCTTTTAATCATTGGAATAAAAAATCTTCAATTAATCATAAATTTGCTTTATCACGAAAAGATTTAACTGTTGTTTTCTGGAATGTATTTTCTCCTGAAAGAGTTTGAAAAAAAAATAACAATTGTTTTTACTCCAATTCTAAAAGCCCTACATAAAGCATTATGCACCAAAATTCCTTGTTTATTAATTAATCAATTTTGTTCCCGCGAAACTTTATTAAGGGCCGTATACATATGTGTTTTTACGCAAATTTTGGAATAGGAAGCACTATATTTCGTAATAGACCGGGAGGCGGCAGCACAGACAATCACCTCATCGAGTTCACGGCTGAAATTCCAGAATTAGTTAAAACTCGATTCGCATATTAAAACGCAATCGGTCTGCCAAGTCATAACTTGGTGGAAAACACCTAAAAACCCGATTTTAACGGGTGATTCGTAGGTTTACCATTGTGTTTTCCTGTCCCCAAAGGTATGAAAACATGGAGGACTGGGAGCAGGAACACACAATGGTAAACATACGAGATAACTGCTAAAATTGGGTTTTCGGGTGTTTTTCCACCAAGTTATGACTTGGCAGACCGATAGCGTTTTAATATGTGAATCAAGTTTTAACTAATTCCGGAATTTCAGCCGTGAACTCGATGAGGTGATTGTCTGTGCTGCCGCCTCCCGGTCTATAATTTTATTCGAGTTGTGATGCATCTAGGGTGAAATCCTCAGTAACTGACACCTTAAGGATTCTTTCTTGTTCAAATCACTATTACAAAAATTTAAATCTATTTTATACTTACCTTTGTTTTTGAAAGGATAGTAGACATATATTAAAAGGTTATTGTTGCCAAAATTAAATATATATATATATATATACATTTTATTATTAAAAATAAATTTCATTCATAAATATGGTCAAAAATTCCAGTAATTGACACGATCCCTATTTTGAAAAACCAATGACTGACACAAAGTAAACCAGTGACTGGCACTGTATTTTAAAAGTTTTAAAATATTTAAAAACCTTTATTATTTATTATAAAAACAAAATACATTAATATTTACTATAAAATGTGGGATTTTACTAAGCTGCACTTCATTATTAGTAATGTAGATATCCAGAAACTAACATTTATGAACCAGTAACTGGGCATCTGGTATCAGACACTGTTAAAACAACTTCAATTTTATTGGTATTTACTGCAAGATAACTTTAATTTAATATTATGCATTTTTAAACACTTCAAATAATATGTTTCAACTTTTTTTTTAATATAACAAATAACTAACACCTCTATCAGAGACTGGTGAAATGGAATTCTGGGAACCAATAGCTGGCACTCCCCATTAAGCTAAATTGAATAACTATAAACCCTAAATCATGGTGATGCATATCATATGCATCTTTAAACTAATTTCTACAAGTATAAGTTTAAGAAAAAAGTTTAGGATGGTTGCACTACAAATAGATTTGAAAATCACTTTCTTACTTTTAGAAATAATATGGTTGCTGCAAAATGGAACTTTTGGCATTCTCAAAAGTTTATTCCTCATTGGATATGTTCTTGGCCCTTTAGTGGTGAGTAAATTGACTCCAAAATAAAAATAAGTGTCTCATTTACCACTAGATGACATTACTTTGCATAATTTTACAAAAGACTTATTTGAGTTGGATTTTTGCTCAAGTGTCAGTTACTGGTTAAGTGTCAATAACTGGGGGTTTCTCCCTGTATATAGAATACAATTTCTTATTGCTCTATTTTTTTAACAAAAGCGAAATATAAGATAAAGTGATTTCGGGAACTGTGTCAATATTGAAAAACGCATTTATAATAATGCGGGATATTGTGTATAAAGGTATTAAAATAACGATCCAAAGGTAAATGGATACATATATCGTATACCCGCTATATATGTGGGAATTTAATCTGTTACCATGCTTGAACTAAAACGACAGATGCAAAGCCAATCCGTGACTTCATCTTAGTATTGCGTCATATTGTATGTTGACGAGGCTAACGAAAAAGACAGGCTACCGCGGTGCATTCCACTTATCTTTTTTTACAGACCGCCAGAGTGACGTGATGCTCTTTTCGTACACCTGCATTGGTGCTTTCGAGCATCACGTGACTCCGGCGGTCTGTAAAAAAACATACGCGTAAAGAACCACTGTAGCCTTTCTTTTTCGTTTGCCTCGGTATGTTGAAGCATGCAAGCTCCAGACAACACTTCAAAAGTTCAAGTCAAAAGAGGTGTTTTGGATTGAAGCGAAGCTTTTGCAGCAGTGGATGAGGTTGGTGAGTAGAGACGTTTGTCGTCTTGAACTATGCTGAGTATGTCGACACTGAGAATTTTTAGATTACGAGTCTAACGAAAAAAACAGGCTACCGCGGTGCATTCCACTTATCTTTTTTTACAGACCGCTGGAGTGACGTGATGCTCTTTTCGTACACCTGCATTGGTGCATTCGAGCATCACGTGACTCCGGCGGTCTGTAAAAAAAGATACGCGTGAAGCACAGCGGTAGCCTTTCTTTTTCGTTAGCCTCGTTTAGATTAAAAGTGATGTAATGCATATAATTAAGATGTCTCATTAATTATTCATACTGTTACATGTATTTTTAGATTTCTATGTAATTAGTTTTGTTAATATACAGTTTGATTTTAACGTGATGTTTCCTAGTTTATTTGAAATAAATCGAGTGAATTATTTATTACGTTGGTGTCAGAGAAATGAGACCCCACATATATACCGTTCACGAAATAGCTGAAAATATATTTTCGATTTTAATCTTCAGTATTAAGCATTAAAATTACCGATTTTACATATGTACTGATAAGATCTCAACTAATGGTCAGAAGGGAAAGAAAATTTATATTGGATGTTTCTAGAACATTGAAATACTAAAAATTACAAAAATGTATTTATGAATTCTTAATAATCGCATTAACAATTAATGTTTAAAAAAAAATATATATACACATAGAAAAGATGCATGCGCTTTTACAATGCATGATATAGAAAAAATAATGAAATTCATAAATTAAAGTTTGAGTTACGGCTAAATCTTTAACATTGATTAGTTCATTTTTAAATATATTATATCTCGTTAACTTAGCATTCAATAGGATATAAATTTGTACTTCCACGTTTTTTAGCATGAGTAACTTAAATATTCCACAAAAGTTTCGTAGTTCTGTCGAATTCTTAAACGTTATGTCAATTTCATCGTCAATTAAGCGTTCGGAAAGTTCTTAGAACACTAACTTTCGTCAAGTAGATTTTTTTTTAAATTAGTTAATTTTATATTGATTAATAAAGTTTTACGTAAAATATAATTATCTACCCTGTTGCATTGGCATAGTTTAATCTGATCTACTATAAAATGTAATGTATGCAAACTTTAAAATATATATTGACGAGATCTATGAAAATAACACTGCAAAGATATCGCAAATAACAAAATATTTTCTATTCAAATTACTTTTCCCTATTGTCCATTAATAAAAAAGTGAGAAAAAAGAAAGTTTGAAGTCATAATCTATACTAATATTTTAAAGTAGTAAAGATTGTTTTTTTTTTGTTTGTTTGTTTGGGTAATCTCTGGAACTACTGAAGCGATTTCAAAAGTGATGGTGGCAAATTGATGGTGACAATCCGTGCTCCAACATAGGCTATATTTTATGTCGGTGCCACTACCCCCAGGGGGTGCAGGAGCGAAAAACGTTCTAAAATTTCAATTTTTTTTATACTGAAGGAGCTAGAAACGTGAAATTTAGCATGGTAGTTACTTATAAGATGTAAATGCTCTCTAAGAACAAATTCTAAAAAAATTCGAAATTTAACAGGGTGAGATGAGCGAAAAGCGTTCTAAAAACATTCTAAATTACAATTTCTATGGAATCTATGGAACTACAGAACCATTTTCAAAAGCGATGTTGGCAAATTGATGGTGACAGTCCCTGCTCCAACATAGGCTATATTTTATGTCGGTGCCACTATTCCCGGGGGGGGGGGGTTGCAGGAGTGAAAAACGTTTTAAAATTTCGATTTTTTTCATACTGAAGGTGTTAGAAACATAAAATTTAGCATGGTAGTTACTTATAAGATGTAAATGGTCTCTAAGAACAAATTCTAAAAAAATTCGAAATTTAAAAGGATGAGACGAGCGAAAAGCGTTCTAAAAACATTCTAAATTACAATTTCTATGGAATCTCTGGAACTACAGAACCTTTTTCAAAAGTGATGGTAACAGTCCCTGCTGTAACATAGGCTATATTTTATATCGGTGACACTACCACAAGGGGGGTGAGAAAAAGCGTAAAACGTTCTAAATTTTCGATTTTTTTTCGACACTAGCGTGGTTTAATTAGTAATTTCTGAATTATCTGTGAAAGTAAAATTTCCTCTAATGAAAATAGGCTAACGAATACCACTTGGCATTTTTCAAGAATTACGCGAGCAAAGCCGCGGGTTTTGCTAGTTAAAAGATAAATAGTTCTACAAATTTCAGTATGCAGTCACAAATATTTTATTGTAGTGTGAAAAAATTGCCTAGTTTACCTTTTGTCATAATAATAGGGACAATATAAACAGATTGCTTATATACTAGTAAATCTGCAGATCAGGAGCCTCAACGTCAGCTCTAAAAGTCATTGTTTTTAAATCTCACTTTTCATATTATTTAGCATCTTACAGTCCGCAATTTATTTTTTTATATTACATCCATATTTATAGGCATATACCATACTTCGGAGGTTTTAGAAATTAGAAGTGTTAAATTAAACACGGTTTACGCAATGATATTCTGAAATTCTTATGAATTTCTTATTCATGTAACTTTTTAGATAAAAAAATAAACTTGTATCAAAATAAATTCTCATTTATGTCAGTAGAATATTAAAATATTGCAGCAAGTGAGAGTTACTTGAATTTCATTATTTTGATATTATTTGAAATAGGGTTGCTAAGCAACTAATAAATTAAAGAACAAAGTAAAAATAAATTCATTTTAAAATTTGTAAAAAATATGAAAATATATATATTTTTTAATTTCCCGAACAGATGCAAAAAAAATTTCCAATAATTTAAACAATTAACTTCTAAATTCTAATAAATGTATCGGCAAACTTTTAAAGCTATTGAAAATATTTAAAACATATAAAAAAATTAGCAGCAGTAATTTTATGTTTAAATCCATAATTCAAATATATGATTTTCATTTCAGTTAAAAATGAAATGTGAAAATCGTCTGCATTCCCATAGGAAAGCATTATGACCTAAAACGAAATGTTCTATATTTTTCGAACGAATGAACCAAATGTAACTAAAACTATAGAGCTAATTCCGGGTACCTCACCAACATATTCACCAAAAATCAACCTAATCGGGTGCTTTTTACGGCACTTATCGCGGAACAGACAGACAGACAGACAAACAGACGGAAACCAAAAACTTTTCGCGTCTCTATAGTGAGCCTCAACTGACGTTTCGGCAACTAGTACTTTACTTTAAGGAATTAGTAATTCAATTTTATAATACTTCAGTATAATTGTGATGTCGAAAGGAAATTTCCCAGAAAAAATCATACTGTTTTTTTTTTTTCAATTTAAGTTTCATCAGTATAGTTTTTTTTCATGTATGTCGCGCATTTGTGTAACACGCGCACCTGGATTATTAATACCTCATTTTGGTAAAAACGAAATTGTGATAAACACTTATTCAAATTTACCTTATTTTGCTGAGAAAACTTTGTCCAGCTTACTCCATTTATCATAATAATAGGGAAAATATAAACAAATTTCTTATGTACTAGCATTTTAATGTAAGAAAATGGGAATTCAATTGTATGATATTTTCGTATTATTCTAGAAAAGAAATTTCCGAAACAGGTGTTCTTGACAGTAAATGCAATCGAAATCAATCTGAAGAATTTTAAAAATGTTATTATACAACTTAAAGTATTTCCAAAGAAGTTTAAACACAATTTTACTGTAAATTTAGATTTCATATGAAAATTTACACAGACAAATATGACAAAATACATTTATCAGATTTATTCTATTAAAAAATAGTCCACATTTCTGCAAAACTCTAAAACGTAATGTTTTGTAAATGATTTTTAAAATGCTCTTATCTTGAGCTATATGTTTATTGTCTGCATAGTCTTGACTGGCATTTAACTAATCCCAAAAAAGAAAAAAAAACTGTAACCAAATGAAAATAATGTTAAAAATAGGTTCGTCGCGTTCAACGGATTCCAGAATACTTCATTAATCTCCCCACTTACACTCTTTTTACTTTTCAATTTGTGTATCGCTGTTTTGTAAATGTTTTTAAAGCGGTTGTTAATAAAAATTAAACTATTGGCTATAGAAAGTAATTAAACAAGCGTATTATAGATGCTTTACAAAGTCGAATTAAAAAAAAAAAAACTTCTAGCGCCTGTAACACCTCCTCTAAGCCGACCCGATAAAGTTGGTAAATGGTAGCGAATCAAATCAATGGCAAAGAGAATTTTTGTAGAATTAGAAAATAGAACTTTTATTATGAATAATATCGATTCTAATATTAATATATACAAGGTGTAGTTACATCATTTAATTATTTTTCGTGGGTCATCAACTTTCAATTAAGGATCCCTTGACTCGGAGTTTAACTCACACAACAAAGTCTTCTGCACAGCACAGTCTGCCGTATTTACAGTGTTAAGTTCGCTCGGGCCGAGATGTACCCGTTCCGTTCCTCGGAATATCTTCGTTGCTACGATGAATCAGAGTTAAGAACTCCTTCACTTGCACTTGTCGTGCCTTCTCTTAATCGGGGCTTTCTTGGGTACGTGATGTATCCTCACAACAGAGGATCGACCTCTCTAGCGTCTCTACGCTAAGTTCGAAACAGATGTTTCTTACCCTCTCACCAGAGAGTAACTTCTTTTGTTGAGATCTTTTCCAAAACTGATCTCTCTAACTTTTAATCTCTCACAGGGGATTTTTCACTAGGGGCGGGGATTTTGGTGAGGCGGAGCATCTTGAAACTCTTTAGCCTCTCAGCAGCATTGGGATACGTCATTCCCATTTATAACAAGTCCGTTATTGGATATTCTATGACAAAGGGCATAGAATCGTGTGCAGACTTAAATCGTGTGCAGAGATCGTCTCCCTCTACAGGTGCTTATTTTCCCTCGCCACCGGCATAGATCAAACCATATGGCCCCTACTTGGGCGACCCTTTTTCGATGCATCAATGTCCGAACGTTTCGCTCGTAGCACAAAAGATATTCGGCGTTTTGCGTGGGAAGGTATGCAAAAAAAGTTTCCTTCTAAGCGTTCTCACAGGAAAGACTAGGATGACACACACTACACCTGGGTGAAGAGACTCAATTCTTTACACGCCATTTCTTTCTAAATAGTTTTATGAAACAATACCCCAGATAACACGTTAGTATGTAAAATGAAAGCAAGTAAATATATTCTTTTTAAGTGAAAGAGTTCTGAAAAAAATAAATCAGAATACAAATTAAAATTACACAAAAATATTTTCAATAGTTTAACAACATCATTCAAAGTATCTCCGAAGGAAAAAAAAAACAAACGAAAAGAAATATCAACATTCAGGATTTGGCTATTTCAATCTTCGTTTTCCCGCCAAATCAAACATTTGTCCAATTTGACGCATTAGCGATAGGAAGCGAGAACTCTGATAACGTGTATGTCCTTGTCGTGGCGTAGAGCTTCAAAAAGTGTAGAAGAGCACAGCTGTCAGCATTATGCATTTCTGGATACCACTGAATTGGGTCCTACTTATTTGCTTTATTTAATTCAGAAATTTCAGGATTGAATACGACAAATATTTCTATTTGAAAAAGGTTGTGCTGAAAAATCCCAAACATTAGCAGCTCTCCCAAGAGCTAAAGCATTTTCCGTTAAACTGAAAAAATATAACTAGTAAATCTGCAGATCAGGAGCCTCAACATCAGCTCTACAAGTCATTTGTTTTTTTAATCTCATTTTTGATATCATTTAACATCGTACAATCCGCAATTATTCTTTTTTCAATTGTATGCATATTTATAAGAGTATAAAATGCTTCGAATGTTCCAGAAATTAGAATCATTAAATTAAACACAGTGTTATACAATGATATTCTGAAACTCTGATAAACTGCTTATTCTTTTATTTTTTTTAAATAAATAGGCATTTATCCGCCCGTAGTCTGATTTACATTCGTTTTTATATAAAAAAAAAATATATATATATTTTATCAAAATAGTGCCAGTTTCTTGAAATTTATTATTTTACACGCTGTGAAATATGGTTGCTAAGCAACAAATAAATTAAAGTGGAAAATAAAAATAAACGCTTGAAAAAATTGTAAAAAATATGAAAATAAGATGTTTATATTTCCCGGACAGATGCAAAAACATTTTCAAATATTTTAAGTAATTAATTTCTAAATTCTATTAAATTTATCGGCAAAACTCAAACTATTGGAAATCCATATCGAAAATTTAGCATTCATAATTTTACGTCTAAATACATTATGCAAATATTCCATTTTCGTTTCAGATAAAAATGAAATTTGAAAAATCGTCTGCATCCCCATGGGAAAGCATTATAACCTAAAATAAAATGTTCTATATTTTCCGAACGAATGTTCCAAATTTAACAAAAAACTATACGGCTAATTCCGGATACCTCTCCAATATACCTACCAAAAATCAACCTAATCGAACCATTTTTGCTGTAGTTATCGCGGAACAGACAGACAAACAGACAGACGGAAACCAAAAACTTTTCGCGTCTTCACAGTGAGCCTCAACTGACGTTTCGGCAATTATCTATACTGATACATAAATTTGGAGCCTGACTGTGATTTTCAGAAAATATACTTATTTCTAAATTCATTCAACTATTAAAACGACGTATCGATAGTCAAAAATAACCTTTGAATTTTGTATTGTCTTTCTCCGAAATGAACTAGGAAAAGATTGTATAGCAAACATTAAATTTAATAGGAGCAGCTACAGAATGTTTCTGGCAACAATCTACAGGTTGTTTGTTACATTTCAATATATAAAATAGTTTTTGAGAAATCATGGAAAAACCGGGAGGAACAATCAATCAAACAATCATTCAATACCCAAAAACTTTGGAACTAATTTATCAATTTCAAGGAACCTTATGGAAATTGAAACGTTTAGTAAAGATTTATTAATGATATTACTGTCTAAAATCTGCAATTGGTCGCACTTCGATAGCTAAAATAGTTTTTGAGAAAATATGGAAAAACCTGGAGAAACAATCAATCAAACACTCATTCAATTCCCAAAAACTCGGGAACTGATAGGCCAATTTCAAAAGACTTTACGGTGACTGGAACGTCTAATAAAGATTTATAAATGATATATTACTGACTGCAATATGCATTTTCTGGCACTAAATATCTAAAATAGTTTTTTTTTTTTTTTTTTTTTTTTTTTAGAAAAAAGTGGAAAAACCGAGAGAAACAATCAAACAATCAATCATTCAATACCCAAAAACTCAGGAACTATTTGATGAATTTGAAGAAATCTTACTGCGGCGATTGAAACAATTAAAAAATGTTTTGCTATATGTTTTATAAATGAAATTACTACCTGAAATCTGCAATCTGTCGCATTACGATAGCTAAAATAGTTTTTGAGAAAACAGGAAAAAAGCGGAAGAATTAAACCGTCGACCAATCTTTCAATGCTGAAAAATTCCAAAATTTACTGATAAATTTTAATTACAATTACGGTGACTTGAAGATCTAATTAGTATAATAATTAAATGTTTACCTTGTGATTTATACATTGTAATTAAAAAAGTGGATTAGTAAGTATTTTCTCAAAAAAATTAGAACGATCTCTTAAAATACGAATGCAAAACAACGGGTGACTATGCAACTGGTAAATAATAAATTATTATAAATATTAATAAATGTTCAAACGAATTCATATTGCCCTTATCATAAAATTAACATTTCAGTTATTTTACTTAAAATATCTAAGATACTGGTTTTTATATTACGATTATCAAATTATTGAGATATCGGGACGTTTAGGATGACAGAGATACCCTGATATAATAAAAGGTTTCCATAGAATAAAATAATTGCATGCTTTGTTGTTTGATTCTATCCTTAACATTATTTAAGATACAGTTTCCAAGAGTGAAAGCTCTTGGAACTGTTTCATTATACTAATTTAAAAGTAAAGGAACTACGAACTGAAAGGTTTAAATACTACATAAGATGAGGTCGAAATAAATATTTGATTTGCAGAGCTGACATTGAGGTCCCCAAATTTGCAGGTTTAGATGTTAGGAATATATTTCATATTTGCAATGCTTCCTTATGGAGTTAATATCTGCAAATAATTATCAAACATTGAAGACAAAAAATTAGAATATTTTGGAGAGCTCATGTCTCATATGACTTTAAAATAATGTATTCATGTGAATCATGTAGGCATGAGATCTACAGTGTAAAAAAAAGACAAACGTTTCTTATTCTACGAAAATATAATATAAACAAAACGAAAATATAAGATAACCTTTTCACAATTATAAGCATATGAATTTTTACTTTACGAACCAAGCGTTAACCGACAGAGTGAAAAAAGTCAAAGCCGGGAATCGAGCCCTGACCATTGGAATAATTCTCCATGCTTTATCGTTGAGCTATGAGGACGATACCTAGCTTAACATTTCTCATTTATAAATGCCTGTCGGTAAGGCAGTGACAAAGACAACAAAAATGAGTGCGCAACATCCAGAAATGTGACAATCACCAGTAACAAAAGTTACAATGTGACAACCACCAGTAAAAAAAAGTTACAATGTGACAACCACCAGTAAAAAAAGTTACAATGTGACAACCACCAGTAACAAAAGTTACAACGGGACAAAACCCACGATAGTGACATAATAACCAGTGAAACTCTCGAAAGAAGACCAACATTCGAAACGTGACAATCAGCTCTAGCACAAGCTAGAGGTAACAATATAGCAAGAAAGAGACAAAAAACCCAATGAATGATAGACAAAAACAACCCACAACAGGGGTGAGCCTATAAAAAAGCCAAAAAACCATGACAGAGACAAATACAACAAGAAGTGAAATCAGCCCATAAAAGAGGCGATAAACACTACAGCGACAACCCACCATGGACGTGACAAGCCAACAGACACGGTAAATATGTAAATCTATGTACGCTAATGGCACCTGGTGCATGTAAAATCCGTCGTGGGTGCAAAGCCCTCCAAGTTACCTGTGAATTATACCACTGGGAGTGCCTAGTCAGGTGAGGGTCTCGTCACCTGATCAAGGTTCTAAATTACGAGACCTATTAAATCTGTCAATTCAACAAAGTTAAAAAGAAACCTTGAACCGGCAAACAAAGATAACTGTAGCTAACCACAAGAGAGCAAGCACAGCAGCGATGTGAACAAATCTATAGTCAACTGGATCACAGCCATGCTGTGATCAGGCGATTTCCGCCCCGTACCCAGGTACTAACCCGTCAAGCTAGGCATTCATGCCGGGCAGGTAGGGGCCTGGTTAGCGGTATAAAAAAATTGTCGGTAAGGCTGCAATCTCAGCACAAGATGGAGATGTCGTGAGCGTGCAAATTCTGCGCAAACTTGAGACGACATACAAAGCCACCCAAAGCCCAGCATACGACAACACATGAGTAATTTTAATTAATTTTGCAATTAATTTTCAGCAGCTTGCTTTATTTTGTAGATACTGATTAGCTGTAACGGATTAAATTATATAAATAGGTATTTTTGGAAAATAATATCTCTTGATATTCTTGATAAATAGTTTTTTTTTTCCAATTTTTAATAACGCATCACTAGTTGACAAAAACTCTTCCATTTATTTTGAATTAAATTTGGAATTAAACTGTTTATCGGAAGGTACTTTGAGTGTAATTTATTTCAATACACTTTTTTATATTTTTGTGACATTATAGAAAAAGTTTAATTAAAAATCTTGATTAAACGCAGTAGTGCTAATCAAACACACCATGCAAACATTATTTGTATAACAATGTCCTCATTAGGTGCGTTCGTAATTATATAAATACGTAGCACCTATTGTCGTCGCTTGGTCCGTCCGTCTGTCTGTCCGTCTGTCCGTCCGTCCGCATATAACAACGCAAAAACTACCCAACCGAATGGTTTGAAATTTAAGATATATTATCTTTGCAGAATTTTGTCGAGACATTTCAGATTTTATTAAAATCGAATCAAAAATTTAGGAGATATTAATAAAAATATTTATTAAGAAATTTGATTTTTTTTTAAATCGAAAATTTAAAATTTAAAATTTTTTTTAATTTTGCTTTCTTGTTATAGGAGTTTCCGAGGTTTAATCATCAAGCGATTACTTATTTCATTACAGAAATTAATCTGCAGACGATATAATTCATTTCACAGAATTAAAAATCATCAAGATCTGAATACTTATACAACTATCTATAGTACGAACGCACCTCATTTGTCACGTTTGACGTACAATTTCCAACTTGTTTATTATAAAAATATTTTAATTATAAAAATTATTGAAAAATAAATATTTAAAGAAATTGTTATCATTCTATGACCTTCATTAATTTTTAGGTGCGTTCGTAATTATGTAAATACGTAGCACCTATTGTCGTCGTCTGGTCCGTCCATCTGTCTGTCCGTCCGTCCGCAAATAACAACGCAAAAACTACCCAACCGAATGGTTTGAAATTTAAGATATATTATCTTTTCAGAATTTTGTCGAGACATTTCAAATTTTATTAAAACCGAATCAAAAATTTAGGAGATATTAATAAAAATATTTATTAAGAAATTTGATTTTTTTTTAAATCGGTGCTTTCTTGTTAGAGGAGCTTCCGAAGTTTAATCGTCAAGCGACCGAGATACTTATTCTATGACAGTAATTAATCTGCAGACGATATCATTCATTTCACAGAATTAAAAATCATCAAGATCTAAATATTTATATAGCTAGCTACAGTACGAACGCACCTCATTTGTCACGTTTGACGTACAATTTCCAGCTTGATTTATATTGTACTGAGTATGTACAAATCGGTGCAAAAAAAAACTATAGATTTTAATGGCCAAATTTTCGCAGAGAAAAAAGGAAATAGTCATTCGAACGGGAATTATGTCTTTAAATTTAAGTTTAAAAAACAAGCTTAGGGTGTCACCTCTTTGTAGAGATTTTAATTTTGATATCATGTTTGGATTCTTCGGTAAATTGTATCTTTGGATGCCTAACGGGAAATAATTCGGTGAAATAGTTTAGAAATTAGGCAGATATGAGTTTTGGAAGTATTAAAAAAATTAACAGAAAAAAAACTCGAGATGTTTTCAATAAGCGAATCCAAAATTACCACTCATTCCTCCAAATAGTTTTTCAAATATTTTTAAAGTACTACCCTCACTGCAGTTCGTTTTGCGATTACAAAGTGTTCCAAAAGTCAGAAATAAAGTAAAAGTTTAATAATTCGTAAAGTATAAAATATAGCACGATGCTGTTTTCACATAAATATATAAAAAGGCATGGGATTTTATGACAGTAAAAACATGTGCAATGGAAGTGGTTGGATTTGAACAAAAGACCTCTCGTATTGAAACAGGCTACGTTACATCTACTCGACTAATTATTTGATTACACCGTGGCAATATTTATAACTTACGATCTATCAGCGGAAAAGTCCTATATCCTGCATCGGTAGATTTGGCGATTTTTGTTTTCGCAATATATGTTTCCATTTGGTTGTTGCAATGTTTAGTGTTTCGGGTGGCTTTTTTTAAACGATTTTTGTCTGTAGAATAATAATATTATGTGAATATATTTTTTGTGTATTATTTGTAGATATTTTTCTATTTTGTTTTTATTTTGTGTATATATATGTTTAAATTGTAATGGCAGCTTTTTATCCGTGCATTCGGAAATATTAAAAACAAAAAAAGATTTATATAAAGCGTATAATTTTTTGCATTTTTATATGGGACTATATCTCTATTTTATTATTTTAAGTGCTATTTATTTATATAAGACATTTCTCTCCCCAGATTCTTACAAATTATTTTCAGTACGTTTTTTTGTTCGTTTATTAATTGATTACAATTTACCCTTTGCCAATAAAAATGTATTTATCACAAAAAGCTCTTTTAAATATATTCGTTTATGCGTTTTCATGCCCTGTTAAAATATCGAAAATGGCGAAAAAATTTTGTTTTCACATCGTACTTAAATGTTTAAGATGGCTTAAAAATATGGTTTAATAAACATACGCTTATAAATATTAAAAAAACATGTTTTTCCGCCATCTTGAAAAATTTGGTAAGATTCTAAAACTGCCTTTTGGAGCCATTTTGGACTTGTTTCGCCAAATGCGCCAACCAGCACAGGATTCGGACTCTTCCCTCTATCACACTTTCTTTGTGTTTCTTATAGAATCAGTCGGAAATTACTTTGAAAATGGTTTGAATCGGTCAGCCGCTTTGTGTGAAAATATATTCAGTTCATGTGACAGTGATTTATAATACATTCGCTAAATGGGGCTTCAATGGATAATTGCGTTTGAGAGTTATGTTGTTCACTCTTTCTCTCTCACACACAAATTATGATTAAAAGTTCAAAAATAATACATTTAACGCTAATAAGAATAGACTGGTGTCAAATCTGCTACTTGTTGATATCGAAACTACAAACTTTATTTCACACAGCAGAAATCATTTTGATGCACTGGAGAAAATAGACCACGTACAACATCTGATCTTATTATTGGAATCGTTAAAGCTGAACATTTGTAATCCTAGTTGCATTTTAAAATGTGCTGCCCCAATGTTCAAACTGCTGACAAAGTGAAATGTCATGTGATGGTGGTAAACGCAATAAAAAGTTAAAATTTCAGTGCAAATTCACCTTGTTTAATAACTAAAATTCATAAAGATACAACTAAATGTAAATATATTGCTTGAAGGTGCATAAAAACATACATAAAACAGTTAAAAAGCACATTAAAGCCCTTTTAAAAATTTCAAAACGCTTTCAACCGAACTACTCGGTCATCATCAGTGAAAAACTGGTTTTTCACTGTTTTTTCACTGTTTTTTCACAATTAAAAAGCACATTAAAGCCCTTTTAAAAAATTCAAAACGCTTTCAACCGAACTACTCGGTCATCATCAGTGAAAAACTGGTTTTTCACTGGTTTTTCACTTTCATCAGTGAAAAACTGGTTTCTGAATTTTTACCAATTCATGATTGAAAATGGAAAGCGAAAAGTCGTCCAGTACAGTCGTTTCATGTGTATTTATGTTTACCAAATATCTAAATCTAAATTCTTATGGACTTCCGTCACAATTTGTATTGATGGAAATACAAGAAAAAAAATACTATATTCAAAATGACATTTAGTTTTGAAAAAAGGCAACAATGCTTTGTGATATTAATTATTCAAAATTTCACTTACTATATTTGTTTATTGGTGCATTGAAAAGTTAAGAAAATTTTAAACTTAAATCTGGCATAAAAATTATTAAAAAAAAACATCGTTCTCACAACGTTAAACATGTACACAAGTGGTTGAAAATCATGCAAAGAAGCTTGTAAACTGTAATATTATAAACGACATGAGACGAACATGACCCCGAGAATAATGATTGATATTTTTGATGTGATATTTCCAAATTTTATTTTATGTAGGTATAAAGTAGATATTATATTCTATCTTCATGATTTTCATTTTACAAATCAAAATTACGTTCGGGACAGATCCAGTTTTGCCAAATTACTAAAAGTAAACTTAAGGTGAAATAACGAAAGAAATTCCCCAAGGTTTTCCTTTAAAATGTTGATAGTCCCCCAAAAAATTTTCCTGTTGGTTCAAAATTCCCCAAAATGGGGACAAAATCCCCAATCTTTAAACACTGTGCAACTCTAAATAATTATTTATCTCCGTTCTAACAGCTATCGGACTGTTCTTTTGACCGTCCGATATACTTAAATTTAATGTCTCATCGTGCCACAATAGATAAAACCTTTGGCTGAAGATTCAAATATCATTCTTTTTTTCTGCAAATATTTTCTGGTGACAAAAGATTCTTTTATATGGTAAAAACGAAATTTTATTGTAAGGTGTGTACGTGTAGTACATTTCTATGTCAGGACAGATGAGGTGACAAATTTACTCCTTGTAATGATTTTATACGGAATTAAAAGAAATGTAATTTTTTTTTACATTCCTATGACGTATTTTTAAAACTTCAGGAAGATTTTTATGTAAATATACATCAGAGTTTTTTTTTAAAGTTTATTATCTCAAGAATACTTGAATGAATAGATATAATTATGAATGCACCCTTAGGTGCAGAGTTTTTCTTCTTCGCTACACTTAAATTATGATGATAAAATGGATGAAAAGAATGTATAATTTTTAATTATTTATAATAACGAACAAAATTCACCATCACAGTCAAAATAAACATAGGTTATGTTGAAGTTTATTTTAAAAATAACAATTATGTTTTTAAATTCTTTATATTTTTCACTTTATTATACTATATAACATGTAATGTTAACTATATATTATAATATATGGAATGCATCTGACGTATATTATCTTCACAGTTTTAGAATACCTGCATTGAAAGATATATAATTATCGGATAGGCAAATTCGTAAGTTTTATACCAAGAAATTTAATGTGACTCAGATTTCTTCAAAATTTCTGCACAACAGGATCGGAAGAATTTTGTTCAAAAATGCTTTTATCCAAGTTATACTGAATAAAAATCATTTTTAGCTCTCAGGCTATCAAAGTCTGAGAGCTAATGTGCCCGCAGGTTCTGTATGTATGTATGTACGTATGTATGTACGTAACGCGATAACTCTTGATAAAAATATTCGATTTGCTTCAATTTTTGTATATAGGTTCATTCTGAAAGCGCATCCCTGATTAGTTTTGGGGGTACATTGGTTAAGTATAAAGGGGGAAACAGGGAGCTAATCCCCCTTAATTTAATTTAGATAAATGGGTTTTTCATGCAGAATTATCCGATTTGCTTCAAATTTTGTACATAAGTTCATTGTGATAAGGCGATTCCCGGATTAGTTTTGGGGTTCATTGGTTAAGTATAAAAGGGGGGTGATGGAGGAATAATCCCTCTTAATTTATTCTCGATTTGTTTATTTTTCGAAGTGCATTATTCTTTGAAATAAATTTATAACATAAATGAGTATAATATACAATTAGCGTGAATAGCCTGTGAGCTCAAAGCTATCAGTATAACTGGGCACTTTTATTTTTATTTAAATATTTTGTCCGTTGTTCTAACTTTATCCTTTGCAGAATTATATTATTTTTCTTAAAATGCACCAAATTTATTTAAAGATGATATTTCCGCCTAATCTACGTAAAGTTATTCCAAAACTGAAATAAAAGTGCATGACAATCTACTTTCTTACAATAAACTTGTAGGATATTTATTGGAACAAAGTAAATCGCGTTGTTTAAGCATGCTGCGTTAATATATATATATATATAAATAGTATATAATTTTATTACTTCGGAAAACCTTGATAGAATGTGACTAAATAATTTCGCAGCACATATGTAGAAAATCACTGATCTACATCAAATAATTCAGGTGAAGATTTTCTGAAATAAGTCTTTACTAATAAAATATCTTAATAAAGATATAAGTTAATTAAAATATTTAAAATGTCACCGAATGGAAAATATTTTTTTCTGATTACTTTCTGAAAGTTTAATTTCCCTAAGGTACTGGTTGCGGATAATATTACAGTATCATTAGTAAAAATTAGTTTATGAAATATTATGACTAATTAAAATTTCTACGCTAATAGGAAATATAAAACGATGTATTTAATCAAATTATTTTCCTTTGGGAGAACTTTTCAATAAATATTTTCGCTAAACTTTAAGAAAACACGGAATTGAAATTAATTAAAATAGTGATGTTTGACATATCTTAATTATGTAATCATATCCGTAAAGGAAATGACAACTAGAATGTTTTTTACGAGTCAATATGGCTTATAGCATCGAGTGAAAATATTTTGATAACATATATTATGCTAAATTTTAATAAGAGGAAAATATATTTATATAGTAATAACTGTGAAAACAATAATACAATTGCAAGCGACGTTGCATCTATTAAGACGAAAACCTATTAAAAATAGTTTCCTTTTAAATAGGTTTTCTTCAGTGTTTTGCGATTCCGTCATCAGGTTTTCTGTCTCATAACATACTTTCTGTATATATTAATCTTAATGTTCTTATTAATGCAAAATAAATTTAATTTCTAACACTTAATTCAGAAAAAAAAATGTTTGGAACGGCAAAAACATAGTCTTCAGTTTTATTCATACAGGAAGATTCATAAAGACTTGTATAATTTCAGCAGTTAACTTAATTCTTTACAGTAAAGCTAATTTAAAGTATTAATTAACGCTTATTTATTTCTATTTAATTTATTATTAATATTTTTTTCTGGTTTAATATATTAGGTACATTTTTGGTATGAAAGTCGGATTAAAATTTATATGTTATATGTCAATTAGGGTACATCTTCCTAAAAATATGAAAAGTATCTTCATTTAAGTCTATCGAAATGAAGATATATTTTAATTTCTACACGGAACCATGAGTTTCATGAAAACGTTCACTAACTGTTTTTGCTTGTTACACAATTTAGATTCGTTCTAAAAAATTATATAAAAGTAAGCTGTGCCGCAGCGCCCACGAGGGAGCGCACCTCGCGTAGGCGACCACCGAACCCAAGTCCTGAAAGACTTTTATCACGCCAGTAGCTTTGTGTCACTAAGGCGCTTCGGCCGGTCAGAGAGCCACTCCCCACTGCGGACCTTCTAATCTTGAACCCACGTGTCTACGACGTAGGCCGTTGCGATACGCGGTGAAACCACGGGGAGTCCCCGCGAGACACTTGGAAACGGACCGGCGTCCCCCAACAGCTTCGGAGCTGGAAACCCAAAAAGGAACCAGGCCCTAGGCCTTAAGTCGGGATGTTCCAACCCGTACTTGCTTTACCACAACTCGAGGAGTGTGAAAACCTTCAGAGGTAGTCTAAAAAGAGATATTGACGATTTCTTTCAAATATATAAATCAATATTTGAAAACTTTATCTGTTTCATAATATATATATATATATATATATATATATATATATATATATATATATATATATATATATATATACATAACAAAATGTTTTATGATGTTGGTTATTGGTTATGATTCTTATTAACACTTTCCAACCTGGTTGAAAAGTGTTTATGACTTCGGTTTGTCTGCCGTATGGCCATCTGTCCGTGCTCTAACTCCCGTAAATATGCTCGGATTGCCCTGCAATTTTTATATGTTATTGTCGTTATCTATAGCATGTTCCCTATTTCAACTGCAGTGTGTAGCACTTATAGTTTTTTTACAGGGACATTCAAAAGAATTCCGTAACATTACGGTCTATGGGGAAAAATCATTTGCGGTTTATTTTAATGATGTTATACAATTTCAAATACATTGTAATTGATATATATCACTGAGATGCATTACAAGAAACTTAATATGGAATAGGGTGTGCATAGCACTTATAGTTATTCTGCAGGAACAGTCAAAAGAATTCCGTTACATTATGTCTATGGAGAAAAATCGTTTGCGGTTTATTTAAATAATGTTTTACAATTTTAAACGCATTGTAATTTATATATATATATATCACTAAGGTGCGTTACAAGAGGCTTACTACAGAATATTGTGTGTATAGCAGTCATCGTTCATTTACAGTGACACACAAAAGAATTCTCTACTGTCTGTTAACAATAATTCCTGGAAGTGCGTTTTAAGTTGCTGAACACGATTCTACATTTAACTTACTTTTTGTCTATTACTTGGTGTGTATAAATCCTGTATTTCATATACAGGGCAGCACAAAAGTTCGCGAACACATTTCCGTTTATTGAAAGAAACTCCAGAAGAAGAATTTTAAACTGTGCTATGCGTTTCCTAACTAAACTATAACTTAGCATCCTATGTAGTATATATACAAATCTATAGATCATATACAGGGCTGAATAAAAGTATTCGTATATTTTGCCGAATATTGTATATGTTGTAAATATATATTGGACATTCCTGAAATTACGTTTTTAAATATGTTATGTGTTTTCCAAATTATTTACTTAGATGTTATCTTTCAGCTTATTAATCGGTAATGATTTGTAAAATTATTTTGGAAGCGTTGGAAAGTGTTACATAATCGGATGATTGACTTGACGCATGATTTTTCGTTCTTGTTTAAATATAATACTACTACGCTAAATGTACAGTCATAAGACGATGCAGATTTTTTTTTTCTTGGGGCCTATTTTGTGATCTATTTTTGAAAAATATAACATTCTGTAACGAACGATGAAAACCAATTACTCAAAATTCAAAATGTTGAACTTTCATTCAATTTCAGTATGTAAACGTAAAATTTCACTATAACATGATTATAGAGAGTAATAAACAAGGAGCTTTGGTGCAGAAAGATTTATTCTGCGACTTTCAGAATTCAAGCATTGATTATCGCTCAGATTATTTATTTATTTATTTATTTTATTTTATTTTATTTTATTTATTTATTTATTTATTTTTATTAGGGGGGGAGGAGGTGGTTTTAAGAAGATTTTTTTAAAAGAAAAAAAGGATCTATGGACAGAATTTATTAAGTAAGGGGTATTCAGAAAGGATGAATTTAAGATTTTTAATATTATGCACTCTGACGCGCATAAATAAAAACTTTCAAGGATATATTTTTTATTTATTCTGAAATTTTTTGTACGTTATATAATTTTTGTATGATAGCACATAGGTAAAAAAAAGATGTATGGACATAATTAATAAAGTAGGAAATATTCATCAAGAAGATGTCTAAAATTGAAAAACTATTTGTTAATCTTATGTACTCTTGTGTGTATAAATAAAAATTTTCAAGTCTATATTTTTTAATCATTCAAGAAAATGCAATTTACGTAATATTTGTTTTGTCGTTTAAAAACGTTTTGTGCGTAATATTAATTCTGTCACTTACTTTATTTTTATGGAAATTATTACCATGATTTTTACTAATTACTAGAGTTACCGTAACATTACAGATATTTCTAAACGATTACATGAAAATAAATGCTGAAATTATTTTCAAGTTACAAGAAATACCTGACGTAAATTTCAATGTCATGATCTGAAAAACCTCAAATATTAATATCATTTTAAGATGCAATATCTAATCTCTATTTATTGCTTACTCATCATACGTAGTATAGGGTAAGTCTTGTAATCATTTTGAAAACAAAATACAAAAAAAATTTGACGGATTTACACGTTTCAGACACTGGAGATTCCGAAAAAATATATTTTTAGAAAAAAAAATTGCCGTCCGTCTGTCTGTGTTTCTGTAAAAGCTCTATCTCCCGAACAAATTAAGATACAGGTTTGAAGTTAGATATGTACTTAGTATGTAAGAATGGAAAGAAGCTTATTGGATTTCACAAACCTCACTTAATCGTTATAATTAGTCTAGAAATATTCGTTCTTATAAAAGGTATATAGAAACGTTCGAAATTGTTTATTTTAAGGAGTGAATATAAAAGACAATAACAAATCATAAATTTTGCATAATGAAAGAAGTCGATCGGATAATTATTTGCCGGATATTTGTAATCCTATTTCCACACTCTTCTATTTTTCATGACCCTGTATTTTATTCAAATTTCAGTTCAAAGATATATTTTAATTGGAAATGAGACGCTTAATCCGACGCAGTAAGCCGTTAGTTAAAAGGATTATCAATTTTGGAGTTATAAGGATGTTTCTTTTATGCAATTCAGTAATAGAGCATTTAAAGTTGATGACGTCATCAAGCTACGATTTTATTCGAATATCAATGCATTTTTTAAATAGTTTACACACGTTTTATTTTCATTTTTTATATTATGCGTATCCATGATGGGTAAGTATTACGGTGGCCCCCAACAACTAGTCTTATATGTATACATATAAGTAAAATGTCACTTCAAAATTTCAAACAACCTTAAAGAAAAATAACTTTCTCTCACGCTTCACAACTTTGAAAATACAGCATTTTTCTTTCGAATTACATGGTATGGTAATATCAGAGATTATGGGGTAATAACATATAGTACTTAATCTGGCTTTTTTTAGCTTTCTATTTCCTAACGGGAAAGTTTTTATGGTATCTTTAACACTTTTTTAAGTAGATTTTTGTGTGATTTGTTTTGAAAATTAGTCTTTTAACAACTTCCGTTCTACATCGTGTTATCAGTTAATGAATTCCGGATTGAATACTTTTCTGTGAAACACTAGCTTTAACTTTTATTTTACGGAAATTTTAAATTTGCGTATTCCATTTTCTTTGGACATATAGCAAAGCATGATATGATTTTTATAGATAAAACCAACATTTTAAAGTAATAAAAAAAAAGAAAAAAAAAAAGATGTTCATTAGTTTTATGTATGAAACATTTTTTTTTACACCCAAACTGAGATACTTCGAAGATTGATACTTTTATAGAATATTATTCGATATATATATCGAATATTATATTCGATACTTTTTATAGAAAAAAATGTTCCTTATTATGAAAAATTAGAATTTAAAAATAAATAATTCAAATATGCTTTGTTATTTAGTGAATGCGAAATTCGGATCGCACTTTCGGCAGGTGGTTTTTCTTTAAAGATAGATAACAAAACATATCATTGGCTTTACGTTTGCACTTGTTTTAATGTCAGACTGAGATATTTTGAAATGCTGATGCGAAAAAGTATATTTTCAACTAGGGTAATTTAAATTTCTAGAAAATAATTAAAAAGTACTATTTTCTCTGGCAAATGGAAACTTTGTATGGTAAATTCGGCAGTACAAACATATTTTTAATAAAGAAAACAAATCATCCGCTTGCAATTGTTTTACAATCAGACTGAGATATTTTGTTATAATAATCGGAAAATCTCTTGAGTTATGGAAATGATAATTCAGAAAATAATTAAAATGTACTAATTTCTCCAGAAAATGGAAACTTGGTATCGTTAATTCGGCAGCTAAAAATCATTTTTAAGGTAAATGAAAAAAACAAATTATCATTGGTTTTCTGTTAGCAAATTTTTTAATGTCATAATGCAGAACATGTTTTAGATATCGCGTCTTCGAAATATAAACGTTTGATTTATAGAAGTGCAATTACATTTTAACTGAAATCAGTTTCCTTTAGAATAAATTCCATCATAAAATAATAAAGACGACCAATAGTCACGTTTTTCATTAACCATAGTGTTAAATATGGATTTCCATTGAGCATATTCCGCAGAGACAAACGACAACCAGTATTTTAGTAAAAAAAAAAAATGTTTTATTTCAAGGCAAGAATTTTGTTTTCAGTAATGCTGTTATAAAATACTGTTGGAAGTTTGTCCCTACATTAATCAGGCTCTGCGTCTATGCATGAAAGTTCAGCTTTTTTACAGGGTGACAATTAGTGAACTATATCAAATAAAACGTAAATTATTTAAAAACTACTGAGTGCACAAACTTTATTCAACATGTAAACGTCACTACAGATATTCGGATTTAGGTTATGACACGTTCGATGCGGCTGCCATAATTGGCTATGATGTGGCGCAGACGAATAGCAAAATTCTGCATGACCCGCTGAAGTGTCTGAACATCGATGATGTCGGTGACCTTCTGAATGGTGGTTTTCAGCTCAGCAATGGTTTTGGGGTTATTTCTGTACACATTGTCTATAATGTAGCCCCACAAAAATGTGTCACATGTCTTCAGATCCGGAGAATATGGCGGTCAAGCGAGTCCCATTCCAGTGGCTTCTGGGTACCCCAGAGCCAGAATGCGGTCCCCAAAGTGATCCTCCAGGACATCAAACACTTTCTTGGTTCGATGGGGTCGAACCGACATTGCCAACACTGTCATCACAAGCACTATCAGTTCTCTCAAACTTGCGAATCAAACTCTTGATTGTTAGCACACTTGGACCGGTTGTCTTCAGCTTGTACTCGGTCGCAAACTGCATTTGAGCCACAATCGGGTTGTTATTGTGTGCATAGTAGGCCTTTACAAGCGATATACACCCAGGCACGCTGTACCGTGACATTTTCCCTTACAAATGGCCGACAACAACAAGTTGCGCGCGCATGCGCATACAAATTCCCATCATGCCCTGTGGCCAACCACGAAGTTTGAACGTCATCACGCAAACCGTTCAGAAGTTATGATGGTTTAATTTCATATAGTTCAATAATTGTCACCCTGTACAGTGACCATTTGGAAATTCTAAGAAAGTGAATATTTACAAAATTAAAAAAAATAGTTCTCATTTTCTGTAGAAAAGTAGATGAAGACTAAATGATTCCCGTCAAAGAAAACAAAAATTACTCCTCCCAACATACTCTTCTGGGGCTAAGTTTGTACTGGCCACTTTTGACACCATTGCCAAAATCAGGCAAAGACAATTTTCCCACCTTGAAAATCCTAACAAAATTTGTGGCACTAAGTATTTTTAACTTATTCGATTTCTCCAAGTGCATCATTTATATTTATTTTAGTCTCGTAATTCAAAATTTGTTACATAGTTGTCAACGTACCAGTTTTAAAAGAATCAGATATACATATTTTGAACTTTTGTTTAAACGTAGGGGAGATGGGGGATGAATGGGGCATTTTAACAAAAATATTTATTTTAAATATATTTTTTATTATCAATATTATATATCACATTTCATACATTAAATGTTTGACTACATCATATGCACAATATCTATTCAATGTTATTATTATACAGATATATATTATGAAATTTAAAAAAAGTTCCTCTCTGTCCCAATCATCCCCACTGCAGGGATGAATGGGATACAAATATTTTCCTCCCTGTATTCAATGTTAAGGACTCAAAGCTGACAAAAATGCCTCCTTGGCAAAAGCTGAGAGATTATAAATTGTAATATGATCTCCAGGATTAATTGTCAGCCAATAATCTTGGACTCATCTCAACTTTGTCTTAAAAGGACCATAAACAAATGTATTCAATGGCTGAAGAGGATGGCTACAATGAGGATGTAATGTTAAAAAAATAATTACCATAAATTATTAATTTATCAACCTGTATAACATTATTTAGTTAATAAATATATTTTTCAGCATCCTCTAGGGATGAATGAGACAGTCCCATTCATCCCCATTTGAAATGTCCCAATCATCCCAATGATGCATATTCAATTGTTAGCCACTTTGTCTCAAAAATTATTCTGTCACAATGGTTAATATTCATTCATTTTAATTACCAATATTGAGCCTTTAAATAAAAAACTACAACATATCTTAATTGTTTATATTGCATAAGATATTTATGTAACATCAAATGTAAAAAAAAATACTTTTGAGCAGAGATTGCAGGAAATACAAATTTGAGGGAAAATGAAAGCAGCCGAGTGGTCTTGCTTTTGGTTCTGAAGCACACTATGGTAGTGAAATCTATGAGCATAGGACGCAACTAAAAAGAAATGTTTATTGCCTGAAATATTCAGAACGTCCCATGCATCCCTTGTCCCATTCATCCCCCATCTCCCCTATATATATTTTTTGACTTTAGTATAGTAGTTATATGTTTTTAAGTCCTAGTTATACGGTTGGAAATATTTATCTAACTTAAAAAAAAGTCTGAAGCCAAGCACATATGGTGCTGTACATATATAACGTTATCATCTTTTTGGTAATTTTGAACCACTCCCCCCTCCCTTACGATATCATACGTTAACATCCCTCGAAACCCCACCCTCTTCTAATGATATCGTTATCAATATCTGATTTTTATTATTTTTTTCAGTTTTATACAGATATAGTTATATATTTTTTATTCGCATACTCTAATGATTCAAATGCAGTGAAGAAGCCAATAATATTTCAACATTATATATGAAAGAACTTTATATTAAAAACCACTTAATAGAAATAGTTACTATTTAAAAGTATAAAATAACATATTTTAGTTACATGGTGCATTCAACAGTAATATTCATAATGTCTTTTGCACTTGCCCCCTGCACGGGGATGGGGCAAGCAGAACTTCGTATCAACAAAACAGATGGACGACATTCTTTCTCTTTTCTGTACTAGTAAACAAAACAAGTATCACTTCAAACATACTTGGTTTCTCCAACAGCGGATTATTTGCGCATACACATATGGCAGAAGAATAGGGATGCCATACAAAAATGTAATAATTATTTAATGATTTTAATAATAACTTTGTATTTTCATAAATATATATATTTTGATGTAACCAAAAAGTTATATATAGACGAACGAAAAAGTTATACATAATTGAAAAGTGTTTATGAATTTGGTTTGTCTCTCTGCCTGTGCTCTAACTCTTGTAAATATTCTCGGATTGCATGTGATTTTTATATGCTATTGAGTTTTGCTAGAGAAAGTTCGTTATTGAAAAAAAAGTGCAAAGCCTTTTTAGTTCGTTTACAGAGACACACAAAAAAATTCGAATCTTTGCGGGAAAACAGTTTGCAGTTCAACTTTTTGATGTTCCGATATTTAAAACATAATGAGATTGATATGCATCACTGAGGTATATACTACAGCAAGATTTCTCAGATGTATAGAGGAAGTAACATTTATAAATCCCTTACAAGGACGCACAAAAAAATTCGGCTATAATGTCATACACTCACGCAAGTTTTTTTTTTTTTTAAATCCGTTATAAAAAGGAAAAAATTCGGCAAATTTAGGGGATTTTTTCCTTTAATGGCAACCTAGCTGTTGCATTAAGTTCTTCACTTTTCGCGGGCTTGAAAATCGTGCCCACCAAAAAGTCAACAAAAATCGCTGCATGAGTGTAAAGCATCTGTTCCAAAAATTCTATTCCATTACGACATATTGGGAAAATTCGTTTGCGGTGCATTTCAATAATGTTATGAAACTTCAGACATAACGAAATTTAAAAGAATCACTAACGTGTCTTACAAAATAGTTTCTGCAGATTATGGAGTGCGTAACAGTTTTCGTTGATTTATAGAGATGCGCAAAATAATTCAGTTGAAGGACTGACGACATTTTCAGCTGTGGTATGCATTTTTAAACATCTAATTTTTAGTGTATTAAGTGGCGTGTATAAATTCTATAGCTCATATACAAGGCTCTGTATAAATTCTATAGGTAATATACAAGGCTCCACAAAAGAATTCGCATACATTATTGAATATGGACAACAATTGATGAAAATGTATCTTTACCGCGGTATGTGTTTTTAGCATGCCTATTTAGTTATTTCATTGGGATGGAAAAATGAAATTTCTTTATAACAGCCCGTTAGTGGTGTAAAATGTTTTATAATCTAAGTCTGATGCGTGATTTTTTAAACATATTGTTAAATAAAATGTCCTTAACAATTAAAGTCAGCATTTGACCTGCCAAAATACATTAAACGCATTCAGTTTTTTACTCACTTCATTTTTATATAAGTATGGAAGAAAATATTCCAGTCAAGAAAAATTGATTCTTTTAAAATAATTTATAGAGAATTGTCCAAAGATACATGATTTTCCAAAAACAAAGCTATCATGAAATGAAAAATAATAATTTGTTTTCAATGCTAAATACACGCAGTGCACAATCTTTTTTGAGGACAAGAAAAATAATATTTATGCGGGAATAAAAATCACGGTTATATATATATATATATATATATATATATATCATCATCATCATCATCATCATCAACCGTTTTCAATCCACTGCTGGATGTAGGTCTCCCCCAGATTTTTCCATTGTTGCCTGTCTAGTGCTTTAGTCATCCAATTAACACCGGCCACTTTTCTGATTTCGTCACTCCATCTTACTTGAGGTCGTCTTCTTGGTCGTTTTACATCTCATATATATATATATATATATATTAAGGAATGTAGATTTAAATTATTTTTTCTTCTTAAGTTCTTACATTTAAGTACCTATCGAAATTTTATTTTCCTGGACTCGAAATGCCATGATTTTAATTTTAATTTTAATGCCTGAGGAAGACAACTCGGCTGAGGGCGAACCCAGCCGTTGAGCGTTTAATGTCTTCCCCGGCTAGCTCCTCGGCACGCAGGGATTAAACGTGACAGTACAAGCTTCGCCAATGGCTGGTCTTACCGGGCAAAGCCCCACGCGACAGGTGGCAGGAACTAAAGACATACAAATAATAATAATAATAATAATAATACAGGGTCTGTCGCTGGAACCAGCGTTCCTACGCGACAAGGAGCGACAGACAGGGTGGACGAGGTCCACAGGTGCGCCTGCACCAGTTGTGCAGTCCGCTAATTTAGTAGAAGGGTGCAGTTCTTAGGTAAGACTGTACCAATTGTACAGTTCGTAAATGACGGCACTTGAGATGTAGGTGCCAGTGTGAGATTCCTACGCGACAAGGAGCGCCACACAATTGCGCTGGAACCCTCACACTGGATGGAGACTGGATGCACTTCGTGTTAGAGGTGACGATACGTTGCTTGCTGACCAAACTTGCGGTTCCCGAAAAGAATAAATTAATTAATGGGGACTCAGCCCCTGCTAGGAAGAGAACATTACTTGTGGATGAGAGAAACAATTAAGCTGCAAAATAGCTAAATGGAGAAAGCTAAGCAGATAAAAATGATGGAATGATTACATTAATGACTAAAATAAGCGAGTTATTATTATTAATTTATGGAGAAAGAAAACTGCTTTGAATGATTAAGTTATGTTAGATAGGTGTGTTAGTAATTTGTAAATTTCTGAAAGTTTATGAGTTAAGATGGGACGCGTAATTATGTTCAGCAGCCAAGAAGGAGGTGGGTTAGAAGGAGCAGGCCTAAGATGACAAGCAACAGTCAGTGGGCAGGAGAAGTAATAATGCATGGGGGTACCACTATCGCCGCACTCGCACACACTGGTTCGTGAGATTTTAAATTTGAAAAGGTAATTTTTAAAAGGGCCATGCCCGGATAAGAAAGCACTTGTATAAGGAGTGAGGTTAAGTAGCTCTCTGGAAACTTTTGGAATTAGGTTGTAAATGTGTCTACCTTTTGCGGAGGTGTCCCAGTAGATTTGCCAGTTGAGGAGTATTTTAGATTGGAGTTTTCTTCGAATAAAAGATGGGGGTACCGGAAGAGAGAAGTCTATTGATTGGCGTTTGGTGGCTTCTTTTGCAAGGCTGTCCGCCAGCTCATTGCCTGCGATACCAATGTGTGCAGTGACGTGGCCAGGGGTAACTTTTTTGTACAGTTGGTGAAGTTTGATTTTAATTTCCAGTATGAGAGGGTGTTTTGTCCGTAGGGTAAAAATTGCTTGAACTCCAGAAAGACTATCACTGAAAATTTTAAAATTTTCCTGCCTGGGGGAGGCAGCAATCCATTACAAAGCCTTCAGAATTGCAAACAGTTCATCTTGATATACTGAGTTATCGTCTCCAATTCTGGAGGCCCACTCATAGGTCGGCACACCATTTACCATGGCGCAGAAGGCTGCGGCCACGCCAGTTTCAGTGCGCGACCCATCAGTGTAGATGGTTGGATGCTGAGAGGGTCTGTGACTGTTCTTGGCGATGCATACCTGTAATTGTGATGTCTCCTCCGCGGGGTGCAGGTGCCAACTTGGAACTTTTCTCTGTATTATTGTTTTTGGGAAGTGTAGCGTAGTAGTGGGTTCATATTCTAGGTGTTGGATTCCGTTTTTCTGGTGCTCGTATTCTAGTGATATTAGGATTGGAGGGATCCCCGTTAGTACTGTGAGTGCGTCCGTTGAGATTGCCCTATACCCTCTCACCATTTGCAGCAAGAACATCCTTTGGATCGAAACCAACTTTTCCTTGACTGCCTTGGAGAGATTTCCTCCCCAGACGCCCACACAGTAAAAGAGGATCCGTTCTATGATTGCGTGGTACCAGATTTTTAACATTGCAGGTTTAATTCCCCAAGACTTAGAAGTTAATCTGCGTGCATTGTGTTGGTACTTAGTTAGTTTTGTCTTGAGGGTGTTGATGTGTTCCGTCCAGCTCCTCTGTTCGTCTATGACGATTCCTAGTAATTTAAGGTGTGTGACATGTGAAACGCTTTTCCCATAAATTCTCATTATGGGTTTGCGCTTAAGCTTCTTGGGTTTTGCGAATGTTAGGGATTATGTTTTGTCTGTAGAGAGCTGGAGGTGGAGACGTTCCAAGGGTTGACAAAAGACCGGGAGAGCACGAGCTGCCGAGTTTTCCAGGTCCAAACGCCTACGGCCCGAGAATACAAAACTGAAGTCGTCTGCAAATGCATATAGAATGAAGCCTACTCTTTCTAGTTCTAAAAAGATGACATTTGCAATAATTAACCAGAGACCTGGCACAAGGCAATACCCCTGTGGTCATCCTTTCTGTATATTGTGGGATGAGGAGTCTGCTCCCCAATTTATTAAAATGCTTCTATCGCTGAGGTAGGAGGCGATGACTCAAGCTATTTTGGTCGGGCAATGAATATCAATTAGTTGAAGTAGGATGTCCCGCCACTCCACGTTATCAAAAGCACCTTTGATATCGAGGGAGACGAGTGAGGTATAGTTGCCTTCCTCTATACTTTGTGTGTATGTGGAAATAATGTCAAATAGGGCCTTGTCACAGGACCGACCCTCTCTGAACCCATACTGTCTGTGATGGAGTAGGTTGTTGCTTTCCAGAAAATGAACCAATCGGGTGACTATTAGTTTCTCTAGGAGTTTACCTAGAGTCGGAAGCAAGCAAATTGGACGGTAAGATGTGGGTTCAGAGGCATCCTTTCCCTGTTTGAGGAAGTATACCACTTCACCCTGTCTCAAAGTGTGCGGGAAGTAGTTGTGCTGTAGCACATATTGGCCTAACTGGGGAATACACCGGGAATAATTTTGTGTGTTAGTTTTAGAATTTTGAAATCTACGCAGTCTGGGCCGGGAGCTTTCTTATCGTTTAATGTTCTTAGCGCATGTGCTATTTCTGATTTGGAAAAAGGTTTGTCTGGTGGTGAGTCAAAATGAAGATCTGAGTTGTCTACATTTGGATATTGCGAAGGGCCGAAAAGGGTTGTTGTGAGGTGCTCCATATTATGCTGTCTGGATGATCTGTTTGGCGGCAGTTCGAGCTTGATTTCATCAGGCGTGAAAAACTTACCTGTGAAGAATTTTTGAGCTGTGTCGAAAGGGTCTGTTTGGTTGCTACAGAATTAACTCCAGGCCGTGTTCCTTGCATCTAGTACACTGCGTTTAAATTTAGCCGAAAGGTGTTTGTAATTGGCACTGAGGGTGCAATAGTATTCTGTGTCGTGATCCGTGTTTCTAAGATTTCGAAGTTTTTTCCTTAGTGCCATGAGATGATTACGTTTAGTTTTTAGTTCGGAGGTCCAAAATGAGAAGATTGGTGATCTGCGAGTGTTCTTTAGTCTAAAGGACGCGCGCGCTGCATTTTGCATTGTTTCAATTAATTTAGAAATATTACTATTTAATTGTTATTTAAATTTAAGACCAATTAAGTATAACTAAGACTATAAAGGTAAAGAAGCTAAGCTTTTGGCCTTGCACTGTTAAAAAGACAAATGTTTCTTTAAGCTAGAAAAATATAATATTTACAATATACAACAGCTTCTTCTGAGCGGTTCTGCGTCAATTCGTCGCACACAATTCATAACGGAACAATTCATCGCGCACAAGTCATCCCAGCGTCAATTCGCCGTGGTGTCAATTCGTCTCAACTTCAATTCGTCGGAACGAAAATGGTTTTGAAGGCTATGATGATAAAATAAAGATAACTCAGTAAAATTATTTAATGATAATTAGTTTTTTAGATATAGAGAAATATAACTAACAATTTACAGACGATTTTTAGAGGAATATTTTTTATATGTGATTTTTGGCAATTTCCCTTTCAAAAGCATTTTCGTTGCGACGAATTAACACCACGACGAATTGACGATGCGGTGAGTTGTCGCCGCGAGAAATTGACGCTGCGATAAGTTGTATGCGAAGAATTGTGCGCGACGAATTGACGCGACACTCTTCCGAGCTATCCATATTCTGAAAAGCGTTCTTCATCTTTAGAAATCTCAATAACCAATATTTTTTCGAGATTTAAAGTAGCATTACACTTTTTACTTACCCATCATACGTAATATAGGGTAAATCTTGTAATCGTTTTGAAAATCGAAATTTTTTTTTGACGGATTTATACGTTTCAGACACTGGAGATTCCGAAAAACATATTTTTAGAAAAAAAATTTTGCCGTCCGTCTGTGTGTCTGTGTGTCTGTGTGTGTGTCTGTAAACGCTCTATCTCCCGAACAAATTGAGATAGAGACTTGCAATTTGGTATGTACTTAGTATGTAATAATGGGAAGAAGCCTATTTCATTTCAATAACCTCGATTAACCGGAACATTTTTTTTCGGACTCTCGAAATATTCGTTCTGATGAAAGGTACATAAAAATTTTCGAAATTGTTTATTTTAAGGAGTAAATATAAAAGACAATAAAAAAACATAAATTTTGCATAAAACATGAAGTCGATCGGATAATTAGTTGCCGAGATATTTGTAATCCTATTTTCCACACTCTTCGATTTTCATGACCCTGTATTTCATCCAAATTTCACTTCAAATATATATTTTAATTGGAAATTTGACGCTTAATCAGATGCAATAAACCGATAGTTAATAGGATTATTATTTTTGTAGTTATAAGGATGTTTCTTTCAAGCAATTCAGTAATCGAGCCTTTAAAGTTTATGACGTCATCAATCCACGATTTTATTTGAATTGCAAATGCATTTTATAAGTAGTTTACACATTTTTATTTTAATATTTTACATTATGCATATCCATGATTGGTAAGGATTACGGTGGCCCCCAACGACTAGTTTCCCCGTGTAACTGATTTTGGGAACATTTCTGAGTAGTTATATATTGTATTAATCAGTTTTTAGGATACTATCGATTATCAAATAAAATTTTCAGCTTCGTAAATGAATTTATACATGCTAAAGTAACAAAATAATTACAATTTTAATGCTAATACCATAGCTGTTAACTTATCATGTTTGTCTGTAAAACATGTTTGCTGAATATGTTTACTTTAGAAATGATGGCATCCGAAAAACCCATATTCCTGTTTGAGAAAATAATTTAATACACTACAAAAACTTCTCAGAAACGATTCCGAAAATCAATGACAGCAAAGGAAAATATGTTTATATATATATATATATATATATATATATATATATATATATTTTAATCTCGAAAATATACTTGTTTTTGAGGTTTCTATAAATAAAGCCTAATTTTCGAAATCATGGGTAACTCGGAATTGGTTATTGTATATTTTGCTTCGTGGTTATTTTATATTTTCCATAGATTAAATAATATTTATCTTATTTACAGTGTGTGCATGCTGTTTTTACTTTTTAGTTGCTCACGGGCTATCAAAGCTTAAGATCTAATGTGCATGCAGGTTCTGTATATACATACGTAATATGTATGTACATATAAAATTTTGCCTTCAAATTTTGTAAATAGGTTTATTCTGAGAAGACGCTTGCCTGATTAGTTTTGGGGGTTCATTGGTTAAGAATAAAAATGGGAACGAGGGGTTAATCCTCTCTTGATTTAGATAAATGAGTTTTTCATGCAGAATTATCCGATATTCTTCAAAATTTGTATATTGGCTCATTTTGATAAGGTGCTTCCCTGATTAGTTTTGAGGGTGCATTGGTTAAGTATAAAGAGTGGAGAACGGTGGGCTAATCCCCCTTAATATATTGCTGATTTCTCTATTTTTCGAGGGGCATTTTTCTTTGAAATAAAAGTATAATATACAATAAGTGTGAATACCCTGTGAGCTCAATGACATCAGTTTAACTGGTTACTTTTCTTTTTGTAAATAAATTATGATGTATTTGTAAATTTAACAAGTATGCATAATTTCTTCAGAAACGTTTTTTGCATTGTTTTCTACATCATTTACTCTTTAAAGAGATGTTGTTATTCACTTTGCATAAGAAATATAAGCCTTTAAAAAGGTTATTTTGATCTCAGTTTTTATCTGAAGCAATTTCTCCACAAGAACATTTATTTCTCCATTAAGCATCCAAAGAAACACATATGATGGATGACATGAATAACATATTTCATATCAACAATGAAATGTTTTTAAACGCAGTTCATATCTAAGAAGAGATTTATGGACTTAAAATAGTTTGAAAAATGTTGTCATAAAAAGCCATTTATTTAAAGACGGCAGTTGCTTGAATATTCTTTTTATTTACGCTACGAATAGTTTTCTTCGACTTTAAAAAATGACGTTCTTTTAACCAAAATATATTTTATGAATGCAGTTAAGTTTGATAAAGGTTAAAAATGCTGGTTTTTATATAGAAAAAAAAATAAGAATGGAAAATTTTAATAAATCACACACAGTCTTAAATAAAGCAACTTTCTAAAAAATAATTTTCACATTAAGTAATTATGAAAATTGCACCTGACAATTACTTACATCATGTAATAAAAAAAAATAAATTAATAATAATCTTTTTAACCCCTTCGCGGCGAGCGTCCTTTACAGCATTTTTAATCTTTTACCACCTGTTTTTTAAAACAGAAATTTTCGCCTAATTGAATCGCAGAAATGCTAGGATTACATAAAGCAAAGCTTACAATAAAGAATAACTGGTGGGAATAATCGAGGATTCTGAGCATCTTATGCGTCACGAATACGTGTCACTCGTCTCCAAGGGGTTAATAAAAAAGATTTTCAGCAAAATATTATATATATATATATATATTGAAACATGCTTTTCAACGAAAGAAATATTTAAAAGCTAAAGAATTAATAAATTTCATTGAATTATAAGGCATGAATCATTCTTGCAAGGCTAAAATATTCTTTAAGCTAAAATTAATAATGCAATAGCAGAACAGCCTTTTTTCTTATAGGATATTGGTTACACCAAACTTACCTTCCAAGTTTAAACGACTTAATCTTGGAACAATGGAACAATGTAGTTAACAGCGATGGAATATCTTGTTTCGTGCCAACTGAACTTGTACTGAAGAATTAATTTGACTTTGGAGGCAAATGAGAGACATGAGAAATTTAAAGAGTTAAAAATTAAATATTAAATAAAAGTAATTAGAAATATAAATAAAATATAAGTATAACAAAAAAGTAAAAAAAAAATAAGTAAATAAGAAGTGTCCATTAGATAAAGAAATGACCGACGAAACTTACCGAGGGTCGAACCCATTTCAAAAAAGAAAAAAAAAAGACTCATTTCACAGGCTATACATTAAGTTTAAAAATTACAAAAAATAATAACATTAAATAGAATATTCTAAGGATTTTTTAAGTAAATACGAGACAAAAGACTAGATAAAAAAATAAGTGTAAAAGAGAGAGAGAGGAAAACTCAAACTACAACAATAATATAAACAAGAACGAAAAATGATGCATCAAGCATAGATTATGAAACACTTTCCAACACAACCAGAAAACTGTAAAGAAACTTCACCGTTAAATAAGGTGAAAGGAGATATGTAAGTAAACAGTTTAGAAAACACACAACACATTGAAAAATAGTTTTCGAAATTACCTTCCAATGTCAAAAAAGTAGTTGAATTATTTTTTGCAACCCTGTATATGATAAATAGATATGGATATATAGTATGATAAAATTTAGCTCAGTTAGAATATTCACATTTAGCAATTTTCGCGAATTGGTGGAAATGCACTCGAAATGTTTTGTACAGCCCTGCACATTATCTGAAGACTTTTGTGCACACCACCTATTAAGCAAAAGGCAACTTAAAACTCACTTGCAGCAATTACCAAACGTAAACGTCAATGTATCTTTTTTTCGTAGCCTTCATTATGTTTGAAATAGTGAAATGTCACTAAACTACACTGCAGACGATTTTTCCCCATATAACGATGTGTGAAAGAATTCTTTTGTTTGACCCTATAAATGAATAATAAATTATTTGCACCCCATATCCTACAAAAAGCTTGTTTTAATGCGCTTCATAATTATATATCAATTTTATTATGTTTTAAATGTGCTTGAACCGATTATTCCCCAGTGACTGTAATATAACGGAATAGTATTTTTACTGTTCCTGTAAAAATACTATATGTGCTACACGCTTCAGTTGAAATAGGGAACATGCTATAGATAACGACAAAAACATATAAAAATTTCAAAGCAATCTGAGCATATGTTTGGGAGTTAGAGCACTAGTTCTACACACTTATGTTGTAATAGGAAACATGCTATGGTAAACAACACTAACATACAAAAATTGCAGGACAATCGAAACATTTTTACGGGAGTTAAAGCATGGACAGATGGACAGACAAACTGAAGTCATAAACATTTTTTAACTATGTTGGAAAGTGTTAAAAAGAGTAAAGAAAGGGCGTTAACGATAATGGAATTATCTAGTATTAAATATAATTATCTACAAATTATGTCTTTTATTTGTGGCATCATGAAAATTATTTAACGTAATAACCTCAATATTGAGCATATTCAGGACGAGATCTTTAGATTCTGAACTATCAGCACCACGAAAGAAGACCGCCCACATCGATGGGATACAGTACTTTGAGCTAAGTCCTCAAAACCTTTACATGTGTCGTTGGTTACTCTGTGTGTGGCGGAGAAGGGGTGAGGCACTTAGACAGATGGTAACTCATGGTAAGCGGAGGAAATTGAGTATCAGTTTATCATATTTTATTTTTTATAACTCTACAAAATTAATTTTAGTCAAACACAATCACATAATTGAGTTGCTATATTCGTTATCTAACATTCCACTCTCCTAGCTATCCATTATTTAACTTCCTATATTACTACATGGAACATTAGATAAACATCAATATAATCAGTTTTTATACATTATTTTATGGATTTTCTTTAACACATATTTGACCATAAAAATTAGCATGCAGCGTCATAATTTTACGGGTATAGTACACAATTACGTCCTTTCTGACAATTGGGTGCTAAAATATATTTTACCATTTTTTAGTATCGTTTTCAATAAGGACAAATACTTTAAATATGATGAAAATATTTCTAATTGAATGTTTTAAAATAAATCGGTAAAAACGTTTATAATTTAAAAATCTTAAAGTCTGCATAAGTAATTTTTCGATAAATGGCAACAATTCCTCCAACTTACATCCATATATATTATAAATTAAAATAACCAACTCATTTGTCTATTTTTTTACGGACTGCTAGGAATAAGATATATCTTTATAACAATACTAAACCATGTTTATCAATTTCAGTAAAACTAAAAATTAAACTAAATTAAAATATAACTGTAAAGCATTGTTTTACGGTTGATTTCATTTTAGAAATCCTCTTTTTTTAAATCACTTCGTTGTATCTATCAGTAAATAACAGAAATCTTTTTACCATGATAACGTTTAAATTCTGAACCAATTAGAATTAAATTGGGACAAAGTACTGTGTTCCAAGTATCTGGAATGTAATCATTAAACAAGTGTTTACCTGCTTTATATGTTATCGAACTGTATTACAGAATGTTCGTTGTTGAAAACGAAGTATGCAGAGTTTATAGTTCGTTTACATTGAGACACCAAAATAATTCCTTTACATTACGATCTATGTGTAAAAATCTTTTCCAGTGCTTGTTAATGATATTACATTCAAATCCTACTGGCGATTTATTAATACATGTTAAAAAATCTACAATTGTCATAAGGTTTTTAGAAGTGGTTTACTTTCTTAAGCGAGACATCTAAAAAACTTTCAGTAGTATGCCTTAAATGGTATGAATTGAAACCTCAGTTTAAGCGTTGTAAATATATTATAACCAATAGGCGATTTTGTAACTATGATTTCAACAAATATTTATTAAATTGACCTAATTGGCGCACACACATTGATTTACAATTGTTAAACCAAATTTTAAATATTCCTTCAAATTATCTTTCTTGCCAAAATAGAAAATTTACAAGAATGCCCAATTTTATTTAAATTGAATTAAATCTGATATATGTACGGTACTATAAAAAATAATACCACGTATTAATTATGCTAAAATTAATCGTAAATAATTATCTATACATACCAATCGATTGCATACCTATGTCTGAGTACTAATGACCATACGTACAAATGTCTACTAATTACTGCTATGCAAAAGTTATGCTTCGAGTATCCTCTATGTAGTAATAATTGTAGCAACTTTAAATTTTCAAATAGTAACACCCATTTTTTACACCATATTGGATTTCTTTGGATCAGGGCATTTAGAAAAAAATATATAGTTTATGCTATATTATATTTTAAATATTAATAAAGTTATATGAATTTATAGTTTGAGGAGGCTATTATTAAATCCACGTGATTAACTTTAATTTATTTCTTCACCAAAAAATCATCCGATTGACATTTAATTTTTTTAATGATATAAAATGAAGAGCCCCAAAAATATTCCATACTTATTTCTATTCAAAAACATTTTATAATTAAGGAGATTATTAAAAAGTTCATATTAAATAAATTATGAATCATGTCCTACATTAACTTTTGCATAAAACGAAACATAATCGTCACCAACATGGATGTGTATGATTACTTCTCATTCGATTCATTGGTTTTCAAGAGATAAACAAAAGTTACTTTTCGACACGGTCTAAGAGCAACGCCCCCTAGATAAGAAAGCCGTGACACTCGTCAAGAAAAAGTCATATCAAGCAGGCAAAACAAAGAAAAAAATTCGAACAACTTGCATGTTTCGATTTCATTAGCTCATAGGATTAATAATTATTATTTACGACTAATAGTTAATAATTGCGCGAGCCATCGAAATCGAAACATTCAAGTTGTTCGAATTCTGTTCTTTGTTTTGCCTGCTTGGTATGACGTTTTCGTGACGCGTGTCACGGCTTTCTTATTTAGGGGGCGTTGCTAAGAGCCGTCCTTTGGTATGAAAGGTGCACAGACACAAAATCGTAAGAACATTAGGGCACGTTTTAGGATAAAGACATTTTCTACAGTTCTCTTTCGTATACAGCAAAAATACATTGTATTTAAAATTACTGTGCAATTGTACTGTTTTTTATTGAAATATTATCGGCACTTTTTCTTGAAAAATCAAAATGTATACATAAACCCTAGCACATTTCCGTTTATAACTCTATGAAAATTTATCAAAATATAAATAAACTATAGCTCTTTGCTTCTTGATCCACGCAATTCAAATATATTATCAAAAGTGGGTGTTACCATTTGCAAAATGTGAAATTTTTAATATACAGACAATTCCCAAAGCGAAATTTGTGAACAGTGTTTAATAGTGGACATTATTTCTACTCGATTATAAGCCTGTCTTTTTTATGCGGTTAATTTCAGAAGAATTATTGGTGTCTGATCAGTTTATTTTTTCCAGGAATACACCTTAAACAAGAAAATAAAGCAATCAACTTTGTCAACAGAGGCAGATGGACTTACTTATTATCGTGTTCTACGTTTAATAAAATATTTTTTGTAAATAAATCTATATACTTACTTTATCGAAGTGAAATATTTCTGAAAAAACTTATTTATAACATTTTGTATACAAAATGTTGATCTCTGATACTTCTTTACAAATAGTAGTCTGCATTAGAATTTTATGCATTTGTCGGTGCTAAATAGGAAAATGAAGTCTGTTTTTTCCTCCATGGAAGACCTTTTTGTTATACAACCTTGAACATAGGCGGCCGTCTTGATACTAACATTGTCACAAAATTTTAAATTTTCGATGTGAACACACAAATTTGACACTATATTTGGATTATTGTAATCATCGGGAAATCATTCGGTACAGCAGTTTAAAATTTGTAAAATTTGGAATTACAAATATTAAATTCCTTTTTCAGCAAATGTAGTCCAAGGGTCAATGTAAGTAATCTTTTAAGCATACTTCAGAAGTACTTGGCGGAATGAGTTTTAATTTTGGATGCGCGTAGTTAAAGTTTTCAGACATTGATTTCGAATAAAATGTTCATAGTTACATTTTTTTCTTTTCGAATGTTAATTTCCTAATGTATATCTTTGAAAATATATAACTCGAAAACATGACGGGATATATCATTTTGTAATACATTGTCTGTTTCAGCATTAAAAGTTTTTTATAAAACACTCATTGAAATCGGAAAATTGTGTAGAACAGTGTAATTGAAATGTCCCGATAAGAACTTCGACATTTACTTAAAATCCTGAAGCAAATTGATAGAATAATATGAACACATTCTTTTTGTTATTTCGAGGACTCCAACTTGCTCCATGAACACAGTTAGATATCTTGAATAGATTGAAGAAAGAAAAAAAATAACAAAGTTTCGATCTTTCAGTTTTTAATATAAAATATTTTTATATTTTTTTCCGGCGTCTGTTTTGTATTTTTCTTTTTATTACAAGAAAATAAATACACTTTTAATAATTTTTTTATATAACCCACTGCCCAATCCTGTTTTCCGGATAAAATTTTAATGTTTTTTTTTAATGAAAAGTACTAGTTACAAGAAGTATGTTTATTCTGACAATGTTCGCAGAACATTAAAAAAAGTATAGGATCGGTTTTGTATTAAGCATCGGCCAGTTTTGCGCACATTGATATAAAAAGAGTGCTGAACACTGAAAAACTTGCACAGTCAACCCGATGAGACCCTGCTGATATCGATCCCGCGAACGTCGGTTGAAGAACCTTATTTTGTGCTCAGCCTTTCAAACGCTGTGTTGAAATAGCTTTTTTAAAGGAAAAATTTAAACGGTAAATTCCACAAATTTGATGCACCGAAATGCGTGAAGGGTTGGGCCCGGAGCTCTGAGGCCATTGGACAACCGCTACGGCTTCGAGCTTAATGTTCGCCTTGATATATTCTGTCAATCTTTGAAGAATCTGATAAATACATAGAAATGTGTATCACAGTCTGTTCGAATAATCTATCCAGAAGGTTTAGCTGCTTTGGTTTGGAGATATACGTAGCTCAAAACTTAATTTATTAACACTAACCTCTTGAAGCACATTTGGACATGAGAAAAAAAAACTTATTTTACAATCTCTTGAAACTAACACTAGCAAAAATATTATGAATAACAAAAATCGGCAATTATGTTCTCGATATTATGTAGTAAAGGTGTTCTAAAATCATAAAGCATGCACGAGAGTTTTCCACTTATTATGACAACGAATAGCGTTTTTCTAGGTATAATTTTGCTTATTTATGTGCACTTATATCTCTTTAAATGTTTGCAATAATTTTTTTAAACATTCTTTATCAGTTCTGAAGTTCGGTCTTTTATAATTGCCATCAGTTGTTTCAACTTCTCTGCGTTCTCAACTTTAATGCTTTTAATTTCCCTATTGTTCATAAGCAATATACAAATTCATTTTATTAACCAGCTTTAAAATATTGGAGAAGGATAAAAATAAACTTATTTAGTTATCGTGTTTGGTCTTTATTGCAATATATACATAAAAAGCAGAAATATTTTGAAAATTCACTATGACAGGGGAGAGATCATTCACACTCTATCTCACATGTAAGAATTGTAAAGAAGGACATGTTATACACAGTGTAATAGTGATAATTTTAACTTGGTTACTTCGAAGTCGTTTAATTACAAACCTTGGATAATTAGAACAAATTCTCCGAATATCGTGTCTTAGAGGTACACTATCTGGTGAATAGTACACTGAAAAAAAAAATGAAGTACTCAAAAATGAGTAAATCGATGTACTCATATCGAATTGAGTATGTTTGGATAAAAAATGAACCTATTTTTTCGCAATTTTGAAACATCACATATTATCAAATTCAAACTAAACAATACTTTTGTACTTTGTAATGGTTTATTTATTTCATGGCGGCATAAAGTTTGTTTATTAATAGGAACACAATTTTAATATACTCTGGAAATCAGAGAATAATATTACATTTTTATTCCTCGGAACTAACTATATCTTGCGTCTCCTTTAAAACGCTTAAGATTATATTGCTTTGTTGGTGCTTCGTATATTCATACGCAGTCGGTCCGGTCTGTGTGCTGTGTGACATGAATTTGTTTGTAAAAAAAAGTTAGAGAAATATGATTTTCAAGATTTCGCCGACAACTTTGAAAGTAAGTTCTCTCTTTTTAATATTCTGTACATTTTTTTTCTTATTTTATATAATCAGCTGCACCTTTTGTAAATATTAAATTATGCACAATATTTTAAAATAATTTAAAAGTTCTTGAAAACAATACTCTTTTCATAAAAATATTTGATTTCGGTATCATATGTAATAATTTTGCTGTGTTTCCTAAATAAGTAATCATTTAAATGTTTCTTGGTTATACTTTTGAGCAAACAATAAATAGCAGTACATTTTTACTTTAATATGTAATATAACCACTGTTCGGGGCAGAGCCTCCTTGACAAGAAAATATTTTTTCTATTTAACTTATTTCCGTTTTGGAAGTTTTTTATTAAATGTCTTTTAACCCAAGTTTTTACCTAAATGTTTGTTTTTCCACGCGTTACTAATCGACCTTCTTAGACACCATCTTAGACGCCATCTTGTTTTACTTTACACTTTTATGACTCCGAGCACTGTTTTCAAGTACTTTTAAATTATTTTAAAATACTGTGCATAATTTAATACTTACGTAAATTTAATATTTTCAGCTAGTACTGCTGATTACATAAAAAAAGGAAAAAAAATTGTTGAATATTTAACAGAGCGCACACAGAGTTCATATTTGAATACATCCATCGGATAAAAAATGAGCACATCACACACTCTCAGAAAAAACTGTAAATTTATGAGCGTTTGCCCTTCAATTTTCACGGGCAACAGCCTTATTTGATGAAAAACGGTCTGATCGCTAAATAAGCGGCCTTCTCCCTTAGATACTTAGAAAATTAAGAGCAATCCACTTATTCCTACAGCTATTCTAGCCCATATATTAGCAAAACTACAGCACGACCCCATACATTGTCCTCCGCTAGGGTGTAACCTTCATTTTACTCGTGTTTCGAAAATTTTAACCCGCCAAAAAACCGATTCTGTGATAATTATCTAACGTGCTACGTGCTACGGAACAGTAAGCAAAGTGTTATTGTGTTTTAAAGTGCATTATATCCTGTACATTATAATGCTATATTACTTTGCCCCGTAAAATTACAGGCTGCACAAAATGATGGACATGGATGTTTTTTTTTTTTTTTGCGGGTTATGATTGGAATCTCTGTTGCCGACCTCTGCCCGTAATTTTACTGCAATATTTTTTTACAGTGCAGTTCATAATCTGAATACATCCATGAGATAAAAATGGATCATAACGATTTATATTTGAACACACCCATGGAATCAAAAATGAGTACACGTGTTTCTCAATTGTGAGACCACTTGGATCGGAGCTATTTTGAGTATATGACGTATATAAAATTGAGTACTTTTTACTCAATTTTCAGAATCCATTTTTTTTTAGTATATATGGGAATTTTCGATTTTAGATATTTTATCGAAAATGTAGAGAAATGGGTGAATATGAAGAACATGTTTCACCTCATATTTCATAGTGAAGATTTTGTCCCGAAGACAATTAGGGGAACAACAAATTGAATAAAAAATAAAATCTGTGATGACTCTATCATTAAAAACTCCCAATAGTCTGTGAATGTTACAGATGATTACATATGATATGGTATGTGTATCCATTTGTGTAAGATGAAGAGTTTTAGCATAATTTTCGAATATTAATTTCATAGTTCGTAATTTATATTATAAAATTATAAAAAAAATACAAATTCAACGTATGTATTTAGTATTATAACAATAGTATTGTAGATATTTAGTATTATAACAAAATAAATTAGCAAATTAGGATTATAATTTCAGATTAATAACTATATGAAAATGTAATTTAATATTAGAAGCTCTAAATTTTGAATGTTTATAACTCAAAAACTTATCATTCAAATGACTTGAAAGTTGGTATCTAGCCATAGTTTGAACTTAAGATTTAAAGTATCGTGTCAAAATTAGGTGTTGCTGTCGAGAAAAATAAAGTTTGCGCTGGTTTTTATATGTAAATTGCCTCCTAAGCAAATTTTATACACATCATTTAAAAGTAGACTTTATTTCCAATCGTTTGGTGACAGATATTTTTTCATATAATAATTTGTTGCACAGTTAATGGGGGGGGGAGGGGGTGGAGGGGGTTCACGACTGCACGACATTTCAATTAAAATAATCAAATGAGAATAGTTCGTATTTCTGTATTTAGTTCCAGAAAACATTGACAATTTATAAAATTCAAAGTATCATAAATCGGTACGTTTTAGTCATAGAAGAATGAAAACAAATTTAAAAACATTATAATGTAATAAGCGTAAAGTATGTAACTCTTTAATCGAGTAAAATAAACGAATAATATATTATTTTTTTTTATTTTGATAGTTAGTTTTTGCATCTTATTCCAGGCTAGTATTAAGATAAAAGTTTTCTTTGTCATTGGCAAAATTTAAAAATATTTTGAAATGGTAACATATTTATATGCACTTTAAAAATAAAAAATAAAAAATAAAATAAAAAAATGTCTTTTAATCTATGAAAACATAACAACGAACTACTATATGCAGTATCATTTTACGAGCTACCCACTATTCAGAAAAGTGCTCTGCATGTTTGGGAACCTCCAAAAACAATATATATTTAGAGATTGAAAGAAGCATCTATAAAAAACAAAGTTTTCTTTGCTGCCACTGATTTTCGGAAAGGTTTCCGAAAAGGTTTCAAAGTGCATAAATACGTTTTCTCTTGCCTGAATACTGGTGTTTAAGATGCTTTCATTTCCCAACTGAACAGTTTCAGTTGCTTAAATGAATTTGTATATAAAGAGTAATAAATTAATATTAAATTTCATGTTAATGTTAATGGTGTTAATTTATTATGTTTGTTGAAAATGTTTATTTAAGAATTGATAGCTTCCTAAAAACCAATATTCCGGTTTGAGAAAACTGATTAATGCACTATAAAAGCTATTCGGAAACGCTTCAGAAAATCAGTGGTAGCAAACGAAACTCTGTTTCTATAAACGCATCTTTGAATTTTGAAATATATTGTTTTTTAAGGTTTTCAAAGGAAAAGAACGCTTTTCGAAATCGTGGGAACTCGAAGAAGGTTACTGTATATTTTTGTTCGTGCTTATCATATTTTTCTATGTTAACCCCTTGGGGACGAGCGACACGTATACGTGACGCATAAGATGCTCAGATTATTCCCATCATCGTTTATTCCCACCAGTTACTTTTTATTGTAAGCTTTGCCTTATGTAATTTCTGCGATTCAATTAGGTGAAAATTTCTGTTTTGAAAAATCAGTGGTAAAAGATTAAAAATTCTGTAAAGGATGTTCGTCGAGAAGGGGTTAAGAAGCATTTGTCTTTTTTTAAAGTGCATGTATTCAACTGAGAGGATGTATCACAAACTATCACAAGAAAAAATATATCGAACAAGAAATTGAAATGAAATACGAATGATTGCAATGGGGTGAATGTCTTTTGCATCTTTTGCTATAGAAACATCTTATACATTAAGAAATTTGAAAAACAAAATATTTACATTTTGAAAGGAAATTGAAATGTGAATTTTCGTGCTGTTTTGTAAATAATAAGGAATATCCTTTTGTGTTTGGATTTGACAGAATATTTTGAGAGTTCAAAAACTTTTCCAGTTTATTCTTTTTGAAGGAATTTAAATAATGTTATTCGAAAAGTTTTTTGAAACGTATTTTTGAAAAAGAAAATTGATATGATAAAGCCTTTTTTTATATTAAAGTTTTTAAAAGACATTTTTAAAGTATTTTAAAGGTTACAACAATATTCCCGATAGATGAAAAATTCGAATTTCTTTCCATTCTCATATCAGTCATTTTTGTGCGATTGTAAAGGATTTGAATTTTGTGGAGAAAAAAATATTTTGAGATAAAACTATTTTCTTTTGAAGAATTCTTTAAATTTTAAAGGAAACGACTATTGTGAAAGATTTCAAATGCTTACATATAGTCAAATGTCAGCTTTATTCATCCACTGAGAAAAGTTGCATTAGTTCTAAATTAATTAGCACTAAATATATTATACAGTTAAATTTACTTATAATGGATAAATGTGTATTTTAAACAAATTAAGTGTCATATAATTTCATTCATTTTCTATGTTTTTAATGCAGGATTGCCTAAATGTTGCATTTTTTGTAGCTTGCTGAAGGTTATACAAGAATAAAATCGTACAATTTTGAGGAATCTTTGGCAAATTCGTCCTAACGATTCTGCCACTGTTCCACAAATAAATATTTCACTATCTTCAATTTTCATTTATCTTTTCTTAGTTATATGTATTGATTTCCTTTTCGGGTTATTATTCTAAACAGGTATGAATTCATATTTCAATTTACAATTTTTATTCCCCCATTTGTGTATTATGTACACTCTAAAAACGACATTTACAAAACTGAGTAAAAAATACTCAAACCTGAGTATGTCACTAGTCAAAATGACTCAGAATCAAAATTACACAATCTTGAAACATCTATATACTCATTTCTGAGAACATGCACACACTCAAGAATAAAACGTCATGTGCTCATATTTGAGTATCCCCATGTTTCAAAAATGAGTATGAACTGACTTTTATGTGCTCACTTATGAGTATTTTTATGTTTCAAAAATGAGTTTGAACTGATTCTAACTATTTTTGAGTATGTTCATATTTCCAAAATGAGTATGAACATACTTCTATGTGCTCAGTTTTGAGTATGTCCATGTTTCAATATTCTGAGTATTTCTGGTATTTCAGAATTGAAAGCATTCGGTTGTCATATTTGAAACATAAAGTTTCATAACAAAATGAAAACATCGATTTACTCAGATTTGAAAGTGTCATTTTTCTCAGTGTATCTGTGCTGTTCTATAATTATTTGCTATATATATGGACTGTTACAGTAACACACAAAAAAGAAACAAACTGCTCTAAAGAGTGCCTTTTCAACACTTTTCAGCATAGTTGGAATATACACATATTGTGATGTATTTATTACATGTGTTTGAGGTTTACTATAGAATGCTCGCTATTTAAAATGGAATTTGCATAATTTAAAGATTGTTTGCATGGACACACATCAGAATTATTTTAAATTATGGTACATAGGGAAAAATCGTTCCGATGCCTCTTATTAATGTCACAATACTCCAAACATAATGAAATTATGTTTGGAAATTATGAATGAATGCATGGCGTGAGAAATTTTCTATGGAAAAATTTCCAAGTATTAAATAGTCATCGATAATTCAATCATCGATGCTGAATTCTCTTTAGTTTCGTGTTTGCTCCAGGCTTGGCGGCTCACGGAAAAATATCCCGTCTTGTGCTGCGATTGCAGCCTTGCCAACATGTGATAGCGAGAAGTCCCACGTTGAGTATCGTTCCAAGTGGTTCAGTTGGTAGAACGTCAGTGCGCTATACTGATGACCCGGGTTCGAGTCACGGCTTGGATACTTTTTCACTATGTTGGCTATACGCTTCTTAAGCAATTAAAATTTGAAATATTATGAATGCAAGGCGTGAGAAATTTTCTATGGAAAAATTTCCAAGTATTAAAATAGATTTATAATGAAGTTGATATGCATTACTGAGGTGGGCAATAACATGTTTTCTGAAATGTATAAAATAAATAGCGTTTACTGGGCGCACAAAAAGGACGAAACCATTGCATTATGATATATGGGAAAAATTGTTTTCGGTGCATTTTAATACTGATTCGAATACATTGACATTAAAAAGATTAGGTGCAGTACCACGTGCTTTCTATAGATTACTGAGCGCGTAGCATTTATCATTCATTTACAGAATCGCACAAAATAATTCGGTTACATGTCTCATTAGGATCGATAATTGTTCGATGTCTAATTTCCGCTGTGGTATGAATTTTTAAACTTATAGAATTTTTAGTATATTACTTGGTATGAATAAGTTGCATATATCATATACAGAGCTGCACCAGAGATTTAACACACATTACCAGATAGGTACAGCAATATCTTAAATCGGATTTTTACTGCGTAAGCTGTTTTTTAAATCGCTTATTTAGAAATTTCATTTCGTTGTAGGAAAAATTTCTATGTTATTCTGGTTGTTAGAAAGTGTTAAATAAATTATGCCTTTTGAAAAATTTTTCGTTCTTTTTTTTTATCCTGCAGCTTTTGCTGCATCGTTTTTATGCAACTGGTATGGCTCTGTTTCGAAATTGTGCTCATTTTTAATATATATATATATATTTTTACTGTTTTACTTAATTTAATTTTTTTTACTTTTTATTACTTATCTACTTATCTTATATTGTAGTTATACGTAGGCTGTTCAATAAGTAATAAGACTAATTTTACTGCCGCGAAACCACTCATCGGAATGTTAATTTCTGTGGCATATAAAAAGTTTGTTGTCTGTATTAACAAAATCTACCGATAGATAGCGTGTACAGGCTCATGTTCCTGAGTATCACGTGATTGAACTGAAGCGTGTTTGCGGGCGCCTACGAGAGCGGCCAGTTGTCGAAATGGGAGCGTCGATGGAACAACGTTATGCGATTAAATTTTGTGTTCGTCTGCAAAAATCAGCATCGGAGACCTTTGACATGATACGTGAAGCTTTCAATGATGAAGCAATGTCGAGGGCAAGTATTTTTCGCTGGCATAAAGCTTTTAAGGAAGGAAGGCAAAATTTGGAAGATATTGAACGTGAGGGACGACGTTCAACGTCCATCACAGAGACAATGATTAACGCAGCTGGAGGTTATCATCAAGGAGGACCGCAGAATGGAGAAATGACTTCCATTTTATTGCACCATGACAATGCCCGACCACACATTGCTCGTTTCGTACAGGCTGTTTTGCAGCAGAACAACGTAGAGATTTTACCACACCCTCCATACAGTCCTGATTTCGCTCCATGCGATTTTTGACTGTTTCCTCAAATTAAGAAACTATTACGAGGCAAAAATTTTGCAAGCAACAAAGCATGTGTTAAGGCTACGGTGGCGGTTTTGAAAAAGCTCTCAAAAAACGGAATTTTACATTTTTTTTTTTTATTGGACAGAACGTTGGGATAAATGCATTACGTGCCGCTGTAGTTATTTTGAAAAATACCATGTAAATGATGAGGAGTAAAGGTATTTTGTATTTTTTATCATTTTAGTTTTATTACTTATTGAACAGCCTTCGTACTTTAGATATATCTCCCAAATATGTTTACTATTCTTAATCCTTCTTTGCATGAGTTTTTCTTTTACAATTGTTTTTTTATACATATATTAAATATTAGACACCAGAAATTTTAAGATAGATTTTTAACTTTGTTCAGCCACACAGTTCACGGGAAATTTACTAGATTAATATTTCTGTATAAATATAGTGGTGGAGAAGAAGTTGATTTATTTATTAAAAGCTAAATAAACAGTGATGGAAATTTCCATCACAATGCAAAGAAGGGTTAAAATCTTCACAATAGATACTGTATCTACAGCTGAGATTTATTTCTATCATTCCCTATTGCATATGGGTCGCCCAAATTAAAGTGCCACTACAATCGGTTTGAGAAATAGTTTAATGGTATTAATATAAATTAGTATACAAAAGAAAGAAGTAATATAGATGTAACAGATAGGCTACACAAAGTCATATTGTAGGTTGTCACCTTGTAGGTCCTTCGTGATAACCACATGCACTTGACCAGGTCGTGACTTGTCTTCAGTACTGATACTTCCACTACGAAAATCCTTACACCACCCGAATACCGATCTGCGTGACATACACTCCGTGCTATACACATTTTGCATTCGATGGTAAATTTCCCTAACACTCACATTTATCGCTGTTAAAAATTGCACGACCGCGCGTTGACACCGTTTTGAGGCATCCAGGATGCGAACGGTGCATTTTAAAGTACTCCCATGCTATCACACACGCATCTGGCGGGTTCTGATGATATCGCATGCATTCCCAGTAATCTGCGCCCTCTATAGGAGCATTCGTAGTCATATTTATCTTCAAATGGTGGAATTATTACATAATTGCCAGTTTCATTTGGACGATCCTTATACCATGACATCTCACGTCAGTCATATACTGGGCGTAAAGTTGTGTCAATTCGATAATCGCTGAAATCTGCCTCACACTGTTCGACTCTGTTGGAGACTTCTTTAGCGACCCGAATACACTCGCAAGCTAATGTTAAACCTATGAGAGCGTTATTTTGGATTATCTCGTTTGCATTTCGATATTTTTAAGTATTTCATTTCTGCATAACGTAGCTGAGGTCGATCTCTAAATGTGAACGTATACTTATATATATATATATATATATATATATATATATATAAGTATAAGTTATATATATATATATATAAATAAGATAGAAATTAAAAAAATGTTTTTGGTTACAATTGTATCCGAGTTACAACGACAATTTTACTAGGCGCAAACCAGGCTCGCCAACATAGTCCATTCGGCTGCGAGACAACAATGGATTAATTTAAACTCTAAAAAATATAAATAAAAACAAAGAGTGTAATGTATTTTTATAAAAATATGCTTTAATCATTTAATAGTTTCACATTAATTAAATTATGATTATACGTTGAGAAAACAATTTATAAATCCTAAAAAAATTAGTTTAAATGATTTTGTTTTTGCTTTTCTTTTTTTTTTTTTTTTACTTTTTGTTGTCATATTATAAAACAGAAACAGAACAAAATTTATATATTTTTTTCTTAAACTTAATACTGCGCATTTTCTACCATGTGAAAAAAAATAAACAAATAAATAAACAAAAACACAGCCAAAAAAAAAAAAAAATGTGAAATTTAAATAATCGGGTTTGGTGACCACGCCAAATTAATCTATGTAAAGGAAATTTGTTGGAAAAATCATGAACTGTATTTATGAAATTAGGCGTGATTTTAAAGCCAAACATTGTATGCTTAGAAAAGAGTATTAAAAACAACTGCTTTCTACATTTATACAATTATGTTTTATGCTTATTTATAAAACTCTACGACAATTGTATTACATATATCTTTCTTTAAACACTTTAACTTTAGGCACGTTTTAATTAGAATTTATTAGAAGTCCTAAATGCGTACGAAATTAAGCATAAAACATACTAATTATTTTTCACATTCGTTAAAATTCCTCTTATTACAATCATACAACCACAACATTCTTACAGAATATTCACTTCCATAGATAGTAATGGAGCTTTTTTTTTACCATCAGATTTCACATAGATACTAACGTGGCAGTACTATTCAAGGTGAAATATTTTCATAACGGGGCAAGGGTCTTGGATTTCACGCAGTATTCTGTATGAAATTGTGAAGGAACGGCGTCAAACATCTGTGAAAAGGGAATTCAAAACTGTTTGTATGATACGATAAGTGCCTTATTATTGGCGGAAATTATGTAGAAATATAGATTGAGGCACAGGCTTTCCTATAAAAATAAAACTGGTATGAAAATTATAATTGTTTCTTTTTTATTTCAAAGCGGTACTTACTTCAAAAATAACACTCGTATATATCTGTGACTTGGAGATTATCTTAATTAAATTTCGTTAAACATGTGACTTAAAAATTGTATTATGATCGTTGTTGTTTAAATAGCATTTTCTGTGCCAATAATTAATTCAAAACCTACTTAGCAGAAGTATTTTGTGAAATAATTATTTTTAAAAATGAGAACTAAGGTAGTGAAATAATTTTTAAAAGAGCAGAAATTTCAAACGAAGTAAATTATGTCATGAGAAACTATAAAATAATTTATCATACAGCTGCATTCCTCATCAATATATACGATTGATTTTTAAGCAATACAACAAAATCATTTATTGCAGAAAAATAATAAAATATTCTGCTGTTAGCCCAATAAGTAAATTTGAAAGTATAGAAAAGAACCAAGTTTAAACGTCGGAATAATCCGAGTTTTCTGAGAAAACACTAGTTTTTTTATGTAATAATTAGCTGTCTTTTCGATTGAAATTGGGAAATAATAGTATGGTATAACTGGGTATGTTAAACATTTATAATTAAAAATTTATAATTTATCATACGATAGCTTTCGATATAGTTATATAAGATTTATCTTCTTCACTTCCTAGTCCCATATCTGTGGACTTTCGTTAGTTCTCTTTTTGTCTTCATCATAATATACAGTGCCTCACATTTGCTTTTGGACACTTGTGTTTTTGAAACTTACTTATAAAAAACATCATCTAAATATTAAAGGTTCTACTTATAATTTTTTTTCATATAAACTTTCTTTTGTCTATAATAAAACCTACGTATTGTAAAGAAAATATATTCAAAACTTTTTTTTTTCAAAAAATTAATTTATCGAGAAAGTGCTACAGATAATCTCACATAAATAATTGGATACTTTGAACATTCAACAAATGTAAACAAAAATATGCAAATAATCAAACGTTTAAATACTTTTTTAAATATCCTTTACCTGAAATTACACGTTTAATACGTTTTGGCATAGATGCAAATAGTTCTTTTTGTCAGAATGTTCAATTTTGTTCCATTCCTCTAGTTAACACTGTTGTAAGTTGTTCTTTCGAAGAAATATCATTTTTTTTATTCTGTTCTCCAGATCATGCCACACATTTTCAATTGGGTTTAAAGCTAGAGAATATGGTGGAGTCTTGATAACTTTGGGACAGTTATATAGCAGCCATAAGCGAACATTTAGGACTGTATGTTTCGGATCACTAACTTGATACAACTTCAATGCGTTTTGAATTCCAAGTTTTTGGGCAGATATTTTCCAGTTTACCTTCAGGATATTTATATACTTATATTGGTTCATATTATTTTCAATGAAAACTAAATTTCCCAAACCAGAAGAAGCAAAACATACCCAAACCATTATACCTCCAACATATTTGACAGATTGCAATAGATTTTTCGGATTGAGTTTTTTGTTGGACTTTCTCCACACAGTTATTCGCCTGTCAGACGCAAATATGTTAAATTTTGATTTATTCACAAATATGACGTTTTCCCAAAACGATACATCTTTGTCTTCTATGGATTTTGCAAAATCCAGACGTAACTTTCTTGCTTTTTCATTAACGAAAAATTTTCTTCTGGCAACTCTACTGTTGTATCCATATGATCTGATAATTCGTCTAATAGTTTCAGAGTTTACTTTTATTGCAAATCTGTTTTCTAATTCTGTTGTAAGTTTCACGGCACTAATTTTTGTATTTTTCTTGATTTAATGCATAATAAACCTTCTACACTCAGAAAAAAGTTTTGTTGAATCAAGAAAAAATTGTTTGACCCAACAAAACTTTTCGTTTAAATATGGGTCAATGGAAATTTTGTTTGAATCAACAAAAAAAAAATATTGTTGATTTTTTTTTTTTTTGCAATTCCAAAAAAATATTTTGTATCGTCAGCAAAAAAATATTTTGTTAAGTCAAGTAAAATGGTTCAATTTTACTTGAATTAACAAAATTATTTTTGTTACATATAGATATATGCTATGTGTTATTTTAACAATCTATTTTCTTTTTTCAACAAAATATATTTTGATTGTTTAAATAATAAAATATGTTGTATTACGAACTTGTTTTCTTTATACTACAAAACCTTTTGTTAAATGAACCAATCTGAATATGCAAGTTTAATTATTTTTTAATCAGTGAATTACGCCTGTAAACCTTGAATAATAACAAGTTACTTTTTATCTTACTTTTTTTCACGCGAAAACCGAGAAAGTGAAAATTACCCATGCCGGGAGTCGATCTCAGGTCCTCGGAACAGCTTTCTGAGGCTCTACCACTGAGCTACAAGGAACGATATCTGAGATCGGCATTTCTCACTCTTATGTATGTCGGAACGGCTGTAACCGTAGCACAAGGTAGAAATGTCATCAGGAGCACGCGAATTTCTGCGGCAAACATGAGACGACATTACAAAGCCCAGCATACGGCAACACATAGTTAATTTTTAATTCATTTTCAGCAGTAAATTACGCTTGCAAAAAGCAGGATAAAAATTCACTGTTATATTTTACCAGTGTACTTTCTTCCAGTACGAGAGTACTTATGTACCAGAGTACTTTCTTCTTGTAAAGATAGAAGAAAGTAATAAATGGGACAGGGGGATTTTTAAAACTACCTTGGTCCGTCCCAATGAAAAAATGTTTTAATTATCCAAACATTATGTTAATCATTTAATTATATAGCTATATAAGTCAAATAAACTGAGTTACGTTCAAAGATTACAGGCGAAATTCATTGCTGAAAATGAGATTAAGCTATTGCAGAAATCGCAAAAATGCAACATAGCAGCGCCACCTGTTGCGCGATTTACACCAAAAACTAATCAGCAACAATTTATATCAGGAAATAATTGAATATAAAGTTTTATTAAATTCCGTGCATTAGTTCTTGAGATAGAGCGCTCACAAAATTTTTGTCACATACAGACAGACAGAGTCATTGACAGTCATTTTCTAAAAGCAGTCAAATCGTGTTCAGGACCTTCTAAAATCCGTCCGAAACCGGAAGTCAAAAATTTTCATGATTCCAATACTTTCTTCGTGTAAAGATAGAAGAAAGTAATGAATGGGACAGGGCGATTTTTTAAACTACCTTGGTCCGTCCCAAGGAAAAATAGTTTTAATTATCCAAAAATTATGTTAATCCTTTAATTATATAGCTATATAAGTCAAATAAATCGAGTTACGTGAGAGAGTTACGGCTACTACACAACAATTTAAATTTTGTAAAAACAACAAAATTTTGCTGGAATTACAAAATTATTGTAAAATTAAAAAAAAACAGATTGTGTTAAATCAAGTAAAATTGATGACATTTTGTAAAATTTTTTGAAGAGTGTTAACTAAATTTTTTTGTCCAAGCAACAAAAACAATTTTTTTTACCTCAACTAAAAATTTTGCTAAAACAACCAAAATGTACTCAACAAAACATTTTTTGTTGTTTTAATCAATTCCTTTTTCTGGGTGTATTCCTGGGAGTTAGCTTGCGAGATTCTCCCAATTTTAATGCTTTTTCAACATTTCCACGTAGTTTCCACAATTTTATAATAACAAAACAGTTGAATGTCTTACTTTAACAAGTTTTGCGATAGTTCTGATGCTTTTACCATCTTTTAAATGTTCTATGATTGAATTACTAATATAATTTGTGTAACTTTGTAACGTCCGGCCATTTGTATAAAAACGTGTCAGATTTCCGACTGAAAATCACGTTTCGAATGGAATGCCTTTTGAACGTAAAATTGTTTTTTCTTTTGCCTCTAAATCCAGCGCTGGTCGAGTGAAAAGTCTTTAAAATTATGTCGTTGTGATACAATTGTAGAAAATGTTGCACTTTCATGTTTTTTAATGGACGAGTTTTATTAAAAACTAGCTACCCACCCGGCGTTGCCCAGGCCCGAGATAATAACAATCTCAGAGCAAGGCGTTACCCCCCCCTCCCTGCCCATACTCGAAAATATAACGAATAATTTGTTCAAGAAAACAACCTTCACATACATTAACGCGATCATTAAAAAAAAATAATTACAATTTTCTGATAATTAGAACGTAAAGAAGACGCTACGCTAAAATAGCCGGCAGATGACAACAGTTCCCATCCTCAATTTCAAATCTATATATTAATTAGTTATCTAAATTTTTGTTCATTAGTAAAAATTGGCAATTATTTCCTTTCATTTTCGCAAACTACATCGAGGGATCGGCCAGAGAAACAGATCTCTTTGTAGTTCAGTTTTTAATGAAAGCAGATCCCTGTCTGAAACTTTCTCGAATTTTTTTCACTGGCGCCGGCAGATTTTTGCATAATTAAGAAAAATCACCGGCCGAATTTTTAAAAAATCACATAGTCGGATGCAGATTTTTTTTTTTTTTTTTTTTTTTTTTTTTTACATATGTTCAGAAATTTTTAAATTGATATCTGAATTAGTTTTCTTAAAATTCGATAATTAGTAAAATAATTTCGAATTCATTCATTTCTGCTTGCAAATCCACAACAGCAGTTCTTTTCTTTAGACATTTTGATGTAAAAGATGGCATTTTCAATGCGATGTTTAATGATATTCTAATTAATATCTTGAGTAATTGTCAAAATATTAAAATTCTGAGACTCGGGTACACATGGTCAGACCTTGGACTATCGGCCCCTAAATTTTCAGACTTCTAGGTGGGCTAGATTCTCCTAGCTATCGCCAACAGAGACACACACACACACACAGACACACAGAGCGAAACTTTATTTTATTTGTATAGATGAAGTCGAAAAGTTTTTAGGTGTTAATGGTCTTAATCTTAGACATCATCTATTCAAATTAACAAAATGTTTTATTTTTAATTGTAATGAGAAAATGACATCAATAACGATATAATGGACAAAAATATTACATAATCCTTATTATTATTTTCCATGTCTCCACAACAATTGCAAAAACCCGATTGCATCCGTCTTGAAGAAATCTTCGAAGAGAACTCATTAAAAACATTTAAAATTAAAACATAAAAAATAGAAATATTTAAAAAAATAGCTATTGAGAGCGAATTTCTAAATGAACAGCTTTTAATTAAAAAATAAGGATTAAAATTGGTTCAGTAGAATACTCAGGACAGATGACGAAAAGAAAGACTTGCGTTTCAAATATACCGAATATAGATAACATATCTGAAAATACTCTACTGAACTAAATTTAATGCACAACACCCATTAGGACTAAAAAAAGGATTAAATTTTGCTAATAGCTGAACATTAATATATTCTTCACTGAACAGAATAATTTAGCTCAAGTTTCTGTTAAAATTAGTAAACACTTTTATCAGCTTTTAATGAATTATTTACGCAGAAAAGTTAATTACAGTCTCATTAAAATGTTGATAAATCACAATTAGCCTTAAGTTTCACGAGCGTTTTGCAATTAATTATGTATTTATTTGAGAATATGTAATTGTTCTAACGTAGTTTTATTGATTAAAATTATTTGACATAAGAATTACTTGTATTATTTAATAAAAAGTTGTATTTTCATTGAAAAGCTATTTTGAAAAGTTATTGATTGTACATAAAAATGGTATTTAATCAAGCTTATTAATTAAAATAATCAGTAGCTACTTGTAATATTTTTATTCATTTTAATTAAATAATACTACATTTTATGTTTTATTTTAAAGTGTAACCCACGGTCTTAATATTTGTAAGCAATTTGCCAAAATTATTTCAATATAATAATCGGCAGTGCTAGTCTTGAATAATACTGATCTTCAATATACTAATGTTCTGTTTAGACTAATCGTAAAAATATCTTCGATTAAATTAGTATTAAAAAATACTCGTGCCACACTGCTAATAAAAATAATGACCATGAAATCTGAATTTTTCTCCCAAAGTCTGTAGAAAAACTGAAATCACAGATTAGCTTCTAAACACAAGTTTGTAATTTAAAATGTCAATTTACACTATTATTCAAATTTTATACTATTATTTGCGGAAGAATAAGTAGAAGGGTATACTGTTATTCTATGACAGTAAATTTAATTATGCGATATAAGGATTGTACTTAGAGCTTACACCAATATATTGTCAGAGAAACTTCCCATTTAAAAAATTATTTTTGAGCTTACAAGTAGTGTTGCCAGCCGGTTGCTTCTTTTTCATTATTCAAATTTCTTGATTACAACTACTTTTTTCAAATAAAAATGTCCACCTTATTTAATGATAGATTAAAAAATGCGAATAATTACAATTTCATAAAGTTATAGCGATCAAGTAAACTGACTAAAAAACAGTAGCAGACTGTTACAAGTTCTAATTACAAATGCAAAAGTAAGGAAATAAAAGATCAACCTTTATGAATTTTCGGTGGGTTATAATAATAAGGTAAACTATAGTGGTAATTTGGAATACGAGGGAAGTCTGATAACGTCTCGACCTGACGGTGAAAGCCCAATATTTTTGACAAAATTTCATATTGTTTTTCAGTGTAGTTCCTTTGCAACTTAATACATTTAAGACACACTCTTGTGTGCAAATTCGTTAGTGCAGCCCTGTACGAGGGTGGTTCGAAAAATTCTCGGCCTAACAAAGAAAATACAAGATTTGTAACAATATTTCATTTTATTTTTCAACTTGCAACACTTTACAATTCAGAAGATTCTTGGGAAATTTTAATTCTTTGGCGTTTTTGGTCGACGTTCAACAAGTGCGGCATGCATCGAGCGAAAAGCTTTTTCATACCCAAAACGTCGTGTAAAATGTAGATGACACGGTCTATCGAGATGTTTGCAATGTCAGCAAGTTCGCGTATCTCAATCGGTGATCATTCAATACGGAATTGTGCATTTTTAAGACGATTTCGTTGGTTGTAGCGGTTTTTGGACATGCTGATCGTTCATCATCGTGAATTGATTTCCTACCATGTTTAAATTCAGTAGTTCACTTTTTTATCATCGAATATGAAGGACAAGAATTCTTTAAGGTCGAATGTAACTCTTTTTGCATGTCCGTGGTGGTTAAACCTTTTTTAAGAAAGTATTTTATGACAGCTCTAACTTCAATTTTTTCAATTTTTAGAAAATGTCAAAACTTGTTTACTTTATTTTATTGCCAAGAAATAAACAATAAACTCACGCGTCTGAAACTCGATAGCATGTCATCGAAAGGATCATACTTTACAAACATCATTCTCATTTGTTCATAGTTGTTCCATCTCCTTGTCAGGCCGAGAACTTAACAGCCCATCCTCGTATATTAGCAGAGCATTTCGTAATCTATACCAATGTTATAAAGAGGTAACAATTATTTGTAGCGAGTAATATCTGGAACTACTGAGCTACTGAGCCGATTTCAAACAATGGAGGAAAAATGTTGATAACAATCTCTGTTATAACATAGGGTATATTTTATGTTGGTGTCATAACCGCTCAAAGGAAGTATAAGCAAACAATCTTCATAAAATTGTGATTTCTGTGATATTGTTGGGACTAAAAATTTGAAATTTGGAGTGGAGGTTACTTTAAAGATGGAAATACTAGCTCTGAACTGTTTCTAAAAAGTTCGAAATTTAAAAAGGTGAAATGAGGGGAAAACGTTCTTAAAACATTATAAATTACGCTTTATTTGGAACTGTTAGAGCTAGAAACGTGAAATTTAAATTTTATGAAAATTGTAAAGATCTGGATGTTACACTATTTCAAATATATTGAAATTGATATATATCACTGAAAGGCATGACAAGATGCTTACATTTATTTGAATATTGCATCGAATAGCATTTATGATTAGTTTACAGAGGAACTCAAAATAAGTCCGTTCTGTTATATTATGGTCTATGTTATGGTCTATGTTACGTTATATTATATAATGGTATCCATTTCCAAGATGCAATAAAACATGCTTTCTGTAGAATATGGAATGTAAAGCATTTATCATTAATTTACAGGGCCCACACAAAAGTATTTGGTTACATAATTTCATACGGGGAAAAGCTGTTAGCAGCGTATTTTAATCACAATAGACTATTTGAAATATGATGAAATTGATATACATTAATGGAGTTTATTGCAAGTTATTTGTTGAATAATATGATGATCATAGCATTTATAGTTTTATTTACAGGGACACACAAAACATTTCGGATACAGCACTGTATCCGAAATATTGTTTTAAAGCGATATTTTCTGGAAATGCGCTTTCAGCTAGTTATGATTTTAAGTATGTTTTGCATACTATGTGATATGTACAAATGCTACAGGTCATTTACACAGTGTTACGCAAAAGGATTCGTAAGCATCAATGTGTATCAGCGTAAAATACGTAGAGGTTTTTTTTTAATCGAGTTACGTATTTTGTACGTGAAGTATATTTAGTGTACTAAGATATAAATCAAATCGTATATAGTGCCACGCAAATAAGTGGATACATGGACGCCTGTTTATGATAATTTCTGGAAAGCGTCTTTTCAGTAGTTTTCAGCGTGTTTTTGCTTGAAATAAACTTTAGCTTAACTTGTGACGTGTATAAAAAAAATTTAAGCTATTATACAGGGCTGCACGCAATACTTCAAATATGTTTCCGTCTATTGCAAGAAACTGCTGAAGATGAATTTTCAACTGTGTTATGTGTTTTCCAAATTCTAGCATACTATAAAGAGTATTTATAAATCTACAGATTATATACAGGGCTGTACAACATAATTGTTGTACGTTTCTGGCTATGGCTTGTAATTGCTAAAATATTGATTACTAATGAGTTTTGCGTTTTCTAAAATGTTTACATAGCTATTTTATTTACCTTATTAAACAGTGAAGGTTTGTTAAAGTATTCTGTATGTGTCGGAAAATTTTTCATAAACTATGCTTGATGCATCATTTTTCTTTTTTCTGTAATATCAAAGCTGCACATACTTAAAATCACGTTTCGTATTTCGGATCAGAAAGATGATATATATCGTGGACATTTCAACCCTTCTACGACAATTTTGTAAATAAAATATTTTAAATATTTCACGAGAATTTTCAAAATAAATCTAGTCGGATATGTCAATTCCAAAACTTTCTTCTATCTCACACAGGTTTCGCATACACTAAAAAGAATCAGTACCAATTTATATCAAGGTCTAACTGAATCTAAAATTTTATTAAATTCCGTGCATTAGTTCTAGAGGTATGACTATTGCTAAAATCGTCTAAATTCTGCAAAATGCAGCATAGCAGCGCCACCTTCTGGGATATTTAGACCAAAACCTAATCAACAACTTATGTCACTGTCTAACTGAATCTGAATTTTGATAAAAATCCGTGCATTAGTTCTTGAGGTATAATTATCGTGATAAGAATGAAAAAAGGAGCATATCAGCGCCACTTTTTGGACTATTTACACCAAAACGTAAGCAGCATCTATTTATGTCAAGGTCTAACAGAATATGAAATTTTATTAAATTTCGTGCATTCGTTCTTGAGATATAGCTATCGCAAAAATAATGACAAAAGTGGTATAACAGCGACACCTGTTGGGATATCTACACCTAAACGTAATCAGCGTCCATTAATGTCAAGGTCTAACTGAATCTGAAGTTTGATGAAAATGAGTGCATTAGTTCTTGAGATAGAGCCATTGCGGAAATCGCAAACAATGCAGCATAGCAGCGCCATCTGTTGGGAGATTTTCACCAAAAACTAATCAGCACCCTGTTAAATCAGGGACTAACTCAGTATAATGTTTTATTAAATTTCGTGTATTAGGTTTTCAGATAGAGCACCCACAAAATTTTTGTCACAGTCAGCCAGACAGACAGAGTCACAGACTCACAGACTCACAGAAGACAAACATGTTCTAAAAACAGGCAAATCGTGTTCAGGAACTTCTAAAACGTATAAATCCATCAAAACCGGAAGTCGAAAATTTTCATGAATCCAATACTTTCTTCTTGTAAAAATAGAAGAAAGTAAATATATATATATATATTATAATAAAGACATTCAATTTATAAATAAAGAGTAGTTAATTGTGTCCATAATTATTGTTTTGTATTTACATTATAAGAACAAATGTATAAAATTGTCCAAAAAACTGTCAACGGAAAACTTTCTTATTATCTGGGAAAATGTCTGTTTTGTGTATGAAGTTCTGTTTTAAAATGTCAAATATCGTTTAGAAAATTAAAAGCGCTAGAAAATGTTTCTTTAAAATCTTCGGGTTTTTTAAGATGCAATTTATTTTTGCAGCGGTTTCTTTGATTTCGAATTTTTATTACGAATTTTATCAACAGAAGAGCAACATGTTATTATTAACGGGAATAATATTGAAAAACTTTCATATTATCTGGGAACATGTGTGTATTGTGTACGAAGTTGTGTTTTAAAAAGTCAAATATCGTTTTAAAAATTAAAAGTGCTAGAAAATGTTTCTCTAAAATCTTCGGGATTTTTAAGATGTAATTTATCTTCGCAGCTGCTTGTTTGATTTCAAATTTTTATTACGCATTTTATCAACAGAAGAGCAGCATGTTATTATTAACGGGAATAATATTGAAAAACTTCCATATTATCTGGGAAAATGGCTGTTTTGTGTACGAAGTTGTGTTTTAAAAAGTCAAATATCGTTTTAAAAATTAAAAGTGCTAGAAAATGTTTCTCTAAAATCTTCGGGATTTTTAAGATGTAATTTATCTTCGCAGCTGCTTGTTTGATTTCAAATTTTTATTACGCATTTTATCAACAGAAGAGCAGCATGTTATTATTAACGGGAATAATATTGAAAAACTTCCATATTATCTGGGAAAATGGCTGTTTTGTGTACGAAGTTGTGTTTTAAAAAGTCAAATATCGTTTTAAAAATTAAAAGTGCTAGAAAATGTTTCTCTAAAATCTTCGGGATTTTTAAGATGTAATTTATCTTCGCAGCTGCTTGTTTGATTTCAAATTTTTATTACGCATTTTATCAACAGAAGAGCAGCATGTTATTATTAACGGGAATAATATTGAAAAACTTCCATATTATCTGGGAAAATGGCTGTTTTGTGTACGAAGTTGTGTTTTAAAAAGTCAAATATCGTTTTAAAAATTAAAAGTGCTAGAAAATGTTTCTCTAAAATCTTCGGGATTTTTAAGATGTAATTTATCTTCGCAGCTGCTTGTTTGATTTCAAATTTTTATTACTCATTTTATCAACAGAAGAGCAGCATGTTATTATTAACGGGAATAATATTGAAAAACTTCCATATTATCTGGGAAAATGGCTGTTTTGTGTACGAAGTTGTGTTTTAAAAAGTCAAATATCGTTTTAAAAATTAAAAGTGCTAGAAAATGTTTCTCTAAAATCTTCGGGATTTTTAAGATGTAATTTATCTTCGCAGCTGCTTGTTTGATTTCAAATTTTTATTACGCATTTTATCAACAGAAGAGCAGCATGTTATTATTAACGGGAATAATATTGAAAAACTTCCATATTATCTGGGAAAATGGCTGTTTTGTGTACGAAGTTGTGTTTTAAAAAGTCAAATATCGTTTTAAAAATTAAAAGTGCTAGAAAATGTTTCTCTAAAATCTTCGGGATTTTTAAGATGTAATTTATCTTCGCAGCTGCTTGTTTGATTTCAAATTTTTATTACGCATTTTATCAACAGAAGAGCAGCATGTTATTATTAACGGGAATAATATTGAAAAACTTCCATATTATCTGGGAAAATGGCTGTTTTGTGTACGAAGTTGTGTTTTAAAAAGTCAAATATCGTTTTAAAAATTAAAAGTGCTAGAAAATGTTTCTCTAAAATCTTCGGGATTTTTAAGATGTAATTTATCTTCGCAGCTGCTTGTTTGATTTCAAATTTTTATTACGCATTTTATCAACAGAAGAGCAGCATGTTATTATTAACGGGAATAATATTGAAAAACTTCCATATTATCTGGGAAAATGGCTGTTTTGTGTACGAAGTTGTGTTTTAAAAAGTCAAATATCGTTTTAAAAATTAAAAGTGCTAGAAAATGTTTCTCTAAAATCTTCGGGATTTTTAAGATGTAATTTATCTTCGCAGCTGCTTGTTTGATTTCAAATTTTTATTACTCATTTTATCAACAGAAGAGCAGCATGTTATTATTAACGGGAATAATATTGAAAAACTTCCATATTATCTGGGAAAATGGCTGTTTTGTGTACGAAGTTGTGTTTTAAAAAGTCAAATATCGTTTTTAAAAATTAAAAGCGCTAGAAAATGATTCTTTAAAATATTCAGATTTTTTAAGATGTAATTTATTTTTGTAGCGGTTTCTGTGATTTTGAATTTTTATTACGCTTTTTATATCAATAGAAGAGCAGCATGTTATTATTTACAGCTACCATAGCTACATAACTGAAGGATGTTAAATATTAAAACCATTAAAGTATATGACATTGGTTATACAGCACGTTTCTGCGACATGATTACTAACTTTAAGAAGTGATAACAAAACTAAATATACTTTATTTGTTAAATAGATTTTGCAACATCGAATTCAGGGAGTGATTTTGTAAGCTAATTAAATATATTCGTCAAACGAATTCTTTTATATATTTAACATGAAATGAAGAAATAAATGAAATAGATCAATAGTTTAACCCTTTTTATCCTGACAGTACTTATAAGTACCACTTTAACCCCTTCGCGACGAGCGTTTTTTTATAGAATTTTTAATCTGTTACCACTAGTTTTTCAAATGAGAAATTTTCACCTAATTGAATCGCAAAAATACTATGATTAGATAAGGAAAACTTTACAAAAAAAAAATAACTGGTGGGAATAATCGAGGATTCTGAGCATCTTATAAAGTAGCTGGAAAATTAATTCAGGATATAAAGGGTTAAATTAGTAAAATTTATTAATCCTAAATATAATTTCTGTTGTCAACATTCCTTTTTCTAGACAAATAAAAAACGCAGAACGATAATTGAAATACCCTTTGAAAAGATTTTGAAGTGGCTTCTGACATTGTACACTCACATACTGTTAATTTTTTTTAAAATTAAAAATTACATTTAATTAAAAATTAAATCGGCATTGTTTTCATAAATGAAACGAAAGGTTTTCTCAAATGAGTGTTTCCACAAAAATAAAATACCAGATTTTATCGTGTTATGCACCCAGAAAAAAGAATTGATTAAAACAACAAAACATGTTTTGTTGAGTACATTTTGGTTGTTTTAGCAAAATTTTTAGTTAAAGTGAAAAAATTGGTTTTGTTGCTTGGACAAAAAAATATTGTTAACACTCTTACAAAATTTTAACAAAATGTCATCAATTTTACTTGAATTAACTAAATCTGTTTTTTTTTTTTTTATTTTACGATAATTTTGTAATTCCAGCAAAATTTCGTTGTTTTTGCTAAAATTAAATTGTTGTATAGTAGCCATAACTCTCTCACGTAACTCGATTTATTTGACTTATATAGCTATATAATTAAAGGATTAACATAATTTTTGGATAATTAAAACTTTTTTTTCATTGGAACGGAACAAGGTAGTTTTAAAAATCCCCCTGTCCCATTTATTACACGAAGAAAGTATTGGAATCATGAAAATTTTCGACTTCCGGTTTCCGACAGATTTTACAAGTTCCTGAACACGATTTGACTGTTTTTAGAAAATGACTGTCAATGACTCTATCTGTCTGTATGTGACAAAACTTTTGTGGGCGCTCTATCTCAAAACTAATGCACGGAATTTAATAAAACTTTTTATTCAATTACTTCCTGATATAAATTGTTGCTGATTAGTTTTTGGTGTAAATCGTGCAACAGGTGGCACTGCTATGTTGCATTTTTTGTGATTTCTGCAATAGATCTATCTCATTTTCAGCCGTGAATTACGCCTGTAATCTTTGAATAATAACCAATGAATTTTTATCCTGCTTTTTGCAGGCGTAATTCACTGCTGAAAATGAATTAAAAATTAACTATGTGTTGCCGTATGCTGAAAATAAGCATAGAATGTTTTAAAGTTTAAAAAAAAAGATGATTTCTTGAATGTTTTACACTGGCATCATCTCTCCATTAAATTCATTGAGAAAATTTAGAAGATCTACAATTAAAAGAAATTTAACACTTATTAAACTAACTTAGAGCGTAAATGCACTCATTCCGAAAATGTGCAATAAAAATCTTTATTTACAAATAACCTATCAGTGAAGGATTTGATTTGATTCAGTTAATCTAGCCCTGAATTTTATTTAGAAAATATGTAACAGAATAGCATCGTTTACAAATAACTGCTTCGTAAACTTTTGTGCATTTATTTTAAATACACTATTAAATATTTTTTTAATTGAAATGACGCAAAGTAAAACAAATCTCTTTGTTTTATAATAAACTTTCATATTATACTTAAATTTCGTTTAGAGATTGTTTTTTTCCGAGATTTTAAAGTAACTATATATATATATATATATATATTGGGGGGGGGGGCTTTGTATAGTCGTTTTATGTTTGCCGCAGAATTTTGCGTACCCCTGATGACATTCCTATTTTGTGCTGCGGTTGCAGCCGTTCCGAAATATATAAGAGTGAGAAAGGCCGAGCTCATGTATCGTTCCTTGTAGCTCAGTGGTAGAACCTCAGATCGCTGTTCTGAGGATCCGGGATCGGCTAGGACAATTTTCACTCTCTTGGTTTTGCGCTTGAAAAAACGCAGCATAAAATTCACTTGTTATTATTCAAGGTTTACAGGCGTAATTCAATATTAAAAAATAGTTAAAATTGCATATTTAGATTGGTTCATTTAATAAAAGTTCTTGTAGTATAAACAAAACAAGTTCGTAATATAACATATTTTATTATTTAAACAAACAAAATGTATTTTGTTGAAAATAGATTGTTAAAATAACACATAGCATATATGTATGTAACAAAAAAATGTTTTGTTAATTCAAGTAAAATTGAACCATTTTACTTGAATTAACAAAACATTTTTTGCTGACGATACAAACATTTTTTTGGAATCGCAGAAAAAAATCAACAATATTTTTTTTTGTTGATTCAAACAAAATTTCCATCGACCCATATTTAAACAAAAAGTTTTGTTGGGTCAGCCAGATTTTTGTTGATTCAACAAAACTTTTTTCTGGGTGTGATTAAAAAAATAAATAAATAGTACAATAAAGATAAAGTGGGACATCGTTGCTGCACGAGTTTATTTTATATTTATGATTAAAAAGCAAAATTTAAATTCAAATGCTCAATTTATTTTTCTTTATCCCATGTTTCTTTTTCGAAACAGATGAGGTCATCCTCTTTTGCAGTTAATATACTATATATATTTGCATTTTACAATCTTAGATCAGTTTTTACTGTAGCTTTGATGGAATAAATGAGATGATATTCTGGCGTGACTAATGTTGTTTGCACATATTTTTAATCCTTAATTTTTCTTTATAAGTTTAAACCTCCTGCATTTAAGAAATATTAGATATTGGTAAAAAGTAATACATTTCAGTGCAAAATTTTCACACGGATCCATTGGTCATAAATATTATTCCGTTGTCAACATCCTTTTTTCTAAGCAAATGCAAAGCGCAGAACGATAAATGAGATATCATATGAAAGGATTTTAAACAGGCTTCTGACATAGTACACTCACATTTCGTTAAAACGTGTTTTTTAAATAAAAATTAATTAAAAATTAAATCGACATTGTTTTCATAAATGAAATAAGAGGTTTTCTCAAATAGGTGTTGCCACGAAAATAAAATACCGCATTATATCGTGCTGAACAATCATTAAAAAAATATAAATAGTACAATAAAGATAAAGTGGGACGTTGTTGCTGCACGTGTTGGGTTTATTTTATATATAAGATTAAAAAGCAAAATTGGAATTCAAATGCTTAATTTATTTTTCTTTGTCCAATTTTTTTTCCGAAACAGATGAGGTCATTTTTTAATACAGTTAGAATACGATTGATAATTTTTTTTTTTGCCTTCGCTATCTGCGATCAGTTTTTACTGTAACTTTGATGGAATAAATGAGATGATATTCTGGCTTGAATAATGTTGTTTGCAGATATTTTTAATCCTCAAATATTCTTTAGAATTCTTCTGCATCTAAGAAATATTAGATATGGGTAAAAAATATTAGGTTGCAGTGCGAAATCTTTGCACGGGTCCACTGGTCTAATGTAATACTTTCTCGTGTGTGACGGATTCATCAGAACTGACGATGCGATAATTCAAAAATCTTGAATCTATTTCGTAGTAACTGAAAAAAATATATATAATTTTACTTATTTATTTGTCTAAAATAGAAAACTATTGTGTGTTGTAAGGATGTATTTCGAATAAATACATTTTTAAGCAAAAAATTAATTATTTAATTCTTTTAAACAATTAACAGATTATAAAAATTCTTTTGGAAATAAAATAGTTATACCATAAATCAATCTATGTTAAAAAATACTTTAGTTTATAGTATAGAGTTGATTTTTATAAAATAATATGATGAATAGGTTGGAAAACTAAGGAGTTAGTATGCTAATAGATAGTCGATATATCACAAGCAATTCATCACTTTACGTCGTAACACGTCAGCGGCTTTTAGCTAGAGACAACTAAATTACACATGAACAACATTTCGACGCCACCTTCTGTCTGCTTGTTTTCAATACAGTAAATGTTGAAGTATATTATAACAGATTAGAAGAAGTATCATCATCACCTTTTTCTCTTTGATTTTGTATGTATATATAAAGGAATAGAATGATATATACTTTGAAATAAACTGTTTTGTCTTACAAACTTATACTTATAGACACAAAAATTTTATATTTTAAATACACAATGAAAAAAAATATGATGGAATATATTTATCCTAATGCGTTCTTAGTGTTTTAAAATATGAATAAAATAGGTTAGTAATAAAAAAAAAAACTAACGTGTGTGTAATATATATTTTTCTGACCAGTTTCTATATCTTTATTTACATCTTTAATGCAATTGTAGGGATGAAAGCGCTGCGCCACAAATGTTCAATTGCCATGTCTAAGGTTCTATAGTATTCTTTGCCTTAGTAAAGTACAGAAATTTTATCATTAAATAAGAACACAAATACTATTAAAATTTAGTGGTGAGAATTGGTCATTTGTGGCATAGCGCATTCATCTATGTATTTGTACTCATTACTAAAATTTATCAATTATTTTATTGCAGTATTAAATACGTCATTTCTAGCACATTACTTTAATTTTTACTATTGGTCTTTCTTTTAAACGTGTCTTTGTCTAACAAGTATATTAAAGCTTAAAAATGAAAATTAAATTTTAAATTCAACATTTAATAATTATATAAAGAAGTTCCTCTGTTTTGTTTTTCCAATAAACACTATACTTCTCCATATATATACATATATCCGTATTCAGAGATTAATACATGGATTAGATGACTCTGGTAGCACGGTTGGCAGAGCATCAGATTCGTAACGGAATGATTGCGGTTCGAGGCTTGACGACAACAACTGGTTCCCGTGTAAGCTAATGGCATCTAATGCATGTTTAAATTAATCATGGTTGAAATGTCCACTGGTCATGAATTGCAAATCACCGTGATACGTAACCGAATGTAGTTTCCGTCTTCTGGCACATTATCTAAATTACGGGGTCGTTTACAGCGTGTAACCTATCTCTCTCAAACCTCTTCCATGGAAATCGCTATGGCATTATCCTGGACATGAAAAAACAACAATGCACTAGATTAATGTTTTCAAAGCAGGAGGTAAGCTCCATTTTGGGAGCAGTCAATCAAAGAGATAGGCCATGATACTTCCCCCTTCTCAGGTGAGCAAGACAAGCTCCATTCAACCAATGGTAGAATTGAAAAGGAAAATGCTGCTAAGGTCGATGAAGTGTTGCAGCCTGTCGTTTTTGTTGTCTGCGCTTTTGGATTACCTGAAGAGGTTCTACAGTGTGTGTGACAATTCTGTGTCCACTTCCAATATAAAGTGAAACACGTTAAATTAGTCAGGACGATTAAATTAAAGTCCACTGAATACTGATAGTGAGTTTAATTGATTTGAGCAAAGTGGATTCTTCTTTCGAATTCTAACTATGAAACCAACTAAATTCTGTTAAGACGCTCTTTCAATAAATTAACATGCAAAATTAAAGAACTATGCAAAGGTAACCAAAAGCACATGACACATTAAAAAATTGTTACTTGTAATGGTTACTTTAATTATTAAATAAAAATTATACATTAAGTTTTAAGTGTCGTTTTATGTTCGCTATCATGACATTTATAAATAAAAGAAGTAGATTTTCATGAGTTCTACGAGGCACAAAAATCTGAGATCTGTTGAGTAGTAAGTAAGTGTTGAATTTGAAACTGTTTTCTTGATTGATTTATCGAAGTACCTTGAAACAACTTTAACATGTTAAGTACCACTGGTACAAATGTATATCACTTATAGTAGCAATGACAAAGATTTTTTTAATTATTTCTCCTATCGCTAATTATATACATTAATTTTCATCGTAATTTCATACCAGAGATATATCGCAAAAATTATTCTATTTAAGTAGACGTAAACAAAATAGTAAAGAAAAAACATTTTCCTGGGGTAATCCTATAGCAACCATTTTAAGAAAATGATTCTCTATGGGTAAGCAGGGATGTCACTGGTAACTCTATTTTTAAAACTTTGTCTACTATTATTTCAAAATTGTAATATTCGGGGTTGACTCCGACTAATCATTAACTAAGATTGTTATTGTTCAGAAATAGTGGTAAGCAAAGTAATAAATAAAGGCTCCAGTCGCAGCCTTGTTTACGTTAAAGTTATCAGTATTGATTTGAGAAAAGGGATTCTTCTTTCGAATTCTAACTATGAAACCAACTAAATTCTGAAGATGATTTAAGACGCTATTTCTACAAATTAACATGCAAAATTAAAGAACTATGCAAAGTTAGAAGTCTCTGGTGTTAAATAGACAATAGCAATTATCAAATTAACCGACCATAATATTGTAATTTTTTAAATTAAAATTATAGTTCTCCAAAAATTCATTAGATTTAATTATCATTGCTAATCATGCCAGCGTATTGCATTCTAAACAATGAGTACAGGGTAAAAAAAGTATTAGTTATATAAATTTCCAGAAGGAAATTCCTGCACATGAGCCAATCTGACATTTTCTTATAATATGATGTATTAATTGTGTGATTAAATGTGTATGAATTACGCTTATATAGAGTATTTAATGAAAGATGACAACGTTAACAAAGTATAATCAATCTTACGTAAGTAAGTTATTACGTAACAATATTATTCTATTAAGAATGTGTCATAAAGGGGCAGAAATACTTAATGATCACAACTTTAGATGTTTAAATTCTATCTTTAATTATTTGAATATAGTAGTTCTTGAATTAATTTTAAACATAATAACAGTTTATATCTCAGTTAAGTGAAATCTGGTAGTTATAATTCATTTTAAATGATCAAGTTATAAACTAGGGAAGGAATATATAATTTTAAGGAGTAATAGTTTCATGTAACATAAAAATTATTTTAAAATGTCATGCTAATGTAAGAATTTTTAATCATTTATACTCTACATAATAAGAATAATGTACAAGAAACAAAATAATTGGGGGGGGGGGGCGACTATCCCATATGCTCAATATAGACCCTTAAAATAAAAATCTTGGAAAGAGTATTAATTATTATTAATAGCATAAATCATATCAATCATGCATAGTAAATCATGCAACAATATAAAAAACTGAAAAATTTTTAACATTACTTTTAAAACTGCTTATAGACTACAGAAAGCATCACATAAGCATTTTATAAATTAAGTTCGGTAAAAGTGCCTCACACTAACTGCAGTTATACAGGAGATACATAAAAAAGTATTATTTTTAATTAATGACTGTAAATTACTTCAAATTTACTGTAGTATTACTACAGATGTAAAGTCTCATTATACTTTAAATTTATTATTGTAAAAAGATTTTACATATACCACAGTATTTTTCCAGGTAAAAGGTTCACAATACTTGTGAAATAAATTACTACAAAATTACTTCACATTAGCTGCAAAGTAACTGAAATATTTTACACTCGAGATTTAACTACAGAAAATCTGCAGCTCACTGTAGAAATACTTCAAAAATACTTCACTTCTACAGAAAAATTGCAATTCACTTTTATCTGTGTACGCCTCTGCACGTGTACATTAGCGGGAATGTTACTGCAAATCGCCACAGAAACGACTTTTTGACACCCACTATCAGATTTTTCCAGAGTGCAGTCGGTGCTGAATTCATTTTTCATCGACTATATAATGCGCGTCCCTACAGCGCTAACCTTGTTGATCGGTTCCTTGAAACTAAAGGTATCAATCAATCAGCTTATTCGCCGGACCTAAATCCCATCGAACATGTTTCTGATGCCTTAGGAAGGGGTATTGGAAGTTTGAAAATGCCTCCAATTACTTTCCTCGACCTCCAGGCAACCCTTGAGCAAGAGAGGAATAAAACCTCAAAACTTAACTAACACTCTGATAAACAGCATGCCACGTCGCTGTGAGTCTTGCATATCTGTAAAAGGTCACCATACTTCCTATTAAAGCAATTCAGTTGCCAGGAAGATGTTCTTATGTGGTGCTCATATCTTGTTACATTTTCATTGTAAACATATATTTCTGTTATTTATTATTTTTTATTTGGAATAAGCTAATAGGAAATAGTTTCATTAGTCCATTATTTGTCTACACTGAAACAAATTTGCAGCAAAGTATCCGGTCATTCAACCGTTTTTATAGAAAACGGTTACGCAACCGTAATTTAACGCTATTCTGACCATAATACTACCTATATTTTGGTCAAAATACTGTTAAATTACGGTTATGTAACCGTTTTCTAAAAAAACGGTCGAATGACCAGACACTTTGCTACAAATTTTTTACACTGAATTATGTACGATTTATATTAATTTGTTTAGTACGTTTCGGTTTATAATCCTTTTATCAAAATATGCTATACTTTTGTGCACCAGTAAATAAAATAAATATTACAATTTTGAACTTCCCAAAAAATATTATAGAGAAAAGTCGAGAATAGTAGGAAATATTTGTTGAATAGCGTTGTGAAATTACTTAACTTGTATTTTGGATAGTTTTTCTTCGCTTCGATATATTTTAAGAATATATTTCTGAAAATATAAACGCAGAGATCTTGTTCAATACTCTGATATAGAAACTATTGTGCTGAAACTCATATGAAGTATTTATTTTTGCTTTTCAAAACATATTTCAGAACTTGTGTAAAACATGAAAGAAACATATATGAAAGAAACATACTTGTTATTTCATGATCTTGACTGTTTTATGATTTTTTTTTAAGTAAAATGATAGAAGGTTGATATATTAAATTAGAAAAATACATAGAATTGCCTAAATAATTGGCCATTATGTAACTAATAAAGCAATTTTACTGATTAAATGAGTTAAAATTACAAAGATGATTAAATTTAATGTAATCGTTTCGTATGATCCCTATTAGCGCAGTAAGTCAATATGATGTTATTAGGAAAGATCTCAAGTGCCATAGGTCAAATGTCAAGGGTCAAAAGATCATAAGTTTCATATTCATAATGGCTAGCAGAATCAGACTTCTTTTTGATACATTATGAACATTTTAAAAATATTTTTTCACAATCATGGGAATATACTTTATAATTAACTAGATGGAACCCGTCAAAATTTGACGGCAAACAACTTGATAGTACCATAAAAGTAAAATTTATAGTTGCTTTAACTTGACAAATTTCATAGTAAGGAGCATAATTTGATTAAGTGGTCACAGACCTTTCCAATGATATATAACATGAGGGTTTTGTGCAAAATTCAGAAAGTACCCCTTGGGGGGAGGGGGAATTGGGGAGATAGACATCGGAGATGTATAATATGATTAAGCAGTCGCAGACCTTTCCAACAATATATGACATGAGGGGTGTCAACAAAATTTAGAAAAGTACCCCTTGGGGGGCAAAGTGGGGAGATGGACATCGGAGCTGCATAATATGATTAAGTGGTCACAGACCTTTCCAATGATATATAACATGAGGGTTGTGTGCAAAATTCAGAAAGTACCCCTTGGGGGGAGGGGGAATTGGGGAGATGGACATCGGAGATGTATAATATGATTAAGCAGTCGCAGACCTTTCCAACAATATATGACATGAGGGGTGTCAACAAAATTTAGAAAAGTACCCCTTGGGGAGCAAAGTGGGGAGATGCACATCGGAGCTGCATAATATGATTAAGTGGTCACAGACCTTTCCAATGATATATAACATGAGGGTTGTGTGCAAAATTTAGAAAGTACCTCTTGGGGAGGGGGGCAAAGTGCGGAGATGGACATCAGAGATGCATAATATGATTAAGCAGTCACGGACCTTTACAACAATATATGACATGAGGGGTGTCAACAAAATTTAGAAAGTATCCCTTGGGGGGAGGGCAAAGTGGGGAGATTGACATTGGAGATGCATAATAGGATTAAGTGGTCACAGACCTTTCTAATGATATATAACAAGAGGGTTGTGTGCAAAATTTAGAAAGTACCCCTTTCGGGGGACAAAGTGGGGAGATGGACATCGGAGATGCATAATATGATTAAGCAGTCACGGTTTCCAATCATATATAACATGAGGGTTGTGTGCAAAATTTAGAAAGTACCCTTTGGGGGGGCAAAGTGGGGAGATGGACATCGGAGATGCATAATATGATTAAGCAGTCACAGACCTTTCCAACAATATATGACATGAGGGCTGTCAACAAAATTTAGAAAGTATCCCTTGCGGGGGGGGGCAAAGTGGGGAGATTGACATTGGAGATGCATAATATGATTAAGTGGTCACAGACCTTTCCAATGGTATATAACATGACGGTAATGTGCAAAATTTAGAAAGTACCCTTTGGTGCGGAGGGCAAAGTGGGGAGATAGACATCTTAGACGCATAATATGATTAAGTGGTCACAGACCTTTCCATTGATATATAACATGAGGGTTGTGTGAAAAATTTAGAAAGTACCCTTTGGGGTGGGGCAAAGTGGGGAGATGGACATCGGAGATGCATAATATGATTAAGCAGTCACAGACCTTTCCAACAATATATGACATGAGGGGTGTCAACAAAATTTAGAAAGTATCCCTTGCGGGGGGGGGCAAAGTGGGGAGATTGACATTGGAGATGCATAATATGATTAAGTGGTCACAGACCTTTCCAATGATATATAACATGAGGGTTGTGTGCAAAATTTAGAAATTAACCTTTGGTGGGGGGGGCAAAGCGGGGAGATGGACATCGGAGATGCATAATATGATTAAGTGGTCACAGACCTTTCCAATTGTATATAACATGAGGGTTGTGTGCAAAATTTAGAAAGTATCCCTTGGGGGGGCAAAGTGGGGAGATTGACATTGGAGATGCATAATATGATTAAGTGGTCACAGACCTTTCCAATGGTATATAACATGAGGGTTGTGTGCAAAATTTAGAAAGTACCCTTTGGTGGGGGGGGCAAAGTGGGGAGATTGACATTGGAGATGCATAATATGAATAAGTGGTTACAGACCTTTCCAATGATATATAACATGAGGGTTTTGTGCAAAATTTAGAAAGTGCCCCTTGGGGGGGGGGGGCAAAGTGGGAAGATGGACATCGGAGATGCATAGTATGATTAAGCAGTCACAGACCTTTCCAACAATATATGACATGAGGGGTGTCAACAAAATTTAGAAAGTATCCCTTGGGGTGGGCGGCAAAGTGGGGAGATTGACATTCGAGATACATAATATGATTAAGCATTCACAGACCTTTCCAACAATATATGACATGAGGGGTGTCAACCAAACTTAGAAATGTGCCCCCCTTAGGGGGGAAGTGGCGGGATAGACCCCGGAGATGCATAACATGAATAAGCGGTCAAAGACTTTTCCAGCGATATATCACGTGAGGGGTGTGTGCAAAATTTAGAAAAGTGTCCCACTTGGGCGGGGGGCGGGGGGTGGACCCCAGAGATTCATAAAATGAAAAAGACGTCACAGGCGTTTCAACTTGCAACTTTTTTCTCGAAGGCATTTGACAATATTAATTTTTTTTTTTACCCAAGACAATTTAACGATATTCTTAATTTTTTTGCGTAATTCGTCAAACGTTCATGGAAAAAATCATGAAATTCGCTAATCAATAGTTGATAAATTATAAAATTCAACAATCGATAGCAGTAAAATTGGTCAAACGAAAACGGAAAAATCACGAAATTCATCAAATGGTCTCCCGTAAAAAAATTGTCCTGCACACTGATGTGATGATCAAAAGGGTTTTGAAGTATAGGACAAAATTAGCACTTGCCAAACAGCGAATAATACGGAAAATTTGGCAATGGAATTTATTTCCACCACTGGTCAAACATAAGACACACTCACCAATTGCGATGATTAAATGGAAAAAGATTTTTTTTTCTCTGCTGTCGCTCGAAAAATTTCGAAGCCATTTGGCGAATTTCACGACTTTTTCCCAGAAATTGACGGATTATGATTTTTTTTCTCGAAGCCAATCGACGATATTCGAAAACTTTTTCCCCCGAAACCAGTTGATGAATTTTGTGATTTTTCCACTGTCTATTAATGAATTTTGCAATTTTTCCGCTATCGATTGACAAATTTCGCAATTTATCGACTATCGATTAACGAATTTCACGATTTTTTCCATGAACGAACAAATTGCGCACTTTCTTTCCGCTAATGTTTGACACATTTCGCCCTTTACAATTCAGCCAATGAGTTGAACGTTGTTTCTTTCCAGAAATGTCAGGAATGAAACAATGATTCTTTAGGATGAATTTCCTTCGTTCGATGCCCCATGGAAGAATATGCGCGATGCAGCAACGGTCGTCACAGACTTTTTAGGGCACCTACAGACTAAAAACATCTAACCAATCTTCGCGGGGGAAAAAATCACAGATTTCGTCAAATGATTGAGGAAAAAAACGAAATGAAATGGTTTTCCCGCTGTCACTCAAAGAATTTTGAAACCATTTGGTGAAGTTTTTCCCGAAACCATTTTGTGAATTTCCTGATATTTTCTTCAAAATCATTTGACAAAGAGACTTTTTTCTCGAAGGCATTTGACAATATTCAATTTTTTTTTACCCGAGACAATTTGACGATATTATTAATTTTTTTTTGTGCAATTCGACAAATGTTCATGGAAAAAATCATGAAATTCGTTAATCAATAGTCGATAAATTGTGAAATTCAACAATCGTTAGCGGTAAAATCGTAAAATTCGTCAATCGATAATGGAAAAATCATGAAATTCATCAAATGGTTTCCGGTAAAAAAATTGTCCTGCACGCTGATGTGATGATCAAAAGGGTTTTGAAGGCATTTATTTTATTTGTTGTATTGTGTATAAATACCTAGGTGGAAGCAGTTTGCTTATTTTGTCAAATTTTTCTACAATATTCGACCCAATACGCATGCGTTAAAAAATCTTCCGGTAGGACCGGCCAATGAGGTGAGGTTCTATTACGGTCTCTAGAAACGTGTTTGGGATCATCTCCTGTTGTTTTCTTCTTGCACTTTGCGTTAAACCTAGGAAGGTATTTATATAGAACTCACTGTGGAGTGTTTAGAAGGTATTTATTTATTTATTTCATTTATTATTTACCTAAGTACTTAGGTGTCCATTTCGGAATTACTGTTTAAAAATGAATTTAGGCTCATTTAACGTTCGCGAAATCAATCCCGATGGAAATTGTCTTTTTAGATCTCTATCATTTTGTTTATATAGTGCAGAAAATAATTATTCAAACGTACGTAAAAATATCGTGAACACGTAATACAAAATTGGACCACTTATAGTCCGTTTATTATCGGGGATGAATCTTATGGTGTTCCGATTGCTAATGTAAACGATTATGTAAATATATGGTTCTTCATAGAAATATATAGTTCTTCACACTTCAATAGAAGCATTGTTTAAATTAATATAATTCTACAAATATGATGCAGTTTTAAAATATCGAGTAATGATTAATACGGTCAAGGAATATACTCATATACGTAATTAAGTTTTGGTACTTCTCTATTATCTCATCGACCACTGTTCATAACAAAAAACTATCGCCAAACTGTAACGTCAAATAAATGGGAGAACGTTGTCATTGAAATATCAAAATAAATAAATAAAATATAAGAATTTAAGGATACAATTGTTATTTTAATTAATGAAATAACTAATAAATCAAATAAACATAATGAAAAATACACGCAAATGTTGAATTAAAAACCACTTGATGACATAAAAAACACGTATAATGCTTCCGACATCAAGTAAATGGGACTGCATTTTTGGCATTTAATCATACAGTTTGGCGATAGTATTTTGTTATGAAAAGTGGTCGATGGGATAATAGAGAAGTACCTAAGTTTTTTATACCAAGTTTGAAAATTTATCTTTTTTTGACATTTAAAAAAAATAACAGAAAAAACATTACAAATTTGCCCATTTGCTCAGCGGTCAAAGGATTAAGTAAATATTAATGATTAGCGGAACTGGTTCTAGCTATGAAGTATATTATTTTGCCCAAAAACCCCCAACAAAAAAATAATTACAAAGAATAAGTAATCGTCTTTAAATATACAAAAAACAATATGATTAATGGCCAGGTTTTTTTTTATATAACATTTTTTATATACAAAAGAAAAACCGAAATAACCTCATTCATTTCGCCTGACGTCAAAAATAGTTTTTTTCCACATTCTTGGGCAAAGCACGAAATTAATAAAATCACCAATTTGTGACAAATTATGAGTTTCATATGAATCGCCCAAGAACGGACATGCAAACTGGTAAAAAATGAATGTAATAAATTAAAACATTCAAGATTTGTATACATACAAACAATACAATGTAAATATTAATATTGTTACATGATACATTATACATTGTTTGTATATATACTTCTTTGTTTACATATATTGTTTGTATACATACAAACAAATATAATGTAAACATTATTCAAATATTAAGAGTTTGCAAATCAAAACATTCTAAAGATATATATACATACAAACAATATAATGCATACATACTCTTTACAAATAAAATAGCACACTTATGTAATGACAAAATTTTTAAATCGAATAGAGATAATATATTTCTGTTAAAAAATAATGCTGAAGTTCAGAAACTCTTTTGACTTATATTATATTACACATTCACATTAAGCAAGTCACATTCCTGCATATTTATTAAATATTTAGTTGCTAAATACAGAAATAATATTTTATAATTTATATTCAGACGCTCAGATTCTGCTTTTTTCGAACAAATAATAATAAAAATATTACTACCGTGCTTACTGTCTTTTGACATTATATTTACATAATCGTTTTCATTATCAATCGGAACACCATAAGATTCCTCCCCGATAATAATCCCCGATAATTCCTCCCTGACAATCCCCGCTCCAACATAGGCTATATTTTATCTCGGTGCCACTAATCCCAGGGGGGTTGCAGGAGCGAAAAACGTTCGAAAATTGCAATTTTTTTTATACTGAAGGAGCTAGAAATTTTAAATTTGGCATTGTAGTTACTTATAAGATGTAAATGCTCTCTAGGAACAAAAAAAAAATAGTAATAAAAAATTCGAAATTTAAAAGGGTGAAATGAGCGAAAAGCGTTCTGAAAACATTCTAAATTACAATTTCTATGGAATCTCTGGAACTACTGAACCGATTTCAAAAGTAATGGTGGCAAATTGATGGTGACACTCCCTGCTCCAACATAGGCTATTTTTTATGTCGGTGCCACTAATCACAGGGGGGTGCGATTTTTTGTGTACGGAAGGAGCTAGAAATCTGAAATTGTAGCTACTTATAGGATGTAAATGCTCTTTAAGAACAAATTTTTAAAAAAATGAAATTTAAAAGAGTGAAATGAGCGAAAAACGTTCTAAAAACATTCTAAATTACAATTTTTGCGGAATCTCTGGAACTGTAGAACCGATTACAAAAAGAATGGTGGCAAATTGATGGTGATAACCCCTGCTCCAACATAGGCTATATTTTATGCCGGTGCCACTAACTCCAGGGGGGTGCAGGAGCGTTAAACCTCATAAATTGCGATTTTTTTAATACTGAAGGAGCTAGAAATTTGAAATTTGTCATTGTAGTTACTTATAAGATGTAAATGCTCTCTAAGAATAATAATTTAAAAAAATCGAAATTTAAAAGGTGAAATGAGCGAAAAGCGTTCTAAACATTCTAAAATGCAATTTCTATGGAATATCTGGAACTACAGAACCGATTTCAATAGTGATGGTGGCAAATTGATTGTGAGATTCCCTGCTCCAACATAGGCTATTTTTTATGTCGGTGCCACTAATCACAGGGGGGTGCAGGAGCGAAAAACGTTCTAAAATTGCGATTTTTTGTGTACGGGAGAAGCTAGAAATTTGAAATTTGGCATTCCAGCTACTTATAAGATGTAAATGCTCTCTAGGAACAAATTTTTTAAACAAAATTCGAAATTTAAAACGGTAAAATAAGCGAAAATCGTTCTAAAAACATTCTAAATTACAATTTCTAGGGCATCCCTGGAACTACAGAACCGATTTCAAATGTAATGGTGGCAAATTGATGGTAACAACCCCTGCTCCAACATAGGCTATATTTTATGTCGGTGCCACTAACCCCAGGGGGATGCAGGAACGAAAAACGTTCTAAGATTGCGATTTTTTGTGTACTGAAGGAGCTAGAAATTTGAAATTTAGCATTGTAGTTACTTATAAGATGTAAGTGCTCTCTAAGAATAATAATAAAAAAAAACGAAATTTAAAACGGTGAAATAAGCGAAAAGCTTTCTAAAAACATTCTGAATTACAATTTCTACTGAATCTCTGGAACTACAGAATCGATTTCAAAAGTGATGGAGGCAAATTGATTGTGAGATTCCCTGCTCCAACATAGGCTATTTTTTATGTCGGTGCCACTAATCACAGGGGGGTGCAGGAGCGAAAAACGTTCTAAAATTGCGATTTTTTTGTGTACGGGAGAAGTTAGAAATTTGAAATTTGGCATTCTAGCTACTTATAAGATGTAAATGCTCTCTAGGAACAATTTTTTTTAAAAAAAATCGAAATTTAAAACGGTGAAATAAGCGAAAGGCGTTCTAAAAACATTCTAAATTACAATTTCTATGGAATCCCTGGAACTACAGAACCGATTTCAAAAGTAATGGTGGCAAATTGATGGTGATAACCCCTGCTCCAACATAGGATATATTTTATGTCGGTGCCACTAACCCCAGGGGGATGCGGGAACGAAAAACGTTCTAAAATTGCGATTTTTTGTGTACTGAAGGAGCTAGAAATTTGCAATTTGGCATTGTAGTTTCAAAAATATTGAATTTCAAAAATTACCAAATTTCACAATGGAGTACCATAGCGAAACCTTCATGCGTAAAAAGATTATGATAAGGGTGACGTGTCCTGACGTGTATATTGGCGCGAGTCACAAATTATAGTATCCTTATTATTCTGTTAAAATATAAGAGTTAATTATGAAATGTCAATATTTTGTTTGATTAAAAGTTCGTTAAGAGAAATTGACCAGCGTGGCGGGCGTAGCTTGCTAGTTCAAGAACAAAACATCATGTGCTCATATTTGAGTATGTCCGTGTTTCAAAAATGAGTAGAAACAGACTTCTATGTGCTCATTTTTGAGTATGTCCATGTTTAAAAAATGCGTATGAACTAACCCTAATCATTTTTTAGTATCTCCATGTTTCAAAAATGAGTATGAACTGACCTCTATGTGCTCAGTTTTGAGTATGTCCATGTTTCAATATTCTGAGTATTTCTAGTATTTCAGAATTGAAAGCATTGGGTATTTGAAACAAAAAGTTTCATAATAAAATGAAAACATCGATTTACTCAGATTTGAAAGTGTCATTTTTTCAGTGCATATAAGGAAATATAAATTTTATGATCATAAGCAAAGTTTTCTTAATAAGAATATATGTAGAGAAGTTATATTCTAAATTAAAGCGTTGAAAGTAAATTTAAAAGATTTCTAGCTGAAGATTCTATTTTTCACATGCCTTATTATGGCAAAAGGCCCCTAATTGTAATTGATGTTTTAGTCATTTGAAATTCTATAGAAAATCGGATGTATTGACTTCACCGTGATTTGCATATAACGCACCTCATACCTCATGTGATGGCAATTAAACCAATAACATTGCATTCTGACCAAATTTCGAACACAGTGTGCATTTAAGGAGGAGAAAGTATACAAAGCGTCTTCTCAGAAAATGATTCAAAAATTATACATGGTGGTCATAAAATGTTTCCCTGACTACAATAATCTATTGCAGAAAAACAATATAATTAGGCATATGCTTGTTTCAATATAGTGTAAAGACACTTATGAAATTTTTAATACAAGTACTTACGTCAGTAAATTTAAATGTGAGCACCATTGGTAACTCGAAGAATGTCAACGTGGTACTCCATTTCTCGGCACGTAATGCCCAACATTTGGGCTGTCACATTAGACACAGCATCTGAGATCCTGACCTTGGGAGATTCAATATCTATTACTGGTGTTCCAAACACTCTGTCCTTTATGTACCTCCAAAAGAAAAAATCTAGAGGAGTTCGTCCATTCCGCCCGATCCATCTTCCGAAATATTTGTCATCTAGAAACTCATGAACGACGGTAGAGACTGGAGTAACAAAAACTTAAGAACATGGCTTTTCCATAATAAAAAAAATTACAGTATTACATTGAATGGTTTTTTCGTAATATTTCTTTTTCGTAATCAGGGAAAGCCTTTATGACTACCTTGTATATGAGGCGGTTAGAATGACAGTGGAGTAAGTCAAAAATTTTGAAAATCGAGATAATCATATTTTCACTGAACGTATATTAATTTCTGTTCAATGTGTCAGTCAATAAGTCATAGTTCACTTAGGGGGTCGCTAGAGGCCAAACCAAGTTGGACAACTCAATGCAACAAGTTTCACAAAACCCTTCATTTTTCAAATCACTAAATTTTGACATTTCCGCTCTCATTCTTACCCCTTCATACATCCTAAAAAAGAAACTAGATTTAAAACGGGATCATATATATTTTATACATCTGTTTTTAAAATTTTGTAACAACTACATTTTTAAAATGACATTAAGTATATGATGTACACACATTCTATATTTATCGATTTTTTTTAAAAATGACATTTAATATATAATGCATTTATTGTAATATTTTATAAAACAAAAACATTGTGAAGTAATATTTTGAAAGTCTCATGACCAAAAACTTTGTTTTATAACATGAAGTAAAAAGTTTAAGCTTCAAGAAAAGTGTTATCAAAAACTGTGAGTATAGGAAAATATATTTTCGAATAGCGTTGTAAAGAATTTACTTAACTTGGAACTTGAACAGTTTTTCTTAGCATCGAGATATTTCAGGAGCTTGTTTCAGAAAATATAAACATGGGCGATGCTTGTATATACAAACTCTGAGATTTAAATACATATACCAAAATATTTATTTGACTTTTCAAAATATATTCTTCAGAAGCTGTGTAAAACATTTTAGAAGATAACATATACTTGATATTTTATGATTATGAATGTTTTTCTGCTCATCTTAGAAAATAAAATCGCTTGTTGTATATGTTGTGTGAGAAAATATTATTCCAAAAATAATTTAAAATTTAGAATTGTATTCTAATTGTTTTTAAAATGATGCAAAAATAAATTTAAAAGGTCTTTAATTTATGTATACAATTACCATACATAAATGGCATTTATGTGATAAATAAATAAATATCACTGTGTAAATGAGTTAAAAATTCGTAGGGGAAAGTCGGGTAGCCGCGGACGGCGGGTAACCGCGCGGACATTTCAATTTCTAAGAAATTCAAAGTGTTGCGTAAATAAAGAGTAATTGTAAATGAACGCCCTCTAGAGTCGAAACAAATACAGTTTAATTGCGACGTGGACACCGAAAAAGTTAGTTGTGAGTGAGTGTTTTGTTTTCGCCAATAAATTAAAAAAAAACGAGACAGAATGCATCATATGCGGAGAAATATTTGACGAAGACTGGATTCAGTGCCAGGAATGCAAAGACTGGGCCCATGAAGATTGTGTTTATACAGATGCATCGGATATTTTTTATAATTGTGATGCTTGTAAGGCCAAAAAACGGTTGGGACACCATTGAGTAATATGCTCGGGGCTACCCGCCGTTTCTTGTGACGCCAAAAAATAAGGCCAAACTATTTTCAGTATATGTCGTTAAATAATTCGATATTATTAGCAATGTTTAATTAAAATCACTCAAGAAGTTAGTAATTTTATTTTTAGCATAAAATAAAGGCAGAAATTTCATTCATTTGTGTTTTATTTGTAATTTATCCAAGTGTCCGAGGCTACCCGATCTTCCCCTAAAGGATTTAAATTAATATAATTTATTGGTATAATTATTGAAAGCACGATTAGTAGCACTATATATGTTGCTTAAAATATTGTAATTTATGGACATAGACATATTTGTTATAATAGTATCGGTATATGTAATGACACAATGATAAAAAAAGTAAAAAACTTTGTTGATAGATAAATAAAGTAAAAACATTTGTTGATATCACAATAGACAATACCTTTTGGTATGAATTTTATATTATTCCAAACGCCACTGTTGTGCAGTGTCTATATTGTGCCAAGCGTCCTTGGCACATTTTATAATTTTTTTAAAAATAATCAAGTAATTGACGTACGAGAGTGCGGTTTGTACGAAAATGCTTCTCATGATCTAAAGCAACTACAAAAATTAGTTTGAAAAGTTGTGTATAGATGGCGTCTCACCTGCAATGATACCCAAAAATATGTCAAAAACTTCCTCTGATTACAGAAGACTACCTGATGAGCTTCTAGAGAAAAATATAGTAAAGAATATAAAAAGAAAGTAAAGATCAATTGTCCAAGGAAGTGTTCGGAAAGCTTCAAGAATATTCATAGCAACAGACGACCCAGTTGATAATCAACAAGATAAAAACAATAAAATAACAGACAATATCTTGTTGAAAGTAAGTCCAGGGTGGCGCAGAAAGAACAACACAAAATAATCACAGAATATCCTTTACGTACCACTGTGCTGTAAGTGTACCACTAATAACTATCAAAAGCATCTGGCTATGAAAGAAAATTTCACCCCACACCATAACGCTTTGTTGTGGATATCTGTAGCGTGCGATATTAAAGGCAGGATCTCCACGCTGTCCTGGACGTCTCCAGACCTGTCGTATCTTTGGTGGCCGTCAGGAAGACCACCTAGTTTCCACGTCAGATGGTTGGAAACAGGACTCATCACTAAAGACTGGTTCCCAGTCAGCGCAGTTCCAAATTTATCGAGCCAAGCACCACTGTAATCGTGCTTGACGGTATATAGGCATGATGGTATGCGGCGCAAAGGTCGGTGCGAGCATAGATTTCGACCTCTCAGTCATTTGTTAATGGTCATGTTGGACACATTTGTGATGGCACACGTTGGGTGGCTGATAACGTCGAACCTGGTGCACTGACAGCTGATCTGACAATCGCTTTATCTTCCCGTTCTGTTATGGTCCTAGGTCTACCGCTGCCGTCCTCACTCTTAAATCTGCCGTACGGACTCTTAAATCTGCCGTTGTCGACCCACTCTTGCCAGTATCGTCGAATCAGAGGTCTAGCAATTTTTAATTTTGCCCATCCAGGATCTTCCATTTCGATGAAACGAACTCTTTCAAACTCTGAAATATGCTCGCAATGAGCACGAATCCTTCGGCGAGGCATTATTACAGTCGACTTAAGATATCCATAGACAAGACGCAACAGAAATTCAGATCGAGAATAGCTCCTTATATACACTTGTTGGATGCGCAGTTCCTATGTTTTGAAGCTCTCGTTATTCATTTGTTGGACGCCAAATTTTAATCATTTACATGTTCGGCCAAAACGTCTTTACATACGGAATTTCATTACAATCTGACAACTTCTTCTTGGTGCGTCGATTTTTTAATACAGTGGGTATTTCTATTTTTAAAACGCTGCCATTTCTGTTTTCATTTTCTTTTCCTCAATCATTAGTAGTTATAATTTGTTTGTGTTAAGAATTACATAATTCTCTTTAATAAAAAGGTATGCTTTGCTGACGACTGGGATTTTCGGTAATCGTTGACACAAATTAATCTCGGAAAATGAAACATTTGAAGTTACTGAAAAAATTAATAGCTCGAAAAGTATTTGTTAGAAAATTGTTAGACAAACTGCGTTAGAAAGGTAAAAATTGTATTTTTCTTGATATAAATTTCAAATCCACTGATTATGCCATTTTTCAAATATTGAATTTCAAAAATTACCAAATTTCACAATGGAGTACCATAGCGAAAACTTCATGCGCAAAAAATAATAATAACAGCAATGTGTCAGCACGAGTCACAAATTATAGTAATCATACTGTTAAAATATAAAAGTGAGTTATGATGTCACGAGTGCATGATTTTCATTTAATTCTTGACAAATACTAGATGCGCCATTTCTTTTGAGTTGTGAATAATATAGGTAAAATCACGTTATTAAAAAATGTAGCTATAAAACATATAAATCAATGGAAAACGGTAGGTAATAAATTGTAAACGTAATAATAAATCGTATTAAAAAAACCTAACTTTGTGAAATAAGTATTCGTTTTTATGTTATTTTAGGATATTCCAGGTAAAGGTACAAAATACTTTAAAATTAAAGGTTAAATTCACCTATATATTTCGTTTGATTCAAGGTTCTTTTGGAGAAACGGACCAGCGCAGCGGGCATAGTCTGCTAGTAACTCATATTATGTAATCGTTAACTGCAATAATTAAAACTTTTCTGACACATATTCTATTAATTTCAATTTAGGTAATTTTGAAGGAATTTATAATCGTTTTTTATAAATATAATAGAAACATTCAAACATACTTTCCTAAAGTTCCCTCATTCATTATTCTACTAGTTACTTTCTATTTTAAACAATTTTTTTCAAATGTGATTTTTTTATCTTTAATAATTTCATGGTTCAATTTATTCCAGGTTGAAAGTTTAAATATATATATATATTTTTTTTAAGTTCCTCTTTAAAAATAAGCACTTTATTGAATATGATATCTCCACTAGTATACAACACTTTCTAAAAAAAAAAATATATATATATATATAGGAACATGTTTTTAGATAAAGTTGGCTTTAAACATGTGTTAACTGCCTTAGCACAGCTCTGTAGAAACGGGATGGGGTGAATGAAAACTTCGTATATGTTAAAAAAAATAATAATTCCGGAAAAAATATCGTATTTTCTATTCGGTGTACGTACTTCATGGATGCAATGGCACAATTAGGTAATTACATTTTTTTAGTAGTAATTATTTTTGAAAAGCCCATCAATAATCCTTAACCCTACATTGCTCAGTGAAGCATGTATGAATCAATAAAAATTTGACCTTCGATAAATAAATTTAGTTTCCGGCTACCACTATATTGAAACAAATTGGAAATTGTACGTCAAACGTGACAAATGAGGTGCGTTTGTACTGTAACTAGTTTTGTAAGTATTCAGATCTTGTAGCAATTGCTATTGCACTCTTATGAAAAAATGCATGAATACAAAATTTATTTTATGTACAAATTTTCACCTTATAGATATTAATTTAATTTTATCAAATTATGTTTCAATACACTTTTATAAACAATTATTTACAATTCTTTACATTAAAATTATACTATGCGAAAATATCCAATACAAGACAATGTAAAACAAGTGTGGTAAGTGTGATCAAAGATCGCTCTAAGGGTTTCGTTTAATAATCCTTTCAAAACACTTTATCCTTTCTTTAATAATTCCAAATAAATTTCATTTAGCAACCAAAAAAAAAGTCGTGTTTTTTATAAAGTAAAAATTTACCGGTCTATTTTTCTCGTCTTTTCGAATATCTAAAGCAGCTCGATAGCGGGCGAAGCGCGCTATTATATTTTGTCATAATAATATCTGTCATGTGGACTAAATGCGATATTAAAAAAAAATCAAAATTAACATGTTGTACACCTTTAAAATGTTAAAATATGTGAATATTTCCGTAATCGGTTTTTATCGTGATTCAATACGTTTCTCAAACTCATATATTTACTACATTAAAGACGTGAGTATAAAACATCACAAATTTACTGAATAGTGTATATGTATACAAACGTTTTGTATACACCATTCAGTAAATTTGTGATGTTTTATACTCCCGTCTTTAATGTAGAAATGTTTCAAGGTGTAATCGTCCAGCATTTATATCATATATTTACTATTCTCTATTATTCCTATTGATACCAGCTTTGTATTATTCTGATACATTTGGAAAATCCGTTAAACTTACGATATGACGTCATATTTTCTTTTTAATTCTCTAATGACGTGATATTAATCTGCTTTGTGTACACTACACATACTCATACTCCTTGTATTATTGAGAAATCTTACAGTTTTATTACCACTATGACGTCAATCAATTTTATTTCATATTAATCTTTTTTTCAATTGGCGAAACTTTTTATTTAATTTTTCACGTGGAAAATCGTCTGATAGAAAATTAATTATTGCAGAAAGAATTTCATCGTGGATTTTTAATTTTTGGCATCGGCTATAACGAAAAATGTTTCAATTTTATAAGAAAAGGCTGTTAGAATTTTGGTTTTTTTATCTCTATTTATTAAAATAATACGAATTTTTCAAATTTTAATATTTTGAGCTCTTCACAGCTGCTATTCAGATTTATACACTAAGTTTTAACTCTGTAAGTTACATAGTTTTTGAGAATGGCTCTGTGACAGACAGACAACGGAGCGGGGGTAATAGGGTTTCGTCAGATGAACGAAAAAAGGTGTTATTTCACTGAAAAATTAATTATATCGTCTGTTATTATGATAAGATTAATTTACGTAATAAAATAAGTACATTTAAGTTGGCAACATTTTATCTCTTGTTGACATTTACTGAAAATTCTAATGGGATACTTAAGCCTAGCTTTAAAAATTTCAGAACTTGAAATCCATATCTAGACTGTTTTTCCATTTAATGTATATTTTTTCGGAAACATCTATGAAAAATACTGTCGGTAGATTTTAGGATTGCTATAATGGAACAATTTTAGTATACAAATTCGGTTTTCAAATTCCGGTATACGGAAAAAATATGACTCCATCTTAAATAGGACGTAATCACCATGGCAACCTATAAAAATCACTTATCATGGGATATCATTGAATTACTTACGCATGATAGGATTTAATAGAGTGAAGAGAACTTTCATTAATATCTTTTTAACACTTTCCAACCTAGTTGAAAAGTGTTTAGGACTTCGGTTTGTCTGGCCGTCTGCCGTCTGGCCGTCTGTCCGTGCTCTAACTCCCGTAAATATGCTTGGATTGCCCTGCAATTTTTATATGTTATAATCGTTATTTATAGAATGTTCCCTATTTCAACGGAAGTGTGTAGCACTTATAGTTTTTTTACAGGGACACTCAAAAGAATTCCGTTACATTGCTGTCTATGGGGAAAAATCATTTGCGGTTTATTTAAATAATGTTTCACTATTTTAAACGCATTGAAATTTATATATATCACTAAGGTGCATTAGAAGAAGCTTAATATGGAATAGGGTGTGCATAGCACTTATACTTACTTTACAGGGACGGTCAAAAGAATTCCCTTACATTACGTCTATGGAGAAAAATCGTCTGCGGTTTATTTAAATAATGTTTACCTATTTTAAACGCATTGAAATTTATATAAGGTTCATTACAAGAGACTTACTACAGAATATTGTGTGCATAGCAGTCATCGTTCATTTACAGGGACACACAAAAGAATTCTCTACTGTATGTTAACAATAATTCCTGGAAGTGCGTTTTAAGTTACTGAACGGGATTTTAATTTTAAATCGCTTTTTGTATATTACGTGGTGTGTATAAATTCTGTAGATCCTATACAGGGAAGCACAGAAGTTCGGGAACACATTTCCGTATTATTTAACTCCAGACGGAGAATTTTAAACTGTGCTACGTGTTTCCTAACTGAACTAAAATTTAGCATCCTATGTAGTATATATACAAATCTATAGATCGTATACAGGGCTGAATAAAAGTATTCGGATTACTTAGATGTTATATTTTAGCTTATTAAAGAGTATGATTCGTAAAATTATTTTGGAAGCGTTGGAAAGTGTTACATAATCTATGCTTGACGCATGATTTTTCGTTCTTGTTTACGATTTGGTTCGATTTTCATAAAATTTCAAATGACTCGACGAAAGTCTGCAACAATTATATATATTAAATTTCAAACCATTCAGTTGGGTAGTTTTTGCGCTGTTATATGCGGACAGACGGACGAACAAGACGATGCTATAGGTGCTATGTATTTATATAATTATGGAGACACATAATAAAAGATTCACTTCATGTAAAAACGGATGTTTGCTATTAAATAAATTAAGAAACACTCTATAAAATTTGTGGTATCTAACAAAAAATATGAGTATTAAAAGAAAAACATAGTCCAGAAAGAATAAATATAATAAGCAGGTAAACAAATATTAGCTTGCTATTATTACCAAGGTAATATTTCTTTATTTGTCTAACTCGTTTAAGCAAATTCGTTTAGGCGAGTATCGTCAATTTCTGTAGAATGGATTTCTATGGTTGGAACTAAAACTTTTAATCGATGAATATGCTTTCTACACATGTTCATACTTTGTACTCTAGCACAGACCATAATTTACATTTTAAACAAATGCGGGAAATATTATTTCATAGGGAACGTTAATATTAAAATCTTTCAGTTGTTTTATATTAACTTTAGTAAATGTGGTGTCCATTCATAATTATATTCTTTACATTACACTTTTTTAAGAAGAATATACTAAAACTCATTAAACCGATTTATTCAAACAAACAAACAAAAATAAATAAAGATATTTGGTCGGTATTTCGGATAGCAATATATTCCATTATTTACATTGCTCCTCCCCCCACTTTTTTTAATACAAAAATGGAGTTCAGTTGCCATCTTTATTGAAGCTTCTTTAAAAGTTACAAAAAAAATAATATTTCGGAAACTATGTTTAATTGTAAAAGTCTGAGAGCTTATATGGCATCCTCGGATTCATGCTAAATGCATGGATCATTCATTCATCTGATGCTAAATTCATGTCTCTGAGATTCATATACTATGAGGATTACTTGTGAAATACAATCAGTCTGGCAGATTTTAATATAATAGGTTCAATGAATTAAGCTGCAGTTTAAATTCACACTAGGATGTTGATTCCCATGATAAAATATGATGAATCGACTAGGAAACTAAGGAGATAGTGTACTAATAGTTAGTAGATATATTACTGGCAATTCATCATTTTATATCATAACACTTCATCGCGGCTATTAGCTATAGAACTATGGCTTTCACATAAACAGTTTTCGATGAAAATATCCGCTTGCTTCGTTTAAAGACAGTAATTGTGGAAATGTTATCAAATTAGAAGGATTGTCATCTCTCGGTTTTTTATTTATTTATTTATTTGGAGGGGGAGGAGTGACATTTTTTATAAGAATTGGGGCAATGTGAAATGATATATCTAGTTTTAAATTTTTGCTTATAACTGCTTTTGAGCTCATACGTTCAAAGTAAAGAATTAGATAAGAAAATGTATGTATAAATAGAGGTTTGTTACTATTGTAATGGAAAAGAATTGATACATTTTGTAAAGAACTACAATGAATCATGACCACACAAGAATTCAGAAATTAACAATATTCATGTAACAAAAATACAAATTTGATCAATTTAATTTCATATAAAGTAAACAAAAAATCGTACCTTTGCAAATGCCTGATAGAACCTGATACATATTTAAAAATAATAAACTAAAAATCATTAAATCGATTTATTCAAATAAACAAACAAAATAAATAAATCTATTTGGTCGACATTTCGGATAGCAGTATATCCCATTACTTACCTTGCTTTCCTCACCTTTTTTGTAATACAAAAATGGAGTTTAACTGCCATCTTTATTGCAGTTTTTGAAAAGTTACAAAAAATTTAATATCTCGGAAACTATGTTAAATTATAAAAGTCTGAGAGCTTATATGACATTCTCGGATCCATGCTAAATTCATGGATCATTCATTCATCTGACGCTAAATTCATGTCTCTGAGATTCATATACTTGGAGGATTACTTGCGAAATACAATCAGTCTGGCAGATTTTAATATAATAAGTTCAATGCATTAAGCTGAAGTTTAAATTCACACTAGGATGTTGACTCCCATGATAAAATATGATGAATCGACTACGAAACTAAGGAGATAGTGTACTAATAGTTAGCAGATATATTACAGGAAATTCATCATTTTATATCATAACACGTCATCGCGGCTATTAGCTGCATAACTATGGCTTTCACATCAACAGTTTTCGATGAAAATATCCGCTTGTCTGTTTAAAGACAGTAATTGTTGAAGTGTTATCAGATTAGAAGGAATGTCAGCCCTCGATTTTTTTATTATTTTTTATTTTTGGAGGTGTGTGGGTGTGTGTGTGGGGAGGGTTATAAGTATTGGGTCAATGTGAAATGATAAATCTAGTTTTAAAATTTCTGCTTTAAATGTTTTTGAGTTCATACGTTCAAAAGAAAGAATTGGATAAGAAAATGTGTGTATAAATACACGTGTGTTACTGTTGTAATGGAAAAAAATTAATAAATTTTGTAAAGAAATTATTACAATTAACCATGACCATAATGTATTTTTTTCAGAATTTAAGAATATCCGTGTAACAAAAATAAAAAATTGCTCTATTTATTTTTTTATAAAGTAAAAAAAAAATCGTAATTACGCAAATGCTTGATAGAACATGAACATTTATTGTGTTCTATCTTAACATATTGTAGAGATTACAATATCTGATAAAAAATATCAGGATAGTTTTGATTTTAGACGATTTATCGAATATCTAGAAAAATACTTGAGGAATTATTATGGAACTTCAGGAATACAAATAACATGTGGAAAATAATATTTTTCAGTGACGGCTTGCTTAATCACAAGGGCAGTTATGGGATTAAAAACAAAAAATAGTTGAGTAAAAATAATTTTTGCGATCATCCTGTAATTGCTGTAAATTCTCTGTAGCAGAAATAAATGAATATGTTGGTCTTGTATAATATTTGCGTTTATTTGTGTTAAAATAGAACTTATATATATTTGGATTTAAATGTTTCTTTAAACTTTCTTGATTTAATTTCGCATTTGTTTTGTTTGTTTATAGTATGCAGGTTTTTCAAATAAATTTGACAGCATTTTCAGGAAATATGACAAAGTGCAGTAGAAACTGTGGACTGCAATTAGAATATAAATGTATTAAATATTTGTAGAAAATAAAATTTATCTGCGCATGTGCGAGTGATTTTTTTTAACGATTTTGTAGTCACCTATACAACACAACTCATATAAAAAGGCCTGAGGGATATCGTGAACATTCATCCGGATATAGAGATTATAATAAGCTGCATTTCAATTGCTTTTTAAAAGTAGCTGGATGATAAGGGATTTTCGACAAATTGTCACCTTTTATCAACTGACTTCCAACAAAGGAGTATGTATTTATTTTATGTTCAATTGTAGATTTTGGACGGATACTTCGATTTAGATTTTTGTTTATTTGGAATGGGCTCGTTCTAATAGTTCTTGAAAGGAGAACCAAAACGTCAATGAAAAATGACATGAAAAAGAAATAAAAGAGAAAAATTACAATTTGTAAAAAATCCCTTATCTTTCAGCTACTTTTAGAAGCAACTAAAATTCCGATCTTGATATTGCAGTTTCTTTGTAAATTATAGCGATATTAGACTACCATTTTTATATGTGTTTCCTCATATAATTTACTACTAAATTCTAAAAAAAAAAGAATAAATAAAGCAGATGTTTTGCTGTTTTGCACTCGCGCGGTTAAAAACTATTTAATGTAAATGCTCATATTTAACCAACTATTTATTTTATTTATATTCTAATTGCAGTATATTGTTTCTACGATACTTTGTCAAGTTTGCTGAAATTGGCATTAAATTTCGTTTATAGGCCTAAATACAAAAAAACAAAACTACGCAGATTTGTTTTTTTTTAATTTTTAAGAAAACACTATATCTTTTTGTACATACATGCCTTTCTTATACAAGTGAACACAACTGTTTTGAAGGACCCACATAGAAATATGATTCAACTACAGATCATTTCGAATATCTTATTCTATGGAGTGATCGCGAAGATTATATTTAAATTTTCAAATTTTTTGTTGCACCCTTAATTGCTCTCTTGGCCAAACCTTCTTCACATAGCTTATGAGAAATCGTTTAAATTAAAAATATTTTGTACTACTGACGTTGTATAGAAATTCTGATGAATAGCTATGAAAATTCAAGCACTTACTTTGGGAAAACAAAACAAAATAGCAATACTTTTTCTTAGACGCTCAAAGCAATCAACCTGCACTTTCAAGTAGACACTCCACTACTATTGTTGTACCTGGAGTCGCTGCGCTCTCACTCTACTCCTTCCCCACGGACCTCTATGTGCGCAATCTCTCCGACCGCGCCATCTCTCCTGGCTTTACCTTATATATGAAAATCAGGAAGAAATACGATGACAGTCACATATAGTTAGATGATAGTTATTTATCGTTATATATTTCTTTACGAGTGTTTCGATATTGTGCAAAAATATATTAAATACATATTCAATATTTATTTACACACGTGTATCCCTAATTTGTGTGTTATTAAAGCAATTTAAATATAATACTCAGAATTCAATTGAAAAGAAAAATAGATCACAAAATAATCTCATTTGTCATTCCTTAAACTGCTGTTTAGTTTTACGCTAAAGTGTTGACTCTTATCATGAAATATGATGAAATGTCTACGAAAGTGAAGATTTAATGAACTAATAGCTTAGTAGATAGTATATTAAAGCCGATTCATCACTTTGATATTGTGCAAAAATATATTAAATACATATTCAGTATTTATTTACACACGTGTATCCCTAATTTGTGTGTTATTAAAGCAATTTAAATATAATACTCAGAATTCAATTGAAAAGAAAAATAGATCACAAAATAATCTCATTTCTCATTCCTTAAACTGCAGTTTAGTTTTATGCTAAAATGTTGACTCTTATCATGAAATATGATGAAATGCCTACGAAAGTGAAGATTTAATGAACTAATTAATAGCTTAGTAGATAGTATATTAAAGCCGATTCATCACTTTTATCATAACACGTCCTAGGCTATTAGCTAGAAACCTCTGACTTCCGCATTAGCAGTTTGTACATGAAGACATCTACCTGCCTCTTTTAGTTGAAGTATTTACAGATTAGAAGGATTATTATCACTGGTTTAGTTTTTTTTTTTCATGAGTTTTTATGGGAATAAAAATGGTATGAGATATTTTGTATTACAAACTGTTTCATGAAGTAGTTATTTTTCAACACTTTCCGATATAGTTAAAAGTGTTTTTGAATTTGGTTTGTCTATCTGTCTATCTATCTGTCCGTGCGCTAACTTGTGTTAATATACTCAGGATGAAATGTAAGTTTTATACATTAATGAGGTTTACTATAAAATGTTTTTTGTTGAAAATTATGTGTGTAGCATTTATAGTTTAATTACAGGGCACACAAAATTATTCCGTTACATTATGGTCTATAGTAAAAATCGTTTGCGGTGAATTTTATTTTATAATGCTTATTTAGATAATTCATATTATAGTATGAAAAATATTAAATTCGTATTCATATTCTGTTAATGTTGAAAAGTGTATCATAATATATGACTCGTGCTTAGTTTTTTGTTCTTTTTTTTTAAGCACATACTTTTCTAAGAAACAATCATAAAAGAAAATATAAGTACTAATACAGGTACAATTTTTGTAAATGACAGGTACTATTTTTGTAAATTAAATTTTTTAATTGTTAAATTTAAATTTCATTTCTTTATTTTGTATCATGGGTTGATTATTTTAAATAATAAGTTATTTTACTGTTTAAAATATTTTGATGTTAATAGTCATTTAGGGAATTAATTAAATATTCATAAGTTAAGGCTTTCTCCAAGAAAGTACACAACACGTCTTTTAATTGTTATTTTTTATTTTTAAAACTTTGACTAGAGGATATTTATGATCATAAAACTGTATATTAAACAAACAAGTAAAATGTTTGGGATAATATATATAGAGCGAAGTTTGTTTATGTGTTCTTTTTCTTCCGAGCATCCATAAATAAATATTTAGCTTTCATATTGCAAAAATGCTTTTGTTGCAATTTTCTATGTTATTTTATTATTATTTTCTAACAACTTACACTGAAATTCTTTTTAAGTATATTTTGCGATAAAAAGTTAATATTTTATAACTGAAGTCATTAAAGTTACACAATATTTTTTCATGCTATTTTTTATGAACCATAAAGTTTTTTTATTCAAACAATTGGGAATGGTTTAAGGCAACTTTGCGAATGTTTTTCTTTCCTTAAAGCACGAAATATCTTCTAGAAATAAAATTTGAACTATAAAAATGCAAACACAACGAAGGCAAAGAAAATAAAATCCTGTATTTAGCAGTTATGCCTATTAAACGATATTTATTCGGCATACGCTGTATTCTAAAAGGATGTGTAATTTTTTTTCTTTAATGCTATTGAATTTAATATCATGAGTCATTGCATTAATATACAGTGATCCCTAACTTATATGCGATGTTCAGTAATTACTTTTTCATACCACTATTTCAAAACAGTAAAATTCGATTTATAAATTCTGCGATTTTCGAAGACGAAATGTATTTGAAAAAAACTGGTGCTGAAAAATGATTTCCGTGTATCGGGTATAAGTGAGAGATAACTGTATAGTATTTTTTACTGTTTCTGATTTTATCTATCACGTTGAGCAGCCTCTAAATGACAATAATTAAACCAGTGCGAAAAACTTTAAAATCAATGAACAAAATAGAACAATTTTTTTTCTATAATTTCACACATTCTTGTAGTTAAGAAAACATTCCAGTTATATATATTTTGCAATATTGATTAATTAAATGATAACGACAGAAACGGCTTTTTAAAAATATAAATACTAAAATATGCTTTTTGCGGCAAGGTTAAAAAAATTCTACTGCAGACACACACTTAATATTTCATTTATTAAAGTCCTGCTATTAGCTCACACTCTCTCTATATACGTCTTGTTCAAATTTTCAATCGTTAATAAAATATTTTATATTCATCCACTCAAGTTCAAATAATTTTTTTTAAACTTGTAGTGGATGACACTTTATGTTAATACAGTTTTTTCAAATATTAATTCATTAATTAAATTTAATTAATTAATTTTAGTTTTAAATGGGAGAAAAAAAATTCCTCACATTGTTTTCATAAATGAAATGAAAGATTTATCTCAAATTAGTGATGCCACAGAAATAAAATACCGCAACGATGATTATAAAATAATGTTCAATAAAGATAACGTGGGACATTAATGCTGCACGGGTTTATTTTACATATTTATGATTAAAAAGTAGGAATTGACTTAAAATATATGTATATATTACTTGTTTTTACTTATACTACTATATTTTACATTGAATCTAAATTTAAAAGTATATTCAAATTCATTAGCATAATTAATGGCTTTTATAATGTTATTCACTAAATTTATCAAAAAGTTTAGACTTAATTTTTCAATTCAAAATTTTCTAATCAGAAAACAGACTAAATTTAGGTTTAGCATAAAAGTATACATGAAAATTAATCAAACGCAAAATTTCAAGGTTCTTTGATAATTAGTTTTCAAATGAGAGTGCGCGCAATGTCAAAATATACAGTTTTGGGAAAAAGGGCTTCAACGGTAACTTTATAGCATGACAGGAAATGGCTTTTTACAAGATATTTTTAGCTATAACTTATGTTCTAATTGGAATTTTTGCAGTGTATTTGTAACATTTCAAGGTACCCATGCTACTTTTTTTTTTTTTTTTTTTTTTTTTTTACATTTAACGTAAACGTAGTCTCCCCACTTAAAGTGAAATTAATTTAAGTAAAATAAAAATAGTATTTTACCCAAAGTATGAAATTAAAAGTTTTTTGGCTTTAAAAAAATATTTTTTTCTAGCATTTTCTAAATATCTGACAACACATAAATATGCTCTCAAAAACATTTTCATAAATTTAAAAACTTATAGAGAATATAGAGATTGTTATAGCACAGTGCACAAACGAGCACTACAGGATCCAAAACATTAAACGCGATTTTCTTAAAACAATGTTTATACTAAAGTGTAATTATTGCTTAAATTAATAAAAAAAATATAACATAAAACGTTTAAAAATACATTTTAATATAGATTACATATCTTTTCTTTGCTCAAACGGCAACATCTTCAGATGAAAATGATAAATAAAATGTTCTCGAAAAGTTTTGAAAATGGTAAACATAAATCACGAGATTGCATGTCCAGTGAAAGTAGGTGGTTAAATTGGTCAAACTGGAAAACGTGAAAATTATTATTTATTTTTATTTTTATTGCTTTTTTAATCTGTAAAGCATCGCGTGCCAAATTTTAGGTAATTCAAAAGAAGCCGATTCTTTGCAAATGTTATCGTTTCGCAAATATATTTCTATTGATTCACGGATAATGGATAGGAAATAAACTCTTGAAGTAAAAATTATTTTACTATTCTTGAAATCAATCTGCGACGGCTTTATTCTATGTTGTTTAGCTAAGGCAGTGGTTCTTCTGTCATATTTGATATCTGCCATATGCTCTTTTATTCCTGATTTAATTTTTCTGTTTTTCATTCCTATATAGTATTGTACTGTTTCATCTGCCTTGGTGAATGGGATTTCATAAACACCGGAAAGTTGATCAGGTTCTATTGGATCTATTATGCTTATATCGGAAATAACTTAGCAAAGATCAACCGATTTTCCATCACTTTTGAAAATAAAATCTTATATATTTCTCTGGTCTCCATTAAGGATTATTTAAGATTTTTTTTGTTCTTTTTTCATCACGAAATATTAAAATTTCTTATTGAAAAATTATACAATACATTTGACAGTCCGCCATTTGGTTAAAAATGCAAAAATGCAAAAAAAAAAAAAAAAATGTATGTCACAGACTAGTCAATTATGAATGCCAGAGGATCCTACCAGCTCATCCCGGGTTACAAAGCACACTGCCCTTTACACAGAATATAAGTGAAAAAAAATAAATTGAAAAAAGTCCTTCCGACGTGTACCGGAAGGAAAAGGTAGCTTTCATAGTCCATTTTAAAAAAAAATAAACTCATTTTACTCAAACACCCAAAGCCAAATTGCTTGGAACTCGATTAAAGAAAATTCAATTCCGGTTTTCGTTAATATTAAATTTGAATACAATTTCAGCATGAGAATTACAGCATAACAAAAATCAGATTGTTTCAAAATGCCAGCCACCCTAGAATTTCAAACTGCCATATCTCAGCCATGTTTAAGATAAAGCCAAAACAAACAATCTTCCGGAATCCTTGTATCACGATCTAACACTTAAAGGAAACAACTTTTTCAATTTACAATTTTTTATACATCTTTTTGAATAATAAAAAATAAATAAACAAATTAACTTGCCGCCATATTGAAACAAGATGCCGGATGAAGCTGGACAACGAGCTCGATCGAGACCTTGGTATGTTCTGTACACATGATCAGTCACATTCATATTGGTTAATAAATACGAGAGTTACAGCATAACAAAAATCAGATTGTTTCAAAATGTCTGCCACCCTAAAATTTCAAACTGCCATATCTCAGCCATTTTTAGGATTTCGTTCATCTCACGAAACCCTATTACTCCCGCTCCGTTGTCTGTCCGTCACAGAGTCATTCTCAGAAACTATGTAACTTAAAGAGTTGAAACTTTGTGTATATCTAGCTGAATACCAGCTTATGAAGCTCAAAATATTAAAATTTGAAAAAATCGTATTATTTTAATAAATAGAGCTAAAAAACCAAAATTTTAACAGCCTTTTCCTATTAAATTTAAACATTTTTCGTTAAAGCAGTTGCCAAAAATGAAAAATCCACAATGAAATTCATTCTACAATAATTAATTTTCTAGTGAACGATATCCAAGTGAAAAATGAAAATTAAATAAAAAGTTTCACCAATTGAAAAAATATTAATATGAAATAAAAATAATTGATGTCATAGTGGTAATAAAACGGAAAAGGGCTAATATTTTTCAATTATACAAGGAGTATGAGTATGTGTATGTACACAAAACAGATTAATATCACGTCATTAGAGATTTAAAAAGAAAATCTGACGTCATATTGGAAGTTTAACGAATTTTTCAAATGTTTGTGAATAATACAAAGCGAGAATATGAGTAATAGAGAATAGTAAATATATGAGTTTGAGAAACATATTGAATCATGATAAAAATCCGGTTATGGAAATATTCGCATATTTTAACATTTTGAAGGCGTACAACGTGTTTACTTTTGAAATTATTTTTTTTTAAATATCGCATTTAGTCCGCATGACAGATGTTATTATGACAGAATATAATAGAGGGATATAAATCAGCTATCGGGCTGGATTAGATATTCGAAAAAAAAGAAAAAATAAACCGATAATGTTTTGCTTTATAAAAAACATGACCTTTTTTTTTTTTTTTTTTTTTTTTTTTTTGCTAAATGAAATTTACTTTTATATGTTAAAGAAAGGATAAAGTGTTTTGAAAGGAATATTAAACGAAACCCTTTGAGCGATCTTCGATCACACTTACCCACTTGTTTAAGATATAGCCAGAACAAAAAATGTTTCGGAATCCTTGCATCGAGACCTTGGTATGTCCTATACACAATCTCAGTCACACCTAAATAGGTTCATAAATAAGACAGTTACAGCATGACATATGTCAGATATATATATATATATATATATATATATATATATATATATATATCAACATTTGAATGGAGGGTGGTTTGTGGGTCTGTGGGTCTGATCGGTGAAAATATACGAAATTTTTTTGGAATTGCTTTCCTCCGAAAGGCTGCAAACTGATCATGCTCTTTTAATGAAAGCTACCTAAAATCTAATAATTTTTATACACTTAATATGTTAGTTTAGCTTATCCACTAAACTTGGTCAAAAAGCATTTTCATAGGAAAAATATTAATTATGTATTAAAAAAGTTTTGAAATTCATTAAAAGATACTTTCGTATTAGCAGGATGTCAGGGAGTAATTGCAGAAGAAATCACAAAATATTTTGTACCTATAGGAGTTTTTTTTTACTCTTATTGCTTCAGTGTCTAAACACTATTCGATTACATATGTTTTTTATTTATTTATTTACTTATTTATTGATGAAGAGTTAATTTCGTTATGCAGTATTAGCTAGTAACAAACGCTGAAATGTTTATATTTTTTTAAGTATGCAAACAGGTTAATATTCCGTAATCGAGGTGCACGCGATAGAGATAGATTTAAAAAATATCATAAATTGAAAGTTATTTTTAAAACCATAAAAAATCAGTAAATTGCGATACAGTTTTCAAACAAATTGCATTTGGGAATACATTTGTTTTCTTTTATATGATGTAAAAAGTAAATTTATATCACATAGTCACTTTATAGTATGCTACAATTTAGTTTAGTGAGAAAACACATAACACTGTTGAAAATTCACCTTCAATTATTTCTATCAATAGACGGGAATATATTTAAATTATTCTACTAAAGTAATTATATTACCTAAAGTTTTTTATACACGATACATGTTAAACTAAAGTTTAATTCAGACAAAAACACACTGTAAACTATTGAAATCACACTTCCAGAAATTATCATACGTAAGCGGTAATGTATCTGGAATACGCTGTGCATTAGCAGCCTTTTATTGCATGGTCCTATCTATGATTTTATATTATATTTAACAAGCATCTCTTAATATTCTAAATATATATTTCACATTCAAAATACATAAATCGATTAAAAAACCCTTTAAAACAATTTACGCCGAATCAGAGTAATGTTTACGAGCACTTTTGTATGGACCAGTATATGATTTATAGCGCTTTATGCATCCCACATAGTATGGAAAAAATTAGCTAAACGCATACTTAACTGGAAGCTAACTTCCAGAAATTATCGCTCATAGACAATACTTCGGTGAGAGTACTTTATCCAAAATATTTTGTGTGTCCCTGTAAATAAACAATAAATGCTATGCACATCATATTTTACAACAGGTATCTTGTAGTAAACCACAGTAATGTATATTAATTTAATTATATTTGAAATAATGTAACGTAATTACAATACGCTGCAAACAGTTCTTCTCCGTTGACCGTTATGTATGTAACCAAATACGTTTGTGTGACTCTGTAAATGAATGATAAATGTTTAACACTCCATATTCTACCGAAAATATGCTTTAGTGCTCCACAGAATTGATATAATTTCCATTATGTTTCTATTAGCGTAACATGATTAAAATGCACCACAAACGATTTTTCCCCGTAGGCCATAGTAAACAGAATTATTTTGGATTTCCCTGTAAACTAATTATAAGTGCTAAACGTATTACATTCGATATTAAGCATCTTGTAGTACACTTCATTTTAACTTCATTAAAATACACGATTTTTTTTTCACAGAACATAATGTAACGGCATTCTTTTGAGTGCCCCCTTTAAGCGAAGTGCTATATACTTCATTTTCAATACCGAACATGTCATTACATATATCAATTGCATCGCATTCCGACTATATTTACGTGAGTCAGAGCACGGACAGACAGGCGACCAGACAAACCGAATTCATAAACTTTTTTCAACTATGTTGAAAAGTGTTGAAAAGGTCACAACAAACAAACTTGCAGAAATATTCTTCACTATGAACAATATACAAATACTAGAATAAATGGGTAATAAAATTGTTATTTGTTATAATCCGTGTTTTATATTTGACTTGCTGTCGGGTTGGAATGAATTTATCAGTGCCTAATCTCACAATAAGTGGGGGACCGCCTGTATTATATTATCGACAAATATTTACGAAAGAATAATTAAAGAACTACTCGCACCTAGGTAATTACTCAATATTTATTTAATTAAAAATATTGAAAAATTATATACTGAATCTTTACTTTAAAATACTCAAAATTCTAGACAACTATTGAAATGTTAAACACCAAAACAGAATTTATGCGGAATTAAAAAAAAAATTGTCTAGTTCTTTTTACTTATAAATTTCCACAAATGCAAAAGAATATTTTCCACTTTTTGGCAGTAATATATTAAACAGATAGGAAGGTAAGAGTTTATTTTTATATCTGCATGAAATTTATATAAGACCAGCATGATAAGGATGGATCCCTTTCTCACAAACAAAGCTTAAAATCAGAGCTAAAAAGTTACGCATGAGCATACATGAAAAATCCGTATCAACGAATTGTATAATCTTTAATATTCGGATAATAATATTATCTGTTGTTGTCATGTTGAATTTCTTCTCTTGTTATAAATTGAGCAAACAAAATGGCAAATTGTAATTAATAATTGTAGCTAGTAAACAAAAACTTTTTCGTTTTACTGTGTTTCAGTTAGTTAATAATTAAATTTAGAAAATACACACACTCACTTGTTTTCGTTCAGAGATCTTGCATTCTATAATGTATAATTTAAAATATACAATCCTGAAAATAAAAATAAACGCACTTTACTAATTAATATACCAATGCTAGTCGAAATATAATACAAATATCAATTGATTGTGAATGCCTATTTTTGTATTGACATATTAAAATTTCTCTTAAAATAATGTTTCCATATTAAAACAAAGACAAACTTTAACTATTGTAATTATACAACACCCCTATATTCAACGTAATAAAAATGTTTGTAATTAGTATAATTACGATTTTTGTAATGTTCCTTTGATTAGTTTCAGAGTTTTTGGAAAGGTTTAAAAAATAACAAGCCATAATCTGTGACGAGACACCAACGTGTCGAACAATGCTAGCGAAGAATGGAAGCAACGTAAATGACATCTAGAATTATATTCATACAGGAATGAGATGTCATACGGCGCAAGTAGTCGGTTGGCGTAAACAAAAACATAGTATTCATTCTTCCAGGACCTTTTCTTTTCGATTTCACGCAAGTCGGAATGAAGATTAATGCACAAGTAATGGAAAAACGTTGATCTCATTTTTACATGAGCCATTTGTCGAAACATGGAATTAATTTCGACGACACAAAATCTCTTTCGAAAATTCAAGTGGGACGTACCCACTAAGGAAAAGGCGTGTTTACAAACATCATTTCCATCAACCAATCTACCATTGCATTTTTGTCTTATCGATCATTGCAAGAATTATTATATCATATACCTGTTTATATTTAGACTAATCAGATCGCACAAATTCGTGTTTACAATAGGAGTCATAAATATTACAGGTATTTCATGCTACCCCACAGTAATTTACACACGGTGACGGCAGCTGCCATCACTTGCAGTTTCCATAGTAATTTACACACAGTGATGGCAGCTGCCCTCACCTGCAGATCTCCTCGAAGATGATCTGGATTTTCCAACTTGTTATTTCGCTGTGTTGATGAACTGAAGAAAACTTTGAGAGAACATTAATTCCAGTCTGATAATGACGTGAAAGGAGAGGTTCAGAATTAGTTCACAAGACTTTAACAAGAACGATTTTGTTCGCATGTTATCCTTCTCGGATAAATGCCTGAACAATTATGGTAAATATATTTGATGTAAAATAAATCATTCCTGTTCCAGAATTCTTCGATATTTATTTATGTAATACCAATAGAATTAGTTATTATACAAAAAAAGCCAATTTCATGGGCTCCTTCCAAACTGTAAGCTGATACTTATCTTTATAATAATAAATTTTTCAATACTACAATGAATAATTTTACTGCAAATATGTAAATTTAAAAAAAAATAGTTATCTGTATACGAGACAAAATAAATACGTATGACATTTTGAGTTATCATACATTTATGGGCAGGGAGAAAAGTTTTGATTGTACACAACAGAATACTTTTGCATTATTATTATTATTATTATTATTATTATTATTATTATTATCATTATTATTATTATTTCTTTTTGAATTTTAGCAAACAAACATATATATTTATTTAGTGAAAAAAAAATATAACATTTATCAAATGTATTAAAACAAGTTAAATATTTTTGAAAATCATTTGGGGATAGTAATAGAAAGATAGAACTGAATTCTGAATGCAGAAAGAAAATTTTAATATTACTGGTATCACAACGTAATCATGACCGTTAGTCAAAAATATACACTTCTAATTGCAAAAACATTTAAAATAAGATGAAGATGCATTTTAAGAAACGTTTGAGTCAATAAGTACAATTTTAAAACTTCCAAAGTATGAACTTTAATACCATTATCGAAGCATATAAATTATCATTATTAATTATATACACCGTATATTTCGTCGTATATCGTTTTAAAAATTGTTTTCACAAATGGTGTCAATATTAAATTTAAATGTTTAATACTGATATGTGTAATTGCACTTCTAACATGTCTATTATTACTGTTATCAAATATCTTGCATTTGTAATGGTGTAACTGGTGTGCGCAAAAATACGTCACACGTCTGCTTGTGCAAGCAATTTAAGTGCGATCGCTGAAAAGTTAAACTAAGAATTAAATAACTAATATTTTCAACAGTACATGTTTTAATAAGTCCCATTTAACCCCTTCAGGGCAAAGTACTCTTTTACCTAAAATGTTGAAATGATTCATTAACACCAGGAATAACGAACGAATTTATTTAAAAATAAGTAAAAGCTTTTCCTAATGTACCTTATAAATTCCAAATTTGATTATAAAATTATGGTGTCATTGTGGCATTTTGGAATTAAAATTAACTGGTATATATAATATACCGGTGCCCTTCAAGGGGTTAAATGTTTTAAGTTACATGATAAAAAAAAAAAGAGATACTTAAGTTTTTCAAAAAAACTTCTTTAAAAAATTTATCTTTTGACAACTAACTTAAAATAATAAATTGTCTGGTTTTAGTCAGAAATAAGCATTCTGCGACGTATGAAAGAATTGCTTTTGTTCTCAACCACTCAGATGACATATTTTGTTACAACAACAATTCTACAAATTCTTGAAGGCGTCAAGGGGATATAACACATTTAAATTTAGAAAAACGTTCAGAAAAGTATGTTAAACTCAAATAAAAAAAAATAATTAAAAATAGCAACAATTAAAATTTTAAAACAAATATTGTTGAAATAAAAAAATAAACAATCCGATTTGTTTTAATTCTTTCGAACATAATAAGTATACGGTTTATAAAATACAAAGCGAAAAATCATAAATAATAAATAAATGTATGCTTAATACATATGTAATTTTGAGCTACAATTTAAAATATTTTGGTACAAAAACTGGTGTAAAAATATAAACATACATCCAGTTTTTTAACTATAGAAAATATTTTTATACGAAAGATTTTCAAATGTGTAAATCGAATTCAATGAATTTTAAATTTACGATTCCTAATTCGTTTTATGATTAATAATAAATGTAGTTAAAAAATAATTACGGAAAATATCGGTCTGATGAGAGTGCGTCGAAATTGTGATAGTAATTGTTGATTATTTTTGACACGTTCAAGTTCCTGAAGCACACGCAGGATGACCATAGTTAATGGGAAGGAGTTTAGAGGGGAAGGACACAAATTCAATGGGATAGGTGCAATAAACCAAGTATTGTTTTGTTCATGAAAAATAGATTTAAAACGACAAAAATAATTCATATTTTCGCCACTAGGAGTAAAAGTTGAAATTTTAAAAAATTGAAACAGTAAAATAGATATAATAGCAGCAAGATGTAACGTTTCACTCAAAGAAGATTTTTCGACGCTTTTCGATTTTCTTTTTTCAAATTTCATTAAAAATAACAGTTCGAAGTTAATATACTTTTAGTAATGTATTTTAATAATATGAATAAACGCGGGAAAAACTTTATGGAAATTCATTAACTGTTAACTATCCATGAGAAAATTCAGTTGTACACGTCTGGAGGAGATAAACACATTCCAAAATTGAAAAAAAAGAAACTTTAAAAAATTAGACAAGTTGGAAATTGTACATGAAACATGACAAATGAGGTGCGTTCGTACTATAGTTAGTTTTATAAATATTCAGATCTTGATGATTTTTAATTCTGTGAAATGAATTATATCGTCTACAGATTCATTTCTGTAATAAAATAAGTATCTCGGTCGCTTGACGATTAAACCTCGGAAGCTCCTATGACAAGAAAGCAACGATTTAAAAAAAATAATAATAAATAAAATTTCTTAATAAATATTTTTAGTAATATCTTCTAAAGTTTTGATTCGATTTTCATAAAATTTGAAATGTCTGGACAAAATTCTGCAATGATAATATATCTTAAATTTCAAACCATTCGGTCGGGGAGTTTTTGCGTTGTTATATGCGGAGGGACGGACAGACAGACGGAGGGACCAGACGACGATAATAAGTGCTACGTATTTATATAATTACGAACGCACCTAAAAAAAAGAAAACAATGTAAAATGGGAAAGAATATTAAAATTTCCTGCTGTAAAACCAATGTACACTCAACAGAAAAAAAAATAGATTTTTAATGGATTTTAATAAAAGTTTTCGTAAAATTCTTTAACTATTGGTTATTTAAACAAATAAAGAATTTCAGGAAGTTCAAAACATATTTATTATTTCCATATTTGATAACCTCATGAATAATCATTACATTGAAACCCGATATCTTATGTGTTAAATTCTACTGATTCACTCTGGCCATTGAAATATAAAGTCCAAATTTCCAGAATAAGAAATTACGAGCATTGAAGACTGAGCTATGCTCGGTCAAAATTAGCTTAGAGTTCAACTCGATATATCTTTCTCTCTGTATTATTATTATAATGCCTTTTATTTTATAAAAATAGCTTGACCCATAATGACCCATAATAAAAATTACCCACTAATCAAATTTTCTCGAACATGTGAGCAAGCCCAATTGTCTTCTCGTGCCCGAAACCCGTAGGATACAAAATTTAGTCAAAATAGCCTGAGCCGTTTTTTAGATAAAATTAGTTAACCCAAAGTGACCCCAAAAAGGACGCACTAATCGGATTTTCTCGAGCATGTGACCTAGCCCAATGATTTTCTCGTGCCCCAAAACCGTAGGATACAAAATTTAGTTCAAATCGTCTGAGCCGTTTTTAAGATAAAAATAGCTTGACCCGTAATGACACATGACCAAAATGACCCACTATTTGAAATTTCTTCCAACATGTGACCTAGCACAATACTCATCTCGTTCCCTATAAGTGTAGGATACTAAATTTAGTTCAAATCCTCTGAGACGTATTTAAGATAAAAATAGCTTAAACCATAATGACCCATGACCCAAAAAAGACCCACTAATAAAATTTTCTCGGACATGTGACCTAGCCCAATGATTTTCTCGTGCCCGAAACTCGTAGGGCACAAAATTTAATCAAAATTATTAGAGCCGATTCTTAGATAAACTTAACTTGACCCGCGTTGACCCAAAAATGACCCACTAATCGAAAGTTCTCGAAGATGTGATCCAGCCAAATATTATTCTCGTGCCCGGAAATGGAAGGATACAAAATTTAGTCAAAATCGTTTGAACCTTTTTTAGATACAATTAGCTTGACTCTGACCCATGGTGACCCAAAGTGACCCACTAATTGAATTTTCTCGAAGATGTGGCCTAGTCCAATGGCTTTCTGGTGTCCCAAAAGGCTAGGATACAAAATTTAGTCAAAATCGTTAAAGACGTTTTTAAAATAATATTTGCATGTGTATATATATAACCACACACACACAAGGTTTGCTCCTATTAGAATATATGATTTACTGTTTTATTAATATTTCTCTGTATTTGATATAAAGAAAATAATTTCTAACACTTATTTGAATAAATTTAATACCTTAAAAATGAATGGGATATAACAGACGGGAAAAACTACCCATTGAATTATAATTAGTTTTATAAAATATTGCAAACGTTTCTATATTGTTTTTGAAACGAATACTCGTGATCGTGCGGGCTTAAGTTTATTTAATTTTGTGACTTTCTACCAAGCCATTCGATTCGCATGTTTAAGGGATGTGATGTTGCCGAAAATTTCCCGTCCGCACTTGTCTTAGAAACTTACAATAGAACTTACACTGATCACACGAACACATTCGCAAATTAGTGTTGAACCAATGTCAGCGTTATTTTGAAATTTTGCATTTGCATTTCAATATTTTTTTAACGGTTTTTTCCCCATAGAATAGCTAAAGTCAATCTTGTTTTTGTTTTTTTGTTTGTTTGTTTTTTTCTCGATTTTAATTACAGAGTTTTTATGAGGTTACTTTTTTTTTCAGAGCCGTCTCCGAAAGTAAAATTATCCTCATTAAACAATACGGCGACGAAAATTGAAAAAGTGATTACTTATCCGATAAGTGATAGAAATTATTTCATATACGAAAAAAAAAAACATTTTCAAACGTAAAATTTGGAAAGAACATTGCCATTCGTTTAACATCAGTTGGCGAGTGTCTTCGCAAGCCTAAACTTTCCATGCGAAAACACTCGCAAGCTGATGTTAATTCTATGGGAGCTCTCTGTTAAAATTTCTCGTTTGCATTTCAATTTTTTTAATTTTAATTTGTACTGTTATTTATATATTTTTTGCATAACACATCTGAGGACGAACACTACACGGGCATTTTTTTAAATTTTCGATTCAGATTGCAGGTTTTTTATTAGGTCTTCAGAGAATGTTCTGAAGGTGAAAGTATCCTAATGAATAAAACTGTAATCAAAATCGGAAAAGATAAAAATATTCCGGTGAAAGCTCCATCTTAGCTATTCTAATGCGGACGAGTAATTTGAAAAGAACTCTCTTATGGGATTGACATTAGATTGCGAGGTTTGTCATGAGACTAAAACACATACATACATACATACATACGTACATACACACACACATATATATATATATATATACAGTGGAAGTACGAGAAGAAAGGAAATTATGTAAGTCCTCGTAATAACTGTTATTCGTAGAACCAGTGATGATATGATAATACTAAAAATCTTAAAAATTCAAACATAATCAAACTAATTGCTACTAATTATTGCTATAATTGTCTCAGTTGTAAAATTAATTTAATATGATAAAGTTAACATAAAATATTCAGTCTTACCTTTTTGAATGTAATTTTCTTTACACGGGCATTTCTTTAGACAAAATCACTATATTGAAGTCAAAACCTCAAAAGAGTTAATAACTCCTAAGGACATGAACAACGTACAGTAATGTAACTGAAAACTTTCCTTTTCTTTCTGAAAAACTAGTCTAACATTGCAATTAGTCACTACAATTTTCGGTATATTGTTTTCTCATATGCTTTTCCCTTCAATAGTGCAATTAGTTGCATGAAAACGCTGGTTAATATGGCCCATAGTCCGACATTAAAGAAAGAAACAAATAAAGGTTTTCTTCTACGTTTCTTCCTGTCTATGTCGGTGTTGAAAATCTTACAAAGAGGCGATATTTCAAGCTGCGTTATCTCCCCTCTCTTTCCTTCATTCTTTCAAGACCTCAGAACTTTACTTTGCATTTTCTTGAGTGTGGATTGAGATCTTCTTGAAGGTAGGAATTCTGTTTGGTAAAATTGACAAGTTACTACATTGTCGGGTCAGAGACCGAAACGCGTGTTACTCGTATAAATGGAGAATGACGTCATCTGATTTTCTCATGGTAAAGATGCGTTAAAACGGCTGTGAACGCTTTTGGGTAAAGTTATGGGCATGTTTACAATCAAACAATTCCGCTAATCAATCTACCATTAGATTTTTTTCGTAGGATATTTGCGGAACCATCCTAGCGACGTTGGCCAATTATGTCTTATTCCTGGTAAAGGTAAACAAATCAAATTGTCAGGACTCAAGTGTACAGTAGGAGTCATAAAGAAGGACAGTTAACAGTTGCAGTTAGCTATAAAGCAAACAAACAAATCAGATTTCCCAGCCACGCGATTACTTTTCCCAACAAAATTCTCCAGGTAATGTGGGTTACATGAAGTCTGTGTAATTTCCGGGTCTGAACGCTACGGGTAACCCGCAAAAAGTCAAGTGATAACGGTCTCTGAAAGATTCAGGTTACCCATGTGTTACTCTATATAACTCGGGGTTCGGTCCATGAACGCGCCCTTTGACAGACAGTTATGATATAGAACTATCATCAGTGAGAGTGAACAGTGTTCGATAAGAAAGGCATTTCTTTACTGATTTACTGATTCTACCTGCTTTTCGCCGAAAATAACAATGAATAAAATAGTTGTTTTTTCTCGTACAAACCGTGATTCGGCTTTTGTAGCTCGTAAAAAGCATGGAAATCTTAATATAGGTTAAAGGTTCTTAACGTGCCAGTTGCTCATTTTAATAGTGTCTTCGTTTTAGCCGTGCTCGTATTAAAATAGTTCGACTGTGTACATATGTATATACTGTTTAGCAATAACTGTTGTTTTAGTTAAGCTGGGAATATTATGAACATTTAGTGTAAATATTTATCCAGTGCAACACAAATGTTTATCTCAATACCATGCTAAACTTTTATAAATGTAATTGTAAAGCCATTTCATTGCAAATATATATAACAATAATATTTCGAAGAATAATTGAAAAATCCTATGTTGGATAATTGAACTGTATCAGTGTGATTGAAAAAAATTGTTATTCTCAAAAATGCGCAATAAGTTTCCATACCAGTTCTTGAAAAGCGAAGGCTGAATCTTCTGTTGTCTGCAGCAATAGTGAACGGTGGGGGCCCACTCATAGTGAGAGCTTCCAGGTCCACAAAATCAGATAGTCAGATAACTATTGATATTTGTCCCCTCCCCCATTGAGTTATAATTCTATTTTTATTAAAACGTCTTGATTGTTTCTGTATTATTTAGGATCTATATTTAATGTTTGTTTAATTTATTTTTGTTTGAGGATTTCTAAAATGTGATATACAATATCAGACACATAGATTTATTTAGTAAATTTGAATTTATTTGAACAATAATAATAATCTTTTTTCGATATGAAGCACGCAAACGCCATTGTAATGTTTACGTATTTTAATATGTGGTAAAGTAAAATAAGACTTATACAAGCATTACGATGATGTTATGAGCGCTTCAAATACAAATAAAATGAAATTTGTGGAATATAAATACGTTAAAATTAGCTAAATAGACCCATGTCCCTAATCTTGTATAAAACATTTTAATCAAAACTCAAATTCCAGAGAGGAGGAAGGTAATATGGATCATATATTATATTAAAACAATGAAAAAATACTAAAAAAAGAAAAGAAGAACCTTATTCCAGTGCCAAAAATCAATTCCTCTTATTTACAATTCTCTTATTTACAACTATTCCTTTGACTTTTATGAAGGTGATTTATTATTTCTATTTCAAATAGTGTTATACATTTTTTCAATTCCATATTCTCTTGCATTCTGCACATTAAGCTTTTTGACATTTATAATCTTGGATTGATATTAAAAATATTTAGATTAAAAATTAATTTCATATTCGTTATACATAACATTTCAAAAACTAGAGAAATTCGATTCATTATCACGACATCCACTGAATATCTCGCATTTTATCATAATCCACGTTACAATATTTTTTTCAGTTTCAGTTATTGTTTAAAAAATGTTAGTTTTAAAACTTATCAAACAAGACGAAAATAAATGGAAAACGTTCCGTCCCTTTTGTGTCGTCTGATCTGAATAGCCGCAACAAATATAGTTTAAGAAAAAAAAAAATGTAAATATTAAACCCAGAAATAATTTACAGAAAAAATATATAAATAATTTAATTTTTCTGATACTGCTGTGAAGTTTACAATAGAGGGTATGTTCTTGTAATGCAGTGATATGATATGAAAATCACTGTTTAATGTAATATCGCAGTATGCAAGTCATCCAACTAGCATGCGTAACTGGTATTTACTGGGTTGCGTTTAGCTGTCTGCTGCTCTAAGTCTCTGCAGGCAAAAAAAAAAAAAAAACAAGAACGAAAAATCATGCGTCAAGCATAGATTATGTAACACTTTCCAACGCTTCCAAAATAATTTTACAAATCATACCGTTTAATAAGCTAAAAGATAACATCTAAGTAATCCGAATACTTTTATTCAGCCCTGTATAGGATCTATAGATTTGTATATATACTACATAGGATGCTAAATTTTAGTTCAGTTAGGAAACGCGTAGCACAGTTTAAAATTCTCCGTCTGGAGTTAAATAATACGGAAATGTGTTTGCGAACTTTTGTGCTTCCCTGTATAGGATATACAGAATTTATACACACCACATAATAGACAAAAAGCGAGTTAAAATTAAAATCGCGATCAGTAACTTAAAACGCACTTCCAGGAATTATTGTTAACTTACAGTAGAGAATTCTTTTGTGTGTCCCTGTAAATGAACGATGACTGCTGTACACACACTATTCTGTAGTAAGCCTCTTGAAATACACCTTAGTGATATATATAAATTTCAATGCGTTTAAAATAGGGAAACATTATTTAAATAAACCGCAGACGATTTTTCTCTATAGACGTAATGTAACAGAATTCTTTTGACTGTCCCTGTAAAGTAACTATAGTGTTATGCACACCCTATTCCATATTAAGCTTCTTCTAATGCACCTTAGTGATATATGTAAATTTCAATGCGTTTAAAATAGTGAAACATAATTTAAATAAACCGTCAATGATTTTTCCCCATAGATCGCAATGTAACGGAATTCTTTTGAGTGTCCCTGTAAAAAAACTATAAGTGGTACACACTTTCGTTGAAATAGGGAACATGCTATAGATAACGACTATAACATATAAAAATTGCAGAGCAATCCGAGCATATTTACGGGAGTTAGAGCACGGACAGACGGACAGACGGCAGACGGCCAGACGGCAGACGGCCATACGGCAGACGGCCATACGGCCAGACAAACCGAAGTCATAAACACTTTTCAACTAGGTTGGAAAGTGTTAAAAAATGTACATTTTATCAAATAGTACTTGCGTGCAAAACGTTAATTCCTAACATTCAAATTTTTAATATAAGAGGGTAAAATATTTGAAAATATTTAAATTTTTACAAGGATTTAAAAACTGCTTTAAATAGGAATAAAAGTATATTATATTTTCTTATTAATTTGTATTATTTAAATTCAAATTCATAAGTGTGCATTTTATATTTATGTATGTAGGGATGCATGCAACTCTCTCTATAATACGTATCATTTTCCAATTAAAAAGCTTGATCATACACAGAATTATGAACATAAACAATTAGCCCAAGCATATTTTATCTGAATTGTGAATTTCAGTCAAATCCGAAAACATATTTTCTTTGACGTAATTCATTAGATTAATAATTTTTCTGACTTGATATGCTTAAGCTCATTAAATAAATTTCAGTAAATTGGTTAATAAAACTTTCAGATAGTTTTACGTAATTCATTATTTTGACAGATGTTCTGAATAGATATACTTCAACGCTTTACGTGATACTTGTATAGATTCCTTGACCATTTTAAATAACTTATGTATTTTAGGCCACAACTTATTTGACATTTCTTTGGGAATCCTCATAAGATTTCGCACAAGTCGCTGATTTGTTGGCTTAATAACAAAGCGACCTGCATTATTGGATATATATTCAACACTTTAAAAAACTCTTCTAAATATTTTTTTTAATAACTTGTCTTTTAGTCACAAATTATAAACAAACTTCTGTGTGAATTCTCATCGAGTTAAAAGTTTCATATTACGTGGCTTTATAACAGATTGACCTATATTATTGGAAATATACGCTTCAGCTCATTAAGAGCCTACAATAGTCACGCGAAGAAACGCTCACGCTAATGTTAAGTCTATGGGAAGGTTATCGCGCGTTTTCTCGCTCGCATTTTAATATTTTTAAATAATTTTTTTTTCATAGGATAGCTGAGACCAATCTACAACGTTGTTAGTTTTTACTTTTTCGATTTCTGTTTTAGTTTATTTCTGAGGACCAACTCAATAGTTGGATCCGGTAAAAATCGAGTTGTTGTGTCTTTTAAACTCTTATAAAATCGATACCAGCAAAAAAAAAAAAAAAATAAGAACTAAGAACGATAGCTCAGGGTTTAAGCTTTCCAAAAATATGCTTTTTATAATTCTACTGCAATTACAACGAGTATAATCACGGGATAACTTTGAGAAAAATTGAGAAAAAAATCTGAATTAATTATATGCGGACTGCCTCCAATCGGGTACGCCCACTGGTATTCTGTGATTGGACAAAGCATTCTCTGAACTCTGTAGATACGTCCCTCGGAAAAACCTCACCGCGATAATGGCTATATGTTTTTCTGATATATATATTTTTTTCTGTATGTATATCCACGCAAAACTTTAGAAGGGATACTCAAAATTTAATACTTTTTTTTTTCTTTTGATGGAAAAGCATATCTTTCCAGTTGACTGTAAGCAATAAGTTTATTTTTCTGAATATTTACATTGCTTTTTTCTTTACTTTATAAATTTTAGCGTTCGTAACAATTGACTAATAGCCCCAGAGCGGACTTGGGGAGACTCCAGGGGAGGGGGGGGGGAGTGTTCATTGGTTAAGTATAAAAGGGGGAGCGTTAGCCCCCCCCCTTGAATTTGATAAATGAGTTTTTCATGCAGAATTATCCAATTTTCTTCAAATTTTGTACATAGGTTCATCGTGATAAGGTACTTTTCTGATTAGATTTAGGAGTTCATTGGTTAAGTATAAAGGGGGGGAACGGGGGCTAACACCCCTTACTTTAGATAAGTGGGTTTTTCATGCAGAATTATCCAATTTTCTTCAAATTTTGTATATAGGTTCATTCTGATAAAGCGCTTTTCTGATTAGTTTTGGGGGTTCCTGGTTAACTATAAGGGGGGAGGGGTATGATTCTCCCCTTAATATATTGTCGATTTCTTTATTTTTCGAGGGGCTTATTTCAAATTCTTTGAAATAAGAGTATAATATACAATTAGTGTGAATAGCCTGTGAGCTCAATGCCCTCAGTTTAACTGGGCAGTTTTCCTTTTGTATTTCTTTCATTTACAGTGCCACACAAAAGTATTCTTTTACATGATGATCTACGGGGGAAAACTATTTGCAGCATATTTTAATTATGTTACGCCATTTCAAATATAATGAAATGGATATACATTATTGAGGTTTACAAGAAGACACTTGTTATGCGAAAAGCATTTATCATTCTTTTACAGGGACACACAAAATATTTCGGGTATAATACTGTGTCCGAAATATTGCTTAAAAGCCATAATTGGAAGTAGGACTTTAGTTAGGTATGCGTTTAACTAAATTTTTGAATGCTACGAGTTATGTATAAATGCTACAGATCATATACAGGGCTAAACAAAAAAATCTGTAAGCATTACGGTGCAGCAGCGTAAATTGATTAAAATGGGTTTTTAATCGAGTTATGAATTTTGAACGTGAAATATATTTAGTATACCAAGGAAGGCTTGTGGAATATAAATAAAATCATATACAGGACCACGCAAAGAACTGAATACATGGCTGACTATATATGATAATTCCTGGAAGTGTGATTTCAGCGTATATATATTTTTTTCTGTATGTATATCCACGCAAAACTTTAGAAGGGATACTCCAATTTTAATACTTTTTTTTTCTTTTGATGGAGAAGTATATCTTTCCAGTAGACTGTAAGCAATAAGTTTATCTTTCTGAATATTTACGTGCTTTTTTTTACTTTATAAATTTTAACGTTCGTAATAATTGACTAATAGCCCCAGAGCGGACTTGGAGAGACTCCAGGGGAAGGGGGGAGGAGGGTTCATTGGTTAAGTATAAAAGGGGGAGGGTTAGCCCCCCCCCCTTGAATTTGATAAATGAGTTTTTCATGCAGAATTATCCAATTTTCTTCAAATTTTGTACATAAATTAATCGTGATAAGGTACTTTTCTGATTAGTTTTGGGGGTTCATTGGTTATGTATAAAGGGAGGGAACGGGTGCTAACTTCCCTTAATTCAGATAAATGGGTTTTTCCTGCAGAATTATCAAATTTTCTTCAAATTTTGTACATAGGTTCATCGTGATAAAGCGCTTTTCTGATTAGTTTTGGGGGTTCATTGGTTAAGTATAAAAGGGGTAAAGAGGGGGGGGCTAATCCTTCCCCCCTTAATTTAGATAAATGGGTTTTTCATGCGGAATTATCCAATTTTCTTCAAATTTTGTATATACCCAGCAAACACGAGATTTTTGGCCACCTGTTGTAAACGTTGTGGCCAAAAAAGTTTGCGGCAATTTGTATCCAGCCATTAATGTATTTTAACTGAAGCGCCCGCACACCGGATGTCTATCGCCAAATCGTTAACGGGCAAATGGCGGGGAAACTTAATGCAATTTCAGTGCCCAATAGCGAATGAAAGTACGTTTGCGGCCAAGATATACAAATCTATCATTGTTTAAAAGTCAGTGGCCCAGTATAATCTTCTCGACATTTTTATTATAAGAAATAAAAAGTATCTTTACTTCACATTTTATAAGATGATTTTCGTTATTTTAAACCTGGATTTATGTGAAACGATAAAATATGCTGCATTTAAATATTTTATGCAATAAAAAATACACAAAAAGTACCCTTCTTTAATTTAAAGAGTTTTTATGGAAAAAAAAATCATAAAAACTGTTAATGTTTTTGCTTTTAAAGTATGCATTAATATCTTTAAATGAATATTTTTTGTGAGCACCTAGAATGAAAATGAATATTGCAATCTTTAGACATACATATTATATAAACATATTAAAAAAATTAATGATAAATGGGAATTTATTTCAATTTCAATTTCAATGAAAAAATATTTGTCAAAAGAAATAAATGCCACTTTACCAAAAAGCAGTTACTGTTAAACGAAAAAAAAAAAAAAAAAAAAAAAAAATTCTTTTTTTTCTTGGAGGGGGGGGGGGGGGGGAGCGGTGATTTTATATTATCTGTATATTATCTATAAATCAGTTCCAAAAAATAAGTTATTTTCATTTTTTGAAACACTCCAAAATTTAGATTTAAAAGAAAAAAAAATCTTAACTAGCTTAAATAAGCAATAATACCAAATACCGATCCCCCCCTCCCACTCCTTTCACACGGCAAGCCGGGAGTAATGCAGGGAAAGATGAAACAAGATTTCCCTTTTCCAACACATTTTTTTTCCCAGTGGGGATTTTTGTAAATATATTTTTAAATGTTTTCCGCTTTGTAATAATCAGCATTGAAAAATTTCAAACTTTTAAAATTATTTAATGTTGTATGAGAAATTTTGAAGATAAAAAAAAAACCTTGAAAAAATAAATCTATTGAAATATAGCTTTTTTTCTGCGGTCTCGTAGGGATTTTTATGTCTTTTTGGCAGCGTCATCGCACATCGCAGCGTTGTTTACATTTCCCTTTCCTGCATCGTGGCGTCGTCTATGTCTAAGTCTCGTCATTCACTGGTTTTTGGATATTTAGATTTACTAATTAGGTAAGATTATTTTTCTATATTATTCCAAGAGTTAGTTAAAAATTAGTTTTCATCATTCTCAGGGACAGATTTAAGTTCAAGATAAAGAAAGCTGAGAAAAAGCATCAGCAATTGTGTAAAATTAACTGCATTGCTTTGCTTATTATGCGACTTAATTCTACAGAAGCGAATAAAAAAAAAAAGTTCTTTACTGATCTTACATCTGCCCTGAATATGCTATTAATAAGTTGATTGTAATTATATATATATATATATCAGAGTAAAATGTGTCCGTAATGAACAATCTCAGAAGTTTTTGGTTTATAAAAAAATTAACCAATAAAAATTCAGCTTTAATTTTTTTCATAATTCTCCGTTGCCTGTTTTATAATTTGCTTTATTGCTGACAATTTTAAACCAGTCAGGAAGCGGAAAGTAATATTTTACAGCTCCAGTGTCTTTCATTGAAATTATACTCATATGTTAAGATCTGGTTTTAATTAACTAATATATATATATTCTGTATTTTCTGATGATACTGGCATATTTTTATTTTGATAGTAATAGAAAACTTCGAATTTTATGTACTAATTAATGACCATTTGCAAAATTTCATTTTATTTTTAAGATTTTAATAAAGTAGGTAATTTCTTTTTAATTCATTAATGTGATTTTTAATTAGTCATGGCAATAGTGCCCAAAATGTTTTGGTTTAGCCGAAAAGCTAAGTAATCTGATTTAATTTTTAAATTCCACTTATCAGAGTCAGAGTGTAATAGGAACACAACTTGGTACTTTTCTGTTATACCAACACATGCCAAAATATACGCTAATCTGCCATTTATTTCTACCCTAACCGTGTAAAGAATTTTTTATTGCAAACTGTACCAAACATTCTGATTGGACTATTTATTGAACGTGAATCTTTTATTATTATTATTTAATCGTAACCTCATAAAACATCTTAACTTGCTACTTTTCAAATAGAAAATATTTATTAAATTATAACTTGCATTTATTATTGACACTGAAATGAATTTTACCATTAAGCTGTTACTTGATGATGTAGAAGCGGCAATAAAATTGTTTTAGGACTTTAGATACATAAAAAAAAAAGTTTTTATCAAAAAAACTCATAAACATCTTCATTCAAAAAATGAAATGTTTACAGCAATCCTAAGAGACATTTACAATTTCAAGCCTGTAGTTTAAATAGTTTTATTTTATTACCTTATGTAATATTTATTTGTTCTTTTATTTTAAGTGCATATTTTGTATTGCAATTTTCAAACGTTTTATTTTTAAGTGCTTAAATTCGTGCCAACAATGTTATTTTTGTTTTCAAATGATTCGTTTCATGTGAATTTCCTTTTGTGCCGATTATTATGCTTAGCGACAATGGTGTTAGTATAGCAGAAAAGGACCCAAACTTTTTATAAACAGTTGCTTTTAATATATTTTCATGTTGTAAATATTTTTTTAATAACAAACCAGATTAATTTTTAATGGGTTTTTTTTTTTCCTAATGAAAGCACATAATTTGTTTGGGTACATTTCGGTTAGCTGGGCGCCAGTGATATATATACATGTATTATATATACACATATCTATGTATATACACATATGTCTGCATATACATATATTTATATACATATATGTATGTATATACATATATAGGTATATACATTATGTATTTATATATGTTGATATATATCACTGGCGCCCGGCTAACCGAAATGTACCTTTTTTTGTTTCAAAGTATTGCATCGTCCCTTACCCCTCATGCAAAAACAAATTTGTCTTTAAGGACGTCTTCCTTTTTAAAACTTGTTTTAAGCCTTTTTTTAACCTCATCTCCCCCGAGTCTGAAATTTTCTTTCTGTGTTTGTGACAACATACTCTCAAAGCATGCAATTTCTTTCTTGGAATCCAAAATAGTTGCACACTGTTATACTATACTGTTACATTTTTTTTTTTTTTTTTTTTTTTTTACACCCATCCAAAATATTAAGAGGAGAGAGCCTGTCTGATATTACACTTTTAATTTTATGTTAAATAAAACATTGGGTACTTTTCGGTTAGCCAGGTGCCAATGATGTGTACAAGTACATACATGTATATATATTACTGGTGTCCAGCTAACCGAAAAGTACCAAACATTGTATCAATTATCTTCCTTAATTACTTTCCTGGAACTATAATTTATCTCCATCTTTTATATTATGTTCTGCAGTGTTTTTCTTTTTCAGTACCATAATTTCAGTAAAAAGCGCTATAGTGCATATGCGTGTAAAAATTTAAAACAGTCTAAGTGCACAGCACTTCTGCTGGTGTGGCTGATTCAGTAATTTTTTTTTTCTTTTCCTCCCCATAGCAATATTTAGATAAGATGCCATTTTATTTAATGCAAATTATGTGTGTGTGCATGTTGAAATAAGTTTTGATTTAAAAGAAGAAGAAAATGATTCACTGACATCAGTTATATACATTAATCAGTTGTACTTTTTCTTTTTAATATTCTAGTTGAATATGATAAATGCTTAATATTGCAACCTATTACAATTTATTTTCATATTTTTCAGGAAACTGTGGTGGCGCAGTTCAGAGATGGCAGCAGAGATGACTGTGCAGCATAAACTCGTTTGGCATTCAAGCAAAGGTAAGTTGTCAATTTACTCAGTTTGTAACGCAGGGCTTTTATCTTAGGGCCCATTTTGAAAAAAGTAAAAGTTATTTGTGTGAAATTTATTCTTTTTTTTTTTTTTTTTGTGAAAGATAACATTTTGTAATGAATATGAAATTTAGTTACTCAAATTTGAACCAAACGTTTATTGATAACTTCTTTAAGTCCTTCTGTTAAAGTTTTCCTTTCAATTTGTTTGCAAATTACACATTTTGAAACATAAAATAAAAATTAACAATGAAGAGTATGTTTTTATGGATTGTTTATAAAATAGTCAATTCAGAAAATTCCAGATTTTAAAAGTATTGCTACCCCACATGCAAAAACAAATTTGTCTTTAAAGACTTCTTCCTTTTTAAAACTCAATTTTTTTTAAGTTGCCTGTGTTATTTAAAAAAAAAAAATGGGAAGAGATCCTGTTTATTAAAAGGTATATTGTGAAGGGACCTGCTTTACTAGGAAGAATTTTGGGATGGTCCCCTAAATAGGCTCCAAATTTTGTCTGTATTGATCAATTTACATTAGTAAATTTAATTTCACACATTCATAAAATAGAAGTGCACTCTTGTATTTTAGCTGCATACAGTTGGTAAATGTTAAAGCTCTTTACAAAGCTTTCCAACCTTTGCACTTTAAGTGTAAAATTTACACTTTTTAACCTTTTTTTACAGCTAGAATGTACTTATTTTTTACTCTTAAAAGTTATAGAAAAAAAAAACTATTAAAATATTTTTCGGCAGAATCCTCGAATAAGCGAGGGTCCCCGATTTGGCGATTTTTTTGACGCACGCCAAGGAACGACGCGCGCCAACCGAGAAATCGGCAACCTCCGAATTCTACCCAATCAGAACACGAGCTTTTCGGCAGACGACTTATTACTTACACACATCGTCAAGCAAATTCTTTCACAAAGTACACCGTGAACGTAGCATTGATTTTATTTCGTTTTAAGAATATTTACAAAGTTTTAGTAAATTTTACCGTCACATTTTTCGATTTTTACATACTTTTACCAATATTTTCCTTCAGATATTTCAATTTTTACAAACTTTTACCGATATTTTCCTTCAGATATTTCAATTTTTATAAACTTTTATCGATTTTTTCATTCCGATTTTTTCCATTTTTACAAATTTTTAGCTATTTTTCCTGCCAGATGTTTCTGTTTAAAAAACTATTTAGCTATTTTTCACTCCGTATTGTTTCATTTTTAGCAATTTTTCTATCCAAATTTTGAACTATTTATTCCTCCGGATATTTTTATTCTTACAAATTTTTTCCTCCGGATTTTTCCATAAAAAAAAGTTCTACCTTATTTTTTCCTCCGGATTTTTCAATTTTAACCTACTTTTTTCATTTGGATTTTTCGTTTTTACAAGTTTTTAGCTATTTTTCATCTATTTTTCATTTTTACAAATTTTTAGCTATTTTTTCCTCTACATTTTTACAAATTTTAGCTACGTTTTTATTTTATTTCTTTTGTTTTCATTTTTATAAATATTTAGCTATGTTTTTACTTTTTTTTTTCATTTTTATAAATATTTAGCTATGTTTTTACTTTTTTTTTCATTTTTATAAATTTTTAGCTATGTTTTTCCTTTGTTTTTTTTGCATTTTTTGAAATTTTTAGCTATCTTTCCTCCGGATTTTTCAGTTTTTAAAAATTTTTAGCTATTTTTTCCTCCGGATTTTTCCGTTTTTAAAAATTTTTAGCTACTTTTTCCTCTGGATTTTTCCGCTTTAAAAAATTTTTTAGCTACTTTTTCTACCGAATTTTTCAATTTTTAAAAATTTTTAGCTACTTTTTCCTCCGAATTTTTCAATTTAAACAATTTTTAGCTACTTTTTCCTCTGGATTTTTCAATTAAAAAAAAAATTTAGCTACTTTTTCCTCCGGATTATTCAATTAAAAAAAATTTTTAGCAATTTTTTCTCCAAATTTCTCAATTTTTTTAAAAAAAAATATCTATTTTTTTCATTTGGATTTTTTATTTTTACAAATTTTTAGCTATTTTTTCTTCCGGATTTTACCATTTTTACAAATTTTTAGCCATTTTTTTCCCTCCAGATTTTTCCATATTTTTAATTTTCTTTCTTCTGTATTTTTCATTTGTATAAATTTTTAACTATTCTTTCCTCATCATATTTCCATTTTTACAAATTGTTAGCTACTTTTCCTCCAGATTTTACAATTTTCACACATTTTTAGCTATTTTTGCCACCATATTTTCCCACATTTTTAGCTATTTTTGCCACCATATTTTCCGAATTTCCAATTTTTTTGCTATGTTTTCCTCCAATTTTTCCATTTTAAACTATTTTTCCCACCGGATTTTTCCTTTTTTTTTTATGAATTTTTAACTATTTTCCCTCCAGATTTCTCCATTTAAAAAAATTTTTAGTTATCTATTCCCTCTAGCTTTTTCAATTTACAAATTTTTAGCTATTTTTCCTGCCGGATGTTTCCGTTTAAAAAACTATTTAGCTATTTTTCACTCCGTATTGTTTCATTTTTAGCAATTTTTCTATCCAAATTTTGAACTATTTATTCCTCCGGATATTTTTATTCTTACAAATTTTTTCCTCCGGATTTTTCCATAAAAAAAAGTTCTACCCTATTTTTTCCTCCGGATTTTTCAATTTTAACCTACTTTTTTCATTTGGATTTTTCGTTTTTACAAGTTTTTAGCTATTTTTCATCTATTTTTCATTTTTACAAATTTTTAGCTATTTTTTCCTCTACATTTTTACAAATTTTAGCTACGTTTTTATTTTATTTCTTTTGTTTTCATTTTTATAAATATTTAGCTATGTTTTTACTTTTTTTTTTCATTTTTATAAATATTTAGCTATGTTTTTACTTTTTTTTTCATTTTTATAAATTTTTAGCTATGTTTTTCCTTTGTTTTTTTTGCATTTTTTGAAATTTTTAGCTATTTTTTCCTCCGGATTTTTCAGTTTTTAAAAATTTTTAGCTATTTTTTCCTCCGGATTTTTCCGTTTTTAAAAATTTTTAGCTACTTTTTCCTCTGGATTTTTCCGCTTTAAAAAATTTTTTAGCTACTTTTTCTACCGAATTTTTCAATTTTTAAAAATTTTTAGCTACTTTTTCCTCCGAATTTTTCAATTTAAACAATTTTTAGCTACTTTTTCCTCTGGATTTTTCAATTAAAAAAAAAATTTAGCTACTTTTTCCTCCGGATTTTTCAATTAAAAAAAATTTTTAGCAATTTTTTCTCCAAATTTCTCAATTTTTTAAAAAAAAATATCTATTTTTTTCATTTGGATTTTTTATTTTTACAAATTTTTAGCTATTTTTTCTTCCGGATTTTACCATTTTTACAAATTTTTAGCCATTTTTTTCCCTCCAGATTTTTCCATATTTTTAATTTTCTTTCTTCTGTATTTTTCATTTGTATAAATTTTTAACTATTCTTTCCTCATCATATTTCCATTTTTACAAATTGTTAGCTACTTTTCCTCCAGATTTTACAATTTTCACACATTTTTAGCTATTTTTGCCACCATATTTTCCCACATTTTTAGCTATTTTTGCCACCATATTTTCCGAATTTCCAATTTTTTTGCTGTTTTCCTCCAATTTTTCCATTTTAAACTATTTTTCCCATCGGATTTTTCCTTTTTTTTTTAATGAATTTTTAACTATTTTCCCTCCAGATTTCTCCATTTAAAAAAATTTTTAGTTATCTATTCCCTCTAGCTTTTTCAATTTACAAATTTTTAGCTATTTTTTCCTCCGGATACTTCATTTTTACAAATTTTCGGCTATTTTTTTCCTCCGGATATTTCCATTTTTACATGCTTTTATCAAATTTTTTCTATTTTTACATATTTATAGCTTTTTTCTTCCATCTGTATCCATTTTTACAAATTATCTTTTTTTTTCTATGAATTTTTTTGAAATATTTATCAAGTTTAATAATTTATTACCTTTAACAATTAAAAAATTTCTAGTAAAATAAGGCTTAAACTTGAAAATTGTCACAAAACGGAATAAAATCAACGTTTACTTCATGAAAGAAATTCTCATAAAAACTCTATAAATAGTCAATTCTCTGCATCACACCACACACGTTATAATTGAGGAAAATTTCGATATTCTTCATTTTTCTAATACATGCAAGACGCGGTTGACTATGCTTCGCGTACATTAACCGAAAAAAAAAACATCACTGAACGCATGAAACTCGCCGTACAGCAATCTCTAGAATGCACGAAATTCATTCAAGCCGCGGTCAGTAACTTGTGTATGTACGCTTCGCATACATTAACCGAAAAAAAACATCACTGGACGCATGAAACTCGCCGTACAGCAATCTGTAGAATGCACGAAATTCATTCAAGCCACGGTCAGTAACTTGTGTATGTACGCTTGGCATACATTAACCGAAAAAAAACATCACTGGACGCATGAAACTCACTGTACAGCATTCTCTAGAATGCACGAAATTCATTCAAGCCGCGGTCAGTAACTTGTGTATGTACGCTTGCCGTACATTAACCGAAAAAAAAACATCACTGGACGCATGAAACTCGCTGTACAGCAATCTGTAGAATGCACGAAATTCATTCCTGCCGCGGTCAGTAACTTGTGTATGTACGCTTCGCGTACATTAACTGAAAAAAAAACATCACTGGACGCATGAAACTCGCTGTACAGCAATCTGTAGAATGCACGAAATTCATTCAAGCCGCGGTCAGTAACTTGTATATGTACGTTTCGCGTACATTAACCGAAAAAAAACATCACTGGACGCATGAAACTCGCTGTACAGCAATCTGTAGAATGCACGAAATTCATTCCAGCCGCGGTCAGTAACTTGTGTATGTACGCTTCGCGTACATTAACCGAAATTTTTTTTTTTTTTCCCCAACAATCCATTGACTAATTTTAAGATTTTTTACCACGATTGGCTGATAAATTTAGCGATATCTTTTAAATGGCCAAAAAATCATTTTGTAAACTTTTTCATATTAAAATTTAGTTAAATTGTAATATTTTAACAAAACTGTATTCAAAAAGTTATCATAAAAAAATCTTCGTCTATTACATATTGCATAGGAATTGTTCATTTTTATTAAAATTATTTTATTCAAAATTGTTATTTTACAGTTTGTTAAAACAGTTTAGCAGAGTTTCATGAAATGTAAACATCTTGTACAATGGGTCCTTCAAATTACTCAAAATTTTGATGCTTCAGCTCATGTGCTTAGAAAATGTTTGCTTTAAATGTTTTAATATTTGTTTCAAGAGTGATGATTTCAGTTTTGTGATTATTGTGACACCTCTGGAAATATAGTGCATCTAATCTGGACTTACATTTAATAAAAATTAAATTAATTTAAATTTTTGAAATGTAAAATTTAATAGAAAAAGATTGAGTATTTTTTAAAGTTTTGCAGAAATGTGTCAAATAATTTTTGTTAACAGGGTTTTTGACTTTCATGAACTTTGACAATACTTAAGATTACACAGATTTATGCTAAATAATTTTTTTTAATTTATGCTATGTATGTAGAAGAGGAAGGGAGGTGGTGATAAAATTATTTAATCTTCTGACCTCTAAATTAAGGATTTTTTTTTAATATGTTGTCATATAAATTAATTTGGATTTTGATTATATGTAATGTATAATTTTTAACAAATTAAAAATAAAGCAGATTCTTTGGAGAAAGGGACCTTCTTTAATACTTTCTTTGACCCTTTTTTCTTAAGAAACTTTAAAAAATGATATTTAAATTCAAGGTATTTTTAAAACATTCTTATGTTTTGCCCAAAATATTTTGCAAATGTAAGATTCTGGAGAGGAGCTGAAGGTTCAAATCCATGTTTTTAAATTTTCCTTTAAATCAAATATCAAGTAATAAAAATGGTGATTTTTTTTTCATTGCTAACTAAGCGTAAAACTGACAGTGTGAAATATGTTCGAGCCTGGAAGCTTGGTTACGCTTAGTTAGCAATGTAAAAATTCACATGTTTGTTATTCAATAATTTCGAGTTAATTTCACTGCTGAAAATAAATTAAAATTACTCAAATATCAAGTTTTTAGAATAAAATAACTGTGGCAATATTTGTATTGGAGTAATTAGTGTTTCCCCTAGACGTTTTCGAGAGGGCGCAGCACCCTGCCCATTTTTTTATAGTTGTAAATGCGCCCTGCCCGTTTTTATATAGCTGGAAATGTGCCCTGATTATTGTGGATTCGCAAGAATTTGCTTTCGCGAATTTCACCAAAATTTAGCGGGAAAATATCACAAAAATCATCTATCGGTCATGAGAAAATATCGCAAGATTCGTCTATTGGTCACAGTAAAATATCACAAAATTTGTCACTTGGTCGCAAGAAAAATTACAAAATTCAAAAATCTCAAAATTTGACAGTTTGTTGTAGGAAAAAAATTGGGAAATTTGCTTATTTGTCGCAAAACCTCCCTCCCTGCACAATTCGGCAATTGGTAGCAGGAAAATATTCTGAAATTCATCAGTCAGCTGCGGGAAAAATCACGAAACTATTCAGTCAGTCATGGGAAAAAATAGCGAAATTCTTCCAAGATCGCATGAGAAAAATTGCTAAATTTGTCAATCGATTGCGGCTAAAAATAGAGAAATTTATATATCTGTCATGGGCAGGGCATTCGGGGCACGGGCCCAGGGTCCCCGATTTTCAGGAGTCCCCAAATGCTACTAAAAATTTTTGAATTATTGGCCAAAACAGTTTTAACTGTTAAAAAAACAAAATTAAAATGGAAAAATCTGTTTGTCAGAGATTGTCTATGATGTGTCAAAGCAGGGTTGGCAAGTTTCTTCCAAAGTGGAAAAAACCGGCCTGAAGAAATAGGTTTCTTCCAAGTGGAAAAAATGGAAGAAACTGTTTTTCTTTAAGAATTTACCATATAAGTTACAACTTTGTAAAATACAATAAAAATAAATGTATTTTCTAATAGATAACCTTACATAAATTTAATTAGACTTATAAAAATTTAATTATGTATGATAAATTGATAATTACACCAGTTTTTTAGCCAAGATCACACACCTGTCTAAAGCTTTCCAATCATTGTGTACCTGAATAAAATAAATGGGACTTTTCTAACACCATGCCAAAATGTATGCTAATGTGCTATTTATTTCAACCCTGAACGTGTAAATATTTTTATTGCAAACCGTGCCAAACATTGTGATTTGCTATTTATTGAACATGACACTTTTTAATTATTATTATTACTTAATTTACTCTGTAACCTCGCAAAACATCTTAATTTGCTATTTTTCAAATAGAAAATATTTAATATTAAGTAGTAACTTATATTTATTGTTGACACTAATGTGGATTTTACCATTAGGCATTTACCAGATGATGAGGACGCTGCAATAAAATTGTTTCAGGACTTTGGATACAAAAAAAAAAAGTATGAACGTCTTCATTCAAAAAGTGAAATGCTTACTGCAATGCTAAGAGACATTTACAATGCTATGCCTGTAGTTTAAATTGAGTTAATTTTATTAATTTATCATATAATATTTATTTGTTCTTTTATTTTAAGTCTATATTCGTGTCGATTTAATAAAATAGTTCGTGAAAGTCTGTAATTTTCAAATGTTATATTTTTAAATGCTCAATTTTGTGCCAGCATTTTTTTTTTTTTTTTCCAATTGAATCCTTTCACATGAATTTCATTTTGTGCCAATTATTGCACTTGGTGACGACAATGGTGTTGGTATAATGGAAATGTACCAAATAAATTTATCCAAAATACACAAAATCAATTAAAGGTAATTCAATTCAAAAGAGGCACATTTTTTTTAATATATATAATTTAAACTTCTGTAACCAGTAGTAAATAGTATGTGGATCATTTACCTATTGTAGAATGAAACTCTTTTAAATAAAAGACAGTGCTTTGAATTTACGCCCATTTTATTAAGGAAACTAATATACAGTAATTACTGTATTGAAGGATTTCATTAAAATCTCCATTTTCCTTACTACAGTGCAACATTGTATAACAAAGCAGAAGTAATTTAGCTTTAAGATGCTGCAATCAATTTCTCAACTTAGAATGGATGAATTCAAAAGATGAAAAAAATTCTTATCCCTGTAGAGTTTATTTTCAGAACATTTATCTTTTAAATCAGCATGCTAGTATACATAATTACAAATTTGTTTGTTTTAAGTTTTGCACAATAGTTTTTAAAATATTGCATTTTTATATGATAAATAAGGAATTGGTAGGTTTTTTTTTTTTTTTACAGAAATTATATAAACAATAAAAAAATATCCCCTACCTCTAAAGTTGTAAAAAACATAACCTGTAAATACCTGCTGAACCTGAAGTTTGTTATTAAAAAATAACTTATTTTTCCATAAATAATATTTTTAATATTAATTAATTTCCAATTTAAATTTCATATAATTAGGTTTTGAATTTAATTCTTTTATATAGTTAATATATTTTAATTTTGAGCATCTGTTTTGTTTTCTGTTGGTTTCTTCCAGTTTTTTCCATTTTTTCCAGTTTCTTCGGGAAGAAACCCAACCCTGTGTCAAAGTAACTTCATTTTTTCTTTATTGTCTTTTAACCCTTTGAGGCATGGTGGGATATATTATATCCCACCTAATTTAAATTTTACTTTTTTAACTTTGACGGGGAAAAGTTGAAAAATTGCTTTTCCTTATTTTGAACTAAATTACGGTGAGAATTGAAATGCTATCGTTTTATGAGTGATAATATCAGATTTATAGCTTGGAGGTACACAATGTATTTTCCTACTTTACAAAGCCATTTTGAAGGAAATGTTATGTGAAAAAATAAGGTACACAATGTATTTTCCTACTTTACAAAGCCATTTTGAAGGAAATGTTATGTGAAAAAATAAAGTGAAGAAAATAAAGAACTGCTGGTTTCTAGAAATACAAATTCTAGAAACATTTACAAAGTGAGCAATTCGACTTTTATGAAATGAACAGAAAGAGCACCCATACATCATATGTAAAGAATATGAATTTATATATTTGAAGTTATTCAAAAGAATTTATAGAAAGCCTGTTTTTATTTTGTTTTAGTGATTAACACAGAGATAAAGTATTTAATATATACAGCCCCCCCCTCCCCCCCTGCTCTTAACACATAAAAATAGAAACAATATTATTGTTAACATGGTTGCAAAAAGAAATGAGAGAATATGATATAACATAAAATTGCCACCATGAAATGCAGTTTCGCACCTAGAAAAAAAAAAGGAATTAGGTGTCATTTGACAACACTGCCCTTTCATGAGTTTTTGTTAAAAGCAAATATAGGTATACTGCAATAAAATAGTTTCATTTTGTACAAATAACTTGAACTACAAAGCTTTTTGTAAATAGTTTTTTTAAATTATAATTTCTGTTCCGATTATATTTATAAATGGCTAATTAATAAGTGGTGTTTTTAAAGTAAGGCATTTTAATTTTGTTTTGTAAAATTTATTTTTTGTTTTTCAGAAGAAGAAGAATAAAAATCTGGAAAGAAAAAAGTTCTCTGTGAAGATGACTGTAGATTTTCAGCTCTTGTTTATAAACTTAAATTAAGAAACATCAGAAATTTAATTGTAACAGGATTAAATTTTCTTGTAAAATATTTCTGATAAATTTTGAGCATCTTGTAAATACATAAATAAATGTTTTTTGGTTGGTTTGTTTTACATTTGTTGTGAAAAATAAAATTTATATGAAAAAAAAAAGCATTCAGTTCTAGTGTTTTTAAATATATATATTTATTTATGCAAGTGATGTTGTTAAAAAAGATGTACTATATATTTTCCCCTTCTTTCTCATTCTGAGAACATTCCCCCTTCTTTTTACAGGTTAAGATATAATTGAATAAAAGTGTTTTATGTAGGCTATATTTTAAAAACTGATAAACTGTTTTTGTTGGTTGATTATAAATTAGCATTGCTTGGAGATCAGGTATTAAAAATAATTTGCTGTATAAAAACTTTTGAAAATTTTAATAAAAATTTCATCATAATCTCATTAGAACTTGAGATTAAAATTTTAATGTACATAATATTGTATGAATCAGTTTGAAATTTTGTTAGTCAAAAAGTCACATACCTCCTGCTGGAAGGAAAAATATTTTAAAGATTTCTTTATTGGTAATATATTAAAAAAATATATATATATATATTCAGTACTCATTACTTGCTAATTTTTAAAAAGTAAAAACAATGATATATTATTATTTATGAGTAATGTTTAGTCCATTTAAAAAAAAAAAAAAAAAAAAAAGATTTAGTGTATGAATGGTGAACTTGCCGTGTTCTAGAAGATCAACTGCCACTACTATTTTGAAAAAATATTAAACTTATTTAATAAGAGAAATTTTAAGATTTACATAAGAAGGAAAATAGTGACAATTGGCTTTCTGTCAATTAGTAATATTTTGTAAATATATATACATTGAAATTTTGTTCGATGATGTGTATAAAGGGGGGAAGAGTCCTTAACAGACTAAAACATTACTTTATAGGAATACTGCTACATTTTTCTGATATATGCCAAAGAGATGAAGATAGTGAAATGACATTTTTTGAACGGACCTAATTTACATATATATATAGTTACATCATAAAAAAAAATTCTTAAATTTCAATGATCAGTAATGTCAACATTTTACCAATTTTATAAAATAGAGTTCCTGCGTTTTTGTTTTATTTTCAAGCTGGATAATTGGAAGAAACATCCAGGTAAGAAATTGTATTATAAAAGCACCAGTGGACCCATGCGAAGATTTCACACTGCAGTCTAATACTTTTTAGCAATATCTAATACTCTTTAGATGCAGGTTTAAACTTGTAAAGGAAAATTAAGGACTGAAACTATCTTCAAACAACATTAGTCGAGCCAGAATATCATCTCGTTTATTCCATCACAGTTACAGTAAAAACTGATCGAGCATAGCAAAGACAAAAAAATATATATATCTATAGTTAATTAACTGCTTTAGAGATGACATCATCTGTTTCGGAAAAAAACATGGGACAAAGAAAAATAAATTGAGCATTTCAATTTTGCTTTTTAGTCATAAATATAAAATAAACCCGTGCAGCAACTATGTCCCACTTTATCTTTTTTGTAGTATTTATTTTTTATAATCATTTTAAGCATTATATAATGTGGTATTTTATTTTTGTGGCTACACTAATTTGAGGAAAGCCTTTCATTTCTTTTATGAAGACAATGCAGATTTAATTTTTAATTTACAGCAATTTTTAATCAAAAAATATGTTTTATCGAGATGTGAGTGCACTATGTCAGAAGCTGGTTCAAAATCCTTTCTTATGGCATCTCGTTCATTGTTGTGCATTTCATATTTTCTGAGAAAAGGGGATGTTGATAACAGAAATAATATATACTAGTGGGCCTGTGTGAAGATTTCACACTGCAGCCTAATATTTTTTAGCAATATCTAATATCTTTTAGATGCATGTTTAAACTTCTAAAAAAAAATAAAGCCAGAATATAATCCAATTTATTCTTTCATACTTTACAGTAAAAACTGACTGAAAATATCAAGAGCTATATATATATATAAATTGTATTTTAACTACATTAGAGAGTGACATAATGTTTTGAAAAAAAAAAAAAAATTGAGCGTTTGAATTTAAATTTTGCTTTTTTATCATAAATATAAAATAAACCCATGCAGCAACCATGTCCACTTTATCTTTATTGAACATTTTTTTTTATAATCATTGTTGTGGAATTTAATTTTTGTGGCAACAGTAATTTGAGGAAAAACTTTCATTTTATTTCTGAAAACAATGCCTATTTAATTTATTACTTGCAATTTTAACCAAAATACATGTTTTAAAGAAATGTGAGTGTACTATGTCAGAAGTCGCTTGAAAATCCTTTCATATGGTATCTCATTTAACATTATACATTTTTTATTTGCTTCGAAAAAGGGATGTTGAATATAATCATTAGATAACAATTTTCAATGGAAATTCTGGCTGGACAATCCACCTGGTGAATTAGCTTGAAGAAACATAAATTGAAACTACTTAAAAATTTACTCCTTTGAATAGAATGTTTAAACCTATAATTTAATTAAAAATTGAAGAAAATTAGTTTTTTTTTCGTATTCTCACCATCATTGGTAATTTAACGCTCAATATATATTTTACACCTTGTGTTACACCTTATTTTACAACTTTTTTTTTATTAATTACAATTATGGCTTTTGCAACTTTTTCAGAATAACATTAAAAAATAAATCATAACCATATGGCCTTTTATTCCGATCTAATGAGATGAGTGGATACGGCCAATTTTTGCCTCCATTGGGACACTTTAAAAAAAAAAAATATTATTATTGCTTCCAGATTGAAAGTATTCTATACAAGATCTGAAGCACTTTCGATTTTATTGTATTTTGACCTTTTTAATATGGGGTGCTTATAACACCATTGCAGTTTTTAACTGAAAAATATTATAATAAAGTGAAACATGTTTGCATAAAAGTCAGGTTGGTGTTATGAGCTCTTGTTAAGAAAAATATTCCAATAGATTATTATTATTTTTTTTTTTTTCAAATTTTGAATAAAATATTTAGAGTTTTCAGACAAAAATTATGGACCAGTAAATTTAGATTCTAAAGTTTAAAATAACTTAAAAAAAGAAAAAAAATTGTCCCTGCCAAAGGAGTAAAAATGGAGATTTGCTCAACTTTACTTTTTTGAGGACCATAAAAAGTATAATTCTGGCCAGCTTCCATTCATGATATCTAATAGTGGCATGAATATGGCTAGCTTTGGGCTATCATTTATTAATGATGCCCATTGATGGCGACAAAGTGGCTAGCTTTCGGCATGCATTCATTAATGATTACCATTGATGGCAACAAAGTGGCTAGATTTAGGCTTGCATTCATTAATGATGGCAACGAAGTGGCTAGCTTTCGGCTTGCATACATTAATGATGCCCATTCATGGCAACAAAGTGGCTAGCTTTCGGCATGCATTCATTAATGATTACCATTGATGGCAACAAAGTGGCTAGATTTAGGCTTGCATTCATTAATGATGGCAACGAAGTGGCTAGCTTTCGGCTTGCATACATTAATGATGCCCATTCATGGCAACAAAGTGGCTAGCTTTCGGCATGCATTCATTAATGATTACCATTGATGGCAACAAAGTGGCTAGCTTTCGGCTTGCATTCATTAATGATGGCAACGAAGTGGCTAGCTTTCGGCTTGCATACATTAATGATGCCCATTCATGGCAACAAAGTGGCTAGCTTTCGGCATGCATTCATTAATGAATAGCATTGATGGTATGTGGATGGCTGGCTTAAGGCTAGTTTACATTTATGATGACCAATAAATTAACATTTATGGCCAGCTTTGGGGTAGCTTTTATTCTTAACAAACGCAGGTGGCATGGCTGTGGCGATCTTCTGGCTAGATTTTATTCACGATGATCGTTAATGGCCAAACTGTGGCTAGTTTTCATTAATAATTGCCACTTAAAGTATAACTGTGGCCAGTTTTAGGCTATCCGTCAATTATGATTAACCACTTGTGGCACAATTATGGGCATCTTAATGTAGTTATGGCCAATTCTGTTGCGGCCACATTGTGGCCGGCGTGACAGTTTTTTTAAGTTGCCGTTACGGCAAACGATTGCGGCCCCTCATCTACTAGTTTGGGCCAAGGCTAACGTAGCCATCAGTGGCCCGCAAGTTCTGTGTTAGTTGGGTAGGTTCATTCTGATCAAGCGCTTTTCTGATTAGTTTTGGGGGTTCACTGGTTAACTATAAGGGGGGAGGGGTATGATTCTCCCCTTAATATATTGTCGATTTCTTTATTTTTTGAGGGGCTTATTTCAAATTCTTTGAAATAAAAATATAATATACAATTAGTGTGAATAAGCTGTGAGCTCAATGCCCTCAGTTGAACTGGGCAGTTTTCCTTTTGTATTTCTTTCATTTACAGTGCCACACAAAGGTATTCTTTTACATAATGGTCTACGAGGGAAAAACTATTTGCAGCATATTTTAATTATGTTACTCCATTTCAAATATAATGGAATGGATATACATTATTGAGGTTTACTACAAGGCATTTGTTATGCGAAAAGGATTTATCATTCTTTTACAGGGACATATAAATATTTCAGATATAGTACTGTGTCCGAAGTATTGCTTATAAGCCATAATTGGAAGTAGGATTTTAGTTAGGTATGGGTTTGACTAAATTTTTGAATGCTATGTGTTATGTATAAATGCTAGAGATCATGTACAGGGCTAAACAAAAAAATTTGTAAGCATTACGGTGCAGCAGCGTAAATTGATTAAAATGGGTTTTTAATCGAGTTATGAATTTTGAACGTGAAATATATTTAGTATACCAAGGAAGGTTTGTGGAATATAAATAAAATCATATACAGGACCACGCAAAGAACTGAATACATGGCTGACTATGTATGCGATAATTCCTGGAAGTGTGATTTCAGCGTGTATTTGCCTGAATGAAACTATAGCTTAATATGTCGCGTGTACAAAAAGCTTATGTTATATACAGGGCTGTACAAAATAATTCAAGTATGTTTCCATCTATTGGTAGAAACTGTTGAAGATGAATTTTCAACTGTGTTTTTTTTGTTTTATTGCTAAACTAAACTGCAGCATACTATAGGGTATATACAAATATATAAATTATATACAGGGCTGCAGAAAAGAATTGGAGTACTTTTCCGGCTGTGGATGGTAATTATTGAAACCTGGTTTTCAAATTTGTTTTGTGTTTTTCTGAAATGTTTACTTAGATAGCTTATTTAACTTATTAAACAGCGATGGTTTGTTAAAGTATTCTGTTAGTGTTGGAAAGTGTTTCATAATCTATGCTTGGTACAGGATTTTACTAATTTTACTAATGAACAAAATTTTAGATAAATAATTAAGATATAGACTGGAGATTGTGGATGAGAAGGGATGTCATCTGCCGACACGACTAGCGTAGTGTCTTCGTTATATTCTGATTATAAAAAAAAAATAATTTTTTTAATGATCACGTTAATGTATGCGAAGGTCGTTTTCTTGAACATATTATATTGCGGGTATGGGGAGGGAGGGGGTTAACGCCTTGCTCTGATTTTCACAAAACAAATTCCCAAGAAATTTAATATTTTTAGCTTCTAACGTAGCGTTTTTTAAATGTTATGTATAGAGAATACGGGAAATTTTAAATAACGATTTTCATAAATGTTTAATTTATGTTCCTAATAAAAGTACACAACCCGTATATGCCTGATGGTTACCAACAATCAAAGTAAATGAATTGTTGTTGAGCACTTAACCGAGTGCCCTACAAGCAATCCTACGAGTTTTTTTTTTATCTAACTGTGCATTCTTATCTCGGGTTCTACGGATTCCCAATCACAGCGGCCTTTAGATGATTCGACTTTGTTTTCGTTCGTGATACAGATTTTAGTTCCACCTTCCACCGCCAAGGGCGGCATTATTTTTTAGAGTTCTGTGGGCCTGATTTCGACGGGCATTGGTTCATTCAACTCCTTTAAGCAACGCGTACCCGTGTTGGATGTTCGTATGGGACAAATTGCGCCCCCTGGCGTTGGAATGCGGTACTAAAGGATTATGAGCGCGTGTGCAGCACGCTTGCTATTCGATGCTGGAGGCAGCGGGAACACAATTTGGAGTTTTATTCGGAAGGTGGTTTCTTTAGAACAGGGTGCGTCCCCTAGCGGCGGGAGGTGGAACTAAAAAAGTTTAAAGCGCGTGCGCTGCATGCATACTATACGGTCCGGCAGGCAGTGGGAACACGTGTCGGTGGCTCGTTTTAACAGAATGCGCCCGTACTTGCGGAAAGTGGAGATACAGGATTTTCAGTCGACGTGAAAAGCACTTTTAAATAAATAATTTAATACAAAATCAGGTTAAAGATATAAAATCATACAAACTTTAGTTTTGTTTAATTTTATTATCATGGGTCCGAGCAACGCCGGGCGGGTCAGCTAGTATATATATATATATATATATATATATATATAATTATAATATCTATGAATTTCAAAATACATATCAAGTTCTTATATCATTCTACTTTAATCTACAAAGAGATAAATAATGATATTGTGTAAACAGAATACCACATATATAATAATTAACATGTGCAATCATAATTTTACCATAGCATGTGCTTCAATGGTAATTGGCCAAATTTACTCATACCTGAATAATATTTAAAAAAGAAAGAGAGAGAAAGGAAAAAAAATTATAGATTGGAGTTGCTATTAAGTAAACACAAATGGATTAATAAATCAAATATGAACATTATACAATGGAAAACTGGACCACAAGAGAACAAACAAGAATTGGATATGAAAAAACACATGTAGATGTACTCGTCAGCTTGGTTGCACCCACATGTGTTTTAAAAAATAATTCAGTATATCATAATTCTACTGGCATGATGCTAAGAACAGTAGAATCAAAACCAAGTATACTGAATTATTACCAGATAACAATTGGAAAAAATAAGATTGGAAATATTTAAATTGGAAATAAAAAACCATTAAGAATATATAATATAATTCACTTACATCGATTATCCTAAAAACATTATAAATCACCTCACTAAATTACCACTAGATATCATTTTTGAAATAATATTGGAAATTAGAACCTTTAAATTGTAAATAAAATAATATAGAAACTTCTGCATAATATGCACGTCCACATGGCATATATATATATATATACCGGGTTCGTCATAAATTCGTGCAAACTTTAAATATTCATAATAAAAGAAGTAATGCTCAGAAAAAATTTCGGTTTGCGCGAGTATGATCAGAAGGTTTTTGAATTTTTTTCCATGTATAATAAAAAATTATTCCAAAAGTAACCGATAGAGGGCACTCACACGTCATACTGAGGCGTTTTATGCAAATCAGGAAAACACAAATAGACAATAAAACAAATCACAATAATATGACACTGTGCATTTATTTTAAAGTAAAAGATGATCAACATGACCTCTATCACCATGTATTAGGGAAGTGAGGCGCGTCAATACACCTGTTACAGCTGAATGTAGCATGTCGGCATCGATGCCACCGACGGTCCGTCGAATGGCATCTTTCAGTTCCACCAAAGTTTCTGGGGAACCCCGGTGTACACGACACTTTAAGTATCCCCACACCCAAATACCTGCCGGGGTCATGTCTGGAGATCGTGCGGGCCACTCAAACTTACATCCTCAACTTATTACTCGGCCTTCAGTGAAAGTGTTCAACAGGAACGTCTTGACTTCACGTGCAACCTGGGGCGGGGTACCATCCTGCATGCAGGCAAAACGTGGTCACGCAAAAGCGTAAAATACCGTTCTGCAATGACGGTACAGGTTTTCCAGCCGAATTTAGGACAAGACTCTTCAAAAAAGAAAGGACCCAGAACCAGGGACCGATTTAGACTATCTGGGGCCCGGGGCAAGCATCATTCTGGAAGGCCCCCTTCTATCTATCCATGAAAATTGTTCGGGAATTATGTTGAAGTCACTAGTATTAAACTCTCTCTCTCTCTCTCTCCATACCTATTTTATGTATACATAAATTTCGAACCAAGTGCTATTTACATCTTATACATATACAGTGTATTACAAGAAAGGGTCACAACTTTAACAAATGACAGAACACTGTTTTTTGGTATAGGAATTTAATGACGGATGTGAACGTTTGAAGTGTAAATGCAGATCTTTCAATCACTCTTGGTTATTTGTTATAATGTAAAATTTTCTATTATATTATAAAATTTAATATTTGTTGTGCATCAGCATGTATTTGGCCGATTCTATAATATGGAAAGATAAGTGCAGGCATGCCCTGATACTAATAGCAACAAATTTCAACACTTGTTACGCTGTTACTTCATTCCCCATGCTCTAAAATACCTTTATATAAATTTTTATAACATTAGTTTTCTGATGTTGTAGATTGTTCTTTTTAGGGGAGGAGGGGACTTGGGGCACAGGAAGCAGATGGTGGAAGTGGAGGGCTACACTCCTTTACTAAATCTTTGAAAATGTAATAATTTTTGTCATTTTTGGCCAATTTAAACCATTTTGCATCCGTTTAACAAAAATCCTAATTAAGAGCAGAGGGGAGGGAGGGGGGCTCTCAGATTGTGGGCCTGGAGCAGCTGCCCCACAGGCCCCTGCATAAGTTGGGAACTGCCCAGAACAAAAGACGCGGTGAAACCACACCAAACAGTCAAATGAGGAGCATGCAGTGGCTTGGTCAGGTATTCACGAGGGTTTGACGTTGTTCAAAATACGACTGCGTATTGACGATTTCATTGATTTTATTGATTTTGCGTATTGACGTCATCATGCAATGAAAAATGTGCTTCATCCGTCCAGTTGACGGTCAACAACCATTGTGGGTCCCGCTCCGATTTTGCCAGCGTCCATGTAGCAAACTTTAGTCTTTTATCTGTATCTGCCAGTAATAATTGGTGAATTGCCTGTATCTTGTACGGATACAGATCCAAGATTCCGTTCAGAATATGTCGAATCGACGCTTACGGAATCCCCGTTATTCTCCCAGCTTCACGAGCACTGCTACTCCCCATTGATGTCTCGGCTTCCAATTCTTTCATGACACTTTTTACAACATTGACGCGATCCGTGCTCGAGGATGGTCTGCCACTACGTGGACGATCCTCCAAACTCCCCGTTTTCTCAAAATGTCGTACTAAATTGAGTATCCCTTTCAATGAAATAGGTTTTTTTGCACCTGAAGTTCTTTCTCCGTGCGAAACTTTCGCAATGCAATAGTTATCGATTCACCATTCTTGTAAAAAAGTTTAACCACCAGCGCTCGATCTGGTAACGATAGCATGCTGTCGAGATCAAATGACGAATCCATTTCCAGGCAGGTGTTTTATTGCGAGCCTGATTTGCATAAAACGCCTCAGTTTTACGTATGAGAGCCCTCTATTGGTTACTTTTGGAATCATTTTTTTTCTTATACTACATGGAAAAAAATCCAAAATCCTTCTGATCATACTCGCTTAAAACGAAAAATTTTCCGAGCATTACTTCTTTTATTATGATTTTTTTAATTTTGCACGAATTTATGACGCAACCGGTCTATATATATATATATGTGTGTGTGTGTGTGTGTAATATAAAATTATATATAACACGTTATCAGTATGATCAGGCCTGAATCCTGTTTTAACTGCAGCATTGGTTAAGAGATCAATGAAAGTTTTTTCAAGACAAGCGCTGACTGTGTCACAAAACGTTAACTAAATGGCTGATATAATTCACACTCTTAGTGTAAGCAGCAGTTGAAATATTTAGAGTATTTGCAGTCGTACAATCGAGCTGAGTAGTGGCAACAGTTCCGAAAGTTGTTTCTCCAAAGCATTTAGGACACTGGGTTTGAGACAAACAGTTTATTCCATACTAAATTATACTAATGCACAACTCCACATAAACACAACTTCAATAGAAGCTTCAGACCCAATTAGATCTATTAAAATTTATTGATGAAAATCTATCGACGCGTAGAGGAAGGACTTCTCAAGTGACGAGGTTATTTGGACCCTTCGGCATGCGTAAAAATTTGCCTTCCAAGTCAGTGTATGCGGTATAAGTATAAAAAAAAAACTAAAATCTAAGTTACATTGTGCTCTCTAAGAAACCAACGAAATCTGTGTTAGGAGAAAAAATGGGTAGTAAGAGGTGGAGCGCTTGCTAATGATTGAAAAAGTGGGCCAAAAGGGGGTGCCATTGACATCGTGTCGTAACTCTTTCTTTTAGAGCAGAATTTTAAAAAGGTGAATAGTTTATGCGGGAGTTGAAAGGAATAATGGGATATGGAATGATAATTTTAAAAAAAATGGTGTTACAAAATGTTCCAAAGAAATAAAAATTCAATGTCTTAAAGTATCAAGAAATAAAACAAGTGTGTTTTACAAGAAGTGTTGCATTTAATAGAATAATGTTTTTAGATTAAGAATTAAAAGAAGATGTTCATTTAAAGTTACGGAATTAAAATATAAATGGTACTTAAGATATTGTTAAACGAAAGGAAAAAAAGTAGAATTGTAAGAATTTGGATTAAATTAATTAAACTAAAATAGCGAAAATTTATTTTTATTACATATATATATATATATATATATATATATATATATATATATATATATATATATATATATATATTAGTTAAATTAGGTAAAAAAATCGATTTTACTCAAAAAAGAAACTAAAATAATGCTTTAGAATTTAAAAGAAATATATGTAACAAATAACTTTCCCATTCCTTTAAAATTATGCACAATTTATTTTTTAAAGTTATAAAAAACACTCGCGCAGAAAATATATTCTAAACGAACACATTTAAAAATAATTAATAGTTGAAAAAAATCGATTTTTTCAAGAAAGGAAACATTTTTTACCGAATTTTATTCTAAATGTAATATTCATATTTTACATCTAACAATCCAATTAAGAATATATATAATTCATGTTTTATCCTCTAGTAATACTAAATTTTGAAACCTTCACCACTTTCTCATTACGCAATCTCCCCGCATTTAACTTAAAAATAACCAGGTTTCTAAGTCCTAAGCCGCGATTTGAAGAAATCCAGTATCATCATTCAAAATCCTATTCTAGAAAGTGCCCAATGGTCTTACATGTAAAACACTAAGGCTGAAGGCACTGAGGTCCCTAGTTCGAGTCAAAGGTCAGCCATAAAATATTCTTGAGGTATATCAAATAATAAATATCTACAGATGGCTGCACAAAGAGAGATGTAATTTTTTTTATAACCGAGGTTATTCATAACGGAAAATTTTCCTTCCTGACAGTAATGCCAGGAATATTTCTGTGATTCGAAGAATTTCTGAGAGAGTAACGGAAAGTAACCGCTTCTTCAAACGGAGTTTTTCCTTTTTTTATCTCTTAAAACGAAAAATCTATTATCGGAATGGAAAAAGTCCGGCAACTTTGCTGCCAGTAATTTTACCGTGAATTAATGGATTTATTTTAACAGTGCAGGGTAAGTTATAACCATGTCAGGACTCTCGTCCGTTCTAGAACGACACATTACTCCCCACATTAAAGAAGGTGACAAAAGGGCAGCCGTTCCAGAATGTGATCGGAACGCACTTGGATGCGATGTTAAATGTTGTCGCCCAGCATACAGAGGTACCAGTGGGTAGAGAGAGACAGGGTGAGCTCACATCTCAGTAACATCGCTTATGACTCAATGGAGGAATTGCACATTGTAATAAAATTCCCAAAGGAACAACGAACCCTTTGGAAATAGAGCTATAGGATAGAACGTTACAACACTAGTAATAGTAAAATGGTTGTTCGGATTTTTTTTAGAATTATCTTATACTACAGTAGGACGATATATATACAAAGCATTCATAGAAAATATTTTTTAGAGGTAATGTCTATATCAGGACACATTGGGAGATACCTTCTCGAAGTCGTATAAAGGCGCAATCTTTTGAAGGGCAATAATACTCTTCAGTTTACTACTAGTGACAATTTTAAGCTTTAATTACTCTCCAGTATTCAGAATTAAGTCAAAAATATTAACTAGATATAAGACTGTTTGTTTCTTTATAGCTAAGAATTTCGACGGGCTCCTCCGGAGATTTCGACTCGAACCCTTAAGTGAGAAAGACGACCGGGAGCCCAACACAGCGAGATGTTTGACACGACGGGTGCAGGACACGGTTGCACCGCCACCTCCATGTGGTGCGCCGGTGATAGAGGTGAAGCAGGACACTGAGTTTGGGTCTACCCTTCATAAGCTTAGGTTTTCTGCAGCGTGAAGACTCGGTCAATGTTGGAAGTCTCCTCCCTAGGTGGTAGAAGGATGCCTCGTAGGCATATCTCAGTTGCTCTAGCTGGACCCTCGCCCTGCGTCGAGGAAGGTGACGCTGAGCAACGACTAGCTAACAGCGGTCATATCGTTTCAAAATCTTTATCTAGAGCCGTTACGGAGGCAAGATCGAACTCCGAATAGCACGGTGCATGTTGGCTGTGCAGTGACGCTTGGTTACTGGGTGAGGCGGCTTGAAGCAACACTCTGTACTAGCACCTCCTCCACTAGGATTCGATGATCAGAAAATGCTGTACAATAAGCGTCGTTGGGGTAGTCCGGCATAAGGCCTATTACCCGGTTCGCTCTTTTGGGTTCCAGCTACGAAGCTGTCGGAGGACTTCAGTGTCCCCCCAAGTGTTTTGTGGTGGTGTCCTCGATGTGTGGGCTACACTGCATATCGACTTTTGTCGTCAATCTCTTGGGTTAAAAGGAGTGGTCAGCAGGTGGTGGCGCTGCTACCGGCACGCAGCACTTACAGGAGGACCCTCCTGGTCTAGTGCGTTAAAGTCCCCCAAGAAATGGGTGCGGCGGTTGACGTGCGTCATTTTATAACTAAGATTATTTGTAATTCGGTAAACAATTTTTTAAACATATTAAAGGAAGATACATTCAGTACCTATGATACGTTGGCTGAAATAAGCATAAACCCCCATAAAACTAGCTTAGATATGTTGTTTAGCTGTCTACATGGGTCGAAATTTCCAGGCCCGGAATTTCAACGCCCTGCACAAAAAAATTTAATGGCTCAACTGATATAAAAGGTAAAAGTTCGGCCCAGATCGACCCGGCCCGTACAAATATATATATATATTGGCCTGGTACGATATAAAAGCTAAAAGTTTTACCCGAGGTCGGCTCAGCCCGTACAAAAGCTTAATTGAGACGGGCTGGCACGACTTAATTTCTCAAAACATGCCAGAGGGAGGCATTAAAAACTCTACCTCGAAGAGTACTTTAATCAGGTATTCAGGGTCAACCCAATAAAAAAAGAAGACTGGCCCAAACAAACCTGCAAATGTAGGACAGACAAAGTAAGGCCCGGGCTTGGCTCAACCCTGAAAGAGCGAAGACCATGTCCGGTCCCAGTAAAGTGAATGGAAACCGGACCAGGTTCGAAACAAACCCGTTCCCAGACCCAAACATCTTTCTTCCCTAATACCCTAATTTCTTCCTAATAAATAATAATTCTAGTTTTTTTAAAACGAATGATAACAAAAAGGAACTGATTTTCCAGAAAACAAAACTATCCGAATATAGCTAATTATAATACTTATAATATATACTTATTGAAATTACTTCAGTAGTTCTAGAGAAAAAAGAAGTGTCGAAAATTTTCACAAATCCAATACTTTCTTTCTTGTGTAGATAGAAGAAAACTTGTCTAATGTGCCACTCCAAAAACTTTATTTTATCTCATACATGTTTCACATACACCAAAAACACAAAAGTCACATACACAAAAGTCGAACTGAATCTAAAGTTTTATTAAATTCCATGCTTTAGTTCATGAGATATGACTGTCGCAAAAATCGTGTAAATCCTGAAAAATACAGCCTAGCAGCGCAACGTGTTGAGAAATTTACATCAAAACCTAATAAGCAACAATTTATGTCAACATCTAATTGAATTTGAAGTTTGATGAAATTCTGTGCATTAGTTTTTCAGATATAGCTATCGTGAAAATAGAGAAAAATGTAGCATAGTTTACAACTTAGCCTACTATATTTTAACGACTACAGTATAGCCACCTGTTGAAAGATTTGCACAAAAAACTAATCAGCACTAATATATATGCAGGTCTAACATAATATAAAGTTTTAATAATTTCCGTGCATTAATTATTGAGATATAGCTATCTTGAAAATCATGAATGACCAGCATACAGTGCCATCTGTTGGGCGGTATACACCTAAACATAATCATCAACAACTTATGTCCACGTCCAACTGAATTTGAAGTTTGATCAAAATTTTTGCATTTGCTCAGGAGAAAGTTTTTTGCGAAAATCCTGAAAAATGCAGCGCCACCTCTTGCGCGATTTTCACCAAAATCTAACAAGTAAAACATTTGTCAACGTCTAACTAAATCTGAAATTTAATGAAAATCCCTGCAATAGTCCTTGAGATATTGCTATATTCAAAATCGTGAATAATGCAGCATAGCACCACCACGCAGTGGGCGGTATGCACCAAAACTTAATCAGCAACAATCTATGCCAATGTCTAACTGAATCTGAAATTTGTTGGTAATCCCTGCATTAGTTTTTGAGAAAGAGCTATTGAGGAATTCGAGAAAAATACAGCACAGCAACGCGATTTACACCAAAATTGTGCGATTTACACCAAAAACGGATCAGCACCAATTTATATCAAAGTCTAACTGGATAGTTTTATTAAATTCCATCCATTAATAAGACTATCGCTAAAATCGTGTGAATCCTGAAAATATGCTGCATAAGCTGCGTCACCTGTTGGGAAATTTAAACGAAACCGTAATAAGCAACAATTTATGCCAACGTCTAACTGAATCTGTAATGTAATGAAAATCCGTGCATTAGTCCTTCAGATAGACTTATCTTGAAAATCGTGAATAACGCAGCATACCAGCGCTACCGGTTGGGCGCTATACACCAATACTTAATCAGCAACAACTTATGACCACGTCTAAATGAATCTGAAGTTTGACGAAATTCTGTGCATTAGTGTTTTAGATTTAGCTTTCGTGAAAATCATAAAAAAGTAGCATAGCAATGTCATCTTTTGGTCTATTTACACCAAAGCATGTAATCATCGTCTATTTATATGACGATGAAACAGAATCTGAAATTTTATGAAATTCTGTGCATTAGTTCTTGAAATATAGCAATCGTGAAAATCGTGAAAAATGTAGCATAGCAGCGCCACCAGGTGAGCGATTTAAACCAAAAACTAATCAGCCTAATCAGCACCAACTTATATGAAGGTCATTACTGAATACAAATATTTATTAAATTTCGTGCATTATTTCTTGAGACGGAGCTATCTTGAAAATCGTGAATAATGCATTATACAGCGCCACCTGTTGCGAGATATACAACAAAGCATAACAAGCAACAACTTATATCCACGTTTACCAGAATCTGAAGTTTGATGAAAATCTGTGCATTAGTTCTTGAGATAGAGCTATCTTGAAAATCATGAATAATGCAGCATAGCAGTGTCACCTGTTGTGCGGTATACACCAAAATTTAATCAAAGACTTATGTCCACTTCCAACTAAATCTGATGTTTGATGAAAATCTGTGTATTAGTTCTTGAGATAGAGCTAGTGCGCAAGTCCTGAAAAATGCAGCATAACTGCGCCACCTGTTTGGCGATTTACATCAAAAAATAATCAGTACACATTTATCAAATTCTAACTGAATCTAAAATTTTATTAAATTCCGTGCATTAGTTCTTGAGATATGACTATCTCTAAAATCGTGTAAATCCTGAAAAATGTAACTTATAGCAACACCACCTGTTCGTCGGTATACACGAAAACTTAATAAGCAAAAACTTATGTCCACATGTAACGGAATTTGAAGTTTGATGAAAATCTGTGCATTAGTTCTTGAGATAGAGCTATGGAGCAAATCCTGAAAAAGTGCAGCATAGCAGCGCCACTTGTTGGGCGATTTACACCAAAATCTAAAAAGCAACAACTTATGTCAACGTCTAATCTGTAATTTAATGAAAATCCGTGCATTATTTCTTCAGATATAGCTATATAATATCATGAATAATGCAGCGTACATTTTGGGCGGTATACATTAAAACTTAATCAGCAACAACCTAAGTCAATGTCTAACTGAATCTGAAATTTGTTGAAACTCCCTGCGTTACTTCTTGAAATGGAGCTATTACGGAAATCGAGAAAAATACAGTATACGTCTAACTGAATCTGAAGGTAGATGAAAATCTGTGCATTAGTTTTGATATACAGCTGTTGCAGAAATCCTGAAAAATGCAGCATACCAACGCCACCTGTTGGGCGATTTATACCAAACCCTAATAAGTGACATCTTATGTCAACGTCTAACTGTATCTTAAATTTAATGAAAATCTGTGCTTTAGATCTTGAGATATAGCTATCTTGAAAATCGTGAATAATGCAGCAGAGCAACACCACCTTTTGGGCGGTATGCACCGAAACCTTATCAGCAACAACTTTTGTGAATGTCAAACTCAAACTGAAATTTATTGTAAATCCATGCATTAGTTTTTGTGATAAAGCTATTGTGGAGATCCTGAAAAATGCAGCGTATAAGCGCAACCTGTTGGGCGGTATACACCAAAACCTAATCAGCAACATCTTATGTCGACGTTTATCTGAATCTCAAGTTATATGAAAATCTGTGCATTAGTTCTTGAGGTACAGCTATTGTGGGAATCCTGAAAATTGCAGCACAGCAGCGCCATGTTTTGGGCAATTTACAGAAAACATAGTAAGCAGCAACTTATGTCAGCGTCTTACTGAATGTAAAATTTGAAAAAAATTCGTGCATTTGTCCTTGAGATATAGCTTTCTTGAAAATCCTGAATAATGCAGCTTCGCAGCTCCACCTGTTGGGCGGTATACAGCTAAACCTAATCAGAAACTTCTTATGTCCACATCTATCCGAATCTGAAGGTAGATGTAAATTTGTGCATTAGTCCTTGAAATACAGCTAATGCGGAAATCGTGAAAAATGCAGCATAGCAGCGCCACCTTTTGGCGATATTCACCAAAAACTAATCATCACCATTTTATATCAAGGCATAACTGAATCTAAACTTTTATTAAATTCCATGCATTAGTTCTTGAGATGTGACTATCATTAAAATCGTATAAATCCTGATAAATGCAGCATAGCACCGCCACCTGTTGGGCAATTTACACGAAAACCTAATAAACATCTTATGTCAACGTCTTATTGAATCTAAAATTTGATGAAAATTCGAGCATTATTCCTTGAGATATAACTTTCTTGAAAATCCTGAATAATGCAGCTTCGCAGCGCCACCTCTTGGGTGGTATAGAGCTAAACCTAATCAGAAATTTATTATGTCCTCTCTAATTGAATCTGAAGGTAGATGAAAATCTGTGCATTAGTCCTTGAAATAATGCTAATGCGGAAATCGTGAAAAATGCAGCATAGCAGCGCCACTTTTTGGGCGATATTCACCGAAACTAATCAGCACAAATTTACATCAATACCTAACTGAATCTAAAGTTTTATTAAATTCCATGCATTAGTTTCTCGAAATATGACTATCACTAAAATAGTGTAAATCCTGAAAAATGGAGCATAGCAGCGCCACCTGTTGGGTAGTTAACACCAAAACCAAATAAGCAACAACTTATATCAACGTAATAACTGAATCTGAAATTTAATGAAAATTCATTCATTAGTTCTTGAGATATGAAAATCGTGAATAATGCAGCATGGCAGTTTGGGCGGTTTACACCAAAACCTAATCAGCAACAACTTATATCCACGCCTAGCTGAATCGGAAGGTAGGTGAACATCTGTGTATTAGTTCTTGAGAGAGAGCTAATCGTGAAAAGCGGAAATCGTGAAAAAAGCAGCATAAATGGTTCGCACCAAAAACTAATCAGCACCAATTTATATCAAGGTCTAAATGAATCTAAAATTTTATTAAATTCTGTGTTTTAGTTCTTGAGATAGCCCGCCCCAAAATTTTTTTGTCATACACATACAGACAGACATTTTCTAAAAACAGTCATAGCGTATTCAGGTCTTCTAAAACGTATAAATCCATTTAAAATCGGAAGTCGAAAATTTTTACGAATCCAATATTTTCTTCTTGTAAAGATAGAAACTCCGGAGCCCAATGCAATAACGCTTCCGAAAAACGAATCCTAAATTACCCTTTCCTTTTCCTCCCATCTCCAATCTTTTGCCTTCTTTTGTATCAAAACACTAAAAAATGACGTAAAGTGTCGCTCACGTAAGAAATGGAGATGAAACGGGCTCGGTTTTTATATCAGTCTTGAGGTTTCGGCAGACTCCAGCTCAATATGTTTTTAAATTTCAAATTTTAATTTTTTTCCATTTCAAATCATTTTAACGCTATTTTGATCAGAATAAAAAGTAAAGTCTTTTTCTATTCTTCATAGCTGCGAACTATTCATTTTTTGTGTTAACACAATTTCCGAATCATAATTCTGAGTCTATTTAATCGCAGAATTATGCGATTAACTAACACTAAGATTCGGCAAAGATTTATATTTGGAAGTAATAATGACTAAAAAGTAGAATAGTTGATAGCTAAGTGTGCGCAGAGAGATGCATTTAATTTTTTTATTTTGTGAAAAAATAATAATAATATAAAAATACTTCAAATTTTGAAAATAATATATGAAATATAAATATGCAGACTGGAGTGACGGCGGAGGGGAACGGTACGCTACGGTTGTTAATACTACGGAATATTAGGGCTCCGGTAATTTTTTTTTTTTTTTTTTTTTTTTTTTAGAAATTAAGCCCTGGGTGGGGGCAAATTTCTAAAAAAATCTAATTTTCTAAACTCTAAATTTTCCAAAAAATGGGGATCGGCCCATCGCTCTCTCTTTTCACTTAGATTTAATTTCCCCTTTCCCCTAGTACAAAATACACAATGTTTTAAATCTGTATATCTGTTTAACATTTTTCTTTTCTAATTCCATGCAAAGATAAGATGCAAAATCCTTTCTTTTTGTAGACTTAAAATCTTGGCAACTACCCAAGAGTGACAGAAATGTCAGTTATCTTTTGTTGAATTCATTCTTTTTCTCAATTGGAGGAGTTGTCTTGTCAATCATTTGAAGTTAGACCATCCTCTTATTTGTTTCTCAACGCCAGCGGCCATCTTGAACCGAAAATTTCTGTGACTAGCGTAGCCTCTTAAGTATCACTTTTCTAAAGATTTTTCGAAACATTAAATAACTTGTGACTTTAGTTTAGTAAGTTATAAGAAAATCCTCTGGGATTCCTCATAGGCGATAGCATGTGTCGCCCATTTAGTGGGTTCATAACAAAATGACCTACATTACTACAGAACAAAAACAACATACTTAATTACCTACAAAATTTCAATACGGCTTAACGTGCTAAATCGTTTAGTGATTCATTTAAAAAATAATGATACTGTCTATATTATATATACTTCACTTTTTAATCATAAGACATTTCGACAATATATTAATGCAACCTACACTCCTTTTCAACCGAAAACATAACGAATCTATAAATACATTTTTCATGCAAGAAAATTTGTCTATATATTTAACCTATTCTTAGCTTTATCACAAAAATTAACCTTACGATTTACTTAATAACAAAACAAAATGTGTGTCAAAAAGCGTAGATGAGTCTGTGAAAGCATATTGAAAAGAAAATAAATAAAATATTTAAGTAATTCGATATTGTAGTATAAACAATTTATTCCCTTAATTCTCTTTATGAAAACATATGCGAAATCAAAAGATTTGTGATTGGAAATTTTAAGATTTTTTTGCGAATATATGCAGTTCTGCTTTTTTTTAAGGAAAAACTTGGATACTCTACTGTGTGACAGACTTAGCTTTGTCCTTATTTTATGAAAACTATCTGAGTAAAGTAGCAAATTAAACCAGTTCATTTTCCATATAAAATTAAAAAAAAAAAAACGAATAATGGTTTGGATAGCTGATAGTTTAAGACAATATCAATGTATAACCTTATAGTAACTTTATCCAAACATTCTGAATAAGTAGATTTCGGCTATAATAAATCCACAATTGATACTCAATGCTTTAATGAGATTTTGGCATTAACAATTTTGCCACAGTAAGTTATGAATCTCTAAACGATATTCATCCCCAATAGAGTTAATCTTACTTTTTTTCAGTACTTGACATTCTTTTTTTTGTAATATTTATGTTTAAAAGTATGTAAAAACTATTGAAAAAATTTTCATCGATCCAGTTGTATCCATACCTCATACCTTATAAAAGACATGAATTTTGTGTATATTTTTTCTGAAATAAAGTAACATGTAAAGCTAAAAAATAATTCCGAATTACAGAGTTATAAATATTTAAAAGACATAGATCATTAGTCGATAACATATTATGTTAATGTATATTATGTGAAATATATTATGTTAATATAAAATTTACATAAAATATAGCACTGGATGAGCTCAGAACAGCACACCACATCTAAGTATTCGATTTTGTTAATATATATATATATATATATATATATACTAGCAGACTACGCCCGCTGCGCTGGTCGGTTTCTCCAAAAGAACCTTGAATCAAACGAAATAAATCGGTGAATTTAACTTTGTATTTTAAAGTAATCTGTACCTTTACATGGAATATCGTAAAATAATATAAAAACGGATACTTATTTCATTAGTTATGTTTGTTTAATACGGTTTATTATTACGTTTACAATTTATTACCTACCGTTTTTCACTGATTTATATGTTTTATAGCTACATTTTTTAATAACGTGAATTCACCTATATTATTCACAACTAAAAAGAAATGGCGCATCTAGTATTTGTCGGAAAATTAAATAAAAATCATGCACTCATGACATCATAATTCACTTTTATATTTTAACAGAATAATACGGCTACAACAATTTGTGACTCGTGCTGACACATTGCTGTTGCTATTATTTTTTACGCGTGAAGTTTTCGCTATATGGTACTCCATTGTGAAATTTGGTAATTTTTTAAATTCAATATTTGAAAAAGTGCATAATCAGTGGATTTGAAATTTATATCAAGAAAAATACAATTTTTTACCTTTCTAACGCAGTTTGTCTAACAATTTTCTGACAAATACTTTTCAAGAAATTAATTTTTTCAGTAACTTCAAATGTTTCATTTTCCAAGATTAATCTGTGGCAACGATTATCGAAAATCCCAGTCGTCAGCAACACGTACCTTTTTATTAAAGAGGATACCAAGTGCCCAGATTTAAAACACATTTACTCTGACTTCCTTGTAAATCTTGTAAACTACTCAGTGTAAGAAATTCAAATTTTGTGCACGCACTTGATAGACACTGGAAAACTGATTATACAAAATAAATTTAGTTCCAGAAACACCGATAGATGGCGCTGTACATAAAAAAATGTGGAAACAACAACAATAATAATAACAACAAGTTGGAAATTGTACGTCAAACGTGACAAATGAGGTGCGTTCGTACTATAACTAGTTACATAAATATTCAGATCTTTTCTGATTTTTAATTCTGTGAAATGAATTATATCGTCTGCAGATTAATTTCTGTCATAAAATAAGTATCTCTGTCGCTTGACGATTAAACTTCGGAAGCTCCTATAACAAAAAAGCACCGATTTTAAAAAAAAATCAAATTTCTTAATAAATATTTTTATTAATATCTCCTAAAGTTTTGATTCGATTTTAATAAAATTTAAAATGTCTCGACAAAATTCTGCAAAGATAATATATTTTAAATTGCAAACCATTCGGTTGGGTAGTTTTTGCGTTGTTATATGCGGACGGACGGACAGACGGACGGACGGAGAGACAGACGGACAGACAGACAGACGGACGGACAGACGGACGGACCAAGCGACAACAATAGGTGCTACGCATTTATATAATTACGAACGCACCTGAAAACAAACACATGAGAAATGAAATTTGTCTTTGAAATTTCTATTACACTAATAACTACAAAAAAAAAGTAAAGAAGCTTAAACTGCTATTGTAACTGCAATTTAGCAGTGTAAGTACAAAACTTTGCATAAACTCATGGTGTGCAGCCATGTTTTGGGTATAAAAGAGGCTAACGACTGGAGAATGTCATTCTTATCAGTGATATTTGCCGCGCTGCCAGAACACGCTTTGCTTGTGAAGCTCTTTTGTGAAAACAAAGGAATTGCTGCAACTGCACTTCGAGAATTTCGTCAACTTAAGAAATTTTGCAAAGTGCCATCTGTTTCACTAGCTCTGAGGAGAATGATAGCTCGATTGAAAACAAAATGGACCTATTAGATATGCGCCGGGTCGAGGATGTAAACCAGTTCGTTCAGATGTCCTACATGATGTTGCCACCGCTGTTGCTAAACAGTAATTGCATAATGTTATGGGCTGTAGTAGTACACTTGCAGTGTCACTGCATTTGAATGTTCTGATACGCACAGTGTGGAACGTTTTGAGAAAAATTATACTTTTTTTTCCAATAAAAAATAAGTTATACTCAACAGTTGATGGCCATTGACTGGCAGCAGCGACTGACCTCCTTTGGCGATATTTTCATTCAAATTCAATATTGACGAAAACTGGAGATTAGAACGGAACTCCTCACATTTTAGATTTGTGTTTTCCAGTAAAATTAGCTTAAATCTTAAAACCAAGGACCAGGTAGGCTATCTTTTCCTGCCGGTACAGGCCAGGAGGTCTTTTCGTAGTTTAGTATACATTTGCTGCTCGCATCCAGGTAACCCGACGATTCCCAAGCATCCTACGCACAACAGAATGACGAAAAATATTGATTTTATTGGCAGTGTGATAGCGAATTTTGAAGTATTAACATACCTGAGATAGAAGAAAGTTCGGGAATGGCACATCCGTCTAGTTTACATTGTTTTGAATTGGATATGTGAGCATAATATAATTTTACATTAACATAATTGTAACTAATGAACTGAATGTTTATAAAATTAGTTATAGTACAATCGCACCTCATTTGTCACGTTTGACGTACAGTTTCCAACTTGTTACTTACCCATCATACGTAGTATAGGGTAAGTCTTGTAATCGTTTTGAAAATCGAAAAAAAAAATTGACGGATTTACACGTTTCAGACACTGGAGATTCCGAAAAACATATTTTTAGAAAAAAAAAACGCTCTATCTCCTGACAAAATTGAGATAAAGACTTGCAATTTGGTATGTACTTAGTGTGTAATAATGGGAAGAAGCCTATTTCATTTCAATAACCTCGATTAACCGGAACTTTTTTTTCGGACTCTCGAAATATTCGTTCTGATAAAAGGTATGTAAAAATTTCCGAAATTGTTTATTTTAAGAAATAAATATAAAAGACAATAAAAAAAATAAATTTTGCATAAAGCATGAAGTCGATCGGATAATGAGTTGCCGAGATATTTGGAATCCTATTTTCCACACTCTTCGACTTTTCATGACCCTGTATTTCATCCAAATTTCACTTTAAATGTATATTTTGATTGGAAATTTGACGCTTAATCAGATGCCATAAACCGCTAGTTAATAGGATTATTACTTTTGGAGTTATAAGGATGTTTCTTTCAAGCAATTCAGTAATAGAGCATTTAAAGTTTATGACGTCATCAAGCCACGATTTTATTTGAATTGCAATGCATTTTATAAGTAGTTTACACATATATATATATTTTAATATTTTACACTATGCATATCCATGATGGGTAAGTATTACGGTGGCCCCCAACGACTAGTTTTTAAATAATAATATTCGTCTTATTTAATGAGAGGTATTAAATAATGCAATATCAATTGGAAAATTGAATTAAATTTCATGTTGCCCTTGATTAGTTTAAGACCTATAAAATAAATATTGAAATTGAATTTATTGAGTCATGCTAATGGGATTTTTAATTTATTTTAGATGCAGACATTTCGCCATTTTCCTGGAAAAAAAGAAATACTTAAATGTCCACACACTTTTATCAGATTAATAAAAAATCACTGTATACTTCTCTTTATGTTTTTAAGAAAAATAAAATATTTACTAAATTGAGTCACTTTCTGGGAAGCGTGATTAAACATAAGATAAGCATAAACAACCAAAAGATACATGTTATTTAATATACTATATCATATATGTTTAATGTTATATGCATAATGCGATCAATCTTGTGTGTGTTGTTTATTTTAAAAGGCTCTAACGATTTTGACTAAATTTTGTATCCTACAATTTTAGAATACGACAAAAAACATTGGGCTACGTCACATGTTAAAGAAAAAAATATTAGTGGGGTATGATTAGTGGTTAACTGATTAGTGTCACAAAACGACATGTAATCGAATAAAGCTCGTTTTCCGAATGGAATTCTGCTGACAGCTCTTAAAATTTATTCAAAATATATATGCTAAAAACACATAATTTGTATTAAAAAAATATGCAAGAAATTTACAATTCTTCGAACATACAATTTCCGTTTTTCCTATATTTGTAGTTTTCCTTGAATTTATCCATAATTAGCAAATTTTGTTTACACATTTTGTTTACATATTTTTATAAAAGCAACCGTTTAATCGGCTAATGTATGAGATATTTTACTACCACAGTGAATCTATAAACAAATCTTTTTAATTAAAGTTGCACGGCATTCACATTAAACATACAGTGCTCAAAAGTAAATATCATGAAATACAGTTTTCTTGAAATGTATCCCTAATTTAGCATTTTTTGTTTAAAAATTTTTAATATGTTTATCAAAACATCCGTTTACTTCGATTGATGTATGACATATTTTACATTACAGTGAATAAATAAATAACTCTTGTCAATTAAAGTTGCATGACATTCAAATTAATCATCCAGTGCTCAAAAGTAAATATCCACGAAATACAGTTTTACTTAAATTTATCCATAATTAGCATTTTTTGTGTAAAAACTTTGAATATTTTTATAAAAGCGTCCGTTTAATAGGCTAATGTATGAAATATTTTACATCACAGTGAATCCATAAATAACTCTTTTCAAATAAAGTTGCACGGCATTCACATTAATCATTCAATGCTCAAAAGTAAATATCCATGAAATCCAGTTTTCCTGAAATTTATTCATAATTAGCATTTTTTGTTTTAAAATTCTGAATATTTTTATCAAAACATCCGTTTACTCGACTAATGTATGATATATTTTACATCACAGTGAATGAAAAAATACCTCTTCTCAATTAAAGTTCCACAGAATTCACGTTAATCATTCAGTGATCAAAAGTAAATGTCCATGAAATATAGTTTTCTTAAAATTTATCCATAATTAGTATTTTTTGTTTAAAAATACTGAATACTTTTATCAAAACATTTGTTTTCTCGGCTGATGTATGACATATTTTACATCACAGTGAATGAATAAACAAACCTTTTCAATTAAAGTTGCATGGCATTCACATTAATCATCCAGTGCTCAAAAGTAAATATCCACGAAATACAGTTTTACTTAAATTTATCCATAATTAGCAATTTTGTTGTACAAATTTTGAATATATTTTCATTAAAGTATCCGTTTAATCTGCTAATGTATGAAATATTTCACATCACATTGAATGAATAAACAAACCTTTTCAATTAAAGTTGCATGGGATTCACATTAATCATCCAGTGCTCAAAAGTAAATATCCACGAAATACAGTTTTCCTTAAATTTATCCATAATTAGCAATTTTTGTTTACAGATTTTGAATATTTTCATTAAAGTATCCGTTTAATCTGCTAATGTATGAAATATTTCACATCACATTGAATGGATAAACAACACTTTTAAATTAAAGTTGCATGGCATGGAGTAATTGAGTTGAGACAGTCGACTTGTAAGAAACCGGAAACTGCCAGTATTCTTGACAAGGGAAAAATGCTGTATTAAACTGTTACATAACACTGGAGGTAATTTCTATTTCATTCAAATGGACCAAATTGTACTTTGCTGTGAATATTGTTAATTCGTCGGAAAACTATGTCAAAAATGAGTTATACTTGAAATTTAAATAAAACTCCATAAAGTGTATATAGATACATTCTTAATTTTTATTCATATTTAATCAAGTGTAATTTATTTTTGGATTCACCCGAATAGTTAGTTCGCATTCCAAATACTTGCTGATTACTTTAATAATATTTATAGCAAAAATATAACTGCCCCTTGATTTGATATTTTAAAAATCTATCTATACAACTAAAATCAGTTAAAAATCAACAAAAATATAAAGGAATAATAATTTAAAAAAATACTTAAAATTACAAAGTATTTAGATTTATCAGCTGCAATCAAGACAATAGTATTATGTTTTAAAGAAAACAAAATGTATCTGTAAAAAAAGATTCAAACAGAAGTATTAAGAATATTAATCCTGTAATAACTTAAAAATGTATCAACAGACATTTTTGTAGAAAATTAAACATGATAAATGATTTTCTCTTTCTTTAAAATAAATTTAAAATGATTTTTTGTAAGAAAACTAAGAGTGTCATTTGAAAATTGGTTCAATATTTTTTTTTTTCTAAATCATGGAAGAAAAATTAGAAAAAGAGCTTCTTTATTTTAAATTTAAAACATTAATAAAAACAATCTCTCACTAGAGGTTAATGTCATTTTTATTATGTGAAATATCACTGAGCAGAAAAAATGTAATCCTTGAACACACTATAATGAGTTCAGTGAAGTAGTCACGAGTCACAGTTGTCATTAAATCTGAAATACGGGAAACTTAAAAAAAAATTAAAAGTTTCTGTTTTAAAAGTTTCTTTTTAGTATTATACATAAAACGCAACTTGTCATAAAAGGAAAAAAAAATCTGTTCTTTATATTTAATGAATATTTAAGACAGGGGAAAATGCTCATAATTAGTTTTAAGAAAAGTCGAAAGATAACCAGAATACTTCGCAAATTTTTGCTGCTCGAAGAATGTTAAATTGGTAGATATCATAAGAAGTAATGAAAATGATGATAGCATTAAAGATGTATGTACATCACAATTATAAATTGGATTAATGTTCATATTGTCCTGTTATTGAAAGAAAAGAAATGTTTCTTCCAAGTTTGTTAGAAATGAATTCAGATCCGAAATCTGTCATATAGAAATTAGTAGGTATACTTACCTTGATAGTTTGTATTTATTTTTCATAAAAAATAAATATAATATGTAAGATTATCTTTCATATTTTCCAAGAATTAAATTTTTTTGTGTATCATGACAAACACAATCAAAATTATGTTCTGTCAGACAATTCCTTCATTTACATTGGTTCTATTTAGCACATACAAATTATTTACAGAAATATTTTCTCCATATCTTGATTGAAAAAAAATCCCAAAGCTACATTTTTTTTTTACATCATCGTACATATTATTTCTGTTGTCATCATCCTTTTTTCTAAGCAAATACAAAACTCAGAATGATAAATAAGATACCATATGACAGGATTTTAAACAAGCTTTTGACATGGCACATTTACATTTCGTTAAAACATGTTTTTTAAATTAAAATTTGTTGTTAATTACAAATTAAATCGACATTATTTTCATACATGAAATGAAAGGTTTTCCCCAAATTAGTGTTGCCACAAAAATTAAATACCGCCCTATGTCGTGCTCATCAATGATTTAAAAAAAAATAAATAGTACAAAAAAAAATACTGTTGCTGCAAGGGTTTATTTCATATTTATGATTAAAAAACAAAGTTTAAATTCAAATGCTAAAATTTATTTTTCTTTAAAAACAGGTGATATCATTCTTTAATGGAGTTAAAATACATTTTTTTTTTTTTTTTTTTTTTTTTTTTTTTTTTTTTTTACTGTAACTTTGATGCAATAAATTAGATGATATTCTTGCTTGACTAATGTTATTTACAGATATTTTTAGCACTTAATTTTCCTTTAGAGAAGTTTAAACCTACATCTAAAAAATATTAGACTGCAGTGCGAAATTTTCGCACGGGTCCACAGGCTATTTAAAAAAATCTATCATATATATTGTTTTTGGCTCCAACATCTCTTTTTCTATGATTTTACAAAGCACACAACAATGAATGAGGTATCATTCGAAAGGTTATTGAACCGGCTTCTGACATAGTACACTCCCCTTTCGTTAAAACATGCGTTTTGATTAAAAATTGCAGTTAATTAAAAATTAAATCAACATGGTTTTTATAAATGTAATGAAATATTTTTCTCAAATCATTATTGCCACAAAAACACCGCATTATATCATGCTCAGCAATGATTATAAAAATAAAAATAAATTGCACAAAAAAGATAATGCCTGATGCCTCCGCACGGGTTTATACTATATTTATGATTACAAAGCAAATTCAAATTATAATGTTCGGAAGAAAAAGACACGATCGATCGATCGAAGCAGTGATATTTCGCGTGTAGTCTAAAAGGCATACTTTGTTATATTAGATTAAATTTTACTTATATCTATTCAATTTATTTTTTTTTGTCCCTTGTTTTTCTCGAAGCGCATGACGTCATCTTCGAATGCAGTTAAAATACGATTGCATTTTTTTTCCCCCGCGTGTAACTCTTGCTGTATTCGATCAGTTTTAAACTTTTGTTTTTATTGTAACTTTGAGGGAATAAATGAGACGATATTCTGGCTTTTCTAGTGTTGTTTGCAGATATTTATCATTAAATTTTCTTTGGAAGTTTAAACTTCCATCTAAAAATATTAGATATTGTTAACACACTGACTGACAGTAGGAAAAAGTGAAGTTTGAAAATTGACACTATATGTTTTTGTAATTTTAAGAATATTAGAAGTATAGTTTTACTCTTTCTGCGCTTAAATAAACTTAATTTTGATTAATTCAGAACCTTTAATTAGGTTGCACTACTCCCTTCACAACCACGTCATGGTGGCTAGTGGTCAGGGAAAAATACAGTCAAAAAAGTGATAAACACCACTATATTCTTATAGAAAAATTTATTTTCATTATTCGATCAAATAATTAATTTGAATTTTTCTATAAGAATATACTGGTAATTATATATTTTTTACTGTATTTTTCCCTGACCACTAGCCAGCCTGCACGTGCCTACTGAAGCTGCAACTCGTATAACAGGTGGAATACGAACTTCAACCTAAAAAAATTGTTTCCAAAACATGACACTGGGCTTCTACTTGTACGCCGGTAAATGCACATTTGTGCTGCTATAGCCGTAGTGTCTAAAAACGACCGTTTCGTTTTGGACGGCTATTGCCGTCATGCCACATAGTGAACTTCGCTTTGACGGCTATAGACGCAAGTGTCCGTCAACGTGATAAAAAATATTACACTGCAGTGCGATTTTTATAATTGAGATTCAAAATCTCGATATAATGTGAAGAAAAATTGTGCGCTTTACTTTTAATTTGTGTATTAAAAAAATTATAAATATCTGAGATTTGAACACTTTTTCCCTCACTTCTCTATTCATGATGCTTACGATCCGGTTTTTATCTAAACCGCTTAAAATACGCTACACACTCAGGAAAAAAAATGTGAATTAAAGCAGACATTTTTAAAATCTAAAAATTATTTTGAGAGCTGTTGAATGCAGGGCTTCCAAATTTTCTGCGTTTTGAATACCAGTATATTCTAAATTATGTTTTCGTGGTAGGTTTTCCAATAGAAATAAATAAGCTTCAGGGTAGGTTTCTACGAAATTTACAAGAAATATCTAAAAAGAATGTTCTTCTAAGAAAATACTGGTATTAAAAAAGCAGATCATTTGGGAACCCTGTTGAATGTTGAAATCGGTGAAAATAGTTCCGTTAAAATACTTTATCAGAATTAAAACTATGCGTACTAACAATATTTTGCAGGGACATACTTGACAAGCTTCCGGTTAGCAGTGTGTAACTATGTTTGTAATTTGACTAGTTTTTGGAGATTTTTTTTAAATATTTTATTCAAATTTTCATTCTTTCAATAGACATTTTTGTCATATTTAGTAAAAGGTCATATTTTAAATTCCTGCCAAATTTAAAAAAAAAAACCTCAATGAATAATATTTCCATTCAATTTAAAAATGTATTTACTCGTGAATATTAAACAAAAAGCAAACGCTAAAATAACAATTAAATGATTAAGTGTTAAATGCAGGAAAAGGGGGAAAATTACGCCATAAAAAATGTATTTTCACGGGAACAATAAAAAAAAGGAAAACGTTAGAATAATAAAATTTTTACACGAGAAACAAATTTAAAGGTGAAAACTTACGCCATATAGTCAAACGATTTTCTTATGGACAATACTCACGGGAATCACATACTATAAAATTAGCGCTTCAAGTAATTTTGTTTATATATTGGCACTTGATGCAGCATAAATACAGAAGAGATAAATGCATGCGTAAAATACGTTAGATTAATTCTGTAAGACTTACTATTCGACAAATACATACTTGAATATCCGTATATACTTATTAATTAAAATAAACTACTTGCATTTTAAAATGAACATGAAAAATATGCATTAAGGTGGATTAAAATAGAGATCGAATTCATGCAAAATCTATACCTGTTCCAGAAAATATCTAAAACGCGATATACACACATAAAACCTAAACGTAATTTTTCTATGCACAGTGTTTTTCAATGCCGAAGTTCTGAATGTTATACCCAAGCAGACAATTTTTTATAGCCTCGAACACAAAGGAAGACTATTGTCCATACCATCGTTATATGACTCCGAGAGACAGCGACATTTTTTACCTAACCATTTTATACGAGGGCATTTCGAAAAGTAAAGATACACCGTACGCCGGAGGAAAAGAAAAGTTTTGGCAAGCAAGTTGGCAACACAGGTGTTAACCTTGAACCGTTAGCTTTCTCCTCGCGGTCGTTCGGCATTTCAACGTTGATTCTGGTTGGAGTAGGTCGTGTTTAAAATGGTTCCGCCGATTCAGAATCCCGCCAAATGCAAAGTGCGCTCCGTCATACGTTTTCTTCATGCAAGAGGTCAGCGACCAGCGGATATTCACAAAGAAATTGTTTCTGTTTATGGGAACATTATGAATCGACAAAATGTAACGAAATGGTGTCGTCATTTCTCTGAAGGTAGGACCGATGTTCATGACGAACAAAGAACAGTTCGGCCATCTGTGATCTCTGATGCCCTTCTTCAGAGAACGGAGGAAGCAATTCGTGCGAATAGACGTCTCAAATTGAAAGAATTGCATCAGATCATACCGGAAGTGTCAATGACAATTCCACGACGATGATGAGATCAAAGATGAAGTTGAAATGTGGTTCCGACAACAGGCGGAAACCTATGACTGTGGGATATAAAAGCTTCTGCTCCGACTTAACAAATGTTTGGATAACGGGGGTGATTATGTCGAAAAATAATAAATAATCCAATTAATAAGATGTAACTTACGTTTTCTAAATAAATGTTTTTTTTAAAGAATGCGAGACATTGTATCTTTACTTTTAGAAATGCCCTCGTACAATCTGATTTTCAAACGTGTAATTGATCTTTCAATCCCCAATATAGCCGTCAGCTGAAGTGCTCGGAGAGACTCAAAAAGTTTGCGACCGATTCTCTATATTAATCCCTTTGGCAACAGATAGGGACATATGCGTCCCAGTGGCATATATATTTTGTATTGCAACTATTTTTGTATTCCCTATCACTTTTTGGAAAACAATCCCTGCCATACCCTTATACTAGGTTTTTTTCAAGATAAATCTTTTTCTTTAAAATTTAGTGCAATTGAATATAAAAATAGTCGTCATGCTGTCCCCGTAACCAAAGTGTAAACGCTAGTGAAATTCATTCAACATAGTTTGACACACAATCATACTTTCCAAATCTAGAGCCTTTAACATGAGAAAATGCCCGTTGAATCAAAAATGTATTTAATAATATTTTTTAAGTATGTGCCTTGTTTCTATGTGGAATTAATTTGATTTCATTTATTAGTTAACCTTTTTGGTTCAGAGTATAATTTAAAAAGAACGGAAGGTTGTCAAGCAAACATAAAAATAATGCATGTTTCTGTACTAGGTACAGGCTTTGTGCTGCTTCACGAAAGTAAATGAAGCTAAAATGGAACAATGGAAAAAATTAAATATCTATAGATTACCTAGTTGCGTGGCAACTTAATATCCAGTAGCAAGGTAAGCGAGTTGCAAGTCAATAGAGAACCCTTACAAGAAAAAACATTTAACTGCAGCAAAGAAATGCATAAAAATAAGAAAGTTTATAATTTAAATAAAAAATTTTAAAAGTATATTATACAGTTTAAGCAGTTTAACAATTTACTTGAATGTTAATTTCTGTTCAAAATTTACGGTGAAAAAAATTAATTTCTACTATTATTTTTTCTTTACGTTTTCCGCATATAACATGCGAGAAATCCTGAAAAAAAATTAATTAAAAATGGGAAATTGAGAAATTGCATTCTAAATAGATATTTGCCATGTTGCATTTCACACATATTTTTCGCTATTGCTCGTTTGCTGTCAGTAATTTCAGAGTTATTGTAGCTCGCGGATGAGATAGAATAGACAGACTAGACAACGGCATTGGCCTGCACAGGTAAAAGGAGATTTTTTTAAATTTAGCTCCGCCTACTCTTAGGTTTTTGAGCTCAGAAATTTTTAGACTAGTTACCAGCCCTTTCGTAACCAAGTAGATGTACTTCATAATGCATATTTACTTTCCTTTTACTCTTTGCGATCTTTAAAGGGAAATTATTTATACTCCTTACATGTCCTCGTTAATAAATGAGTTTAAGTTAAGATTTCGTTTTTTGTTTCACGGTAGGCTTAATAGGGGCTTCGCTAGAGGCTATCATACGAAAAAATGTCCCCGCGAGTGAAAAAAGTTTCAGAACCAATGGGCTAGCTTAAAAAGGGTTAAATGGGCTAGCTATTCTGCAATTATACGAATGAAATTCACAATTGAATATAAGATTACCTGAATGACTTAACGTTGCTAATAAATCGAACCAATGACAAGTTGAATTCAATCAACTTTATGAATGAAAATATCCCACAATTATACGAATTTCTACAGTACATGTAATCAGACATCTCATCACATTATTATAACACTGTATCTACTATCAGAATATAGCAGAATTTTTTGATTTTCATTTCCATTATTAAATCGTATTAACAAACATAGAAGTGTGATTAAAATTATTCACAAATACGATCAGTTATTTTTCTGGTAATTGTTATTTATTAAATTTGTTGTATATGATGATGAATGGTTCGGAGGTTTTTAATTATGATTCTACGTTTTTATATATTATTGTAGATTATATATATATATATATAAACTAGTCTAGTTACAAATGTATATGATAAAAGGAATAGTTTTAATTTTGACACTTTGAAAATTTTGAATTTTCAAAATAGTGTCCACATATCTATTTATAGGAACATCTTTGAAATGTTTTAAACCGCATAGAGAGATTGACTTCAAGTTCGGATGGATTGGTTGGTGAAATGTTCGAATATTATAGTATCGCCAGTTCGTGGGGTTATCCGCCGAGTTTTATTAATGGTTTAATTTATGATTTTACCTACAGTAAAAGTTATCGATTTGGGTTATATTCACTGTTCGATTGTAGAGGTTTTTTTGATTGGACGTAATGAGAATTAATCGTTTGGTTTACATTTTATCTCTTTTCTGTTTTTCTGTTAATTTTGTTGGTTGATTTGAGGGGAACGTTGTGCACGCAAAATTAGATTAAACCCTCAGTACTTGTCGTATGTCAAGCCGCCTGTCTTCTCTTTGGTTTTGTTGGTTTTTTAAACTGTCATTTCGTTAATGTTTTCCGTTTGTTCAATTATGTTTGATAATGTTGTGCTTTAATTTTAGATTCAGTTATTTGTTTGGTTTCATAATTAAATTTATGGGATTTTGGGTTGTCTTATTTTATTTTATATATATTGTAAACAGTGACGGCTCCTGACTGGTTTTATTTGGGCACTAAATGCATAGCTGTTTAATTTATTCTTTTCATACCACTATTATTAGAAATAATACTTTTTTTATTTACTGTCAGAAAGTTCTGCTTTTAAACAAGCAAATAATTTTTTTGTAGAAAATAATATGTGTCCCAGAGATGCATTTAATGCCACACAAAAAGACAGTTACAAGCCGCCACTGTATGTATATATCTTATTTTGTTTTGTACAATGTATACAATTTTTAAAAGATGATCGTGCTTTTTAGGAGGTATACTAAATGCTGTATCTATGAGTTTAAAGTAAAGCATAAAATGTCTCAATTAAAATCGAACAAACAAATAGAAACGACTAAATTATTATTTGCTAAATTATACTAAATTATAAATTAATAATGCTTGTTAAAACACAGCAAATGGTGTAATTAAATATGTTCTAAATAACTTAGATGATGTCATATTTGAGTTAAAGAATCAATTACACTTATCTGAAACGATCTTTCTTTATACCTATTTCATGGTACAGTGGAATTTATTGCAATTTATAAAATTTAGTGTCCAACTGGTACACGTTTTTCAGGCCTAAACCATATTGAAACTGAATTTCGAATCCTTATCGCGTTTAGCTTGAAAACGAAAACGAAACTCTGCCAAATGAAAATGTAAACTTTGTGTTATAAACATACGTAAAGAATTATTAATCGTAATTTACAAACACATACCTAACTACAGAGACAATTTATTTATGCATGCAAAGAAGTGGATATACACATGTTTATTTGCAAACAAAAGCAAAAACAAAGTTTTATTACAAAAAAATCTCTGACCCTTATTCATTAGCTAATACTATTAAACGAGCAATTCTTGTATATTTATTTATATCTTTTTGGTTTCTCGAAAACACCGCTAACAGTTTTCTTGAAAACTACGGATTAGTGGGTTTTTGGGTTTTAAAAATCGATTTTTCAAAAATCTGGTAAAATTCTTTAAAAGCAATACCCGCTCTTCCTACGTGCACCTGTAAAAATATGCGTTATATAATAGTCTAAGTAAAAATAATTCTTTAAATTTGCAACAGCCATAATTAGAAAACAAATCCTTAAGGATAAAGAGAATCTTTGTATAAATTTGTACTTACATAAAAAAAAGTCATATTTCCGAGATTTCTTAAGCTCTATTTATAAACTACCGATAAATATGTTAAATATCATGCACATACGATCACATTTTGTGCGTGTGTGTGTATGTAAATTTCATCTAAAAAACGACTATAGCGATTTTGACTACATTTTATATCCTACCGTTTTGGGGCACGAGAAGGCCATTGCGATTGTTCACATATTCGAGAAAATTCGATCAATGGGCCATTTTGGGTTGAATACGGGTCAATGCGTTTCATGCGAATGAACGTTAACACAGTTATTACGTTGTTGAGCTGTTGCTAGTAAACAAAGTCGCAAAGTTATCATTATTTGCTAATTTTGGCGATATTTGGCGACATTCGCAAGGTATGGCGGGAAAATCGACTGTCAAAGTTACCAATATCAAAATACAAGCTTGGCGCCAAGCGAAAAAAATTTCGCTATGTTTGCGACTTTTCGCCAAATTTTGGCGAAATTTTGCGGATAATTTTGTTTTTCAGAATCTGCAAGAATTTTCTAGTAATTCCCAGTAGGATTCGAGATAAATGATTCAACCAATCAGAGTTAATATCATGTTTTCGAAACAGAATTTAACCAATCAGGGTACATAGAACTTTGTCGCAGTTAATCCCATAACTTATAAGGAAGTTCTTCTGTCTAAGCCTAAAGTCTGTGAAGTTGGTCAGTGAACCTTGCGATCTGCAAAAGACTTAGAAGTCTACAAAAAGATTGAAGTTTGTGCTAAAATTTCGAGTTTCCTACTCTACAGTGCAGATTGCTCTGAACTACCAGAATAGTACTTCCTGTTGTATTGTGAAGACTGCTATGGACTACCAGTATTGTGTCCGCTGGATAATAACGCAGCGAAAATTTATTGTTATATTGAGTTTAATACAAAGCTAATTTTAACCAAGCAACCCATGTCTTCCAAGCTGTCAATTTTATAACGATTTTAATTTCCTTTTACATAAAATGAATTGATTAAATAGTGTACGTCTTATAGTATATTTATATAGTTTATATTATATTATATATTTCCTATATAGTTTATACTATACTATATATTTCCTATATAGTATATAGAATTATGTAGATATTGTGCGAGTGTTTCGGCTGAGTATATGTCTCCGACTATAATATTCCTCTAAGACATCAAAATTTTATAATCTATTTTGAAGATTTTTGTTAAATAACCTTCAAAACTGTCTTTGAAATTTAAATTTAATTTTAACATATTTTAATGCAAACTAAGATAATAAATGCTCGTATTAAGTCGATTGGAACTTTTGATAAATGTTTACAATAATAAATCCCTATTTCAAATTCAACGTCACTTAATTCAGGCGTAATAGAATATTATACTCAAATTAAGCATATTGTTAGAAAAGAAAAAAACTTTGCAATCATATATGCCAGGAATGTATATTTGAAAGCAGCGTTATATGACGAATGCAATATTAAACTAAACTTACTGAGTTAGAGTAATATGTTCACTTTACACTCTGCGGTTTTAAGAATGTATCATACTATTATATTATTAAATTGTATTATCTCAAAACAAATTTACTGAAATAAGTAGAGATGTTCTAATAATATGTTGTAATAATTGCACGTAAAAATAAAATTCGAATGGAAGGAGACCATAAGATTTTGTAATAATCTAATAATCGCGATTTATTAGCATGAGTAATTATTTTAAAATGGAAGGTGTGTTTTGTGATTTACAACCATATTTTGTGGAAACAGAAGTATTTAGAGAGGTATGATAAGTAGGTTTAAAAATCTGAAAGCTGTGCACATTAATGAAATACTATTTCAAATTAAATGCCAGTGTAATTCATATGTACAATATACACAAATAAACCGTAGATCATTTCTGGAAAATAAATTAATTTTGCGATTGTCAAACCCACGAATTTACATTTTAAAAGTAACGTTATAATACGAATGCAACATTAAACTAGAGTTATTGGGGTAGAACAATAAATTAAATTTACACTCCGAAGTTTTTAGGTATGTATCTTACTATTACTAAACTGTATTGTTTCTAAACGAATTTTCTCAAAGTAATGCCGATGTGCTCACAATAATTTGTTGTAATAATTACAACTGTTTACCAAATTCCCGTGAGAGGAGCGCAGAATTGTGCTTTTATAACGAATTATTAACAAGACTAGTTATTAAAAAATAGAAAATTATGTTTTGTAACTTACAAGCATATTTTATTTAAATACTGAAATAATAAACGATTTATAATAAATCGTAGTCGGTTGAAACCTCTGAAAATTATTTTTATTAATTGTTCAGTCTTCTTATATAAATGCCAGTGTAATTTATACGTAATAGTAACATGATAATCAAGCGTGCAAAATTGTATATCCATTATCCAGAACAGTTGTTATAAAATAGAAAATTATGTTTTATAACTTACAGCAGGGCACGAAATATCCGCTTACCAGCTCGCCATTGGCGAGCAAATATTTAAGGTTGCCGAGTAAGTTTCGTCTTTTGAAATATTGTGCTTCAAATCAAACTGTATACGCTCAGAATATCGTGCTTCAATCTAGCGACACGCGGAAGTGTTTTAAAATCAAGCGACGGGATTTATTTTCTAAAAGAAGAAAAAATGCGGCGTCACCCACTTCTAATTCTCTCCTACTGAGGAACGAACTTCCCGTCTGCATTCGCTCCCCCGCTTTCGCACTGCGCAAGCGCCAAGACTGTTTTTTTCACCTCCGAGGTCGAATCTGATCGCTCTTCACTCCTGCGCGAAGTGATCAGGTTTCGCCCCCTAAGTTCAGCTGATTGAAACACGGTAAAAATTATTCGCTTTCTCCCGAATTTTTAACATTTAAAAAATTGTTCATATTTTTCATGAATGTAAAATATTCTGGATTTAACAGACAGCTCCTTCTAACAATGGTCGATTTAAATTCAGTTTGTTATAAATAGTTCATTTTCTGGGCAGGTGTGGTGGCCGACGTTACTGTCTGAATTAATGTAAAATAGTGGCGAGCAAACATTTTAGCCTGGCTAGTACCTTTTTAACTGAAATTTTATTCCCTGACTTACAGACATATTTTAATTCAAACTGAAATGACAAAAGATTCATGTTCTGTCGGTTGAGCACATGAAAGTTATTTACATTAACTATCCTCGATTCCAGTATAAATGCCACTGTAATTTATGCGCAATAGCATAATACACACAAATCAAATGTGTAGGATTTTCCGAAAGTAAATTAATTTTGCAATTATATAAGCCAGGTATTTACTATCATAATATAACAGAACTCTTTTGTGTGGCCCTGTAAATGAATAATAAATATTATATACTTCATATTACACAAAATATGTAATGCGTAAAATTTATTTATATTTATATTAGAAGTTATCTATAATGGCTACTTTCCCGCGCTTCCAACAATGAAAGAAATTCCATTGACAAATATTGATACGTTTTCATCAATGGACAATATTTAGAATGTGAAAATGTCCCTATCCTTTAACAATGGAAAAATGTATAGTGAAAAATTTTCCCACGATTTCAACAATGAAGAAATCTTAAAATAAGAAAATTTTCCTTTAACAATGAAAAATTCGACTTTAAGTGTTCCTTTTTCATTTGTTATTATGAGAAATTTATTTCTAACTAGGACTTCCCTCAAAGGTATTAGTCTGAGTGATATCGCTGAGAACATGGGGTTAACAATTACGATATAAAGAAAGTAGTGCATACACCTTAAGTAATGCATGTCAATTGCATTATGTTACACATTCATATAGTCTAACATCATTAAAATACACTGAACATGGTTATAACCCATAAAACGTAATGTGACGGAATTAGTTTGAGTGACCCTGTAAAAGAAATAAATGTTATGCACTACATTTTCAATAAAGCACATGCTATAGTAAACTTCAATACCATATATCTATTAATGATGATCCATGTATATTTTACGAGATTTAGAGTACGGACAACAGACGGTTTGACAAACCGAATTTATAATTTCTTTCAACGATATCGGGAAGTGTTAAAAATAGACGTAACAAAGAGTGGTCTATAGCTCTTGCCATCAATACTTTGATCAACGTCTAAAACTGTAATAATAACTTTCATATTGCCACTCAAAAAAAAAAAAAAAAGAACTAAAGACACAAAAATATTTGTGATAATTGAATTTCCTATGTAGTTTCATTCTTTATAAAAAACAAATGATGCAAATTAGATGAAACATTTTAATTGTTACTTACCCATCATACGTAGTATAGGGTAAGTCTTGTAATCGTTTTGAAAATCAAAAATTTTTTTTGGACGGATTTACACGTTTCAGACACTGGAGATTCCGAAAAACATATTTTTAGAAAAAAAAATTTGCCGTCCGTCTGTGTGTCTGTGTGTGTGTCTGTGTGTCTGTAAACGCTCTATCTCCCGAAAAAATTGAGATAGAGACTTGCAATTTGGTATGTACTTAGTATGTAATAATGGGAAGAAGCCTATTTAATTTCAATAACCTTGATTAACCGGAACAATTTTTTTCGGACTCTCGAAATATTCGTTCTGATGAAAGGTATATAAAAATTTTCGAAATTGTTTATTTTAAGAAATGAATATAAAAGACACTAAAAAAACATAAATTTTGCATAAAGCATGAAGTCGATCGGATAATGAGTTGCCGAGATATTTGGAATCCTATTTTTCCACACTCTTCGATTTTTCATGACCCTGTATTTCATCCAAATTTCACTTCAACGATATATTTTAATTGGAAATTTGACGCTTAATCAGATGCAATAAACCGCTAGTTAATAGGATTATTATTTTTGGAGTTATAAGGATGTTTCTTTCAAGCAATTCAGTAATCGGGCTTTTAAAGTTTGTGACGTCATCAAGCCACGATTTTATTTGAATTGCAATGCACTTTATAAGTAGTTTACACATTTTTATTTTAATATTTTACATTATGCATATCCATGATGGGTAAGTATTACGGTGGCCCCCAACGACTAGTTTAATAGTTGTTTTCAAAAATTTCGAAAACAATAAGATTTCAGTGATAAATGTTTGATAGTAGGATAGCAGGATAGAAGACTTTTCCAAGTACCGAAAGTTAAAAACTTTATACCCCTAGTAGCATTGATGAAGTACGACCAATTAGACATCATAACATAATACGCCATAAAACGTAACACTTTTAAATAAGCAAAGTTGCACTCCCCGCCAAAATAAAAACTTAAAAAATGCCCATTTTCAGGCACCATCATACAAGTAGAAAATTTATAAAAAGTTTAAAAAATAAAATTACAAATGAAGTGCATTAAAAAAATGAAATCCTTCTACCTAATTTGTTTAAACAATTTGTCTTTTGTCATGCATATACAGTAAAATCTGCGTAAAATGAAACTGTCTAAAATCTGAAATTATCACGGTCCCGAAAAAAATAATTCCTTACAAAATTAACTGTCAAAGCGGAAACCTGTCGAAAACTTTTTTTCGATTTCTTCCAATTATATCTAAGAAGATTTTTCTGTACATCATTGATAATATAAAAAAAAAACAAGTTAATTTAATATTTTGCAGAAATTCTATGTAATTTTTTTAAATTTTATTATGTATGTTTTCAGTATTTAAACTAAGTCATAGAACGTGAGTTTGGGAAGCATATTGAGACAGTTTGACATAAATTCGTTATTTGAAATCGCCCAGTACATTATATACTGCTTCATGGACACCTTCATATCTCAGTCATATGTTAAACGCATCATTACCTTATTTAGCAGTAGCTGTAGGTACAGGATTCTCTACTTACTCATAATTTTCGACGTAAACTATGGTGAAAATTTAATGCATCAATTCGTTAAGATTATGTGAGGTTTCAATATTTAGACAACGTTATTTGAATATGAATTCGAAATTAGTGTAAGCAAGTTGAGTGCGTTTGGCATAAATCCATTAAGCGAAATACGAGTTATTAGTTTATTATGAAATGTTTCATTAGAATTTCAAGCACTGAAGCCAGACATTGTGCAATGTACTATTGCATTTAGCTGAAATAAGCAATAGGTGGAAATTAATGATTCTATATTTCGTCATAAATTTCGAGTAAATTATATTTTCGTGTACACATCTTTGTAATATTCAGTTAATCGTCACTTTTATAATATGTTAAACCGACTGTAAAATTCATCTTACATCATTATTTATCTTGATTACAGAACAAAATCCCAAGCCCCTATTGATTTCTATTCGAAAATCCGAGGATTTAAAAGTTTAAAAATTCAGAATTTTTTATATTATTAGATTTTACGTAGATATTTACCAAAATACAAGTAAAATAATGGAAAATAAAAAGGTCTAAATTATCATCCAGCAATTCAGCACAACTGCAGAACAGAGTTGCTTCACATGGTTTGGCCTTTTTTTTTTTAGAATGCAGAGCTAAGTGTTTAATTCATTGATACAAAAAAAAAAATAATAATAAATAAATAACAAAAAAATTAAGAATTTGGATAGCTGTGTACCACAATAATGACCAGAATTAAAATTAGTAGTTCATATATCATTAGTTCATATATAATTAAAATTTGTTAGTCTTAGAAAGAAAAAAAAACATTCACTAATATCAACTTTTATTTTTAGAAGCCTACACAAATGAGTTGAAATATATTTTCTTTTAATTTAATCTTACTCAGATTTCAAAATTTAAATTATTGATATTGGTCGTCCTTGTTCCTTTACGATTATGCTATCAAAGGTTTTCATTATCAAATATTATGCATGCCATTCAAGAGACCCCTTAAAATTTAATGCTTTTTTATTATACAGTTTTTAAGAAATGCTAAGTAGTTATTAATATCCCGTCATGTTGATTTATTATACATAAATTAACATTGAAATTTCTTTTTTATTCATTTCATTTAATATATAAAAATTGGCGGCTTAACAGCTGATGGCCGGGGGAATTTCGTAAAAAATAAGCTCAAGGGATAGGTACGAAAACTTTTCGTAGATTTGATTGAGAACAATGAAACAAAATAATTAATTTTTATTCCAAAAGGTAGTGAATTACGTAACTGTTTCAAATATATGCATTTTTATTGACCCATTAGGCGCAATTTAACATTTTTAGAAACAATGCTTTAGGAATTTTTTCTAAAGTGAGTATTTTATATATTTTTAAAAGGTTTATGTTATGTGCATTTTAAATATATCAGATGACTTCAGAAAGTCTTTTTAAAGTTTCATTTGAATTTTCTATTTTTCATCAAGAGCAAAAGTTATCTTTTTCTCCGCATTTGAAAGAAATATATACTTTTTAAAACTTTATAATAAAAATTATATTTTTTAGTTAAAATATGTTTATAACTGTCTATTATATGAAACAACATCAATCCGGACTTAATATGTATAACATATCTAACCCAATTACCGAAAGCACAAGTTGTTCCCAAAATGGGAGCAATGGCGCCGAATGCGAGTCATGTTTTTTGAAAATTTTACATACGCCACCGTGCATTTATGGTAGTTATTTTTCAGTGTGTTAGCTATAAATGGGTTAATATCATTCTGAAACTGATTATTTTACGAATAATTCAAATAAAGTAATCCAACTTCTACATTTATAATAAAAAACAAATAAAATTACCAGTTCCATAAGCATTTTCACTATCCATCTCTTTATTTTTCATCATTACATAATTTTTTTCTGACTATTTTTTATGGAAGATGATTGATTTTTTTTATTTTAGATTTGGATTGATTTTTTGTATGTTCTGGAAATCTTTTGTTTGCCACTTGATTCCAGTATTGTAAGATATGAGCAAGATGTAATAGAAAATATTTTATGCGACGATTTAGAGCGTGATATATCTGGTGAAGCAAAACTTTCCGTAAATACTAAATCAACAGACAATGAATAAATGTTTGATTTAGTGTTTAAAAAATGACAAAGTATTAAACGTAGACTTGATATTTTAGACAAAAGTTCAGACGATTATTGAAATCAAAATATAGAAAAAACTAAACAAAGGGCAAATAGGAAAATAAATAGTTAAAAATCCAACTTCAGAAAATGTAAAAAATGCAATATAATGCTGTATACAAAATGATGCAATGATGAAAATAAAGAAATGGATAATGAAAATGCTTATGGAATCGATAATTTAATTTTTTATTTTTATTATAAATACAGATGTTGGGCTAATTTACATGAATTCTTTGTAAAATATCAGTTTAAGAATGATATTATCCCTTTTATAACTAAAGAACTAAGCAATGACTACGATACTTGCACGGAAGCATAAGTAAAATTTTTTATAAAAATTACCCACATTCGGCGCTACTGCTCCCAATTTGGGAACATGCTGATTCCCCTAAATATTAGAATTTTGTAATTTTTTTTTACTCTTTTTTCAGACTTTCTATTCATAAAGTAAAAATGACTGTTCCATAATAAAAAATAAGTTAATATATATATAGCGGCGTAAAATTGGCTAAAATGACATCAGTAGAAAAAAAAAAGATTCATGAAAATTGGCGCAATTGGAGTTCCCAACGATATTGAAAGTACTGTTCTTAATAGACAGAATGCGATACAAAATACTAACACGTACAAAATCTCAATGACTTATGCAGTACGGCTTATATAGTTAGCTTATATATTAGCTTAGTTGGCTTATATATTAGGGCTGAAACTCTAGGCATTATCATGCCCTTATTCTATAGCTCCAAAATTGCTCTTTCTTTTCCGATTCTGAATTTCTAAGAAATGAAATATGATTTTCATGTGTATAAAGTGTATTGTTACAAAATAAAATCTATATCTTGAACCAGTCAAAGTACAAATATAGTACCAAATATACTTAAGAACAAATTCAGACTCTAAGGCAATATATATGGTCCGTCTAAAGGAATCATACACGGGGTTTGGTAAAAAATGTTATTTTTACTCTGTTTATATTCGAACTTTTAATGTAAAAATGAAGCTTGGAATATGCATAGCACTATAAATATGGTTTCGACTTCTCATTTCAACAACCATTTTAAGCCTTCACTTGAAATCTCTTATAATCTCAAGTAAAGTTTCTGACGGAATATTTTCTAGCACCTCTGGAATTGTTTGTTATAATTCATCGAGATTTGATGCTGTATTTTTTCGATAGCATTTAACCTTTAGATATCCGCAGAGAAAATAATCACACGGTTAGGGAAATATGGTGGCCATAGAGATCACGACCATATCAGATTTCGAAAATCAGAGCGATCTGTCGTGAAAGTGTTCTTCAATAATGCCGTGGCTGTCGTGAGACCGGTGAGAAGCTGTTCCTTCTTGCAAGAAACATGGGACAACTTTTTTCGGTATTGGAATTAAGTAAAGTGATGTCATGTTCCTGAATTTCGAACAGTACCATTGTGAATTATCTGTGTTTCTGGTAAAATATGCTCCTAATTCTCCTCTAGAGCACGTGGATATCCAGGCAGACGTTTTTTGAGGATGTAGGGGCTAATCAAGAGACTCTTCGGAGGTTTCTCTATCCCAGTACAAATACTTTTGCTTGCTAATAAATCTGTTCAAATAAAAGTAAGCCTCATCACTAAAACAATGGTTTGGAATGTGAATTTTGTTACTCCGCAATACCCGAAAAACGTTTTCAGCAAAACAAACCTGTCTTCTTTGAAAGTTCCAGTCAAATGTGCACAATTTGAATTTTGTATGTGGGAAGACGTAGTACACCTCTTGAGATGCGGTTAACACTTGCCTCAGAAATGCCGATCTGTTGAGGAGTTATCGAACTTGACAGATATGGATGAACACAATTGATTTCTTATCATTGCCAGTGGTACAACAGTTATTTTCCGTTCACGTTTGAAATCACAGAATATTCACTTCGAATCTGAATGTATCGCGCTACCGTTTTCAACAGCTAAACTATCATTACAACTTTTTTTTTTGTTTTTTTGTAGATTTTTAAAAAAGAATCTTAGGATAAATAAAACAATGATTTCATTTACAATACTGAGAAAAAGGTTATTTTTTCACATTTAGCCACTAAAAAGACTGCATGCTAAATAAGGATTGTATACCTTTTTCTGAGCAAGGTTCAATTTGAAAACAATTGTTGCGCTAGGGTCTATTTGTTTTCAAATGTTAAGAAGTCCAATTACGGTATTTAGAAGTAAATACTCTGGAAGTATTCTGTGTCTTTGCTTAGCGGAGATTCTTTATGGATGAACGCTCACAGTACCATATATATATATTTCCTTCGGAATGTTTACTAAATATTAGGTTTCCTCGACATAACAAATATTGTTGAGAGTTTTTTTTTTACTTTTTTCCTATCCAGTTCAATAACTTTTCAATCGTATTCTTCCAATTATTTGTGGTCTTTCTGTCTTACCGTAGAGACTCTCCTTTTTCATTCTTCGAATATTCTCGCAGGGTTATGTGCAAATACGTGTACCATATATATACAAAATCAAAAATGCAGGAGTACAATACTTTTAGAGTAACCTGGTGGGATTAAAGTGCTTGATGAACAGGAATATGAAGGTCAAACTTTTGAAACGTTAAATGCTTTACTCTTCCCTAGGAACTTTTATTTGGCGCTCCTCTTTCATTCTTCAAACATGCTCGCAGAGTGACATACAATTATGTGAGGCATATATATATACCAAAATCAAAAGTGCAAGAGTACAATGCGCTTCGAGTACTGTTGTAGAATACCGTTTTACAGTACTGTTGTAGAGTACCGTTTTAGAGTACCTTTTAGAGTAGTTTAGAGCCTGTTGGGTGATTAAAGTGTTTGATGCACAGAAACATGAGAGCTAAACTTTTGAAACATTAAATGCTTTGGAAGCAGTTAAAGTTTTGAAGAAAGTATATTAGAACAAGAAATATTTTTCAAATAGCAGAAATAAAACTAATCTTAGATTAAAAAGAATCAATAGACGCTCTCGTTCCCCATGTCTTCATTGCGATATATTTTAAATCGGAACACAATTTTTTAATCTCAAAAGAAACATTTTCCGAATTTTCCTAAGATTTTTTTGCAAGTAACTCAAAAGGTAACAGAAAAACAGACGAAAATCTTAAATAAAATTTACTTATATATTTCTCCTATATTGTTAATAAACAATTTCTTTTTTTAAGCCCGATGTGAGCTGATCCACTTACACATTTGATTTAAATTTTCAAGTTTCTACATAGAAAATGACATTTTATTTTAATCCCATTTTTTTTACTATAATTCGATTTTAATTATAAATGTATGTTTCATTTAACACTTTCAATGACTGCGGTACGTTTCTGAAACCACTTAATTTTAATTTCCAATTGCCACGATGACAACAAAATTTTGGTATAAAGTTTTCCATTTATTATATTTGGGAAATAGAGTTTTTTTTTCTTATTTCCAAATACATATGTCCGTGACTTCCGGTGTCATTCATTCATTTCTACATTTTATCAATTGAAGTGCTTTACCTCTGAAAGTGCTAAGTCATATTTTTACTAAACTGTTGCTCTACTTTCAGGCTGAAACTCACAAAACGCTTGAGCTTTGGAAAATCACTCATCATCAAAATCGTCATCAAAATCACTATCAAAACAAGCTTTGTATCCTTTGAATAACAAAATATAAAGTTTTTGTACAAGGCAAATATTCGGAAGCATTTTCAAAGATTAACAAACTTTACTTTAAAAAATTGCACAAAAGGAATAAATTTGTTTTATGTAAATACATTACTATACACATAACACTTCTTTAGATGTATTGTTTTCTATTTTAGCATTCTTATAGGTTTTAAATTATTATTTTTAATCACAAATAAATCTACAGCAACGCTTGCAGATTTTCATGTAGTAGTCTTCATGGCAATATTTGTTGATTTCAATATAAAATGATTCTAAAGAATTATTCCTCCGGAAAACTCTGCAGAAATATTTATATAGATGTGAGACTGCTGACAAAGCTATCGATTTATACAGAACAGTATCCGTTCTATAAAAATAGTAAAATTTCTATAAAATTCCTATATATCCGTATAAAATATTGATCCAATTACGTTTCTATATGGAAATAATTTAGAAATTATTTTACACAGTACTAATCCTTCTTCAAAAATATTTTTTTAATTAAACAGCCGACACATGGAAAAAAGTATTAATAAGTCGAAATACAATTATCAAACATAATCCATCAAACACGTTGTGGAAACCCTTATTAAACACACTCAATCAAACTCACCTGTAGAAATCTAGACTAAGCTTAAATTAAACTTTCTCTAGTTATAAATACCAATCATTCATGAATTATCTATGGGGTATCAATGAATAATGGATTCTAAATGAGGTGATTTTCACATTTGAAAGCCGTATAATCACTCTGATCCAATTCACTGCTTAACATTATTGAAATGAATTGTACTTGGAGTGATGTGTATATTATGTTGCATAAAGCTTTGTTATTTAAATCTGTTTTTGTGCAAGTTATCAGAATACATCAAGAAATCATAAAGATATCTCTCAAATAAAATGTTTTATTTAGCAGGTAGTGCAGGATGTCTTTAGAAAAATTTTTTGGAATCTAAATAAAACACATAATATGAAAACATTTTAATTTCTTATCTTTTGTAGAACAAAAATATCGGAAAATGAATGCAATATTCTCATAGATAAATCAACCATTTAGAAAATGTTTTATAGATTTTCATTATTTAGATAATATTTCATAGTAAACTATACTATGTACTGTACACACTTACACACAATACTTTCTCTCTGTGTCAGTGTTGCTGATGAAATAAAACATTCAATGTTGTATGGAAGCATTTAAGAAGCATTTCTGATAAACATTTGTCAAAATAATATTAAAATATTATCTTTTTCATGTATGATATAATATATACTTTTACATGTTATAATTAGGGATGTGCCAATTGATTGATTAATTGATCAATACTTTGTCACGATCATTTTATTATAGAGTTAATCAGTTCGATCGATTCGATTATATTTTTACTCAATTATTTTTTTAATTGACAAATTAAGGTAAAAATTAAAAATGTATTTATGTCTCTAAATAATATTTCTCCAATATTTCACCAACAAAATATCCTAAAAATTTTAAACCAATGATTTAAATCTCTAAACAAACTTAAGGAAGTTTCTGTATAGAGAGGAAGGAGGCAGAAGAAAATGAAATATTACCTAGTTTATTTTCGTATTGAGGGTGGGCTCATTTAATTATTCGAAGTTAACTGCACATATATTACGTAATCCAAACAACCCCATAGTTAAAAATAAATTCACTGGGGATTGTATTTAATAAAATAAAATAACAGCGTTCTTTTCCGGATGCTCAGTAACGTACGTTTATTTACAGTTGCCTTTAAGAATGTTAAATTGTTTGTGTATTAAAATAGCACGTACTAGAAAAAACATATAGAAATAAATAAATTAATAGGTACCTTTATTTTTTTGGCGAAGTTATAATTAATTAAATGATTATTAAAATCATATAAAACAAAATTGAAAACGATTAGAAATCCGATTAATCAATTATGAAACTTCAATTAACGCAGTTAAAATTTTTAATCGATTCCTTCTCCATGTTATAATATGTTATATTACTTAAGTATAAATCAGCGGTTATTACGTTCTCTTTAGAAAAAAAACTTCATTAATTCATTATTTTGACAATTTCAGTAGTTATTCCATTCTCTTTAGAAAAAAACTTCATTAATTCATTATTTCGAAATTTCTCAAGAATATCAACTAAGGCTAGCAATATAAGTTCTATTTTTTTCACAGAAACAGTCCTCTTTTTTTTTCTCGTACCAACGTTGGTAACATCGTAAGTTCAATAAAAAGGGAATTTCTGAAGAAAAATAAAATGTTTTATTAAATTTGCTTTTAAATAGTCATTGAAATCTCCTATAATGTTTAAAATAGGTGGATTTAACTTTGTGCCGTTATATTAAAAGTAAATCATCAACATAAAATAGCACAAATTAAAATATATAAAATGGAAAAAAGCTGTTTCGGAGCCCCTAAAGCTTTATCATCAGTGCCAAATTTAAAAGATTAAAAACCGATTCAAAAGTTAAGTCATGTATATATGTCTTCCGCACGCGCCCAAAATTGAATGGCTATTTTACGTTGATCATTTATTTTTAATCACCTATAATGCTCTCACACCTCTCATTTATATCACTCATCAATTAAATATGTACTTTTATTATTTCATTATCACCAACATAATTCTAAAACAGTATTATTCTAAAAAAGTCATTTTGTAATATTTTTCTTTTGTTATTTAAAAAATACACAGCGAAAAAAAAAATTATCTCTTCGAAAAATTTCCTTGTGTCATGGACTGAAGAATTTATTCTGTGGAAATACAGAAATCTCCTTTTCAAATATACTCCATTCACAAAGTTCGCGTACCAGTATAAGAAGACTCGCGTACCACAATTGGTACGTATGGCATTGTTTCGGAAACCATGCTATAGAGAATTGCATGTGAGAACCGGAGATAAAAGTTTTTCGGAATGAAATTCTAATCCAAAATTTAGTTCTCGAAAACTTATTAAATGTTTTGTACCATTATATGAATGAAGCTTACAAACCGAACATGATTCAGTCTATGCCGGATATATTTGCAGCTTTTTTGGAAGGCAAAGTATGATTCAACGAAAACATAACAAAACATATGTATATTAATTCTATTGTGGCTAAACATTTCGATTATATTATTCTGTCATCTATTCCAACTCCTTAGAGTTTGTCTTGTAAAAATGCCTTTTTACTAATTATCATATTTTTATTGTATGTGTTCGGTTACCGTATAACAAGTAAATTATTAAAAAAATTTCTATGCTATTTGTTACCCGACGTGCTATTTCATACAATAGCACAATTCGAAAATGCTCAATATATTATTTTCATTTATTAAAAATCATTTGTTTTGTAAACATATATACGAGGCTCCATACTGAAAAACTACTACAAAAGATGCACTATTTCGTCCGCTGTGTATATCAGAATAAACGTGATTTGCCCGTATCGTCGATGCAATATGATTACCTTCTTTGTGTGTTAATGACTGGAGTTGATTCTTCATTGTTTGAAACATATAATCCCATGTTCTCTGTGAATTCCCAAAAATTAAATTAATTCCATTTGAAGTTGAAATGCATTATCATATTTCTTCCGATAAATATGTTCTTGAACATTTTCCGGTACCTGTCATTTTAATAGGAAGTTATCGTATACATTGATATCTAGTCTATTTGGTAACTATGTAGGGCGGTATGAAAATTTCTTGAAATTTCTTGGCCAACAAACAGTCCAAAATGCTGATAATATCTATCGTGACACGAATTTGCTGGGGCAATTCACTGTAATTTTTATAGTTGTATACCAAAAATTAAACTTCGTACTAAACCGACATTTTTGTGTGTTCGAATCCGATCATGCATAACGCCAAAGTAGAACTTATTTTAATGAATATCGAAATAAATTTACATACAATTTAGTACTCACTTTTAATTCTATTTTAAAGAAATCCTAAAATTGGGGTGGGGGGGCATTTGGCAAGTGGAGTTCCCTTGATTCTCATTTTTCTGATTTATGTAACGTATTATTCAGCATATAAGGAAATAGAAATGTTATGATCATATGCAAAGAAAAGATGTTTGAAAACTCTTCTTAATATGAATAATGAAAAGAAGTTATATTCTAAACTAGCAAGCTACGCCCGCTACGCCCGCTACGCCCGCTACGCTGGTCAATTTCTTTTAACAAACCTTTAATCAAACAAAATATTGACATTTCATAAATAACTTTTATATTTTAACAGAATAAGAAGGCTACTATAATTTGTGACTCGTGCTATAGCCAATATACACGTCAGGACACGTCGCCCTTATCATTATCTTTTTACGCATGAAGGTTTCGCTATGGTACTCCATTAGAAAATTTGAAATTCAATATTTGAAAAACGGCATAATCATTAGATTTGAAATTTATATCAAGAAAAATACAATTTTTTACCTTTCAAACGCAGTTTGTGTAACAATTTTCTGACAAATACTTTTTGAGCTATCATTTTTTTCCGTAACTTCAAATGTTTCATTTTCCGAGATTAATCTGGTGCAACAATCAGCGAAAAACCCAGACTAGTCGTCAGCAACGCATAGTTTTTTATTAAAGAGGCTGTTGGAGCAGGGATTGTCACCACCAATTTGCCACCATCACTTTTGAAATCGGTTCCGTGGTTCCTGAGATTCCATAGAAACTGTAATTTAGAATGACTTCAGAACGCTTTTCGCTCATTTCACCCATTTAAATTTCGATTTTTTTTTTAAATTTATTCTTAGAGAGCATTTACATCTTATAAGTAACTACAATGCTAAATTTCAAATTTCTAGCTCCTTCAGTATAAAAAAGTCGCAATTTTCGAACATTTTTCGATCCTGCACCCCATTGATGTTAGTGGCACCGACATAAAATATAGCCTATGTTGGAGTAGGGATTGTCCCCATCAATTTGCCACCATTACTTTTGAAATCGGTTCGGTAGTTCCAGAGATTTCATAGAACTTGTAATTTAGACTGTTTTTAGAACGCTTTTCGCTCATTTCACCCTTTTAAATTTAAATTTCTTTTTTATTTTGTTCTTAGACAGCACTTACATTTTATAAGTAACTACAATGACAAATTTCAAATTTCTAGCTCCTTCAGTATAAAAAATAAAAATAAAACTGCCCAGTTAAACTGAGGGCATTGAGTTCACAGCTATTCACACTAATTGTATATTATACTCTTATTTCAAAGAATTTAAAATAAGCCCATTGAAAAATAAAGAAATAAACAATATATTAAGGGGGGGGGTCATCCCCCCGTTACCCCCCCCCCCCCATAGTTAACTAATGAACCCCTTAAACTAATCAGGTAAATCTCTAATTACAATGAATATATATACAAAATTTGAAGAAAATCGGATAATTCTGCATAAAAAACCCATTTATATAAATTAAGGCGGGATTAGCCCCCTCCGTCCCCCCCCCCTTTATACTTAACCAATCAATCCCGAAAACTAATCAGGGAAGCGTCTTAACCCAATGAACCTATAAACAAATTTTGAAGCAAATAGAATAATTCTGCATGAAAAACCCATTTATATAAATTAAGGGGAGATTATCCCCCGGTCCCCCCCTCCTTTATACTTAACCAATCAATCCCGAAAAACTAATCAGGGAAGCACCTTAACACAGTGAACCTATAAACAAAATTTGAAGGAAAACGGAATAATTCTGCATGAAAGCCCATTTATATAAAATAAGGGGGTATTAGCCCTACGTTCCCCTCTTTATACTTAACCAATCAATCCCGAAAACTAATCAGGGATGCGCCTTAACACAGTGAACCTATAAATAAAATTTGAAGGAAATGGGATAATTCTGCATGAAAAACCCATTTATATAAATTAAGGGGGTATTAGACCCCCGTTCCCCCCTTTATACTTAACCAATCAATCTCGAAAACTAATCAGGGAAACGCCTTAACACAGTGAACCTATAAACAAAATTTGAAGGAAATGGGATAATTCTGCATGAAAAACCCATTTATATAAATTAAGGGGGGGGGATTATCTCCCCGTTCCCCCCCTTTATACTTAACCAATCAATCCCGAAAACTAATCAGGGAAGCGCCTTAACACAGTGAACCTATAAACAAAATTTGAAGGAAAACGGAATAATTCTGCATGAAAAACCCATTTATATAAAATAAGGGGGGATATGCCCCCCGTTCCCTCCTTTATACTTAACCAATCAATCCCAAAAATTAATCAGGGAAATGGCTTAACACAGTGAACCTATAAACAAAATTTGAAGGAAATGGGATAATTCTGCATGTAAAACCGATTTATATAAATTAAGGGGGTATTATCCCCCCGTTCCCCCCCTTTATACTTTACCAATCAATCCCGAAAACTAATCAGGGAAGCGCCTTAACACAGTGAACCTATAAACAAAATTTGAAAGAAAATGGAATAATTCTGCATGAAAAACCCATTTATATAAAATAAGGGGGGGATTAGCCCCCCGTTCCCCCCTTTATACTTAACCAATCAATCCCGAAAACTAATTAGGGAAGCGTCTTAATTCAGTGAACCTATAAACAAAATTTGAAGGAAAACGGAATAATTCTGCATGAAAAACCCATTTATATAAATTAAGGGGGGGATTAGCCCCCCGATCCCCCCCTTTTATACTTAACTAATCAATCCCGAAAACTAATCAGGGAAGCGCCTTAATTCAGTGAACCTATAAACAAAATTTGAAGGAAAACGGAATAATTCTGCATGAAAAACCCATTTATATAAATTAAGGGGGGTAATTAGCCCCCGTTCCCCCCTTTATACTTAACCAATCCATCCCGAAAACTAATCAGAGAAGCGCCTTAACACAGTGAACCTATAAACAAAATTTGAAGGAAAACGGATATTTCTATGAAGAGTTATCGCATTACGTACGCACAGAGTAAGGAATTTTAAACAGAGAATCAACTTTCATACACTGCAATGGTAACTTCTTTAACATGGGATTACACATAGGCAGTGGCGCTAACTGCGGATGACGCGAAAACTACTGCCGTAACAGAAGCGAGGTTGCTAATAGAGCTATATTTCGCTTTCTTGGCGGCAAGTGAGGGAAGAAAAAGAAAAAAAACCGCGACTGCTTGCTTCTTGTTTTGGTTGGTTGGTTGGTTGATTTTAAGACGGTCGATTATCTATCTAAGCGAATGAAAACAGATTTATTATTTTTAAGATGTTCAGAAACATTCGGAATTCAACTTTATTTTAAAATAAGTGCTGTGGTAAAAAAAAAAAAAAAAAAAAAAAAAAAAAAAAAATCCAAGTTTGAAAGGAAAATTTGATTTTTTTTAAACAAATTCATTTTTTAAAATATTTTTTATTAAATTATTCTTTGAAGATCAAATAGGTCATTATAATTATTCAAAACGCTACGAAGATATACGTGTATTGTTTATAAGAACAAGAGTGAAAAGTTATTTTTTATTCCTAAGGATCGGTAAGTTGTGATTTATTTTCATGTGTTATTTTTGTTCTTTTTTAGGTCATAAAATGCTTTCCCCTATGGGGATGCAGACGATTTTTCAAATTTCATTTTTATTTGAAATGAAAATGGAATATTTGCGTAATGGATTTAGATGTAAAATTATGAATGCTCAATTTTCGATATGGATTTCCAATAGTTTTAAAATTTTGCTTATAAATTTAATAGAGTTTAGAAATTAATTGCTTAAAATATTTGAAAATGTTTTTGCATCTGTTCGAGAAATATAAACATCTTACTTTCATATTTTTTACAATTTTTAAAATCATTTATTTTTACTTACCACTTTAATTTAAGGATTCTAATTTCTGGAACATTCGAAGAATTTTATATGCTTATAAACATGCATGCAATTGAAAAAATAATAATTGCGGATTGTACGAAGTTAAAATGAGATTTAAAAAAAAGATGATCTGCAGATTTACTAGTATAGGAAAAAACTTAGTACCATATTTACATTGCGATAGAAAATGTATATGAATAAAATTTTATATAGAGAAATTTTTTTAACATGAATGAGATTTATGGTATAGCAGTTATTTTAACGATAATATAAAGTCAAAATTTGTTAAAAATCTGCCAACACTGAATATATATAAAATATTTCATACATAATGGAACTTGAAAAAAAAAAATAACACATAGAAATAAATCACAATTTACCGATTCTTAGGAATAAAAAATAACTTTGACGTCTTGTTCTTGCAAACAATACACTCCTCTCTTCGTAGCATTTTGAAGAATTATAATAATTATAATCAACTATTTGATCTTCAAAGAATAATTTTAATAATAAGTAATAAACAAGATTCGAAAATCAATTAGCGAGCGCCGAAAATTTGCACATGCGCAAATGACAACATCAAAAGACGCCAAGCAGAATAGGGTTACACTTAAACGGAAATCACGAAGATAAAAATCGCCAAAGCGATGATATAGTTCTTAAGTCATCCGCCGCAGTCACTCTTTTCAGGCGAAGTTGGGTCTCTGTCCTTACTTTGTGTACGTACGTACATACATACATACAGAACCGGCTGGCAAGCTCTCAGGGCTTGACAGCCAGTTTGATAGCTAAAGAATCGCAATTTTAGAACGTTTTTTGCTCCTGCACCCCCTGGGGTTAGTGGCACCGACATTATATATATACTATGTTGGAGCAGGCGTTGTCACCATCAATTTGTCACCATCACTTTTGAAATCGGTTCGGTAGTTCCAGAGATTACCCCCTACAAACAAACAAACAAACAATCTTTACTCCTTTATAATATTAGTATAGATTAAAATGTTGGAAGTAAACTTAAAAGCTTTGTAACTGAAAACTTCATTTCACTTGCTTTGTTATTGCAGAGGGCGCCACAATTATTTCTTATCTAAAATTCATTCAGTTTTTTATATATGTTTACGTCATTCTTTTAGTTTGTAGTATACAAAATAGCAAATTCAATATTCAAACATTTACGAACAACGCATAATAAAACAATATATTTTTGGTTAAAAAATTGTTTTTAGTATTAGAGATTTATATAAATAATAAATTATTGTTATAAGTCGCAAAATATTTAAATGATTGAATAAAATCCATTAGTATTATTAAATTTTAAAATATAGTCGAAAATATAAACTAAATGCAAGAACAGATGAAGTTTCAAAAGAAAAATAATTAACATATTTTCTTTGAGGCACAAAGAAAGGGAAATTATCGAAATAATATTGTAAAAATATATGATTGTAATCATATTGATCGTAACAAAATCGATTGTAATAATATTGATAATAATGGATATAAATAAAGAAATTAAAAAAAAATACATAGATCAAACTCACAATAGTTTATAGCTTAGAAAATATGAAAAAATATAGTTTCTTTAATCTAATAACTGATTTATTTTATCAACTCTGGAACAATGTAAAAACAAATCTAACAATTGTCTTTGTTAGTAATTTATTCTAGCAGAATGGAAAATTTAATTTCGATAAGAACATTCCGTACACAATATGGTTGTGCATAATGCTTAGGCATTTTTTTTTTACATTTAATGGTAGTCGATTTTGTACGATTAATTAAATAATATTATGGTAAACATTCACAGAACATGTGTTTATTATTACTTTAATAATAATAAAAAAACGTGAAGAAGCTTGAAAGTAATTTGTTTCTTAAATATATAATTAACAATCCTTTATTATCTATCAAACAGTTGCAAATAAGGGAATATAAGTATATGCATCTTCGAAAGAAATGATTTGTTCTGAGAAAGTATTTCTGCTGCGATAAATTCATTTTATTTATACTTTGGCACTGTTGCAGTTATATGATTCTGAACTTTTCACAATTTCGAACAGATTTAAATTAAGAAAACATCGTGAGTCTCTAAGTTGCAAATAAAGAAAAGAAAATTAAATCATGCATTTTAATACGGTCGAAAAAACAAAAACATATACAAATATTTAAATTACAATATAACAATAGACGTTTCACCTCCTCAGTACAAAAATCTGCTGTCGAACGACACTAGAACAGACCCAGAAAGAGTTTTTCTTGAAGGTTGGTTTTCACGCATAGAGGATTTCACACTAAAGGAATCTTTTAATATACCTGGTGAATACAATATTTAATTAAATGTTTAACTGGCTATTGTAACAGTTCATGATTGTTTCTGAGTCTTTTCCAGTGTCGTTCGACAGCAGATGTTTGTACTGATGAGTTGTCGCGATGCGGCACGAAACGTGTATTACCCACCCATCATACGTAGTACAGAGTAAGTCTTGTAATCGTTTTAAAAATTGAAAACAAAATTGACGAATTTTCACGTTTCAGACACTGGAGATTCTGAAAAACGTATTTTTAGAAAAAAAAAAAAATGCCGCCCATCTGTCTGTGTGTCTGTAAACGCTCTATCTCCCGAACAAAGTGAGATGGAGACTTGAAATTTGGTATATACTTAGTATGTAATAATGAGAAGAAACCTATTGAATCTCGATAACCTCGATTATCCAGAACTATTTTTTTCGGACTCTCGAAGTATTCATTCTGATAAAAGGTATATAAAAATTTTCAAAATTGTTTATTTTAGGGAGTGAATATGAAAGACAATAAAAAAACATAATTTTTGCATAAAGAATGAAGTCGATCGGATAATTAGTTGACGAGATATTTGTATATATAAAGCATATTTTCCACATTCTTCGACTTTTCAAGACACTGTATTTCATTCAAATTTCAATTTAAAGATATATTTTAACTGGAAATTAGACGCTTAATCTGACGCAGTAAACAGTTAGTTAATTTGATTATCAATTTTGGAGTTATAAGGATGTTTCTTTTACGCAATTCGGTAATAGAGCATTCAAAGTTTATGACGTCATCAAGCCACGATTTTATTCGAATTGCAATGCATTTTATAAATAGTTTGTACATGTTTTATTTTTATATTTTATATTATGCATATCCATGCTGGGTAAGTATGAGGCTGGCCCCCAACGACTAGTTTTATATTGTAATTTAAATGTTTTTATATAATTTTATTTTATCAACTGTTTTAAAAAGTCTGATTTTTTTTCAACAGAGTTGAAAAGTGTTTATGAATTCGGTTTGTGCTCTAACTCTCGTAACTGTACTTTGATTGCCATGCAATTTTTATATGCTATTGAATTCACTATAGAATGTTTGGTATTAATAATGAAGTGTGCAATATTTATAGTCAGTTTACAGGGTTACACAAAATAATTCCGTTACATTATGATCTACGGGACACATAATTTGTTGTGGATTTTAATCATGTTACGATAATTCAAACCTAATGACATTGATATGCATCATCAGACGTTTTATACCTCAAATATCAACATTTCCCCACCAAAATCATACGCGGTCATCGGATATATATTTTATATGCATATAACATTTTCAATGTTTTAGAACAAAAAGAAGTATATTTTAAAAACTAACATGTGCTCAATACCTGTCAAGGGACTTTCCACCGCGCCACCCCCCCCCCCCCCACACACACACACGCAGGGATGAGTGGGGATCTTTTCATTGATTGTCTCCCGGTGGTTTTTTGCTTTTTATTATATATATTAGCGACAATCAAAATCTCATACTGGAATCCGGATGTGAAATATTTTTAAGCTAACTCCATTGACTAATATCCTTTTATTCAATAATGTATTTATAGACTTCTTGTAATTGTTAAAAGGCGTCAAATGAAAAATATTATAAACAGTAAAATAAGTTTTATTAGACTGTTGATATGTTTCAACTCAATCGGAGCCGTTCTTTTTATTATAATGGCTCAGTTTGACAGTAACATCAGTCTAATAAAACTATATACGTATATATATAAGTATACATATATATATATATATATATATATATATATATATATATATATATATATATATATATATATATATATATATATATATATATATATATATATATATAACCATAAATGAAAAATTATCATAACACCAACTTAAACAATGAAATAATTAAGTATGAAATAATTAGTTGACAATGAAAGATTCCCCAACACACTTAATATGGAATCAAAAACATTGAAAGAATAAGAAATTAAATAAAAATTGAATAAATGGAATTAAATGAAATGAAATTTGTGGAATTTAGACAGAATTATCAAGTCCCAATTGCCTAAATACCACAAATAAAATGAAATGAGATGTTTCATCATCATATTAGCCATACATTGCTAAAAAATATGATATTGGGACTACATCTCAAATACAATTATTCAAATCATTGATAAAATAAAAAATAAAATACAATATTAAAAAGGAAAGAAGCCATACTTATAAATTACAGAGAGAACATTTAATAGAGACATTAAGTATAAAATCCATAAAGATGAAAAGAGATATAAATAAGATACCTTGCAGTTCATGAACCATCATGAAAACTCCAACATGACTGGGGAATGAATTGCATAAAAAATCATAACATGTTGCCAATTTTAGAAATATAAATTGCTTAGAAATATAAATTGCTTTGCAGTGATGCCAGAAATAATGTAAAAATATAATGGATTATAAAATAAACAGGAACATTAGTGCTGCCATCTATTAGTAAAAGTGAATATAATCTGAATCGAAGGAATTGGATCGAAATAAATGTTTCATAATTCAACCAAATTACTATATTAATTGATACCAATTAGTTAAATAATAAATAAATGAAATTAATTAATAAATAGAAAATCGAATTACATTAAAGGATGTATTAATGAATAATACTATGTTATAAATAAGTATTAAGATGGAAAAATTAATAATAAAACAACTTAAATAGTGCTGCCCTCTGGTGGTAAAAGTAAATATAAAGGAATGGATGGAAATTAGTGTTTAATAATTAAACCAAATTACTATCTTAATGATAGCCATTAGTTAAATAATAAATAAATGAAATTAATTAATAAATAGAATGTTGAATAATATCTAAGTAATGGATGTATAAATTAATAATACTATGTTATAAATAAGTAGTAATATGGAAAAATTAATAATTAATGCAACATTAAAAATGTACCATTAAATGACAACAACGATTAAATAACTGTACTAAAAATGCAACATCAATTAAAATAAATTAAATTAAAATACTAAAGATTTGAATTAAGAATCAAAGAATTTAAAATTAATATTGATTAAATATTGAAATGAATTAGTCACAAATAATGTGGCTTCAAACAAAGTGAAATTAAATAAAAACACTTAATAAAATTAAAACATATTATATTAACACTGTATAAAAGTAAACATTAGAAGTAAATATGATATTGTCCACCATAGGTATTAATCCAAATCATTAGATCAAATACATTCTTAATATTAATGAATATAAATTCATTTAAAATAATTAAATAATGAATAAGTAAATCTAACTAAATTAATATACATATAAAAATAACACATCGCAGTCCATTATAAAATGTGTATGATCAAACAATTGTGTAAATTAAAATGCCCCCCCCCTTTTTTTAAATATAAATTAACCATGCGTATTTTTACATACAACGCCGCCACACACCTCCTCAATCCAACGTCTACCCACCCAACCGTCCTATTATAATTTTTTTTTTTTTTTTTTTTTTTGTAAATATTTATAAGATTATATGATTTTTTTATACATTTTTGAAACGCATGTGTTAATTTGGTTGTAAAGATCAAATAGAAACTAACTATATATTAAGGAATATATGAATTTTTTTGGATAACCATGTTGTAATGCTTCATAGATAAGTTTTTTAATATTTTTGTTAATAAGTTGAGAGGAACATAAACTTTTTATTCTATAAATATGATTAAAGAGTATATTACGATATACAGAATTATGAAGACATGATTTAAAATTAGTAAATGAATTAACTTTAAATTTAAATTCTTTACGTTTATCAAATAGATCTATTATTGTTTTGTTTTCTTTTAGTGTAATTTTAAGATCTAAAAAGTTAATAGTATTGTTAGAAAGGAGGTTTTCCGTTAATTCTAAATTAGTAGGATAATCAACTGGAAATATAGAAATATTAGTGTGATCAGTGGCAATTAAAATAATGTCATCCATATAACGATATAAATGTATATTACTATTAATAAATGTACGTTCATAATGATAAAAGTATAAGTCTGAAAGTATACTAGATGTACATCCCCCTTATGGTATACCGACTTTCTGTAAATATAACGTGTTATCATGCATTATATAATTATTATATATAATGAAATTTGTTAAAGTTTTAAAATAAGCTGTATCTATATGAATTGGTAAATTAAGTGAATGTTGATACTTATAAAATAATGCATTTATAATATTATGTAGATCTAATAAATCTATATTATTAAATAGATCTTTGAAATCATATGTCATTATATTGTTAACACATTTAAGATTTTTCAAAATATTGATATAGATTTGTATATATACTACATAGGATGCTAAATTTTAGTTTAGTTAGGAAACGCGTAGCACAGTTTAAAATTCTCCTTCTGGAGTTTCTGTCAATAAACGGAAATGTGTTCGCGAACTTTTCTGCTGCCCTGTATAGGATCTACAGAATTTATACACACCAAGTAATAGACAAAAAATGAGTTAAATTTAAAATCGCGTTCAGCAACTTAAAACGCACTTCCAGGAATTATTGTTAACAGACAGTAGAGAATTCTTTTGTGTGTCCCTGTAAATGAACGATGACTGCTATACACACAATATTCTGCAGTAAGCCTCTTGTAATGCACCTTCTTTTGACTGTCCCTGTAAAGTAACTATAAGTGCTATGCACACCCTATTCCATATTAAGCTTCTTTTAATGCACCTTAGTGATATATATCAATTACAATGTGTTTCAACTTGCGTAACATCATTAAAATAAACCGCAAATGATTTTTCCCCATAGACCGTAATGTAACGGAATTATTTTGAGTGTTCCTGTAAAAAAACTATAAGTTCTACACACTTTAGTTGAAATAGGGAACATGCTATAGATAACGACAATAACATATAAGAATTGCAGGGCAATCCAAGCATATTTACGGGAGTTAGAGTACAGACAGACGGCAGACGGCAGACGGCCATACAGCAGACGGCCAGACAAACCGAAGTGATAAACACTTTTAAACTAGGTTGGAAAATGTTAAAAATTGAACTTACATAAAAAAAAATTGTCAGTTACGCATTTTGGATTTTCATCTGTTTTTCCTACAATTTATAATATTTCCTTTTAAAAACGGGGATATGCGGTACATAAGGAGCAATACCATATATGGTCTTTTACGCTGAGGGACTAAACTGTACATAGTCGACATGTCTTCGAAAAATACATACCATTTTCACTTTTGTCGTGAAAATTCGCCGTTTCGGAACTCTGTGCGGGGTTCATCATTACAAACAAAAAGGCTGTTTAGTGATAATAAACATTTTCAAACCGTACGAAATTTCACCATCGTTGCAAATCTTTAAAAATGGATTCTCCGCATACGTACTACTGTTTTGTAATTAAATTTTAAAGATATTTGTGACTAATGCATACAATGTATAAACCAAGATTGAGTTTAACCTTAGCGAAGATTTCGCAACAATTTTCTAATAATGTTGGAAATATTTTCATAAGCTATATGTGACACGCGACTTTTTTCTAAGTTAATTATATTGCGAAAACTGCAAAATATTTATGCATCATGTATCACTTTATGAATTTGTTAAAGTTTATTTGAAAAAAAATTGTTTTTTGTTAAAATTTGTTATTTGTTTTTGTTAAAATTTGTATTATTTAAAATTTTATTTATTTTTTATTTAATTTATTTTCAATTTAATTTATTTTTTATTTAATTTTTATTATTAGTTAAAATTTTGTATTTTGTTAAAATTTGTTAAAATTTGTTAATTTATTTGTTAAAATTATTTGAATGATTACTACGAAACCGTAAAAATTTTGATAACAATTTAATTACAAAAAATGCATGAAAAAAGACATTTTAAAATTGAATTTATTCTAAAAAGAAAAACAAATCCTACAGAATCCAGCCTAAAATAATGAAATTAAAAATATTTATTCTTTGAACAAAAAATATTGTATAACATTTGTTCAGAAATTCGAATAACGAAAAAGAGTTTTCTAATCAATTCATGAAAATTTATTTCAGAATTTCCTTTTGTTGACGATTGTATTTTAAAATGCGAAGCACGAATATATTATTTTCCTTTTGTCTGAGAATATCTTTCTCTGACAGTCAAAATAATAACTGTCGTCTTAAGACTGTCACACAACGTATTTTTCACTCAGTGGCAAGTCCGCAGGTTTCCTGTGCCTGACAAGCAAAGATTAATTTGATATAAATACATAACATATATTTTTTACGATGGGTAATGCTTAAATAACCTATTTGTCATTTGATTTCATTCAGAATTTAATTTAAATATAAGAATGCCAAACTTATGTATTTATTTTTTTATTACAAACTCAATGAACAGATATGCCAAATTATGATATTTTGAGTGATATAAAGTTGACTCTTGTTAATACGTCTCCACTTTAGATGTATGTTCAGTTAATGGAACAATTTTGTTTTCCCTTTTTCTTCTATTTGTAATTAATGTTAATAACATTGCTTAAAGCGTACTACCCATAGGATAATATGAACAATTTTTTTCACAAACTGACCGAGCAGAATCGATACTGCATTTGTAATGGATTATTTTTCATAAGTAACTTGGAGGAAACTTTGGTTTTTAAAGTAACAAGAAATTGTCAGTGAAAATAATGAAAATAATAAAAGTTGATAAAAAAGTAATAAATTAAAAAATATATTAATAAATTATTAAAAATATTAATGAAAAAAATATTAATAAATCAATAAATAATTCCCCGATATTACCAATCAAAATGTGATATGACATACCAAATTTTCGAGTTTTCGCAAAACTGGAAAATACTGTGATAAAAAAAATCATTTGTTTAAGTAACGCAAAGAAAAGTGAGAGATTAAAAGTAAACATTGTGTAAATACGACAATGCATTTTTATATTTTGCCTGTCCCCAGTAATTTATTCTTTTGTATTATAAAAAAATATTACAACATGCTTTTTTAACTAAAATTTCTAAATTAAGGCTAACGCATTTTTTACCATTAATTTGGTAGCCTATTTATTTTTTTTTTTCAAAAACTATATTCAGGTTATTTAACAAAAAGAATTGTATTACCTTCCCATCATTCAAATGTTTACATCGTTTAATGAGGTCTCTGGTGTGGATAAAAAATGGCCTCCTTTGGAAGTCCGCACCATAGATTAACATACAAGATAGGGCAGTTACAGCAAAATCTGTAATGGCAGAAATAATAACGTCACTAGTAACAAGGGAAAAAACTAACAAGCTTCCAAAATGTACCCATGTATATGAAATATGTTTATTCTCTATGTTTTTAATATCTATTCTCTTCTTTTAGAGGCAGACGATTCTCTTCAAATTGGCCGCTCGCTGGTGTTTTAAGTTTATTTTTAAAGGACTTAACTTTATTTTCTATTTTACTAGCAGATCCGCCGGCGTTGCCCGGTACTACGAAATGTAAAATCACTCAAAAATCGCTGCACGAAACCCTTCCTCTGGTAACTCTTTGTCTTTCGGAAATTAAATAGAGAGATGGACCCGAAGTGGAAATAAATTAAATACCACCTCCTCAAATGTCTAAATCATTTGATTGAAAACGTGTCAGGTTTTGGTCAAAAATTTAAAAAAGTTACCTACGGATTTTCACAACATTTGAATTTTCGGAATCAGAAACATAAACTGTGAGTTTCGATTTAAATAATCCAATACTTTTCTTAATACTCGAGGATGAGTGAAAATGAAACTTTTTCGTTGTCTGGGGCTATCAAATAGGTAACTTTCTTTTGCGGTTTCAATAAAAATAGCCATTTTTGGCGCACGCGCAGAGAATTTTTTTAGTTCCACTGCCAGGGGATGCATTTTGTTATAAACAAATTATCCGACACGTGTCCCCGCTGCCTACGATACCATGTATAGAAGGCGTGCTAGGCACGCGCTGCAAAATCTTTTAGTTCCCGTTTCTACCACCAGGTGGAGCATTCTGTTCTAAATAAACCTTTATACGAACGAAACGCCGGCACTCGTTCCTACTTCTTACGGCACCGTGTAGAAGGCGTGCCGTGCACGCGCAAGAAATCTATTAGTTCCACTTTCCTCCGCCAGGAAGTACCAAAGATATGTCATATATAATTAGCTATATCTTAATTAGTTCATGTTAAGTTGAATGAACCGATTCCCGTGGAAATCTAACCCATAGAACTCGAGAAAATAAATCACCCCCCTGGATATTAATATTCAAAAATGATGGTAACCAAAGTCCAAAAACGACACCGAAGTTCATTTAGTACCTGGGAGGCCTCGAAAGAATGTCAGAAAAGATTTCGTTTGAATCGGACCAAGATTAAATGCAAAATATTTTAGTTACATTTTCCACCGCCAGGGGGTGCACTCTGATCTAAAAAACTCTTTCCGAACGAAACTCCGGCACGTGTCCCCGCTGCTTATGACAAAGTATAGAAGGCGTTCTGTGTACGCGCAGAAAGTCTTTTAGTTCCACTTTCCACCGCCAGGGGGCGACAAATCTATGTCTTAATTAGTTATCTATATTTTAATTAGTTCATGTTGAGTTGAATGAATCAGTTGTCGTTGAAATTAGGCCCTTTGTTTGAATCGGACAAATTTTAAATGCATAATTGTTTAGTTCCACTTCCCACCACTAGGGGGTGCACTCAGTTCTAAATTAAACTCTTTCTGATCGAAACTCCAGCACGTGTCCCTGCAGCCTACGACACCATATAGCAGACGTGCTGCGCACGCGCTGCAAAATCTTTTAGTTTCATTTTCTACCACCAGGTGGCGCCAAATCTGTATCTAAATTAGTTATCTATATCTTAATTAGTTCGTGTTAAGTTGAATGAACTAATTCTCTTTGAAATCGGGGCCATTGAACCTGAGAAAATACCCCTGCCTGGTCATTAATTTTCAGAAATATTGGTAACCAAGGGCTGAAAAAATTATACCGCAGTTTATCTAGTACCTGGAGATCTGAGAAAAGGTTTCGTTTGAATCGGGCTAATAATTAATTAGTTCTCATTTTGGAGGCAGGGGGGAAAAGGAGGGAGTTTCGATCAGAGCATTAACGCGATATTTAAACTACAACCAAACACTCACTTCCCCCTTCCCACAGAATTAAACCAACGACGTTAAAAAATTAGGAATTATCATTAACTTTTGAAACATAAACAAAATTACCTTTTTTATACATACAAAAATAGTAAGTTATTGTTGTTAATTTCTGAAATAAAATACATAAATGACGTACACATGAAAAAACTCTAAAAATCGCATAAAACAAATTGCAAAAATTCACAACTCGCGGTTCGAATCGCAAGCAGCTGACGACCTTTTCATCTGCCAATAACAAATACCCGGTTGACTTCCACATGTGCCTACAATTCTATCAGCTACCAATCCAACTGCCCTCCAATGGCGTTAGACTTGTTCTGGGCTATTTGTGACTTCATTTGAAATAAAACTAGTCGTTGAGGGCCACCGTAATACTTACCCATCATGGATATGCATAATGTAAAATATTAAAATAAAAATGTGTAAACTACTTAGAAAATGCATTGCAATTCAAATAAAATCGTGGCTTGATGACGTCATAAACTTTAAAGGCTCGGTTACTGAATTGCTTGAAAGAGGTTTTTCCTCATAACTCCAAAAATAATAATCCTATTAACTAGCGGTTTATTGCATATGATTAAGCGTCAAATTTCCAATTAAAATATATCTTTAAAGTGAAATTTGGATGAAATACAGGGTCATGAAAAATCGAAGAGTGTGGAAAATAGGATTCCAAATATCTCGGCAACTAATTATCCGATCGACTTCATGCTTTATGTAAAATTTATGTTTTGTTATTGTCTTTTATATTCATTTCTTAAACTAAACAATTTCGAAAATTTTTATATACCTTTTATCAGAACGAATATTTCAAGAGTCCGAAAAAAATAGTTCCGGTTAATCGAGGTTATTGAAATGAAATAGGCTTCTTCCCATTATTACATACTAAGTACATACCAAATTGCAAGTCTCTATCTTAATTTTTTCAGGAGATAGAGCGTTTACAGACACACACACAGACACACAGACACACAGACGGACGGCAAAATTTTTTTTCTAAAAATATGTTTTTCGGAATCTCCATTGTCTGAAACGTGTAAATCCGTCAAAATTTTTTTTTCGATTTTCAAAACGATTACAAGACTTACCCTATACGTATGATGGGTAAGTAAAACGCTGCAAAACATTAAAAAAACTGTTAAAAAACGCATAAAAAAGAAATTAAGAGGAAAAAAACTAATAAAAAAATCGGGATAATAAATAATCCACCCTTCTCTTTTAAAATTAATATTTTTTATCTGTAAAGAATTATCAACTTTCTCCAAGCTAAAAAGAGCGAAAAAAATGACGATTCTGATCGTATCTGAAGGCTGAAATGGAAGCGCAACCACCGAACCAATCAAGCATTCTGGCAAAATTTCTTTGTGTCGAAGAAAAAAAAATCGCCAAACATTCAATAATCGTTGTACGAATTTCGCATAAACTTTATTGAAAAGAGGATAAAATTTACTATATAGGGCTATAAGATTGGAAATGCATTCCCCTTATTAATGTAGCAAAATCAGAGCGAAACGTCAAAAAGCACTAAAATTCGCATATTTAAAATCACGATTTTTTATCTGTAAAGAATTATCAACTTTCTCCAAGCAAAAAAGAGAAAAAAAAAAAACGATTCTGATCGTATATGAGGCTTAAATGGAAGCGCAACCACCGAACCAATCAAGCATTCTGGCAAAATTTCTTAGTGTCAAAGGAAAAAAAATCGCCAAAAATTCAAAAATCGCTGTACGAATTTCGCATAAACCTTATTGAAAAGAGGATAAAATTTGCTATATTGGGCTAAAAGATTGGAACCGGATTCCCCTTATTAATGTGGAAAAATCGCATCAAAACATGAAAAAACACTAAAAATCGCATAAAAAATTTAATTAAAAAAAATCTATTCCAAAATTCCAAAATCTGGCTTCGAGGTGCAAAACTACATGCATAAAGGTACCTTCCCACAAAATTTTGTATCTCTGCGTGCAGCGGTCTTTTCAGAACGCAGCTGACAAACAAACACACACACACACAAACTTGCTTCTTTATTATAGTTGGAGATTATTATTGAAACAACAGTTCTTCTCTGAACTTTTTTAGTATGGTTAAAGATGTTCAAATATGTCATGTAGAATCATGTCTGCATAAAAATCGGAATTTTAAAACTTTCGTTTTCACTTTTTATACAAAGTTGAAAATGTAAACATGTAGCACTTACAAAAGGAAGATCATAATAAGATAGACGTTCTAAAGGAGAAAGATTCCGTGTATGATACGTTTCTTCCCCCTTGTCACTACAAGCGCTGCGTTCGTCATCGCGTTACCATTACGCCCTATGATAGTGTCCTGTCTTGTGTATTATCGTAATCTATGGTCCACACTAACGGCAGTCAACAGTATTTATTGTATGAATAGAGTTTTAAAAATTAAAAAATGTGAAAGTTTGTTGAAAAGGTTTATATCTATGCAATGTCTCCATTAGACTGGAAAATATTTCATTTTTTTCTAATCATTATCCCTTTATTTAAAAATATTTATTTGTATTATATGTCCCATAAATTTATTTATATATTTAAATTTAAACAATATGACTGGTTGTAGTACAATCTGACAAAAATTGCTTTTTAAACTGCAACATAGGATAGAATGTTGGACGATAATCCAAAACTATACTATAATAATAATGCACCATACACATAAAGAAATTAAAAACAGTTAACTTTTTTAAAGAAACATGTCGTAGAACATTTATTATAAATTTTGAAGACAAATCATGGAGACAATTTTTTTAATCATTTCAGAAAAATGTATTTCTGGATGTTTTCTGTTAATAATACTATTTTAAATTTCTAAACACGAATATATTCTTTTTCTTTTTGTCTTCGAATATTTTTCTCTGACAGTTAGAATAACTGTTGTCTTACGGCTGTCATGTAACATTTTCGTTCAGCGGCGCATCTAGAATTTTCCTAAAATTGACAAGTGAAGATTAATTATTTAACTTTTGAAATAAAGTTATAAAATATATTTTTACTGCGGGTATCATCTAGAAAAATTGAGGTAATCGAGTAACTAATTTTGAGATTTGTTTAACCCTCTCACGTATGAGTTATTTCTAAATGATTTTTTTTTTTGCACTTAAAATTGATTTTAAATGGATTATAAAAAAATATAAAAAGTTGAGCTTTTAAAATTTTACATTCACTACAAAATTAAACAAGAACGAAAAATCATGCATCCGGCATAGTCTATTAACACACGTTCCAATATTAAAAATTAAGAAATTGTTGAGAAATTTTTAAGAAATATATTTTTTTTTTCTTAAATTGAAATCAGTTATCTAAATAAACATTTAAAAAGCACATAATGCAGTAAAAATCAATTTTCAGCAATTTCTGTTCATAGGTGGTGCTGGAAGCAAATTCTTTCGCGTATCCCTGTATGTGATTTATAGAATTTACACATGCCACATAACATACTAAAAATTAGTTAAGTTTAAAAATGCATATCACAGCTGAAGTGCGCAAGAGATTTTTACCACAGACCGTAATATAACAGATTCCTTTTTGTGTCCCTGTAAACAATCTATACATGCTGCACACTCCAATTTTAATAGCAATCATTCTATAGTGAGCATCAATAATGCATAAAACTTACACGACAATGCGAGCATGTACGAGTGTTGGAGCACGGACAAACGGACAGACCGACAAACTGAATTTTTCCAATGCAAAACCCAAAACTTTCTTCTATCTCACATGTGTTAATGCTTCAAAATTAGCTATCAGACCGTGAAAAAAAAATCAAGATTTTTCATCAATATGTTGTACGTCAGCTTCTGGCGAATTCTCGGGTTATCTGGATGCGATCAGCCGATGTATTATACTAAACTACGAAAAGTCATTCTGGCCTGTATTGGCAAAAAAATAAAGCCTCCCTATTGCTTGGTTTTGTAATTTTAGCTAATTCTACTGAAAATATGCGAAGCTAAAATGCGCCGAACCCGATTCCCAATTCTCGTCAATATTGTATTTGAATGACAACATCGCCAAATTAGACAGACATAACCAAGTTGAATTCATATATAACAACGAATTTTTTTTCGCCAAATTTGGCGATACTTCGCCAACTATCGCCAAGCTTGGCGAGAATTTGACGTTGACGAATATAATTATATATGTGTTAAAAACATGTAAGTGTTGAAACAATGGTTACCACAATTAAATAAAAATTGGAGAAACCATGTTCACTAAAACTCATAAATAAACCCGTTTATGTTACCTGCTGTATTGTTTTAAAATGTCACCCACCCTATAATTTCAAACTGCTATATCTCAGCCATTTTTTAAGATACGGTAAAATAAAAAAATGCTCTGGAATCTTTGAATGAACGACGAACGCAAAAAATTTTTAGGATTTCTAATTTTTGTGTACATCTTTTTGAAATTGAAATCTTTAAATGGCTATCACAGCGGTCCCTCCTGCCGCAATATTCCCAAATTCAACTGGGATCTGCAGGCTATAGTCAAAAACATTTACAAAAAAATTGGTTTAGTTATCTGCATAACTTCATACACTTTTCGATGATACAATAATTGGAACAAAAATTGAGATCACAGCGCCCCCTTTCGTCGAAATATCCCCAAATTCTAGTGAGACCTCCTGGCCATACCCGAAAACATAGAAAAACATTGATTCAATTTGAAATATAGCTTCATACAATTTTCGATGATACAATGAGGACAGACAGACGGACAGACGACGGACGGACAGACAGACATTTTGTAAAAACATGTTTTTTGGAATCTCTGACTCCTAAATAATGAAAATCCGTCAAAAAATTTTCGATTACAATAATTTCTTCTATTATAGATAGAAGAAAGTAAAAATCATTTAAAAATATTGAAATGCAAACGCGAAATTCGAAAAGAACGCCTCCAAAGGTTAAAAATTAGCTTACGAGGCTCGTTCCTTAACTAGTACATTGCAATGCAAAAAGTATACATACCCCTTATAATTTGACTATTTTGAAAAATATGTTGACTTTTGTGAAAAGAGAAAGACATTAGATTAATGTAAATAGTAACTGAAACAATACAAAAGGGAAAAATGCATATTTTATTAAAATAATAGGAAATGACACAGAAAATGTGGTTTATTAACAATGCAAAAGTATACATATCCAGCATAGAAAAATATATTAATGTTTATTTTTGTGGTTACAAACGAAAAAAAAAAACAATTAGAAGGACGTCTGTGACGTCGGATGATGTCATAAATCCGGGATGGCATGTTTTAATAAGATTTATCTACGTAGGTTTGTCAATCTCATCCCAGGCTTTTAATATTGATTCACGGAGTTCATTTTTGCTTTTATATTGTTTGTTGTGGGCATAGATTTTGCGAATTAAAACTCCCCACAGATTCTCCATAGGATTGCTATCTGAGGAAAATGGTGGCCAATTCTAACATTAACTTTTTGTTGCTTCAACCAATCACATGTGTTGCGATTGCTATGTACTGATGCGTTGTCGTGCTGAAAAGCGAACTTTACTTTCATTAATCGCCGGAGACACGAGATAAGTTGGTCTTGCAATATCTGTTGGTAGTCAATATTATCCATTTTACTTACCCATCATACGTAGTTTAGGGTAAGTCTTGTAATCGTTTTGAAAATCGAAATTTTTTTTTGACGGATTTACACGTTTCAGACACTGGAGATTCCGAAAAAACATATTTTTAGAAAAAAAAAATTGCCGTCCGTCTGTGTGTCTGTGAACGCTCTATCTCCCGAAAAAATTGAGATAGAGACATGAAATTTGGTATGTACTTAGTATGTAATAAAGGGAAGAAGATTATTGAATTTCAGTAACCTCGATTATCCGGAACTATTTTTTCGGACTCTCAAAATATTCGTTCTCATAAAAGGTATATAAAAATTTTCGAAATTGTTTATTTTAAGGAGTGAATATAAAAAACAATAAAAAACATAAATTTTGCATAAAACATGAAGTCGATCGGATCAGTTGCCGAGATATTTGTAATCCTATTTCCCACACTCTTCGATTTTTCATGACCTTGTATTTCATTCAAATTTCAACTCAAAGATATATTTTAATTGGAAATGAAATGCTTAATCAGATGTAATAAACCGCTAGTGAATAGGATTATTGTTTTTGGAGCTATAAGAATGTTTCTTTTAAGCAATTCAGTAATCGAGCCTTTAAAGTTTATGACGTCATCAAGCCACGATTTTATTCGAATTGCAATGCATTTTATAAGTAGTTTACACATTTTTTTATTTTAATATTTTACATTATGCATATCCATGATGGGTAAGTATTACGGTGGCCCCCAACGACTAGTTTGATGGTGTGAAGGCCAGCTGAAGCTTACCACGAGAAGTGAATGCTCTCCATTCTGCGTGAATTAAGGATAAAAAAACAAACGTTACAAATGAATATTTTATGTTTGTGATTATTTTTAGTGACGAAAAGAAATTCAATCTCGATGGACCTGATGATTTATCATATTACTCGCGAGATTTAAGAAAGGAACAGATGTACTTTTCTAAAAGAAACTTTGCAGGAGGTAGTTTAACGGTATGGGGAGAATTAAAAAATGAGCTCCGAAAATAAATATTTCAAGCCTGGACGAAATTGACAAACCTACGTTGATAAATCTTATTGAATGCATGTCATCCCGGATTTATGACATTCTCCGACGTCACGGAAGGCCTTGTAATTATTAGTTTCCAATTGTAACCACAAATACAAGCATTAATCTCTTTTTTTATGCTGGGTATGTAAATTTTTGCATTGGCAAGAAACCATATTTTCTGCTTTTTTCCCATGCTATTAATTAAAGATGCATTTGTTTCCTTTTTGTATTGTTTTGGTTACCATTTACATTCATCTAATGTCTTTCTCTTTTCACAAAAATTAACATATTTTTCAGAAATGTCAAATTCTAAGGTGAATGTATATTTTTGCATCGCGCTGTTTAGTCTTTTAACTCTGATTCTGGCGATTGTAAACACATAGAATAATCAGTTTGAAACTCTCTTCTAAATTGTATCTGCACGTCAGCTACGCATTTGATTTTCCAGCAACACATTCGGATAAAATTCCTTTGCTCAAATCGTAGTTTGGTTTCAACTATTATTTCATGTTTGTTAAGCCTGATAGGAAAAGAAGAACATGACAGTTATTATTGAATAAATTGTGAAAACAACATTCTTTTGAAGCACCCTGGATTATGTTCTTCCGTAATCAAGGAGAATTTTTCAAACCTTTGATCTTCCTACAAAATGAGCTTATTAATTTATATTTATTTTTCTTTTTTGCTATTTTCGGTGTTAGAAGAATTTTCAGTTAGATCTATATATACCCAGCTGCTGCAGGTTTCCTGTCTCAGGTTTAATTTATCGTCTGATCTCGTACAATTTTTTTAGCCCTATTTCCGAAACAGAGTGATACAGGTGTAGCTGCTTAATACAAAATTATGTATCTGTAGACGAAGTATTAATAAAAAAGATAAAAAAGAATATGAAAAAAATTCTGAGTCTTTAGAAATCTCTTAGAATGTAATTAAATCATAAAAAAGTATTTAAGAGAGCAACGACAATTTCGAAAATCCATGTTAAATAGCTGATACCGATATATATTTTTCTAGGAAACTATTGAAGCGATTTGAGTATTTTTTCTGGTAGTAAAGTTAAATATATATTGATAGTTTGAGTTTTGGAAAATGAATTCATTTTTAGTTAATTTTAAAAACCAGGCTTTTATAACGTTATTATAAAGTAATTAATTTTCTAGAAAAGTAAGATTAAAATATAGCTAATTATAATACCTATATATAATCACAATAATACTATGTATTAAAATACCTTTAGTAGTTTTCCGGACAAAGGTAGATCAAAATCAACTACATACCATGCGATTTCGTAGTTATGCCACTTAATTAATAAATTATTTCTAAAATCAGAAATTACAATAAAGTACTGCTTAGTTTTATTAAAATGAGAAAATCCTTGGAAACTAATGTCTCCATTATCGATAATATCTGCAGTTAAAATAAATGGATATATTTTTATGAGAATTAATTTTGAATTCCAAGCAAATCGGGAAATACATTAAATTTTCAGTGTTATCTTTAATTATTTGCTTTGTTATCCTATAGAAAACTATTGACAAAAAATGAAAGAGGAATTAATGCCATATTATTCCAGCTCGTTTTATTATTACATAAAGAAATTGACAAAGCAAGTTCAAAAACGTTAATTTCTTATGAAAGAAATCTTTATTAAATCTTAACACTCAGCAAGTTTCTTTATTTGGAACGTTTTGACTCTATAAGAAAATGAAAGTGCAATTAGAATTTCTTCTGGATATTAACGGGATATCTCTTCATACGGAAACTCGTTGCTGAGATATTGTAATATTAAGTTTTAAAAAAAATCTTCATGATTAAAAATGTCTCTTTACGAAAACAAATACTACTGATGAAAGAATTAAGCAGCTTATTTGATAGTAGCATTTATTTCGAGAATATTTGGCTCATTTATTTAATCAAATCTTTTGTGACATATATCAAATTATGATTTCGAAGTGTAATCGAATTGCTTGTTTATAGAACATGAAAAAAAAATGTTACATACATTTTTAATACAGATGTTGCAAAAAAGAAGTATGTTATGATGTAGATTCGTATATTTATCGTTAAAATTTCATAAATTAATTGTGTTTCCTCTTTTAGCTATTTTTAATTGTATCACGCTTCTGAGAAAAGAAAATCTTTTGCCTTTCTACTTAAAATTCAACAATTCTCATACTCTTTTATCGCAGTTAGAAATGACCTTTGTTAATTAATGTACATGTCTAAATTCTTTCTTTTCGTGCTTGCGGTTTTCATATGAGAAATGAAACCATTTTCAGTTTGGCATCTGCGTGCTTTCCTAATGCAAACATTTAAGTTCACAGGAGATATAAAGAAAAGTAAATGTATTGTCTATTTCTTGATACATCTGCATGCTAAAATTCCTGCAGATGTTAAGTTCGGACAGCTAGTTTTCTGTTTTTATAAAGATGCTGATATGGTAATCTAGTTTGGCGGTTTGCGTTCAAAATTAGAATGTGTTTCTCCATAACGAATTTTTCTTCTGTACGCTATGGGTCGACGCGAATAAAATTTGTGGAGTCATAAAACGGCTCATTCGATATTGAATCTTCATGATGTGAAGTTATACGTTCTGAGTGCCAGGGGACCGCCTCATTTTTTCAATTAGTTTTCTTCAAATAAAATGTTTTTCCATGGAATCCTCAAGTCTCCGTTATGTTTCTTCACGGGATGAGAGCCTTCGGGTTCTTGCTGATAGCGTATAATGTACTATCTGTCCTATACGATAATCTTGAGATTTTATTTAATTATCAGGAAACAATAACTTCGGCTGATAACTTCATGATATATGTATATTCATTTTTATTGTGTCTCTGTTTGTTAATTAGATGTGTGTGTTTAAGTGAAAAAATCTGTCACTGCGGAATCTAGAAAATACACTAAATTTCCATTGTCGACTTAAACTATTGGTTTTATTTTTCTGTACAAAGTTAATGGAAAGAAAAATTAAAGACAAATTGAAATCAGTTTTCTATTAATGTAAAAGTGTCAAAAAATGTTTGAAACAAAATTTTCTTGCTGAAAAACTTTTTAATTATTTTTAACTGTCAGCCAATTCTTTCATATGTAAAATTTCTTTTATGGACTACTGCATAAGAGAAAAAAAATGTACTGAAAACACTGGTTTACAAATTTAAACATTTTTTATATACTTTTGATGAAACACCTATTTTCTTATTATACTACCTCTTACTAATGAAAGGCGGTATTTGAGAAAAATCTATCACATCACATTTTAAAAAAATTTACATTTTTCAATATTCACATTTTTAATTATATAATACAATCTATCAAGTCACATTCAACTTACCGGCATTGTCAACTTTGATTCTGTATTCTGTTTTCTTGTGTTTTTGTGAACTAAAGTGATTTTGTTTTTGATAAAATGTCTAATAGAGTGTGTAAATTAAATTCTGGTCATCTTTGTTACGTTTGTGGACAATTTATAATCGCAAAAAAAGGAAGACCGATATCGGAATGTTCTAAAACAGCATATGTGCATTATTTTGGATTCTCAGTGATTAATCAAGATAAAAAGTGGGTCCCACATGTTTTTTGTGAAAGTTGTAGGCTTACTCTTATATGCTGGGCTTCGGGAGAAAAAAAGTATCTTCAATTTCGATCACCAATGCTGCGCAGAGAACCTTCAAATCACGTAAATGGCTGTTATTTTTGTTTGACAAAAACTGCAGGCTTTAATTCAAAAAATAAAAATAAAATTCAATATCCTGACATTCCATTAGTCTCAAAACCGATGTCACATTCGGAAATTCTCATATGTCCAGGTATGTCACGTGCGAGTTTCCAAGATAGTGACGTTCTGTTTATGGAGAATGAAAATGATGACGAATTTGTAATCAAAGATGATAAAACGCCACATTTAATAAACCAAAATTTGTTGAACGACCTTGTGCGAGACTGGCAACTATCTAGATCAAAGGCAGAGATTCTTGCCACTCGTCTACAACAGTGGAACTTATTAACTCCAAATATAAAATTAACTTTTTACCGAAATTGAAGTTAAATTTTCAGCAGTTATTTCACCAAAAAGGACCGTCGTCCATGGATTCTTAGGAAATCATGAAGATGAAAATTTTGTAAAACATATTGCTGTTTTATTAATAAACTATCATGCAATAGGTGTGAACATGTCTCTGAAGGTACATTTTCTCCATTTACACCCGGATTTTTCCCCTGAAAACTTTGTCGCAGTGAGTGACAAGCAGGGCGAGCGTTTTCACCAAGACCTTAAGCTTTTTGAAGGCAGGCACAAAGGTTTTTGGGACGAAAGTATGTTAGGAGACTACTGCTGGTCTATTTAAGAGAAACATATCAAGAAAATTATAAAAAGAAGAGTAAAATCAATCATTTCTAATTTTTTCTTTTTTTATTTCATGCTATTATTTTTTAAAGTATTTAATAAATATTTTTTAAACTAGACGTGACAGATTTTTTTCAATAATTTTACCGTACTCAGTGCACTAGAATCTATGAAAAAATACACATTTCGGCGAAATTATATAAACCGTGTAAACCAGTGTATTTTTTTTTTCAGATGGTTATTACGATATCTCTTCATTAATATATACAAGCTGGTTGTTTAATTATTTTCATACATGTTAAAAGAAAGTCATCTGATGATTGTTTAGAAAAACTTTTAGAAAAACTTTTTAGAGGGTATTATTAGATAGTCGGGAAATATGAAATAAGGGGTTAAAATGAAAAAAAAAAATGAACAGTATTTGGCAAAAAACAGATGTAATTGTATTAACAGAGCATGATCAAAATATAGTGTCTAGGTATAGTCAACCAATATACTTCAGTTCATACTACTTCGTACCAGTTCGTATACTTCAGATTTGAACAAATTTAAAATATAAGGATCTGTAACAGATTTGAACAAATTAAAAGTATAAAGATCTGCTCAATCATGGAGTAAATTAAAAACATGAAAACATTAAAAATTAGTCACAATTTATTACATATTACTAAAATAGGTGTAAATAAAGGTTTTAAAACCCTACTATAGATGTTGTTTCATTCAAATCGATAAGCATAATTCTTCCCATACTAATATTAATCAAATTTTTAATGCTTTAACAATATTTAATTTAAAGGGAACAGCATAAATTTACATGATTATCTGAAATTGAATGTTAACTCCATTAGATTTTGTTTTTTTAATTTGATGACAGATTAGAAATTCTCTATTTTTAAAAAAAGTATTGGTGCTTATTTATGCATGACAAATTAATTTTTTATTGCAATTAATACTGTATGTTTCGTTATTTCATAAGGAAAATGTCCTATTTAATTCAAAGCATAAAATTTATTGTGAAAAAACTTTTATTTCTGCTTAATACTCGGTAATTTTTTTTTTCATTTGGAAAACATCGACTCAGCAACTGCGCTGGAAAATAAGTGCGAATTCATATATATTTTTTTCTTCAAAATGATATTAATGTATCTATTATATAACAGTTGCAAACTGTTTTCACTAATTATGATATTTATTTTAGAAAAATCATAATGTTTCCAGCTGTATCTTTATTAAAAAATTACAATATCATATGAAAGAAACAAGATAAGTAAAAGAAATAAAAGAGATAACTCCATAATTAAATTTCTTTCAAGAACTTTTTATTGATTTATTGCATGTCAATACATAAACTTTTCCTGACAAATATCAAATCACGATTTGAAATCCTAATCTACTTATTTATTTATAGAAAATGAATAAAAGATTTGCTTTATGTTTTATAGATTTTTAACATAGAAGATTTGTTTGTTCAAATACGAATTTTAAAATAGAAATTCAGCATTTAAAATAACAGTTCCAAACTCGTTTCACTAATTATGATGATTATTTTAGAAAAACATAATGTTTACAGCTGTCTCTTTATTAAAAAATTACAATATCATATGAAAGAAACAAGATTAGTAAAAAGAATAAAAGAGATAACTCCATAATTACATTTCTTTCAGGAACTTTTTACTAATTTATTGCATGTCAATACATACTCTTTTCCTGACAAATATCAAATCAAGATTTGAAATCCAAATCTACTTATTTATTTATAGAAAATGAATAAAAGATTTGCTTTATGTTTTATAGATTTTTAACATAGAAGATTTGTTTGTTCAAATAAGAGTTCTAAATTAGAACTTCAGCATTTAAATAGAAACTGCAAAATAATGAAGAAGACTTAAAAAGTGACTGAGAAAAAGTACCAGTAATTTAGAATATAAAATTATAAAGAATATATAATGCTCTTATGAAAATGACATTGTGATTTCAAATTTTACATTTGCAGTGTAAATTCAATTTTGTACGTGGAAGATGGATTTAAATGGAAATGAATTATTTTCTTCTTCTTCTCTGTTGGTATGTTTTGAAAATTTTACATTACATAAGAAAAAAAAATTAAATAATTTTTATTTATAGTTAATTTAGATTGCAAAATAATGAAAAATACGTAAATGTCTGTATGGAAATATCATTATGATTACAAATTTCATATTTGCTATCCAAATCGAAAATTGTATGTGTAAAATGAATCTTACTTAATAATGATATAAAGAATATGTATCTCAAAGTTACTTTTAAAAAATTAAATTGTTATTAAATAAACACTTTACCATCCGCATGTCTCGTAAAAATACTTCTATTCGTAAAACGTTATAATGATTGACTGACACCAGAATTTAGAAACCAATTTATTCGAAATTAAGTAAAATCTTTTTTTTTTTTTTTTTTTTTTTTTTTTTTTTGTGTGTGTGTGTGTGTGTGTGTACTTGATAAAAGGGAATTTTTCATTCCAAAATTCTGGTGCCAATGTAGCATTTAAGGATTAAAATTAAGTTACTTTACGTACGGCCACTGTGGTGTCGCCAGACGACAAAGTGTTAAGTTATAAATGTATTAATTAGTTCGATAATATATACTTAAATATAGTCATTCTACTCCTTTCAACTCTTTGTTAAGTGAATTTTTATCCTGCTTTTTCTAAGCGTAAAACGACAGATTGAAAAATATCTCAGGCAGGGAATCGAACCCGGGTCCTTAGAATAGTGCTCTGAAGTTCTAGTACTGAGCTACAAGGAACGATATCGGTATCTCTTACTCCTATATGTGTCGGGCACGCTGCAACCGCAGCACAGGATGGAAATGTCATCATGAACGCGCAAATTTCGGCGGCAAACATGAGACGACGTACAAAGCCCAGCATATTCTGATGACCTGGGTTCGATTCCCGGCATGAGACATTTTTCACTCTGTCGGTTTAAGCTTAGAAAAGGATAAAAATTCACTGGTTATTATTCAAGGATTACAGGCGTAATTTACTGCTGAAATTGAATTAAAAATTAACTATGTGTTGTCGTATGCTGGGCTGTGTATGTCGTCTTATGTTTGCCGCAGAAATTTGCGTGCTCATGAAGACATTTATATCTTGTGCTGCGGTTGCAGCCTGTCCGACACATATAGGAGTAAGAGATACCGAATTGGGATATCGTTCCTTGTAACTCAATGGCAGAGCCTCTGAGCGCCATTCTGAGAATCCGGGTTCGATTCCCGGCTTGTGACATTTTTCACATCGGTTCACTCTTAGAAAAAGCAGGATAAAAATTTACTAGTTATTATTCAAGGATTACAAGCGTAATTTACTGCTGAAATTGAATTAAAAATTAACTATCTTTGTTGAGTGTTTTAAAAATTAATAGCAAATAAATGGAAAATTTAACACATTGGCAACCGGCAATTTCTGTATGAAATTTCGTTTTTAAAACAGTGAAAGTTCCGTCCTTTCCTGAGAGTCTTTAGAAAATTGATTTACTAGATATGTTTCACAAGATTATGCGTCAGTAAATATACCTAATTGTTCAGATATAATATATAATGGCTTGCAAATCTAAACAAATATGGACAAGAATATATAAATACATTTTCTGTAAGGTAAAAGTCACGCTCTTAGTCAAAGGTGTTTTGTTGAATAAACAAGTGAATTATCGTTTCCGGTCGTCAATGTTTTCAGATGAAGTAAATAAAATGCATTGTCACATGTAAGTACTTTAGACGTATCAATTATATTTAAACTACTACAATAGTGACAAAAACGATCTAAATGCGACAATCGTATATTGTTTGCTTAGATTACAAATAACGTTTTAACTTCTACAAACCAAAGTCATTTTTGAGGAATCAATTTGTTTTATTTTCCAATTTTTCTTTTTTTCTCTATTGTATTTTCTATTAATTTTTTGTAACTGAATAAGACGAAGATAACTTATCGGAAAAAATAGTACGAAAAAACATGCTCTGTGCGAATAGCAAATTCCCCCTCTGCTGGTGACGTATATTATGAAAAATATTAGAATTATTTTTTAATATTGCAGAAACTTTTATGAGATTTTAGTGGAACTTCGTAATTTCTTGCGATATTGGAAAACTTTCAATTATCTCTATAAATCGTTTGGAGAAAGGGCAATCATAAAATTCACAAAACATGGATTCCAAAGTTTGCTGAAACCTTTTTCAATTAAAACAAATTTGCTGCCTGCAACTTCAGGAAAGTTCGTTTCTTTCATGTACAGAATAGCATTGTTTTCATAGATTTTTATTGGTTCTTCTTTTAAAGGTTTCTAAAGATAAAAGAATAGATTTTATAATCGTCGGTAACTATAAAATTACATTAAAATCCTTTCAATATTAGGAAACATTTTCGCAATATTTTTACAGCATGCCATAATTAAACTATATTTCAATGGAATGGTAAAACTGCATTTGAAATTTGATACTATTTCTGTAAACAACAGAAATATAATTTCCATACCCCACATACCAGTACACTTTCCATATTTTTTGTGAAAATAATTCGGTAAATATGACAGCAGGTATCGAATATCGATTTGGAAATAGCCATGACAGATAAAAATACTAAAAGTCTAGTGGGGTTGTTATTTTCACTAAAAAAGTAAAAATTCAACTTGAACAGGCAACTCAATTGACAGAACAATTTCTGTATTTTTATGAATTTTTATCACTGAAGCATAGTTTAGTTTTAACATCTTCCTATTTATGTATATTTTGTACTTATTATAAAAATGCGCTTAGCATCGAAAGCTTATTTGAAAAGTCCACATCTCATCCAATGATGAAACATTCTGAGCTAACTTGTTTAAATGCAAATTAACAATAATAAACAGTTTGCAAATTATTAAAATTTATAAAATAATGCTAATAAATTATTTTAAAAATTGTTAATTAATAGCTACAGAGTAAATAATACTATACTACTATAATAAATTAACAATAATGAAAGATTATGCGTCAAGCATAAATAATTAGGAAACACTCTCCAACACTTCCAGAATGCTTTATCAAAATATTATAAAAATGCGTTCGCCATTTAATAAGGTAAGGAAGATACCTAAGCAGACATTTTAGAAAATGCATAATACATTTCAAAATAAACCGGATTTCAGCAATAACCGTTCATAGCCTGAAAGGTATTCCAGTTCTTTTGGGCAGCCATGTATATGATCCATAGATTTATATTTATTCTACATAGTATGCTAAAATTAAGTTTGGGAAGAAAACGCATTACACAGTTGAAAATTAATCTTCAACAATTTCCACCAATAGACGAAACGTACATGGAAACGTTTTTTGGTTCATCCCTACATATTAACTACTACATATTTCTATACACGCCACATATTAAGCTGAAGTTTAATTCAGGAAGAACTGCCCCATAAACAACTGGAATCACACTTACAGGAATTACTATTTCTACCCAGCCATGTATCCACTTTTTTGCATAGTTCTGTATATGATTTTATTTATTAGTATATTAAATATAAATGAGATTGAAAATGCATAACTCAATGTAAAGACATTTAAGCAATTCTATATTATACTCGGTAATGACTACGAATACTTTTTGTAACCCTGTATATGATACGTATAATTTATACACACCGCGTAGTATGCAAAAAAAGAGTTAAACTTACAATCGCAGACCATAACTCATACGCAGTTCCAGCAATTATCGCTAATAGACAGTACTTCGAATTCACTACTCTACCTGAACTCTTTTGTGTGTCCCTGAAAATGAACGATAGATGCTATACACAACATATTCTACATCAAGCTTCTTGTAGTAAACCTCAGTAATGTATATCAATTTCATCATATTTGAAATAATGCAACATAATTTGAAATACTCTTCAAGGAGTTTTTCCCCATATACAATTATACAACCGAATCCTTTTGTGTCACCCTGTAAATGAATGATAATTGCTTTGCACTCCATACTCTACAAAACGCATGTTTTACTGCACCTCAAAAATTCATATCATTTTTATTATATTTGTAACAGTCGAACATCATTAAAATAGACCTCAAACGATATTTTCTCATAGACGATAATACAACGAAATTCTTTTGAATGCCCCTGTAAATGCATAGTAATGCATTTACAGGTAATGCATTTACTAATATGTAGCCCCTGTAAATGAACTTTAAGTGCTACACATAATACATTCTAAAATAACCTATTTTATAGTTCACCTTAATAACACATATAAATTTCATTATGTTTAGAATAATGTAACACCATTAAAATACATCACAAATGATTTTCCACCATAGACCATAATATAGCAGAATAATTTTGAGGGCCCTGTAAATGAACTATAAAAACTACACACTTCATTTTCACTACCGAACATGCCATAGAAAATCTCAACAACATATATAAATTATCTGGAAATCCGAGTATATTTACGTGAGTTAGAACTTGGAAAGACAAACTGAATTCGTAAACACTTTTCAGCTATTTTGAAAAGTGTTACAAATTTAAATCACTTACATTTTTCATTACTTTGAGCCATGTGACATTGTCACATTTTTAAGAAAATTGTAATACTGTAATATTTTTGTAAATATACTATACATTGTATTTAAAAATGGTCTAGGCAAGAAAGTTTACAGCATTTACTAAAAAAAAAAATCTAAAGCTATTAAATTATTTTTTAAATTCTACTCTGATACCACTAACTTAATTAGTAACACTTTAAAAGTTTAGATTGATATATTTTTAATGTAAGAAGCTCGTACAATTTTACGAGGACGTCAATGCAGTTTAACGCCATGTAATTATTTTTCGAGAGCACTTAACCTTTATCGGAAACACTTAAATCCTTCAATAAAAGAGTGTGCCTAAAGTAGTTGTATCTTTCTTAAAACTGTTTTCGGCTTATAAAAACGAAACTTGATGATAAAACGTTAAACTGAAATTAAGAAAATGAAATGGATGTTTGATGGTATTTTTAAATGCATTACTATGCATTTAGTGATTCTATTTTTCAACGAGTGCATTTAGTTGCTTACAAATTAGAATGCTTTACAATTTTTAATATATTTTTTTTCTACTTAAGTAATAAAAGTTTAAATATATTTATTTTCGACATCATGTCGTAAAATCACTACAATTTGAAGGAATTGGAAAACTGTTTATAGTAATACAGGATAGCAAACGTAATATAGAAAGGTTTTTGTGTACAAGTCACCAATGCCTCGACCGAGTTCGTTGGCCAGCTTGGTCCGTCATCTTATATCAAGATGGCGGCCACTGAAAATTTTAAAACTATAATAAATATACGAAAAAGTTAAAAATTCAAATTTATTTTTTAATTAAGTGTTAGGCCTTGATATAAGGATTCCAGAGCATTTTTTGTTTTATCTCTATCTTAAAAAATGGCTGAGATAGAGCAGTTTGAAATTCTAGGGTGGCTGACATTTTGAAACAAGACAGCACATTACAAAAAAACCAACGATTAATTTATGAGTTTTAGTGAACGCGATTTCTCGCAAATTATTTTCTTTCATTGTTATAATCATTTTCCCAATGATACGCATAAAACTATGTATTCATATCCGTTAACGCCAAATTCTCGCCCAAACTGGGCGACATTTGGCGAAATATCGCCAAATTTTGCGACCAAAATAAGTTTTTATAAATAAGGCAATTTGGCTATAGCTCAATAATTTGACGAATTTCTTATTCAAATTCAGTATTAACGAATCTTTTGTAAACGGTTTCTTTGCATTTTAGCTTGCTGTTTTCCAGTAACATTAGCTAAAATTTTAAAACGAAGATATAGGAAAGCTACCTTTTCCTCCCGGTACAGGCCGGAAGGACTTTTTATTTTAGGTGCTGAAAATCGGAAAAATTGAAAATTGAAAAATGACGACGAATTCTCAAAAAGCACAAACCGTGTGGTGGTATGCAGAATTGGGGTCCATTGTCAAGATGGAGCACCTCCACACTGGCATTTGGGAGTTCAGAACACACCGACTGCCGAATTCCCACAAAGATGGATTGGGAGAGGTTGTCCAATTCTCTGGCCATCCCCCTTAGACATCCTTCATACTACTTTTCGGGCATATGTAGAAATGGGGTGACTGTGAAACAAAACTTCATAACTATATATATCCATTGTTGTTTCAATCTTCTTAATGCAACGATTACATGTTGTATTACAGACTTTTCAATTTAGGGCGTTTCATCTTTTCGAATACATAGTGTACGGAATGTATTGTAGTTATAAATTGTGTCTCTGAACACAATAACTCCAAAATGGTACTTCCCGATTGCTCTCCTATTTGGAGAATTTGTTACAGATTATTGTCGTAAGATCTTAGAGATTTTCCAAAAATTGGCAGTCGTTTTACAGATTTCCAATCCTTTTTTATCAGAGACGGAATATCACCATAGAAATCGGATACAGTGATAAATATTGCAGTTTGTAACCAAGTATTAATAGTGCAGATATATGTTCTATATTTTCTCTATACTGGAGATCCAGAGATTGAATTCAGCCGATTCCATGCAGTGTTCGTATGGTGGAGTGTAGTCACCCCAAATTTTCAATAGCTAAATGAGAAATTATTTAATTCCTTTAAACTCTTTCTATATTTTTAGAGATCTTATTCGGGTAAATTTTAAATATAATGATATCTGTACATAGAACATTAAAAGCTGTTGCTTCCCCAAATATATTACGAAAGAGAAATTACTAACGCTGGTATAACAATAACTAAGCTAGTTAGTTTGCTTAAATTTCAGAAATTTCTGTTAAAAAATTAATCGTAATACTGTATGCATCTGGAATAGTTGGAATCATTATAAGGGGTTGAAGATTAGGAATTTGAATTATAAATTATTATATATATATATATATATATATATATATATATATTAGTATTTTGAATTAAGTTGCAAATTAATGTAACTTAACCCTTTCAAAGGCGGAGGGGAGTATAATTTTAACTTAATATTAATTCACAACGGCCGAAATTTTTGAAAAAAAATTGCTTTTATAATACACGACAAGGGAAGCTTTTAGTTGTTTTCAAATCAATTTGGTTCGTAAATTTTTATTCCAATATTTGAGCAAAGTAATTATGTTTCTCGCGTGAGGTTTCATGAAATGTTATTTTTCATACATAACTTCGTACAAATGAAAACTACAAAGATTCGAAAACATTTGTTTGAGTGATGATCCTGTTTCTATTACATCTGAATCCAAAAATGCTTTGTTTGTTTGCTTATTAAAAAAATATATCTATATTTTTGTCAAACGCATCAGAGCGATGTTTAGTGTGTGTACAAGTCAATCTGCCAATGAAATGAACTCGATTTTTCATCAATAGCTCAATAATTTACTATGTAATTTGCCACAAACATACAGATTACAAAGGCAGAGGTAATAATGTGGCTCGATTTTCGAAATTTGATCTGAAGTTTGGGTAATTAAACATCGAAGTTGCAATTCAAACTTTCTAGGCGATCCTGTATCTCTGACATAAGTAATTGGAGCTCAAGGTAAAACCGGTTTGGAGGGTCAACCAGGTACACAGTTTTATTGTTCACCCCGTGGAATGCAACATTTTTAACTACATTCATTAGAGTCCCCTAGCAGTGTGCCATCGGCTTTTGAAGTAAGCTAATATCTGTGGTTGCTAATAAAAAGAAATTCACTTCAAAAGTTGTAATTTTCCATCCTCTTTTCTGCTCTTTAAATACATCCTGCCTCACGGATCAATTTAGGAAAGTAAACTACTGTGTTTTATTGCTGTCACAAGATATTGTGATGCCAAATAGAAGTGTGTACGTCCAGATATCCAGGAGAACGACCATGTTGATTTTAGGCCGTCTGTTTGGGGCAAAACTCGGTATTCGTAGTTCTGCAATGAATTTTGAAATGAATTGTTTCTTCACTTAACGAGTGGTGGAAACAATGTCCAGTCTTCAAAGAGTGGGAAAATGAGGAGTGTCTCGTAAATGAGAGTTGAAAACTGAGATAGCCATTCATGACAACATTAAAAATAGCTTGAAAACAACAACAACAAAAAAGAGTTACTGATCTTAAAAAATGGGTATATGCTTTAAAGTTTGATTCAAAATTTTTCACAATAAACTTTTTGTTACCGGAACTTTAAAAAATTATTTTCTAATTAACCCGGTTTTCCCCTACCACCAGCATTCGGAGCTGGTTGGAATGGTCCTAGGAAACACATTTTTGCAAGTAGAAAAGAGTTTTTCTGTAGCAACAAGCGTGGTTTTTCAATAGCCCAGATGTACCCAAACAGTTTTGTGGGGTGTTCCGATTTTTCTGGCCTTCTAGACGTTTGTCAACATAGGAAAACTGTTAGGTACACGGTTTTACCCTACTTTCCCCTATTCATGGAACACATGGTCTTACACTTGATAAAAAAATGTAAACATTGGTCGAGATAAATTCTTACATGGATTAGGAATTATTGGCTTCCCACGTGTAAAAAAACTCTCTGATCGCGTATTTGACCCGTCCTTTTACATTGATCGTTTGCTGACAGTTAACTCGAAGAAATCAATAATTCCAAAATCCCCAACCAAATTAAACGCCATACTGCAGCAGCATTATCGGCTGTTTTGGTTTTTCGAGAATATCATGATACTTACGATCACTAGATATAGTAATACTGTTGCTTCTGAAATAGTACATACTGACAAGAATAGTCATCGCCTTGTACCTTCAGCTCTCTTTGAAAATATTCAACAATCCAAGCAGTGCAACGTCAGTGTTAGAAATTGACTATACAGTGTTCATAGGGCCTTACCTTGCCTACCGTTATTTACAAAAAACAATACCCATATTATCAAACTCATAACCACACAAACTCATAAATTAATCACAGATTTTTTTTAATCTGTTGTCTTGTTTAAAATGTCAGCCACAGTAGAATATCAAACTAATATATCTCAGGCATTTGTTAAGATAGAGACAAAACAAAAAATGGCCCGGAATCCTTATATGAAGGCCTAACACTCAAACGAAAAAATTAATTTCTATTTCTATTTTTTTAGTATATATTTTAAAATTTGTTTTAAATCTTTTAGTGTCTGCCATTTTGAAACAAGATGACGGACAAATCTGGCAAACGAATTCGGTCGAAACATTCGGGAGATTAATACACGCACTTTGTTACATCCAAATTGGCTTATAAACACGAGTGCTATCGTATGACATAGATCGTATATATATACAGGTATACCTGTATATAAATCGACATTTGAAAAGGAGGGTAGTTTTGGGGACTGGGGGTTATGATCGGTGTAAATATACCGAAATTTTCAGGAATTGCTTTCCTCCAAGCGGCTGCAATAGGTAGCTTTTTAGTATTTGTAATGAAAGCTACCTAAAAGAATGTACCATGTCAATCTGCCAGAAATTTGAATTTTACTGGTTAAACCACTTTCTGCGTCTACCAATTGTTTTGCTGAGGGTTCGCCTAATAAAGCTGTGTATCTGTGTAAATGTGTATTGTGTTATCGATGTTTCTTGATGCCACTTTTATGTCCTTCTAATTTCGTTTCTATCCATGATTTTCTATGTGAATACAGTTTAATGCAACGATCTCTATCTCCCAACAAAGTTTTTACACGATGTTTTGAAGCATTATCAAAATAAATTTTAAGTCCTCTAAAATAAAAGTTAATATACATTTTATCAGATCAAATTAGGTATTTAGAAGTACTCTAATTTACCTACTGAAGAATCATTTAAAAACAATGCTAAATGTTCTGTTCTAATAAAAGTATATTATTTAATCTTTAGTAAACATATACATCTAACATTACATAAATATATAAATATGTGCTTTGAATTTGAGATAAATTGATAAATATATACCTACAATCATCATTAAATGCATTCCTGTATTATGACATAAATTAGATGCAAAGAAGATCAGTGATATTACTAAATACTGACACCTTCAAAGTGAAAATTTCAGACGGATAACGAAGTTCTATAAGTCATCTATTTCCACACGCAGTTAATTAAACTTCAAAGGAATTATAAACAAGCCAGAAATGCGAAATCTGATATGAATACTTGAAATATTTGGCTATATCACGAATTGTGTGAGAATTGGCAATCAGCCATGCAGGATTTGTAAATCCATATGGATTAGAAAATTTAATTTCGTAGGAAAATAAGTGTAAATATTCAAAATCATTAAACAAGATTAATTAATTGTTCTCTTATGTATATGTTGACAATATATGAAAATATAAAGATACTCGTATCTTTTAAAGAACTTGCTGCTGAAACGATTTTGTTCGATGTGTTTTAAGAACTTTTTTTATGAAATGAAACGTTTGTTTATTCATATAGTGTGTGTCTAACAATTATTATCATACACGTTTAAATGTGATAATATATATCAAGACAAACAGTTATATAGAAGCTATTAAGTTGTAAGCTGACTTTCGCCTCCATCGAGCCCGCTTGGAGCATGCGCGCTACGACGTATAGTCGCGTAAGTAAAATATAGGTCTCATTATTTTTCATAGAAACCCTGTAAATGTTTTCAGTTCATGGTATTAGTTCTTATTTATTTATTTATTTATTTATTTATAATTTAAATTAAATTAGTGAATGTTTTATATTTTAATTTAAATTAGTGCAATGCGATTGAAAGAATGTTTGGTAGTTTAATGCATGCGCCTTGCTTACGGAAAAAATATCTTAAAATTAATTTATTAAATTATATTTTACTTCTGCAAATATTAAAATATCATTTATCGGAAATACACACGTGTACAAAATTTGTAGAAATCTAGCGCCTCAGGAAATGAGTAAAGTATTTATTTTGAAATTCTTTCTTTACATACACGAATCAAGTTAAGTTAAATATAAGCTTGTAAAATATTCCCAGTTTTGTATGTTCAAGTTACATAATAGAAAGATGGAGTTAAATCGGCTAAGACCACATATTCTTGTGAAACCGATACCTTATTTTTTTTTACTCGATTTGAGTAATCTTCTAACGAATAATGGCTGAATCGCTTAGCTGCAGGCGCGAAGAAATAGTCATTACGGTATCTTGAAACAGATATTTGAGTACTTTCTGTATTTGAAAGTTTAATTTATCTCATTTCGTTGTAATGTTTGCTCGTTTTTAAAATACTTATATATGAACACATTTAAAGTTACCAATTTTATTCTGTAGCATATTTAATAAGAGTGTATTTCTAATACTGACACTGCCGTTAACTTTATAGATTCAATTTTACCACTTGCATCCCAATACACTTTATCTTGGGATAAGACAGGAAATCCTGCATAGTTCAAATCATGGAACAAACATTCTTAATTAAAGTTTTTAAATAATGTTCTGTTGCTTATAATAAGAATGTCTGTACTCATTCCATTTTCTATAATGTTAACATATCCATGCTGTCTTAATCCGCCAGTGAGGTAACACTGGATGATTTTATTTTTTTCTAGAAAATTATTCATTAATAAAATCGTGACTATCTAATTATGTATATATGCTGATATTATCAAACACGGGTATCAGCCGAGTATTTGGGGATGCACCCAGAAAAAAGTTTTGTTGAATCAACAAAAATTTGGTTGACCCAACAAAACTTTTTGTTTAAATATAGGTCAATGGAAATTTTGTTTGAATCAACAACAATTTTTTTTTTTTTTTTTTTGCAATTCCAAACAAAAGTTTTGTATCGTCAGCAAAAAATGTTTTGTTGATTCAAGTAAAATGGTTCAATTTTACTTGAATTTTGCTAAAACAACCAAAATGTACTCAACAAAACAGGTTTTGTAGTTTTAATCAATTCCTTTTTCTGGGTGCGGTTTTATGTTACTCTGTATTTATTCTGTTTTACCTTACTATTTCCTAATTTAACTCTAAATTATCTCTTAAAAACGTATTCTAAAGCTTCCTTCCCTTGACAATTGTATTTTAAATAACTAAATATTAATACTTTTTCATTTTCATTCTTTCTTATATTTTCTGTCCGATATATAAATTACAAAATTCATCACTAGGTTGATATATTAGAACATTTTTCACGCAGCAGTTTTAAGCAAATCTTCATGAAGTTGATAAGTAGTGATTAATTACTGAATTATAGAAAAACAAAATCTAGAAAAATCCGTTAAAAATGTACTGAATTCCTTTAAAATATTTAAATAAATAATGTTCTGGCAGTTTTTGTTAAACATGCTTTTGAGAGATATACATTAAATTTACAGATTGTAAAACTAAATGTTATAATAAATTGTAATGTTATAATAAACTGTAATAAATTGATTCATGAATCCTTAATGCAGATAAATACATGTACGATATTAATATTTTTATAAAACAGGTGCCATATTCAAATATCCATGTTCAATAATAGAAACACAGTTTAATTTTAAAACAACTTTTGATTAATTAATGATTGATTAATTAAGTTATTATTGCAAATAAATAAATGTAAGTTAGTCACATTTTTTTTAAACAAATGCCAATTTTGAATGTTAAAGTTGAATAACAGAAATAAAGTTTAATTTAAAAACCTGTCGTAATTAATTAATTATTGATTAATTAATTGATTATTGAAAATAAGTATGATAATAAGTATGAGATATGAAATTTTTTTTAAACACATGCCATATTTGAAAGTTGAAGTGCAATAATAGAAACATCGTTTTATTAAAAAACCTCTCCTGATTAATTAATGATTGATTAATTAATTTATTATTGCAAATAAATAAATGCAATATAGTCATGTATTTTAAAATTAGATGCATGTTTTAAATGTTCAAGTTCAAACGTAGATACATAGTTGAATTTATTTTAAATCCTCTCGTGATTAATTAATTGACTATTGCAAATAAATAAATTTCAGATATTCATAATTTTTTAAACAGATGCCTGTTTTGAATGTTCAAGTTCAATAAAAGCAAATAAGTTTAATTTAAAAACTTTTCGTGATTAATTAATGATTGATTAATTAATTGATTATTGCAAATAAATAAATGTAAGACAGTAACATTTTTTTAAACAAATGCCAGTTCTGAATGTTCAAGTTGAATAACAGAAATAATGTTTAAATAAAGACTGTCGTGAAAAATTAATGATTGATTAATTAATTGATTATTGTAAATGAATAAATGTAAGATATGCACATTCTTTTTAAACAGAGGCCATACTTGAATGTTCAAGTGCAATAATAGAAACATAGACTATGCTTCAATAATAGAAACATAGTTTAATTTAAAAACTTCTCGTGATTAATAAATGATAGATTTGCTAATTTATTATTGCAAAAAACAATTATGTAAGATATTTATAAATTTTGAAACAGATGCCAGTTTGGAATGTTCAATATCAATAATAGAAACTTAAAATTATAAAATCTGTCGTGTTTAATTATTTATGGAATAATTATTTGATTAATGTAAATAAATAAATATTTATATTTTTTAAAACGGTTCTACATCAATTTGTCGCGCACAATTCATCACAGCGTCAATTCGTCGTGGCGACAACTCATCGCAGCGTCAATACGTTGCGGCGACAACTCATCGCAGCGTCAATTCGTCGCAGCGTCAATTCGTCGTGGTGTAAACTCATTGCGAAGTCAATTCGTCGCAACGAAAATGTTTTTGAAGGCTATGATGATAAAATAAAGACAATTTAGTAAAAATGTTTAATGATAATTAGTTTTTTAGATATAGAGAATTATAACTAACAATTTACATGCGATTATAGCTAAAAAACAAATTATCATAAAATAATTTTACTAAATTATCTTAATTTTATCATCATAGCCTTCAAAAATATTTTCGTTGCGACGAATTGACACAACGACGAATTGACGCTGCGACGAATTGATGCTCCGATGAATTGTGCGCGACGAATTGACGCGACAACTTTTAAAACAGAGGCTAGTTTTGAATGTTCAAATCCAATAATAGAAATGTAGTTAACACATTTTTAAAGCCTTTCGTGATTAATCGTGTTTAATTTTAAATTATTTCGTGATTCCTGATTGTTTGTATATAATATATTCTGTCTGACATATATATAGTAAGGTTTGTTTTTAGGTTGTCCCATAATCCTGCTTTTCTTTCAGCAGGTTTATGAAATATTCCTGAACCTGACTGATGAATATTAATTACAGAATTATAAAAAATAAATTTAGAAAATGACATATGGCATGCCTTGAGCGGATTTAAAGTGTTTATATAAATGATTTTTAGATATTTTTATAACACACGTTTTCAGACATAAGCTCTAAAATAAAAATTTGCAAAATGGTTTTCTCTAATGGAAGAAACTACAATATAAATCCTTAATGCAAATTACACAATATGAAATGTTGAGGCATTTTAAAAACAGATGAAATATTGAATATTCAATTTAAATAATGAAAACATAATTTAATTACATTTAATTACATTTTAATTACATTTAAAACATAAATTAAACATATTTCGTAGCACTGTCAATGGAGAACTGTAGTATTTTAAACTGGAAAATACAAATATTTTCTTCCTTTCCGTTTGTTTCTAATATCTTCTGTTTGACACAAAAATAATAACTTTTGTCTTTCGTCTGTCACATGATCATATTTTTTCCCTCAGCAGTTTTCTGCAAGCTTCCTGAAACTGACAAGCAATAATTAATTACAGAATTATAGAAATAAATCCTGAGAATAACATATGGCATATACTGAGCCGTTTTAAAATGTTTAAATAAATGATTATCGTTATAACTAATGTTTACAGAGATATACGGAAAAATGACAGTTTTATAAAATGAAATATTCTATTGTAAGATGAGGAAATATAAATTTTTAATAAAAGTAATAAAATATAAAATATATAATTTTTTCTTAAAAACAGATGCCAGTTTGAATGTTTATTTTAAATAAAGAAAACTTAATATTAATTTATAAACATTTCTTGAAAACATATTTCAAAGCTTCCTTCACTTGACAACAGCATTCTCAATTGCTAAACCTAAGAATTTTCTTCCTTTTCATTTGTCCTTAATACCTTTTATCTGACATATAAATATTAATTTTTGTCTTTAGGCTCTAACATGATCCTAATTTTCTCTCAGCAGTTTTCTGCAAGTTTCCTGGAACTGACAAGCAATAACTAATTACAGAATTATAAAATAAATCCTGAAAGTAATATATGGCATGTACTGAGCCATTTTAAAATGTTTAAATAAATGATAATGTTTTATAACAAATGTCTACAAAGATATACTGAAAAATGACAGTTTTTAAAATGAAATGTTCTATTGTAAGATAAAGAAATGTAATCCTTAATGCTAGTAAACAAAATGTTAAATGTTTAATTAAAAAAAAATCTGATGCCAGTTTTGAATGTTTATTTTAAATAATGGAAACATAATTGAATTTAAAAACCTTTCTTGAAAACATATTTCAAAGCTTCCTTCACTTGACAACAGCATTCTCAATTGCTAAACCTAAGAATTTTCTTCCTTTTCATTTGTCCTTAATACCTTTTATCTGACATATAAATATTAATTTTTGTCTTTAGGCTCTCACATGATCCTAATTTTCTCTCAGCAGTTTTCTGCAAGTTTCCTGGAACTGACAAGCAATAACTAATTACAGAATTATAAAATAAATCCTGAAAGTAATATATGGCATGTACTGAGCCATTTTAAAATGTTTAAATAAATGATAATGTTTTATAACAAATGTCTACAAAGATATACTGAAAAATGACAGTTTTTAAAATGAAATGTTCTATTGTAAGATAAAGAAATGTAATCCTTAATGCTAGTAAACAAAATGTTAAATGTTTAATTAAAAAAAAATCTGATGCCAGTTTTGAATGTTTATTTTAAATAATGAAAACATAATTGAATTTAAAAACCTTTCTTGAAAACATATTTCAAAGCTTCCTTCACTTGACAACAGCATTCTCAATTGTTAAACATAAGTATTTTCTTCCTTTTCATTTGTCCCTAATACCTTTTGTCTGACATATAAATAATAACTTTTGTCTTTAGGCTGTCATAGAATCATATATTTCTCTCTCAGCGGTATTCTGCAGGCTTCCTGAGCTTGACAAGCGGTGATGAATTACAGAATTTTTGAAATAAATCCAGAAAACGTATATATTATATGACACAAATTGTGCAGAAATGTTAAAATCATTAAATAAATAATTTTATATTCATTTTTGACACTTCCCAACATAGTTTTATGATGACAAATATGTTTATGAATCCTGTTTGTCTCGCAGTCTGTCTGTATGTGATATAACTCGCTTAAATTTACTCGGATCACCATGCAATTGATGTGTGTTATTGATGTTTACAATATATGTTGGGTATTGAAAACGAAGGGTGTAGAATTTATAGTTCACTTACAGGGGCACTGAAAAGAATTCTATTAAATTACGGTCTATAGAAAAAAATGGTTTGCATGATATTTCAATGATGTTACACTATTTCAAACATGTTCAAATTAATATATATTAAGAAACACAAAAATATGCTTACTACAAAATATAGTGTGCATAGTTTTTACAGTTCATTTACAGCGGCGCACAAAAGAATTCGGTATAGTACTATGATCAAAAACTGCCGAAAGTGAATTTTCAATTGCGGTATGTGTTTAGATATTTAACTAATTTTTGCATATTACATGGTGTGGATAAATTATATAGATCATATACAGGGCTGCACAAAAGAATTCTAAGGAACTTCCGCCTATAAGACACAAAGTGTTGAGAAATATTAAAATCATTAAATTAAAAAATATTCCTTTTTTAACACTTCCCACATAGCTGAAAAATGTTCATGAGTTCGGTTGGTCCGGCCGTCTCACTGCCCGTGCTCTAACTCGCATAAACATACTCAGATTGCTGTCCAATTGATTAATGTCATTGTAATTTACTATGAAATGTTCGCTATGGAAAATGGAGTGTGTAGTATTTATAGTTCGTTTACAAGGGCACTCAAGTGAATCACGTTACATTATGGTATATATGGCGAAAAATCGTCTGCAGCATATTTAAATCATGTTACATAATTTCTAACATATTGAAATTTATATACATCACTGATGTTCACTGCAAGATACTTACTATATGCAATTCTGTGTATTTATCATTCATTTAAAGGGACACACTAAAGACTTTGGTAACAGTACTGTCTATGAACGTCGTTATTTACTAAAAAATTCATTTTTAGTTTCTGTATGTGTTTTTAAATTTCACCAATTTTTGCATATTACTTAGTGTGTATAAAATGTATGGATCATATACAGGGCTACACAAAAGAATTCCAGCATATTTCAGTTTCTTGGTGGAAATTTTCACCTGTGTTATACTTGCCATATCTGAACTAAATTTTTGCATAGTATGTAGTATATATACAAATCAATAGATCATATATAGGGCTCCTGAAAATATATACTTATATAATTATTTCCTCCAGTTGTATATATTAATATGCAATTATATTTATGGAATATCAGTAAATAAATTACATTTATTTAGCGTCAATTAATAAATTATTTTGCTGCAGTATAAATTTGATTTGTCATTTTTAATTTTCGTATATGCATTATCTACATTATACATTTTAGGTATATATATACATTATATATATATCACATCTATATTATGTATATATTATACATATATGATATATAAATTATACATTACGTATTATGTTACGTTCCTAATATAACATTATTTGCATATATTTAGCTATTAATTGTCCTAAGATACAATTTTAAATAACAAGCATGTCTCATTGGTTGCTTTTATAGTCTTATATTGTATTTTGTTATAAATATCTATAAAATATTTCAAGTTACATACGTTAACGCAATTAAAACATTCCGCGAAGAACAATTCCTCAAAATTTAATCCCATCCGGTTTATTAAACTTGTTTTAGCTTCGTAAAAACTGTTTGTCAAATGACACAATCAGAAACACTAGCTAATATAAAAGATGAAAGATTGAATGTAATAGAATAATTATTAGAGCGTACTCAATCGTCTTAAGATACTTTGAGAAAAAAATTTCTCATCATTTTTACATCGTAGAAACGAAATTTTAAAAAATAACTATACCCGACCGATTTGGGGTATTTATTATTAGTATTCTTTGGTGGATTTAATATAAATAACAATCGATTATCTCTTTAACTGAGGAATTTTTTGATACACGGGAAAGAAATCTGTATTACTGTACATCAATCTTTTGTAGTTTTGATATTAATATTTGGATATTTACTGTAACTTCAAGTCACATGGACCCAAAAGAGGGACACAAATAAAAATATTTAAAATCAATCCTAGGTATTACTAGTTAGTGTATTACGTAAATTACGCCATTGCTGTCGACATAGTGGATTATGGACTAATTTAAATTTTTGGGTTCATGTAACCCGAATTTATGGTACTTAACACTCGAACTACCGAGCCGGGTCATCTATGACCCAAGACGGGATTTTTCCTTCGTATCAGTGTTGTTTTACATAATATAAATTTGAAATTGCTTGACTTTTCTTAAATGTACAGTATATGGTCTGTATACTCAGAATTACCCTGAGTAAAATGTAAGTAAAGCAATCATGGAGCTCTATATATTTAATTTTTATTCAGTTTTAATATCTTATTAATCGGTAGGAACATTGATAAAAAATTCAATTTGATAATTAAATGTATATTATTTGAAAGATTTTCTTATTTTACGTATCATAGGAGCTGTCAAAATCTCAAAGTATCTATTTCGAAATTAGAAATTTATTTTTCTTTGATAGCATCTAATATATTTCATATTATGTAATTTTCTAGAAGCTAATTTTTTGTAATCATTAATTAAAAATCATTGTATTAAACGTCAAACCGTATTGTGTGTCTGTATCTATCATTCAAAATATGAATAACATCAATAATTATTATGGGTCAGATATGACCTACCTGGTATTAGTTCTAGGTATAGAAGAAACGTGGTAGTTCTAGAATTAAACGATAATCGCAAGTTGTGGTAGATAACAGGCATGTAAAGACCACGCATAAATCATCTTTTATGCAAAATCTAGCCCGACTTCGTCCTTCTAACCTGGTGAATCTTCAAAACGAATTTTGTAGCAAGGGCGTCATTTGGAGACAGCTGGAGGGGGAGGGGTTAGTTTTCCCCTAAAGGAATGTGACATGGCTCCATACCAGCCTATGTTAAATTTTAAAAAAATAAGAAATTGTACAAACGCTGAAATAACTTGTCAGGTTTGACTAAAACATAAATAATATCATTAAATGAATACATTAAGCGCAAAAATTAATAATTATCAATAATATTTTCTGAAGTTTTGCGACTGCAATAGTCACAATGTGAAATATATTTATTATTAATGAGTATTTTGGCTAATTTTTAAAATATATGTGAGAGTAAAACTGTATCAATACCTCAAAAATATCAAAAGAAATTTTCCTCACACAAGAAAATTCTGAAATGGCGTCCCTGTGTTCATCGTAGTGTTTTCCCTCACTGTTAAAAATTTGCAATAAACTGTCCAGACATCTGACCGTTTTCATAGAAAATGGTTACGTAACCATACTTTAACATAATTAAGATCATATTACGAGCAATAATATGGTCAAAATACCGTTAAATTACGGTTATGCAACTGTTTTCTAAAAAAAACGGTCGAATGACCTGGACAGTCTGCTGCAAATATTTTACAGTGTACTTTCAACAGCATATAACCGGGCTACGTTTTCATAAATCATCAACTCGGAGATCACTATAATTAGAGACATCCATATAACGGATGTAATAACGTCATTTTAAGATACTATTTTTTCTAATCTGTAGGCATTAGGCAAGTCAACAAGTTAGTCACATTTTGACATATATTACTGCCAAAGCAAAAGATTGATCAATTTAAGACCTTTAATCACTTCTTTTAAGCTTTTACATAATATTTAACAATATTAATACATTTAATCAATTCTTTTAAGCTTTTATATAAAATTTAACTACATTTTAGCCAATTTATATGAATAGAATTTATAAATCTTATTTTAATAAATTGAATAAATATAATGAAAGTTATTAAAATAATGTTAATTTTGGCGCAGAATATTAATCAGATGCCTTTTTTCTCAGAAAATAGTATTGTTTATTTGGTGTTTTCAGTAGTTGCAGTTTTGAAATTACTTTGATTTTTCAGCAATTGGTCTAGCAACCAATTTAGGTTTTCAACAATTAATATTGTAAACAATTTAGTTTACCAATTTTAATTTAGTAACTAGTTATGTACATATTTTTGCACAATTGCATTAAAAATTTGTTTAATAATTGGTTTAATAATTGATTTATTTATTGCAATTAGTTTAATAATCAAATTTAGCTCACAATTTTTGCAAAAATAAATTAAAATACATGTGTTTACTGGTTTTACTTAACACTTTCATCGTATTGTGTTTAAATATGGATAATGGATAGAAAAATATAAATGCCACTTTACCCATGCTGGAATTTATTGTGACAATACTCTACTCAAAATCCAAAATTTACAAATGATGTTCGTGAGCATTAAACTATATCGAAAATTAGCCTTCGAAATTCTCTAAAAGCACACGTCCTTAACTAGCTATGCCTGTCAAATTCATTGCGTTCATAAATCTCGGTATTTTAGATATTGGAATGTGTAAAATAATCGTTGAGAGGAAGCCGTTCCATTAATTCCATACTTTCCATTATGTTTTAAAACGTACGAGTATCTAGAAAATACACTTTATTCTTTTTTAGACGAAAAATTTAAAAGATTAATGTATTTTTTTTAAGAGAATGAGGTTTTTATCCACTCAAAATTAGTTAAGAAAATATTGATTTTTCTATGGTACGATGCTTTTTAAAGAGATTAGAATTTCTGTTTTTGTTTTCATATTATCTACAAAAAATGTTTTTACCACGATCTTTAAAATATTTGTAAGACGTTGATAACTTTGTTTTAATAAATATTGAAATTGTTTCTTACAAAAAATAATGGAGCTATTACACTGAAATGCCACAGAATTAGAGACAGGCGTGATAACAACTGCAATGTGATAAGGCAGGGTTTCAACAATTCCATAGGATTGTTTCGAAGGCATACAGTACCAAACATATGCGTGAACTCCCCATTAAGGACTAGTGTGGAATGATTTGTTTGAACACACTTTTCAAGAATATTTGAATGGTGTTGAGGAGATTTAAATCCGAGATTCTTGATTTTCATTTAAAAAAGTATACTTCAGTTGAATTATTATAAAATGACCAGCGGGCCAATTTTTATGCTCGAATGTCTAATAGGTAGACGAGGAACGTAAAAAGATGAACGTCCCAGATCACAATCTACATATTAACCGCAGAGATGAGGCTTTGTAAAATTACCGTAGGTCTCAAACTTTGCCAGGATAAAACACCTCTTTTCATCACTTAACCGGTATGGCATCATATACTTCCATTCGGGCATGCTAAATCTAAGGTTTCATCAAACTGGTGCCATATTCTTAGCTTATCACTAGCGTCAGCAGTTGTATACAAGATTCATTACGCCATCTACTCCGCTTTAATCGTCTAAAGCAGCTCTCTCTCACGTGTTTTGTTGCCCATGCAAGACGTTGGGCGCTGTATACTCTGCTGCATCTTCAGATCCTGAAGCTCATTAGTTTGTTCGAGTGCTCCACAACCTGTATACCGACGTGGTCAACTTCACATTCAAAAGCGAAATCAAAACGAGGTGGAAAGGATAAGCATCTAACAAATATATTTTCTGGTCTAGTTTATATGTGATCTCTATTTCATTTAATTTCGTTCTTTTTTTTTTCTCTCACAAATATTTAAAATTTCCTGCAATGGTAATTATTTTTATTAATCATTCATGTATTAATAATAATATAAAAGCATTGAATATAGCATTTATTTTCTTTTGTATATTTAAGGCTTTCAGAACCAAAGAAGTCCAGATCATATTTTTGTTCAACTGATTTGGTGGTTGTGGAGTGATTTCTTACTCCACAGACAACACTTTATTCGGTACCGAAATAAATCTAGATTGAACACGTGTTAACAGAAAGGGCAAGTAACCTGTGAAGATATGTCTTTGATTTGAATAGTAATATTTACCTTATTTAATCGCATGAATTATACCAATCAAAATGATCGAAGATTAGGATTCAAAAATTGTAATTATGATTCTGAACGAAAAAAATCAGGGCCCTTTAACGCAAAATATCTGTAAGTAATATTTTATGCACTTGATCCACTATCATTCTGAACGTCTCACGTAATTATATGGCACCACGGGATTTTTAATTCATAAACAGACCTGCTTTTTTTTAAAAAAAGTATATAACTCTCAAATTAACACATAATTTAGCTATTTTGAAAATGGTCACTATAAAATTATAGTTTGCAATTACAACAAGATAACTGAAAAGAAGAACGGAAAACCATATTCCAAAACAGCCGATAACCTAACTTATATTAAAGTGTTCTAATGTTAAATAGTTAATTTTGAAAGTTGTATATAAAAACATACCCATCTTCTAGGCTAAGAAAGTTAGCGTGATGGAAAATGCTAACAACTAACAGCAACAAGGAAGTTTTAAAACTAGCTCTGAGTAGATGATTTTTCTGGTGGACATTTGAAATTACACATTTGCTTTTAATATTTTGTGATATAGTATAAATTTTTCAAATATTTTCTCGAGTCGTTGGAAGGAAAAATGAATGTAAATCATCTATAACACAGGATTTGATTATAATGACTTCATTTGTGATTTACAAAATCACGGAAATAAGATGACACTCTATATGTATTATAAGTGAGATTAATACATTTTTTCTTGCTATACATTTTTTCTATGATTTCGTTTCCAAAATTCATTTTTGTATGTCAAATTTGATACATCAATTTTTATAGAAATTAAGGGTACAGTGGACTTTGAAAACTAACTTTTTTAATTACCAATATTTTTTTCTGAAATTTTCAGGATTTAGGGTTTAGTTATAATATTAAAAAAATATCATGCGCAAAATTTGTTGAAAAGATCTTAAAATTTTTTTGCGATATTTAAATTTTAAAATTTTAAAATTGCCAGATTTCAAAATGCTCCATGCGCAATCAGATTGTAGACACATTTACAATAAACTCATTTAATCATCCTTGAATACACAAAAACAAAACTTGCTACCAAATTTTAGCAAGTTGTATTAAAAAAAACTTAAAAAATTGATTTAAATTGAATTTTTCAATTTTTTCATTAAAATTTAATCAAATTTTTTATATTACTCTTAAATTTTCAAATTTAAATACGTGTAATAAAGTTTATTTTTAGTAACAAATATTTACACAGGTATAAAGAACATTTCTGAGAAGTTTCAATAAAACTGAAAGTAATGTGTTGCGCATGGGACATTTTAAAGTCATGAAAACCGTAAAAATATTGATTTTGAGAAAAACAGGTTTTAATGATTTAATTGCTCGTAATTTTTTTTAAAGTTTATATTGAAACAATTTCCGATACAAGTGAATGATATAATATTATTAATAACCTATATAGCAGTTTTGTTAGTTTTTGAGTAGCATGATAATGGGGGTTTCGCCCGCAGGCACTGTGGGGGTGGTACACTGTGGTGAAGGTGTGGAGATGACCGTGCCGGTGCTGAGAGGTAGAAAAGGAATATCTACTGTAAGATGAGAGAGATTTTTGATTTTTTTTATTAATTTTAATTTGGGGACTTGTAAAATTCTGAAGCTTTTTTTTTTTTGTGTGTGTGTGTGGGGGGGGGTAATTGTGTGTATTCTAACACGACGTTAGTTGAAATAGTTTTATTTTGCTGAAGTAGTTTTATTTATTTATTTATTTATTTTTTAATTTTAATTCGGGGACTTAGAAAGTTTCCGAGTAATTTTTTTTTCTTTCGCGGAGAATTGTGTGTTAGACTACAAATTTCGGAGTACCTTTTATTTATTATTTCGTGGGAAATTGCGTGTACTCTTCTTACAGGATGTTGCTTGAAATGTATTTATTTTGGAAAATTAGAAATTTTTTATTAATTTAATTTTTTTTTTCAATTTAGAAGCTTAGAAAATTTTCCAGTATTTTTTATTTATTTATTTATTTTGTCGGCTTTTAGGATTCCGATATTTTGAACTGATGCAATGCATGTTTACAAATGCATTTAGAAACCAAACAAATTTAAAAAATAATTTAGTAAAATAGAAAAATATTCTAAAAAATTCTGAAAAATATTCTAAAAAACAATTTTGTTAACAACAGGCAGTTCTAGTTCTTAAAAGAACCTTTTTTTTAAAACTAAAATTACAACTAGAAAGAACTGTTACGAAATTCAAAATACGAAACCAAACGATGTAAACATACTCGTAAACAAAAAGTTTAAGTCACAGTTAAAATACTCTGTTGCCAAATATATAGACATATATAAAGAAATATATATACTTTATGAAACTTATATGGAGTAAGCACGATAAAATCATGTAAGCATTATTTCCCAGCTTTTAAATTACGTATACCTACGACGAGAAACAAGAAAAAAGGGTGGAAAGGTAAAAAAAAGGGCGTGGCGCATTAGCTGTTAAAATTAAAATGGTTTTAACTCCGGCAAAAATCAACATATTTGATTTTTTTTTTTTTTTTTTTTGAATCTGGTAGGTACGATTATATATATAATTTTTACATGATGAAATTTCGCGAATTTCAAAGTCTACTGTACCCTTAATCCTTTAAAAAAGTGATCACCACCTACTAACTCTGCTGCAAACGATCGTATAAAAATGTGACTGATACCAAGCGACTGCTAATAACACCAACTTTAAAATATTGTGCACAAATTAAAATTTGGAGACCATATATTACATATTAAAACAATCAACCAACATTGTATTTTTCAAATAGTAACAAACACATTTGTTACTATATTCGTGTTCCTTGGGTCTGATAAGTCAACAAAAGCACATTGTTTATACATTTTATCTTAAAATTTCATAGAGTTATAAGGGTTCAAAATTTTAGAATGCTAATACTAAATCCACATCAAAAACTGTAACTTGTATCTTCTCAAAAGATCATCGGATTAAAATGTTCCTTTTATAGGGAGATAAAAACAGTTACGTAGATCTTTTTTTTTTATTATAAAGATATTTTAATTATAAAAATTATTGAAAAATAAATATTAAAAAAATTTAAGATCATTCTATGACCTTCATTAATTTTTACATTAAGAAAGGAATTAGCGTTATGGAATAAATATATAAAATGTTTTTAAAAATGTGAGTAATAAAATATAAAAAATAAAAATGCACAAAATATCCAACATGTTTCTCCAAAGAGATTTTACTAAACATTTCCGTGCATATAAATGTATCATATAATATTAAATATATATAATAAACAATTTAAAAAATGTATAAGAATTTCTTTAGAAAAAAATGTTTACCCCTGAAATACTTTAATATTTTTATCAGCATTTTTAACTTATATATCAGGAAGGCGGAAAACTTATTTTACTAAATTATATATTGAAAATAAATACTACGAATGTTGAAATATGAAAGTGGCAAATTTATTAAACGTATCAAATAATGCAACTGCAATGGAAATGGAAATTTTGGGTATTTCAGAATACCATGCATATTACTGATTTAGGATTTCAATATCATATATATCATTAGCATTTTGTCAGAATTTGCGATATGCCTGAATTCGGTAAAGTTTTGTTAAAATCTGTTAGTGACTCTCATAATTTACGTTTGAAATTTGGAAAGCTGTTGAAACGGTGAAATGTCAATGACAAATATATGGAATGTATTTAAATGATATAAATTTTATGACAATAAATGAAAATGTAAAAGCGGGAGAAGTGTAGATTAAAATATATTTTGTATAGCATAATATTTGGGATCTCTAATTTAAAAAATGAAAATATTTAACAGACAGGAAAAAACAGTGTTATTTTATTAGTTTTTAAAGTGCAAAATATGATATTTAAAATTTCTTATGAATAAAGATAATATAAATTTTATTAAAGAATTAATGAAGTATTAATGAAGTAGGTGGGAGTAGGGTAAAACTGGGTAGGCGTGTCAATCCGGGTACCCTGTATTCTCGCTGATAGGTGCTGCCCTTTGGACAACCTTAATTTCTTCCTTAGCCCTTGCAGTGTGCCATTGGCTTTTGAAGTGAGTTAATATATGTGTCCATGCAGTGCTGTTTGAAAGAAATTCACCTCAAAAGTTTTAATTTGTCGCTGTCTTTTCAGCTTTTCAAATAAATCCATACTGAGGGATCGATTTAGGCAAGTAAACTCTTGTTCTCTATAGCTTTCATACGATATTTGCATGTCAAGTAGAAGTGTGTACTTCCAGCTATCCAGGAGAATGACCATGTTGATTTTTGGTCGTCTGTTGAGGAAAAACCATTACTGATTTTTTTGCATTGCATTCTGCAACGAATTGCTTCTTCACTCAACAAGTGTGAAGAATGGATGCAATGTTCAGTCTGAAAATAATGGTTACATGAGGAGTGCAGCAGATACGAGAAGTATATGCTGAGAAAACTATTACATGACAACATTAAAAATGGTTTAAAACCTGAAAAAAAAAGTTACTGACTTTACAAAATGCATGTATGTTTTAATGTTTGATTTAAAATTTATTGCAATACAATAAAGCTTTCTGTTACTGGGAGTATGTAAAAACTTAAATTCTGGTTTGTACCCGATTCTACCTTACCACCAAAATTCAGAGTACTGGTAATGTATTGCTGCTTCAGGTGGTTCTAAGAAATGCCTTTACCGAAGTACAGCATAATTTGCTTATTGCAACAAGTGTGGTTTTTCAATAATCCGGATTTCTCCAAACACTTTTGTGGGATGTTCCAACTTTTCGGCCCTCTTACACTTTTGTCAACAAAGAAAAACAGTTATGTACCCTGTTTTACGCTACTTTCCTCTACATAAAAATGTTAATAACTATTCTCTATTGAAATACAAGACAAAGTTAAACTAAGACGAACTACCATTAATTTGGCAAAAAAACCGTCTCCAGATATGTCTTTTTTTTTTTTTTTTTTTTTTTTTTTTAAGCCAAGGAATAAATAATATGTGAAGCATAGTTTTATCTGGGAGAAAAATAAAAACCGTTTTAGTTTCAACATTGTCAAAATTAATAGATTTTCAAATAGGTTTTACAAAAATTTAAAATTTTAAAAAGTCACAATTCTTTAAAGAAACTAGCTCATTTTTTAAATTATAAATTGGTAGTTGGAAGTTGGTATTATTTCGGAGATTTTCTTTCTTTAAGTTTAAAGAGAGCACAACATATTTCTCAAATGAATTCAATAACGAAGAGTAACGTGATTCTCAAGCCAATCGGTTTAAAATTTAAAAGCAACGTTTAACATTAGTTTGAAAGAAAAAGTAAAAACCATGCGTAAAGCATAGATTATGAAACATATTCCAACACATTCAGAATACTGTAACAAAATTTCAGAGTATAATGTGGTGAAAGATTACGTATAAGTAAACAATTTAAAAAACGCATAAAACATTTGAAAACACAATTTCAGTAATTACCATCGATAGTCAGGAAAATATCTGAATTATTTTGTGCAACCCTGTGTATGATCTACAGATTTGTATCTATACCACATAGTATGCTAAAATTAAGTTAATTTAGGAAACGCATAGCACAGTTGTAAACTCACCTTCAAGAATTTCCATCAATAAACAGAAATGTACGTGAGATCTTTTGAACAGCCCTGTATTGTATATGGTCAGTAGAATGTATATACACCAATTAATATGCAAAAAATTAGTTACATTTAAAAACACGTACCATAACGGACCATGCCATGCCAATAAAAAACAAAATTAGTTGGTTTGAAAAATAGTGAACTTACTTGAAAATTATTTGTGTGTGATATTATAGTATGGTTTAAAAAATATCCGTAACATACATGTAGGTATTACATTTTAATAAATATAAAACCAAACACATTTTAGAAATTAATAAAAAAAATAATGCGGTTAAATGCGATTTATTTTGTTGCATGCAAGATGAAAAAAATATAATAATAGGTTCGTGCATAGTTAGTTTTAAAAGAATGCAAACTGGACTAGTTTCCCCAGATAAGTGCTTGTTTTTTTTTTAATTCTCATGTATAGTTAATAAGCGAAAATAATGATTAATAGACATAGATGAAAACTTGTTAAAATGGAAAATATCAGCTTTATTAAATATCTCTGAAATGAAATTGCAAGTTGCCATAAATTATTATTGGTATTTATAAATATAATAATCTATCGCTTTCTGTATATTCCAAATATTGCCTTTGTTTGATATTTTTTGAGCTGATAGTTAACAAGATTAGAGCTTAATAGTCCGCAATTAAAATTATCCAAATTCCAAACAGAGAGAGGACATAGATGACCGCCCCGGTCATCTATGCTATGTAACCCAGCTTTAGTTTTAGAATTGTAATTGGAAGGAAACGCCAATCTACTCATAACTAGGCCACAGCTAAAAGACCAGATATACAAAACAATGAGGGGAGGGAAGACCCACAGCCAACCCTGCCGAACTCCCGAGAGAGCCTAAGACGCAAGCGTCGGGTCTCCAAATCGTTAACGAAGAGTTTTTGAATTCTTTAGACTTTATACATTCCAGCCTCTGAAGTTTCACATGACTCAACCCGTAGACTCCCAGTGGGACACTATGTCCCATTGCTACTTCAAAAATTACCACTGGACACAGCAGTCCCTGAAACGCTTGGAAAACCATGTTTGCTTGTACCTCTGGTCTCTCACGTTCATTTGCGATCGTAGTTGACCGTTTGCTCGGTGATTTTAAAATATAAATTAAAATATTCCACAAAAAATTGGTAATAAAGTTGTTAAGGTCAGTTGCAATTGACCAAAAAGAGTATTTCTGTATTAATTGTAAAATGTAAGAGTTTTTAGGTCTTTTTTAACACATGACCCTGAATTTCAATGTTTTTCATAATTTCGTTCAGAGTTTAAGGTCATTATGCGGTTACACATGACCATTGAATTATGTTCCTATAACATACAAAAAAACAAATTATATTCAATACATAAAATTATTAATATTACAAATATCAAAACTACAATACAATACCAATATTATATAACATTACAAACACTACTGAAAACACAATACCAATATTAAACAAAGAGAAAAATAAACACATATGCAGTGACTTTACAAGAGGTTTTTGCAATAGACACATAGTGTAAGGTGCAAACGAGAAAATATAGTTATATAAATGCACATACACTTTAATTCCAATGTGAATACCAATACAACAGTATAGTAAATACACAATTTGCAACTTAACATCGAGCTTTGAACCAATTTTAATTTACTGAAAACGACACAATTTCCAAACAATAAAATTTAGATAAGATCAGTTCATCTAATTTTGTGTATTTTGTTTAACTTAACTGTATCTTTATTTAGAAAATCAATCAAGGCCGTGCAAAAATTAGTCACGTGCCATAAAATTTGCCATCGCTGCTTTAAGTTGCGTTCTAGGTACTTTTATTTATGATGTTAAAAATGCATTCTTCGTTGTACAAATCAAACATTTTTTAACATATATTGTATTTTCCATTTACAACTGTCTGCCTTTGTTGATGTTCAAATACATGAAGCAGAAAGTTTCTGTGCTGCAAAATTTCTATGTTTATGTATAATGCCATTACATTTGTATATATTTGTTAAGTCCACAAAATACCAAATAATATATTTAAATAAAAGGATTTGAGCCGAGTTTTAACTATTGCATATCCACCTTTTGTATAGCGCTCAGTTTATTAATCGTAAATCTCTCTAAAGAGTATTTATAGATTCTAAAAATCTTCTAATATTTTCAAAAATTCATGAAATATACTTTGGAAGCTGCATTTTCTAATTTATTTAATTTTTCATTGATTTATTACCATTTCGGAGAATTGTTTAAATAAGTTATGGATTTAGAAGGATACTTTCATTGTACATTTTTTTCATTTAAAAATTCTTGATTTTTTTTTTTTTTTTTTTTTTTTTTTTGGCAAGTGAATTGTAAATGGAATGTATTATGAAAGTGCGAGACAATAGAATGTATCTTGGCGATATGTGTCCTTTATTAAGACACAACTAAACAGAAAGCATTTTACTTAAAACAAAGTCGTTATATTTTTAAAAAAATGTGCTCTTTAATATATCTTTTAGATAATAATATGAAGAAAACAAAATATATATTACCAAAAGATACTCTAAAATACCATAGATAGTAATGGAAAACAAAATATTAAAAACTGCATTTTTTTTATCTTTGTGAACGGTCATAGTCATAATTGCACAGAAATTTTAGTTTCCACTTTCAAAAGTAATTATTTTGGTTTTTTGGACAATGAACGTTTCTGTAATTTCAAATATTTTACTTTCATAAGATTATTAAAAACAATATAATATTTTTATAAAATTTGTTATATAAATTTATTTAAAAAAAAATATGCTCTACAAGTACTGATTCAAAATATATTTTCTGTAGCAGGAAGATAATCAAGAACAGACTTAGTTAAAATTATTACTTCATAAAATTTAAAATCATGTAAAATTGAGAAAACAATCACACGTTAAAATTCACAATTTTTTTACGCTGTCTGCTAAGAGGGAGGTACAGGGTTCGAGACCTTTATAAGAGTTTGGTATTTGGTTACATGCAGAATCTGCAAATTCTTTAGCTTTTTCTTACAAAAACATCACTTTGAATTTAAAACTTCAAATCAAACTGTAAAAAAGCGTGCACAGCCAAAAATTTAAATTTCACAATAAAAAATCTTTAATATATTATAGTTAAACACACGTTTAAAATAAGTGCAAACAATTTTTCATTGTTTTTCATCATGTCATGTTAGCTTTTAGCAAAACACTTATATATTTTTGAAATTACTTCAAACATTTTCATTACATGATTATAAAATGCTATTGTATAAATGATGGATTGTCTTGATATTAAACGTAACCATCATTATAATTTGCAAATTTCCATATTTTTCCCATATTTCCGCAAATTTCTCTAAAACAGATCTAAATCTTTTATATAAATTTATGAAGAACGAACCAATTACTACTGTATAAATAATGTACATCCGTAATGGTAAAACAATTTATAATTAACATTCCGAAATTCCAATGTTGTTCGCTACATGGCAAATAAGAATAATTATCATGTGATATAAAGATACAGGGTGTCCCACAAGGTACGCAGCGTCTAATATGTACAGATTCGGATAGAGCACGTCAATATGAGTATTTTGAATGGTAACAAGTGGGGTCCCCTAATATAGCGTGATAGTCTAATTACAGGATGAACATTATCATAGCTGCGAACTTTTAAGCTTTTTCCTACCACTAAAATTTTATAGTAAATTTTAACTTATTAAATCTCCGAAATCACGGGATTCAATAAGACAAAAATTTCTATAAATTTTTAGTGGTATCAAAAAAGCGTAAAAGTTGGCAGCTATGACGTTATTGACGAATCCGATGGTGGGTATTCCAAATGACGATGTGTACAACATGAAAGATTCCCCAGATGATCATGCAAATTTGTGGTAACCACTAAAAATTTATAGAAAGTTTTGCCTTATTGAATCCCGTGATTTCGGAGAATTAATAAGCTAAAATTTACTATAAAATTTTAGTGGTAGGCAAAAAGCTTTAAAGTTCGCAGCTATGATAATGTTATCCTGTATTAATCCTGTAATTAGACTATCACGCTATATTCGGGGACCCCAATTGTTACCATTCAAAATACTCATATTGACGTACTCTATCCGAATCTGTACATATTAGACGCTGCGTACCTTGTGGAACACCCTGTAGTTTCAAATTAAGATTTTTTTTTAAATATTTAAGTAATATCTACAAAAAAAAAATCGTGACGTCGTGAAATACACCTTTGAATATAAAACTTTCACGATGTCGTAAAATTTGTAAAGTATCCTTTTAACAAAATTGCTGCATTAGAAGATGATATCACCTCTAGTTCATCACGAATAGCGGAAGATTCCATGTATAATATTAAGGAAATTGCATTTATTAAAGTTTTTCACAATTGTGGTAATGTAGCATAATCAGTTACTGTATTTTGTTTTAGTCTATTAAATCAAATCATTTAAACATGGCAAAAACGATTTCACAAGTCTGTTAACATAATTCACTTCACACGAGAGAAAACATTATATGACACCATGTTATAATTTTAGATACACACATCGTCAAAAGAATATATGTATATTTAACACAGTATACGATAGTTGACTTTGGAAAGTCTTGAAATGACTTTTTTATAATGTGATTATACGGTGTGATAAGAAATTTGACAATAAAAGTGAATGAAGAAGTTATTATTTTCTAAATCAGTTTTTAGTTTTTATAATATATGCGCAGTTTATTAAATGCAGCGCAATTTCGTGCAATTGCATAGTTTCTATACTGATTACAAAAAATATAAATTGAATTAAATCATAAACGGTAGACATTCCAGCTTTACATTTTTCCATTACAAGAATGGGACAAAAACATTTTAAGAAAAATTTTATATTTAATACCATTAAAAATATTCACTTTTATAAATTAATAATAATTAAAAGGAAAAGCTAATTTATCCCTGGAATCAAGTATTTGCTGTTCAGGATACAATTCTGCTTTCAGAAGCAGTTTGCAAATAGTAAAAAAAAATAATAATCTATACTCGCTACCGATGCGTATATTGATATACCAAGGAAATTGTTTGAATTTGGTTAAGGTTATTAGAATAACTATTGATAAAAAAAAATTATATCCGAGCATCATTATTTTAATTGATTTAATCATTTAAATTGTTGAAAATATTCTTTTTCCCCCCCAAAAAAAATAAAATATGTTGTATGGCTTTCGTTTGGAAAAAGAGAGGACATGTGGAAGTTTCACATGCTAGAAATCGCAAACTATTTCTGTTATGTCGAAAATCACTCGTTAGCGGTTGCAATTGAAATTTGTTTAACAATTATTTAACAATCGAGAACGAAAATTTATGCGTGAAGATTAGATTATGAAACTCTTTAAAACATATCAACATAAATCTATTTAATACTTGGAAAGTTTTCCATAGAAATTTTTTTCACTCCTTGCATCCATAATATTTCAAATTTTAATTGCTTAAAAGACGTATAGCCAACAAAATGAAAAAGTATCCAAGCCGGGACTCGAACCTGGGTCATCGGTATAGCGCACTAGAATTCATTTCACCCAAGAAAAACCATTATATGACACCTTGTTCTAATTTTAGATTCTCACATCCTCAAAAGAATATATATATTTTTTAACAAAATACGCAATTACAGTATACGACAGTTGACTTTGAAAACTCTTGAAATGACTTTTTTATAATGTGATTGAATGAAGTGATAAACAGTTGCCAATAAAAGTGAATGAAGAAGTTATTATAAAAATATACTTGCGCTACACTTAATACCCGTTCGAGTCCCGGCTTGGATAGTTTTTCACTATGTTGGCTATACGCCTTTTAAGCAAATAAAATTTGAAATATTATGAATGCAGGGAGAAATTTTCTATCGAAAAATTTCCAAGTATTAAATAGATTTCTTCAATCATCGATGTTGGATTCTCTTTGGATTCATGTTTGCCCCAGAGTTGGTAGCTCACGGAAATATATTCCATCTTGTGCTGCGATTGTAGCCTTGCCAACATGTGATAGTGAAAAGTGCCAGGCTGGGTATCGTTCCAAGTGGTTCAGTTGGTAGAACGTCAGTGCTCTATACTGATGACCCGCGTTCGATTCCCGGCTTGGATACTTTTTGGCTATACGCCTTTTAAACAATTAAAATTTGAAATAAATACATATCAACATATTCAGAATACCGTAATAAAACTTCATAGAATAATATGTTGAAAGTTGGTGTCTAAGTAAACAATTTTAGAAAACACATAACACATTTGAAAACACAATTTTAGCAATTACCGTCATTAATTGAAAAAAATTCCGAATTCCTTTGTGCACCTTAGGATCTATAGATTTGTATATATGCTCCATAGTATTCTAAATTTACTTCAGTTATGAAAGGCATAGCACAATTGAAATTTTCCCTACAGCAAATTATATCAATAGAAGCAAATGTACTCGAGATCTTTTGTGCAACCCTGAATAGGATCTATAGCATTTATATACACCAAGTAATTTGAAATAAATGAGTTAAATTTAAAAACGCGTATAACAATTGAAAACGCAGGTCGGGCAATTAATATTGATAGACAGTACTGTAAACGAGTCCTTTTGTGTGCCCCAGTAAATGAACTATGACTAATATGTACACCTTAGTCTATAGTAAGCCTCGTGTAGTGCACATCAGTGATATATGTGAATTTCAATATGTTTCAAATAGCGTAACATTATTAAAGATTTTCCCCATAGACCACACTGTAACAGAATTATTTGAACTATGTACTTCATATTACACAAAAATATGTTACAACGCACCTTAAATAATGCATGTCAATTTCAATATGTTTGACATTCATATAGTCTAACATCATTAAAATACACTGAAAATGGTTATCCCCCATAAACCGTAACGGAATTATTTTGAGTGTCTCTGTAAATGAACTATAAATGCTACATACCTCATTTTCAACACCGATCAAGCCATAGTAAACTTTAATAACATGTATCAATTGCATGACAATCCGAGTATATTTACGGGAGTTAGAGTACGGAGAGACGGCAGACAGATATATGGTAGACAAACAACCCGAATCCATAAACACTTTTCAAATATGTTAGAATGTGTTAAAAACTCGGAATTTCATGAAAACGCGTTTAAAGTTTTGGATAGTGATATTTTGTAAGAGAAAGAATGAATGACCTACTTAACCCTTTGAGGGGCGGTGGTATATATTATATACCACCTAATTTTAATCCGATTCGAACCAGAAACTTTTAATTAAATTTTACTTTTTTATCTTTGACGGGAAAAGTTGAAAAATAGCTTTTCCTTATTTTGAACTGAATTCTGTCGTAAATACCGGTGTGAATTCAACGTTACAGGAACACAATTGCTTACCCTTTCAAAGGGTTAAAGGGTACAGTGATTTATAAATAATTTAAACTAAAAGCCTGCAGTTTATAAAGTACAATTTATTAGTGTGAGTCCTTAATATTCAATTCAGTATTTTTTTTCCTTCAAAATTTTTAAATGGTAACCTTAACAAAATACGACAGTTCCACCATAATTTTTTAATAGAGTTTTTTGCATTTTTAACATCAGAACAATAACACAAAATCTGCGACTAAATAGGGAAATTTCTACTTCCGAGAATTAAATATTAAATAGAAAATTTCTAATCAGCAGTAGTGGTGGCAGAGTCTTCAAACATTGGAACGGTCTTCAAACATTTTGAAGATACAGAAATATTTGATAATGCGTTTTCTTAAATTATTCTTGTACGCTTTCTTAAATTTCTTATTTGAAATAAATTTTAATCATTCATTTTTCTCTTTCAAAAATTAATGAATCGTTTAGATAGTCATGATATTGAGGATATCAAAACTGTGTCTGCCTAAGACCAAACATAAACTTAAACAAAATAGACTCCTGTATGAAAATTATTTTTGACAGAATAATCTTAAGGCAGTTTTCAAAGTCCATACAGAATTCCCTCGCCCCAATATATATTGAAGGAGAAGTTCGTGCAACGCAAAAAGTCTCAGAAGTTAAAAGTTATTGAAAAAGGATGAAATAAATTCTCTTAACATTTACATTTATTTTAGATTATATTTTTGTTGACATTTTTGAGCTTATTCACTCTACGTGTTTTATCGTTTACATTTTTATATAGGACTAAAAGTCATAAAAGCAGAGTTCAGAGTTTTTCATTTTGTCATTCTGACGTCAGTGGAAATTACATATGTTGCAAGGTTTCTGCGTAAGAATGTAATCGGGGTAATAATGTTTTTACTTCCTGCTGTAATTATTGTTCCAATGTCGTTAACATATTTCATATAATAATAGTTCATCAATTTAGAAAAGCTTGTGATCATTTACATGAAGTTGAGTGGCCATAAATCTTATTTTGTAATCCACTATGCGTTGAAAGAATTGTTGATTATTTGACGCTACATCTTCTCTTTATAGACGGTCAAGGTCTTTTTATTTTTCCCCATTGCAAGAGGAAATGAAAAGTAGGTTTTTTTCTATTTAATTTCTCGGATGAGGTTAATATTTACAATATATATATATATATATATATAATTTAAATAAACTTTAAAAAGAATAAAATAAAAACAACATGGGACATCAATTGTGGTAAATAGCAAAAGTAGAGTAATTCACTTTTTTACATTTTATGGTTTTTATTACACAATTCGAAGCATATTTGAAGAGGAAAACCCGACTATCCAACATTATACTTTTATTATTCTGGATAGTTCTTTTTCGTTCTTTAAATATGCGTAATTTAATTATGTTATAAAACAAAATAAAATAAAATTGAGGGTTACTCTCTTATTTTTTCTGTTGACCTACGAGAGGGTGCATTGCGTGTGTTGGAACTTTACAATTTACTGGGAAAACCAAAGAATATCTCAACCCAGCATACCACTACACCAATGTTGTTATTCTGATCTCCGAATCCTTTTTTTTTTAAATATAAGGGCAGACATTTTGTGATTACATAAAGATTCTTCTTTCCGAATTTCCGATGTGAACTCGGAATTTCTAAATGTTAAAGGAGACCAAACTGTCGACCCTGCACTAAAAATCAGAATTTATAACACGGTTTTGCAAATGTTAAATTTAATTCGCAAGCATAAAGTTAAATAAAATTCAGCGAATTGCCCTATGAAATTATTTTTTTTTAACCTTCCTACCCTGAATGGGTCTAATCGACCCATTTCTATTTTTTATTTCATGATAGCTCCCTCGGGTTTTAAATAAATGCTCTTATATTTTAAGTATTCCTCAAACAGATAAATATCTTCGGTTTATAATTTTTTCAGACTTCAGGAATTATTTTTTTTAGCCAAAATAAAAAAAGTCACATATTACCTGAATGGGTCTAATCGATCCATACCACTAATCGCGTATAAATGCATGGAAAACAATTAAATAGTATGTATTTCGAATAATGATCGATAGATGGCGCTACCATACTGAAATACTCAAGTAATGTTTTTCTTGTTTGGAGTATTTAGCCATTTTTTATGCAATATGGCACGTAATAAGCGCGGTCTTACTGATGATGAAATCAGAAAGCTTTGACAAGAGCTCCCTAGTGATGAATCTGATAAAAGGAGTGATAATGATTTGATTGAAACAGATGAATCTGATCATTTATCCATCGAAGAGGTTGATGAAAAAACAGATGTTTCCGATACAGAAGGTGAAACGGCGGAGTCTCTATCCTCCTTTATTAGTCGCAACAAAACTGAATGGTGTAAATCCCCTCCACCTACATAAAAAAACGGTATGTACTAGTACATAATTTATATTTATTATATTCGATATTTATTTTATATAAATTGTTCATATTCAGGGGTTTTGCAAGCTTTGGAACCCTCCCCCCCGCCTTCCACCATCATGGAAAAAAATTATCTTCGAGGAAATTTATAGAGATTTGTTCGGAATTTATATGCTAGGAAAAGAAATAAATGCCCTTTAGAGGAATCGTAGTCCCCCCCCCTTCCCCCTGTCATGCAGACTTTATCATTACTCCTGTTCTTATATATTTTACATTCATTTGTATTTTCTGACTTCTATTATTATTTTACAGACAACATAACATTATGAATTTAACCCCTGGTCCTACACGTTTTGCAATTCAGAGGATAACTGAACACCCTGTGTCAGCAATGAAGCTTTTCTTTACAGATGACATGTTCAAATTAATTCTAGAAGAAACTAACAGAGAATTGAAGAGAGTATGCTCAGAAAAGAATAAAAAATACACATTGGTTTCTGTTGAGGAATTTGAAGCTTACATTGGTAAAAAAATTAAACTTCTATTACAATAATTTATAGATAAATTGAAAAAAATGAAAATGATTCCGCGGTTTGAAATTTAACCATTTTTTTTTTCATTTTGAAGTAATTTTTATAATATTATTTTTACAGGTTTGCTAATTTCGTTGCTGGTGTATATAAATCAGCAGGAGAGTCTCTCAAACAGTTATGGAGCGAAGAAGATGGCCGCGACATTTTTCGTGCAACTATGTCTTTGCAACGTTTTGAAATTATTAGAGAGTTTCTTAGGTTTGACAACAAAGAAAGTAGATCAAATCGGCGTCGTTTAGATAAGCTAGCTGCAATAAGATCATTATTTGATATGTTTGTTACTCAGTTGCCAAAGATGTTCATTCCTTACGAAAATGTTACAATTGATGGACAGCTTGTGCCTTTCCGTGGTAAATGCCCATTTAGGCAATATATACCGTCAAAGCCAAGAGGGAAATATGGAATTAAAATGTGGTTGATGTCTGATGTCAAAACATCTTATGTTTGCGCTGCTGAGATCTATACTGGAAAGCCTTCAGATGGTGAGCGAGAAAAATACCAAGGTAGAAATGTTGTGTTGCGCCTGGTAAATTCGATTGAGGGTACCGCTCGAAATATTACGGTTGATAATTTTTTCACGGATTCTTGCTAAAGAATTATTGAAGATAAAATTAACTATTATTGGTACTCTCAGGAAAAATAAGCCATCTATTCCTTCTGAATTTCAGTCATCACGTGAGCGAGAAACTTTTTCCTCATTATTCGGTTTTCAACCAGATATGACACTTGTTTCATATGTGTCGAAAAAAAAACAAATCGGTAATCCTCCTTTCAACTATGCATCACGAGGCCAAAGTTTCAGTTAAGAAAGAAAAGAAACCAGATATAATTTTATGTTATAATGAAACTAAAGGTGGAGTAGATACTACTGATAAGTTAGCTGCTGCGTATACATGCAAAAGGGGCACTAGGCGATGGCCTGTGTGTTTATTCTACAATTTAATTGACCTGGCTTCAATAAATGCATACGTTGTTTTTATGCATGTAAATTCTTCTTACAATCAAAACAAACTATACAAAAGGCGCCTTTTTCTAAAGGAACTTGGCAAACAGCTGACCGAACCTCACAGAAATATTAGGATGAAACAAAATATCCGAGTAACCATAAAGAATAAATTGGCAACAGGTGAAAAAAAAAGAAAGTATTAGTTCAAATAAACGTGGAAGGTGCAAAGAATGTGGTCCAAAGAGAGATCGAAAAACGTAGACGAGATGTACTTCATGCTTATCATTTCTTTGCCAGGAGAATCTAAATGTGTACTGTAAATCTTGTTTATCATAAAAATGTTTCAAGAACAATGGAAATAAAGCAAATTTGCACTATTTTTTTATTATTATTTTCCAAGTTATTGCTTATACAAACAAGCCATTGGAAGTAAGAGGGGAAGGGGGGCGGAGTAAAAAATGGGGGGGGGGGTTGAGAATTATAAATTTTGTTGTCTCTAATAGTGAATACAAAAATAATATATGAAATAAAGCTAGATAAAAATACTTGTTTTGAGCTAGAATAAATATACACTAAACTGGGTCTAATCGACCCATTCAGGTAAAACGTAACTTTTTTTCAACAGGGTAGGAAGGTTAAATATACCTAGCTGCAATTAATTTCTAATTTCAGATTCATTAAAAAGGACTATTATTTAGTTCTTTGGCAAATGTTGTCATTTATATGCTCCTATATGCTACAATTTGTTCGTAACTCCTTTGTCAAATGTTTGAATGGCATTCTCACTGATAGTATTTCATAAATTTCCAGGTTTTTCCTATGAGGTTATTCTCTCTTATAATCTATAAAAAATGTATTGTAATATACACAAGGTTCGCACACGCCTTGGATTTTCCAAGGAGTCAGGCACCACTATTAATGTTAAGAAAATTTCTATTTAATTTTTAAAACACAGAATTTGTAACCAGCTCATTTATTCGCAGAATTTGCAATCTTTTTCTGCAGTTAAATAAGACGGAAAAAACTGTTTAAAATTTGTGGTAGAGCTGTGCGAACCTTATATACAACACTTGAAATCTAATAAAGAAATATAAAAGGTTCTTTTTTTATATAGAATATACTTCCGGATAAGATTTGTACTGATAATTCAAGTTAAGTTACAAAAACATGATTAATTTAAACATTTCTCGTGAAAATGTATTTCAGAATTTTTATTTTTTAGCAATGGAATTTTAAATTGTTAACCCTTCTTTGCATGAGTTTTTCTTTTACAATTGTGTTTTTTTATACATATATTAAATATTAGACAACAGAAATTTTAAGATAGATTTTTAACTTTGTTCAGTAACATAGTTCACGGGAAATTTACTGGAATAATATTTCTATATAAATAAAGTGGTGGCGAAGAAGTTGATTTATTTAATAAAAGTTAAATAAAAAGTGATGGAAATTTACATCACTATGCAATTAAGGGTTAAACATTCTTTTAATTCTTTATATCCTGAATTAATTTTCCAGCTACTTTTTAGATGCTCAGAATCCTCGATTATTCCCACCAGTTATTATTTTTTTGTAAAGTTTTCCTTATCTAATCATAGCATTTTTGCGATTCAATTAGGTGAAAATTTCTCATTTGAAAAACCGGTTTAAAAATTCTGTGAAAGACGCTCATCGTGAAGGGGTTAAAGTGGTACTTATAAGTACCGTCAGGATAAAAGGTTAAAGTATCCTGTTAAAGTATTTTTCCATTATTTTGTCTTGAATTCCTCTTCTCTGACATATGAAATAATAGGTTTAGGCTCCAGCCTGTCACAAAACATATTTTTCTTCGAGAAAAAAATCCTGTACGTTCTTAGAATCTGACAAGATATGATAAATTATTGAATTGTGACAATAAATCCTTTAAATATGTTTTACGGAGAGTAGTTTTTATAAAAACATTAAAAATGAATTACTAAATGTTTAGTGATGCTCTTTGTTACAAATGTTCAAGAAATATTTAATGGAGAGATACTAAATTTGGAATATGCTTCAAACATATGTAATCGACAGTTTTTTATTACAATAGAGAAAGATTAATTTTCATTTTTACATTAGTAAGTATTTCTATATATAGATAAAATTTCATGACAATATCAACAAAATAAAATCATAAAGATTTTTCAAAGAATTAAAACGTTACTTTTATTTCTTTTTTGTACAGGGTGATGAGCTAATTTAATAATTGTGTTCTTTTTCACTCTACGTAACTGATATACGCTGAAAAAGCAAGATTTATTGTCTGAGTGCAACGAAGACTCATACACAGCGCAGTATTACTTTGCCTCATATATAGCTACGATGGATATTAAAACCTTTCGTCAAGCATAACTCAAAAAATATTTAACGGATTTCGATCAAATTTTTACAGCAGGTACCTATAAAGGTGATAACGTCGTCTATTTATTACCAAGAATAAGTGTCAAACCGTTTGGAAGTTATATTAAAAAAATAGATAAAAAAGCACAATTAAAGTACATACGTCACTAAATTTTGTGCGTACGTCATTTTCACCGGCGGGAGATTTTCGTAGACAATCGGAATTGAAAAGTTCATGGAATACATGGAGCAAAAAAATATGCAAGCACTAATATTCAGCACAATAAAATATATTTTAATTTAATAAAAATGGAAAGTTAATCTGGAATTTTTTCTGTTTGAAAAGTATTAGAGATTAGTAAGAGTAGTATTAGTATTAGAGATTTGGCGTAAATCACACCATTAGCAGCTTTTTTATTTCGCGTGTGTATGTTAGGAACAATTCTTTGATGTTTAAATAAAAGGTTTCGATTTGTGGCATTATTTCTTATTTTCTTTTCCTTTTTAGTATTTTAAATGGAATTAGTGAAAGGCGTGTATTTTAAATTAAATGAGTGAAAGACGTGTATTTTTAATGTATGTATTTCAAATGAAATCAGTGAAAGATTTATATTTAAATGAAATGAATGCAATATGAAGATGTTATGAGAAAAATATTTGGCGATTTATCAACTGCGCCAAGTTAACATAAAAGTACCAATACATATGTGGGTACTGCTCTATTATCCCGTCGACCACTTTTCATAACAAAAAACTATCGCCAAATAAACGGGAGAACGTTGTCATTGAAATATAAAAATACATAAATAAATAAAATATAAGAATTTAAGGACACAATTGTTATTTTAATGAATGAAATAACTAATAAATCAGTAAAACATAATGAGAAATACACGCAAATGTCGCGTTAAAAACCACTTGATGACGTAACAAACACGTATAATGCTTCTGATATCAAGTAAATGGGACTGCATTTTTGGCGTTTAATCTAACAGTTTGGCGATAGTTTTTTGTTATGAAAAGTGGTCGACGGGACAATAGAGCAGTACGTCTATGTGAAATGAAACAAGGCACAGATGTCATATACGCACCACGTTGGCGCAATTTTTCCCTCCACCAGCTTGGGGAAAACTTTATATTTGAATATTAGTTACAAATAGTGTGACAAATAGTACACGTGATTTTTTATTTCAATATAAAAATAAAATAACGTAATAAATGAAACAGCTTCTGTTATTTTAAAAAATGAAATAAAAATAAATAAATAATAGTTTGATATAAATAAAGGCGCGGATGTCATATACGCACCACATTGGCGCGATTGCAACAAAATGGCAATTTTATGCCTCACATGGTAACCCGGTTATTTTGTTTCAATTGTTGTTTATTAACTTTTATTTTTTTATTTTAATTCTATAAATTGTTTTTATTATATATATCAATATTTATTTATATCAAACTATCATTTATTTATTTTTATTTCCCATTTTTGAATAATAGGAGCTATTTCATTTATTACGTTATTTTATTTTTATATTGAAATAAAAAATTACATGCTATTATTGTATGGTATTTGTTACTAATATTCAAAAACAAAGTTTTCGCCAAATTGGCGAGGGAAAAATCGCGCCAATCTGGTGCGTATATGATATCTGTGCCTAAATTAACATTGATATACATATAAAAATAATCTATAGAATTAAAATAAAAAATAAAAGTAAACAAACACAACAAACAGTTTTCGCCAAAGGGGCGGGGAAAAATCGCGCCAACGTGGTGAGTATATGGCATCTGTGCCGGGATTTTTACCCTTTTATCTGTGCTTCCGGAAACATAAAAAAATTAAAAAATTCTTACATCAGGTGTATAATGTTTTGCATTTTTATACGGACCACTTCTCCATTTTAAGATTTTAAATGCTATTTATATCAGATATTTCTTTCTTGAGATTCCCACAAGTTTTTTCCGGTAATTTTTTTAGTTCGCTTATTAATTGTTTACAATTTGCCCCCCTGGCAATAACAATTATTTATCACAAAAAATGGGTACTTCTCTATTATCCCGTCGACCACTTTTCATAACAAAAAACTATCGCCAAACTGTAACGCTAAATAAACGGGAGAACGTTGCCATTGAAATATCAAAATAAATAAAATATAAGAATTTAAGGACACAATTGTTACTTTAATGAATGAAATAACTAATAAATCAGTAAAACCTAATGAAAAATACACACAAATGTCGAATTAAAAACCACTTGATGGCATAACAAATACGTATAATGCTTCTGGCATCAAGTAAATGGGACTGTATTTTTGGCGTTTAATCTTAGTTTGGCGATAGTTTGTTGTTATGAAAAGTGGTCGACGGGATAATAGAGAAGTACCCAAAAATGGCTTAGTTTTGTTAAATTTGTTTGTTATGTATTTTGATTTCTTATTAAAATATCGAAAATGGCAATAAAATTTTATTTTAGCACCGTACTTAATTTTTTAAAATGGCTCAAAAACATTTTTTAATAAACGTATATTTGTAAATATTTTAAAAAACATGTTTTTCCGCTCTCTAGAAAAAATTGTAAGATTCTAAAACTGCCTTTGGCACCAACCAGTACATGATACGGAACTTTTCCCTATTCAGATACACAGAAGAGGTTGGTCACAAACAAGAGTAATGCTAGCAACAATATTGTTTCAACTCTATAAGAGTTAGAAACAATAATGATATTAAATTCCCCGATTAGCTTAAGGCCCGATTACGGAACTTTCTCCTAGAAAAAAAAACTGTAGAAGTCTTTTACATTTGTTTCGAATGGAGCTCGATCAACAAAGTATTAATTGATAATACAAACAACACTAATATTAACATGGGGGCAAAAGTTTGAATTTAAGTCTATATATTTGGAACCCTCCCCCCCCCGCAACCACCCACCAAAAAAAGAAACGAAAGTTACAGAAATGAATTTAAAATGGCGTGAAGCCACCCTTTCTGACATAAGAAATTGGCTGCGAACCCGATTACGAAACTTTCACTTAACTTAATAACATGTATCTAATAGCCCTGAGGACAATTCCCCTTCCCAGTTATACGGACCTTGGGGCTTTTTTAAAAAGCTTGACGCAGTTCGGGTTGAAGAAGATGAGATTTACTGTCAAATGACATAAACTACTATGAAAATAAAACTGGTGAATTATTATGCTGGTTTATGTATGTATTTAAAAAAATTGCATCTGATTACACTCTTTAGATAAATTACTCCTGTTTGCATTTAATAACAGATAAACGGCTTCCGTTTACTAAATTGTTTAAATATTGGGAAGAGTTGGCGAGAGATAAGATAGACGTGTAAACAAACGGGTAGAGAGACGGATAGCGACAGAGATAAGCTAACGGGTAGCGAAACGAATAGACAGACGGGTAGCGAGGCAGGTGCAAAAAAGGGTTGACAGAGGGGTAGTGAGATGGGTAGGGAGACGGGTAGCGTGGTGGATAGAGAGACGAGTACAGAGACGACTTGACAGACGGGTAGAGAGAGGGGTATATAGACAGACAGACGTGTTGATAGACGAGTAGTGTAACGGGAAGCGAGACAGGTAGAGACACGATTAAAGAGTCGGGTAGAAAGACAGACGGATACTGAGACGGGTATACAGAAGAGTAGAGAGACAGTAGACAGATGAGTTCGGAGAGAGACACAGGTAAGACATACGAGTAGTTAGACTGGTAGATACGTTTGCAGCAAAGCATGTTATCAATGTAGTTTGAAGTATACGAGTTTCTATAAATAGTTATACAAATAAACAAAGGAAATTTTTTTAATTCAAATATTAAATATTTGATTTAATATTTCAATATTTAATATTTTATTTTTTAATATTTTATTTAGATATTTGTCACAAAGAAAATGTTGTAAAAATTAAATTAAATTTGCGTTAAACTACGCTTGCTAAAATACGCTATTGGCTGCAAATATGATTATGTGACTTTAAAAATATCGTTTTAAAAGATCCGGCGGTTTTTTTTAAAGTTTTGAGCAATTCCCGCTTAAGAAAATGAGATTATTTGCCAAATGTTATAAAAAAAATGCATATGAAAACATAACAGTATATGAATTTATATATGATATTTTGTAATTATATCATTTAATTTGCTATTTTTCATATGTTGTATCTTTATCTATCCCTTGTCTATCATATGCTGTATATTCACTTAGATTCTTGTTGATATCTTCTTTATATCGTAATTGTTAACTTTATGTTCTCAGCAATATCACTCAGACTAATCCCTTTGAGGGAAGTCCTAGTACTTCTTAAACTTTTGAATACCTCTATTTTGACTACCCTATTACCCTAATTTATTATTCATCTTTTACAATTGCAAATTCCTCTGATTAAATAAAGCAAATATCAGTTCAGAAATTGTGGTAGAACGTCTGAAAATAAAAGCTTGCAGGAAATTCCACACTGATATCAAACGGATTTTATATTCTAAATATGTTCTTATATCTGTATATTTAATAAAGAGCAACTAATATATACCTGTGTATACATACATTTTATTTCTTATGAAAACTATCAACTTTATTTATCAGAGAAATAAATATTACAACCAAACAGTAATATGAAACATAATAACTAATGTATGCATAGCAGGTAATGTATGCATAGCAGGTTGTATGCAATACAACCTAAAATAAATATGAAGAATGCGAGTTTTCATATAATTACCTTTGTGGTTTTGGTAAATTTTTATTCGGCTTCTGCTATGTAGTGTTAGTATAAAGAACTTGTGTTTTACGGAAATAAATTCTTATCTGGTTTTCTTATGTTATAATTGATATATTTCCGTGTTTTTGTTTATCGGATACGTGTAATCAGAAGCAACTTTTTTAATATATACAAGAACAAACATAACAGTTCATCAATTTTGTTTTTCAGTTTTGTTTATATATTTTGTTTAGTATCTCATTTTTTAAATCCCGATCTGTGTCAACTATATTTTAAAAAGCTTCAAAATAACTCTAAAAGGAATATTGTGCACATACTTTAACACACTATAAACACTTACTAAATCATTATGAGCACTTAATAAAAACTTACGTGTACGCACGTATACTTAATAAAAACTAATTACATACATATGTACATTTTTAACAAGTTCTTATGAAGAACTACATCGTTAATAAACACAGAAATAACTGTTACACCAAAACTATTACCTGAAGCAAAATAATTAATATAGGCAAACCAGGTATAATTTTAATCATGCATTACAACATAAAAAAAACAGCAAAATGCCAAACTTGAGATAATCACTTTATATTGCTCTGACTCATTTGTATTCGGTCTCTTCTATTTAGTGATTTAGACAAAAGTATTTGTGTTTTAGTGATATAAATCCATGTCTTGTTTTCTTGAATATAATTTTTTTAATTTCCCGTGTGAAAAATGTGGTTTCAATCAAAGTGGCTAGTTGTTCAGTTTTTGTGTAGGTAACAAAAAACAATCTTAGTTAGAAGGGTCAGCCACACCCATTGCATTTTAAACAGAATTACTTTCGGTTACCTTAAAATTTAAATTATAATGCCTTATTAATAAAAAATGCAAGTTAATTGTTTACAGTGGATGAATGTATCATTTTAATATATAACATAAAATAAATATCATCTAGTAAACCGAATGTAGCTCGATAAGTTTTTCAACATTCATACTGTATTTGATTATAGACAAAATTATATGACTTATTTGTACATAATTCATACTCTTTTTGAGTAAAGAAAAATGTGTCTTATTAATTTCTACACAAAAGTATCATTTCCGGTTTCTAAACGTTATCATAACTAATGTTGTCAATTCATTTTTCACTTTTATTTAATATATATTATACTGTAGCCATTTTCTACATGTTATCGAAATAACAGTTATGATTTTTTGTTAATTTTTTTTGCTGTTGTAAAATACCAAATTAGATTATTGTCGATGTGTACAACACTTTTTCTTGCAACATTATTATTTGACGAGGATTTTCTATATATAGAAATATTTACTATTTAACCCATTCGGGACCATGGTCGCATATATGCAACCTCAAAAAGAGCATACAGAATTTGTTTTAGGCACCAGTAAAAATTAAAAGTAATATTTGCTTTCTCTAATTAGATCATTTTTGTGATAGTTTAAGTAAAGGTAGCTTTTTTTTAAAAAGTGGTGCCAACCAAATAAAATTTGTGTAAAAGATGCCGGTCCCGAATGGGGTTAAGCTCTTAATCCTTAAAATAGTGACGTAGGACAAATAGAGGAATCTACGACAGTTTACACAAAACAACGCAGATTGATTCAAACAGCGGCACTGCAGTCAGTTTTTTTTTTTTTAAGTTCTGTAGATGCTATTATCGAAAGACGCGAATCTGCTCTCAATTTTTTATATGTTAATTTACATTACATTAAATTACATTTACATATATAAGACGTACTTTAATGGAATTTGTTTTACATTAAAGAAGGGGAATGGCGTGAAAATGCCAAAAGAATAAAGCCTTGTCAAACTGCTCTTTACAGTGCAAGAAAATGCTGATTAGAGAAAACTGTACGGCCTATGAAGTCTTCTCTTTTGTTACTCTCAACTATAATTCATAGCATCCCATATAATAACTGCTTGTAAATCAAGCCACAAAGAAAGAAAGTCGTCAATTTGTGTAATTCCGATAAATGTGTAGAACCTATCACATATCCACTATTTTACCCAAAGGGTTCAGTTGGCCGAAAAATGTGGGAAAAGACACACTAAATTTTAATCGCCAAATTTCCCTGAAAATATAACGGAAATTTACTTTTGACTGGAATTTATGACTTCTTTCAATTTATGTTTATTGAAAAAATAAGCCAAGGGGATTGGCAGACAATTTTTCTTAATTGATAAGATGTTAGTGTTTTTGCTCAAAGTAATAAATGCTGTATTATACCAGTAGACGAGCAGTCCAATTAAAAAATATATATATATATAATATATTTACAAAACGTATGGAAATCGGGATTGTTTCGTTTAACAAGCTTTTGCATTTAACGGGCAATTAATATATCATTGGCATTGTTTTAAATTTTTTTTTCAGAATTACGATTATTGATTTAATCTCATTCTTTTTATTATTGTTGTTCAATATTTCTCTATCCCTTTCCTATCTTTTTAAAATTACTGTAAAACCAAAAAAAAGCCAAATTCCATTTTTGTACCAAATATTACCAACATACATATTTTCAATTCAGATTTTAATCAACACTTAAACATAAAAATTATTTCGTTTCTACCTTATAAGAACATCTGGAACATTCACTACAAAAAGCATACTATAGAAGCTCTCCTTGCTAAAAAATTGAAAATAAAATTGAATCAACATAGTTTTCAGAATAAGCATCTTATCTATTTCTTTATTTATATGAAAACAGCATTTTCCTTCAATTTATATTTATTTGATATCAATACTACGAGTTTATTTAAAATTTATAAAAGTTATCTATAAATATTATTTATTGTATATTTTCCAATAAATTAACACAAAAATATTTCATAAAATCCCATACATTAAAACATTTTTATCTACGTATCGAAAAATTAAAAAAAACATCCGCAAATTTCTCTCAAAGCATGACAAGTTACTCTATCATGAAATACATTAACTGTAACTTCTCTATTAAATTCCCATTGCTGTATCTGATATGTAAATGAGTGAAAATGTCTGATTAACATTTTCTGTAAAGTATATAAAAATACATAGATGAAAAGAACGGTTTATGTGATGTTTAACAGAAAAAAGCAGAGGTTGCATGAGAAGTTGTTCCGGTTTAAAAGTTTTTAGAAAGGTTTTTTCCTTTGAATTTCTTCAAAGGTTTTCGTTTTTATATCGTTTTTGTATTTGAAATCAACGAAATGTTCATTACATTTTCTTGAGAGTTATTCTACTCGTATATTTCAGCAAATCATTAAACACATACTTCTTAAAAGAAAAAAAAAGATTTGGCAAGAAAATCTCTTTGAAGATCATTTTAAAACTGTCAAATTCCATTTGCATATGCATTTTGTAACTGTTTACGGATATATGGGTAAGAAATTTGTATTTGAAAAGAGAAAGTAATAAAAATATTCTAAAAATATTATTTTTATGTTTAGCTATGTAACGTAGCTAAATTAATGAATAATAATTTCATAAAATTACATATATTAAACATATTTAAATACTTTTACTGAAATAAAATCTTTCTGCATAATTTTATTGACGCATAACAAGTTATTCTATCATAAAAGGCATTAAAATCAAGAACAGGAAATACTCTATTATACTTCATTGCTGCATCTGATGTTCAAATCAGTGCTCATACAAATCAATCAGTGCTATACATCAAGCTCATACAAATACTACAAAGCAAGTAAAAAATACTTTTAGATGAACAAAATTGTTAATGATTAATAGGAAGATACAGAACCGCACATAAGTTTAGACGCAGAGAAAATTCTTAAATATAATCAAATGTTTTTGCTTAATTTCAACGATATTTTAGGTAAATATTCTTAATACAAATAGCAAATTATACGACGTGAAATATTTAGAAAAACTTTGAAACAAATATTTATTACAACGAAATACTGTTTTTCTCTTGCCACAAAATACAGTCACATTGGTGAGATTTGTAAAACAAGTGGATAAGTGTGATCGAAGATCGCTCAAAGGGTTTCGTTTAATATTCCTTTCAAAACACTTTATCATTTTTTAATAAATCCAAATAAATTTCATTTAGCAGAAAAAAAAAGTTTTTTGTTTTTTATAAAGTAAAAATTTACCGGTCTATTTTTTCGCTTTTTCGAGTATCTAAACCAGCCCGATAGCGGGCGAAGCCGGCTATTATATTCTGTCATTATAATATCTGTCACGCGGACTAAATGCGATATAAAAAATAATTTCAAAATTAAACATGTTGTACACCTTCAAAATGTTAAAATATGCGAATATTTCCATAATCGGATTTTTATCATGATTCAATATGTTTCGCAAACTCATATATTTACTTCTATTACTCATATTGATACTCGCTTTGTATTATTCTCAAACATTTGAAAAATTCGTTAAACTTCCAATATGACGTCAGATTTTCTTTTTAATTCTCTAATGACGTGATATTAATCTGCTTTGTGTACATACACATACTCATACTCCTTGTATTATTGAGAAATCTTTGAAAATTTCCGTTTAATTACCACTATGATATCAACCATTTTTATTTCATATTAATGTTTTTTTTCAATTGGTGATTTATTTCATTTTTATTTTTCACGTGGAAATCGTCTGATAGAAAATTAATTATTGTAGAAAGAATTTCATCGTGGATTTTTAATTTTTGGCATATAACGAAAAATGTTTAAATTTAATAGGTAAAGGCTGTTAGAATTTGGTTTTTTATCTCTATTCATTAAGATAATACGAATTTTTCAAATTTTAATATTTTGAGCTCTTTATAGCTGGCATTCAGCTATATACACAAAGTTTCGACTCTGTAAGTTACATAGTTTCTGAGAATAGCTCTGTGACAGACAGACAACGGAGCGAGAGTAATAGGGTTTCGTGAGATGAACGAAACCCTAAAAATAAGATCTGGAGGGCATTTTCTAAAAAAAGATTTTTATTCCTCGAAGTAGTTTCGAACGCTTAGGAGAATATCGAAGGTAACACGGTAAATGAATGATGAGATTATGAAGATTCGGAGAAAGAAAGTTAAGGGTAAATAATTTTTGTATATATTTCTTCTATTAAACATTTCGAAGCGAGGTATTTATCGAGTACTATCCTGTAGTGATAAATATCAATTGAAATCACAATCTGGGAGACCTCGAGCAACCAATATGCGGGTGATAGATAAATACGAAGACTAACATAAAATAAGGAAAAAAAAACATTCTATAAATGAAATTAATATCTCGTTAACAACGGAATTTCAAAAGAAATAATTTCAGAAAGATTATATAATATGAACATTAAAAAAATTAAAAAAATAGGCTTCAAGTGATGCTTGAAATTACATATTGAACAAGCCTGGTTGAACTGGTCCGCCGAAAGATGTCATACACTGTACCATTGGTTCCAAGTTACGAAAAAAATAGAACTTATATGGTCAACATGGTTTTCACAATGATAAAACACGTGTTTGATTGGATGTAAAATAATAGTGTCGTCATTGATTATCAAAATTAATCGTTTTGTTTCATAGGAAAGTGCCAAATTTTATCTTTGCACCTAACCTTTTGTGCTATATATTTTTGTCATTTTAAGTTATTTCGCGGCAAAAACGTTACACATATGTTTTTATTTTTTATTTTGCATATTATATGCGTGCATAATTACTATTAATATAACAATGTTACTTCAGTCCTAATAGAAGTTTGTTAAATTTAACTTTTGTGCTGTACTGTAGGTAGCACAAAAAATATTTCTGTTCTCAAAGTCATTAGAAATCTTTTCTTTTTGTAACTTTAAATGTATTTAACTCGGATTTAATTTTTTATGTCATCTTTGCATTTTAAATCAATAGCATACTCATTATTTATGCGTGAGAGTTATTCTACTCTACTTATTTCAACTAGTTTTTAAAAAGTATTTGATTTTTTTTTTTTTTAAAGAGTTTTGAAAGAAAAGTTCTTTGAATATATTTTTAAAGCTATCAAACGATATTTGCATATGGAAGTTTCTAACTGTTTACGGATGCATTGGCATTGGTACTGTATTTACTAGTAAAAGTGTAGTTTTTTGATCAATCACTTACAAGGAACAAAAAAACTGAATAAGTTTTTTTTTTCCTCTTATGTATTTTTTAATTTAGATAAAAAAATAAATTCCCTTTTATGTTATTATTTATGAAAGAAATATATTATCGTTTTAGATTACTTAGGAAAATAGATTACGTTCAACGCGTTTTCTTCATAAAATATTAACTGTTTGGCATGTGGCAATTCTTTTAAAATCCTATTGCTGTATATCATATTCATTTAAATGGAAGTTCCGCCCGCTAATTCCCATTCAGCATCCACAGGCTCTAAAAATACACTAATTTTATCTGGTATAAAAATATTACCCGATTATAGAAGATTATAGAATATTATCACGGACAATGGAGATTTTCTGGAATCGGGTTCTCATTCATTTCGCTTTGACTGTGTGATTATTCGTTGCCCAAGGCCCCACCCATCGTTGTCGCGACAGCTGAAGGCTGTTTTCGGGATTGATTAAGAAAGATCAATTTAACATTTAAAAATCAGCTCGTACAAAATGATTTTAAAAAAAGGCGTCGGCTTCTGCACTTGTATAACGTTCAGAAGAAAAGTTTTCTTTTAGATGCGTTTACTCTCTTTTTTTTACATTCGCTCATAAATATTTATTTTAAATAAAAATACTGTTTTTGGAAACGCTATAAGGAAATGGTTTTAAACAACACGTTTTAAATATATCGTTTTAAATATGGCATAATTTTTACCATTTAATGTTTTTCGCTAGCAATACCTTTAACATTTTAATATTTCCTTTTTCTTAAAAAACAATTAATTTGTTAATCTAATTTTCAATTGAAAAGTGTTTTCTAAATATTATTATTTGGGCTTTTTAAAAATCTTATAACAGCAAGTAAAAATTTGTTATCAAACTATGTATTAAATTTGCCTTTAAATACTGAAATGTCAAATAAAAAATTAGAAAAAAAATCTTAAAAAAACGTTTGCTCACAATAACGTCACAAACTAGTCAAGCATGTGCCTGCAAAAGGTGGTTAAAGTGCTATGCATCATAATGAATCATACTTTTGCATACATTTGCATACTTATGTATTATGCTTTTTTAACTGAACTTTTTTCACCCATTTAAACAATCAATAGCTCTTAAAATAATTCTTCGGCTTAAAAGCTGTCTTCTTCAGCGTGTTTATCATATAGTTTTATAAAAAAAACTACTAGTTTTCATATTTTTACACGTAATATATATTTTTATTTTTATTATGAACCGAGAAAGTGAAAATGTCAATATAAATTAAATTACGGCAGCGGCGATGGCAGCAGCATTAGTTTTTTTTTTTTTTTTTTTTTTTTTTTAAATAGAGAGATGCCTTGTGATGTCCTTAATAACATATTTAAAGAAAATATTGTTATGTCATTGCTCATATTAAAAAATGTATACAAATATGCCAAAACAACCATTCCTTTTGAAAGAATTAAAACATACTTAAGTTTACAGATCATAACAATACAGAAATCGATACAGTTATGTAAAGTTTTTGCTTAAAAGTGCAAGTACAGATATTCAATTTAAAAATAATGTTTTGGTTACGTTAGTAGAACATAATTTTTTCTTACACCATTTTTGGGGTGAAAAAAAAAACTGGCTTTTGGACTATCATCTTTTAAAAGCAAAATTTTCTAAACAAATTATGTTTAATGGATGTCGAGAAAATGATTACGCGAAAAGTGTAAGTAAATGTGTTTTATATTTTTTCAGGTTACTTATACAGCTAACATAAATTAATGCAGAAAAATATCTTAAAATTCCATGTGATAAAACTCATTTAACTAAATTTTCGAAAAAAAAATTCTCTCTGCTCAATTTTATTGAAGCGTAACAAGTTTTTCTCCCATAAAATATGATAAACTCAAAAACAGCTACTACTCTATTAAATTCACATTGCAGTACCTTATATGCACATCAATGAAAACGGCTCATAAAACATTATTTCGAAGCATGCAAAAAATCTTTTAGAATGAATAAAGTCGTTTTTAATACTTAGCAAAAGGAGAAGATGCATCAGCAGTATTTCGTGTTTAAAAGTTTCCCGAAAACTTCTTTTCCCTGATCTTTTTCTTGGGTTTAGTTTTTTCTGTCATGCTTGCATTTGAAATCAACGAAACGTTTATTACTTATGCTTGAAGTTTTTTTTACCCGGATGTTTCTGCTAGTCTTTTGAAAAGTATTTGATATTACAAAAAGACTTTTGAAATGAAATTTCTTTGAACATTGTTTAAAGATGTCAAATGCGATTTACATATGAATTTTATAACAGTTTACGGATATTTTAGTAAGAAATTTTGTATTTGCTAAACAAACTTAAAGTCGTCGCTTGATCAAACGCTACCAAATCTCTCTCTCTCTCTTTATATATATACAGGGTGTTTCAAAAATGACCGGTATATTTGAAAATTCAATAAAAAGTAAACGGGCAGCGATAGAAATACACCGTTTATTGCAATATGCTTGGGACAACAGTAAATTTTCAAGCAGACAAACATTCGAAATTAGTTACAATTTTCAACAACAAATGGCGCTGCAGTCTGGAAAAATCTAAACCACGATATTTTCCACATATCCACAATGCGCAGCAATAATATGGCGTAGTCTCTGAACGAAATTACCAGAACCCTTTGTAAACGTGTCAGGCGGGATGGCTTCACATGCAGAAGAGATGTACTGCTTCAGTTGTTCAATTGTTTCTGGATTGTGGCGATACACCTGGTCTTTCAAGTGTCCCCACAAAAAGAAAGTCACAGGTGACATCATATTAATCTGCTTTCTGTATTTCCACACACTCATACTCCTTGTATTATTGAGAAAGTTTGAAAATTTCCGTTTTATTACCAATATGACGTCATATTAATCTTTTTTTCAATTGGTGAAACTTTTTATTTCATTTTCATTTTTCCCTTGGAAATCTTTCAATAGAAAATTAATTATTGTAGAATGAATGTTATTGTGGATTTTTAATTGTTGGCAACTGCTATACTAAAAGATGTTTAAATTTAATTGGAAAAGGCTGTTAGATTTTTGGTTTTTTATCTTTCTATATTAACACAATACGATTTTTTCAAAATTTTATGATTTTCAGCGTGACAGTAAGTATTCAGCTGTAAGTACACAGCGGTTATACAGTTTCTGATAACCGGCTCTGTGATGGACAGACAGAGAAGCTGGACGAATTGGGTTTCATGTGATGAACGAAACCCTAAAAGCAATACGCTCTATATTGAACATAATGAAACATTAACTAATTTATCAAAAAAAGTTTGAGGAAATCAACAATGAAAAACATTTATTGCTTGAAAAGGAGAGCGATTAATTGTACTCTGTGTAACTAACGATGACTTTAGAACAACAGAACGTTATTTAGAAGAAAATACTAAAAATAAACTACTCTGCATCCAACAGATCAGAAACCAAACAAAATCTGCATTCGATCACTCCCTTGTTATTCGATTCTGAATTAATTGTTGAAAGTGTAAAAGAACTCGGTTTTATTTGAACTGCCGTGCTCAAAAATCCAATAACTGGAAATACCATTCCTTGTATATGGTAAATGTTCTTTCTGCCTTGCAACATTTTCGAAGAAATCTATAAAATTAAGGAAATGAATTATGTATATTAACCCTTTGAGGAGCGGTGGGATATATTATATCTCACCTAATTTTAATCCGATTTGAACCAGAAACTTTTAATAAAATTTTACTTTTTTAACTTTGACGGGAAAAGTTGAAAAATTGCTTTTCCTTATTTTGAACTAAATTCTCTCGTAAATACCAGTGTCAATTCGACGTTACAGAACGCAATTGCTTGCCCCTGAAAGGGTTAAGTATTAAATATTTATGGCCCACACACAAATTAAACAATTTTAACGTTGTCAGGGATTCATCTATTGTAAATTTTCACAGAGAGATGTGCAAACGTGCAGATAATCATTTTTATAAAGATTTTCTAAAAATTGTATAATTGGTGTACATGCGCATATTGTGGTCAAATAGAACACTCCACTTACCAGACCTGCCCTAAAAACCATTCCCACGCTAAAACTGAACTTAGTATTATTTCTACTAAAATAATCAAACTGCTAAACACATCAAGGGAACATTAATGTTTGTTAAAGTCTTAAATGAGTTTATTCATACTTAAAAGCAGCAGGTAAATAAAATCTTTACTGGTGTTACCTCAAATCGAAATGAGGATGGTTTTCCAAAAACTAAAGAAAAGTTATTTGCTTGGACATAACATTTTCACTTATCTTAATTTTTACATTTTGTATTTCAAACCGAACACCCCAGATCCCTATTGTCCTCAGTCAGCCTTTGATAGACTAAATTTTTTCACAAAATCTCAGATTTGAAAAAAAAAATAAATAAATAAATAAAAATAAAGGATTCGCTGATTTTAACTTTAAAGATTAAAACTCTATAAAACATTTAAATGTATTTTTCTAAACATTATTTACACAGCAGTTACACGTAATAATAATATTCAAATCTAACTAAAAATAAACGTAGCTATTAAATTACGACGTAATTAGAATAATATTTTAGAATTCCATTCTTCCGTGTCACTATGAAAACATCTCCAAAGAGTAAAATATTGAACATACATTTAAAGAAAACTGTAGGTTATTTCATTTTCAATGACATGTAGAAAATGAGACAAAATTTTAACATTTAACTTTTTTATTACAATTATTGAACCTACATTTTAAAATAAGTTTAGTCTATTTCATTAACAATGATATGTAGAATATTCGATAAAATTGTAACATTTAACTGTTTGATTACAAATATTGAACGAAATTCTGTTTGTGGGATTTTTTTTTTTTTTTTTTTTTTTTTTTTTAAATTAAAAATCATTTTACTTTCTCAAATTTAAAAAAAGACAAAAAAATATTTACGGGTGCATAAATGATAAAAAAATACATAAGTCAACTTGTAAAAAATAGTTTTGAATGGATAATTACAGAAAGTGTAAAGATACAAAAACTTAAATAATTTTTCTGTAATTACATTAGAGAATTTTTATGTTTACATACCAAACATGGTCATTTGCTTAATTTTTACAAAATACTTTCCCCTTTTTCATTTCATATAAATTATATTATTTTAAGTACATTATTATTGCAAGGTTCATACGACTCCCGGAATTTTGCGATCGGGAAATTCTTCGGTACCAGTATTTTATTACAGAAAATCTCTTCTTAAAAGAAGGCAAAGTTTCGCGAGTTTAACCCCTTGAGGGGCACCGGTATATAATACATACCACTTTTTAATACATAACTTTGCCACCAGTATTTTTAAATAAAAATATTTAGTATTATTTTTTGAAGATTGAGAAGGTAAACATTCATTATTTAAATTTACTGGTGTCAGAACATCGCAAAATTTAGCATATTTAGACTACGTGCTTGCCCTTCAAGGTGTTAACCTAGATTTATTTTCTATAAAAAAAATACTGGTAAAACTTCTGGAAAATTCCTGATCCGTACGATCCTTGTATTATATTCAGCACAGCAAAATCATTCGGTAAAAAATATCATATAGCTACTTAAAAAAAAAAAAAAAAAAAAAAAAAAAAAACCTTAAAGTCATATTTCTGAAAGAAATATGTCTTTAAATTATTTAAAATATGTTTTTTAAGAGAATGTAAAAGTATTTGCAGAAAAACATTTATTTCTTTTGCCCTACAGACGTAAAACGTCTTATGCACAAAGCTTTTACATGTGATTCCTTGCATCCGTTACAAGTTAGAGAGAGAAGTTTAAACACTAAGATGCGATATCCTTCCTTGCGACTTAAAAAGCAAATTTTAAAACCTTAAAAAATATGGATGAATGTTTTTTTATAAACTTACCTTACGAATAACTACATATCAAAGCCTTAATAATAACTATTTTGTTGCTTTAAGATAAAAAAAAAAAAAGATAGAAAAGAATCGCCTTTGAGAAATAGCACACTTCCTCGATTTTATTTATTTTTTTTTAAACATTTTTATTTTCCATTTTAGAAAGTGGCTTCTTTTAGTTAAAAAAATTTGGGACTATTATTTATCATACACCTTCATGTTATATTTTCAACTTTAAATGTTTGAGACTGGCTGTGTGTTTATTACACACAATATATTTTTTAACAATATTTAAACATTCTTTAAGATTTTAAGAAAATGTTTTTTTATGAAAAGAGTGCATTTAACGTCGTCCAACTAACATTCCAACGCCTGGAGAATTTATTTTAAATACTCCAAACAGGTTACAATGTTCCATTTGAAACTAGTATGTTTTATTGTTTAATCATTCTACTTAAAATTTTCGCTGAATGCAAATTTTATTTTAAATACTCCAAATAGGCTGCAATGTTTCTTTGAAACTAATATATTTTATTGTTTAATCAGTAGACGTCAAATTGGAAGATTAAAGTGTTGATTTGCGCAAACTCAATTATTCCTTATAAATGACTTCTGGCTACGCATAAAGTTTCATCATCATTGTATCTATTTAAAAATATGATTTGATACATAGCCGTAACAAAGTATACAGGGTGTAACTGAAATGCTTCAACAAACTTTGAGGGATGATAGTACTCATGAAGACGAACAAAAAATGCAATGGAACATGGGGTCGCAAATGACGCTTAACCCCTTCAGGGGCAGTGGTGTGTTTATGAAAGCACTTAATTTTAATTCCAAAACGCCATAATGGCACCAGAATTTTGTTAAAATCTTTTCCATTTAATATGTATGTGAAATATAGCCTTTTTCTTATTTACAAACAAATTTTTTTATAAATTCCGTTGCCAGTCATTTATTTCAACATTTTAGTACTAAAAGTAGTTTGCCCCTAAAAGGCTTAAACGATAAAAATAGAGAAAATGCGTCCGAAAATAGACTGGCACCGGAATTTACAAAAAAAAATTGTTTGTAAATAAGAAAAAGGCTATATTTTACATAAATATTAAATGGAAAAGATTTTAGCAAAATTCTGGTGCCATTGTGGCGTTTTGGAATTAAAATTAAGCGGTTTTTTAGACATACCACTGTCCCTGAAAGGGTTAAATGTCATTTGCGACCCCGTGTTCTATTGCATTTTTTGTTCATCTTCATGAGTACTATCATCCCTCAAAGTTTGTTGAAGCATTTCAGTTACACCCTGTATATTCAAGAAGCGTATATCAAATAACATTAATTCGAAATGTTTAAGAAATAGTTATTTTAGATAATTAATTTGCTAATATTTTATTACTCAAATCGGGAAATATTGTCATTCTTAGCTTTTCAGTAAAACGAATAAATTGAAATAAAATTCAGATGCTTAACCGTCCTAGTCACAGGTTTTAATTTTGGATGGCCATTTCTAGTTTGGCGTAATTTGAACCATAAATTTAATTTCATTAATTGGGGCTTTTTCCAAGGCGGCGTTGATTTTATTTTATTGATTAAGTTTAATGTATTATTTTTTCTGGTTTCAAAAATGAAAAACTTTAAAACTAAAAATAATGGGGTAAAATAAGACCCCATTGGTACTTGGAGGGATTAATAATGATGGGATTAATAATGATCTTAAAGCTTCTTTTTGAATGCTGGATTTAATTTTTATAAATTATACTATTAATATATCGTTTCTTAAATTTTTCTCCAAATATATATATATATATATATATATATATATATATATATATATATATGGTGCATAGGAAAGACCCTTTAACCTGAAAATACTTGCGAACGGAGAAAGCTACAGCTATGCAAGTGAGGTAACGGTATAGTAAAGTGACTACGCCTGACCTAATTCAAAAGACAGCAGTGCCCCCTAGTGGCGAAATTTGGAAGATAACCATTGCAAATTGAAAACGAAAAGTGATAGAGCAAAATTTCCAGTTAGAAAGTTTTAGAGCATCAATTTATTAGTACGAAACGACATTTGGATTACACGGATAAGATAAATCGTCGCCTATATACCTAAAAATGTCCGAAATCGATGTACTCCATTTTGTGTAAACGTTTGAAAGGAATAGCCAGAAGTACGAAGAAAATCGCAGAATTTATTATATAAATAAGTACTTACGTCAATACATTTTGATAGCATCACACAAAAAAGCAAAAAAGACAAACTGTACCACAGTGATAAAAAGTTAATGTTCAGTATGTTCGAAAAGTTCGCCATTGCTAACGATACACCTTTGTATTAGTGAGAGTGATTCTGCATGCACAATTTTCAGCATGGAAGGTGTCACAGTATTGCAGGCATCTCCAATACTACGACGTAGATCCAGCAGACTTGTAGGTGGAGTTGCATAAAACTTCTCTTTTATGTAACCCCACAGGAAAAAATCCAACGGCGTGAGGACCCGCGATCATGGAAATCATTAAACATTACCACCATACCCGATAATTTGCTGTCCAAACAAATCAGATAAGCGATCCTTCCAGATACCGCACCACACGTTAATGGACCAGCGCACTTGGTGTCTAGTTGATAGTCCCCACGAGGGATTTCCCAGAGCCCAGTACTGGTCATTGTGTCGGTTTAGTACTCCGATACGCTGAAACAGTGCCTCGTCCAACCAAATAATGTTGGACAAGAAATCTGAGTTACCTTCAACATTAATCAACGCCCAGTTGCACCAATCAAATCGACGCTCATTATCCCGTGGCAACAGTGCTTGCTGCAGAGTAACACGATAGGGATGTGCATGTTGACCATGGGGAATTTACCATACTCGGGCCCGTTTTAAGTCAGAATCCCTGTTGACATCTCTTGTACCGCTGTGTGGATGGATTAGTGCACATGCCAAAATATTCTCTGCCACTATACGCATACCTGCTCTCACTGGTCTGCCAGAACGCGGACGACTTCTAGTGCTTCCTGCCTCCCTGAGGCGTCGAACTACATTTATGATGGTAACTACTTGGATGTGGCCCATCTGGAAAACGACGACATACTCCCGGTCAGCATGTGTCTTTTTTCGTTGGTATTCGCCTTAAATAAGCACCATCTTGCAATATTCGAAGTCAGTGAAGCTCGCCATTCTCACACAGCTCCAAAATTCTAACTTCAAACTCCAAGAAAAGATTTTTTTTTAATTCACTACTTTAAGAAATCTACCTTTTGTAGGATTTCATTCATTCAAAATTCCATTTACTTTGACACTCTCAAAAAAGAACACGTATTTTCAACTCGTCGCTTGCCACAACCCAGAAAATAAAAGCGCTCGTACATTTGGATTAAAATTATCGTCTGCCATCGATAAGTTTATGTATGAGATTATGCTTTTTACATCAAGCGAGCGTCAAAACCTTTTAAATACATTAGAAATGAAAGTTTTACAAACGTTACTGTACAGTACAACATCACAATCTGCAATTCCGCATTGCTACATTTCCGAAATGTGAATATGCTAAGTAGAATCGTCGCGCATCGATTTCGGACATTTTTGGGTATACGGGCGACGATTTATCTTATTCTTGTGAAACAACACGTTTCGTTCTAAATGATTGATGCTCTAAAACTTTTTAACTGGACATTTTGCTCTATATCTTCTCGTTTTCGATTTGCAATGGCTATCTTCTAAATTTCGCCACTAGGGGTGCTGCTGTTGTTTCCATTAGGTATGGCGTAGCCACTTTATTATGCCGTTACCTCACTTGCATATAGCTGTAGCTCTCTCCGTTCGCAAGTATTTTCAGGTTAAAGGGACTTCCCTATGTACCCTCTCCATATAAATGCTAATAATAATGCTTTTAAACTGATCAACCGGAAAAGTTTTTTGGCAAGTTATAAAAATTAATTTTAATAAGAACTACCAAAACCAGCGTAATTCTTGAAAAATGCCAAGTGGTATTCGCTGGCCTATTTTCATTAGCGGAAATTTTACTGCCACAGATAATTCAGAACCTGTGGTAGTGTCACCGATATAAAATATAGCCTATGTTACAGCGGGGACTGTTACCATCACTTTTGAAAATGGTTCTGTAGTTCCAGAAATTCCATAGAAATTGTAATTTAGAATGTTTTTAGACCGCTTTTCGCTAATCTCACCCTTATAAATTTCAAATTTTTTTAGAATTTGTTCTTAGAGAGCTTTTACATTTTATAAATAACTACCATGCCAAATTTCAAGTTTCTAGTTCCTTGAATGTAAAAAAAAATTAAATTTTAGAACGTTTTTCGCTCTTGCACCACCCTGTGATAGTGGTACCGACATAAAATATAGCGTATGTTACAGCAGGGACTGTCACCACCAATTTGCTACCATAACTTTTGGAAAGGGTTCGGTAGTTCCAGAGATTCCATAGAAATTGTAATTTAGAATGTTTTTAGAACGCTTTTCGCTCATCTCACCCTTTTAAATTTCGAATTTTTTTTAGAATTTGTTCTTAGAGAGCATTTACATCTTATCAGTAACTACCATGCCGAATTTCATGTTTCTAGCTCCTTCAGTATAAAAAAAATTGAAATTTTAGAACATTTTTTACTCTTGCACTCCCTTGGGGTAGTGGCACCGACATAAAATATAGCCTATGTTGGAGCAGGGATTGTTACCATCAGTTTTGAAAACGGTTCTGTAGTTCCAGAGATTACATAGAAATTGTATTTTGGAATGTTTTTAGAACGCTTTTCGCTCATCAAACCGTTTAAAATTTCGAATTTTTTTAGAATTTGTTCTTAGAGAGCATTTACATGTTATAAGTAACTACCATGCTAAATTGCATCTTTCTAACACATTTTGTATAAAAAAAAATCGAAATTTTAGAATATTTTTTGCTCTTGCACTCCCTTGGGGTAGTGGCACCGACATAAAATATAGCCTATGTTGGAGCAGGGATTGTCACCATCAATTTGCCACCATCACTTTTGAAATCGCTTCAATAGTTCCAGAGATTACCCCCTACAAACAAACAAACAAACAAACAATCTTTACTACTTTATAATATTAGTATAGATAAGTAATTTAACTTTATGATCTTAAAATTAAAAAAAAATCAAGATACGCTATTGTCCTATTGGACAGATTTTTAAATGTCTTATAATGGGAAAAAATTTAAGCAAAAGTAAAAGCCATATCTGATGGCCTTTCAAGATGTCTGGTGTTTCTGTATTATATAATAATTTTGGGCGCTGTAAATGAATAATGAATGCTTGGAATAACTTTATATTTAGTGGTAGCTTCATATATTTTGATGCTAATTCGAATTTGGTGTATATTGCCGTGTTTTTCATAATGTACGTAATAGTTATATTTTGGTTTCTTTGAGATGGAATTGGCGCAAATTTATTAAGTAAAAATAATTGCCGAAACGACAGTTGAGGCTTACTGTTGAGACCCGAAAAGTTTTTGTTTATGTCTGTTTGTCTGTCTGTCTTTCTGTTCTGCGATAATTGTCGCATAAAGCGTCCGATTACATATTTGGTAGGTATGTCGAATTAAGATCTATAGTTTTGTGTTAATTTTTTTTGATTGGTTCGGGAAATATAGAACATTTTATTTTGTGCATTTCTACTAGAATTCAAACGATTTTCTGGAACTTTTCTTTTTATTGAAAAGAAAATTACATCTGGATAATTGATTTAAATTTTAAATTATAGATGCTAAAATTTCCCAATAAGACCTTTATTAGGAACTCATTTTTCTTTAGCTACTCTAACTAATCTTTACTAATTGTTCCGATTAGTGTGATTGTTTATCAATACATTTATCAGATTTTTTAAATTAGGTTTATAAATTTTGGTGCTATTATATATATATGTTAGAAAATTATAAGACATTTGGTTCTATGACTTTACGTATTTGGCACCATGTATATTTCATTCTTTTCTCTTTTTTCTTTTTTCAGTTTCCTAGCAACTGTATTTCAAAATGTCTAATTTTTTTTTTTTAATAATCTCGATTACGAAAGATTAAACAGAACGTCTGGATGATGAAATTGGTCAGTTAATCTAGCGCAGCTGTTCCCAACCTGGGGTACTCGTACCCTTGAGGGTATGTGGCGGGTTTACAGGGGGTACGTAAAAATAATATCAGTAATGGCGTAAATCCCAAAAATGTTTTCACTGAAAACACATAAAGAAAGTTGATACGTTTTGGATTGCAATGTTACTCTCATTTGTAATTCCAAAATATTGCACTCAAAATGAGGGGAACAGCCCACTAGACATAATAATTCATTGATAATTCAATGTCACAAGCGCCCCCCCCCCCCGATAATCATATTGCATGAGTACTGAGTACTAATATATTTATCTTATTGTTCTGTTTTTAATAGTAATTGCAGAACGCCTTAATTACGTCAGAACTCTCATTCTTAAATCTTTATTTTTAAACGTGATGAAAAGCAGGCTCTTATTTTATTTTTCGAACAGGCGGTGTTATGTCACTAACTTATATTAATAGAAAAGTTTCCTTCTTTTTTAATGATTATTTATTAATAAGTACATTTCTAATTTAAAAAAGCATACTTGCGTTATATGAGTGAGGGGAGAAAAGTGGGGGCGTGTTTATGATAAAAGCGGGTACTCCGAATTGAATAGACCAAGCAAGGGATACGTGAGGAAAATAAGTTGGGAAGCGCTGATCTAGCGTAATCGGGTCAATATTTTATGTTTAAAAATACACATATAAATGATAATAGTAATATTATGAAATACTATTAAAAGGATTTCACAAAAACTACTTTCAACTATAACAACTAACTAAAACAACTTTACTGCGTACAAATTACGGATTCAAAAAATGTCAATTAGTATTGGACACGATTATGGATGGTTTCACAGTAGGTTAGAACAGTATGGACAGTAGGTTTTAAAATCTACAACTATATCCATTTTTCAGTGAATTTGGTGTACCATATTGCTATCGAAATAGACTAGTAGATATTTAGATATAATCTTACATTTTAATATTAAAGAATTACCGCCAAAACTTTTTTCATAAACAAAAATTGTAGTTGGATATTACGATATCATAAAACCCCTGTCCAAATTAATGTTTATTCTAATAATATCATAATTTAAAATGCAATACAAGATATACTACATTCATGACGCATCACAATTCAAGGAAATAAGTGAATGCAAAATTCATGAGTCTACGGGGGATTCAGGGGGCAGAGCCCCCCTTAAAGAAATATACTGTTCCAAGCTAAAAAAATCACATAAGTAACAATTTATCAGAGTACCGTTGCATAAAACCGTCTTTAATGTGACACTTTTAAAATTTCCGGAAGATCAAGAGATCTTATATGATTATACATTTATATAGAACTTTTAAAAAATTAAATTGCGGATTGTTGAATCTCAAATATTATTCAAAATGAGATTATAGAACAACTTGCATGCAGAACTGACATTGATGTCCCTGATCTGCAGATTTACTAGTCATTACGGAATTCTACAGAAGACTTTTTTTTTTTCACTTACTTCTGTACCACTATTTAAAAAAATATATTCAATTACCTTTTTATTACATATTTCTTCTAAAAATGTATCAAAGATTTTATTTGAAAACAGCTGCATTCAAAATAGTGAAAAAATAATCGTCAGTGGCAACCCAGTCATTATGAAAGACTATGATGATTGAATGCTGGTTATGATCATTCAACAGGAGGTGCTGCTATGCTTTAATTATTTTTAGATGCTTTCGGAATTATATAAATTCGTCGCACTTACAGTGGTCGTCTGGTCCATCCGTCTATCCGTCTGTCTGTTTGTCCGCATATAACAGCGCAAAACTGCCCAACCTGTATAACGTTACAATCATTTATGACGTATACGATATTTTACGCCCATAAAAACGGCAAAAAACCCTGTCAGTGACAAATAAAAACGAAAAGTGAAATTAGCCCCTAAAAAAGGAGATAAACACTACAGCGACAATCCACCATGAGCGTGACAAGTCAACAGAGATGACAAATATGAAAATCAATGTACGCTAATGGCGCCTGGTGCATGTAAAATCCGTCGTGGGTGCAAAGCCCTCCAAGTTACCTGTGAATTATACCTCTGGAGGTGCCTAATCAGGTGAGGGTCTCGTCACCTGATCAATGTTCTAAATTACGAGACCTATTAAATCTGTCAATTCAACAAAATTATACAGAAACCTTGAACCGGCAAACAAAGATAACTGTAGCAAACCACAAGACAGCAGACACAACAGCGATGTCAACAAATCTATAGTCAAGTGGATCACAGCCATGCTGTGATCAGACGATTTCCGCCCCGCACCCAGGTACTAACCCGTCAAGCTAGGCATTCATGCCGGACAGGTAGGGGCCTGGTTAGCGGTCTATAAAAAAAACATCTATGACCAAGTTTTTGTCACATTCTTCATTCTAGTAAATCCTATCATATGTAATTAATTCAATGTCATCTCATGATAGGTAATTATTATAGGTTTCTATAGTGATTGCGTCCTATTTAAAATGGAGTCATATTATTTCCATATTACGGAATTTAAAAACCAAATTTGCATAGTAAAATTGTTTAATTATAGCAATCGTATAATTTACTGACAGTTTTCTGGATAGATGCTTCTGGAGAAATAGATATTAAATGGAAAAAGAGTCTAAATATGGATTTCAAATTCTGAAATTTTCAAAGCTAGGCTTATTTTTACATCGGAATTTTCAGTAAACGTCAACAAAAGATAAAATGTTGCCAACTTAAAATGCACTTATTGTATTACGGAAATCAATGATATTATAATAATGAGCGATATAATTCATTTATCTGAAGTAATAACAGTACGAACGCACTTCCTTTGTCACGTTTGAAGTACAGTTTCTAATTTGTTATTTTAGATGATTATAATAACTGCACCGCTTTTTCTATTAGTCACAAAGGCACTCTATTTTATAATTGAGGTCATTGATATAAACATATTTGATATCTATTTTGTTGTTTTTATTGGACACTAGCTGTCCCACCCAATGTTGCCCTAGCAAGAAATAGAAATCTTAAATAATACATAAAATCAGTGTTGAATTGTGACATTTGTTTCCGGGAAGGATTTCTGCTGCTGCAGGGGGACACCATGTGGTTCTGTGAGGAAATTGCATTTCCAGACAAAGAATCAGGGTCCATAAACCGTGTTTTTGGCCCATGAAATAAGACTGAAATTCGATTTTGTTATACTGACTAAATTATTTCACTTTTAAATATTAATAATCCTGTAGGATTTCAACAATAGTTTTTGAATTTTGTTCGTGTTTAAATGTGCTAAAATGAACGGAACTAGTGCTAATGTGAAGGAATGCAGTTATTAGTTATAGTTACGTTCATTTTAGTACGTTTAATCACGTTGCTGCATCCTAAAGCCTCTTACTGACTTGCGGGAATGCAGTTACTTAACTCTCTATTTTTAATATTTTACTATAAGCGCAGCTTTGCAACTCTTTTATTTTCACTTATATTGTACATTTTGATGCATTTTATAATATATGTAAAGAAGAAAGTGTTGCACGATTGCGCTCATATAAATAATTGAGGTAAAATTAGGAGAAATCGCGTATTTTTCATTAAAAAAAACTACGAATAATACGAACTTTGAGCTTATGTAAGTCATATAAATCCGAACAAAATGCAAAAGCTATTGTTGAAATCATACATGATAAACCTTCTAATATAAAAAGGTGAAATAACCAAGTCAGTATAACAAAATCGAATTTTAGTCTCATTTCATGGGTCAAAAACACTGCTTATGTACCCTTATTCTTTCTAATACAAACATATGAGTATATAAGTGCATATATATTTAGAAAAATCATTAAAATGTCATATTTATATAAATTTTCTGTAAAACATATAGATTAATTTTTACTGATAGTAAATACCTAAATAATGTATATATATATAACAAGTGAGAGAGAACTTTTGTCTTTATGTGAAACTTTTACAATGTATAAGATAAATTTCTGCTAAAATAATATAATCGTAATTGAAATAGCACAAAGAAACTTATCAGTAATGGTAAAATATGCATTACGGGGTTATAAAGTGCGGGCTTTTTAAATTAGTTCTATAGAACGTGACCAAAAAATATCCCGGACAGACAAACATTTGTGCTTGAATGGCCACATAATCAAAACCAGGTCATAGGCGTATAGATATGAAAATTATTAGTGGGGCTCCACTCTTTTTAACACAAATATGTGTATGTAAGTGTCAAAAAGATCGATTTCCAATTTAATGTTGCTTTTTAAACTCCCTTTTAAAGAAATTAAATAGAATCGTATACTGATAAATAATCACAAGTTGCATAAAACTTTAAGACAGTATAAAAATTTAAATGTACAGACCCGTTTATAAAAATGATACTCGCTGATATTCGCGAATCTTTTATAATAAAATCGCAACGGAAGTTGATTTTGAATAACGTCTTTTTTTTCGAAATATGTATTTTTTTCTATTTTCATTTTTTATATAAAAAGTTAAAACGTTAAGCATTCTGTTCTGATAAAAAAAATAGAACATAAAATGAAAAAGTTTAAAATACTAGAAAGTATTTAAAAAAATATTTTAAAAGGGAAAAACAAAAGAGTCCATTTTATAAATTATTGTTGGGGCTCGAGCCCCACGAGTTCATACAACTCTGCGCCTATGAACCACACTATCAATAGAAAAGTATAAATCCGTAACTTACAGAAAACTACGATTTTGTGAGATTACCTCCTTTAGCTTCAATTTTAACACTAGAACGACTTGCAGCAGTCAATTTGGCTGCGACCAAATGAATAAATGACGATTCTAATCAGAAAATGCTTTATAAATTAAGTTAAATATATACAACACATAAATAAGTTAAGTATATTAGTTGAATAGTTCTAAAAATTCCAGTTTTATAAAATATTTTTATAAAACTTGAGAAAAATTTCGGCTATTTTTAGTGTTCTATTTACTGTTTAAAAATACTTTGAATGTTTTCATTATCAACTACTTTTTATCCGTTTAAAAAAAATGTCACTAATGTTAAAAACTATGTATTTATGGCATATGGAAAATAGAACAGACCTTATTAATAAGCCTTATTTACAGCCAAATTAAGGAATAATTTCTAAATATTGTAATAAATTCCACGTACACAATCCATAGTATGAGCAATGTCTGCGCCTCTCAGAGCGGAAGACAAAAAGCTTGTGTCTATGAACAGTGAGTCTGTTCCTTACACGAGAAACTCAAAACTGTTAGGACAATAATCAAATGCATCGTCTTTATTGTTTGTTATTATGAAAAAAATATTCTGAAACTACGCACCGGAAAAATAAACCAAAAATATTTTTATCATATAAATAATTATTTAAAGTGCTGTGGCAAACGTGAATATATTCTCGATCTCGTAGCTTAACTGTGCTTTATTGCCAGTTATGACAAACAAAATGTATAACACACTGTCTGTTTCCCGACGGGATATCCATTATTTAATTAATGTCGGAACTTAATTTATCGTACTATTTGAATTTAGAAAGATAAATGACGCATGAGCTATCGCTGGACGATGGCTGGACCTTATACTGGACTTATTCCAAACAATAATAGGTATATAATTTAATAAATTGCATAATATTTTTTTTTCAAAACTTTATAATTATGCTAACAACATTATAGATAGTTTTAAACGTTTGTCACGGCACACATTTACTCGATGATTCACACGATATTAAATTTTTTTCCTGAATTCGAAAATTTTACAAAAAAATAAAGTTACTTTCGTCAGAATTACTTAAAATTCAATATTTTTGGAAATTTTGTTCATAAAAAGTGGGTTTAATGTTTTTATGTCAACTGAAATTTAAAAGACGGGATTCTACAATTTTTGGATTTAGATTTGCAACAAAGGTACACTTATAAATTAAAAGATAAAGTCATTCATGGAAAATTCAAGAAAATCCTGTTTTTTTTAAATTTTTTATAAAAGTTGAATTCTCTCAAGTACAGTTTATATTTTATCTGGAGTTTAATGAAATTTGAAATTAAAACAATTATAAGAAAATCAATTATTAACGACAGTTAATACTTTCGGGGGTTTTAGAGCATTATCAACACAAACATGTGGAGCGTGTGTAGTGATCACATATGAATAAATAGGTATGGAAAGTATAGATATTATATAATGCTGTGTACTTAAAATAAATTAAAGTTAAAAATTTAATAATATATAGATCAAAGGATTAAAAATATATTTAGTGAGACCATTAAGTACACCTGCAAAAGCAATTTCTGTTTTAGTATTTAACAAACATGGTAACACTTATAACATTAGGGTATAAGTTTTCCCTAGATACATGCGTAGACATTAATTAAGAAAATACATATATTACATAAATATACATAAATAAAACAACATACTATGCTATTAGAACAAATGGGGTTAAATCTTATTAAAATTAAAATTTAAATTAAATTTTTAACGCGAAATTAATATAACTTTATTCCAAATACAAAATAAACCCAAAGTGGATGATTTTAGTTAACACACAATCGACGATATTATGAAAAACATGAAATTATTGTCCGTATATCTTATTTAGAGTGTTAATGAGAAATACAGTATCCTTTTTTTTCAATTCCTTGAAACTATAAATACATGAAGATTAAAGTAAAAGTTTCAATATTTTTACTACAATTTATAAAAAACTGTATCTTAATATATACAGGGTGTCTCAAAAGGTCGTTTACAAACTTAACATGCTGGTCTGTCATATCATGATGAACAAGATTTACATAGGAACTTGTGTTCGAAGAAGCGAAGAGTGCAGGGCGAAGAGTGCGGAGAGAGAAGGGCGAAGAGTGCAGGTTTACGGGAAAGTGGGAAGCGTAATAATTTCAGGCGAGGACGTTGCAGGAGAAGGGTGAATAGATTTAGTAACGCAGAACGGGCAGATATGCATTACGTATATGGCGCCGTGATGGCAATCCACGAGCCGCGGTACGGATGTACCTTGAGCGCTTCCCAAGCAGACGTCAGGCAAGATATTTTTTCTTGGACAATTGCACCGCTAATTGCGTGAAGCAGGAGCTTTCCAAGTACGTAGCCACGTCGTCGGTTGAGAACGCAGTACACGCACGCGTGTCGTAGAGGAAATCTTGCTATGAGAATTTGACAGGAGCCCGCAAACAAGTCTCCGAGCAAGCGAACGCGTCTTGGATGTACATCATTAAAGCATTATGCGCATGCATACTACATGAGGACACGCAACACCCCTACCACTTACAAGTCCATGGTGTACGAGACACCCGTAACGTCGGATATGGATCTCGTCGCTAGGATTGTGGAAGCAGCGGCACATGTCCGTGACACACCTGCCCACTTTGAACGGGTCGGTGAATCCATGCGTCGACATTGTGAAGCATGCATTGCGGCGAGTGGAAAGAATATTGAACATCTTCTGTAAATTAAACCATGTTCTTTAATAAAAGTCATAGTAATACCTCTTTCGATACCTATTCTTTCTTCCCCACCACACCTGCGCTCATCGCCCTCTAGCGGTCGCAGATTGCATTTTCGAACACAAGTTCCGATGTAAATCTTATTCATCATGATATGACAGACCAGCATGTTAAGTTTGTAAACGACCTTTTGAGACACCCTGTATATACGAGGTATATCCACAAAGTAAGTTCCGTTTCTATTTCTATCCGCAGCAGCGCTGCGATCGCAGTTCCCGGCATGCGCGGCAGTTACTTTGACTGAAGGAGAAGAAACGTAGGCTATTTTCAGATCGCTGCTGCCGACGTGTTATTTGTAGTGCTTCTTTAGAATGTCAGCCTTAATTGAAAATGCCGCCGCTTGTGAAATCAGATCTGTGATTCGTTTTCTCAATGCAAAGAAAGTTAAACCGAGTGAAATTTATTGGCAAATCTGCGAGGTTTACGGACAAAATGCTATGAGGGATTCAATGGTTGAAGTTGGGTCAGACAGTTTAATGAAGGACGTGATCAAGTGCACGATGAAGAACGAAGTAGACGCCCGTCTTTGGTTACTGGTGAACTGGTTCACGCAACTGAAGAGAAGGTTAAGGAAAACCGTAAGTTTACAATTAGGGCTCTTGTTGATGACGAGATGAAAGAACATGTAACTACATGGTTGAAAACACAGGCGGCAACCTTCTATGAAGAAGGCATACAAAACCTTGTGGCACACTACGACAAGTGACTACAAAATTTCGGAAACTATGTAGAAAAGTAGTTTCACAGTTGTAGATTTTTGTACAATAAATATTTTTTTGTATCTGTACACGTTTTTTTATATAACCAAACGGAACTTACTTTGTGGATATACCTCCTATATAAGCATTTGAAGAGCGATATAATTTCACAAACTTTTGAAAATGATAACTAATGTAATTCAACTTAAATATAATTAAGTGTCAAATAAAACTAAACTACATTTTTAAAAACTTTAAAATACCTAAAACTTGTGCAAAATCATCAATCGGAATCAGATGTTTCCTATATATTAAAAAGTAACAAAAAATAAATAAAACGTATTACATAAAATTTACGGCAAATAGTTCGATATTTTACAATCTGTAAACTCAACAAGTCAGATCGAATAAAAAAGTACATGCAAGTCCTGTTGTAAATTTGAGAATAAAAAACATAAATGGTATTAAAAAAAGTTAGCTATTGTTATTCGAAAACACCAAACTAAAATGCGAAGAACACGATTAGAGAAAATTCGTTAATACTGAATTCGAATAAAAATTTTACCAAATTAGTCAGTTATATCCCAGTTGTATTTATTCATGGTAACTTATTTTTGTTCACCAAATTTGGTAATATATCCCGGTATCACCACGCTTGGCGAAAATTCGACGCTAACGCATATGAATATGAAGTTTTATGCGTATGATTAGCAAAATGGTCACAGCAATGAAAGATAATTTGCTAGAAATCACATTCACTAATATATTAATCCCTCCTTAAATTTTCGTGAGGCAAGTAGGATTATTTTCAAGACTAAACAGAAAATGCAAATGTTTCAAAAAATGCAAAGCATTTTGAAAGTAATCACCTCTACGTTTTTCAAAATGTGGTGCAAAGCCCGAGGACAGAAAATAAGAAGTTTCAGAGGGATCTGAATTCCTGGAAATCTCGCGTAGGATTGCCGTAAAACAAACTGTGATAAGTTCATAGTTTACGAAGTTACAAGATGTAAACTATCACATGGTGTGTTGTCGACTGTTGACCTCTTAAAAAATCTATTTCTGAGAAAATATCTGATATTGCCTATGGTACCACAGTACGTGTGATAGCAGTTTTAGGGTGATCATATAATAACGGTCGGCGTAAACATGGCCATTTTATTGCAATGAATTTGATTTATCGTATTCTTCCAAACAGCAATTCCCTTTTCATTATATGTATAAATTAAGCTCCGACATTATAATATTGTTAAAAACAGTTTAGATTTGAAAACTTGTAAATTATTTTGGAAAAATCGAATTATTTAAAATGATTAAAAATCGAGGATTTATTTTTTAAGCATTTCAGTTTTTTTAAGAATGGTGTTATTTTTAATCCTCAATTTTTTAAACTATATAAATATTTTTTAACATTTTTTATTATTCAAAATAACTGCTTTATAAGGAATTTCTATTATTCGATGGAATGTTAGCATTTTTAGCAGAAAATAATGATTACACTGTTAAAAATTTGCTGAAAACTGTACAGTCATTCAACTGTTTTTATAAAAAACGGTTACATAACCTTAATTTAACTCTATTCTGACCAAATTATAATCCATTTCACGGTCAAAATAGAGTTAAACTATGGTTCGTAACCGTTTTCTATAAAAACGGTCGAATGACTGAACAGTTTGTTGCAAATATTTAACAGTGTATGATCGAAATTTTTAAATGAATATCCTGAATCTAATGTGATCCGTCTCGAATATTTCTAGGTCTGCGCCACCAGGTGCCTGAGGGGCGCCCGGCGCGTGTTCGACCACCGAACCTAAGTCCTGAGGGACTTATATCGCGTACGACCGGCGGCTGCTCCACGTATGCGCTTCGGTCGGTCGGAGGACCGCCACTAGCGGAACACCCAACCCTTAGACCCATGTGTGGATGACATAGGCGATACGCGGTGGATCCCATTTTCAAGGGAAACCACCACGAAACACTTGGGGACTGGCCGGTGTCCCACAACAGCTTCGGGGCTGGACACCCATGAGGGTGCCAGGCCCGAGGCCTTAAGTCGGCTTTTTCTGACCCGCACTTGCTCGAATAATTCTAGGTAAAAAGAATAGCTCTGATTGTAAAAGGTAAAAATAAATGAAAGGGACTAAATGAACGAATGAACATCTATTATATTGTAGAATTCCAGTAAAAGCAAAATATAGCGATGGCCATATTTGTTCTGAGTATTCAAAATGACTGATTTACCATAAGAAAAACTAAAGAAAAAAAACATATCTCAATTAGACTTTAGAAGACATATAGTTAGCAGATATCTCTGAAGATATATCAGCATAAGCCTGAATCCGAAGATTATAAATTCCTAGGACTAGTAATCCTCAAATGTTGTGGAAATAAATAATTAACAAAAAGGAATATCTTATATCATAGTTGAATGCAAGACCCACTGTTGTTTTTGAAGAAAATACCAGAAAGTAACCTAATATGACAACAATATTCGGATAATATTGTTATCAAAATTGGTATCAATATTGGTATCAAAACCTTTGCCAATAACGCGACATTTATTGCAAGAAAACATTTCTATTTCATTACTAATATTTTCGACGTAAAGTCAATATCTCTAAAAGAATTGTATTTCTTTGCAAATACTTCTCATGTAAAACCAATATTTATTTAATATATGGGTATTTCATTTAATGTATTACCGTTAAACGCAATATTGGCCCATTAGTGATTTCTTTTATAAAAAAAAATTCATTTGCTAAATGTGAACTATAAAAAAAAAATTACAAAGTACGACATAAAGCTTTTGTTTTTGTTTTTTAGACTATCACAAATGAAACTAAATATACAAAAATATTACAGAGAAAAAATACATTTAAGTAATTATATATTCGCTTTTTATCCTACTATTCAATTATTTGTTTTGTATTTCATTTATCTGTATTTAAATCATAATTGTTTTAATTGACGTGATTGAAATATTTGTGTAGGTTGCATTTTAAAAGGTGTACTATTGTAATGAAAAATTCGTTAGTTATAGAAAATATTCCCGTTTGTGTCTTGTTGATATTTTGATCATGTATGCGTTTAGATTGATTATATAAACACGTGCCATATCTCAGTGTTTACGGTATTAGTAATTTTTTTAAAATCTTTCACCAGCAATTTCAAATAGCTTAAATACAAAGTTTTGTAACATATTAGTTTGTATGAAGAATTTTTAAAACTCCGTGATTGAAGTGTTAATATTTAAAATATCTAATGTATTATTCAAAAACTGCTTAAAACATCATTTTCTATTTTGCATGTGAAACATATGGTATCATTTTCATAGTTTAAAAATAATTAGAACCATGGCTTTGACATGAAAAACTGTCTCAATACTGATATGAGAACATTTGGCAGTAGCGTTTGAAATATATATATATATGTTTTAAATAAATATTATACATTGATACTCTTTTTTCATAAATATTTTTAATTATTCACAATCATTCACTGAAACAATTCCATAAGGGCAACTATTAACGATTTTCAATCAAGAGTTCAGAACAAAAAGAAAAAAAAATTAAACCAAAAAAATATATAAAACTTTGAACACGTTGGCAAACATTTTTATTTTATGTCAAGAGATCTAAAGTTTCATATACAAATTGAATTTTTTAAAAGTATTACCTCACATCAAGCAAATGCTTAAAAAGCTTAGAACTTAAAATGCAAATACTCACTCCACTATGCAGAAAAACTAATGTAATACACCGCTTACAATAACTTTTTTTAAGAAAAAAGGCAACTTTATTTTCGATGAACGTGCTGTACTTTCCGAATATCTCTTCACAAAGAAATTAATAATGACTCTTTTACTGATTTCAAATGCAAAGACGATACGGAATCTGAAAATACTTGGAAAAAATAACACGGTTCCAGATAAATCAGTTTATATGATCTTCTATTTCTTTCTTTTTTCTTTTCGAAAAAAGGAACTATTTTCGACGATTTCGTTTTTCTTAAGCGTCAAAATAAGTTATTTCTTTTATCTAAGAGACAATTTTTTACATGAACGTTTGTGAGTCATATCTTTTTGGAATTGTATATTAAATATTCTAAGCAAAATTTATTTTGCAATTTTCTGTTCTTGTCCATGCGTGTGTGTGTGTGTGTGTGTGTGTGCGTGTGTGTGTGTGCGAGTGTGTGTGTCTGCGTGTGTGAGTTTGCATGCGTCTGCGTGCACATGCGTGCGTGTGTGTGCGTGTGCATGTGTGTGTGTGCGTGCGTATGTGTGCGTGCGTGTGTGTGCGTGTGAAGATACATTTATTTTTTTTAACTTGCATTAGAGATTTTTACAGTATAGTTTTAGTAGAAAACTATTTTTTAAGTAACATATACCATTTATATTATATAATTTTATTATATATAACATAAATTACTAACATCCTATTAATTTAAATTACTATATTAATTTAATTTTCTATAGGCCGCCTTCCTACTTTTCGGTTTGTTTGTTCATAAAACAAATCAGAATAAATAGTCCCATTTCCGATCCTATAATCTTATTATCTTCACGGTTCGGAAATGTTCACGTGTGCGCTATAGGTATAGCTGTAGACTTTTTCTTCACTGGTTAGTTTCTACATTTAAGTTATTAATGTAGTACATGTACTCTTTTCATGGCACCCTAAGATGTGTTACACAATTTACACATCTCTAGTGCCTGTCAACTAGGGAGCCCCAGGGCTCTTCCATTTTTCACTGTTGATATCAAAGTTGCTTACGTTATTCCATTCTTCCACAATTTAAAGAACATAAAATACGCTTTCAGATTTTTCATGTTCGCATATACCGTAATTCCCTGTGTATAAGCCGCGGCTAAAAAAATTCTGTTACGAACCAGAAATTCCATTTATTTAAAAAGTTCAAATAAGTTCCATGTACAAATAGGTTACATTTTATTAAATAAACTTTCTGGTCGGAAACAGATTTATTTGAGTCGCGGCTTATACACCGGAAGTTACGATATACAGTTTCTGATAGAAAAAAATTTGATTTGTCTTCCTGTGTGGCATACAGGCGTCCTTTTTTGTGTTACATAATTGTGTTTAGTTGAAATAATAAAGTTTTACAACCCTCGAGAAATAATTCAGTAATCATTTTATTCAGCTAAAAAATACTTCAAAATAATGACAAATTTTCTATGATACAATACCATTTCATGAAATCGTCTTTTAAAGACATTTAAGGGAGAGTTGAAAAACACCAAAATATTGAAAGAGATTTTTAACTGTATTTTTAAAATAGGATGTGAAATATATAGTTGATAAGAAACAATATTTTATGCCTAAAGATAAACCATTTCACTTGCAAATGCTAAACACTTCAAAATAGCATCATTCTTCCAACAAATGTATGCCAAAGGGGCTTAAGCACTTAACATACAAATACTCAATAAAGTGTACTAAAAAAGGTGAATCATTTATCTTGCAGAAAATCTTTAAGAAAGAAATAATTTATTTTAACGTGCTGCAGCTTCCGAATATCTCTATTTAAAAGAATTAATATAGACTACTATTTTTCAGATTACAAAATGCATAAGGTACATGTGAAAACAGCTTGAAGACATACCCAAATTCCATAAAAATTAGATTGCATGATTTCGTTAGCTATTTTTTTCGTTTAAGATTATTAAAACGACTTATGGCAGTTTAGTTTTCCTTAAATATAAAAATAAATCATTGATTCCAAAGATATATTTTTGACTTACTATTTGTAAGTCCTAAGCACAGTATTATTTTATAATTAAAATAAGATAGAAATTTTAAGTTTTTTTTACTTTTTTCTGCTTATGTAAATAAAAATTAAACTTTTTAAATTTTGAATGAAGGAGAAATAAATGAAAATGTATAAAATTGGATATATTATTTTTTACTAAACTACAGGGAATCGCCAATTATCTAGACATAATACATCTATGCATAAACTTGACTAATTGGAACAATTATCAAAAATGATTCATTGAAAAATAAAAATTGCTCTTTTAGTGCTAAGTTTAAAATGCAGGTCTAATATATTCAACTTACATTTCGACATTTTTATTACAAAACGTAAAAATAAATACATTAATTTGTGCTTTTAGTTGAACATGATCAAGAAAGATAATTATTTTACCGTAAACTTTCAGTATCAACTTAGAAGTATGCAAACATAGGCTTTGGAAATTGTAATTAAATATAAATTTCACCATTTGTTAAATGTTATTTTCAAATATATTATACATTCATGAACGAATACATAAATTTCGTTTTAACATCCATTCACCCCATGCGCGGAACTAGAAGATGGCGCATTTACCAACCATGCCGCGGTTCAGTCTAACAAGGAAGGTCTCCTTGATGCGCATACTCAGAATATTATGAAAAAAGGCTAATTGAACTACTCATGTACGTAATAAAGTATCAGTCAAATTTAGCTGCGGAATCCCAGTAGAAAATGTGTAAAAAAATAAAATACTTTTGAGTTTTTGGCGCAAAAAGACGCGATTTGGCGAGAACATTTTTTCCTTGCCAAATGCAAGTGATTTTAATGTATTTGAAAATTCCTGGTAAAATGAGTGTTTAAATGCGTAGTACTTTATGCATTTAAATTTCAATGATTAAATAGAGTATTATTTTTTCTACAAGCTTATATAATATATATACAAGTTAAGTATTGCTGAAGTTATTTTATTTTACACGGTTTCGCCGGCTTGATAAGTTTTAAGTGTATTTTAGCAGTAAATGTCTGATTAAGAAGCCTCTCATTATACATTTCGATTTTGAATAACTCATTGTTACCGTGGCAACGAGACGTTTCTTTTGTTGTCTCCGGTACTAACAATATCGAAGTCAAATTGACAGTGCTCAGAATAGGACAATTAATTTTTAGTTTGAAGCATTTTTAATCAATTTAAATTTTGTTTTTAACCGTAGAATACGATCGTTAATTTTCTTTAGATGTACATATAAATGTACATGGCAAATCCGTGGTTATAAAAGTGTATTTATTTAAGTTAGACTTACTTAAACTAGTTCAGTATAAAGAGTTGAAAACTTTTTTCCTAAAAGAATATTTATCGTAAATGCGCATTTGTTAAAAATTTCATCGTGTCGCCAACCCAGCAATAAATCGCCAAAACATGAAATTTTCATAATTTTATTACGGACGTTATATCGAGGTTCCGCAGCAATTTTTTTTATAAACGTATATATCCTCGGGAGAAGAAAATTCTGTAATTTTTTCTAATTTTTCTGAGTATGCGCTTATGGACACCTTCCTTGTAAGAACATCGGCTTATTTTTGAAGCAACCAAAGTCATTTAATATGATCACATACTTGGTGACATTTACGTATCCTTAATGACCAAATATTTTTGCCCCGAAAATGCCCGTAGAAATGACATTGGAAAATTTAAATTTTTTTTTTTTTTACAGAATGTTGTATTGTCACCGGAAATACACACCACTACCAACTGGTTTAAAATTGGATTGCGAGATTTGAGGGTGCAATTGATAGAGAGGCAGAAATAAAAACTTTAAAAAAAGTATACACTGATAAGCTGTTTTGAGATGTTTTGCTGCTATTTTGAGGTCATTCCTATCGTAGCTCACAGATTATTTCCTTACATACGAGCGAAGCATACCAAATAACAAATATATTAGTTTATAGGTTTGTTTAAATTAGGCCGCATACCCAAATTACCCCCACATTAATAAAAATTATAAATATATATGCAGCACTCCCATTTAGAATTATATTCGTAACTCAAATTCTTGTAAATAAACGTAATGTAAACATACTTAAATTAGAAAGCTGTAGATAAGAAAGTTTTGTAACAAAGTATTTTAAAATTTGAATTTTCTTCTCTGAAACTTGTAAAGCAATACCAGTTATTTTTATTTATTTATTTATTATTGTTTACAAAGAGTAACATTTGTTATTTAAAAGCTTCTTACAATGAAACAATGGAAAACATGGAATAATTTTTTTGGTATAAAATAAATAATTCTAAAAAGATAATATTAGGATTTGTAAAATATAAATGCAACTTATACTCAAATTATCCTCACGGTACCCAAATTACTCCAACAGGGATCATGCATTCGCCTTTGTATTTTCAACAGTTACCAAAACAGTTGAAAGTGTTTTATGATTTTGGATTGCCTATCTGTTTGTCTGTCTTTATATGGTTTACTTTAAAAAATACAGAACATCAAATATATTTGGGTTGTTAAAGTATATTGTTTTATGATATGTGATATTAAAATTTATTATAGCTTGTTACCTATTAGAAAAGATGTGCGTCCTATGTATAAATCTTTATTAGTGACTCTCAATGAATTCGGATGCACTATGGTCTACGAGCGAAAATTTTTTAAAGTACATTTTATTGATGCTGCACTTCATCTAACATTCTAAATCTGATATGTATTGTTAATATTTCACCTTCACTTTCCTACAGAAAATGGTGTCTGTATCATTTATTGTTTATTTATAAGTGCACACAAAAGAATTTCATTGCAGTATTGTATGTTGGCAGTTATTGTTTAAAGTGCGCACTATTTAAATTAAGATAAGTTACTGATGTTGGTTATAACAACTTCGGCATAGAAAAATATCGAATGTAACATTTAATGTTCTATAAATTTAAAAATAATTAAGATATTTTATCATCTATAAACGATAATTGTACTGAATGCGTTTGCAGTTATTTCCTCGCTTTATTAACTTAGATACAATTGAATATATTATTTAGAGTGTATAAATATAATATATAGTATACAGTGCTAACGAAACAATTTAGAATAAATAATCTTCTGTTGAGAAGAAAGTGCATTTTCGACTTCCTTTTACTAGATAAAATCCGTTTTACATAGAGTATACGAAAAATAATTTTCTGAAATTGTTTTTTATAGCCTAAGTAAATGAATTAGCTATATGATATATTTTTTAATATTCTAATTCATCGTATATTTGTGTAATACTGTTTTTGTTCGAACTTAATTGTTTCTTCAATAACTATTCCATGCTCATCTGTTTCGTACTTTTTATAATTATTTTGAAATATTCATCTACTAGAAAATAATAATTTCATGTTCTCATTCAAATCCGTATTCCATTATCTTGTGTGATGTTTAAAATTTTCATATTTTGATTGCCATTCGGAAAAAAAATGAAATTCAAATGTCTGTTTTTTTTTTCGCTGCTGCGCGTGCAATTTTATCTCTTTTCAGCTTAAAAACTCTTATTTTTTTAATACACGATATTAAAAGATTTGTTTTCGTCTAACTTTTTTATCACTTATTATTGTTTTTTTTCGTTGAATAGTTTCCATTTGCTACTCAGGTTTTATAAAGTGACTAAAAAAAATAAAGATTTGAATAAAGGTTGTTTTAAAAGACAACTTAAACAGGGTTAAATAAAAACGTCAAATATAATTCCGAGAATATTGTGAGGCAACGTATCATTTAACCTACTCATTTAAAGTTGATATTATTTTTATGTTCAATATAAACTGAAAATCTGCCCTTTCGGCTGACAGCATTCTGTTTAAAACTAAAGTGAGGAATCTTATCGTTAATCATCCGTAATCATCCGTAGCGTTAATCATCCGCGCAAGTTGTCCACAATCGCTATTGCATCCGCGTACTGAGTTTTTAATACATTTCTAATATTAAGTAGGCAACACATTTCTGATGATGAGGGGAAGCCCCGTAGTAAAAGAAATAGAATGTTGTCGCTAATGAAACTGTTAATTCGCATTACAAATAATGAGAAAATATTACGAGGCACATTCAAGGTATTTTTTACGGATACTAAAATAAGATGTTCTCGCAATTCTTGGAGAACAAATTGTCATAAATTTAACTGTACCACCTTATTTGTTTTTTTAGCATACTTGTTTCTGTACTGCAAATATGTCTGACATTATATTTAATGTAATTTATAGGGCATAATTTATTTAATTATTGCGTAAGTACGTGCATTGTATGATTGTAACTATTTAATTTAGTGTAATTATACTTTAATTTGTGTTACATAAATTACATTTTCTAAATGTATCTTTGCCTAAATTCAACAATAATGCTGCATTTGATATATGGAACATTTTATTTTAAATAACAGTAAGTGAATTCTGGTCATATTATGTATAATTTCATTTCAACTCGAACAAATTTATGGGACAAGCTGTCAAAGTAATTATAACAGGGAAGTGTGGTTGAATTTTCGCAAAATGATATATGATACGCATTACCAGAAAGATATAGAAAATAAGCCATTGCTCTCACGAAATTAAGTTTGTTCCTTTTAAATTAGTATAATATGTTTTCTCCATATTTCTAGCAATATAACTTCTTCAGTGATTGTTATCTGATACGGTTAATGGTGCTTTGGGATAAGGTAAACATTTGTCGTTAGTGACTAATTTCGAATGGTTCTTTTAATAAGGAAATAGCCATTTTTAATTGTATTTATTGAGTCCTTTGGAAGTATAAAAGTTTTAACGCGAAGCTTGTGACAGTATTTATGTATTGGTTTAATGTTTTTTTTAAAAAAAATAGTTATGTAAAATATCGGAATACAAATTTTTATTTGAATCTTTTACACATGTATTATATATTTGTACTGGAAAAAATGAATATAAGTTTCAAAATTCTGTCGGCTCAATCTTTGAGTTCAGAAATTATATGATAGAAAAGTACGTTTGAAACGCATGGAGGGCTACTTAGCGACCGTCACTATTTCACGTAACAGGCGACGCGAGACAATTTCTTCAATTACTTATCGGAATGGTAGTATACCCGATCAGGGAAGATGCCACCAGTAATATTTTAAAGACTAAATTCAATAAGTTTAAGACATCAACTAGCGGGGGCCAGTAGGGTCGAGCCATTTAATACGGATGTACGGTGAGATGAACATATGTATAATGCAGCGTTTGTATAAGTTTAAACTTTGATAAAGGGTTGTTTATAAAATAGTTGGTTTAAGCATTGCTCGAAGGGTGTAAGAGCAATTTTATTGTTCCTACTACTATGTAGAAACAATTATCTTGATGGTATATTTCTATTGCTTATGGTACAGAAATTTATCCCAAAAGTTATTGATTGGGGATACTAATATGGATAATAAAATATCTGTTATATCCGCGAATACTGGGTTAAACCATCGGTTAAGTTTGGGTCAAATGAAAATGGATTTTGTTTTATTAACTTATATTAAATTTCGTTAATTTTTCACAAAATCGCATTCAAAATTTTACAAGTAAACGAATGTTATGATAAAATTCATTCCAGCTGTTAAGGTATTCAATTTAACGGATGTTCTTATTTAAAAGCATTATCATTGAAAAACGTTTACGTTTTTCTTGTACCAGTAAAATTCAATAGTAAAATTTTCCTCATTTAATCGCAATTTAAATAAAGCAAAAAATTCTATTACATTTTAGTATTATAAAAAAAAGTAAAATCTGATAGCTATGCATTTTTTTTTCAAAATAGCAATTTTGCAGCTTACGCACACGATTTCAGGAAGATAGCGAAAATGAGTGTTCATGAAATTCATAAATTGCGACCTTGACATGATTTGTTTTAAAAATATGTTTACTTATATTGTTTTAAATAAATAATAATGTCATTAGAGAAAGAATGCACGTTTCGTTTAGATAGTATGTTGTTTTAAATATTTTTAAGCCTTTAGTACTAAGTTATATGGGTGTTTTCTGCACTCATTAGAAACCAAACGAGTTATATTGATTGCGTAAAATTATATTCATTAAATATTTTTTTTAATACTTTAAAAAGCAAATGTGTAAGATTGTATAATAATTATTTTTGAAGTGAAAACTTCTTTAGGCTAGTTGGGCATTTTTTGAGATGGGAAAAAATCATTGAACTCGCGACACTGTTACTGTAACCGACACTGTTACCGACACCTCTGTATATTTGAAGTGAAAACTTCTTTAGGCGCATTGGGCATTTTTTGAGATGGGAAAGAACCAATCAACTGGCGACACTGTTACTGTAACCGACACTGTTACCGACACCTCTGTACATTTGAAGTGAAAACGTCTTTAGACGCTTTGGGCATTTTTGAGATGATAAAAAACCATTGAACTCGCGACACTGTTATTGTAACCGACACCTCTGCATATAAGTATGTACATGTGTATAGTTGAGTATGAGGTAGGACGGGGCGGGCGCGTCGCGCGCCCCATGCTTGCCTGTGCGCTATTGTTTTTTATGAAAATTATTTATATATTATATTTAATATATATTTATATATTATTTTTATGTAAATTAAACAGTAGTATTATATTATATATATATATATATATATATATATATATATATATATATATATATATATATATATATATATATATATGTATATATATAATATGTATATATAATATGTATATATATAATATGTATATATAATATATATATATATATAATATGTATATATATATAATATGTATATATATATTATATATATATAATATATATATATATATATATATATATATATATATATACCATATATATATATATATGTTAGAGATTGTGACAGTGTGTCTCAAGAGGATTATACCAGGTTAACTAAATCTATTAAAGAGCTTCAGAGTAAATTTATAATTACATATGTCAATAAAGCTAACACAAGTTATGCATTAATCTGTAAAAAAAACTATGGTGAAATGTTAAATGAAAGTTATAATAACAGCGATAACTATGAGCTATTGAAATTGAAAGTTTCAGTGATGGAAAACAGGGTTAAGGCACTATATAAAAAAGTTAAGTTGAAGCAGAAAAGTCAACGTTTCCCATATATTGTTATAGTGCCAAAGTTTCACAAAAACCCAGTGAAATTTAGAATTGTAACTTGTGGGTATGGTTCATACCTAGAGTCTGCTAATAAGAAATTGTTGGGAGTTTTGAGCAGTGTGTTTGATAGAGTGTTGAGTACGGTGTCTATTTTATTAGATCAATTGAAAAAACATCAAAACATAAAGAGTTTGTTTGTATATGATTTTCAGACTTATACAGTATCATTAACTTACTGGATTTAAAGGACAAGGTTATAGATTTTTATAACAAAAACAGCAATATAGATAGCGATAAAGATTGGTTTATTAAATTGTTTCAGTTGGTAGTGCAAGAGAATTACAGGTATGAGGGAGTAGAGTATTTAAACCGATTCGTGGAATCCCAATGGGGAGGAGGGGGGGGTTGCAGTTAAATTTTAGCTGACATGTACTTGCATATATATGATAATAACAATATTTTAAATAGAGAAATATTGAATTATAGGTATATTGATGATGTTTTAATGGATTAAATAAGGAAAAATGTAAACCTAGATTTTAAATATTATCTAAATACTTTAAAACTAGAACTCTCCTCCGAGAATATTAAAAACATCAATTATCTGGATGTGAGTTTAGAGTTGGAGAATGACAATTTGATAACAAGGGTTTATGACAAGAGAAATGATTTCTATTTTAAAACTTTAAAGATCTAAAATTTTGAATCGAACGTGCATATTTCAGCATTTAGAAATGTGTTTACAAACGGTTTAGTTCGTATTGAGAGATTATGTTCAAGATTTGGTGATGCAGTTGGCGAATTCATGGATACGCTGATTCAGGGTTACGCTGTGAACTTTGTACGGAGAAATATGATTAATTTTATAGGTAGAAGTAAATATAGAAGTGAACTGAATTCATTTTTGAATGCTAAGTGTGGTCTAGATCAGTTGCTCGATGAGTTCAGATAGGGTTGGTTACTGCTGTTTGTAGCTTAGTATTTTGGTTGATAGTTTGAATTAATTTGGTCTCGGCAGGAGAAGGGGGACGTTGCTTGCGTGGAAGCCGGTTTTAACCCTGCAGTGCATGTCGTTAACCATGCCCTCCTGCCTTCAGGTTTAATTTTCCTGGTATTGGTTTTTCGTTAGTATTTTGTGTTTGGTTATAATTGTATTATAGTTTTAATTGGTTATATTTTAGTGTTCAGTTGATATAATGTTATTTGTTTTTGGCTATATAGTGTGGTTAGTGTAAATTTATAATTGTATTTTAGTATATATATATATTGCAAGAAGAATGTCCTACAGAATTTTAGAATTAGGAATCTGGATAAATAAAGATGATGACAAAATCTTTTTATGACATAATAAAACATGATATAAGGAAAGAGCTTATCAGTAGTGATATTAGGCCTAATATCAATTTGAATACTTCTAAAAATCTAAATATTTGTAAAGAAATAGAAAAATCAATATTTAATTGTGATAGTAATCGAAGGAAAAATGACATTAAGGGAATTATATTTAATATAAAAAAGAAATTGATACCGGAGACCTTTACAACTTTACAATCTAGCACAAGAAATGTTAATATCGATTTAGGCTTGGATTTATTCAAGAAACAGGATCTACAGAGATACTGTAATTTAAAAAACTGTCAGAAAAGTACGGAAGAAAAGATCTATTTTATATTGGAATATGTGGGGAATTGCTATAAAGGAGTTAATTTTGGTAAAATTTTAAACAAGTACAATGATCTACTACCAGTGAGTAAAGTAAAAGTAATTAAGGCATTTAAATATGATAAGCCTTTAGGCCGTGTTATGTTTAATTATAATGGATATGCAAAAGACCTAAAGAGGGGTATTGATGAAAGTACATGCAGTTGCAATGATGGAGAATTTATTGAAGTTAAAACTTCTTTAGGCGCGTTGGGCATTTTTTGAGATGGGAAAAAAAACATTGAACTCGCGACAATGTTACTGTAACCGACAGTGTTACCGACACCTCTGTATATTTAAAGTTAAAATTTCTTTAGGCGTGTTGGACATTTTTTGAGATGGGAAAAAACTATTGAACTCCCGACACTGTTACTGTAACCAACCCCTCTGTATATGAGTATGTACATGTATTGTGTATAGTTCGGTATGAGGTAGGGCGGGGCGGGCGGGGCGGGCGCGTCGCGCGCCGCATGCTTGCCTGTGGGCTATTTTTTTTTATGAAAAATATTTATATATTATATTTAATATATATTTATATATTTTTATGAAAATATAACACTGGTATTTTATTATATATATATATGTATATATAATATTTAAATTCATGTTTTCACTTCTGTCGGCACTCCCGGAGTGCTCGTGTTTTTTTTTTTTTTTTTTTTTTTTTTTTTTTGTACAAGTTGGTCTAATAATGTTAAAGTAACAATCTGTAGGCAACTACTGAGAACTCAAAGGCCTTAAGGGATATAAAAGAATCGTACAGTATTTATTGTTTTTTTTCAACGACTTTTTGATGCTCTCCCGTATCAAAATTATTCGAACACTTTAAGAAGACGGCAACTAACTTATTAAGGTATATCAAGCAAAATATTGGCACAACGTGAAGAGCATTTTATTGGTCTTTTTATACTAAACCAACGATCTGAGAATTTTCTGTTTTCAGCCTATTTGCTGGCATACTTTATTTGCAAATCTTCTAGACTCTAAAGCCTGAGTCACTCTGAACTGTCTTTTTTCATTGTGTTACTTAAGAATACATATTGCTTTTAAAACAGTCGATTTCGTTTTCCTAGGTTAATTAAAATATAAAACACAGAAATCTAGGCTGTATTCATGCAAAATAAAAACATTCTAGCTAAAGTGTGTGTTGATATACATAATGTATGCATATTTTGTAAAATAAAGTATCAGTGAAATATTTGAGCACGTGATCAATTTTAAACTCTCTGAAATTTAAAATACTTAACTTCTAAACCTAACCAGCAAAATGTATTAATGTATTAATGTATAATAACACAGATTTCATATTCTAATATTTTTGTGTGTGTGTGTGTGCGTGTTTTACACGGAAGAAGTAGATTTGAGTTATCCTTGAAACGGCTGTGTGTAGTTTGAATTTGCTTGTTTTAACGTTGTACAGCTTTAGCTCATGTCACTAAACCCACAAAAAGTGACCATTGTCTGGCGATTTGCCACATTGTTGTTGCAAAATAACTCAGCGAAAGCATTTAAGCACTTTCCACCAATTTTTAATAACTAAACGAGAATAATCTTTATTCGTGTTCTGAGAATACCAAAGGAAATTCAATTACATTCATAAACATGTTAGAATTATCGTGTTGTGTTCCCTTTTAAATTATTTCCTACATTTCCTACATTTTCTGTTTCATTCTGTTTTATTGCATTTTCTGTGTAGTGCGATTAGGATACATAATATTTCTTATGTTTTCTAATTTGAAACAGTTTCTCTTCATTGAGAAGATTTCCAGGTATTTGTTAGTAGTAAATTTTATCATGTTACTTAATAAACTTTTATACATTCTGTAGATATTTGCATTTTAAACGTACAAGGACCATTTAAATAAAAGTACGTTTAACGAAAAAGAATAATAAATAACCTAGTCTAGTCTTTTATCTATGCTGTACCAGAGACTAAAAATAAATTACCACAATCGTATTGCATTGCTTTATCACATATACTGCTTTCCATTGTTGCTGAAAAAAGAGCGCCGCATAAGCACCTTTTCCAAGATTTCTAATTAAAGAAGAGTAATTTTTTGTTGTAATCGCGAGGCGAAAGGGAAATTCAATTACATTTTTAGACAACGATTGTATTGTCCGAATACGCGGCGTAAATTCTTGTATTTTAAGTTATTTGTAAAATATTTTTTTCTTTATATTGTATTTATTTTTTTTTTCCAATTTTCTGTATATTGCGATTAGAATACATTATGTTTTTTTTAGATTAGTTTATATTTACTTTTTATTATGTGATAAACGTTGTTATTCTTAGCATGTTTTTAGCCTTTTAAACATACCCAACCCGTTAAAAATCAAAAAACGTCAATTAGAGTTAAATAAATACATTTTCACTACAAAGTGTCCCGAAAACATTTCCATCGGCATTTATTCCTTACATACTGATCATAGATATATATTACAAATTACAAAGTTGCGTAAAAGAAAATGTACAAAATTTTATGAAACCGACTCAAATTCTCAGGGGACTAAATTTTAAGAAATACAAAATTTAAATTTTTATACGTCCCAGTACAAAAAATTCCTGAATGAAAATGTGCGCCATACACTAATAAGGTCACGTAAAAAAAATCAGCATTTTATCATACAAATATACACTAAAGAATATTGTATATCATACAAATATTCAATACAGAGAGATGAAAATACATAAATTCTGACGTAAAGCACTTGTCGATGCCTGAATATGAGTTCGCAAAGGGGAATAATAATGTCGGATATTCACGTTTCAGCGGTGTATACAAATTAAGAAAGAGAACAAGGGTTGCATAAATAAATAATAATTATTATATTTATTGGTAGAAAAGTATCGAAACTGTGTAGAAATATCAACTTTACGCAAAGATTACAAAGCTTGTTATTCTGAGCATGTTTTTAGCCTTTTAAACATACCCAACCCGTTAAAAATCAAAAAACGTCAATTAGAGTTAAATAAATACATTTTCACTACAGAGTGTCCCGAAAACATTTCCCTCGCTATTTATTCCTTACATATTGATCATAGATATATATTACAAATTACAAAGTTACGTAAAAGAAAATGTACAAAATTTTATGAAACCGACTCAAATTCTCAGGGGACTAAATTTTAAGAAATACAAAATTTAAATTTTTATACGTCCCAGTACAAAAAATTCCTGAATGAAAATGTGCGCCATACACTAATAAGGTCACGTAAAAAAATTCAGCATTTTATCATACAAATATACACTACAGAATATTGTATATCATACAAATATACAATACAGAGAGATGAAAATACATAAATTCTGACGTAAAGCACTTGTCGATGCCTGAATATGAGTTCGCAAAGGGGAAAAATCATGTCGGATATTCACGTTTCAACGGTGTACACAAATTAAGAAAGAAAACAAGGGTTGCATAAATAAATAATAATTATTGTATTTATTGGTAGAAAAGTATCTAAACTGTGTAGAAATATCAACTTTACGCAAAGATTACAAAGCTTGTTATTCTTAGCATGTTTTTAGCATTTTAAACATACCCAACCCGTTAAAAATCAAAAAACGTCAATTAGAGTTAAATAAATACATTTTGACTACAGAGTGTCCCGAAAACATTTCCCTCGGCATTTATTCCTTACATATTGATCATAGATATATATTACAAATTACAAAGTTGCGTAAAAAAATGTACAAAATTTTATGAAACCGACTCAAATTCTCAGGGGACTAAATTTTAAGAAATGCAAATTTAAATTTTTATACGTCCCAGTACAAAAAATTCCTGAATGAGAAATGTGTGCCATACACTAATAAGGTCACGTAAAAAAAATCAACATTTTATCATACAAATATACACTACAGAATATTGTATATCATACAAATATACACTACAGAATATTGTATATCATACAAATATACACTACAGAATATTGTATATCATACAAATATACAATACAGAGAGATGAAAATACATAAATTCTGACGTAAAGCACTTGTCGATGCCTGAATATGAGTTCGCAAAGGGGAAAAATCATGTCGGATATTCACGTTTCAGCGGTGTACACAAATTAAGAAAGAAAACAAGGGTTGCATAAATAAATAATAATTATTACATTTATTGGTAGAAAAGTATCTAAACTGTGTAGAAATATCAACTTTACGCAAAGATTACAAAGCTTGTTCAAAATTATTATATATCTGTCAGACATTTCTAAGCTGATTTAATTTTCACTGACTGTACCATTTCAGAGTTTTATTTTGTAATTCATAATGTAAAATTTTAAGTTATTTTTCAGGAAGCACAGATTTGTAAATTTGTAAATAAAACTAAAGGTGAGAGCCATATTTCATTTGCTTATTATGCAATTGTGCGTCGCGTCATCTAAACTCTAGCTGTAAACATTTACATTTGGATTTGTTATTAACCTCTCACCAACTTCGTTTAAACATATCTCTGCGACTTTTTATGATAAAATGCTGAAATTTTGTACATGACTTTATTTATGTATGGGACACATTTTACTCACTGTGAATTGCCTTGTAAGGGGGCTGTATAAAAATTTCAACTTTGTATTTCTTCAAATTTAATTGCCCGAAAATTTTAATCGATTTCATAAAATCCTGTACTTTTTTTGCGTAACATTGTAAGTTATAATGTAGGTCCATTAACAATATTTAACGAATAAAAGCCAAGGTCAATGTTTTTGGGACACCTGCGTACTATATGATAGCATTTAACAATAGAAATTTCGTTAAATTAATGAAAACATACGTCACTGATAAAACAAACATCCTTTTTCCCACAGACTCTCAAGAAAGTACACTGCGTAAACATTAATAGTTTTTTTCAAAGTTTATAATTATAAATAATTAAATTGTATTCTTATTCATCAAATCCTAAAAGAAATTAGATTTCATTTAAAAAATATCCATAATATAATATGATTCTACGTTGTAAATTATTTCCTGTTTTTTCCCATTTTCTGTTTCATTTGTTATTCCGTTTTCTGTGCAATGCAAGTGCCTGTATTTATGCCAATAGAGTGTTTTTTTATATGAAGTATGTCCTGTTCAATGCGAAATCTGTCAGATTTTTGCTCGTAGCCATTTGTGGCGTCTTATGTGATTTTTTCGATTATTTTAGACAGTTTAAATGAATTTGTTATCTTCCACCCCTCTAACCGCCGAGAAAAAGTGCAAAATTGCAATGTTGTTTTCTCTGTAATTTTTTTAAATGCTAAAAAAACATATTTCAAACATGATATAAAACACTTAATTACTTATATCGATATAGTCCTTGAGACTATTAATCATTACTTTATGTTTTAAAACTACGTTATACCTGTAGACTTTTAATAATTTAAATAATACTAGTTTTGTAGTGAAACATACAACATAGTGAAAGGATATAACATCTCACGGCGGTGAGAAGGTAAAAAAAAGACTAAATGTAACCCTTCAAAACTTGACGGAAAAAATTAACATAACAATATCTTTAAAATAAGCTTCTTTATTACATAAGAAGGGGTGTGCGTATGAAACAGTCTTTCAACTATTTTATTTTAAAACTTTTTCCACCAGTGAAATACAGTACTATTTCGGATGCAAACTCCAAACAAACAATACGTAAACAACTGTGTAATGCAAATAAGTTTGACATTACCACCATATTCCCCACGGCAAGAAAGAAAATGTGATGAACCTATGAAGTATCATACAAATAGTGTATCCCTACTTTCATCTCATATTCAGTAAATAAAGAAGATAGTAAATAAAGCACACATACCCCCCTTCCTGTGATAATGCAACCGAATGAGCTCCTATGAGCATGTACATTGCATCTGCCCAAAGGCACTGTCAAAATTCGACGTTAAAAAAAAAGTTTTAAAATGTTTAAATTAAAAGTCTTAAAATGTCCTCTTTAATCATTGTTCGTTTCAAATTCATATCTTATAAAACGCAACCATTGTTTTAAGCTAATCAATTTTTATGTAAAAATGAACAATTTTTTTTACAATAATAAATCAATCTGCAGATGAGGAAGATTTTTAATGTTTTCAAGTGTAATCTGAGGCGTTCAGAAGTCAATCCGACTAACTCCATTTTTTTAGAAGGTCAGGTATAACATGATTGGGTTGAAACTTTTCTATATATTTATACAGTGCTGAAAAATTATCCTTTATTTTAGGAAAATTAAGGAGTATAATCAAAATATACAGAAAAAAGAATAGTTATTTTTATATAAATACATTACTTTAACTGTTTATACTGAGCATTTTTATTTTATGGAGTTAGTCAGGTTGGCTTCTGAACGCCTAATTTATTTGTATGGTTTCTTCGGTACATAATCAGGATGATTATTCCTTATCCATTACAGTCGGGGATCTTTTCCCTCTTACACAGTTCAATATCCAATGAATCTTATAAAAAATAATAAAATACAGTTCCTAGCATATTCTGATGCAACATCTACATCAACAAATTCAATATATCAATTTTATGTTAATCATAAACTGAAAATAGTTTTTTTTTCTTTTCTTTTCTTTTCTTTTTTTTTTTTTTTTTTTTGGCAGATTTTAGTTTAGCGCCAAAATGCTCTATCTTATGGATAATCTGATCTGATGATTTATCAGTTTTTTTTATTACTATTATTATTTTCACTTTTCATGATGGTTAGGGAAATCTATTTTCAATAAATGGCAATTTTCCCAGGGGCTATTTTACATTATTAAAGCGAACTTATGGTCATTGTTGAGATAGATTTGAAAAATATTTCATGCTTAAAATTATTTAAAAAGTCATTAAATTAATTTGCAGTTTTCGAATAAATTTCAATCGAAAGCTAATTTTTTTTCTAATTGATGATGCAAGAAGTAAAATGTAGTAAAAAATTGAAATTTGTAGTATTTAGAAGTGATGTAAGCACGATTAAAGTTAAAGTGATGTTACAACCGTTATTCATTTCTAAAAATTTCCACTGTGGTTTGGCTGGCGCCCAAAAGTAGACTACCATTTTTTGACATCGAAAGAGAAATTCACAGTGAAAGAAACAGGACTTTGCTGCTAAAAAGGAACTGTTAAATTAACTCATAATGAACCTACCAAAATAATTCCTATAAAGTATTAGCCTTACATAGTTTATTCTAGCTAAAAATACAATCATTATTTCAAGTTTTTTTTTACTTTTTTTTTACCATAACACTATTTTTAATAATTTTGATTTCCTGGAAATCCTTTACTTTTGTGAATTTTTTATATAAAAAATGAAATCTAATCTATAATTAAAAAAGCAATTAGTGACATGTAATCCAGGTATGCAATCAAGATGAAACCAATAAAAGCTCCAGTTCTATTTTTAAAATTAAAAATTGAAAAATTAGTTAAAATTACGTCATGTTGACACAATCATATATTTTTTTCTTTTTAGATTTATCAATGTTAAAATGCATTTCAAGCTAAGCATAACGCCATTTTCCCGGTTGCAAACTTTTCACAAGCACTTTGTATACGTTACTTTTATATTTAAACACCGTGTATACAAATAAAAATATATTTTGTATTTAATTGTAATGAAAAAATGGCATCAACAATGTTATAATGCATAATGATAAAATAAACCCAATGGACAATATTCCCATGGCGTCCAATAAATATGAATTTTCATTCACTTATAAAACACGAGGATAAATATTTTTACCGAAATTTGACTTGCAAATTAAAAAAATCGTGTTTTTAATATCTATTTTTTTTTCTCGCAACCACAGACTTTTTCGTTAGTCTGTGCCTCCCAATAGTGGGAGTTATCCAATTGCCGACTTTATGACGTCATACGCAGTAAAAGTTTAATTTAAAATTTTGGCTAATTAATTAAATTTTAGAACAAACGAATGTACGATAACAAATCTGTATCCAAATATCTTTCATTTAAAAAATGAATGATGTAATTTTATGCAGTAGTTTATTCTCACGGATTGTCGAAAGAAAATTTTTAGCGTTTTAAATATATAGATATTTATAATATTAAATATATAACCAAATAATAATATATTTAGCCCACACTATAGTAAACCTTTCAACGTCAATTATCAATTCTATTACGCAATCACTGATCGTTTTTCCCTATTTTATTTTTAAAAAAAAACACGACCTAAGCGTTTAAAAAGCTTTAATCAGATTTGTAACAAAGAGTGACTTAATTTTGTCCTTATTGCTCGAATCTCTCCCCAAAAATCAATTACATTCTTAAACATCGATAATGTAATCTGATATTTTTCTATTTTCTGTTTCATTTGTTATTCTATTATCTGTGTAATCAGCTTAGGCTATTTATCTTCCGTATATTAGCTGGTAAGATGAATTATTTCCAGTTCGTATATAAGTCTTTCAGATAATTGTTGGTTGTTATTTTCGTTTTATTGTGTATTAACTTTTATTAAACAAAATTTATTAGGGAACAAATCGTTTAATCTTTTTCATTTATACTTTGATTAAAATATGTATCCTATATCATGTACATAGTTGCCAACTTCTCGAATTTTTTCAAACCAATATTTGTATGTAAAAATATTTTAATAGCATCTATGATAAAAGAACCGTAAAATTTTACGAGGTGTCACTTCGTTTAAATATCTTTAGAGCCCTAAGTATAATAAATTACGTCTGAACCACTCTCCATTACATGTGTTTCTACGTTGCACTGAAAATACTATGATTAAATCTGTGGAGAACTACAGTTATTACACTTCATCCGAGAATTACCATAGCTGCCAGCTTGTACGATTTTTTTTTTTACTCTAACATGTAATAGATAATTTTGCTTTATTTAATTTTTAGAAATAGACATATTTCGGCGATTAAATTAGAAACAAAGTTATTATTAAATTTTAGTGGTACAATAAAACCGTAAAATTTAGCAGTTATGAATTATATATTTTTGAAGCTGTATGTCTAGTTTGTAATTTAAAAACCTTCGAAGAGTTGTTGAAACTGTATGTTTATTACCAATTATTTTTTTTAAATTAGATACTGAATATCGTAATGATTTCTGGCATTTCCTGATTTGAATCTCTTGAAAAAACTGCTACCAAAAGTTCTTATTCAAGTGTTCTCTTTTTGTATCGCAATAACAACTGTAATTGTTACAAGTAACTTTACAACATGGTTAGAACTTTTTTAAACACTTTCATAAATTTTGTTAACAAAAAACATTAACGACAGACACACAACTCCACTGGAATAAGAATAAAACTAAAAGTGATTTGTAGATTAGTCGAATAAAAAAAATAAGGATTCGTTTATGCTGTGTTTTTCAGCGCAGTGCTGTAATATTATTATTTTTCTTTGTATTACTATGGGTCTCTGCCACCTGTGATCTACGCTCGCCAATCTCCATCGGTCATCCGCAGGCTCTAAAAACGCGTTTATTTGACCTGGTTTAAAAATATTACCTGATTAAAGGGGATTGATGGATATTATTACGAGTAGTGGAGGATTGAAGGAAATTATCACGAGTAGTGGAGATTTTCTGGGATCGGGTTGTCACTAATTTCGCTTTGACTGGGTGATTTTTCATTGCCCGAGGCCGCACCCAACAAGGCCTGTTGTCGCGACAGCTGAAGACTGTTTCCGTGATCAAGAAAGATCAATTAGACATTTGAAAATTATCTTGTACAAAATGGTTTTTTAAAAAAAGACGCTCTCTTCCACAGTTGTACATCTTTTAGAAGAAGTCTTTTTTTAGACGCTATGAGAAATTCGTTTTTATTAAGACGTAATTTTCACCATTAAATGATTTTCGAACGTAATAATTTAAGTATTTTAACGTATTAATTTAAGTATTTTTCTTTGCTCATATTTACGCATAAATATATATTTTAATTTAAAACTCTGTGTTTGGAAAGGCTATAAGGAAATGGTTTTAAATAAGACGTTAATCATATATCATTTTTAGTACAAAACAAATTTTACCAATTAATGCTTTTCGCTCGTAGTAGCTATATTATTTTAAAGTTTCCCTTTGTTTAGTGTTGGTAAATATTATTATTTGGGCTTTTTTAAAATTTGGCGACACAGGTAGAAACTGGCTATTTCAAACTACGTAATAAATCTCTATTGAGATAATGCAATTTCGAACAAAGCTTAGAAAAAACTTTTAAAAAATGACAAATATAAAAGATGATTGCACACTACGCATGGAAAAATAGTCAAGCATGTGCCTGCGAAATAAGGTTCAATTACTATGCATAATTATGGATCCTATAAAGAATATTTTGACCCATTTTAACAATCAGTAGCTATTAATATTATTCTTCTATTTAAAAAGTGTCCTCTTCAGCGCGTTTATCCCACAATTTACTAAAAAAAAACCCTACTAGATTTCATATTTTTACACTCAATAGTTTTTTTTATTTGGAGTCGAGAAAGTCAAAATATCACAATAAATTCAATTACGGAAGCGACAGTGGCAGCAGCATTTCAAAAATAGAGAGATGCTTTGTCATGTTCTTAGTAACATATTTAAAGAAAAGATTGTTGCGACATTGTTCATATTAAAAATAAATACAAATATGCAAAAACAAAATCCCGCGAGTTAGGTAAAAATTTAGCTTAAACTTCAAAGTACTGATATTCAATTTAAAAATAATGCGTTTGTTATATAAGTAGAACATAAATTTTTATTACACCATTTTGGGAGTTAAAAAAAACCTGGCTTTTGAACTTTCATCTTTTTAAGAGCAAAATTTTGATATAAATTATGTTTAATGGGTGACGAGAAAATGATTACGCGAAAAGTATAAGTAAAAGTATTTTACATATTTTTAGGTTACTTATACAGCTCATATAAATTAATGCAGAATAATATCTTAAAATTTCGTGTGTTAGAACTTGTTTAACTGAATTTTCGAAAAAAAAAAAACCGTATCTGCACAATTTTATTGACGCATAAGTCGTTTCTCTCTCATAAAATATAATAAACTCGAAAACAGCTACTACTCTATTAAATTTACATTGAAGAACCTTATATGCACATAATTGAAAATGGCTCATAAAAAATACTTCGAAGCACGTAAAAAATCTTTTAGAACGAATAAAGTCGTTTTTAATACTTAGAAAAAAGAGAAGATGCATCAGCAGTATTTCGGGTTTAAAAATTTTCCCGAAAACTTCTTTTCCGTGAACTTTTTCTTGTGTTTTCTTATTTTATGTCATGATTGCATTTGAAATCAACGAAGCGTTCATTACTTATGCTTAAGTGTTTTTTTACTCTGATGTTTAAGCTAGTCTTTTGAAAATTATTTGATATTACAAAAAGACTTTTGAAAGAAACTTTCTTTGAACATTGTTTTAAAGATGGAAAATGCGATTTACGTATGATTTTTATAACAGTTTACGGATGTTTTGGCAAGAAATTTTGTATTTGCTAAAAAAAACTGAAAGTCGTCACTTGACCAAGAGCTACGAAAACAAATATAAACAAGCGCTACGAAAACAAATATAAATAAAAATATAATGTTTTTTAATACATTTTTTCATTTCCCTAAAAAAATAAATTTCGTTTTCCGTTATTCAAAGAATATGTGCCATAATAATCTTACCTATTGAGACTGATTACATTCGAAAAGACCCTTTTTCGAAAATTATATATTTTTATTGTGTTGTCGGGGGCTACTTTAAATCAAAATGAGGATGGCTTTCCTGAAACTAAGAACAACGCCTCTAATTCTACTAATACTTCTAACGTCCCTTCTGTGTCAAGTAGTCATGAAAACATGAAGTCATCTACTATATATATAAAACACAAACGGAAATTTCGTTCCGTTCCTTTATAACTCGAGCTCTGCCGAATGGATTTTGATGGAACTTACACTGTTCGAGAGATAATTTTTTAGGGAAGGTTTTAGTATATAACACAACGTTCTATGTATATTAGTTATGTAATTATGATAGAAAGTTCTGTTATTTTGGCCGAAAAGATTACCATTGCTAATTTTTTGGCGATCATTACTGTTGCAGAAAGAAATGAAAAGGCTATACATGTCAAAAAATAAAAGGAAAACTGTTACTATTTTATGAAAAAAAAAAGAATAAAGAAGGAGAAAGAAAACAAAGAGTTCTGGTGAGAGAATATTATAAAACGAAAATACTTAATTTAAACATGATTGGGAATGTTCGTAATGCTTAAAAAATTATTCAAGGGGCATGTTTTCGATATTGAAACAATATTTGGCGATGTATCTTTTGTTTTTGACGATTTTGATTTTCCTTTTGACCCCAAACAATTTGATTTTAAGCCAAAAGGTGTCTTTTTTGTTGCAGAAAGATTTGAAATGGCTATACATCTGGAAAAATAAAAGAAAAAACTGCTACTAATTTTATTTTAAAAAAAGAAAGAAAAGAAAAAATAAGAAAAAGAGTTTTCATGAGAGATTTTAAGCCAAAAGGTTTTTTTAAGGGTACGACTGCATTTTTGCAGCATATTTTTTTTTTGGTACTTTTCGGTTAGCCGGGCGCCAGTGATTCATATATATTATTTCTCCTGTCAACATCCCTTTTTCTAAGAAAATATGAAACGCAGAACAACGAATGAGATACCATATGAAAGGTATTAGAACGGGCTTCTGACATAGCCCACTAAACAATTCGTTAAAACATGTTTTTGATTAAAATTTGCTGAAAATTAAAAATTTAATCCTCATTGTTTTCATGAAAGAAATGAAAGGTTTTCCTGAAATTATTGTTGCCAAAAAAATAAAATATCACATTATATGATGCTCATAGCAATTATTATAAAAAAACACCGCACGAGTTTATTTTATACTTATGATTAAAAAGCGGAATTGAAATTGAAATGTTTAGATTTATATTTCTATATTCCATGTTTTTCCCGAAGCGGATGAGGTCATCCTCTAATGCAGTTAAAATATGATTGTTAATTTATTTTTCTCGCGCGTGAATTTTGCAATCTTGGATCAGTTTTTAGTCTAACTTTGATGGAATAAATTAGATGATATTCTGGCTTGACTAACAACTAAATGTTGTTTGCAGATATTTTTATCCTTGCTTTTTCTTTAGAAGTTTAAACCTGCATCTAATAAATATTACATATTGATAAAAAAATGATACTTCTCTATTATCCCGTCAACCATTTTTCATAACAAAAAACTATCGCCAAATAAACGGGTGAACGTTGGAATTGGAATATCAAAAAATAAATAAATAAATAAAATATAAGAATTTAAGGACACAATTGTTATTTTAATTAATAAAATAACTACTAAATCAGTAAAACATAATGAAAAATACACGCAAATGTCGAATGTAAAACCACTAGATGACGTAACAAACACGCATAATGATTCTGACATCAAGTAAATGGGACTGCATTTTTGGCGTTTAATCTTACAGTTTGGCGGTAATTTTTTGTTATGAAAAGTGGTCGACGGGATAATAGAGAAGTACCTAAAAAATATTAGATTTCAGTGCGAAATCTTCGCACGGGCCCTCTGGTATACATATACATGTATATATATACACATATATCTACACAAATACATGTATACACATACATATATTTACACAAATACATGCATATACATACATATATATACACTTATATGTATATGTATATATATATATATATATATATATATATATATATATATATATATATATATATATATATATATATATATATATATATATATTTGTACATATATCACTGGCACCCGGCCATATATATATATATCCAAATACATAATATATACGGTGCAGCCATATATATATATATATTTGTACATATATCACTGGCACCCGGCTAACCAAAAAGTACTTAATTCAAATGCAAACTATATTAATGGCAATATACTTCTATTTACTTCTACATATATGAAATTTCGTTCCGGCTGCTTATAACTCGAGTTCTGCTGAATGGATTTTCGTAGAACTTAAACTGTCAGATAATTTTCTAGGGAAAGTTTTATTGTATAAAATATCATTCTACGTTGCTTAGATAGGAAGAAATTCGAAAATCGGGTGACCAATTTTTTATCAAATATTAGCTTTTTCAATATTTGATTCCGATTATGAAAGATTAACCTTCTGAAAAAGTTCTACTGGACGGATTTTGATGAGAATTGTATTGTTAGTTATATGTTATTTCAGGAATGGTTTTAACGTAACATATTGTTCTACGCTGCTTAGTCAAACAGTTATGTGTGAAGGTCATATAGTCAGGTGAACCCGATTCCGAAAGATTAGCCTTTTTGACAGTTTTTACAGGGCGTATTTTTTGCGACTTGCATTGTTAAGTAGATATAATTTGTAAGGATGGTTTTAGTATATTTTATATCGTTCTGTTAGTTTTAGAATTATGTGGAAAAGTTCTATAATCAGATGAACCCGATTATCAAAGATTAGCCTTTATAAAAACTTCCACTGAATGGATTTTGTTAGTTAATTTGTTTGCATTGTTAGTTCGATAATTTTTAGTGATGGTTTTTAGTATATTGCATATAGTTTTATAATTCTTTAGCAAACCCTAACTGTAAATGACCAAGTAAAAGAGTTAGTCCTTAACAGCTAAAATTTTGACTGCACATTAGAAAATATAATAACGCAATGACGTCATTTTTCAGTAATGTGGAAGGATATTCCAGATAAATATACAGATTGCTTTCAAATACAATGTCAAATTAAATGATATATTTCGTTTAATTTAAGGTTCATTTGTAGAAACCGACCAGGGAAGCGGACGTAGCTTGCTAGTTTAATGATAAAAGCTCCCTAATCAAGGATATAAACCAAGATTATACTATTGTTGTATCTGGAATTTATGCATATCTGTGTCCTATTTGTCACAAATAAAAATGAAGCGCTACCAACTTTTGCGTCAAAATAGTAAATTTATTAACTTTTAACATCTTAACTAAAATGTAACTTATATGTGATTTATATGCATGTAACCTTACAAATAAGGAAAGAATGCTCTACGTAAGTTGAAACATGATTATGCATGATTCCTCGTCAATCACTTTTACTTAATGGGCTGAGAAAAGTATTGTTATATCTACTGTGTGGATTGAAAGTTGTTGTATGTAAATATGTATCCTAATAATATTATAAATCTGATTGTGTGCAAATGTTAGGCTGAAGCCAGCGTCAAAATGGAGAAATTAATGGCCCTGTATCTTTGCATATAGGTGGATTATAACCCGTAAATGAACATAGACTGGTTTTTGTTTATTTTATTCAAATACTTTTTTTAATAATTCAAAATTTGATTATTTTCATAGAGAATCAATGGACATTTTTAGATAAAATTTAACCATTTTACTTTATCGTTGCTAGGGCTTTGATCGTTGCTAATAAATACAAATGCGGATAAATTATTTTTCCTCAACAATTAAGTTTCAATTGAGCGATTTTCACGTGAAAAATGAAAATAATTCAAAAGAAGATAAATTTGTGCGATATTTGAAACAACAATATGGAGTACTTGTTATTATACATGAAGTATGAATATCGGTTACATTAAAAAGACCCTTTTCGGTCAAAAACTGCGTTATAATTAGAAAGAAGAATTAACAATAATTATATCATTAAGAAAAAGATTTCGCTTGAACCATGGAACTATGAAAAGGATCCTCTTTGGCTTGAACAAATATGACGTCATAAATAAAACATGTATTTTCAAATATTCGTAATATTACAAAGACCATGACTATCAGTGTATAATAAAAGTATATACATAATGGACATCATATTTAAGATGAATAACTGAAATATTTTTTTTTGATACTGATTAATAATAAGCTTGAATATAAGTTACAAACAGATGTGAGTTTTCTGCTAAAATTCACTTCATTATTGCCAGGAAAAAAATTAACAAGAATTATATCATTGAAAAGAGATTTCTCTGGGATTAAAGTGACGTCATAATAAAACGGGATTTTTTTAAATATGTTTCAAATGGAGCGTGTATCAATTTCATACATTAATAATGACTGAGTACAGTGAAAGAATAGAGAGGTAATGGACCGTAAAATCGGCTTGCAATATGAAGCCGGTTATCGCTCAAATTATTAGGCCCAAGGGCTGACATCATTGGATGGAGAGAGGCTGCACGTGGAACAAGGACTGGATTCATTCGACGGGGAGAGGTTTTCAAATCAAGCCGCCAGTTGTTTGGGCCGACTATAGGGTTGCATTTTCAACATCACGCCAAACATGAACATTTCATCTCTATTTATTCTCTGAACTCCGTGATTAATAATACTATTAATAATACTAATTACTTCGTGATTATTAAGTTAAAATCTGACTGTGTGTATTTCGCAACCACTCCTCTTAATGCAACGCGATTTACTTAATACCGATTATCATTGATTCAAGGATGTCATATAAACTCTGAGAATTTAAAATTTTGAATTAGATTCCGAGATATTAATAATTTTTTTCTAAATTTTAACGAAATTTCTCTAAAAACGGTACTTAAATTACTCCATTTTTGTGGATAAAAAAGAAGAAATAAAACAGATTAATATATTTTAATGCGATTTTCTCATTAAAACTGAAAAAAAAATTATTTTCAATTTAAATAGTTGTTAAAAAGAAGTTTTGATTACAGTAAAATTTCCGAAAAATAAAAACATATTTCCAAATATTCAAACTTTATGAATCAATTTATTCTGCAGAGTAAAAATCGCCTGTCAGCATATTGTTAAGAAATCAAGATTTGTTTTAGCTATAGATTTAACCAAGGACACAAATTTTCTGTTACATGAAAACGTAAAACTTGCAATTTCAAAGCTTTTTGCAACCCCAAATTACATGCAAACGTAACATTTACATGTAATTTGCACCCAAATTAATTTAATTTGAACCGTAATAAATGTTAATTTGCAATGAAAATTACATGCAAAAGTAACGTTTACATATAATTTTGGGTTGCAAAAAGCTTTGCAATTTAAGTGTTACGTTTGCATGTAATTTTGGGCTGCAAAAAGCTTTGCAATTGAAACTCCTTGCATTTAGGTTTAGAATTATTCCTCCCTATTCACAAGAATTGAATTTAAAGAAAAAGCATATACTATTTCCGATGAATTATTTTTAAATGATGGCTGTTAAAACCTTTCTCAAAGTCGTTAAAAGTAAAATGGTTTATCAGGTAAAATTGACATTTCTTTTTACCCAATTCGTCGATTTACACGATTTTATTTGGCCGTACTTTTTCCATTGGTTGCAATTTCCTTTTCGCGGTTATTTGGCACAAAATTTTACTTTTTTTAAACTGATTTATGTCAAGACCTCCTATAACAAAGAAATATCGTATTTTCTTCTATGAAATGTGAAAAAGAGTTAGTTAATTATTTACGTTTTTAATTATCGGGAGTGAAATATTTTGCTTGATTAGTACATTTATTTTCCTTTTAATGTTACGTGAACGAAGTCATGGGTAACAGCTAGTTTATTATATAAGTACATAAGAAGTATTTTAGCATGCAAATAAGATGTAACTTATATGTGATTTATATGCATGTAACCTTACAAATAAGGAAAGAATGCTCTACGTCATAATGTATAATGTATGAAGTATTGAATATTAAAATACACTCTCGAAAAAATTTCATCCAAAAACGCACCATATAACACTAATGAATTTCAAGATATTGTAGTGATCTCTTCTCACTCGAAAAGTATAAAGCGAGTTACTGGCTTATGTTAGTTAAAAGGTTAGACGAGTTAAAAGGCTTCGCCTTTTTCCAGGCCCTGACTATGGCACGGGCACCTGGGGCCCATGCCCTGGGCACAAAATTTCTGACGGCACTAAATTTTTCATAATTTCATCTAAATTTCCTCTAAAAAAATCATAATATTGCCAACGTTTTTATTTCTGAAAAATTAAGTGTAACAAATGTAATAGTTATTTTGGGAATACACTTTTCTCATTGGGAAAGTTTTTCTCATTTCTGGCTCATGTCACTTGAAATCTGAAATTGTGCAAAAAAGTTATTATTATTATGAACAAGTTAAAACTACATATAATACAATGTGCTTGCAGGGGCTTCTCCTGAAAGGAGAGCTTACATCGTTTCTCTAATATCACATTTCATTAAATAATAGAAAAAAAAATCTGGAAATGTTTTTCATTTTTTCGGAAAACTTATTTTTTTTAGTTGACGCATTTCGAATAAGTGTGTAATATAGAAAAAGAAAACAAGTATCAGTAAATAAACCAATCTAAGGGGGCACGAAAAATTTAAAGTGCCCTGGGCACAGAAACTTGCTAGTCGGGCCCTGCCTTTTTCTCTCGACGCTAAAACTCTCGCGATGAGTTCTCTGCTCGATCGTTCATGAGTTTCTTGTTGTCTTCGTCACTGGAAAATGAGTGAAACGCAACCCCAATATTCTCTTTCAAAACCAACACATGACAGCTCCAAATAAATCATCCACAGCACGCAAAGCCTGTAAAATTCTCATAGCATAAAGACTGTCGCTCAAACCGTGCATCACGGAAACAGGACAACATCACTCGTGTATCCACATTGCACGTCAACAAGACGTCTTCCGTATTGGGTGTGGATTGTGTAGCGATCTCATTTCAATTAAACAGTGTAAAGTAACTGGAGTAGGAGTAGAGTAACTGGCTTGGTCTTTTGCTCGACGCAAACGCTCTCGCTTACTTTTCATGAAATCCTTGATTCAATACCCACTGGGGCTAATTTTCATACCAAAATATATTTTAAAATCCTTCAAGATATCAAATAAATTCTTCATATTATTAAATTTTTGGTACTTCTCTATTATCCCGTCGTCCACTTTTCATAACAAAAAACTACCGCCAAACTAAAACTTCAAATAAACGGGAGGGTGCCATTGGAATATCAAAATAAATAAATAAATAAAATATAAGAATTTAAGGACACAATTGTTATTTTAATTAATGAAATAACTAATAAATCAGTAAAACATAATAAAAAATAAACGCAAATGTCGAATTAAAAACCACTTGACGACATAACAAACACGTATAATGCTTCTGACATCAAGTAAATGGGACTGCATTTTTGCGTTTAATCTTACAGTTTGGCGATAGTTTTTTGTAATGAAAAGTGGTCAATGGGATAATAGAGAAGTACTAAATTTTTTTATAACTACGCAATCAAAATAAATACATTGATTCTGTGGATAAAATGTTGGACATAATAAAAAACTCGATGTTCTTGAAAAAAAGTTCAATATCATTAACCGTGAGTAATTCTCATTTCTCTTCTTTAATAGTTTTAACATGGATTTGGAACTCCCTTCAAAGCAAAATTAAGATTTTGACCATCATATGTATTCCTTTAGAGCGCAACATGCTCAATTTCTCCTGGATACTTTTGCTACAAGCGAATATTTTTTTTAACTTTGAAGACTGCTATTTCCAAACTATAGGGTGGTCCAAAATTATTGAGCGCAATTTATGTTTTTATAAAAAGAATTAATGGGGTATCTTGTTTTCTTGGAAAGACAATTTAAAACAGTTTTACGCAACAACATTTTAAACATTAAATAAGTTCCACATGAGCTCCTTGTGTGGCACGCAAAATATCTAGCTGATATTCAATTTCGCGCCAAGTTTGTTGCAGCATTCGAGCAGGTATTGCTCCAATGACTGCAGTTATTCGTCGTTGTAGGTCATCGATATCCGGAACTGGAGTTGCATGTACTCAGTAATTAACATACCCCCAAAAGAAAAAGCCAAGGGGTGTAGTGTCAGAGTATCTTGGCCAGGGCTTAATTTGCGCCGGAGCCCACCGGAGCTCAGCTCCTGTACTTCTCTGTTTTCAGTAAATATTTAAATATTAGTCAGAATTCACCGCAGCTCATAAACACTGCGCTCCGGAGCACAGCGAAAATAACGCTTCCGAAAAACGAATCTAAATTACCCTTTCCTTTCCCTCCCATCTCCCATCTTTTGCCTTCTTTTGTATCAAAACACTTATAAGTGACGTAATGTGTCGTTTACGTCAGATATGCAGATGAAACTGGCCCAAATTTTATGTCAGTCTTCGGGTTTGAGTAGGCTCGAGCTCAATATGTTTTATATTCAAAATTTTATTTATTTCCATTTCAAATCATTTTAGTGCTATTTTGATCAGAATAAAGAGTATACAGAAATAGTCTTTTTCTATTCGGAAAATCTTCCAACTATTAATTTTTTGTGTTAACACTATTTCCGAATCAAAATCTTGAGCTTATTTAATCACAGAATCCTGAGATTAATTAACATTAAGACTGGGCAAAAGTTTCTATTTAGAAGTAGTAATAATTAAAAAGGGAAATAGTCGATAGCTAAGTATACACAGATAGATGTATTTATTTATTTATTTATTTTTTTTTTTTTTGCTATAAATAAAAAAAAAAATGCTTTAAATTTTGAAAATAATGTATGAAATATAAATATGCAGATTGGAGGGTCGGCGGAGGAGGGGGGGGGGGTTGATTTTTTTTAAGGAGTGCATATAAAAGACAATACAAAAACATTAAATTTTGCATAAAGAATGAAGTCAATCGGATAGTTAGCTGTCGAGATATTTGTAATCCTATTTTCACACTCTTCGATTTTTCATGACCCTGTAATTCATTCAAATTTCATTTCAAAGATATATTTTAATCCGACGCAGTAAACCGTTAGTTAATATGATTATCAATTTTGGAATTATAAGGATATTTCTTTTACGCAATTCAGTAATAGAGCATTTATAGTCTATGACGTCCTCAAGCCACGATTTTATTCGAATCGCTATGCATTTTATAAACAGTTATAGTTTACACATGTTTTATTTTCATATTTTATATTATGCATATCCATGGTGGTTACGTATTACGGTGGCAGCAAACGACTAGTTTTTACTGTTTTGTTTACACATATTGGACTCCAGACGCTTATAGTCTTCAGCCTACCTTTAAAAACGGTTCAATTTTTGCAAAAATCTCATATTTAAAAAAAAAAATCGACACGTTGGTTTTATCTTCAAAGATTAAAACTCTATACAAAATTTAAATATATTTTTCCAAACATTATTTACACAGAAGATACGCGTGATAATGATATTCAAATCTAACTAAAAATAAACATAGGAATTAAATTATGAAGTATAGATACAGAAATTAAATAATATAAAATAATATTTTACAAATCTGCGTTTCAGTTCTTCTATGAAAACATCACCAAATAAAAAATATTGAACCTACATTTAAAACAAAAGGAAAAGAAAAAGGTTATTCCATTAACAATGGCATGTAGAATATTCAATAAAATTTTAGCATTTAATTGTTTGCTTACAAATACTGAAATAAATTCTGTTTATGGGAATTTCTTTTTCTTTTTCAATTCCTACTATTAGCTCACACTCTCTATATATTTATATATCTTGTTCAAATTTTCAATTGTTAATAAAATACTTTGTATTCATCCACTCAAGTTTAAATACATTTTTTTAAACTTGTAGTGGATGACACTGGATGTTAATACAGTTTTTTCAAATATTAATTCATTAATTAAATTAAATTAATTACTTTTAGTTTTATATGGGAGAAAAAAAATTCCCCCATTGTTTTCATAAATGAAATGAAAGATTTTCCTCAAATTAGTGATGCCACAAAAATAAAATACCGCAACGATGATTATAAAAAAACGTTCAATACAAATAACGTGGGACATTAATGCTGCACGGGTTTATTTTATATATTTATGATTAAAAAGCAAAATTCAAATTCAAATGCTCAAAAGGAAATTAGCTTTCTATTTTATAGCTTTATATTGTGATTCTGTCATATGTATATACAGATTTATGTTAATTGTAATTATTTAATAAAAAGTAACTAAAATAAAAATTTTCTTTGTTGACCTAAGTAGGAATTGACTTAAAAAAATTATTTTTATATTACTTGTTTATTATTATAAAAAAGCATTTTCCATTCTCAAAAAAATAAAAAAAATAAAAAATAAAATAAAATAAAATAAAATAAAAAATAAATAAATTACAATTTTATATATGATAAAAAATAATACATAAGTCAATTTGTAAAAGATGGTTTTGAATGTTAAATACGGAAAGTGTACAGATAAAAAAGCTTAAATTATTTTTCTGTAAATATATTAGAGAATTTTTATATTTACGGCTTAAACATGGACATTTTCTTAATTTAGACAAAATGTTTCCCCCGTTTTTATTGCATATCAATTATATTATTTTAAGTAATTTAATATCATATTCAACTAAGCAAAATCTTTCAGTAACAAATGTCATATAGCTTCTTTTTATATAACTTAAATTCAGATTTCTGAAAGATATATTTCTTTAAATTATTTAAAATATGCTTTTTAAGAGAATTTAAAAGTATTTGCCGAAAAACTTTTATTTATTTTGCCCTACAGACGTAAAAAGTCTTATGCAAACACAAAGCTTTTACGTATGTTTCCTTACATCCGATACAAGTTAGAGAGAGAATTTTAAGCACTAAGATGCGATATCCTTCCTTACGACTTAAAAAAAAAATTGTAAATCTTTAAAAATATCTATGAAAGTTTTTTTTCTATAAACTTGCTATAACTTGCTAATAACTATATATTAAAGTCTTAATAATAACTATTTTGTTGTTAAGATAAAAAAGATAGAAAAGAATCGGCCTGGAGAATTTGTGCAATTCCTGGATTTTATTTTATTTTTCTAACTCTGGAATTAACCTTTAACAGTGTAATTTTTTTTTAATTCAAAAAAGTGGCTTCTTTTAGTTAAGAGAATTTGGGACTATTATTTATCATACACTGTCGTGTTCTTTTTTCAACTTTAAATGATTGACTCTAAGTGTATTACACACAATAATTTTTATAATAACAATCTTTAAATATTGTTTAAGCTTTTAAGAAATTTTTTTGTGAAAAGAGTGTCTAACAATGCAAAAAATATGTAAATAATGTTTCAGTACTCCAATTTATTAGTTGTAATTAAAATAACTGAAAATTCCTTCTAAATATAGTCAAATATAGGTAAATATTGTCAAATACTTCAGTCGGACTAACATAAAATTCTTACCGAGGGGCTTTAAAACATCGAATGACTTAATTATTGAATGATATAGCAGCATATAACATACATTAGATTGAAGGGATTAATTTTAAATCGTGGATAACAGACAGAAATGAGTACACGAGAAGCGTGTATGTATTTAAAACGAAAAACGCATTCTGTCAAATTTCTACACGAATATCGTCTCTTTGCTGATGCGTCATTGTTTTTATTTTTTTGAAGGGTTCTCCCCTCAGAAACGGGAAACCTGATTGATTGCCTGTTTAGCCTAGGGGGATTGAAAAGGGTTGATTGAGAACGGATAAAGGTGTGCCACTGCATTAAAATCATAGACCTTCTAATATATTTTTGCTCTGAGGTTGAAAGCTAAAGCCTTTTTTTAAAGAACTCATGTTTTCACTACTAAATATGCATATTTTTTCGGAAAATTTTAAAGAGAGTTTGGAAATAATTATATTTATAACCGATTGAAATGTCAGAGTGTTCGAAAGATGAGAACTATTTTTTTATTGTTATGTTAAAGGAGCCGACGAGAAAACAAACAAACAAAAAAGCAAGAAGAAACATTTCTTTTGCAACTAGATAACAATATTTTTTCTTAAAATATTTACACGGGCTGTAAAACCGTTTTATTTATTAGTTTAAAGAATTCGAACAAAAGGAACTTTTTATTTTAAAACTATTTAAAAAAAAGTCCTACGTAAAAAACAAGAAAATGAGCGCTTTTATCACTTATTATCAATATTTTTCGCGAATTTTTCATTTAAAAATATAATTTCATACAAAATTTTAAAGAGAGCTTGGATACAGTTATATTTATAACCGATTGAAATGTCAGAGAGTTCGGAAGATGAGAACTATTTTTTATTGGTATGTTAAAGGAGCCGACGCAAAAAAAAAAAAAAAAAAAAAAAAAGCGAGGAGAAAACATTTCTTTTACAACTGGATAACAAAATTTTTTACACGGGCTGTAAAACCGTTTTATTTATCATCAATAAAGATTTTAAAAAGTTCGGACAAAAAGAACTTTTTATTTTAAAACTATGAAACAACCAAAAATAAGAAAATGAATGCTTTTATCACTAAATATCAATGTTGTTTCTCTAATTTTTCATCTTAAAATATAATTTTATACAAAATCGGGTTAAAGATATGAAATAATAAAAACTTGATTTTTTGTTTATTTATTTATTATCATGGGCCCGGGCAACGCCGGGCGGGGGTCAGCTAATTATTGTTATAAAGCATGTATAATAAATGATAACATCTAATATTGAAAAAAAAATAACTTATCTTTAAAGTAATGTATTACACTTAATAAATTTATTCGTAGTACAAAAGATTAAATTTATGTTGAAATAATTTATAGATTCCGTCGGTCTTTATTTTACTTATCTCTGTTTTCGAATGCTATAATCAAATAAATAAATAAAATAAATAAAGGATCATTCACTATTTTACAGAAATAAATTTGTTCCCGTCTTTTTATTCTTTTGAGAACAATTACCAAAGATTTATCTTCGTCATTCAAACATACACGACAAGAAAATGTGGCTTACAAAATGGTTTTATTTTATTTTATAGATGAAAAGCGTAACTCAAACACTTGTTGAGATTTCAAAATTTTCAATATTGGAAAGGAAACATTTAAACAAATTATTTACCAGGAATTTCATGAGATATTAATAAGCAGTATTGCCCACTTAATTGTTTCATCACTAATTCTTCGATGAAAATCTGTGGCTGGAAAAATTTGTAAGGACTAAAATTATGAAAGGAAAAATAAATTCTATTCTTGAAGGAATTTATTTGTTTATTATCTATTTTTCTCTTAAAGAAAAGAAAATCATATTTCACATTTTATAGTAGCAAATTGTCTGCTAGGGATCGGAAGTTAGTCATGATACGTAGAAGATTATTTGCCAGGAATTTCATGATATATTAATAAGCAGTGTTGCCCACTTAATTCTTTCATCACTAATTCTTCGATGACAATCTGTCGCTGGAAAAATTTGTAAGGACTAAAATTATGAAAGGAAAAATAAAATCCATTCTTGAAGGAATTTATTTGTTTATTATCTTTTTTTTCTCTTAAAGAAAAAAAAATCATATTTCACATTTTATATTAGCAAATTGTCTGCTAGGGATCGGAAGTTAGTCATGATACGTAGAAGATTATTTGCCAGGAACTTCATGAGATATTAATAAGCAGTGTTGCCCACTTAATTGTTTCATCACTAATTCTTCGATGAAAATCTGTAGCTGGAAAAATTTGTAAGGACTAAAATTATGAAAGGAAAAATAAATTACATTCTTGAAGGAATTAATTTGTTTAGTATCTATTTTTCTCTTAAAGAAAAAAATCATATTTCACATTTTATATTAAGAAATTGTCTGCTAGGGATCGGAAGTCATGGTACGTAGAAGAATATAACCAATATACTAATAATTCTTTATTTACTATATAGCAATGGTACCGCCTCCTATAATATACTATTAATATAGTGGTTACTGGTTACAGTGGCTACTGGTATTTAATGGTGATTCCAGTAAATATTGATGTGATCTTTCACACGTCTTTAGAGGGGCAGTTTTTAACACTGGGATTATCTAACCCGTGAGCACACGCGCTGGGATAAAATCTACCCCAGCTTACAACTATTACTTAAAGATGTGCGAAAATAGTTAGTGATCATTCTGAGCTTTATAGTACCTTTCAAGCTGAGTGATATCAAAATGTGGCCAAAAAGAATTTACCTCCGGTTGTGTATTTTCCATTCTTTTGTTATAAAAATGTCACGTGTGAGGATATTTACTCCCATGCGTGTTATAACGTAACCCATAATGATAGGAAAATGTTAATGCAAATGTTTATGTAAAAAATATAGTTGGCAAATAATAATGTAATGTTTCTTTTAAACGTTAACAACTCTTGCAAGAACAGTTTCTATAGATCAGTTTTATGCTTTTTTTTTTGTATTTTCATGGCTGAATTTGGATTGTAAAAGCTTTGTATGTAATGATATGCAGAAAAAAATCTGAGTGGGAGATTTTACGTTTTTTTTTTCTTTAATTATAAAATAACTTTTCATTTTAAGTTAAATTATGTCTTTTATTGATTTACAGTTTATTTCAAAATATACATTTTTGTTTATAATCTAACCGGGGGGAAATTGACACAAGAAAACCCATTGGGGTAAAATTTGTCCCGCGCGTGTAGTAACGTAATGGAAAGGGGCGCTTGTGCGGACGGGCTAAATGAAGCCTTCGCCACGCAACAACACGTCTCTCTTCAGCGTTCCATTTATGTTCTATTGTCCATCACATTCATGTCGGTGAGCAGCACGTAATTCTAAAGCTAAACACAGCAGTATATACTCCCCATCCTCGCTTTAGTTTGTTTAATTTACGTTAACTATCGAAAATAACATGAGGTGTCTCACTAGATTTTGTGATTCGAAAAAAAAAATCAGAAGCGTTTCCGAGAGTACCGGAGACATTTGCTGCACGATAATAATGGAAAGGTTTCTGATTCAAGCAGAAAAATGTTTCAGTTCAGGTTTCTTACTAGATTTTGTGATCTCTTCGTCGAGTGAGCTAATGTTATTTCAATTCAGGTCATTTTTCATGGGTCCTATTGAAGAGGTTGCTATTGAAGGGATTTGCGTCTGGCTAATGAAAAAGCTGAAATTTAATTACATTTTAATTATACTTTGTAAATAAAATTCAGTTACAAGAATGGAGCTAATTGTGCGCCAAACCACACTTGCTAAATACGCCAATTGGCTGTGAAATTGCAACAATACAGTACTTCAAATAGTAAGATGTAGACCATAAAGTATAAATAGAAAATAAAGAGGTAATATTATACATATTTATGCTAACGTTAATAGTAAAAGAAATATTTCCCCAGATCCACAAATGTTATGGAAAGTTACACTGGGAATTATGAAATATATCATTGAAGAATTTTACATTTGATCATTAAATCTTAACTAAAAATATGTTTTTCCGTTTTGAACATTTCATAATTCCTAAATAAAACAACACTACATGATATTTGTTATGTTACAGGCTTCAAACCATTGAGAAATAGTATGTTTTATTTTAAGAAATTTCCCCTGCCCTTAGATTTGTTGTATTTGAGATGTATTTCTCATTTAGTTAGACGTATTTTAATGTACATGCTTTAAATCATACTGAATGATTAATTTTAAACTTATTATTAGGTAATTAAAAATAACTTTATATAATGCTAATAAATTTGTAATTGAAAACTATTCTTTTTTTTTGGTGGTATCTTCTGTGATTGGGTCTACTACCACTCTGGTCGGTAACTGAAAATATTGACCTCCGATACCACCGTGCACCGCTGAAGAAGCAGCGATCTACTTCATGCTGCTTTTTGAATGCTGTATTAAGTTTATATAAATTATACTACCAGAATATATTTTCTTAATTCTTCCACCAAAAAACAAAAGTACGTTTAAACTTTGCAACCGGAAAAAATATTTAGTAAACATATAAATAAATTTAAATTTCACCAAATATATTACTTCGGTCTTTAAATTTATATAAATTCGAGATACAATCATGTCCTTTTGACAGATTGTTAATACAAGAAAAAGATATTATACATAACATAAGTGTTATATATCAATGCTTTCCAAGATGGCTTTGATATGACAGACTTTGACAGACTTTGATATGATGGCTTTGATATGATGGCTTTGATATGCTGTTTCTGTCTATGTATGACATAAATATTTCGGGTGCTGCAAATGAAGAATGAATGCTTATTACTCTTTTAAAATTTATATTTAGTTGTACCTTCTTATAAATTGATACAAATTAGATTTTGGTGTATATTGTCCTACAAGTGGAATTGATATACCATTTTTTACAGAATGTACATGTTAACTATATGTCGGCATTTTAAAGATGGAATCGCCATAATTGTGCAAGTAAAATGCTCATTACAAAATTTCTACAACTCAGCATTGTTTTACAATTTTTTGCACAGATATTTCTTAACAATAATTTTCATATTAAATTTCTATTACATTTCTTCTATAAATACACCACAAAGATTTTTGTTTGGAAATAGCAGTAGACAAAATAGTAAAAAAAATAGTAACCCCTCAACCCTGTCTTTATGAAAAAGTATGTTGATCCAATACGGATTTTGTTCACTCAACAAAACTATGGTCAGATATTTTCGTATGATTATAATAGTTGTATCGCTCTTTTTATTGGGTACAATTGCACCTAATATTATATAACTATGTTTAAGTTTGAATATTTTTTTCTCGATAATTCCAATGTTTTACTTTCTTATTAAACACTAGTCGACTGCCCGGCGTAAACCGGGAAAGGTATAATAACCGTATAAATACCTCAAATCAGTGTTAAATTGAGACATTTTTCTCAAAGAGGGTTTTCATAAGCTCCGAGGAAACACCGTGGAGTTCCAAAGAGGATGGGGAATTGAACATCCGGATTTTAATAATAAAAAAAATCCTAAATCTTCTAAAAACTATATCATTGTTCTGGGTAGATGTCTTCCCTGGCCACATCCTAAATTTAATATTGTACTAAATAATCCTATATCTTCTCGGGTTTACTTTAAAAATATCTCTTCTCGCTACCCCAGGAGGTTTTTCTAAACGAACCTGGCTTTCCACGCGCAAAATACTATATAAAAAAAAAACTTCCGAACACAAGGTCAAAATTTGTCATCAAAATAAACTTTAGGCAAAGGTAACTTAGGAAAACGACTCTGGACTGTTTTAAAATCTTTCTTCATCACGTTTTAGAGAAAAATTTGACAGCCTTACATTCATTAATAATTAATTTGAAAAAAAAATATTTCATATTTTTAATTTTCTTTAATCGATTCCCGAAATTCTGCTCTATAAAATATATAAAATGTATTAAAATATAAAATTGGATGAATAAGTTATTATATAAACATGCATTAATTAAAAAAAATATTTTTGGCGAAATGGGTACTTAAAAAAATTATGAAAAAATTAATGATCGCTTTACGAATCCAGATAAAAGTTATTGAGAAAAGGACAAAAGCTGCTATATTTGGTTAAAGGCTTTAATTTCGACTACTTTTTATGAGGTACACAAAATTGCTTATCAAATATGATTTCATATCTTTGTTTTTTACTGTTTTAAAAATCCACTAGGGACCCTTTAAAGAAAAGTAGAAAGTCAACTTGAACATAAAATAGAAAATTAAATAGCAATTTATTCAATATATATTAGTTGACAGCCTTTAATTAAAAAAATATTATGTATTACCACGATGATAATTCTTTGCATTAAAACACATTAATTTTCGCATTGTTGTTGAAATAAAACTCAGCGATAGCATTTAAACACCTTTTGTCAGTTATTTTTTTTAATTAAAAAATATGACATTTTATTCGTATTCCTCGAATCCCCAAAGAAATTCAATTACATTCTTAAACATGTTTCATTATCGGATTATCCGATTTTTCCGTATGATTATGATAGTTGTATCGCTCTTTTTATTGGTCAATACAGCTATTATAATAATTATTATAATTATATATTACCACGATGATAATTAATCGCATTAACGCACATTATTTTCCGCATTGTTGTTGAAATAAAACTCAGCGATAGCATTTAAACACCTTTTGTCAGTTATTTTTTTAATTAAAAAAGATGACATTTTATTCGTATTCCTCGAATTCCCAAAGAAATTCAATTACATTCTTAAACATGTTTAATTATCGGTTTGTCTGATTTTTTCGTATGATTATAATAGTTGCATCGCTCTTTTTATTGGACAATACAACTATTATAATAATTATTATAATTATATATTACCACGATGATAATTATTTGCATTAACGCATATTATTTTCTGCATTGTTGTTGAAATAAAACTCAGCGATAGCATTTAAAAACCTTTTGTCAGTAATTTTTTTTTAATTAAAAAATATGACATTTTATTCGTATTCCTCGAATCCCCAAAGAAATTCAATTACATTCTTAAACATGTTTCATTATCGGCTTGTTTTTCCTTTTAAATTATTTCTCACATTTTTCTATTTTCTGTTCCACTCGTTATATTCCATTTTCTGTCTAATGCTTTTAGGATACATTGTATTTCTTATGTTTTCTAATATGAAACGCTTCTTGTTCATAGAAAATATTTTCAAGTATTTGTTGGTAGTAAATTTTATCATGTTACATGATAAACTTTTATAAATTCCTTTTCTTTTATAAATTTATTTTAAACGTACAAGAATCACTTAGAGAAAAATATGTTTAACGAAAAAATAAATAAATACCATATTTTCTCTATATTGTATGAGAGAGTATAACAAATATTGTTTTAATAAATTACCACAGCAATATTGCATTGCTTTGTTACATGTATTGTTTCCCACTGTTGCTGGAAAAAGAGCGCCGCATAAATACAAATTTTCTAATTAAAAAAAAGTAATTTTCATTTGTAATCCTGGAATCGAAAGGAAAATTCAATTACATTTTCGGACAACGATCGCATTGTCCGAATATGAAGAGTTGTATTTTTTTTACTTTATATTTTGTTTCATTTTTACTTACCCATCATACGTAGTATAGGGTAAGTCTTGTAACCGTTCTGAAAATCGAAAAAAAAATTTTGACGGATTTACACGTTTCAGACATTGGAGATTCCGAAAAACATATTTTTAGAAAAAAAAAATTGCCGTCCGTCTGTGTGTCTCTAAACGCTCTATCTCCCGGAAAAAATTAGATAGAGACTGGAAATTTGGTATGTACTTAGTAAGTAATAATGGGAAGAAGCTTAATGAATTTCAGTAACCTCGATTATCCGGAACTATTTTTTTCGGACTCTCGAAATATTCGTTCTGATAAAAGGTACATAAAAATTTTCGAAATTGTTTATTTTAAGGAGTGAATATAAAAGACAGTAAGAAAACATAAATTTTGCATAAATCATGAAGTCGATCTGATAATTAGTTGACGAGATATTTGTAAACCTACTTTTCTACACTCTTTGATTTTTCATGACACTGTATTTCATCCAAATTTCAATTCAAAGATATATTTTATTTGGAAATGAGACGCTTGATCAGATGCAATAAGCCGTTAGTTAATAGGATTACTGTTTTTGGTGTTATAAGGACGTTTCTTTTAAGCAATTCAGTAATCGAGCCTTTAAAGTTTATGACGTCATGAAGCCACGATTTTATTCGAATTGCAATGCATTTTATAAGCAGTTTACACATTTTTTATTTTAATATTTTACATTATGCATATCCATGATGGGTAAATATTACGGTGGCCCCCAACGACTAGTTTATTCAGTTTTACGTAGAATCGTATTAGACTACATCATCTTTTTTTCAGATTAGTTTTTATATCTTATTATGTGGTAAACTAAGATATTTTCAGCATTTTTTAGCATTTCCATTTTAGACGCTTCCGTTTTAATAGCATTTTATCATACCTCACCCATTAAAAGTCATAACGTCAGTCAGCGTTACATAATAATGCATTTTCTCTGTACTTTATGATAGCATTTAACAAAAGAGGTTTCGTTTAAGTAATGAAACCATACTCAACCGATAAAACAAATATCCCTTTTCCCACTGACTCTCAAAAAAGTACCCTGCGTAAGTGTTAACAGTTTTTTTTTAGTTTATAATAAAAAATAACTAAATTGTATATTTATTCATCAAATTCTAGAAGATATTAGATTTAAATATTTAGAAAAATATTCTAAAATTGAAACTAAATTCACCTTTGTGTGTCAATTAAAACATGAAACCATTAAAATGGATCACAATTTGTGTAATTACTAAAATAGGTGTAAAAATAAAAAGGTTCTAAAATATTAAAATAATTTTAAGATGTTAAAAACAGTCATCGGAGTCTTGAGCGCTTTCGACCAGAACCTGGCCATTATCAAAGGGTGGAAATGAGAAAAAATTCTGCTGTGGTCGTGTGTAAAATTTTGCTGTGCAGGGAATGATATTTTTTTCTTATTTCCACCTTTTGATAATGGCCAGGTTCTGGTCGAAAGCGCTCAAGACTCCGATGAATGTTTTTAACATCTTAAAATGATTTTAATATTTTAGAACCTTTTTATTTTTACACCTATTTTAGTAATTACACAAATTGTGATCCATTTTAATGGTTTCATATTTTAATTGATATTAGATTTATCTAAATTTTCAATTAAATTTTTAGTAGGACTAAAACTACGCCATAAATCTTTAAATGGCACTATAAAAGATGTGGATTTATTTTCACTTTACTAAACAGCAGACAACCAACAGAGTGAAATATTCCGTCTTGCGTTGCGAAGTTGCAGCCTTGCTAACGCATGTATAAATAAAAAATGCCAGACTGTATGTCCTCCAGATGGCTTAAATGGTAAAGCACTTGGTGCGCTATACCGATGTATCTGGGTTCGATCCCCGGTTTAGGCACATTTTTCACTCTGTTGGCTGTACGCTGTTTAGCAAAGTGAAAAGTAATTCAAAATATCTGTAGTGATATTAGATTTAATTATAAAAATATCCATAAAATAATATGATTCTACATTGTAAATTATTTCCTGCTTTTACTTCGTTGTGTTTCATTTGTTACGTCATATTCTGTGTAATGCGAGTAGCCTACATTTATGCCAGTAGAGTGTTTTTTTAAATGAATTATCTACTACTCATTAACCCCTTAAGGGGTGGTGGGATATATTATAATTCATCTAATTTTAATCCAATTCAAACCAGAAACTTTTAATTAAATTTTACTTTTTTCACTTTGACGATAAAAAAAAAAAAAAATCCTATTCCTTATTTTGAACTAAATTCTTTTCTAATTTCCGGTGAGACTTTAAAGTTACAGGAACACAAGTCCTTGCCCCTGAAAGGGTTAAGAAGTCTTTTAGTTAAAATAAAATATATAGAAAAATATATATAATATATGAATATCATTACAGATTGTGAATTGTTTGTTAATAATGGATAATAACAATAAAGGCGAAATTAGGTGCATGTTATACAATTATGTCCAGAGGTACTTAAATTTAAAGACTCATAAACAAGATAACATACTAATATTTTTAAACAATCTAAACATAGGTCAGACATTACCGTTATACCAACAGATAAATCAATTAAGTTAGCAGTTATGTTTTCTCAGGTTTACATCACTAAAATGGACCAATGCATTACCGATATGAATTGTGAAAAATTGAACAAGGATCCTAATACCAATATTAATAGGAAAACTCATGAACTGAATAAACATGGTACATGGCCAGGTGACATTAAAATTAAACTGGCTATTAATAACACTGCAGTCACCCCCGATAACAGGGGCGTTTAAAAGACCATAAGAAAGATTTCCCCCTCGGCCCTATTGTTTCAAAATGTTCAGCACCAACTTACACATTAGAGAAATCATTTGTACCACTACTTAAATCAATGCTACCCCCCACAGTGCATGTAGTCAATTATACTGCAGATTTAGTTAGCATAATTAAAGGCTTTAAACTGGAAGGTAACAGCATTCTAGCAAGTTTTGATATTAATTCTCTGTATCCTTCTATTGATGTTCAGGAAGTTAAACCTATTATTGAAAATAGCATTATAAATAACTCAGCTTATAATGACAGTATTAAACATACTCTGATTTCAAATATAAACTAAGTTACTAACAGCAATGTTTTCTTATTTAACGGATGTTATTATAAACAATCTGAGGGAGCCCCTATGGGTTCACCTATCTCTGGATTACTGGCAAAATTAAAATTACGACCTCTGGAAAAACTTATCATTTCTACATCCCCCTTTAAACCTGAATAATGGGTTAGATATGTCGATGACATACTGCTCATATGGAATCACGGTATCTCTGCATTAAATGATTTTCTGGCGCATGCCAACAGTATAGATAGAAATATACAATTTACTTGTGAAATTGAAGAAAATGGTTCACTACCATTCTTAGATATAGAACTTATTAAAAATATTTCAACACGTAGCATTGATAGGAAAGTTTATAGGAAACCTTGCAGATCCATTAACACAATATCATACAATAGTAATGTTCCGTTTAATTACAAAGCAGCAGCATATCGGTTTTATATCAAAAGGGCGTTTGAGGTTAGTTCAGAAGGTTATTTAAATGAGGAGTTGAACAATATTAAAGAGATTGCATATGAAAATGGTTTTTCAAACAAATTTATTAATAAGTTAATTTATGAGTACAGAAATAAACAAGCTACAATAGTTAAAAAATATATGCAATCTTCAAAATTCTACAGCAGGGGTTCTCAAACTATGGTACGCGTACCAGTACTGGTACGTGAAGCTCTGGCTACTGGTACGCAGAAGTCCAATACTGGTACGTGAAATAAAATACAAAATGCAGCATATTATTATGGAATCAAAAACGGCTTGTCTTTATTTACTTGGAAGTTTTCAGAAAAATTTCGAATGCGATTTAGGATCTGTAAACGCCTTTTCTATTTTTTTTGTTACGAGAAATGTTTGGTATAGCAGACTTGCTGAAATTCGGACACACCGCTTATGATAGAATCAGTTTTTCAGAATAAAAACACAATTATTAGATTTATATGCATAAAAATTGAATTTTTTAGTAAGATCTAATTTTAAAATTAATATATGAATGAAGTATTTTTAATTAGCGGAAGAACTGTTTTTAAACATGCTTTATAAATTGAATTATCTGAAGGAAAAATCTGAATGCTTTTAAGTAGGAGGAGCTATTGTGAGCAGGAGGAGTTAAAACAAAATAACATTCCAGGTGTAATTTATAACCCATTGTTCTCTTTGCACTAGAAGAGCTTCTAGGAGGTGTAGAAATGAAAGTCTTATTTCAAACATAATTCATAAATTAATTCATTGTGTTCATTGAAATATTTTTCTTCTCTTGTACAAAAAGTGTTATAGTTTCCCCCTATTTCATGGAAATCAGTTTTTAACAGAATAAGGTTTTTTAAAATGGTCAAGACAGTAAGGTTATTTAAATCAAACAAAAACTGTGGTCATATGCAGTGCGGATTTGTGATAGAATCAACATATGTATTGAGGTGGTGTATTCATAATTGTGTGAAGAAACTTGCAAGTGCTTGTCTACTGAGCGACATTATTGTCACATTTAAAGGTATCCAGATTATTAATACGGTTGTATTGAGCCTATGTTAAATGCGCTAACTAAGCTTTGGATAAGAAATTCGTTTCTCATTTGAGACACCCTGCCACTGTATCTCACGAGAGAGGAAAGAAGTGAATTTATTCAGCTCTCCTCTCCTGTGATGGATTACTGGAGTCCAGATTCAAAAGAATGAATGTAACAGAATTTTCTCTGACGTGAATATCAGAATACCGTCTAATATCGTCAAAGTCTGTTTGTGTTTAGCACAACATACCTCTGTGAATGTGCTTTTCCCCCCTTTGTTATATGAAAAACAAATACAGGAATAAACTAAACATCGAATCTGACTTATGACTAAAACTTCCTAATATTGAGCCAGATATGAGGAAGTTGTGCTTGATAAAATACGCCCACCCTTTTTACTAGCCTACTATAACAGTATATGAATCAGTGTGCGCCAATATGTACTTAAGTATTAAAGTTTTGTTACTATACCAAAATACTGTATTTTGATAATTGTGCATTATTAAAAATTAAATAAATTTGATAAATGCATTATTAAAATTTAATTGTGATACCACTTTTTACTTGAATGTTATTATAAAGCAGTCAATTTAGTCTCTAATCATTTGTTTTAAATACAGTAAAACCTGCTACGACGGAAACACAAAAACCCGGAGAGATATTGCGTTTTAGACAGGTTTTTCTATATTAGCTTTACGTTTGTTACCTGGTGGTACGCGGAAGTATGAACTTCGATTTTGCGGTACGTCGGTCTGAAAGTTTGAGAACCTCTGTTCTACAGTATTGATTATATTCCGCATCTTTTTTGAGCGGATTAAATACGCATTAAATAAATATAATATAGCTCTTATCGCTAAACCCCCAACCAAGCTTAAATATCTGGTATATAGAATGATTGACCCTATTGATAACCGAGATAAATCTGGCATTTATATTATTCCTTTTAAAGTTAATGGCAGTTCTAAAATATATTCATATATAGGCATGAGAACTCGGAAATTAAAGGAAAGGATTAAGGAACATACAGCTGACATGAAAAAAGGTAAATTATCCACTGCTTTATCCAGATTAAATCAGGCTATAGATATTGATGTATTTTTCAGTAAAGCTAAAATAATTTCACGAGGTTCACAGTATAATTGTTGCATAATCAGAGAGTCCCTAGAGATTTTGAAAAGGGGTGATAATACATGTAATGATGTATTATCTTATCAGATCCTTCGTTTATGGTACAATGTACTGGGTATCACTGGGGTTTTCGGTTTCTCCTGATTTCCCCCCCCCCCCCCCAGCTTGTAATGGTATCATCCGGACTTCCGCCACTCCCTTCATTTCATAGCTGTTTGGTTTCGCTCATTCCCAGCCTGTCCAAAGCGCGCCATTTCTGAGCTGCGTCTTCTCGACCGCTTGTTGTACATCTGAGGAAGGCTAATGTTTAGCCGAAGGCTCATGGATTTCGACATCTTATAGTTTTAATGTTTTAAAACTGTGTTTTGATTTATTGCACCTCGATAGTAAAGTAAATTATCAATGTGTTTACATTGTGTTTTATAAGTCTTTTAGTTTTTTGTTCCTAGCTGTTTGTGTGAAGTTATGTGTTAGATTTGATATTTTCGTTTAATTTAGACTGTTTAACACTAGAAACTACCACGAGCCGTCATTTTGACGGCTATCAAATGAATATATTTCAATTCGAACCATAAATTTCTTTTCAAATTAATTAAATAGGAAATTCGCAAGAGTATGCTAAATCAATAGAAACATAGTTTTAAATAAAAATTCTGGTGTGAAATAATTTTATAACATTTGAGTAAAATTTCTAGTTCTAGTGTTAAACGAACTTGTCATCTTAAAGAATGATATATGTAATGTTAAATACACTGTGAATTCGCAACACATGTAGGGAACACATTTGGAACACTTTGATTAAAAAAGTGTTCCAGTTACCTTAATGTGTACTGAATGTGTTCACTTAATGTGTTCCGAATATGCTCCGCTATAAAGAAAGTGTTCTGTTCAGGATATCTGTTTAAACTTGGGAACACATTTAAGAACGGACTGTGAACACTTGTAAAATCATCGCTTTCAAAAAGTTCGTTAGAAAGTGTTCTAAATAAAAGAAGTGTTCTCAGAAGTATTCTAAAAACTGTTCCAAAAAGAGCGCTTCAATGTCTTCTAAATAGGTGACAAAATAAGTGTTCAAAAAAGTGTTCTGAAACGTGTATAAAGATTTGCAGTGTATATAATTAAATAATAATATTTTTTATTTAGCACGCACTATATGAAACATTTCAACATTAATCATCGATCGCCATTGCATAAACCCTTCGCGTTTTCGCCTATTGTTACTAAAGAAAACACAACCTAAGCGTTTAAAAATCTTTAACTAGGTTTGTAAGAAAAAATAACTAATTTTCGTTTTTATTGCTCAAATCCACCCCAAAATCAATTACATTCTTAAACTTCGATAATGTAATCTGATATTTTTCTATTTTCTGTTTCATTTGTTATTTTGTTATCTGTGTAATGAGATTAGGCTACATTATCTTCCGTAGATTGGCTAGCACGATGAATTGTTTCCGGTTCCTCTATAAGTCTTTCAGATAATTGTTGGTAGTTATTCCCGTTTTATTGTGTATTTGTTAAACCTATTGTCCATGTTTTATTTATTTCCTTTTTTGTATCCTCTCATCTTTTTTTTCTCGTGATGCATTTTTTGTAATATGTAACGTGAATTAGAAAATTGTTTACTGCTGTTTTTAAATATTTTTTTGGAATAAGGTGGAAATTTTTTACCGTTGAATAAATTATTAGTATTTTGAAAGCTTAAGAGGTTAATTGACTTCTTTCTGTATGCTTTAAGTTATTAATTGGCGTCCGCATTATCTTTAGAAAGCTGAGGTGTTAAAATAACATCTTTTTGAACGCTTTAATTAACATTTTGGCGTGTCCGTGACAGGACTAGATTTATTGAAGCAAGATGTTTCAAGCCGTAAAAGGTTTTAAAAAAGCCGATTTAAAGTTTGTAGTAGAAGAACTTGGTGAAACAATTCCGCAAGATTATACTATTGGAACCCTAAAAGAAATAATTTTGAATAGTAAGGAATATAAACAGGATCCTGATTTTGTACAAGAAATTTTATCAACAGCCATTGCTGAACGAAAAGAAAAAGATGCTGAGAAGAAGTTAGAGATTGAAAAGAAGCTACAATTAGAAAAGGAGAAGGAGAAAGAGAAGTTGGATCAAGAAATACAGTTGAAAAAATTGGAATTAGACCATCAATTGGAATTAGCAAAAATCCAGTCACAAGGTCAAATTCAAGGTGAGTACATTTCAACTGTTAATGAAACTAATGATTCCAAACGAAAATTTACGTTACCTAGGTTAGAATTTCGTCAATTTGATGGGGATTTAAAAGAGTGGCTACCATTTTGGAGTCAATTTGAACAGATTCATAGTGATGAGAATATTGTGCCCGAAAATAAATTCCAGTATTTGATTCAAGCAACAGTAGCTGGATCTAGAGCGAGGGAAGTTGTAGATAGTTTTCCGCCAACTGGCGCTAACTATGCCAAAGCTATAGAGAGTCTTCAAGCTCGTTTCGGTCGAGAAGATCTTTTAGTTGAAGTATATGTTAGAGAATTATTGAAATTAATAATATCAATACAATCAAAAGAAAAGTTTTCCCTTACATCTTTGTATGATAAACTTGAATCGTATTTAAGAGCTCTTGAGACATTGGGAGTCACAACAGATAAATGCGCCGCAATATTATATCCAATGGTAGAATCTTGTTTTACTGCTGAATTTTTGAAAGCGTGGAACAGAACCTATACGTCTTCTGCTATTTCCGATCCGAAAGAACGCCTAGATAATTTAATGAAGTTTATCAAAAGTGAAGTTGAAGGCGATGAAAGAATAAATTTGGCAGTGGCAGGTTTTGGCTTCGCGAAAAAATATGATGATAGAAACTTTAGAAAAAGGAAAGATTACACCGATGTTTCTAAACGTTTACCAACTGCTGCTACTCTATTAACAACTTCTTCAAAGCAAGACTTAAGAAAAAATTGCGTTTTTTGTAACGGAAGACATCTGAGTTCAGAATGTTTCTCAGCACGGAAGATGAGTTTTAGTGAGAAGCAGAATATATTGAAAGACAAAAGGTGTTGTTTTTTATGTTTGGCGTCAGGCCACTCAACGAAACAATGTAAAGCTATCCTGAAGTGTTTCTTTTGTGATAAAAAACATGCATCTGTGATGTGTCAAATGCTCGATAAAAACAAATTAAATGAAAGGAAAGGGGAAGAAAAATCGTCTGGAAATGAAGTAAATATGGCTAATGTCAGTAGAGGAAATGAAGTAAATATGGCTAATGTCAGTAGAAATCCCAAGGTCTTTCTTCAGACGCTCAAAGCAAAGATCACTTCAGATAACAAAAAGAAAGTTGTTCGACTGATTTTAGACTCAGGTTCACAGAGATCGTATATTTTAAAACATTTAGCTGAAGAAATGAAGTATTTACCTCTTCGAGAAGAAAAAGTCGCTCATTCCCTTTTTGGCGGAGTCATAACAAAGGAATATAATCATAACTACTACAAGATAATATTAAGCGATTTGAAAGAAAATTTTAAATGCAATTTTGAGGTTTTGGACCAAAACATTATCTGCGAAAATGTTATGCCTGTAGGGAAGGGATCCTGGTATAAAGAATTATCGGAAAAAGGCATCACTCTGACGGATATTGGTGAGACTCCTGAATCTATTCAAGTATTGATTGGAGCCGATGTAATTGGAAAATTACTGACAGGTCGTAGAGAAATATTGTCGTCTGGACTAGTAGCACTGGAAACACACTTAGGATGGACCTTAATGGGAAAAGTGCCTCAAGATAACGTATCTAAAGAAAACTTAGCTTTAACAGTTACATCTATGTTCGTGAATGAAGCAGAAATTAGCGATTTATGGAAACTCGATTTACTTGGAATAAATGATCCAATTGAAAAACAATCTAAAATGGAGATTGATCGTCAGGTAAAAGAGCATTTTTTACAGACAGTAAATATGAATGAGGATAATCGATATGAAATTTCTTTGCCATGGGTGGAAGATATACCACCTTTACCCGATAATTTGAGTTTAGCCAAGAAAAGATTAATTAATGTTACAAACAAGTTGCTTACCAATAAACTTTATCAAAAATATGAACAAGTACTTTTGGGCTGGCTTGATGATAAAATTATTGAGGAAATTCCCGAGTCTGAAATGAATCTTTATGGAAACTATTTGCCTCATCGACCAGTAATAAAAGAAAGCAGTACAACTCCCATTCGTCCAGTGTTCGACGCATCAGCTAGAATACAGAACCATCCATCTCTGAATCAGTGTTTACATTCTGGACCAAATCTCATTGAATTAATTCCTGACATTCTCTTACGTTTTAGAGAAAAGAAATTTGGCGTTGTAGCTGATATCAGGAAAGCATTTTTACAAATCGCTGTACAGAAAGAAGATCGGAACTTTTTGCGTTTCCTGTGGTGGAACGATCCAGAAGAGAGAAATATTAAAATGTTTCGACATGCTAGAGTCGTGTTTGGAGTCAAAAGTTCCCCATTTCTTCTTGCTTCCGTCATAGAATATCACATAAAAAACGATGAAGAATACGATCCGCATCTTAAACAGCAATTGCTGAGAAGCTTTTATGTTGACAATGTCGTTGCTAGTGTCCATACAGAAAAAGAATTAGAAAAGTTTATTACTGATTCTAAGTGTCTTATGGCTAAAGGTGGATTTGATTTGAGAGGATGGGAACATACAGAAGAAAGAAAAAATAGCGAAAATGGCGAAGAAACTGCTGTACTAGGATTACGATGGAACAGATTTCTAGACGTTTTGAAGGTTAATGTAAGCTGGACGAAAGATATAAATTTAGAAAAAATAACTAAACGAATCATGCTATCAGTTGCACATAAAGTTTTTGATCCTATTGGTTTTACGTCTCCTGTTATGATTTGTCCCAAGATGATGTTGCAGAAAACATGGAAAGAAGGTATCGCCTGGGATGAAGAAATTGCAAGTGATCTAAAATATGAGTTTATTGAATGGTTTCGCGAATTAAATATTTTACAAGAAATTCAGATTCCAAGATATATTCAGTTCACCCCAGATAATGTAAAAGATTGTACTCTTCACACATTTTGTGATGCAAGTCAATATGCGTATGCTGCTGTTATATTTTTGAGGATAGCAAGTAAAGATCATGTTGAATTATTCCTTCTTGCTTCGAAATCCCGCATAGGTCCTTTAAAATGCGCAACCATACCTAGAATGGAACTTTTAGCTGCTTTGATTGGTGCCAGATTGGCTAAATCAGTAATTGACGCATTGGGCTGGGAAGATATGAAAAGATATTTTTAGAGCGATTCCACGACGGTTCTTGCATGGATATCCAGAAAAGAGAACTGGTCTGTGTTTGTTAGAAACAGAGTTCAAGAAATAAAAAAATTGAGTGACCCTGCTTTATGGAAACATATACCTGGTGAAATGAATCCAGCAGATCTGCCATCTAGAGGCTGTAAAGCAAAGAAGCTGGTATCTCTCAAATGGTGGGAGGGTCCATCTTGGCTTCGAGATCCTGAAGAATATTATAAATATATGAATTTCACATGTCAAAATGTAAATGAAGAAGAAATTGAAAAAGAGAAATTGAAGTCTACAAAATTACTGGTTAATGTTGATGAAAGTCCAGAGAAAACCTGGTACTACCGGTATTTTTCCAGTTATGAAAAAATCGTGCGTCTTGTTGGTTGGATACTACGTTTCAGACATAATTCTTCTAAACCAAAAGAACAAATTAGAGGAGAATTGACAAGTCATGAATTTAAGAAAGCAGAAACGAAGATAATTTGGATGATACAACAGGAATGTTTTTCCCATGAAAGCGATGAAAGATTGAAAACTCTTGAGACGTTTAAAGATCAAAAAGAAATAATACGTGTAAAGACTAAAATTATGTATAGACAAGACAATATGGATTTCCTCACACCTATGGTTGTTCCTTCAAATCATGAAGTTACCAAACGATTAATTTTACATTTTCACCTCAAAAATTGTCATGCAGGTCCTCAGATTCTTTTAAATTTGCTCAGAGAAAAATACTGGATTCTGAATGGAAGAAGAACTGTGACTTCTGTTTTATCCAAATGCACCATTTGTAAAAGATTTAATTCTAAGAATTTGGAATCTTCTCCCGTTTCTCTACCAGAAAATCGAGTAAAAGATGCAGCAGTATTTCAAATTATCGGTCTTGATATGGCTGGCCCTCTATTTCTTAAAAATAATCAAAAGAGTTGGGTTATCATATTTACATGCGCTATCTACAGAGCTGTACATTTTGAACTTGTTACTTCAGCATCTACAGAGGCTTTTTTCATGGCTTTAAGAAGATTTGTATCACGCAGAGGAAGATGTTCTATTATATATAGCGACAATGGTCCGAATTTTATTGGTGCAGCTAATTTTTTGAAAAGATTGAACTGGAGTCGCATAGTGAAGTATGGAGCAACCAATTCAATTGAATGGAAATTCAACCCACCGACTGCTGCATGGTGGGGCGGATGGTGGGAGAGACTGATCAGAGTGATGAAAGATCTATTAAAAAGAGCCTTAGGACAAGCTTGTTTGAACTATGAAGAGATGATAACTGTATTGGCTGATTGTGAAAGTATTATAAATTCTCGACCACTAACTTACATGTCAGAGAAAGAATCTATCAAACCCATATCTCCAGACATGTTTTTGAAAGACATTCATGAGTGTGATTTACCAGACGTTGATGCAATCGAGGAAAACTCTCTCACTAGAAGGCTTAAATATAGGCAAGAACTGCAAAAGGATCTAAGAAATCGATTTAGATCAGAATATTTAGGTCTACTTATCCAACGGCCGATCGGGAGACGATTCCAACGTTCAGTGGCTGTAGGAGATATAGTCTTGGTGGGAGCAGATAACAAGAAAAGAATTAACTGGCCATTAGGACTTGTTACAGAGCTCATTCCTGGTAAAGATGGAAAAGTTCGCCTTTTAAAGTTACAAACGTCTCATTCGCAGATACTTCGGCCAGTTCAAAGAATTTATCCTCTAGAAGTGTCATCGAGTGATTGTACCAAAATTAATTTTCCTAAACCAACTTTGAATGAAACTAAGGTTGAGCCTTCAAAGGCGAATCACAAGTTAAAAAGACTAGATCTGGTAGAATGATAAAAATCCCAGAGAGACTCGATTTATAATGTTCATGTAAATGTATTTATTTAATGTGAAGTTTTGATTATACGACATAATCAAAAGGTGGGAGGATGTTAAACCTATTGTCCATGTTTTATTTATTTCCTTTTTTGTATCCTCTCATCTTTTTTTTCTCGTGATGCATTTTTTGTAATATGTAACGTGAATTAGAAAATTGTTTACTGCTGTTTTTAAATATTTTTTTGGAATAAGGTGGAAATTTTTTACCGTTGAATAAATTATTAGTATTTTGAAAGCTTAAGAGGTTAATTGACTTCTTTCTGTATGCTTTAAGTTATTAATTGGCGTCCGCATTATCTTTAGAAAGCTGAGGTGTTAAAATAACATCTTTTTGAACGCTTTAATTAACAGTATTATCTTTGATTAAACAAAATTTATTAGGGAACAAATTGTTTAATGTTTTTCATTTATACTTTTATTAATATATTTATCCTATACCATACAACTTAATGGAAGATTATCTAGATGAATTGAATTAAATTATTGAATTTAGTTCTTCGATGGCAGAGGGCTAGGGCGTGTATACGATTTTTCTTTTTGAAAATATCAACAAGATAGGAAATAACATACATACCTTCTAAATTTTTTCCGCCCTAGGTTGTGTTTAAGAATAAAAAATAGATTTTTTGTTTCGTTAAATTACCTTCATGTAAAATTCTGCATGCTTAATAAATTACTCACTTACATACATCTTACAAAGTTACATAATATATACTACAATGTACAGTACAAGAAAAAAATCCGAACGATGCCTATAAATTTAATTCTAATTCATGCAGGAATAAAAAATATCGTTTTAATGCATGTAAAATTCTTTATATATGTACGTGGCTTATTTTTTATATAAGGGTCAGACTACATATTAGCACTAGCGCGTGTAAACAAAAAATAAAAAATAGAAAATATCGATAAAGAGTAAATAAAATAAATTCATTCTATATTTTTTCCGCCTTACGGCTACACCGCTTACGTTAAATAACATCATTTAAAATTCTCAATTCTTAGTATATTGTATGTATGATTTCGTACAATATTCAATTATATGTTTTACATCTTACAAAGATAAACTAAGATGTACAGTTACGTAAAAAGAAAATTAGAATGATGTTTATAACTTGAATTCTAATTCATGCAAGACAATTTATCTGAGTTTTTTGTATAAACACATCCCAGAAAGAAATATCGTGTACATTGTAAAGAAAAAAAAAAAAAAAAAAAAAAAAAGGTTTCTTTATCTACGATAATATAATATAACAACGAACGAAAATAAAAATTAAACTCTTCCGAAGTTACCCACCATTCCGAAAAGTATTCTTTATCTCTAAAAATCACAGAAATCAATATATTTTACCGCTTTAAAGAGATATTTACAAAAACAAAGTTTCTTTTGTTGCGGCTGTTTTCCGGAAACGTTACTGAATAGTTTATAAAGTGGATTAATCAGTTCTATCAACCTGAAATACAGCTTTTTCGGATGCTATCAATTCTCAATTCAACATTTTTATGCTCAACAAACATGTTTTACAGACAAACATAATAATAAACTGCATTAACCTTAACATTAAAACTAATATTATTTTGTTACTCATGCATGTATAAATTCCAATACACTGTAAAAAATGATCAATGTTTCTTATTTTATGAAAATATACTATAACCACGAACGAAAATATAATATAATCTTCTGAGTTATCCGACATTCCGAAAAGCGTGTTCCATTGTCTTTTGAATCCCCAGTAACCAATACATTTCCAAAATTTCAAGAATTATTTATAAAAACAAAATTTCTCTAGCTGCCCGTATTTTTCAGAAACGTTTCCGAATAGTTTTTATAGTGTATTAAACAGTTTCCTCAGCCTGAAATACATATTTTACATGGTATTTTTCAGAAACGTTTCCGAATAGTTTTTATAGTGTATTAAACAGTTTCATCAGCCTGGAATACCTATTTATCGAATGCCATCCATTCTCAAGTAAATGTTTTCAGCTGAATAAGTTAATTTATACATGAAAGAGTAAAGATATAATCTTAATTTTAATGTTACTGTTAACGCTGTTAATTTTGCATGTTAGTCTGTTAAAAATGTTTGTTGAACATGAAAATGTTTACTTGAGAATGGATAGCATCGGAAAAAACTATATTCCGCGCTTAGAAAACTGATTAATACACTTTAAAAGCTTCTCGTAAACGTTTCCGAAAATTACAGGCAGCTAAAAAAAATTTGTTTTTCTAAATGATTCTTTAAATCTCGAAATGCCATTGATGTCTGAGGTTTCTAAAGATAAAGAAACACTGTTCAGAATTATGGTTAACAAGGATGAGTTTATATTATAAATTTATTCGTCATTATATTATATGTTCGTAGATTCAGAAACATTCGTCATTTTTTACAGTGTACGCAGCTAAAAAATGTTAAATTAATATTTCGTAGCATTCTAAAAACAGATTTTCAGGTTTTAGAAAATACATGTACACAGTACTCTATATCCATCATGTACTGATGGAAAATACTGATGGAGTTAATGATGAGTCGGTGTGTTTTTATTCTTGGTTATATTATATTTTCCTAGATTAGGAAACTTTATTGTCACTGATTTTGTTATACAAATCAGATACAAATGACTGGTGAAACTCTTTAATTTATAACAATGCTGCTTAAATTTTAATAATAATCACTTTCAAAAAATGTAATTAACAGCGAGAAAGTTCCACGAAATTTGAGATCAAATATACAATAGAAGCTTCGTGAAATTAGAAATTACCAGTTAATTTAATGACTTTTGACACTAGTCGTTGGGGGCCACCGTAATACTTACCCAACATGGATATGCATAATATAAAATATGAAAATAAAAAATGTGTAAACTACTTATAAAATGCATTGCAATTCGAATAAAACCGTAGCTTGATGACGTCATTAACTTTAAAGGCTCGATTACTGAATTGCTTAAAAGAACCATCCTTATAACTCCAAAAACAGTAATCCTATTAACTAACGGTTTATTGCATCTGATCAAGCGTCTCATTTCCAATTAAAATATATCTTTGAATAGAAATTTGGATGAAATACAGGGTCATAAAAACTCAAAGAGTGTAGAAAAGTAGGATTACAAATATCTCGACAGCTAATTATCCGATCGACTTCATGATTTATTCAAAATTTATGTTTTCTTATTGTCTTTTTTATTCACTCCTTAAACTAAACAATTTCGAAAAATTTTGTATACCTTGTATCAGAACGAAAATTTCGAGAGTCCGAAAAAAATAGTTCCGGATAATCGAAGTTACTGAAATTCAATAAGCTTTTTCCCATTATTACATTCTAAGTACATACCAAATTTCGAGACTCTATCTCAATTTGTTCGGGAAGTAGAGCGTTTAAAGACACACAGACACACAGACACACAGATGGACGGCAAATTTTTTTTTCTAAAAATATGTTTTTCGGAAACTCCAGTAACTGAAAAGCTGTGTAAATCCGTCAAATTTATTTTTTTTCAATTTTTAAAACGATTACAAGACTTACTCTATACTACGTATGATGGGTAAGTAAAATGTAATTAACAGAGAGAAATTTCCACGAAAATTGAGATCAAATATACAATACAAGCTTCGTGAAATTAGAAAATTGCCAGTTAATTTAACGACTTTTGAAATAAGTCCATAGCTTTAACCACACTGAAAGCCTTACATAATTGTATTTCAAATAATATTACTTTAGAATTTGCATAAATTCGTTTAGCGGTAATATTATTCGTCAAATAGAACTCAAATGAATATCATCTGGAACATGAATATTAAATTCTTTGTTGTATCACAAGTCGTAACCGTGAATTATTTTTCAGTTTCTTTCTATTTTTAAATATGTAACTATTTAAACATTTATATAGTTTCTAATATACTTTAAAATTAAAGAATGTGTAGTTAGTAAAAGTAAAGAATGTGTTTTCAGAACTCTTTTGTTGAATCTATTTTTTGTGCAACTTGGAAATACTATTTTTAAATTGCTTTCAAATTTAGTGGAATTCAATATTTTTTGCTTATTTAAATCTTCTAAATTGGTAATCTTAACTGCATTCTATTTTTATAAGCTGTTTTGTTTTTCCACCGCGTATCGCAAAGGCCTACGTCGTCGACACGTGGGTTCAAGGTTAGAGGGTCCGTATTGGATCGGCTCTCTGACCGGCCGAAGCTCCGTAGCGAGACAAAGCTACTGGCGCGATAAAAGTCTCTCAGGACTTGGGTTCGGTGGTCGTCTACGCGCGGTGCGCTCCCTCTTGGACGCCTGCGGCGCAGCTTACTTTTACCCAGTATTGTAATTTGTTTTTTCAGTTCCATCTACTGTAAGGTTTCATGCATCTATAATGTGTATAAAAAATATTTTTTCCCAGAAATATCTTCTTAAAAATAAACAGTATTAGAACACCATTAAATAATTTCTTTTATTGTGACAGTTCATAATAGTTAGATTTCATGAACTGCTATTGCGTGATATAAACTTTTAAGATAAACAGTTTCGTAAAATATCATGCATCTATAATGCGGGAAAATAAAATAATTTTTTCCCAGAAACATCTTCTTAAAAATAAAAAATATTAGAACACCATAAAATAAATTCTTTTATTGTGAGAGTTCATAATAGTTAGATTTCATGAAACGCTATTGCGTGATGTAAACTTTTAAGATAACCAGTTTCGTAAAATATCATTAACAACGTGAAATTTCCATGAAAACTACTCCAATAGGTTTGATGAAATTTGAACATTACCAGTTAATTTAATGACAGCTGAAATACGCCCATAGCTTATCTATACCAAAAAGCCCTGCGGTACTCTATTTCAATTATCATTACTTCATAATATAAATACTACACTACCGGTATTCTCTTTTGTAAAAAAAAACAGCAAAATTAATGTCATCCGGAATTTGAATATTAAATTCTGTGTAGTGTCACTAAGCGTTTCTATCAATTAATTTTATTAAGTGTAAAATTTTCTAGTTTTATAAATTTTAGCTATTCAGTTCATTTTCCGTGCTTAGTCATTAAGCAAGGCATTTAAACAGTTTTATACTTTGCAATTTACGCTGGTTAAACATTAAGCAAGGCATTTAAATGGTTTTATACTTTGTAATTTACGCTAGACAATTAAATTAATTAAACAGTGTGATTTAAAATATTACCTTATTTAATCTTTTTTTTTTCTTTTGTGTGTACGTAGTTTAATTCAATGGTATTTTTAAGAGAGAGAATTACATATTACTTTTAATCGCAGGAATAGCGTCGTATTATTTATGTAAAAAGAAACCCTTAATTATATATTAGGGCTATTGACCAAAAAAAATATATATATTATTGGTCGCACGTGAGAAAGTAATACCAATTTATTTCTGTTGATATTCATGTGAAAATGAAAACTATTTTTTTGCATCAATCTAACAGATATATTAAAATTTATTTAAATCTAGTGTATGGTAGATTCTTTATTAGTCACTGTTACAACCATTCGTTGAAAAAAAAATATTTGTATGTATGTTTGTGATTGATTAATGTACAAAAAGAATGCAAATTGCGTATACATGCAATAATATGTACAAGAAAAATCTGGAGTAACTCCATTCTACTTTTCGAACACACTATTATAATACTTTTCATTCAGATACCAGATAATCCAAAATTAACTGAAAAAGTATGTAACGCAACATACGAAGTTTACCCTACTAAAATATTTCAAGTACTGAGATAATCTTCTCTAAGCGAATTCACGGCCAAAGTTGGTATCAAACATGAGCAATGCTGCCAACAATTATGTTCAAGTATATGATAATTAGAACGCTCAATCGGCAGCATGTTTTGGACGCTGTCGTGTTTATTCACACATATGCATACATAGCAACATCATCTACAAAAGATCAAAACACGCTCTGGGGACCTATAAATGTGAGCAAAAAAAAAGTGTACGCGATTATACACACACATACACATGCAATATGTTTAAAAATTGCTAAAACGGATTCACAAAACATCAAAATGTAAAAATACCGGGTGGTTATAAAATAAGTATCCCTATTTGGATCTGTCTGTAGCTTGAAGGAATAACAGGAATGAAACCAAAATCGGTACACTTACTATTCGTGAAGGGGGAAGAAGAGTGGAACAATAAAAAATTAATTGCAATAATTACCGACAGATGGCGCTTTTGAGTGTGAAATGTAATTTGTAATATTGTGTACCGTGGAGGTGTCACAAACATCAATGACTTTACTGCATATCATAACATGTACGAAACATCACTCCTGATGCATTACATTCCGCAGTTGAGCACGTTGTGCACAGCCTGAATTGTGTCCTCCAGCACACTGACCATGTGGAACCTGAACATGATCGCGGTGCCGCCATGCAAAAGAGTAACCACGTTCACTGTGACATTTTCCAATAAATTAGGTGTGCCATTCGGTCTGCACCGTAATTTTTTGTTCTTGTATTACACATTACATTTCACACTCAGCAGCGCCATCTGTCGGAGATTATTGAAATTATTTTTTATTAATATTCCATTCGGCTTCCCCCTTCTCAAATAGTAAGTATACCGATTTTCGTTTCATTCGGGTCATTCCTTCGAGCTACAGACAGCTCCAAATAGAGATACTTATATTATAACCACCCTGTATACCAAAATGTCCATAATCGGGTTTCTATCGTGATTACAATGCTTTTCTTAGGCTGTATATGTATGTAAGTACAAATGTATGTACTATACATAGAAAGTAATAAATATGGATCTACATTTAGGATGAAGGTAATTTTTATATATTTGTTAATCTGAAGAATAACTGCTGCTGCTTTAGGGTTTCGTTCATTTGACGAAACCCTATTCGTTTCACTCCTCTATCTTTCTATCACAGTGTTCGTTCTCGGAAACTGTATAAGCTAGATACTTGAAATTTTGCATACGTATAGCTGAATACCTTAGATCACGCGACAGATAATAAAGTTTTGAATTTTTTATATGATTTTAATTAAATGAATTAATTTAATGACATCTGAACAGATTTTAAAACAGAAGCTTAATTTCGAGTAGGTTAGGTGACTCCGTGGTAGCGTGTTTGCTTGCTGTTCAAAATGTTCCTGGATTAAAGCTGTACGTCCCAGTTTTCTATATTTTCAAAGGAATAGATTTCGTTAGCTAATGGATTCAATTTTACAGAATTTTTGTATTTTCGATTTTCATTTTAGGGCCAAAAGTTGTTGAAAAATAATTTGTAAATTATTTTTAAATTCAAAAATTATTTTTATGAGAAATTGAGAATTTTTAAGTTTTGTTTAATCTTCCGCTAAATTTTTGAAATTTTGGAATTTTAAATTTCGTTTAAACAATTTGTTTTGTTTTGAGAAATTTCGAAATTTTTAATTTTTCTTGAACATTGACTAAATACTTGAAACATTCCTGCATTTTAAATTTCGTTACATTTTTTGTTTTTGTTTTTGAAATTTGAAATTTTATTTAGACCTAAACTAAATTTATTTAGAAAATTTGAATTTTATTTAAATAATTTTACTTTTATTTTTTTATTATTTTTTTAACAGTTCTTATTTTTAACTATTAAGCTCTTTAAATCACTAATTATCTTTAATGACTAGTGCTGCCATCCCACTTTTAATTTATTAAACTTTCTTCTATTGAAGTAAATTATATTTTATCATAGAAAATTTAAATTATTAAGTGTAGTGATTTAGCTACATTTTCGCTTGCCGATTTTCACACTAGAAATTCTAGAACATATGCTGTTACAATTGTCTGAAAAGCAATCCTTGAATCTTTTTAATTAAATAATAATAATAGCTTACACTTTTAATCATTTTAATATTAAATTTAACGGTGCTGCCATCTATGTCTTTATTGATAAAGTGTATTGATAAAGGATAAGGATTTAATAATTATAAATTAACGATTTGGATTTATAAATTAAAGAATAAACTATTTTGAAAGGAATACTAAACGAAACCCTTTGCGTGATCTTTGATCATAGTTACACACTTGTTTTTTTTTTATATTCTTGTTTTGTTCAATAACTAAAACATGCGAATACTGATTTTTATAATTTCGGTATAATGTCTTCCATATATTTGGTAAATCAAATGTAGTTGATAAATGACACACTTTAATTTATAGCATTCTTCATGAATTAAACATCTAAGATAATCCGTTTAGTGAAATATAATTAACAGTGTAAGTTTTCCAACTTGTAATAGAAGTTTCGTAAAATTTAAAACAGTACCGGTTATTTTAATGGCTGATAAAATAAGTTGATAGTTTATTTTAAACAGAATTCACTCCAGAACATTACTTCAATTATGGTTATTTCAGAATATAAACGCTACGCAGTGGTATTCCATTTGTCTAGTAACATCGAAGTTAATGTAATTCAGAATTAGATTATTAAATTTTCTATAGTGTCTCTGTGCTTTATTGAGAATAAATTTTATTAAATGTAAAATTTTCAAGATTTATATATTTTAGCACTGCAGTTAATTAAAAAAAATAAAATAAAGCCATTTATGTATTTATTAAGGCTGCTCGTCAGTAAACTTCCCGATTCCCTTCGCTAATGTTAATCCTATGGGCGTAAGATGCATTCGTATTTTTAAAATATCTCCTCAGGTAATTAATATTTTTAACTTCTGTTTTCTTTGTACTGTTCTGAAAAAATGTCACTTTTTTTTTTAGTTGTCAAAAATTTTCTAAAATATATAGTTGATTTTATGTGAAGTGCTAAAATCTTATTCAGTTTCACTAAGATTTTAACACATAAAAATATAAATTAAGCACATATTTTAGAAATATTTTGATAACAAAGAAAAAAAAAGACATTCTTTAAGGAGTTTACACAGAAAACAGAATTTAAAAACATTAATTTCCTGAGGAGATATTTTAAAAATACCAATGCCTCTTACGCCCATAGGATTAACATTAGCGAGGGGAATCGGGAAGTTTACTGACGAGCCGCCTTACTGTGCGCTAAAAGAATAATTGAATAAACAATATACTTAAAACTACTTTATTGAATCTATATTTTCTGTATCTTGAAAATTCTATCTTGAAATTGTTTTGAAAATGGGCAATAGCAATATTTTTTTCAATTTAAAAGTCTTAAAATATAATTTCTAATTTCATTCTAACTTTTATTATGTTTAAGAGTGTTATAGATTCTTTTTAATTAATTCAAACATAGTTAAAAAATGTTTATGACTTCGGTTTGTCCATCTGTCTGTCCATGCTTTAACTTTCGTAAATATCTCCGATTGCGCTGTAATTTTTATATGTTATTGACATTTACTCAATTTATATTATAGATTCAATTATATTAGCACAATCGCTATTGAAAATGAAGCGTGTAGCATTTATAGTTCTTTCACAGGAACAGCCAAAAGTATTGAGTTATATTTCCGTCAATGTGAAAATTCGTTTCAAGTGCATTTTAATGATGTTACACTTTTTCAAACATAATGAAATTTATGTACATTATTTAAGTATGCTACAAGATGGTTGAAATACATTTATGAAGTGCACTAAAACATCCATTTTGTGGAATAGGTTGTGGAAATCACTTATTATTTATGTACAGGACCACACAAAATAAGTCCGTTACATAATGGTCTACGGTGAAAAAATGTTTCAGCATATTTCAATTATGTTACACCATTGCAAATATAAGGAAATTAATGAACATTACTGAAGCTTACTATAAGATTCTAACTGTAGAATATGATGTGCATAGCATTTATTGTTCTTTACCAGGACACACAAAAATTTTCGATACAGTACCGTATCCTAAATACTGTATGTTAGCCAAAAATTGTTGGAAGTACGTTTTAAATTATAGTATGCATTTTTAAGTTTAACTATTTTTTTTCATGTTCCTTGGTGTGTTTAAATGCTATAGAACCTATACAGGGGCACACAAAAGGATTCGTAAGCGTTACTGAGTAAAAGCGTAAATTGCATAAATTTTGAGTAACATACAAGTGGATTTTTCTTCGCTAAACTAAGAGTGTCATTTAAACCGACAGAGTGAAAAATGTCCCAAGCTGATAATCGAACCCGGGACCCCGGAATAGCGCTCTCAGTCTCTACCATTGAGCTACAAGGAACGACATCCCAACTTGACATTTCTCACTCTTATATATGTCAGAAATGCTACAATCGCAGCATAACAAGGAAATTGTCATCCAGAGCACACAACCCTGTGGCATATATTAGACGACATTTTTTCACAACAAGTCCAGCATAGACAAGACATACAAATGAATTTCCAATTTAATTTTTTTTTATAAAAAAAAAATTAAATTAAAAAAAATTAAAAAAATAAAAAATAAAAATAAATAACTGGAATTCATTTGCTTAAATTTGTTTTTAATTTAGTTAATCATTTTGGAGGTGAACTGTATTTAGCATACTAAGAAATGTTTGTATAATGTAATTAAAATCCTATACAGGGCTACGCAAACAACTGGATACATGGCTGCTTATGGATGATAATTTCTTAAAATGTGATTTCAGTAGTTTAAACCGTGTTTTAGTCTGAAATAAATTTTAGCTTAATATCTGGCAGGTATAAAAATTGATAATTAATTTACAGTGCTGTAAAAAATAATATGTATGCTTCCATAAATTGGTAGAAATTACTGAAAGTTAATTTCAACCTATTATGAGATTTCTTAGTAAACTAAATTTTAGCATATTATATAGAATATATATAAATCTATAGATCAAATACATGGTTGTACAAAACATCGGAGTACGTTTCCAATTATAGAGGTAATTGCTGAAATCTAGTTTTCAAATGTGTTATGCGTTTTGTAAAATATTTACTTAGATATTTTATTTCTCTTATTAAGCAGCAATTTTTTAAAAAAATATTCTGGCTGTGTTGGAAAGTGTTTCATAATCTATGCTTGACGTACAATTTTTCTTTCTTGTTTATTTTTAAATGTAATCTTCTTTTAAGACTCATGCATAAATAAAAATAGTTTTATTCCAAATAAATATCTTCAGAACAATATTACAATATCCCTACATGGAATGTTGTTTCATGTGACAGTTTGGAAAAATTACATTTCATGTAACGCTGCTGCATGATATATATGTTTAAGATAATCCGTTTCGTAAATTATAATTAACAGAGAGAAATTTTCATGAAAACTCCACTCAAATGTATAATAGAAGGTTCCTGAAATTAGAGCTTTACCAGATAACTTAAAGAATGCTGAAATAAGTTCATTGCTTAAATACACGGAAACCCCTGCAGTACTTTATTTCAATTATCAATTAATGCAGAATATAAACATTCCGATTCTTGTTTTCCAAACTGCAGACACTTTAATGTAATCCGGAACTGGATTATTAATTTCTGTAAAGTGTCTTAACGTTTTTCTGTAAATTAATTTCATTAAGTGTAAAATTTTTAGATATATATATTTAACCACTGAAGTTTATTTCCCTTTTAAATATAAAGTTATTTAAACCGTTTATATAGGTATTAATGTACGTTAGAAATTAATATACGTTAAAATTGTAACTGAAGTAAACAATGTGTTTTATGATTTATTTTGTTCAATCCATTTTTTGTGCAACTTGGAACTACTATTTAAAAAAAAAATATTTGAAACTTAACAAAATTTAATATTTTACTTTAACTTCAAAATCTTAAATAATTAACTTAACTGGATTTAATTTTTACAAGTTGTCTTTTTTTTTATTGAGTATTGAAAAGAAAAAAAATAAAAGCGAATTGTACACTTTTAGATCTCATGACTATATCCAGGCCAACACGATTATGAAATATAATTTAATTCGAAACGCTTATAACTTGTGTGCTCCTAAACGAATTTTTATGTGACTTACATTGTTACTTACGTAATTTTAGGTGGAATATTTTAGTATATAACACATAGTTCTACGCTGCTTATTTATAAAACTATGGGTGAAAGTTCTATAATTAGGTGAACCAGTTTATGACAATGAGATATTTTAAAAGCTCTACTGAACGGATTTTCTTGGGAGTTGGACTATCAGTCAGACAAAATATAAAAAAAAATGGAAATATATATATTTTTTTGTAACTTGTGGTGCAATTGAATATAAAAATAGTCGTCAGTTCTAGTTCATAAATCAAATATTTATGTATCTCCAGTAATTTTATGTTTTATTGTGAATTAATTTGATAGCTTGCAAAATGTTCTACATTTATGTTTCTCAGCAATTCCATTTCTTATCCCTCTCGTGTGTGATGTTTACTTAAATAGATGGAAAGTAGATTTAAGGTAAAATAGATTTAAAATGGATGATAAGTTACAAATAATGGTGACTTTTAAAAACCTTAAATTTATTATAAAATCACAAAAGAACGTTAAAACTGTTTTTTAATTTCAAAATTTAAAAAAGCATAAAACTTCACCTTTTCTAAAACATATACACAAATTAAAAACATCTTTTACTTAAGCAAGGTGTCAAATACATATAAAATAAAATTTCCAAACTTGACATGTTTCGGTTTCAAAGTATAAAACCATAATCATAAGCAAACAAACATCGTTAAAAAACCAAACCCGAATGACACTGGACGATACAATATATACAAAATATAACACAACAAACACGCCATCTATAGTTAAACACAAAAAGTAAAAGAACAGAAAACAGTAAACATCAAATAAAGCTTGTATACTCAAGTGCCTCCCTCTATTCAAATTAGCCCCACGATATTTATTTAATAGCTCTAACCATAAAGGTGGAATAACAAAAGATAAAGTATCATTACAGATTAAGCCTTTACGCAAATAAATTTCGATGGACTCTAAAAATCAATTTAATATCTTCAAATAAAATTTTAATCCCCCCCCTCCAAATATAACCTAGACAAAGCTGTTTTCATGCGACCAAATTTAATGTCAGATTCATGTTCCCTCTTTCTTATACTTAATTTTCTGCCTGTCATACCAACATAATAACTGATATCTCCCCTCTCATTAACATACGGAATCTCATGTACCCCTGAAAGATCCTCCTGTGTAATCGGGTCAAACTAGACAGTTTGTTTTTTTAACAATGTTTGTTTGCTTATGATTATCGTTTTATACTTTGAAACCGAAACATGTCAAGCTTGGAAATTTTATTTTATATGTATTAGACACCTTGCTTAAGTAAAAGATGTTTTTAATTTGTGTATATCACAAAAGAAGGTCATAGGTATTTACTATGTCGTTTTCTTCTGATAATTTAAACTTTGTGTATATTAAAAAAGTAAAAAGTAAAAATAAATGCTCTTGTTATTTTTTTGTTGTTTGTTCTTCAGAAGAAATTGTTTCAGAAAGTGCTTTTTTACGCAGTACATAAAGAAATTTGTCAATGGCGTATTTTTTAACTGAATATTTGAAAAGAAATCTATTGTTATGCTTTATATAAATTGATGACCAACACATGAGATTTATATGTACACTCTAAAAAATGACCTATGTTTCTTATTTTATGAAAATATGCTATAACTATGAACGAAAATATAATATAATCTTCTGAGTTATCGGAAATTCCGAATAGCGTGTTCCATTGTCTTTTGAATCCCCAGAAACCCATACATTTTCAAAATTTAAAGAATTATTTATAAAAACAAAGTATTTTTCGCTGCCCGTATTTTTCAGAAACATTTCCGAAGGCTTTTTATAGTGTATAAATTAGTGTCCTCAGCCTGGAATACCTGTTTTTCGAATGTCATCCATTCTCAAGTAAACTTTTTCAGCCGCATAAGTTAATTTATACATGAAAGAGTAAAGAAATAATCTTAATTTTAATGTTATTGTTAACGCTGTTAATTTTGCATGTTTGTCTGTTAAACATATTTTTTGAGCATAAAAATGTTTACTTGAGAATTGATAGCATTCGAAAAACTGGTATTCCAGGCTGAGGACACTAATTAATACACTATAAAAACCCTTCGGAAACGTTTCTGAAAAATACGGGCAGCGAAAAATACTTTGTGTTTATAAATAATTCCTTAAATTTTGGAAATGTATTGGTTTCTGTGGATTTAAAAGACAATGGAACACGCTATTCGGAATTTCGGATAACTCAGAAGATTATATTGTATTTTCGTTCGTGGTTATAGTATATTTTCATAAAATAAGAAACATCGGCCATTTTTTACAGTGTAATAAAGTAGTAAAAATAAATATGTATACTACTCTGAGGATTTTTTTTTTTTTTTTTTTTTTTGCGATTTCTTGTTTTATTAGTGACACTTATCTGTTCGTACCAATTGCAGCCTAACTTCCAAAAGATTGGACATGTGTCAGCGACTACGATACAGTGGATTCGATTTATTTATTTCCTACTTTCTTTTTCATACATAAGCGGAGAGTATTGCAATCGTAAAAAAAATCAATTTCCATTTTTTGATTCATTTATACGTTTTGTATTGTCCTGAAGACGATTTGATTATATTTAAAAATTGTGTCTGTGTGTGGGACACAAATATTATGAAAGCTCTATCTAGAGAACTTTATCAAATATAAATATCAAATATTAGCGAAATTTAATCAAACTGCAGATTCAATTAGACCCTGATATATATTATTGCTTTTTAGGATTAGTTGGATATCACCTAACGTGGTGGCACTTCCATTTTGTGTTTTTCATGATTTCCGTATTACAGGGTGGCTAGTTGTCAAGGAAAAATACAGTTAAAAAAAAGTTGGAAATTGTACGTCAAACGTGACAAATGAGGTGCGTTCGTACTATAGCTAGTTATATAAATATTCAGATCTTGATGGTTTTTATTTCTGTGAAATGAATTATATCGTCTGCAGATTAATTTCTGTCATAAAGTAAGTATCTCGGTCGCTTGACGATTAAACTTCGGAAGCTCCTCTAACAAGATAGCACCGATTTTGAAAAAAAAATTCAAATTTCTTAATAAATATTTTTATTAATATCTCCTAAAATTTTGGATTCGATTTTTAAAAAATTTGAAATGTCTCGACAAAATTCTGCAAAGATAATATATCTTAAATTCCAAACCATTCGGTTGGGTAGTTTTTGCGTTGTTATATGCGGACGGACGGACAGACAGACGGACGGACCAAGCGACGACAATAGGTGCTACGTATTTATATAATTACGAACGCACCTAAAAAGTGATAAACACCAGTATATTCTTATAAATTCATGTTCAGAATAGTCCGGAACAGCTGATGCCGGTTAAGGGGCTTCCTAGTTGCAGCAACTTTACGCCCAGTCTTTTGTGAGTAGAATGTCTTGTAATAGTGAGCCGTTGGGAATAGATAAGATTGCTTTAAAGAGCAAATAAAAAAGAAAGAAAAGAAAATTTATAAAATGGAAGAAATAAATTTGGAATATATAGAAAAGCAATAGATATTAAGGATAGAGTCAATAATAGGAAAGTAAGATGGTATAGCTGTATTAAGTATACTACTGATAAAAAAAAATAAGGATTAAAGATAGGGTTCGGGACAAGTTCGAAGCAAACAGCATATAAATGCCAGGTGGAAAAGGCGGTCAAAGCTTAACTATAAGAAAAATACACTTTTCAGTGGCCATACAATATATCTACCCTATATATATAAAATCCTAATGAAACGAATTTGTGAAACGATTTTATGAAACGAATTTATGAAACGAATTTATGCAACGATTTTATGAAACGACTGATTAAACGACTGATTATGTTTCAGGGCTATTTTCAATAAAATATTAAACGCTTGATTGTGAAATTAATACCAATTGTCCATAAAAATCCGCGGATGTCAAAACTGGTAATAGAATTTTGAAATTGGAATTAGTTTTCGAGATATTATTTTTTTTCTAATTTTAATGACATTTCTGTAATGATGGCAACTAATTACTCAGTTTTTTTGTGACAAAAAAGGGGGAAAAATTGAAAAGGATCCCGATAGGGATTATTGATTTCTTTTTATTCGTCATTTTCAAATTGAAATTGAATTTATCTTTTATTTCAATCGATAATGAAGACAAGTTTGTGATTAAGTTATGTTTTTCAGGAAAATTTGAAAAAAAAATCACATTTCTATCGTCAGGATTCAATCGTCTGTCAGCATTTAATTTAATTTATAAACTGAAAATATTTTGAATAAATTCGTCCAAATGACGTCATTTATGTAAACGCAAAAGAAAGGGGAGAAATGGAATTAATAGTAATTATTATTTATTGATATCATTTTGTTATTTTTTTTTTTGTAAAATTTAATTAAACGAATTTATAAAATCACTAATTTGGATATTTGAAACGAATATATAAAATAATAATTGCCCAACTGAACGGAAGGAGAATAAAATATCCTGTTTGGTTTTCTATCCTGCTTGGTTTTTTCCGCCAAACTTTTTTAAAAAGCGTCAAGACCCCTATAATAGAAAAACACCAAAAGTTCATTGGGTTTGTTTTTATAACTTTTGGCAACAAATCTATGTATATTAACGAATCTATCCCTTTTTGAAGGTCGAATTACTCCAAACCTAAAAGCAAAGGATCCTATAATGGAAAAGTACCCGATTTTCTTATGGACAATATTCAAGTGACATAACATGGTGTAAAATTATCGCGGATAGCAAATTTGTTTAAATATCCCATCAATTGATGCCGAATAAATGCAGGCATGCATGCACAAAATATTTAATTAATTTTGTATGATAAATAATTATTAGAAAATTCGTATATACATATTAATTAAAATAAATAATTTACATATTTAAAATAACATGAAAATATGCATGATGGTGCACTAAAATAGACAGAAAATTAAAACCTGTTACTGAAAATGTCTATAACATAGTACTTTTCAATACCGTGGTTCTTAATATTATTCACAAGCAGATGGAATTTTTCTCATCCTTAAACGCGAAGGAAGAATAGAATACAGATCGTTGTTATAAAAGTCCGAGAAATAGCCACAATTTAAACCTAACCATTTTATACAAGCTGGTTTTCAAAGTGTAATTGATTTTACTTATCAATCCCGAAAACAGTCGTCAGTTGTCGCAACAGCTGTGTATGAGGCCATGATAATAAAAAAAAATGCCCCATTAAAAGGTTAAAAGCATGGCAACCCAATTACAGATTTACCAATATTTTTAAAACAAAGCACGCTGTCATGTTTTTAGAGGCATCGAAGTCTGAGCGGGGGTTGGCAAGCGTAGCTCGCAGGGGGTAGGCCCCCTAGTATATATATATATATATAAATATATATAGTGTATAGATGGAATGAGATTAAGATCGAATAATCAAAAATAATTTGTCTATAAGAATATACTGGTGTGTGTTTATCACTTTTTTTTTACTGTATTTTTCTCTGACCACTAACCGCACTGTATTAGGTATATTTCGGTATTTAACCATATATTGACTTAGACCTTCTCATAAGTAGGTATGGAATAGGTATCGGTTTATACAGGCAACGGTGTTTTTCATGATATCCATGATAGCTATGTGTCGGCATCTGTGGAATGAAATTTCACCATCTTTAATATGTAAGGTATATTAAAAATTATTTTGATTCAATTTTGAATTTGTTTTCTCAACAGAGGCGCTGTTTTGCTATACACTTACGATCAACTTTAGTAAACAGTATCTCAGTTTCTAATGGGTAAAAATGCAGTAAATTTTATATTTCAACCTGTAAATTCAAATATATATGTTGGTCCAATTTTCTGTTTGAATATCTAGCAGAGGACGCTGTTCAATAGTACCTTTTTGTATACAACGATCATTATCACTCGAAGTTACTTTTGAAGAAATTCACTATACTTTGTAATTTTAGTGTTTAACAGTGCTATTGAAATTAATATATTAGAATAATACAGAAGTAAGTTTTGTGATGGTCACACCATACCAATTTGATAATATGTTTAGCGTTTCCTTATTTTGTTCAAAAAAGTATTGATGTTATATAGAAAAAAGTTTTATGATATTTTGTATGAATCCGTAAATAATAAGAAAGGTAACACATTTAATTTAACAGAGAAAGGTAACATTTTTCAATACTTGAAGTTGAAGAAGTTAAACGTGTTAAAGAAAAAAATAGTTCGTTATAGACTCGCTATGTGTTTTCAACATATAATGCGAATTGAAAGCACTATTATCTGCGGAAAACATGGAAATTCTGTACCATGTTTTTTTTTTTTTTTTTTTTTTTTTTTTTTTTTTTTTTTAACGAACTATTCAACGTCATACATAATGATCATATGTCTGTTTGTCATGGCAGAAGAAACTAAATAGTATGTATAAGAACGTGACTGTGAAGTTTTGTACATATTTAAGACTATATGAATAATACCAGAAAAAACACAATACTTTTTAAAAGGCAATTTTATCCACGTCTTTTTACGAAATAAAATTAATTCTCTATGCCACGTTGAACTGATAGATATGCAGTTCAATGCTGGTCGTGATATGAAGTTTATGTTAATATAGAAAGATTATCTTACAAAATTTGTCTTCCGTCGATCTTTGCAGAGTAAAAGAACTGATGAAGCAGAATATTATCAGTCAGGTATTTTTATTACTTATGGAGCGTTAAACATTCTCTATTCCAACGACTTGGGGGGGGGGGTAATTTTGCAACAAAATCATTAAAAGTTTATGTGAAATGTGGAATGATATCTATATAGTTCACGGTAAATAGAGACATAGCGAGTAACGTCACAAGTCTCGGACGTGTGGGAGAACCAAGATATTGAGAACATATTGGCAATATGGATGGAAACAAACATCACAACAATGTGGTCAGAAGTATTGAAACTAGTACAAACAACGAAAATCAGATCATAGTATTAGTGAATCAAATGTACAAAGTAATGTTTAAGGTTCGTAAGAAATCGGAAATCACTAACTCGCTTTTGTCGTATAATTCAATTATTAATACAACTGCCACCGCGGAGGACTTAGTAAAAGTTATATATATAATGAACACACATACACACATATAATACAGAACATGAAGCCACTGACTTAGACCCAATTATTGATTAGAAATTGCAAGATAATAATAATGCAAGTGAAACAGATACATGCGAAACAATGGAAGCGAATACCGAATTTCAGAATGAAAAAAAAAAAACAGTCTAGAACTATACTGTGAAACATCTGACAGGGCAGCTGTGATTGTCAACAAAGCTTGAAAAGAGTAAATATTTTGAGAGATTGTCAAAAAATAACATAAAAAACAGACAAAGAAGATGAAAGTAGCCTCTTATAAAAACTTCTATAAACCTTCTCTCAGATAAAATGTTAGAATAAAAGTACATGATATGAACAGAGCGAAAATGGATCCAAAATCAATACTAACCGTTATCATTGTTATTAAAGACCATGGCATTTATATATTTGTTATTAAGTTGGATAAACTAAAAGCATGGTATACAAGAGATAAATTTATCATTTCCAATTGAAATTTTTTTTAATCGAAAAAGTAGATCCTGATGAATAAGTGTACGTGAAATGGTAAATACGCTTTCTTTAGTTGGATGACAAAGACTTAGAAAATGCGACATTTCAAAGAAGTATATGCAAAGATTAGATTCTAAAAATCATTCAATCTACTTTGTAATTGAAATTGCTACATCAGCCAAACTTCGTGTAACCAATCAGTTTAATTGTGATTTGATAATGTTGGAGAAAAATCTGCATAATAAAGTTAAATATTCCATAGACGTGTGCATTTTATAAATTAGTTAAATACAGTAAAAGTGGAAAGGTCAGTTTGATTTTTTATAAGTTAAGTTTAATTTTATATAAAGTTAAGTTTAAATTTATTCTTAGTTTCATTTAAATGTAATATAATAAAACAAGTTATGGTAAAAATAGAGAGAATAATTTGAAATAAAATTGTTTTAATATCAAGTCATATTTCTTTAAATAATTAATTGTTCATTTGTATCTATTAGATATATATGTATTGTGTATAGTTTTTGATGCAATACAACACGCCTTTCCCAAATCCTATGCCAAATTACCAATCATTTCCAAATTTAACAATATGAGTCGGTAACTTCTAGCATTTACCGAAATGATTTAGTAAAAAGCTCAAAATGGAAGCTTTTGGAAGCATATTTACTAAGTCATATTGGTAAATGCTAAGATTTACCGGCAAAATCCATTATTTACCAGACTTATGATTTTATAATAAAATACGTCGACATCGCTATATGTTGGTTTGTATATTTTCCAGTGAAGAATCCTGTTATGCAACATGAATATGCTCTTTCTAATCGTTTTCAGTATAGTTCTCATCGCTTTTTCTAATATTAAAAAGTTTGTAGATAACTTATTGTAATATATGATTAGAAATTACTGGTGGGTAAGAGCATACCCAGTTTGAATCGAAGGATTTCCCCTGGACAAGACTGGATATTTTGCTACAACGTTCTTGCCACACACACACATATACAAATGTGTATAAGCGTATGTGGAGAAGAATACGTCGATGAAGATGATAAAAAAATTCAAATGCGACGATGGTATAAGAGGCTCGACAACATCAGGTATAAAGCATTAAAGAGTCAAATGAATCTTGGAATTTAATTAGTTACCGCCAATACTGACTTTTTGAGACATAGTAAGGTCTGCTATGTAGAATTTTCCCGTGTAAATTATGTCACTTATTATTTAAATAACACAGTTTAAAAAATTTGATGATGGGCATACCAAATTTATTTTTTAATTTTTCTTAGAAATATATAATTTTAAACAACAAAAAAAGATTTTCAATTAAATAGTATTTTTCTATTTACAAGTAATTTCTTTGTTTTAATAAAATATGTTTTAATTATTTGACAGTATTTGTAAAATATCTAAGAAAAATTGTAATTTTGTTTTATTATATATATTCACTGTACATTTTACTAAATTAATAAACGAGTTGAATTGCTAAAATGTGCAGATAAAATCTGATTGAGTGTTTGTGAAGAATAGAAAAAATATTATTTATTTTTTGTTAACTGAAAGAGACCTTTAATTTCAGGAGATCTTTGATTTTTCTGTGACATGAAGTTTATTGCTTATATACACTCCTTTTTTATACCTTTGGGATCTTTATATGTTTATCTGAAATATATTTATATATTTCAAGATTAAACTGAATCTCTGGGCAAAAGAAAAGTTATTTTTCAAGTAGTTTAATTTTTCCTTTCGAATTTTATTTCATACATGTTTTTTACCTTATTTTGAGCTATTAGATTTCAACTTTCAAGTTTAAGTTAAAAGCTAATTGAATCACTGTTTAAAAATAATTCTCTCCTCGTTTTCGTAGTTATGTCATTTTTTTAAAAGTTTTCCTTCTACCAGGTTTTCAACCCCTTCGTGACGAGCGGCACCTATATGTGCCGGTATGTTGCAAGAAATCCTTGACTTTGAACAGTGATATATTTGAAGAAAAGTTTTGCCTTAGAAAGTCGCAGAATTTAAGACATTCAATAAAGCGGATAGGTACTGATTTTAGCCGTTACTAGCTATCACAAAATATTACACTAATACCGGCCGTTACGACATATTGCGACACTTAGATCGTTGCCTGCCACTACCGTCCTTTCATGACCTAGCTAGTTCTGCTTTTCTTTAAGTTGATACGAGAGTTATCACTTTCCTTCAGGAACGCCTGCCTATCTCGTCGACCCCACCCTTGAATTTGGACTCTGTCCTTTATTTCTTCTCTATGTACATTGCCACAAGAATATACTATACAGGGTGATTCAGTTAAACGTTTCAGAACTTCTAAGAGGGGTAGGGTACATCCTGACGAACCAAAATCATATACCAATGGGCAGTCAGAAATGCTTTCCTGACGCGATAGATGGCGTTGTGCGAAAGTTCCGAGCTTTCGTGCAGGGAATCTTCATTTTGCACAAGAACGCAAAGTTAGTAGGATGGATGATTACACGAACGCAGAATTAGCCGATATGCATTTGGTGTACGGGGCTGCAAATTGTAGTGGGCCAGCCACACAGCGTTTGTACTCGGAACGATATCCGACGAGGCGTATTCCCAGTCATAATTTATTTGCAAGAATGCACCAGAGGTTAGCTGAGACAGGTTCATTTGAAAGATCTGACAGGGTCAGGGTAAGAACAGCACGGACTACAGCCGTCGAACAGAATGTGCTGCAGCATGTACAGAGGAATCCAAAAACGAGTACACGAAGCCTAGCAAACGTAGTCGGGGTGTCCCCTTAAAGCGTCTGGAGGATTCTCCGAAAACAAGACATGCATCCATTTCACGTGCAGCGTGTCCAGGCACAGCAACCGGAGGATTATGCACCTCGTATTGCTTTCGCACAGTGGTACCTTGGAAAATGTGCTACAAATCCCACTTTTCCTGCTGAAGTGTTGTTTTCCGATGAGGCATCCTTCACAAGGGAAGGAATTTTCAACTCGCATAACGACCATATTTGGGCGGTCGAGAACCCGCATGCAATACGACGTCGTGCAGCACAGATTCGATTTTCGGTCAATGTATGGGCCGGTATTATGGGAGATCACCTCATCGGACCATACCTGTTACCGTGTCGTCTAACCAGAGATAACTACTTGCTCTTTCTGCAGCAAGTATTGCCACAACTTTTGAGAGATGAACAGATTTCTGCATCGACGCAGCAGACAATGTGGTTCCAACACGATGGAGCCCCTGCCCATTATGGCGGAGCTGTTCGTAACTACCTGGATGTCACATTTGGTCAACAGTGGATCGGACGTGGTGGTCCCGTGCATTGGCCTGCTCGGTCACCCGACCTATCATGTCTTGATTTTTATTTCTGGGGTCATATGAAATCGCTAGTTTATGACACCCCTGTTGACAATGCTGAGGAGCTGGTTGCAAGAATCGCAGTAGCTGCCGGAGAAATTTGAAATTCGCCTGTAGTATTCCAGAATGTTCGGATGTCCATGAGTCGGAGATGTGAGGCGTTCATTGTAGCCCGTGGAAGCAACTTCGAACACTAACTTTAATTCATGTACCTTTTGCTTCTTTTCATGTATTATTAAAACGATTTCTCACTTACGGTCTCTTTTCTTTATGGTGTTCTGTGTACAAAACCGCTTCAAGAAAGCATTTCCGACCCCATATTGCTATATGATTTCGAGTTGTCAGGATGTACCCTACCCCTCTTAGAAGTTCTGCAACGTTTAACCGAAACACTCTGTATATGAACAAGCTATAACTAGAAATTGCTCTATATTTACATTCGATAGGGGTGATTACCACACGAGAGTGGTTTTTATTTACATGTTAAACTAATATTCAGAAATTGACAATTACAATGGATATATGATAAGTATATTTACAATATTGACAGCAGCATGACGACTAATTCTTCTCTTCTCTTCAAAATTGCTCCTCTTCTTTAATGGTCCATCTTATGTCTAGAGTCCTTAGATTATTATGTTGTCCGACAAATCCTATTAAAGAAAGATGATGCAGAAAATTAAAAGCAGTGTGAAGGACTCGCCGTAGATGTGTTTAAATGTACTCGGAACATTTAATTTTGCAACAAATAACGAAAATATCGGTTTTCCAAGAAGTACCAGAAATACACTACAATTCAGTCACTGACATTGCATAAACTGAGAGCGACATTCGGAAGTATGATAAGTATATCTCAATGTGAATAAGATGTAAGCTGGGATCATTACAATCGCTACTTGTGGTGTAGTCCCACTTCACCGAAAGAAAGGTAAGTGCTTTCATGCTTTCGCTAAAATGTCTTTATTATTGTTAAAGTTATAAACAGTAAATCGTGTTCGTTTTGGAAAGAGACATCCTGTATTTTTAATTCAATAAGTGTGTTGCGATCCTGCTTTCCTAGACTCTCTCGTTATCTTTTTTGTAGCGCGCTCTATTACATTTTAAATTTTGTCCAAGCTTTTTTTAATTATCCTGTATATGCCTACCCGTGTACATAATCTCCAGGATTTGTTATAAAATCATAATAAATTAATTGGACAGTTCTTCTGTGGTTGGTTGGTTGACCCAGATTCATTTTAGTAAAATATTAACTTTCGTCAAGGAATTCATCTTTATTTTATTTATTATTAAATTTGTCTGGTAACATATTTGAGTTCAATTTTTGTATTTCTTGTCGTGTAATTAAATGATATTTTTCTTAATTCATGTCTATATAAGTTTACAATATATTTCATCTAAAACAACGTACTTGTTTGTGAAAGACTCCCTGTTCCCCTCAGAGATGTCAGAACTACCTCATTCATGTTAGTTATTTTAATACGTCATTGAGACTACGTGTATAGGTGGAGGTAGTTAAAGATTGAGGACAGATCAGAGAGAAAGACGCGATAATGAAATGGGACGATTCAGATGCGAATCTTTGAAAGTTTTATTCTGCCGCTGCATATAATATAATTATCATTTTGACTGTTTAACAACTGTTTATATCTATATATATTATTATTTTATGTTCATAGTTTTTTAATAAAGTATTTTGTTATTAGAGAATCCAATGTCGTAATTATGAGTTGGAGTTATAAACAATGAATTGTATTCCTTTTGGAAATAGACACCTGTATATTTTATTCAATAAGGCTATTACGATCCTGCTTTCCTAGACTCTTTCGTAGACTCATTATATAGTCACATTTTGAAATATTCAATCCAAGTATAATTAAATAATTTAGTTCCTTATTTTAACATTTTGGAAAATAGTTTATTTGATTTTGAAACATCCAACAGGTTTTCTGTAAACACATATCATAAAAACTTGTTTTAAGAAAACATTTATTTTCAAAATATGTAACCACTTTCCATGTACTTCTTTTTCTTTAAAATGAAAGAGTTTTCGATAAACCTAAGCACTCTTGGGAAATAATTAGGTGTCGTGAAGCATATTAAAACGATGTAGAAATTTTAAGTGCCTCTTAAAATTATCGCTTCAATTTTTTATAAGGCCACTAATTGAGTTAGTGGTTGGAACATAAAATATTAGTTTAAACTTAAAGAGCAAGACGATTTTTCCAATAAGTTAAAGATGTATTTCTAATTAAATTTGAATAAAAAATCAAGTGTTGAATAATTACAAGAAAGATTTAAAACGCTGGAAATATAATTAGATTTTAATTTAAATATAATTAAGTGCTTTTCTATTTATTAAAAACTTTGATAAATTTGTCTCGTTAATCAGTACTTAAAGTATACATAAAAAAGTAAGTGTTCACATTCATTAAAGAAAAAATCAGTTTGTATGTACATTTTTCATATCGAAAATTCGCATGTATATGCTTTCTATTCTGCATGACTAAATATTTTCCATAATATTTATTAATAAATATTTTTTTCATTCGTGAATTAATTAGATGCTATCGATTTTCTTTTCTAGTATATAATAATTTAAATAAAATAAATATGAAATACAAATATAAAATACATATTTGTAATAATGGTAAATTGACTTTAAAATATAATTTATTTATTTGCCATTTATTCTTTTATATTTATGAAAGTTATATCGTTTTACTGTTTATTTTTAACGAAATAAAAAATAATAATTTGACATATATTTTGTTATGTTGTTTGTTTTTTGTACATTAACAAATCCAAATAGTTAACCCATTAAAGTCTATCGGTACCATATAGTACCGGGATAGCTGCCCCCCATTTTGTTGTTTGTATACCAGTATATTTTAAGAGAAATAGCCTCTTTATCTGATGACAGAAACTCCGTAATAAAAGGAGACTAAAGGTGATACTTTGAAAAATTGGTATGAATTGCAATTTTTGAATTTTAAAGAGGAAAATAATTCCGGCTTTAACCCCTTCAGGGGCAAAGTACTCTTGTAGCTAAAATATTGAAATGATTGACTGACACCAGGATTCACGAACGAATTTACTTTAAAATAAGTAAAAGCTTTTCCTCATGTACCTTATAAATTCAAAATTTTATTATAAAATTCTGGTGTCATTGTGGCATTTCGGGATTAAAATTAAGTGGTATATATAATATACCGGTGCCCTTCAAGGGGTTAGTGGGTTTTTTAGAGTAACAATGAGTGTGAAATATGTGAAAGTAGAATATGATTATGAATATACAATGCACATGACTATTAAATAAGTTTTTTATTTAAAATTATGGTCATTGAAACAATTGCTGCTCTTTTTCCAAAAAAGAAAGTGAATTGCTGAAAAAAGTGAAGGTGTGTAATTCTTCGGAAATGAATTTGCGAGAAAAGTTTATAGCGTTTTGTTAGGCAAAATTAATTATGACAAAATGTTATGATTTTGAAATTTATAAATTTAAAGATTTTATTTTATATTTTCATCGAAGAGGACATTTTCTGCCCTTTCACTGATAAGCACGTGTTAATATCTTCACTAAGCGCCAGGTTTCACTTCAATATAAGCATTATTTAAAGTAATAAAATTCTATTGATTTAATGCATTTTTAATGCACTGAGCAATGAATAATACTCTCAAGGATTACATTCATATTTGTAATTAAGTTTTTTATATTCAATGTTGAAAAATTAGTTTTTCTTGGCATTTAAAACAAAATGCAAGGAAATAAACATTACACTTTTGCCCTTTTGTAAGACTGTCAGAGGGTTTACATATAATCATTGAATAATTTTATCATAAGCATTTTAAACCTGAACCGCCATTTAATCCTTCTAAATTCCAAATAGAATCTACCAAAGCAATTATACTTTACAGTTGTTTATAACTATGTAGCTGTTGCGAACTCGCTTCGTTTCTCCATGGATTAATCGCGACACCTACTCCGTGACCGTAACTGGATAGATCAAAAAGTAAATAGAACGCTGATGGAGCGGAAAGGGATAAGATGGAATAAAATGTCTGGCACTGTCTGACAAGAACAATCGAAGTGATTGTAGAACTTACTCGTTTGAAACTTTTAAGAATAGATTTAAAACCCTAACTTTTAACCTAAATGTTTCAGAAGGGAAATTACGTTTATTTCATTTTGTAAATTGTGTTTGTGTAAAGTGTTTCTCCTAAGTCTATATGTCTGTTTTGCCCATTATTTTAATTAATCAAGGCAAATTATCTCTTAGAGAAGGATAAGAAACTGCCCCGGACCTTTGCGAAGAAACAGAAACAGACTGGACAATTTTATATTTTTTCAAGAAACAGGGATGAAAGACCTGCGCCAATTGCGCCAGACTGTGGCAAAATTATTTTCCTGTGCCAAGCTACTCCAAAGAAATTATTTTATTAAATTTTGCACCAAACCTGTGCGAAATCGCTATTTTTTGAAAATCCGCTTGACGTCAGTGCTGCGTGCATAGATGACGCATTCCCGGAAATTCCGGAGTTTCTCTGGAAATGTAGAATAAACTACGGTAATACGATACTAAAGTAGAAAATGCGGAAATATTTACCTAACAAAAAAGAATGGGAATAAAATCAGTATTAAATTTCGATTTCAGTTTCTCCACGAGCTGCTGTGTGATTTTACCTCGTGAGTCGCATTCTCAATTTGTGTTATTCTTCCACGCATTACCGAATCCCGAAAATATTTTTTTTTTCATTTTTGCCAAATTCCGCTAATCATTTATTTTTCACAGATTCCTAAAAGTAATTATTTCGGAATTGATAGGTTCAAAGAAAAGTAATTACTAGCCAAACACATATCTTAAGCGATTTTTCGTTTCTCAAAAATATGATGGTTACTGATCATAAAACAAGCTTGCAAATTTCGTAAATAGGTCGGGAGAAAAGTCGAAAACTTCGCAATTCGGTCGCTGGTAAAATCAAAGTATTTATCAATCGATATCGATTACGGAGAGTATTTTCGAATTTCATCTATCGGATACGGAAAAAATCACGAATTTTTCAATCAGTCGCGACAAATATCTCAATTTTCGCTTGTTTGTCGAGAGAAAATCGACATTGGAAACTTCGTTAATCGGTTGCGAAAAAGAACCTCAAATTTCATCAATTGGTCTGAAAAAAATCGTGAATTTCGTCAATGTACCTAAGGAAAAAATTTTGAAATTCATCATTCTGCCGTTCAAAGAAGATCGCGGATTTCGCAAATCGATCATTCTAAAAATTACAAATTTTGGCAATCAGTCGTTGATAAAAATCGCGAATTTCTTCAATTATTCATGGTATAAAATAGCAAATTTCATCATTCAGGCATGGCGGAAAATTGCTGATTTTGTAAATCAGTAGTTGATAAAAATTGGGAATTTTGTTAAACATTCGCGGCAAAAAAACAGCGAAATTCTTCAATCAGTCGCGAAAAAAATATAGCAACTATTACCAATCGGATGTTGGAAAAAAGTGGTGGATTTCGCATATTGGTCATTGAAAAGAAATTGAATTTTTTTCTATCAGTCGCGGAGAAATATACTAAATTCACCTATCAGTCGCGGAAAAGTATTGTGAAATGCATCCATAAGTTGCGTAAAAATATCGAAAAATTTTACATTCGGTCAGTGATAAAAATCTTGAATTTCGTCAATTACTCGTGGTAAAAAATCTCGAATTTATTGAATCAGTCGCGGCAAAATATTGCGAATTTCACCAATCGTCGTTGAAAACAAGTGCAAATTTTGTTATTCGGTTGTTTATAAATATCGCAAATTTCGTCAATCATTCTCAGAAAAAAATCACGAATTTCTTCATTTAGCCAAGAAAAAATCTCGCGTTTGTCTATCTGTGGAAAATAAATCATTTGTCTGTGCTCTAAGATTTTTTATATATGCTCGGATTTTCAAGTAACCGGTGTATTTTATTGACGCTTGCTATAGGACATTCCCTATTGGAAATGGAGTATGTGGTATTTATAGTTCGTTTGCAGAAATACACAAAATAATTTTGTTACAATATAGTGTATGGAGAAGAACTGTTTTCATTATATTTTAATGATGCGGTATTTTAAATACAATGAAATTGATATGCTCTACTGCGGTGCGTTTTTACATGCTTTCTATAGAAGAAAACATGATGATTCATTCTATAGTGGGCAGCATTTATCGTTTATTTACAAGGACACACAAAAATATTCGGATACAATATTATCTATGAGCAATAACTACAGGAATTTTGTTTCAGTTGTGGTGTGCATTTTTAAGCTTAACTAAAGCTTAATGTATTACATAGAGTGTATAAATTCTAGAGATCATAAACAGCGTTGAACAAAAGATTTGCAATCATTGCCATATATGGGTCTGAATTACTTACAACGTGTTTGTAACTGTGTTATGTATATTCCTGCTGAACATATATTCGCTATCAATCATGGCCCTTTCCCGGCTTATTTGTTTAAATTTAATAAAGTTTTGTCTTCAAGATGCACTTGTGGTGCAAGAGGGGATTCGCTACATTACGTTCTCACATGCCCATTGACAGCTACTCTACATTTGAGGAAAACACACACCATCTCTCTGTCGAATTGGTTCAGATCAATCTCGGCGAATTCCTCATTGCTTCAAAAGATAATTAGCTGCATGTTCTTAATAGAAAAAAACCAATTGTTATTCCAAATGCCACCAGTACACATCATTGGTGGTGATAATGATGATGATGCTTTTCCTGATGATGAAGAAGTTTATTGAAAAAGTCCACTGTCTCTACTTTTAAAATATTTTACGTTAAAAATCTGACAATTTCAAGTAATTTTTAAACTCTTATTAATTGTGACTTTTCTGCTGAGTATGACTTTTGAATATGACTTTTTGAGTATGACTTTTATGCAAATTAAGCTGGGCTGCTTTGTCAAATATGTAAAAATATGTATTTTTTTTAATAAACTTGCCAAGCAGGGCTTGCAGGGGCTAAAGCCATATGGTAGGCCTCCCTGCTTGGTTGAATCTGAATCTGAATCTGAATTTGAATCTGAACTATGTTTTAGTACATTAAGAAATGTTTGTAGAAAAAAATTAATTTATATGCTGGTCTGCGCAAAAGAAAATCGTTATATTACCGTCTGCGGTTGGTGATTATCGGAAATGCGCTTTAATTTAAAGTCTGCATTTTACAGTTGCACAGACTGCAGAGATAAATTCAAATGCGTTACTGACTATGGGTGATAACTGTTGAAATTATGTTTTCAATTATGTTATACGTGTCCATTTTTTATTGTATGAAAAGAACAAGTTGCGACAAACTAATTTGAAAATATTGAATAGTGTTTCAGAATCTATTCATGATTTTTCTTTCTTGTTTAACGTAGATTTTGAAAGAATTATAATGGACAAGAGAAAATTTAGTTAATTGAATCCAAAAAAGTAAATATGCATATAATTAAACAACATTCACTGACAGAAAACATATTTCGTAAAATATAACAAAAATTTTATTTATAGAAAATTCAATATGATCTGGATAACTATCGCAATCCTGAAAACGTTCAATTCCAAAAACTTATTTCGGAGCTTATGTGTTGTTTACACAGCTATAACAGATGTAACAAGAAAATCATGCTGTTGTATGAAAATTCAGGTATGAAGAACAGTTTATAAAACCGTTTCCAACATTAATAGAGTAATACTAAGACATTTCAATTTTTCATACAATGAAAGGATATATCGAAATAAGGAATTTAAAAAACACATACACTGCAAAAAATGTTGTTTTTATGATATAAGGCTGGCAACCCAGCTGCCAGTATTATATCGTAAAATTAAGAGTAATAAACAGTAAAATAAACAGTAATGACCTACTGCTTGCGTATTTAATTTTTACGATATAAAATTGGCATTTTGGATGTTAGTATTATACCATAAAATCAACATTTTTAATTATTTATTTATTTTAATTAATTAATTAATTTTGTTTTAAGTGCATTTCAGTAAATATCCATTTTCATCAATTCATGTCTATATCCAATAACGTGTGCGGATCCTTTTGTGCAGCACTGTATATGATCTATGCATTTTATACAAAACATGACATCTACTGAACAATTAGATATGTATAAAAATGTAATACTACAGCGTAAAACGCATATCCAGCAATTGTCGATCGTAGGCATTCATTTAACCGAATTATTTTGTACATCTCTGTAAGTGAATGACAAATGCTACGCTCTACGTAATCTATAAAAACATGTTGTAGTCCACCTTAGTGATCCTTTTAAATATAATTATATTTGAAGTATAATAATATCATTAAAATGCCCCACAGACGGTTTTTCTCCATACATTATAATGGAATGGAATTCTTTTGTGCATCTCTTTAAATGAAGTATAAATGCAACTTATTCTATGGTCTTAATAAAGCTTGTTGAAGACTGCCTCAGTGATGCATTAAAATCTCATTATGTTTGAAATATCGTAACATGAATAAAGTACCACATGAGCTATTTTTCTTATTGTCCATAATGTGAAGGAAATGTTTTTGGTGTCCCTGTAAAAGAACTATAAATGCTACGAACTTTATTTCCAATACCGAACATTCTATTCTAAATATTAATAATACATAAAAAGTACATGGCAATCTGAGTATAATTACGTTAGTTAACAACATGGACGTGTCGTCTTATACGTCATGTATAACATGATAAAAGATTAGAATAAAAAAATGTCTTATTTGCTTACAAAACTAGGGGGGCGCGGCCCCCCTGCTCGCTACGCTCACCAACCCCCAGCGTAATCGCTCCCTAGCCAACCCCAGACTAACAAGTACCAATTGTATATATAGTGTTACGAATATTGTAAATAGTTAGTGTTTGTGCTTAAAAATAATGTAAATAGTTCAATTAAGCTCTTTTCATAAGCTGATATTAATTTTTGTTCCATTGCAATATCTCAATTTGTTGATTTTTTGCAAGCGAGTAAACGCTATTGGATTTCAATGGGAGTCTATGGAAATTTGGCGAAATACTGGAAATAGCGCCAAGTTGGCGCCACTTTTGTCAGCTAATTTTGGCCGCCAAATTTGGCGATATATCGCCAAACTTGGCGACAGACCCGGGTCCCTACCCGTTGGTAACCCCCCTAATAGCGCCCATCCTATCTAAATTCTCTACTTTCATGTTAATTCATCCTAAGAAAAGTCTTTAAGCTCTGACCAATCAGTTACGTTTCGCGGTATACTACGCAGATTTTCATTGGTCCATTTCGAAACCATTACTTTTTTTTATATATAGAAGGATATATGACATTAAATTAAGTAAACGAGGGGGCTCAGCCCCTCCTTCGTAGATTCGCAACTCCTTCGTAGATTTGAATAAATCCCTTGTGTATTTATACATATTACCGTTATTAAAACAACTATATTGTATGGGATTTTATTATTTGAAAATAGCACAGTTTTTCCAATAAGAAAACGCTTGATAAAACTATTTTAAAAATTTCACATCTCAGTAGTTACGATGATAAAACACATGCTTTAATTAAATAAAACATAAAAAATAGCAGAAGCAAAATAAGACATTTAATTTGAAGAAATGGAAATTAATTTTATTCCAACTAACAAATGAGCAATGTGAAGGCAGATATTTGTGAGACTCATTTTGTAAATACCCCCCCCCCCCCCCAAAAAAAAAAAGAAAGTTTTATTAAACAATAATATTCTATAGGGTAAAATACATTCGGTTGCTGTTTACAAGAAAATTTCACGGAGCTGTCACTTATATTGATATTCCTGTGAATAGAATAAATTGTCTAGTTACTCTCCGTATACTTAATTTCATGCACTGCAAAAAATGTTGTTTTTATGATATAAGGCTGGCAACCTAGCTGCCAGTATTATATCATAAAATTAAGAGAAATAAACAGTATACGAGCTACTGCTCGCGTATTTAATTTTTACGATATAATATTGGCATTTTGGGTATTAGTATTATATCATAAAATCAACATTTTCATTTATTTATTTTATTTTTTTATTAATTAATTAATTAATTAATTTTTTTGAAGTGTAGTTCCGTAAAAATCCATTTTTATCAATTCATTTCTATATCCAATAACGTGTGCGAATTCTTTTGTGCAGCCCTGTATATGATCTATATATTTTATACAAAACATGTCATCAACTGAAAAATTAGATATGTATAAAAATGTGTACTACAGCGTAAAACGCATAGCCAGCATTTGTCGATCGTAGGCATTCATTTAACCGAATTATTTTGTACGTCTCTGTAAGTGAATGATAAATGCTACGCTCTACGTAATCTATAAAAACATGCTGTAGTTCAGCTTAGTGATCCTTTTAAATCTATACTAATATTATAAAGGAGTAAAGATTTTTTGTTTGTTTGTTTGTTTGTTTGTAGGGGGTAATCTCTGAAACTACCGAACCGATTTCAAAAGTGATGGTGGCAAATCGATGGTGACAACCCCTGCTCCAACATAGACTATATTTTATGTCGGTGCCACAGACCCCATGTTGGTGCAGGAGCGAAAAACGTTCTAAAATTGTAATTTTTTTTTATACTGAAAGAGCTAGAAATTTGAAAATTGGCATGGTAGTTACTTATAAGATGTAAATGCTCTCTAAGAACAAATTAAAAATAAAATCGAAATTTAAAAGGGTGAAATAAGCAAAAAGCGTTCTAAAAACATTCTAAATTACAATTTCTATGGAATTTCTGAAACTATGGAATCGATTTCAAAAGTGATGGAGGCAAATGGATGGTGACAACCCCTGTTCCAACATAGGCTATATTTTATGACGATGCCACTAACCCCAGGGGGGTGCAGGAGCGAAAAAGTTCTAAAATTGCGATTTTTGTATACCGAAGGAGCTAGAAATTTGAAATTTGGCATTGTAGTTACTTATAAGATGTAAATGCTCTCTAAGAACAAATTAAAAAAATCGTAATTTAAAGGAGTGAAATAAGCGAAAAGCGTTTTAAAAACATTCTAAATTACAATTTTTATGGAATCTCTGGAACTACAGAACCGATTTCAAATGTGATGGCGGCAAATTGATGGAGACAATCCCTGCTCCAACAGCCTCTTTAATAAAAAGCTATGCGATGCTGACTACTGGGTTTTTCTCTAATTGTTGTCACAGATTAATCTCGGAAAATGAAACGTTTGAAGTTGCTGAAAAAAAAAAATAGCTCGAAAATTATTTGTCAGAAAATTGTTAGACAAACTTCGTTTGAAAGGTAAAAAATTGTATTTTTCTTGATATAAATTTCAAATCTATGATTTTGTCGTTTTTCAAATTTTGAATTTCAAAAATTACCAAATTTCACAATGGAGTACTATAGCGAAACCTTCCTGCGTAAAAAGATAATGATAAGGGCCACGTGTATATTGGCACGAGTCCCAAATTATAGTAGCCTTATTATTCTGTAAAAATATAAGAGTGAATTATGAAATGTCAATATTTTGTTTGATTAAAAGTTCGTTAAGAGAAATTGACCAGCGTAGCGGGCGTAGCGGGCGTAGCTTGCTAGTATAATTATATTTAAAGTATAATAATATCATTAAAATGTCCCACAAACGGGTTTTCTCCATAGATCATAATGTAATAAAATTCTTTTGTGCATCTCTTTAAATGAAGTATAAATGCAACTTATTCTATGGTCCTAATAAAGCTTGTTGAAGACTTCCTCAGCGATGCATTACAATCGCATTATGTTTGAAATATTATAACATGAATAAAGTACAACATGAGCTATTTTTCCCATAGTCCATTATGTGACGGAAATGCTTTTGGTGTCCCTGTAAAAGAACTACAAGTGCTATGAGTTTTATTTTCAATACCGAATATTCCATTCTAAATATTAATAATATATAAAAAGTACATGGCAATCTGAGTATAATTTCGTGAGTTAACAACATGGACGTGTCGTCTTATACGTGACGTATAACATGATAAAGGATTAGAAAACAGTGGGTGATCGGTTAACGAACTTAAACCGTTCCAAAACAATGTTCGCTAACCGAATTGTTCGTTAACCAATCATACATTTAGTATAGATTTGTATGGGAATTCAATTAATTCGTTCTTAAGAGCTAAATAGTATATAAAAATTAATAATAAATTCTCCCTAAATTTATTTAAATGTAATAATAATGAAACACGCATTGCATACGTACAGTGTAGTCCTTCCTTCAGTCATGCTGTTTTTGAGTTTGTGAGGCATTAAATATTTGACAAAAGCTTATTTTTTCTTTCTGGAGTTTTCAATCTTCCCATTTTAATAGGGCTACTATACGTCCGTATTTAATATGGACAGTTTCATGGCTTTGTCCATGTCGTTACGTACTTAAAATAAATCATATAAGTTTATTACTTTGACCTATCAAAAACTTCTTTAGTTCTCTAAAAGATTGTGTTTACTGCATAGCACGATGAAGATCTAGTGGAGCCTAGAGCCTGTTAATAATTTAGGAACTAAATTGCAGTTAAAATAATTAAGGGAGACCCGGAAGAAAAAACTCAAAATTTTTATTATTGATTTTAAAGTAATGGATTTTGGTGTACTATTTAAGAATCCTTTTGTAAGGAATAATCAGCAAAAAAATCTACTTTTTATTAAAAAGTATATTTTTTATGGGGGTTTTTATGATTTTTTTTCGTCGAAATATACACTTTTTAAAATTACTACTCCTCATTCAATTTTCAATATTTTGGTATTACTAAAATTTCTTAAATAGTGTTATGGTATATGGAAAAGACCTAGGGAGAGATATTTTTAATTTTATTTTTTAATGAGCTTGAAAAAAAAAAACAATTAAATTACTCATGGAAATTTCCTTAAAATCATTATAATTTTCATGTTTACCAATTTATGTAAAATTTTCAGAAATATTAAAAAAATATATATCTCTATTTACTTTTGTTGCAAATGTTTTTAAGATTCTAAAAATATAAAAACTGTGTTTCTAAATTATTTTACTACTGAGCCTTAGTACTTTGAACTTAGGCAAAATATGAAAAAAGTCATTTTCAGGAAAACGTATTTAAAGTATAAAATACAAGAGAAAGTACTAAAAAAAAACTTGTTTCATGTTGAAACTATTTTTTATATTGATTTCTAATATATCAAGACTATTTTTTAAGAAAAACTTTATATATTGAACACAATAGTAAAAAACGTAGCCAGTTTTGTCTTCGAAGAAAATTCCTCGATTTTCATCGAAGAAAATTACACTTTTTAAAAATACTACTCCTCATTCAATTTTCAATATTTTAGTATAACTAATATTTCTTAAATAGTGTTATGATATATGGTAAAGACCTAGGGAGATATATTTTTTTAATTATCTTGGGGAAAAATTTAATTACACAAGGTAAATTTCTTTAAAATCGTTATAATTTTTATGTTTACCAATTTATATACAATTTTTAGAAACATTAAAAAAATATATCTCCGATTACCTTTGTTGCAAATTTTTTCAAGATTCTAAAAATATAAACACTTTGTTTGTAAATTATTTTACCATTGAATCGTAGTACATTAAACTTAGGCCAAAAAAAAAAAAAAAATCAGAAAAAAAAATTATAAAATACAAAATAAATTAGTAAAACAAAACTTGCTTCGTGTTGAAACTATTTTTTATATTAATTTCTAATATACCAAGACTATTTTTTATATTGAACACAAACATTTTTGCTGCCAATTTCGTTTTCGAAGAAAATTTTTCGCTTTTACAAAAAATGTGTACAATTTTATATTATTTGTAAATTTTTTTATTATTATGTATTTTTCTTTGATTAATCATACTAAAATTAAAATGTTATTAACTTTACCTAACTTTGTGGTAGTGTAATATAAAAGTAAAGAAAGATGTATGAGCTTTTTAAATGGCCGCTAGCCCTTTAAACTCTGGTGAATACAATTAAAAAAGCTCATTTACTACCTGTTCTAAGTGTCTCCAAGTTCTGAAATTTTGCATGGACATTCGCAAATATGTGTATTATCGTTTTCTGAGATAATGTTTTTTAAACTTTTGATGATTTTTTGCTGAAAATGGGGTTCGTGTCTCCCACAACTTGCAATTAAAAATATTTCTTTAAAAAGGAACACAAAGTATAAAAATTATTGTTTTTGTATTCTTCATTATAATATGAGGGCCCTAAAATATAAGTCCTGAACCCCCAGGGGCCCTTGAATAAACTAGGCCATAAGTATACAACTGTTAAAATGTTCTCTAAGTCAAAAATAGTAGATGCAATAAAATACATCTCTGCAAATCTGAAACACAGCATTGCTTCTTCCTGGCTTTGATTTGTTAGGTGTTCGTTAACATGTGTTCGAACATGTGTTCGTTATCCGAACATAAAATTCTCTCACGAAAGTGTTCGTTAACCGATCTGTTCGTAAACCGAACAGTTCGTTAACCGACCACCCACTGTACATTTTTTTTCTTATTTGATTACAAAATATATGACATTAAATTAAGTAAATTATTACGCACAGACGAGAGACAAACATAAAAACTGAATTTATAAACGCTTTTCAATTACGATGGAAAGTGTTAAAACTGCACTTGATTTCTTAAAAGATTTTTTATAATTGTGCTGTCGGCTTTTATTGAAACAATGAATTTTTTGTTACTACATTGTTAAAATATATTTCAAACTCTGTCGTAGATTTGAATAAATCCCTTGTGTATTTATACATATTACCGTTATTAAAACAACTATATTGTATGGGATTTTAATTGAAAATAGCACAGTTTTTCCAATAAGAAAACGATTGATAAAACTATTTTAAAATTTTCACATCTCAGTAGTTAAGATGATAAAACACATGCTTTAATTAAATAAAACATAAAAAAATAGCAGAAGCAAAATAAGACATTTAATTTGAATAAATGTAAATTAATTTTAATCCAACTAACAAATGAGAAGTGTTAAGGCAGATATTTGTGAGACTCATTTTGTAAATACTCAAAAAAAAAAATTACTAGATGCGATACAATAATATTTTATAAGGTAAAATACATTCGGTTGCTATTTACAAGAAAAGTTCATGGAACTATCACTTATGTCGATATTCCTGTGAATAGAATAAAATGTCTAGTTACTCTCCGTATACTTAATTTGATTTTTCAAATTATTGAATTAAGATCTTATTGACTTATGTAGTGGCACTAATTAAACATCTACTGTCGTGAAATATAATTTTGAATTATAAGTAAGTATGTATGCTTTTTAACTGCATAAAAGAAAATTCGTGGTCGGAGAGCGCAGCGGACCTACAGGGTGATTTTTTTTAAAGTTGTGAAAGTAAAACACTATAACAAAAGAACCACTGATCCAAATGACCTAAAATTTCACCAGTATGCTCCCAAAGCAATGGGAATTTTTTTAGCATTGTTAAAAAAACTTAAAATCGCACCGACAGATGGCGCTGTAAGGTAGCAGAAACAAAGAATATCGTCTGTGGGAGGAAAACAATAGACGGTACTTTGAGAAACCATCTTCCCTAGACCCTCTGTCGTCATTGGACCTTTTCTTAAATTCTTAAGTGTCCTAAATCTCCTAAGAGCAGTTGCTGCGCTGTCATTATTCTGATAATACAGTTTCACTGGTATTAAGCTAATAGTAATTAGCTGGTATTAAGATGCAAGAAGCAATTGTTAATATATATACTTTTTAAATCGTAAAATTCTGTGATACAACAAGACAAAGGATTAAAAAAATATATATAGTGATGACAAAAAATTGTAGCGGTTGGTAGTTATGATTGTATTATATAAATAGGGCACCCCTGTACCTAGAAATGTCAACATGTTATAAATAAGGTACTAAAATTAATCAGAAAATATATCAATGCTACCTATTTAAACCTCCAAATGTGAGCTGCTTCAAGAAATTTTGTCAATATAAAAATACGGAACAGTTATTTGTTACAGAGAGGGAGGGGGGGGGGGGCATCAGCCTTTTATATATGCTTTCGGGGGGCACGGTAAGAAAAAACTTGGGAAACACTGCATTAGAGGATAACACAAAAAAATTCGGATAGATTACCGTCAACAATTTTAAGAAAGAGTTTTAGATTAGATAACATAAACCTGCGATGGTTGTGTTTTTTAACTTTTATAATTACGTTTTATGTATTTTTTAACGCTGAATAAAAAAAATTACCTTCACATTTAACCATCATGTCAGGATTTTTCGCAAATCGTAAATCTCAAGGTTAAAAAATAGCGAAAAGTCTGATACAATAAAATAGATGTAAGACTTTTTTATTCAGTTTAATTTTATCTAAATCAATAATTTATTAAATTTTTTGTCTTATACTGGGTTTCTTACAGCTAAACAGCTCAGGGGTCCGATGAGGTTGGAAGGAGAGGGGGGATCAATTTTAACTTTGAGCTTTTCAACTTTGAAATTTGCGATTTGAGGAAAATCCTGACGTGATGCTTTAAAATGAAGGTCATTTTCGGATTCAGCGCTAAAAAATACATTAGAATCAATTTTCAAAATCTATAAACTGGCACAACCCAAAATTTGAAAGAGAGTGTAATCTAACAGCATTTTAAAATCTATATAATTTTGTAAAGAATTGAGGCTGTTGTTTTTCATCCTTTTATTTAACAAAAATGTTGTTATTTTTATCCTCTTATATGTTCAATACAAATTGTATATTTTGTATTAATATGTCAGAATGATTATAGATTTCACATTTATATTAGACTGTAATGTTAATTTTGCTCTCAACCATTTTTTTTTATATATCTGACGATTATTTATATTTCCACTATATTTGTGAATGACCCCTATTTTGCAGCAAAAAATATACTCCAACTTTAAACAGCTATTTCTCGGTCAGTTTTAATCGCAGAGGAAATCAATCAAGTATGCATGATAATATCCCATAAAATCTCTGAAGGCTGGGCGAATTCACGCTGTTGTGTTGTGTTTTCTGGAGTTAGTTGTAAGCCAAAACGCGCTCCTATCACTTTGGGCGGCCCATTTAGTCGCTATAAGACGGAAAGTAGGCTTTCCTTGAGTTTCCGAAAACTGAAGTAAAACTAAGATTAGTCGATTTTACTTCGCATTAACGATCTAACTATTAACTCAAAGAGTGATCACTTGATTTAACCCAACGACCACAATTATTTGAAGACGAAATCGCGTTTTGAATTTCCTCTATCCTTATTATGTCAAAGCAGTACGCAGTACTGCGGTGATTTGCAGGTTCCTATGCAAATTTCACTCACTGCATACCGATTGGTAGACAAAAAATGATGTAAGTCCTTTATTGCTGAATAAAAGTGATTTACACCAGATGTATTTAGTTGATTCGTCAATGCTTGTAGTTAAAATTTACACCACGAAACAGTACGTATAAATGATATTACTTTATGGCCAGTATAATCGGAATGGACGAGAGGCTGCAAGGCAATACGCAATTAAATTTCCAAATGATAGCCATCAGTCTAAAAACACGATTTCAAATGTTGTAAAACACTTACGAGAAACGGGTAACGTTAAAAAATATTCTCGATCTGGAAGCTCAAGTATGCATGTCTCTGACGAGGAGATTTTGGGATATGCTCTTGCGTATCCACAGTGTAGTGTTAGGGATATTAGTAAAGCTTGTGGCTGCTCAAAATACCTTGCATGGAACGTTTTAGATATACACTTAGCAACCCTTATCGACCGCAATTGGTACAAGCGTTTTTGCCCGGAGATGAAAATGAACGGTTAGATTTTAGCAATTCCATTTTGAACAAGCTACAAGCAGTCTCGTCGTTTCTGAATGACATTCCTTGGACGTGTGAGTGCACGTTTTCAAGAACTGGTGTTGTGAATAAGCAGATTACACACTTCTGGTCTGTGCAAAATTCGCATGTCATACGAACCAACAATCATCAAAAGTACGATGGTCTGTTAACGTTTGGTGTGGCATCTGGAAGGCAGCGTTAGTGGGGCCCTTCTTTTTTTATGACACTTTAACAGGTACAAATTATGTAGATCTGTTACGTGGATAATTATCTGACTTCTTAGATGATCATGTTTCGCTAGCAGACCTCACCAAGATGTTGTTTCAACATGATGGGGCTCCAGCCCACAAAACAGCCTCCTCCCAAACACTTCTACGTAGCTTTTTTCAATATAACATCATAGGTTATGGAGGCTTGGTAGAATGGCCTCCTCCATCGCCGGTTCTAAATCCCCAAGACTTCTTTCTTTGAGGTTATTTAAAATGCAAGATTTACGAAGTAGAATCAGTAAGCCGAATAGATTTGCAGAATCGCATTTTATCAGCCATCAGATGTGTCACGCCTGTAATGCTGAAAAATGTTCAAGACGACTGTCACGTGTTCGTCTATGTATTGTAATCCAGGGAAGACACTTGGAACACATGTAGTGAGGAAGTATGAAATAGTATATTTATCCATATTTTGTATTCATTTTTATTTAAGTTTATCTGCCAGAAAGCACTTACTATGTTATTATTTCAAATTACTTTATTAAATTTGTATGAGTTTGTGCACTGTAATTTATGCATTATACAAAATATACATTTTATTTTCAATACCAGTGATTAGACAAATATAATACTGTTTTTTTTTACTTGAACGACAACCCTTTTGTCATGATTATATCTAACTCTAAAATCTCCTTGTCTTTCTGATAGGGGATATATTCGCATCTCCATTTGTATACGGTACCCATACTATGCATGATAACTTTGAATTCAAATTTCTCAGTGAATATTGGTCGTACAGGTACGGAACTTTTTGTGTTTGCAATACTTTTGAATAGACAAAACGTCCCTAAATATAATTCTAGGGACCTGGAGGCTGTATAAAAATTTAGATTATGTAATTCTTAGTAAATTGTTTTTTCGCTTAAAACTTTTTTATCTTAACTCTGCACCTAATTTTGACCACTTTTGTAACTGGAAGTAGGGAACAACGGTTGCGAAAATAATCGTTGCTCAGGTTAAACGTGGATACCCTGTATATTTTACATTTAAAGTTTTGTTTTGTGGTAAGAGAAGCAGCATACCATACTTTTTGCGTTTTCGAGGACATTTTTTTTTAACACTATTAATAGACTTTTGTTTTCAGTTACATTCAGATATCTGTTTTCATAAAAATAGATTTAAAAAAGTAAACGCACTAACGTTAGGTTTGATAAAATTAACAGATGTGAGAATGAATATTTACCATCCACTTAAAAGGTGCAAGTTGACACTTTTATTGTAAGATTATAGATTATTTTCAAACTTTCTAACTTACTAAAATATCAAATTAAATATATTATTGCCGTAGAAAAAATATAATTAAAATTCTCAATTAACTTCGTAAATATTCTCATTTGCGTACCAAAGATTCCACGTACGTCCTATAAATAATAAAATAGTTTTATTGTGTGTTAATTCAAGCTAAAATGTTACTAAGCCTTAAATAAAGTCTGTCATTTAAATTTAAATTCGACTAAAAAGGAATGATTAAATACATGTTTATTTTTTTCACACATTCCCATGCATAAAAATAGAAATAGTAACTGAAAATTTCATTGAGAACGTTTTTACATGTAAAATACGTTGATTGCACTAAGAAATTGTTATCAATAAAAAATTCTCTTAAAAAACCCAAAATACTTACTAAACTACCTTAAAAGATGTATTCATCGATACCTTTAAAAGCTACTTTTAGTTACGGTTGTTTAATGGATTATTTTAACACGTTGTTAACATTCTTTTTGTTATAACTCAAAAAGCGCATCTTTGATTTTACCGAAATCTTTTTTGTTTAAAGTACATACTTTGAGCATTTTTCTATAATTTTTTGGCTGGTGTAAATATAATATTAATATATTAATATATTTTTAAAGTAATATTTTTGTTTACTTTTTTATGTTAAAAAATGTGAAAAAATGTAAAAAAATACATAATATAAACTAATATATTTTTCAATAATTGGTGTTGGTTTAATTTTTTTAACTTTTACACATTTTGAGGAAAACGCATTTGAAAAATAGTGGCGCCGTCGCATTAAATCCTCGATTTCTTGAATGACAGTTCAAGGTCAGGGGCTAAAAACACTCTATATTATATGTTCATGGTATGGTTTATTACCATACATGTTATTTCAAACATCGGCAGAGCTGGCCATTTTGCTATGCTTATCCGGCTAATCTGTAAGAAATAAGATCACAAAAAAGATTTTCAATTTAATCCCAAAATATATACTATTAAAGGATATTAAATTATGTTAATAAAGCTCTCTATTAAACGATTGAAACATATTGTCATTTTACTGTAATTTAAACATTACTAATTTGTTTGTACACATAAATAAACTCTTAAGTTCACAAAGTTAATGATAAATGATCATCTATATTAAATGGAAATTTTAACTGGTATTACGCTCAATAATGTTGCAACATTTCTCCTTATTGAATTTATGAAGACTATTTTATATTACTTCACAATAGAACTCTTAAGTACTTATGAGAGTAAATCTAAAATATATTACTACTGATGTACAACTTAAGTTATTGTACTAAAACATCGATGCAAATTATTAAACATAACATAATAACACTTGAACATAACGTAAATGTAACTTAGTTGCTCATGCTTTTAGTTAACCCCTTAAACTATACAAAGTTTATGATAGATGATCATCTATCTTAACCCTTTAAGGGATAAAGCACTTCAATTGCTAAAATGTTGAAATAAATGATGGAAAACCGGAAATTATAAAAACTTTTATTTGTATATAATAAAAAAAAAGGCGATATTTCACATACATAATAAATAGAAAACATTTCTATTAAAATTCTGCTGTAAATGTTGAATTTCGTAATTAAAATTTTGTGGTTTCATAGGGAAACCAATGTCCGTTGAAGGCTTAACCCTTTAACGGGCGGTGTCCACAAACAAAAAGGACACCTAATTTTAATTCCAAAACTGACAAACGGCACCAAGAATATTTAATTAAAATTTTCCTTTTATTAAGTACCGGAAAATAAGCAAGTTTTTATTTTCTAATGAATTCGTTTGTAAATTCTGGTGTCAGTTTATTATTTCATCATTTTACAAACAGACTTACTCCGCGCCGGAAAGGGTTAAAGGAAAAAAATAGAATTAATAATATGTTCTTTGATATTAAAAGTTTGCTCATGATTTTATGTATGAAGATTACTTTGTAGCCCTTGGCAATGGAGCGTTTAAGTACGTATGACGGCTGGGTAAATCTAAGATATTTTATTACTAATACATAAGAATATTCCTCTATGCATGCAGCTCTTATGAATTTTATGAATATTTAATTGTGGTTTCTAAATTACAACAAGATTAAAGACGTATTTTCGTTTATCATAAGTGACATTTTCAAACATAAATAACTAATGTTTTACTTTAAATAAACAGAATAAGAGAAAAGAAAAGGTAGAAACTTGGGGCTGAATATACAGTATTAAATATAACGGAACAATATTTATACTGCCAAAAGAGCCAATCAATTTGCACATCGGTTTCAGTAACATTAAGATTTTTGACAATAGTAAAAAATTTTTTTTTTTTTGCTCACATATGGTAGAATAGCGGATTTCAGCTACAGTTTTATAAATCACACAATTGCAGCAAATAGATAATAAACAACCAATAACAGTAACAGAGAAGAGAGAGACAGCTAATGTGAAAAGATTGGGAGGAAATTCAGAAAATATTTATCCTTTTCTATCATTTCTACATTATTAATATGTAAGTTTTGCTATTCTAGATTCCAAAATTTACAGTATATTAGAAAACTTTAATTAATTATATTGTACAATCAAGTTAAGCGTACTTAACTTTCAAATAAAGTAGATAATTCACATTAAAATATTTTTAAAAAAATTATGTTTTTTATTAAACTCTGAAAACATATTTTCTATCTCATGTAAATGTTGATCTCAATAAATTTGTATCATAGTAAATCTCTAAATATTTGGGAAGTAAACGATTAATCGGAAAAATTTGTAACTAAGTATGACTGTGTGCAAGTCCTTGGATGATATGGTTTTTTTTATAAATATTTTTGTAGCCTGTCATTGTAATAAAAAATAGTCATAAAATAATAAATAGTTTAATCATTCGGTCTTTATAAATGTATTATTAGTGCTGAACTATGCAGTAAAAAGTGTCTAAATTTTGGTCTAAGTCATGGTAATAGATTATAGAAGTTATAATTATTAAATCAAAACTTCATTAAAAGATAATTTTTATTAGAATCACAATCTCCAATTTCACGAAATTCATAATTGTCCGAAATGCCCCTATTGTACAAATATACGAGTTTAATCACTGGATAACATTACACAACCTCACAGGAGTGTTTCAATTTTTCATGGAATTTGCATGAAAATGTAATAATTATTGAATGAATAGAGTTATTAATATTAAATAAAAGAATTTATAAAATATATAATGTTTGTTATAATAATCATCGCCAATCTCGTTAAATTCACCAGGTAGATAAAAGGCTCTAATTATGCAAATAAACTATTTTAATTATTGGAGAGTCTCGCTACACGATCCCAGAGTTCTGCATTTTTTATGAAATTTGTATGCAAACATTTAAGAAAATGTTATGTGCTTAAACCCAGGGGCGATTGTGTTCCGGTATTTTCTGTACCACTAAATTTACATAGTAATCTTTTTCTTTTTTAATTGATGAATTCTGCGATGACATAATAAGAATATTGCTAGATAATTTTAGTGGTATTCAAAATACCGGGACACAATCACCCCTGTATAAACCTTTGAATATAGAAAACTATTAAATGGAGTACAGTCAAATAAAATAACTTATTTTGTTTAAAATGGAAATCCTCATTTAGATATGTGCTTATTCCTACCAATCTGCATTTATATCTTAGAAAAAATAGAATCTTTAAGAATAATTGTTGCTTTGTTTTATCAGGATAAATATCTGTATGACATTGATAAAATTTCAACAGTAAATTTCTTCTTAAGTTGTTTTTTGATTTATATCGTAAAAATAACAATTAAAAAATAACAAAAATAACACTATAACAAAATTTTACAAATAACTTTGGAAGAAATACACCATACGTTGCATAATTTTTATTTGAGCGAGTGCAATTTTCCGCCATTTATTTGCAATTTTCTTGGAATGTGTTTAGTGAAGTGTCTGTCCGTCGATAATTTTCAGTAACATGATGTAATTGAAATTAAATAAATTGAGATGAAATGCAGCATTTTGATTTCAAAATTGTTATAACTTTTTTAAATTTTACTGGATAAGATTTAAAATGTGAATGTTGTTGTTTTGTTTTTAATGACATCGCCGTTTCTTGATTATGGATTGAATAGTATGTAACAGCATCCGTAGCAACACCCCCACCCTCTGAATACTAGGCCTGAGCGCTGACACAAAAATTGCGGCAGTCGTAGGCGGAATTTTTTAGCGTGTGCACGGTCCCTTAAAATTAAATACCAGTAATTTCTAAAAGTTTTCTCAGCCTTATTCAGTAAGTCAAAGAAAGAGATTCAGTAAGTCAAAGAAAACTTTTAGAAAAAACTGGGGTGTAAAATTAGACGATAGTACAAAAGTTTAAAAAAAATCCGCCTACGAGAACCGCCATTTTTGTGTCAGCACTCATGCCTAGTATCCAGAGCGCGGTCGCAATACTTACATAGACAAATAATTCCCAGCGACATTGCATTAGACTGGTAAAAATTAAACTAGTAACTCCTTTTTGTACAATATGTTCGCTTCCTGCTTTATTTCTTTGGAAAGCTTTAGAATATTATTAAAAAAATCAAATTTATTTTATTTCTAGGTGGAAAAATAAGAAACATACAATAAATATAAAAAATAAGCGAGTTAAAATACGAGGGTTGCCTTTTATGTTTTTACAAACGACCAATAGAATGCGCTACTGAAATTTGTTTTCAGGATATTCGTAACATTCACATGTTTTTTTATCTTGGAATCAGTGGCATCTTAGAAATCGTCTGCGTATTTTTTTATAGTGAATGTTCTAATGAAACAAGTGAGTGAAAAAAATGGAAATAATTCGTGAAGGTTTCCGTTGGATGATTTTTTATGATTTTAAGAAAGGCCTTACTCGACAAAAATGCTTAGTATCGCTTCGTGAAACTTTTGGTAATGTAGCACCATCAGAAAAGACTGTTTACAATTGGTTTGCAGAATTTCGTCGTGGTTGTGCGTCCGTCAGTGATGAATCTCGGGAATGACGACCAAAATCGGTAGTGATTCCAAGCAACATCGATGCTGTGCGCAAGATGATTGAAGAAGATCGGCCTGTCATGTATCATGAGAAAGAAGCATCCAGGGCATATCACAGACTACAATGCATTAGATTTTGCACAAACATTTAGCTGTTAAAAAGATTTGTTCCATATGGATTCCGCACAATTTGACAGAAGCTCAAATTGAGGCTCGTGCAAATTGGTGTAAGGAAATGCTAAAAAAATTCAAATTTGGAACTGAAAAATCCGTATACAACATCGTTACAGGTGATGAAATTTGGACACATTCGTATGAGCCGGAAAGTAAACAGCAATCCACTGTTCGAGTGTTTCCCGATGAACTGATTCCTACGAAAGTTGTTCGTTCACGAAGCACTCCTCAGAAAATGATTGCTTGTTTCTTCGGCGTTACAGGACATATCGCAACCATTCCTATAGAGGTTCGAAAACTGTTAACGCTAAATGGTATACAGAAAATTGTTTGCAAAAATTCATCAGCGAAATCAGGAAAAACAACAAAAACGCCGTAACATTCTTCATCACAACAACGCCAGCTCCCACACAGCACGTCAAACAATTGATTATTTGAAGGATAAATATATCGAATGAATGTCTCATTGCCCATATTCTTCTGATTTGTCGCCTAACGACCTTTTCTTGTTCCCTTATGTCAAACAAAAAATGCGTGGGCAGCGATTTTCATCACCTCAAGAAGCTGTTGATGCCATCCAAAGCTATGTATCTGAGATATCAACTTCAGAGGGGAAAAACTGTTTCAAGAATTGGTTTGAACGGATACAAAAGTGTATAAATCTTAAAGGCGAATATTTTGAAAAGCAATACAACAGTTTGTTTCTAACAAATTTTTTGTCTTCCTATTTGTTGTAGAAACTTAAAAGAAACCCTCATAAAAGTTTGAATATGTTACTCCTGTGGGAAATAAGTTGCATAGACACATGAAAAATTCAGGGAAAAAAACTGAATTAAACTAAGAAGAGTAAGGAAAGAAAAGTCATAAACCACTTCCACAATTATGTGGAAGTGGTATATATATATATATATATATATATATACTCATAATTGTGGTATATATATATATATATATATATACCACATGTATGTCCATGTATTGTCTTTCCACAATTATGAGTGTCAGAGATTCCAACCCGGGTTTTTTGGGTGACTGTTAACGCTAAATGGTATACAGAAAATTGTTTGCAAAACTTCATCAGCGAAATCAGGAAAAACAACAAAAACGCCGTAACATTCTTCATCACAACAACGCCAGCTCCCACACAGCACGTCAAACAATTGATTATTTGAAGATTGGCAATCATATTGCCAGTTTTATATAACATAGGTAAAAAACATTTTTTAAATGAAAAATCCATATATTTTAATTTTATATACTTTTTTTAGATTGTCCACAAATACTACCAAACAGGCATTTTTACAAGAAACATATAAATTATGTATGCGAATTGCGGTGTTTACTTCAAATTATAAATACTAGATGGCAGCACCATAGGAAAGTCTGTCTAGTAGCTACTGACACCTATCGTTCAGATGTTTTTGTTTCACTGCATTGTTTTTGCAACCCATAGAATGTAGATGTAGTTTGTGTTGTGTTATGTGTAAGTACTTGTTCTGTGATGTGAATTAAAATATTTAAAGTAATTTCGTCCACCTCAGTTTTAATTCTGTTATATTTACTTAATTAAGTCTTCAATAATACATTATACAAATAACGTTTTGGAATATATTGTCAAAAATTCAATTTCAAGGTTTTGATGTCAGTAAATAGTGCATTTTATTCTGAGTAGAAAGGCATCAATGTTTTTCAGAGGCGATAATTATTGACGAAGATATAAAGTAAAACGCAATCGTCATTCTTTGTTTTTGAATAGAGAGTGAAAACTTTAAATGCATTTAATTCACAACAATGATTTTCAAACTTGCGCGCACGATTTCTCCAAAAATACTTTAGATAGAACTTTAATTTTTTTTTCAAACTTATTAATGTTGTAACAATGAACAAAATGAACTAGAATCTTTTAATTTGATCAATAAATTAAAAAATAATTAACAGTAATTAAATTAAAAACGCATTTTGAATGCGCTTTTCGATGAATTACAGTTAATTTTTTTTTTAATTTATCTTGAAAAGTAATTTATATGTAAAGTAATGTAAAGTAATTTATATTATCTTACATTGAATTAAATGAAAATTTAGAATTTATAAGCTTAAAGAAATGAATTTTTTTTAACATAATCTGTAATAGCCTTTCTTTTTAAATTGATGCATGTGTAAAGATAATATATGTATTAAACGTATCTTATCTTCGATAATCCTAATTTGTATATAAAAAGTGTCGAAACTTTTTTCGACATTTTTTAACATTAACATTAACATTTTTAGATTAATGCACACGATGGCAACACTTTCTTACACAAGGTGTATTTTTTACTCTTGAAATGGATACATAATCTCCAAAACTGCGCAGAAAAATGTATGATTTTAACATGTAAAAACTGTTGCCAGTAGTTTATACAGGCAGGTAGAAAATTTAATGTAAAAACTACTGAAGTGAAATCAGTGGTCTCTAGTTAATAGCTGTTGACGTGCCATAATATATAATGATTAATTGGCTTCATTTTATCTGTTAGTTATTTGCATTCTAATTCTGTTATATGCCAGATAATTAATCTGTTTACTTTTTAAGAGTTAATACCCCAGTGTAAAATTAAAATATAGTTTATCACTTGTATTATGTATTTTTTATAACAGAAATATATATTTTTATAATTGTATGCAAACTAACTTTATCTAATTCCTTTCGTAATATTTGTATATTTAAACTTTTTTTCATGAAAAATTTCTCACATCTGCTATTATTTTTAATTTTTGTTAATATTATTATAAAAGAATAAACTTTTTAATAAACATATTAGTTTGTATGTTAATGTTTGAATACTCATAAAATAAACGGATTTAAAAAGCGAGATATCGTATAATTGATGTATTTAAATTTTTATTTTTAAAGTATTTAGAAAATATTTAATATTGTTTTTATATTTTGCTGAAAATTTGTTCAAACTCAATTTCTTATCTTTTACCAAAGTATGAGTATATTTGAAATGATGCAATTTTGCAAAAGAAGTATTTAAATGATAAATTTTAATTTTTTAATACTGTAAATTGAGCTTCTTGAATTTCCCTGATTATTTTGTATAAATTTATATTTTGAATTTACTATGGCAGAAATCTGGCAATGGTAGATAAAAACGGCTATTTCAAACTATTCTGTAAATCTGTATTCATATAATAAAATTTTGAATAAAAAATTATTAAAAACTTTAAACGTAAACATATTTAAAAATAATGATTGGACCCTGCATACCACAATCTTGTCAAGTATATGCCTTCAAAAGATGATTAAATAGCTACGCATGGATTTTGATCCTATAAATATTTTACAACTGAACTATCTTAACCGATTTCAACACAAAATAGCGCTTAAAATAATTCTTCGATTTAAAAACCGTCTTCTTCAGCGTATTTATCGAACATTTCTCCATACAACTGCCAATTTCCATATGCAATATTCTGAATATTAGTCCAGAAAGACCTCAAGACACAAAAATATCATTGACAGTGGCTACGGCGGCGGCGAATACTTTTTTTAAATATAGAGAGAAACCTTTGTGTATATTTTGGTTTTAAGTTAGAGAAGAACACGATATGATTTCATTTTTGTCAAAAATGTTTTTATATGCATAAAAAAATCTAATTTTATCATGCGTTCAGCATTTAATGATATCAATTCATGTATTAGTGATATGACATTTTAAAATATTTTTTATTCCACTCCCTACCAGCGATTATGTCAAAGGAAGGCACCAACATTCTTACACACAGAAAAAGGTTTTGTTGAATTGACAAAAATTTGGTTGACCCAACAAAACTTTTTGTTTAAATATAGGTCAATGGCAATTTTGTAACATTTCTACTCTCATTTACATAAAAAATTATTAAATATTACCAAGAATTAAAAAAAACTACTTTAAGTATAAAAATGACTTTAAAAAGGGCTTTTTACTTATTAATTAAATTTAAAACAACAGTTTTAACTTAAAGAAAAATAAATGCGAGCGAATGCGATCGCAAGCAAAAATGCCGAATACGATCTGCGATCGAGAAGCGGCTCAAAACAGCTCAACCGAGCCGAGGTGAAAGAGAAAATGTTAACAAACGCCGTAACGGCGGCTAGCGGGAGGAAAAATGAAGAACGGTAGCTAAATTCAAGTCACTTTTACATTATAATTAAATTAAATATTGAAAGAAAAAATGCTTGGGAAATATTTTCCCTACATTTATCATCATATGCCAGTTTAAAAAATTCTTTTTAAAAGTTATATCTAAATTTGGACATAACCAGTACTATAATTAGGAGATGGAATCAAACATATTAACAAACAAATGATCTATACGAAGACATATTATATCATACGCTGTGTTTCTCAAAATCCCCTAATATCAATAACTAGAATTGGTACTTCTCTCATTCGTATGAAAAAAATTCCACTTGAAAACAACTTTTCTTCTTTTAAAGTGTATTAAGAATATTACCTTTGCGATGTGTAGCATCATGTCTGCAAGTCCGAGGCTAACGAAAAAGACAGGCTACCGCGGTGCATTCCACTTATCTTTTTTTACAGACCGCTAGAGTGACGTGATGCTCTTTTCGTACACCTGCATTGGTGGATTCGAGCATCACGTGACTCCCGCGGTCTGTAAAAAAAGATACGCGTAAAGCACCGCGGTAGCCTTTCTTTTTCGTTAGCCTCGTGCAAGTCAATAAACTAAAATATCCTACACTATGCCTGAAACATAATCATTCAGTGTCGTGTCTTACTTACCAGGGAACCATGCTGTTTATGTAATAATGAAAAAAGATGTGCAACAATCGAAAGAGCATAGTGAAACGTGTTTTTTTTACGCGTAAATCATTTGCCATCGTCTCCCCGTTATCGAGATATAAAGTTTTAAAATTTTCTAATATATTTATTTAATAGGATGGAAGGAGGAGTCGATATTTTTCAACGTAACAGCATCATCAAACTCCAGTCACTTGTCTATTTCCAGTTTAGTGCCTCACAATACTCCGACATAATTCGCTATGCTTGTTACAGGTCTGGGTTAATGCAAACTCGGTCACTTTTATTTAAAACGCCTTTGCAATTTTGCTTTTCGCAGGAGGTTGACCATTGTAATCATTTCACTATATTTAAGTTCATAAAATGTTCTTGGTGCCACGATTTTTTATGCTTCAATTACATTTTGGTTTAGTACCATATTTACCAATAACATTTTGTTTTCGGCCTTTTTTAATTTTTATATTGTTTCATCTAAATATGTTTTGTATTTTATATTAATTTGATTATTAAAATTTCTGAATCAGAACCACGCCTTTTCTACCTAAGTTAAATAAATAAATTATAGTTTTTTTTGTACTTTATACTTCGTAACGGGCAGACGAGAGCAAATTATATATGTGTTAAAAACTCTTTTCACTATGCTCTTTCGATTGCTGCTTACTTAGATTTTTCATAATTACAGTAAGACGTGGTTCCTTGGTTAGGTTTGTCGCGCAGCAAAAGAAAGAGATAGGTCGTGATGCTCCACCGATATCTGATGCTTTTCAGCATATCTTGATGACATGTCAGTTCACAAGTTGGTGGAAGCCAGCATATCTTGATCACACGACACTTAAGAAAATAAGTGAAAGTATCACACCCAGTCACTGTTTCAGTTCTTCTTTGTCATTAAACCAGAGGAAACACCCAAGCCTCTAGAAGTATATACATAGCTGCCAACATTTATGTTTTTCTGCTGCCACTAAAATTCAATATAAATGTTTGCCTTATTTGATTTCAGATTTTGGCGATTAAATAAGGCAAAGTTCACTATTAAATTTTAATGACAAGGAAAATCGTAAAAGTTCCCGGCTATGGTATATACCTTTCAAAAAAGTATGTGTATTGTTCGATGGGGAAGCAGTATTAAAATGTGTTTATATCTATATACCCGCAACTGATATAACATAGATTATGTCCATTGTTATATATACCAGATGAAGACAAAGAAAAACTCCGGGAAGTGAATCATGCATTAATAATTAAATTTTCTTATTCTTTGCATATCAAAAGATAACAATCAGCAAGTCCACAAAATTATATAGAGTTGTGAATTCCATAATGGAATTTGGCCTAAATAAATTTTCGAAATTTATGCCTGAGGATATCCATTATTATTACCCTACAATTCAGATAAAAAGCTAATGCAGAAATCAAGACAAGGAAAACTGATATAGAATTTATGCATATATGTGAATGAACTTTCATTCAAGTGGGTGGGACGCAGAAGCTATGTTTGAAATGGTGAATTGTAATTCGAGAATAGTGAGCTTAATAAATTTGTTTCAATTCCTACAACATGAACATTGTGCAAAATGACCGAAAGAGATACCTAAAAACGTAGCCAGAATTACACGAACAACAAAGAGACTGAACATAACGCGATACTAATTATGATGCAGATAGGCGTCATAGATGGTCTTTTGTAGAGTGCAGAATTTAAATCTATATATATATTTGTCTTACGTGGCGCGGAAATAGGGCTGAATTTCTACCTTATCGTTGGCAACAACTGTAGTTTCCAGAGCTCAGACCAATGAACAGACAAGATTGTGTTAGCTCCGCCTCCAATATGTCGTCAGTATCAGATCAGTGAAATTCAAGTTAGCAATTATTAAAAATAAAATAATATGAACGTAATCCAAAGCGTCTGAGATGATTCCTCATTTTAATTATGAGTAATATTGTTAATTTCAAATGAATTCTCAACTCTTATTTAGAATTTATTTACGAATTTCACTCACACAAAATATTGAAGATAATAAAATATAAACTTTCTAGAATGTGCTGCTGCCATCTGTTGCTGTTTTATTGAAGTAAAAAATAATTTCTTTTGCAGAAATCTATACTCAATTAAAATAATAAAATGTCGAACGAAATTTAAACAATCATTGATGATAAACTATCTTCCTAACACGTAGTGTTTTTTTTTCCTTTTTTTTTTTTTTTTTTAATGAATGTCGTGCTGTACAATATTATAGGTGCAATAAGTTTTTAACTAATTATGTTTCCAAGATCCTTTTTTTCATAGTATTTAAATTGTTTATATGTCCATTAGTAGCATCAACTAAATGCATTTTTAGTTGTGTTTTCAACGGAGTTTTCAATTACATTTTTACATTACAAAATTTTCAATTTCATATTTTCAAATGATTTATTGTAGTACTTATTCCGGCTAGAATTACTAGAAAAATTAAAAAGGGCGAGCGAGCGAAGCGAGCTGTGACCGCGTAGCGGTCTCAATGGGAATTGCTTTGCAATTCACGGGGGGTTGGCGAGCGTTAGCGAGTAGGGGGCTGAGCCCCATAGTATTATTTAAATGTCTAAAGGTGTGACAATATCTATTTAATGGATATGCAGAACAGTTTTGGAAAAACGAATTTAAAAATCATACCAAGAGTTATCCAGGTACAGAACATAAGGAAGTGACAACAGTCAATTAATCGTTCAACAATATATATATATATATATATATATATATATATATATATATATATATATATATATATATATATATATAATTATCAAATAAAAACTCGTAAAACAGTTTAATTTGATGTACTTGTTTCTCAAGAACTACTGAGAGATTTCAATACTTTTAAAATATTTTTGATAGTAGCTAAAAGGTAAATTGAGCGTTCGGCAAAAATAAGAAGGAAAAATGCAGATTAAAAAAAAAAACTAGTTTTTTCAAATGAAACTAACTATTGCATATATTTTTTTAATATTTGCAGTACCATCCATTGACACTTTAGCTTCCGCCGAAACTATTGAAAACACGTATTGAAATTGCATCAACAATTCCGGAGAAAAATGTTCACCAATGTCAACTCTTTTACATATAATTGAAAAAACTTTCTTAACCCATTAAAATAATACTCAATCTTATTCTTGAATAAACTGAAAGCGCATAGAATTAATACTGAATATTCAGTATCACAGTTTAGTTACTGGTAAGCAGAACAAATATCTGGACTAGCACGGGTTAAATACAATAGATTTATTTGTAGTATCTTGTTTGGATATATCGGAAACCAAAACTTGGATTTGTACCCCTGGCTCTTCTGATATACACTCAACTGGGAGTAGGATAAGCTATCCTTCTATGATAAAAAATTTTCAGGATAAATCCAAAAGAAACTTCTTTACATTCTATCTAGGAAACAGAATATGATCCTTACACAATAAACTGAATATTGTACTACAATAAAGCAAATGCCTATGTTTTTGCGTAAAAAAGTTTCTAAAAAATAAACACCAGAAAAAAAGTAAAAATAAGTTTTATATAAATTAAATATTAAAATGACTTTTAGTTACATAGTATCTGTCCAGCTTTAAATCGAGATATCTAACTTTGCTATTGAGGAAGTTAGAGGACGGATTTATAATAAAAATATTAAAGTATAATTGAAGCGCTCATGATTGCAACTAGTGACGGGCAAAATCAAGTAATTTGCACAGTCGAATGATTTGAAATATTCGAATAATGTTAATATATATACAGGGTGCAATATATTATCTATCGCCGACCTTTAATTTCTCAAACGTTTGTCGTAGACATATAGTTTCAAATGAGGTAAATATTCACGGTGTGGCATTGTTTAAAGTAAAAAAATCAATTTTATAAAAATAACGATATTTAACTTTTTATACGGTCCCCCAAACCCTATAGTTACGTTTAGTAAATGTTTACGCATTTCATAACAAGTATAACACAAAAAGTTTAACTTCTGTACTTCAAAAAATGACACAGTTATTAAATTTCAAAGTTTGAAATTTTTGCACATGATTTTGTATTTTATTAAGGGATCAGTTAAACAATGAGTTGGGTTGGGTTGATTATTGACGGCCAATTATCTACACTTGGGATATAGGCCCGGGGGGAATGCCCTTCGTGGGGGTCTTTCTAAGGGAACCTAACCCGTATTTACGCATGGATAAATCCACGGCTCGAAGAAAACCACGAAAACTCCGAACGATTAGGCCGACGGGCGCGATTGGGATCGAACCCAGCACCTCCCGTCTACCGGCTTCGAGAGCAGAACCTCTCAGCTACTGGTGGGGCTCAGTTGAACAATGAATTAAAGTAATTCGAGATCGAAATCAGGGTGCTATGTGCTTTTTACGGTGGAATCACCTTTAGCCGGTATCGCCAAATTGAAGTATCACCAAAGAGGGTTATTTCATCAAAACATTTTAGCTAACTTTTTGGGGTCGAACAACATTCAAAAGTTAAAGTAGGTAGAATCGACACCCGGAAAATAAAACATACTCACTAAGAACTAGATAAATGGCAACGGAATGCAAACGACGATCCGAGCTATAACGAGCACGAAAATCGGGATTATGCAAATTACAACAGTACCGCAGCGTCATACGTTCGTGATAAATCATGAGCCATCAATCAGTGGACATTCGTGTCAGCGCTGAGATCGTGATGGCAGGCTACACATACACGCAATATGTCAAAATGATACTTATTTATGGTGAACGTTAAGTGGATGTCAGAGCAGCTGCAAAGGTGAATTCAGAACATTTTCTAAGAGCTCCACATCCAACGCACGAAATTATAACTGAAGCATTCCACCGACTTATAGAGACCGGTTCTGTTGCACCAGGATCCAGACCAAGTACACGGGCAAGGTGTAAGTTTCGAGTGACACTGGAGGGGGTGCTGGCATTCGCCGTTTTAAATCCACAACTGAGCACGGCGGAAATAAACGAGTAATGCGGATAAACGCGTCAGCATGTCTGGCATTTGTTGCATGCACGCGGTGCGCATCCATACTATCCGACACTGGTGCAAGCATTGATGCTGAGTGACCTCGCACGACGATTTGATTATTGTAATTAAATGCTCAACACTTTAGAAGAAAATACGGTGTTCGTTTTTGACATTCTGTGGACAGATGAGTCAACGTTTACACCGGGTGGAATTGTGAACGTGCACAATGTGCATTACTAGCCTCTGAAAAACCATAACATCCCCGCACGGTACGACACAGGGTACGCTGGTCAACGAACGTGCGGTGTGATATATGGGGAACACAGATTGTTGGACCCATCTTCCACGATTGTACTTTAATGGACGATCGTTACCTACACCTGCTACTAAACACGGTACGTGACCCTGTATGAAGAGCTGCCTCTCCTACATGCATGTCGGGTGTCGTTTAAACATGATGGGGCAGATCCGCATGAAACATTAAACGTCCGTGCTTATGAGGTCACCAAATTCGGTAACAGATCAATGTGTATGTTGGCCACTGCGTTCGGCCGGACTTGATTCCCATGGACTTCTATATCTGGGGCTACATCAAGGCACAAATCTATGTGACTGAGCCTACTTCTCTGTATGATCTGAAGCAGCGCATTATTATTGCTTGTCGCACAGGTACACCTGCTTCAACGTGACCAACGTGTTGCTCCGACGTGTCCAAGACTCAGCACTGTCACGCATTCAGTTGGGCATTACCACCAATGGAGAACACTTGAGCAGTATCCTCTTAGATTCCTGCGTTTGATGTATTCATTTTTTATATTAGACTGTTTTCTGATATGGTAATAACTTAATATTTATTTTTCTCTTTAATTTCAATATTTCATTCTTCGCTCTGTATACAACTCCTAAAAGTCAGCTAAAATTTATAGATGAAATAGCTCTCTTTGGTGATATTCCGATTTGGCGATACCAGCTAAAGGCGGTTTCGCCGTAAAAAGGACATTGAACCCTGATTTCGATCTCGAATTACTTTAATTCCTTTTTAACTGATCCCTCTCTGAAAGACAAATTCATGTGAAAAAGGCTCAAACTTTGAAATTTAATAACTGTGTCAATTTTTGTAGTTCAATAATCAAACCTTTTGTGTTATATCTGCTATGATATGTGTAATCGTTTACTAATATAAAATAAATATAGGGATTAGGGGAACGTATAAAAGGTTAGATTTCGTAATTTTTATAAAATTGATTTTTTACTTTAAACAATGCCACAACATGAATATTTACTTCATTTGAAACGTTTTTGTAATTGGAACTCTATGTCTACGACCAACGGTTTTCTCATGTGGCAAACATTCTCTAAGATGAAATTAGATAAAGTAATTAAAACTAAATTTTCTACAACACCGGTAACGCCTCCTAGCGATAAAACATATTAACCAAATTTAATGAAAGTGTTCTTTATTATGTTTCACCGTATGACGGCCGTACTCAAAATAAAAATAGGTAGTACTGATTAAACACACTTAGGTAGTTTTCATTACATAAAGTAAAAAGCTACCTATTGCAGAAGTTTGGAAGTAAGCAATTACGGAAATTTTCGGTATATTTTCACCGATCATGACCCCTAGACACCAAAACCACTCTCCGTTCAAATGTTGCAGTTATAAATAATATTCTTAATTAATTAAAAGGTTAAATCACAATGCTTTATTTCCTCTTGCTGTTAATTATCAATTATATTTCTTTTTTCAGTTTCTGAAGTTAATATTATGATATTTAAAAAAAACATCATAAAAACATCATAAGTAATAAGTCATCTCATAAAAACATCATAGAAGGATATGAGTAAATAGTAAATTCCTTATGGCTGTGCTGCTGATATCATACACAGTATACAAATATACATTATGGTGTATACATTCTTAAATTTAATATCGGTTTTACAGGGCTGACGATGGTTGGGAAGGGAAAGCACACTGCATAGAAAAATATGGTGTGAAAGAGAAATATCCAGAAATGCTTCTTGTGTATATTGTCTAATTTATAGAGAGATCTTAATACTTAAAAAAAATTGATTTGTTTTTAATGAATTACTAAAATCTATAATAAAATATACGAATCCTTCCAAATTTAATGTCAAACATGAAAGTCTTTTTGCGACATTTTTTGCAGATTAAAATAGATACGGTATAAAACATTTGTTTCACAATGTGATAAGTTGACAAAGAACAACAAAAGTCTTCTAGGTATAAAAGCGAAGCTATATAACATCTCTGCATTTATAGAGTTATGTTAAAATATATTTGTTATAAAATTTTCCCTGATTGTTAATCTAACAGTTTGTGAACTGACTTGTCATTGTTAATGCTTTGTTAAGCTTCCTTCATATGAATACGAATTTACTTTTTATGTAATAAGAATTATATGTTATAAAAGAAAGGGGGCATTATGATTTCAAGAGATGCGTAGATGGAACATGCCCAAAAAAGTTGGGGAGTAACTGCTTTACAGAAACTCTACACATGCATTATATGTAATACATTTGAGAGTTGTAATTCAGTTTGAAATGACTTCTATTATAAATACCAGTCACTTTCAACTATTCTTTAAATATTAAGATTAAGTTTTTTTCTCGTGGATGATTTTCAGTGTTATTTTGGGCAGAAGTAAGGCAAATATTAATTACACATACGAATTTCTACTATAATTTCACTGTTACTCGGTATAACACTTCTTGACAATGAATCCTTATTTCATTACCAATTTTATAATTTAAATTTATTAAATGAATTACAAACTGTCAGATTTCATATAACGAAGATTCAAAGTGCTATTAGGTTTATTTATAATTCACGCTTTCTGTTATATTCAGCGTTTAAGATTATGTTTAAACAATTCATATTATGTTCATTAAGTATTTCTGACCATTTATTGCAAGTGTTTAATATATTAATATTGTTAGATAATAACTTAACGTCAGAAACTTGAGTTAAACTGAAATGAGTTAGTAATTTATCATATGTTGAGCGTTTTATGCGTTGGAAGTTTAAAGGTAATTTATTATAATATAATATGACCAAACTTTAGAAAATATGATAAATTTTCATATGTGAAAGAAACACTTTAATCAAACAAAATATAACTAACATCAAACAGAGTAGGTGTGCAATTCACTCGTATCTATGTATACAAGTTTTTATTTATTTATTTCCACACATAACTTTTAAAAAGACGCTCCAATTAATAGGCTTCCGTTTTTAACACTTTCCAACTAAAATGAAAAGTATTTATGAATTCAGTTAGTCTGTTTGTCTGTCTGTCCGTGTTCTAACTCGCTTAAATACATTCGGATTTCCATGCAATTGATATATGTTATTGAGGTTTACTATGGTAGGGTCGATATTGAAAATGAAGTGTGTAGCACTTACAGATTTTTAAAGGGACACTCAAAAGAATTCCGTTACATTACGGTCTATGGAGAAAAATTATTTGATGTTTATTTTAGGATGTTACACAATTTCATACATATTGAAATTGATATGTATAACTGAGGTGCATTACAAGAGACTTAGTATGGAATATGTGTGCATAGCAATTATATTTCTTTTACAGTGCACTTAAAATAATTCCGTTACAATACGGTCTATGGAGAAAAATCGTTTACGGTTTAGTTTACTAATGTCTCATTATTTCAAACATTTTGAAATTCATTTATAAAATTATTTTGGAAGTGTTGGAAAGTGTTACATAATCTATCCTTTACGCGTGGTTTTTCGCTCTTGTTTTTTCTATAATAGAGCTTAATATAAGGTTCATCAGAATTCACAAATGACTTTTCGTCTGATGGTAGTTTTTTCTTCTTCCTCTTTTTTAAACATTTATTTTTCACCTTTTCAATTGACGATTACTATGTCATGTTCAGTATTGAAAATGAATTGTGTAGAATTTATAGTTCGCTGACAGGGACACTAAAAATAATTCCGTTACTTTATGGTCTACGACAGCGCTTCCCAACCTTTTTTCTTTCACGTACCCCTTGCTTAGGCTTTTCATTTCGGCGTACCCCCATTTCTCATAATTCCCCCCCCCCATATATTATTAACATTTTCATCTCCCGTGAATGCAAAATCCGTATTTTAAGAATTATTCATTATTATATTTTCTATTCATTGAGGGAGCACTAATGTTTCAGTATGAATTATAAAGTATTAATATTCAGTATTTATCAGTTATGATAAATACTATATGAGAACATGCCTATTAACAGCTGCACTCAGGTTCTCTTATATTTCAAATTAATCAGATTGTTTCGAAGAATTCGTAGTTTGATCTTAACCCTTCTAGATTTTAACCAGTTATCCCTTTTAAAATATAAAACCAAATCATTCGAATAATAAAAAAACACTTCAAATTAAAATTCATTAAGAGGAAGGAAGCTTTCCTATTAGTATACGTTAATGATATAACTCTGCCTATTCGAAAACGAAACTAAGGGCCTTCTTTTCAACACATGTTTTCTTTTTAAATTAAAACATTAAAACCAGAAGCTCTGGCGTAATTTAGGCATTTTGTAATTATTATTAAAAATGGAAATAAAAATAAGGCAGGGGAAAAGAACATTGTATAATGATCAATGTTAGTTTTCGCAAAGATTGGGAAAATATATAACAGGGTTCGTACGCCTCCTGGAATTTTGCGACCAGGAAATTCTTCGGTACCAGAATTTTCTTAAAGAAAATCTCTCCTTAAAAGAAGGCGAAGTTTCTTGAGTTTAACCTATATTTCTTTTTCTTTAAAAAAAAATACTGGTAACACTCCTGGAAAATTCCCTGAACCGTACGAACCCTGATATAAGTACACATGCAATATTATTTACAGTGGGCGGAGCTAACGACATAGAATAATTAATGGATTATTAAGTCTAGTAGGCTTTTATGCTCATTTTGAGTGTAACATATTGGAGTTACACCTGAGACTAATTTTCTAATCCCAAAGTATCAACTTTATGTGTTTTCAGTTAAACCATTTTTGTGATTTCCGCCATTACCGATATTATTTTCACGTACCCCCAGGGGTACGCGTACCCCAGGTTGGGAACCGCTGGTCTACGGGGAAAATTTGTTGTATTTTAATGGTACCAAAATACTTCAAACATATTTAAATTGATATATATATATCACTGAGGTGCGCTGCAAAATGTTTACTATAGAATGTGATATTCATAGAATTTATCGTTCAGTCACAGGGACACACAAATAAATTCGATTACAGTTTTGACTATGAATAATAATTGTTGGAATTGCGTTTTCAGCTGTGCTTCGGGTTTTTTAATTTAGCTAAAATTTTGCGCATTACGTATTGTATATAAATTCTATACATCATATACAAGGCTGAGATTTCAAGTACATTTCTGTTTATTGACGGAAATTGATGAAGGTGAATTTTTAACTGTCTATGCATTTCCTAACTGAACTAAATTTTAGCATTCTATAGATCATTTACACGGCTGCACAAAAGTATTCAGATATTTTTCCGACTATTGATGGTAATTCTGAAATTGTTTTATGCGTTTTCATTCATTATTGTTCATTTAGTACTTACTTTTATCCATTATTATTATTTACTTCATCATTTTACAGTATTATTACATGGTAGTATTATTGCTCAGTATCACATAGTAGTATTTAGTACTGCTAAGTAGGATTGGTAAATTGTATTTTCAGAGTTCGTATTTTTGAAATCTTGTATTTTCAGAACTTGTATCTCTGAATTACATAGTATAATTATTGCTCAATTAATTAGGAAAACAAACCTGCTGGGCGGGACTAGTTGAGCTTAAGCCGAAAGGTAGGCCTTCCCGCCCGGTTTGATCTTGACCTTGTTTACTTATAATCTTTATCTTAATTAAACTGTGGAATTTCGTTGTATTCTGGATGTGTTGGAAAGTGTTTCATAATCTAGGCTTGACGCATGATATATCTTTCTCTTTTTTCATCTTTCGTGGGTCATACATTTGAAATAATTCCTCTCTCGCAACTAAATTTGAATATGTTGTTAGGGCAGATGGTACTACTGGACATTTTAACCCGAATCGTAAAAAGGGCAATACATTGCCGAAGGCAATTATTTTTGTTCGTTGAGTTTTCGGATAGTTCAGTTTAAAAAAAAAAAAAAATGTGTATAAAATTTTTAAATAATATTTTATAGCTTTATCATAATGTACAAGGCCTAAACTTGATATATGATTTTTTTTTTTTTAGATTTTTGTAAATGCGTTTTAGTAGATTTTTAAAGCACGAGGTCAATTATACGCCTCTTTTCAATTTAAAGGTGATAAAAAAAGCGTTGCAGGAAAGGGTTCAAAATAGTCGTTGTATCCTGTATATTTTGAATTAAAGAAAACGCATTTTAAATTAGATATACTACGCGTAGAACGTGGGCGGGGATAGAAGTAGCGAGGTCTAACTTGATTACAATAAAGGTCTGTCATATAAAAGCTTTTAGGCGAAAATATTCTTTCGAAAAAACGCCAAATGACGTGCAATAAATACAACCATATATTTGGGTGTATAACACATTCCAGCGTATTACGGGCATCTTGTTCGAAAATATTTTGTACCTACTTTTACTTATTTTAACTCTATTGTGTGCACTCCCTTCCTCGCAAAGAAAACTTCATGTGGTGCATAGCTTAAAAGTACAATAAAGAATGTTGGTAATTGTAATAACTAGCATGAAATAAAGTTAAAAAATTGGAAACGTGAAGCGAAAACGTATGATACGTACAATGTTTTGCAATCTATAAATACCAATTCTTATGATCATCTTTTCTGAATTTATAATCTTTCATTTTTGATAAAAAATGAGCTGGGTATTAAACGCAGTGTCTTAGGCGTTTGGTGTGGCCTCAAATAAAATGCACATGACAGAAGTTCACTTTTTGATCCATAGTAGTTTATTTATTCCATTTGAAGTTTAACCCTCTGAGCGTTTTGAAAAAGGGTAAAATTGTAATGTTGTTTTCACTGCATTTTGTTTTAAATGCTAAAAAAATATGATTTTTTCAGCATTTTAAATAAAACTTAATTACAAATATGAATGTAACCCTTGAGAGTATTAATCATTCTTCAATGTTTTGAAAATTCATTAAATCTATAGAGTTATATTATCTTAAACATTGCATATATTGCAGTGAAACCTGGAGCTTAGTGAACGGAATATTACGTTCCACACGCTTAGAGGGTTAACACAACTAAAAGTATTTACACGGGCATCCAGCCTTCTTTCGGGAACTTCTATAACTCCATATATTGGGTTGCCCGGAAAATTCGTGTTTGGAAAAAATAATTCGTACCGGAAAATTATATCATTTAATTATTAGACGTTAATTCCGATAACTAATCTCCCCTGATTGGCTAATTATGTTATGTCTCTTATTTTTCTTTTCTGTTGTGGTACAAATGTGCTGCAGTTATACTTTTTTTTTTCCTGGCTCCTCTATGATGTGATATACATTTACGCATATACAGGGAGCGGAGTTGATTGCAACTAGGAATCCCATTGAAACACTCAACTGTTTCTGTTTCTGTTTTCTCTAATAATTAACGGACAGAGTTTTCCAGTATGAATTAAGTTTCCCAAATGGCATGAATTTTCCGGAAAATCCAATACTTTAAATATATTTAAACGTACAACTTAGTCTCCGTCACCACTTCCAGGAGGTCCGTTCCGTATATAACCTTAATCAGTTAAAAAAAAAAACTAGAGAAAATATGCATTCATACACTTCCAGGTGAAAGATCAGAATGAATTTACCACGTAATTGGAAAATGAAAAACCGGTTCGAATCGATGCCGATTCCGAACGCACAAAACATGAAATTTAAGCCATATTTCCATCCGTTTTGTCCACTCTGTATCGCATTTGTGAACTTTGGTGAATTTCCTCGTTTCAAAAGAGTGTAGGAATATACGGTAAATGTAACAAGTTGGAAATTGTACGTAAAACGTGACAAATGAGGTGCGCTCGTACTATAGCTAGTTATATAAATATTCAGATCTTGATGCTTTTTAATTCTGTGTAATGAATTATATCGTCTGCATATAAATTTCTGGAATAAAATAAGTATCTCGGTCGCTTGACGATTAAACCTCGGAAGCTCCTATAACAAGAAAGCACAGTTTTTTTATTTTTTTATTTTATTTTTTTTATAAATATTTTTATTACTATATTCTAAAGTTTTGATTCGATTTTTATAAAATTTGAAATATCTCGACAAAATTCTGCAAGGATCTTAATCTTAAATTTCAAACCATTCGGTTGGGTAGTTTTTCCGTTGTTATATGCGGACAGATAGACGGAAGGACGGACCAGACGACGACAGTAGGTGCTACGTATTTATATAATTACGAGCGCACCTAAAAAGGCTTTTTATCGAATTATTTGAAATAAGCAAGTCTTTGGTTAATTGACCCTATGCTGCACGAAGTTTACTTTTTATATTCATAATTATGGTTAAATATAAAAAAATTTAAAGAGTATATCTACACAATAGCTGATTTTTGTCATTACATACTAAGGATATTTTTATTTAAATATAGATTTTGCATGGAACTGAATTTATTTATTAAATGCTGCACATTAATAGATTCATATATGCACCGCTGTGCAGCGTATGGTTGAAAATTGCTTGAAGAAGTTATTATTTTTGCTTGAAAATTACTTACTTTTCATATGCACCTTACTTGAGTGTTAATATCCGTATGATAAATGACATGTACCTTAGATATGCGAATTAAAATTCAAATAACATGTGAGAAAAATGCTTATGAAATTCAAAGTATTTATTCTATGTCTTTGTATAAACACTGAAAAATAAAATTAAACGGATCATTTTCAAAACAATCCCATTTGTCTTTCTTTTTCCCTAGAAAAACAAAAAATTGTAACGAATTAATAAAAACTTAATTTAGGGCTTTTATAAACATTTAAACTCTTTTCATTAAAAATTACTTTTTATAATTCATTATTTAGGTAAAACGTACTATGGAGTTACGCTTAAATGGAATGCATTTGACCAGAATAAACTAATGCAAATTTCATGAAATATAGAGGGTGATTTTTTTTTAAAGTTGTGAAAGTAAAACCCTATAACAAAAGAACCACTGATACAAATGACTTGAAATTTCACCAGTATGCTCCCAAAGCAATGGAATTTTTTTTTTAGGCGTGGTTAAAAAAACATAAAATTGAACCGACAGATGGCGCTGTAAGTTAACAGAAACAAAGAATGTCGTCAGTGGGAGGAAAACAATGGACAGTACTTTGAGAAACCATTTTCCATAGGCCTTCTGTCATCATTGGACCTTTCTTTAAATTCTTAAGTGTCCTAAATCCCCTAAGAGCAGTTGCTGCGCTGTCAATATTCTGATAATGAAGTTTCACTAACAACGCACGGTCCGTCAATGGCACAGTAATTACAAGGATTTCCGTAGAATAATGAACACGAGGTGTGCGTGCTTCACGTTTTTACCGCATTGTCCGTGTGTGGTGTTCAAAATAGTCTCCCGATTTTACTGCATATACATCGCCATCTGTCGGTGTGATTTTAAGTTTTTTTAACCACCCGTAAAAAATACCCATTGCTTTGGAAGCATACTGATGAAATTTCCGCTCATTTGGATCAGTGGTTCTTTTGTTATAGGGTTTTACTCTCACAACTTAAAAAAAAATCACCCTGCATTCAACATAACTAAACATGAATTTTATATCGTGTCAAATAGAAAAAAATGCAAGAAAAGTTTTTTATTGAATAACTGCTTCATTTGAATTAAGATTTAAAATATGCTTTTTTTGATCAGTTAATCAAACTTCCTTTCACTTAATTTAGATAGATATGCATAAAATGATCTTCTATGATTAATATGATTAAATCGTGATTTTGGAACGAATTACATACTTTATTTTATTTCATAAGTTACCTAATTATTGTGTACTCAAAATGTGGAAACATTCAATAATCATAACGCAAAATCATTATTGTTTACAGTAGGTTCCAACTCAAATTGCTTTGATGCGTTGTCTAAATGGAAACATGTTTAAAATTAGATATGTTACTACAGTGACTTCTTCTTTAAAACAGGATGTTATTAATAATTTATGGTGCAGGTAATTCTACTGGCAATATGGATGTAGAGATAAATGAGAATCAGTTACTTTTAAGATAATAAAAAAATAAAAGTTTTCAAAATAATGTTTTTATGTCAAAAATATGTATATATTTAATTTTATAATCGTACTTATAGTCGGACATAATATTCAAGATAACGAAAATACATCCAAAGAAACATTTCAACTTTCCAAAAGCTACTTTTCTAAAAAAAAAAACGTAATTAGAAACTGTAATAACTAACAAGAAATAAAGATAGACAACTTGGAAATTGTACGTCAAATGTGACAAATGAGTGACAAATGTGACAACAAACGTGACAAATGTTCGTACTATAACTTATTTTATAAATATTCAGATATTGGTGCAATAGCTGTTGCGCTCTTACGCAAACATGCATGAACACAAAAAGGATTTTATGTGCAGATTTTCATATTATAGATATTCATTTTATATTATGAAATTAAGTTTCAATACACTTTTACAAACAATTAATTACAATTCTGTTACATTAAAATGATACTATGCGTAAATATCCAAATTAAGACAATAAAAAAATAATCATCTTTATTATTTCAGTGAAATGAATTATATCGTCTGTTATTATTATATGATTAATTTCCGTAATAAAAAAAATACATTTTAAGTTGGCAATATTTCATCTTTTGTTGACATTTACTGGAAATTACAATTGGAAACTTAAGCCTAGCTTTGAAAATTTCAGAATTTTAAATCCCTGTTTATACTCTTTTTCCATTTAATATACAGTCAAAAATTTCCGGCCACTTAGTTTCTTTGATTTGATTGCCAGAACGTTTCAGTGAAGAAGAAACGAATTGCTCCAAAAGTTAGGAATATGTAAATGACCGACCACGTGATCATTTTGATTGGATACACTGAAGACACTTGATGCAACGGGGAGGGATTCGAAATTCGCGTGTGCAAAAGTTTCCGGCCATTCGTCATTTGTTAGATTTTGCTATCGGTAAAGTTGTTTTTTCGGCCGTGTTTTTTAATTAATAAACGTGAATAACGTAGTTGAAATTCAAAAATGAAAAGTACAACAATTATTGTTCGTAAGTAAGTAATTTGTTTATCGGTAAAGGGCCAAACCTCTCGTGAGATCGCGGCAAAGTTGTCGATCGGAAAATCTACTGTGAACGATATTTTAAATTATATATAAAGATGTCCATAGCCTTCAGGACTTGCCTCAATCCGGGAGACCCCGGAAAATGATTTTCTGATGAACAGAATTATCAGGAGAAAAGCAGTTGATGACCCGCATAAAAATGCCGGTGAAATATCTCGCGATTTACGGAGTGAAAATATTACTGAAATAACTCGGTCTACCGTGTCCAGATGCTTATGTAACGTAGGACTTTATGGAAGAATCGGTGTTAAAAAAAACCTTTAGTGCGTAAAAAAAAAATCAGCGGACCCGACTGGCGTTTACCAAAGAACACAAAGACTCGACATGCGAAAACTGAAAAAAGTACTATTTTCCGATGAATCGAAGTTCAACCTTTTTGGGAGTGATGGCAGACAGTACGTCCGACGACCTAAAACAAAATATATGATTCGAGATACCTTATTCCTACAATGAAGCATGTCAAGGGACACATAATGGTGTGGGGAGCATTTTCTGAAAAAGGTGTCCGTCCGTTAGTTAAAATCCGTGACAAGATGAATGGTGAAATGTATAAGGATATCTTGCAAGATTATTTGTTGCCTTATTGGAAGAAAAATTGTGGTCGCAACTATTTTTTTCAGCATGATAATGACCCAAATAATACATACAAGCTCGTCAATCAGTGGCTTTCGCACAAAAAAAATCCGCTTTTGAAATGGCCAGCCCAATCACCTGATCTGAATCCAATAGAAAATCTTTGAAACGAACTTACAAACATGTTCAGAATTATAAATATTGCAATTCAGCAAAATTTTCCCCAAAATTGCAAGAAGAGTGGAAAAAACTTACCATAGACGATCTTCAACCGTGTTCATTGAATCGATGCCACATCGCTGCGCCGCAGTACTTATTGCTAGAGGTATGACGGCAAAATACTAATTGTAAATGTCGTTGATCACTGTTATTTTCTATTATAAAACCATTTTTTTCCAAACTTGCCAAGATGGCCGGAAACTTTTGAGAACATGCGTTTTCTTTTGCACTTAAGTTTGTCAATTAAATTTATTGATATTTATTTGTTATTCCATAAATAAGTTCCTAACTATTATGTCAATAAAATGTATAAGTATCACTTTGAGATTCATATGGGTATACTTACAAATTAACCAAAAATTATTTGCTGGCCGGCAACTTTTGACCGCCATTGTATATTTCTCCGGTAACATCTATCAAAAAAATTGTCGGTAGATTATAGGATTGCTATAATATATAATTTTAGTATACAATTTCGGTTTTTAAATTCAGTAATACGGAAATCATATGACACCATCTTAAATAGGACGTAATCACCATGTCAATCTAGAATCATTACCTATTATGGGATATCATTGAATTAATTACGATATGATAAGACTTAATAGAATGAAGAAAACTTTTATTAATGTATTTTAAAGTTTGGATTTGATTTTAATAAAATTTTAAATAATTGTACAAGGTTCTACAACGGTTGTATATATTAAATGTCAAACCATTCGGTTGGGTAGTTTTTGCGCTGTTATATGCGGACTGAAGGACGGACCAGACGACGACTATAGGTGCTACATATTTATATAATTACGAACGCACCTAAAAAATACATTAAATATTGCATTGAAATCATCTTTGTGTATAACGTGAAGAGTAATTTTTGGTGTACAAATGGCCACTGATAAGAAGAATAAAGCAAATACCTGTCCATGGGTAATGCTTACGTTATATTGAAGGTGGCAAAATGAGCTAAGCAACTTATTTCCGTCGTGCACTCAGAAAAAGAAACTGATTAAAACTACAAAACATATTTTTTTAGTACATTTTGTTGTTTTAGCAAAATTGGATTTAAATTGGAGCATTTTACTTCAATTAACAAAACATTTTTGCTGACGATACAATTTTTTTTTTTTTTGGAATTGCAAAAAAAAAAAAAAAAATTGTTTGTTGATTCAAACAAAATTTTTATTGACCCATATTTAAACAAAAATTTTGTTTAAATATAGGTCAATGGAAATTTTGTTTGAATCAACAAAAAAATTTTTTTGTTGAAAACCACTTTTTTTTGCAATCCCAAAAAATTTTTTTGTATCGTCAGCAAAAATGTTTTGTTAATTGAAGTAAAATGGTTCAATTTTACTCCAATTTTTCTAAAACAACCAAAATGTACTCAACAAAAATGTTTTGTAGTTTTAATAAATTCCTTTTTCTGAGTGTAAATTACCAGAAATAATCAGAATCTTAATAGCTGCTGTAAGTCGCAATAATATCTGCGACAATTTAGATGGCTATCAACCCCTGGCATGTGGCTAATTCCATAGTACAGTATTTAATAAATTTAATAACTATACTTGAATACGTAATTGATATTTTTCATATAAAAAAAAGCTTTTTAGTGTTGTTAGTGGACTTTAAAAAAATACTTTGAATGTAATATCTATTAGAGTTTTCATTTAAAGATACTGTTTTCTGTTATGTTCTCTGCACCGGGCAGTATGTTCTGCACACTGGGTGGTATGTTCTCTAACCCGTTAATGCTGGGTAGGATATTGTATTTATTAAGGTAAAATGATTTCTTCTAAGATTATAAAAGAGCAGCTTTAAATACTTTTTTATCTAAAATACATGCATTCAATTTAGTGATTGCACTTACAGTAACATGTGTTAATCTATCTAAATGAAAAATATTAAACGATAAAATTTCCAAATGTGTATTTGCATAAAGACACATAGTTTTCATTGCACTTATATGATCAAATTTGTCACGTACTATATTACTACACAATCATAATTTTCTTTTTTTATATATATACTTGCATTTTCTAAGGGTGGAACAACTATTTTCATGTGTTTCACCGCAACTGAATGTTTTTGATTAGTAATGCTTAAAATTATGAAAAAGTTTCGAGTCGTACTTCGCATGTTAAAACGATCTGAGTGGGCTTGTAAAGCTTTCATCATTCCTTCAGCTCAAAAAATTATAATAAATTCTTCTTTAACTTTTAGAATCATAGAGAAACCTCTGAAAATCTGTAATCATATATTTTGGAACTCAGCCAAAGTTAGTAAATGCCCATTCGAAATTTTCGCTTCTCTCCTTCTAAATAAAATATACGTGATTAATTAAATACATAAAATCCTCAACAATTTGCGAATGAAACCTGTTGCTTTATTTTCCTCTGAACTATAAAGCTTAAATGTGGCACTCAGAAACGCTAATCTTAAAAGTGATACAACTTGCTCTGTCTCAATATACAATATCGCTGTCACATTTAGAGACCGCGGTAGTCCCACGACAAGACTCTCAAGCTGATATTATACCTATTGGAGCGATCTTTTCTAAATTATTATTGATATTTAAATATTTGTAAATGATTTTTCTCTTCACACAATATATGAGGTCAAAGTTTAATTGAGTACTATTTTACTTTTTTGATTTTGATTGCAGTTTGTTTTTCTTTTCCTTTTTTTACGAAGACACATTCGGTTTCGACACCGGTTCCGAAATCGAAAGTCCCTTAAAAATAATAAATAAATAACTGCAATACAAATAAAAAAATAGAAAATTAACCTTTAAAACACAGACTTTTGATGTACTAAGCATTAATTTAATTTAAAAATATTGAAATGAAAACGAGAATTATCAAAAAACGCTCCCATATGTATAACACTAGCTTGGGAGTTTTGTTCCGTGACTACTGACACTTATATGCATTCGTCATCACTTCTAATTGGATAGTTTGTGTAAGTATTTACTTTATTGAATAGAACAAAACTTTCAAATAAAGTTTCTGTGAAAACGCGAACATAATTTTTGCTATTTTTTCTTAAAAATTTCAAACATAAAGGTTTTTTTTTTTTGGCGTGACATTAAATCAAACATATATTTGCTACAATAATTATATCATGATTTACAAAAATGTAAGTATATATATATAAAACTGGGAAGAAATTGGCAGTGTTATCAAAGTTGTCGATTGATAGCCCAAGCAGTGCAACGACTGTTTCTCCTGGTGAAATACAATGTGCAAAAAATGCAAGATATACAAGGGCATTTCAAATACATAGGACCTCGAACGCTTACTATGACAGGAAAAATATATAAATTTCGGACGATAAGTTTGAGAAATACAAACTAAGTGAAATAAGTTTGTCATTTCTTTCCGTAGGAATTTAATATAAAAAATCATCACCGTTTCTATAAATGTTTAAAATTTCATAAAAAATTAAATTAACTGCCATAAGATTTAATTTGAAAAATTATCATCTGCTTATTACTTTTAAAATATCTGTTATTAGAGAAATATAAAAAAAGCTGCATAAAAATATGTAAAATTTTGGTTAAAGGAAAATAAAATTATAAATTTAGTATAATTTTTGGATTTGAGCTTAATAACTTACAATTAGCTTAAGGGTTTTTACTCTGGAGAACTTTATAATCAGAGAGGAATAATTGATATTACCAGGCAATGTTCATTTAAGCTTAAATCTAAATTAAATGGGCTGTTTTAAATTAACTTAAAGTCTTTATTAGACAAGATTTTTTAAAAATAAATTGAGAAATATTTGATTTTAAATATTATTAGTATCTGTATCAAGAAAATTAAAGAAAATGTTTTAACAAATTTTTTGAAACAGAATATAAGAGGTCCATTATTTATGTGCATGGAATTTTTAATCAATTTTCTTCTGAAAGCTCCTGTTTTTATTTATGAAATACTATGCACATTAAAATTGTATAAACATTCATACATTGCATTGAAATGAGGGTAATATTTTTGTTATTTTTTTTAAGTTAAAATTTCATATTAAAAGCAAGTACGTCATTTTAAACTCGTAATTTTCAACAAAAATTAAATTAATTGCTATAAGATTAGAATTTCCCATCTGGATTTTATTTTTTAAAAGGTCCATTAAAAAAATAATCAGTTTAGTTAACGTAGGCAATTCTGCCGTAATTTTTTAGTTAAAAATAATTTTTATTTAAATATCCTTCTAGTATTTGAATTGAACTTAATTAATTTCCATCAGCTTAAGAACTTTTTCTCTAGAGAATTTCTTAATTAGAGATGAGTATTTAAAATTACAAGCCAGTGGGCATTTAAGCTGAAAATTAAATTAAATAAACCATTTTAACTTAACTGAAAGTCTTCATTATAGATGAATATATTGAAAAACAGCGAAAAATATTACTCTTAAATACTATAAGCAAGTTTAGCATGCAAATTAATCAAAATATCCTTAATATACAATTTTTATTGTAGAAAAATATCAGTGATCACTTATGTTTAAATCATTTCTATCGAATTTTGCACGAAATATTCTGTTAAATTTAATTATATACCTCATTTTCAGTGGTATAAACATTGGAACATTGCATATACTTACTATTTAGAAAAAAAATAATACTTCGAAGTTGCAAGCTTTTAGGTAGATTTCGTAAGAAATACTACCTATTACATTCTCACCTAAGTTGGTAATATTGAAATTTTTTTGCAGATCTACGCCGATCATGAATCCCAGAACCCAAAACCACCCTCCCCCCCCAGTTCAAAACTTTATCTATCTATCTATCTATCTATCTATCTATCTATCTATGTCACTTTTTTCTGACCACGATAACTGGAAAAATTCGGCATTAATCTGTACAAACTGATACATAAAATCAAGGGGCATAAAATCTCGGTCAAGTTCGTTAATGGGCAAAATCGAACCAAGGGGGTGGAAATGGGGGGGGGGGGCTTTTTGTGAAAACAGAAAATCCCCCATAATTTCTTAATTACTATACGTATCGAATTCATTTAAAGTACAGATTTTTGATATAATTAAAAATGGCCCCAAGAGGGGGAAAAGGGGGGGGGGGGGTTAGAAGAAAAAAAATCATAGCTTCGTCAATTCACGAGATATCAAATCCGCGTAAATTTATTATTAATCCTCTTAATATTATCTAAAACTTTTATATTGACAAGTTTTTTATAGGACCAACCGTTACAGCAAAAAAAAAAATTAAAAACAAAAAAATCCCTGCCGGCTCCGCCTGCAAACAAGTTATTTTTCGAAGTAGGCGGTTCCAACTCCCGTATCTTTTCGAAACTGATAAATAAAATCAAGGGGCATAAAATCTCGGTCAAGTTCGTTAATGGGCAAAATCGAACCAAGGAAGGGATGGGGGGGCTTTTTGTGAAAACAGAAAAGAACCCATAATTTCTTAATTATGATACGTATCGAATCAGCTTGAAGTTATTATTACTTCTAGGAGAAGGGCCAAAAATTTATGTATGACAGATTTTTGATATAATTAAAAATTGCGTTAAGGGGGGGGAGGGGGTTTAGAAGAAAAAAATTCATAACTTCGCCAATTCTCAAGATTTCAAATCCGCTTAAATTTATTATTAATCCTCTTAATATTATCTAAAACTTTTATATTGACAAGTTTTTTATAGGACCAACCGTTATAGCAAAAAAAAAAAAAAAAAAAAAAAAAAAAAAAAAAAAAAAAAAAAAAATCCCTGCCGGCTCCGCCTGCAAACAAGTTAGGTTTCGAAGTAGGTGGTTCCAACTGCCGCATCATCGTAAAAAGGTAATTTCTTCCGCAATTCCCGACAAACAGGCACCCCACGGTCTGCGTCTTCGAAATCTACCTGTGCCTGTAGGCCGAGCCGTCAGGGATTTTTTTTTTAATTTTGAGTTATACTAAGTGAAGTATTGTTGTAATTCTTTCTTGATATAATTCTCTATAGTATATATATCCTTACTAAAAATTTATATTTTTACAGAAAAATTAAATGCACTGTCATAAGCTCAAATGTGAAAATTCCCTATCTAATATTACTTAAAAAAATGTAAAAACGTTTAACCCTCCAACAGTATTGCAAAAGGGCAAATTTGTAATGTTTTTTTTCTGCATTTTGTTTTAAATACTTAGAAAAACTAATTTTTCAATGTTGAATATAAAAGAACTTCATTACAAATATGAATGTAATCCTTAAAAGTATTGTTAATTACTCAACACATTAAAAATGCTTTAAATCAATAGAATTTTATTACTTTAAATAATGCTTACATTGCAGTGAAACCTGGAACTTAGTGAACGTATTAAAACGGGCTTGAAATTGAGAGGCATTTAATCAGCTCAGTTAACATGGTTAATTTCCCTGTGTTATTTTAATTAAAGTAAAATAAATTTCTAAAATTTAGTATACTTTTAAGATTTTAATTTACTTTTAATTAGCTTAAGGACTTTTTCTGTTGAAAAATATGTACATAGAGCGGAGTTATTAAAATTACCAGCCTGAGTGCATTTAACATGGATATTAGATTAAATTAATTGTTTTAAATTCACTTAATATCTCTATTAGACATGACTATTTTTAAAAACAGTGGAAATACTATATTTTATATATCATGCACAGGTTTATCGTAAAATTCAAATAATATTTGTTTTTGTGTGTGTTATTTGGAAAAAAAATATCAGAGCATATGTTTTTAAAATTTCTAATCTTTATTCGTTTGATAGCTTCATTTAATTTATTAAATACAGTATAAGAACATTTTAAGTTGTAAAAGCATTAGAACATTCCTGATAAAAAAAAAAGTCACTTCTTACTATCACGGAATGTATATAAAACTTTAAAATGGCATATTTGGTAAATTTCGAGTTAAACTGAGTGAAGTATTTTTTCTATCAAAATGTAATTTGAAAAGTAAATAGCGTTATTTTAAACATTTAATTTTCCGAAAAAATTAAATTCGCTGTCATAAGATTAAAATGAAAAAAATTTCTCCATCTGCAGATTATTTAAAAAATTAATATTTTATTCGTGAAACATGAAAAGTTTTATCGTCTGAATTACTATAAGGTGACTGAGCTCTTCTGCGAAACTTTGTTTAAAGTGAAATAAAATTATGAATTTATTATACTTTGAAATTTGAACTTGAATACTTTCAATTAGCATAAGTGTTTTTTACTCTTGATAAATATTTAATTAGAAATGAATTATTCCAATCTCCAGCCAGTGTGCGTTTAAGCCTAAAATTAAATTAAATGAACTAATTTAAATAAACGTAGTCTTTATTAGGTATGAATATATTTTAAAAATACACGGTGGAAATCTTTACTTTTTTACTATTATGAGTAAGTACAACATGGCAATTAAAAAATAATAATGTATATTTTTTTTAAAGAAAATATGTATGTAAAATTTCTATAAATGATGGGGTTAGAATGACAATGGAGTAAGTCAATGTTTAGTAATTTCAGAAATGAATGCACCCAGAAAAAAGAATTGATTAAAACTACAAAACATGTTTTATTGAGTACATTTTGTTTGTTTTAGCAAAATTCAAGTAAAATTGAACTATTTTACTTGAATTAACAAAACATTTTTTGCTGACGATACAAAACTTTTTTTTGGAATTGCAAAAAAATTTTTTTTTGTTGATTCAAACAAAATTTCCATTGACCTATATTTAAACAAAAAGTTTTGTTGGGTCAACCAAATTTTTGTTGATTCAACAAAACTTTTTTCTGAGTGTGGTTTTGTAAACTTTGTCGTATTGCCGTTACATTAAGTAGTCCAAATTGTTTTTCCCTCTAGCGACTCTCTAAGTGAAATATGACTTATTTTAATGCCACACTGAAATGAAATTAATATTCGTTCAGTGAAAATATGGTTATCTAGATTTTTAAAATTTTTGACTCACTCCACTGTCATTCTAATCCCCTCATATATCAAATGTGTGTCCCAAATTATCTTTACTTTGATCTTCCATAAAACTTTACTAGATTACTAGATTACAAAAATATATTTATTGTATAATGAACAGCAAGTTTCAAAGTTATATGTGATGCTAGGAGAGCTCGACTTGAGCACCATTGGTTGCACTCGCCTTTTCTATGAAGCACACTACTAGCCTTCATAAACGTCTTGTGCCAAGTGCGTATTGATCGCCTGTATGGTGGATTACGTCTGTATTTTGTTCGGAAATTCCTTTGGACAAGTGTATCTGACTTTGTCTCATATGAACCAGGCCACACACTGGGCCTTTTCCTGTGGTGTAGCCATCACCAGTTATGGATTTCGTGGGTAGTACCTGGAAGCAAAAACATTAATTTTAGTACAAATAAAACTTTATGAGTTGCTGTTATACGCACACAAAACCGAATTTCGATACTTTATTTCGTTTAGTTTTTGTCGAGGATCAAATGTGCACAGATAAATTTGGGACACCCTGTATAATTATTTTAAAACTTCTGTTTTATTTATTAAAAATATTCTCCATCTGCAGATTATTTTTAAAAAAGCTATTATTAGTAAAATATGAAAAAGTTTTATCGTCTCAATTACCATCGGTTGAACACTCTTCTACTGTGAAACTTTGTTTAAAGTGAAATAAAATTATGAATTTATTATACTTTAAGATTTGAACTTGATTACTTTCAATTCGCATAAGGGTTTTTTACTCTTGATAAATATTTAATTAGAAATGAATTATTAAAATTACCAAACAGTGTGCGTTTAAGCTGAAAGTTTAATTAAATGAACTATTTTAAATTAACATAGTATTTATTAGGCATGAATATATTAATGAAATACACAGTGGAAATCTTTAAATTTTTACTATTATGAGTAAGCACAGCATGGAAATTAAAAAAAAGTAATTTTTATTTCTTTGAAAGAAAATACGTATGTAAAATTTCCATACATATCAAATTTGTGACCAAAATTTATTTTTACAATTTTGACTTTCCATAAAACTTAAACGAAATTAGATAACAAAAACCTGTTTATTGTATAATGAACAGCAAGTTTCATAGTTTTATGTGATGCTAGAAGAGATTCTTTTGGTTGCACGAACACCTTTGGTTGCACGCGCCGTTTTTGTGAAAACCACCACCAGTGTCCCAAAACGCCTTGTGCCACACGCATTTTGAGGGCTTGGATGATGTGTGACGTCTGTATTTTATTCGGAAATTCCTTTGGACTTGTGTATCTCACTTTGTCTCTGTGAACTAGACCCCACACTGGGCATTTTACTGTGGTGTAGTCATCACCAGTTATGGATTTTGTGGGTAGTACCTGAAAGCAAAAACATTCTTTTTAGTACAAATAAAATTTTATGAGTTGCTGTTATACGCACACAAAACCAAACTTCGCTATCTTATTTCGTTTAACCTTCTCACCGCCGCGACCTGATATATTCGTTTACTATGCTGTAGGTTTCATAGCAATACAAGGTTTTATTAAATTAATATAATTCTACAAATATGATGCATTTTTAAAACATCAAGTAATGATTGATACTCTCAAAGATTATACTTATATACGTAATTAAGTTTTTTATCTCAAGTTTGAAAATTCAGATTTTTTAAGAATTAAAAAAAAAAATACAGAGAAAACAACATTATAAATTTGCCCTTCTGCTCGCGACCTGATATATCCGTTTACTATGCTGTAGGTTTCACAGCAATATAAGATTTGTTTAAATTAATATAATTCTACAAATATAATGCATTTTTAAAACATCAAGTAATGATTAATACTCTCAAGGATTATCTTTATATACGTAATTAAGTTTTTTATCTCAAGTTTGAAAATTCAGATTTTTTAAACATTTTAAAAAAAATTAAGGCGAAAACAACATAACAAATTTGCCCTTTTGCTCGACGGTAAGGGGTTAAGTTTTGTCGAGGATTAAAGTTATACAGATAAATTTTCGATGCCCTGTATACCGTGTATAATCATTTTAAAATTTCTGTTTCATTGATTAAATATAATGTACTAAAAGTTTAAGTTGTACAAATGTTAGAGCATTCCAGGGGCATAAAAAATAAAATGACTATTATCTCCGAAAAATAAATAAATAAAGACTTTCTTATGGTAAATTAGTAAATTTAGAGTTAATCTAGTCGAAGTATACTTGCCATTTCTTTCTATTAAAATTAAATATAAAACATAAGTGCCGTTCTAAAATTTTTAACTTTTTTATTAAACATAAAGTCATTTCTATAATATTAAATTCTTAAATTAGCCATCTATATAATACTATAAAAGTACTATTATGAGGGATATATAAAAAGGTTTGATCAGCTTAGTTACCATTGGTAATTTTCCAGAAAATTTTTATTAAAGAAAAATGAAATTTTAAATTTAGTATACTTTTGAGATTTGAACTGAATTACATTGAATTAGTTTAAGAGTTTTTACTCTTGACAGATATGTGCATGGGAAAGAATTATTAAAATTACCAAGCAGTGTGCATTTATAATGATTTAAGAATTTAAATTAAATAAACTGTTTTAAATTAACTTAAAGTCTTTATTGCTCAAGAATATTTTGGGAAACAGTGGAAAGATTAAAATAATTTGGGTAAATACACTCTAAAAAAATGCAGTAAAATTACGGGCAGAGGCCGGCAGCAGAGATTCCAGTCATACCCCGTAAAAAAAAAAAAAAAAAAAAAAAAAAAAAAAAAAAAAAAAAAATCCATGCCCATAATTTTGTGCAGCTCGTAATTTTACGGGGCAAAGTAATATAGCATTATAATGCACAGGTTATAATGCACTTTAAAACACAATAACACTTTGCTTACTGTTCCGTAGCACGTAGCACGTTAGATAATCATCACAGAAATCGCTGTTTTGGCGGGTTAAAATTTTCGAAACACGAGTAAAATGAAAGGTTACACCCTAGCGGAGGATAACGTATGGGGTCGTACCGTATTTTTGCTAACATATGGGCTAGAACTGTAAGAATATGTGAATTGCTCTTAATTTTCTAAGTATCTACGGGATAAGGCGGCTTATTTAGTGGATCAGACAGTTTTTCATCATATTAGGCTGTTGCCCGTGAAAATTGAAGGACAAACGCTCATAAATTTACATTTTTTTTGAGAGTGTATGTATTTAGAAATATATTTAGAAATATATTTAGAAATATATTTAGACTTATTTAACTAACGTGTTTCTTAGATAACTATATATTTAGAAATATTGTGGCTAAAATTATCCTGAAAATAAAAATAATTTTAGATTTATATATTTTGAAATAACGCATACGACATCACTTATGTCTCACGATTCTAAAATCATGAGACAATTTTTTTGGGATGTTACAGCTCATTGACAAAAACATTTTTTTGTTTCGGAAAGCTGAGTTTCAATTCACCTACATAGTCATAAATTCAGTGTGCTTTACTTATATTAAATAACGAAAATTCGGGTTCCACTTGAAGTTTTTTGCTCTGTAATTTTGACTGGATAATTATGTAGCGACTCAGCTTAGAATCCTACAAAACATGTTTTTTTAGTGAGTTGTACCTCTCCTTCAAATTTATCCCATGATTTTACAATACCCATGTTTAGAATTTCGAATTCTTTTTCGTATGAAAGCTTCTGTTATTCTTTATTGAATACAATGTATTTAATTTTTAAGTTGTATAAATTGTGTGTGCTCGATCATGTGTAACATTTCTGGTGCATATAAATAACGATTACTATAACCATAGCTGCCAATATTTTACGCTTATTTGCTACCACTAAAAATTAATAGAAATTTTTACATTATTGAATCACATGATTTTGGCGATTTAATAAGTAAAAATTTACTGTATAATTTTAGGTAGGAAAAAAGCGTAAAAGTTGGCAGCTATGCTATAACTGAAATAAATAAATAATTTCTAATGACAAATTAGCAAATTTTGCATTTAACCGATTGCAGTATATTTTCCAGTTGAGTCTGTTATACTGTTATTTAATATGAAAATATAAGTACCGTTCTGAAATTTATAAATTTCTATTAAAACTAAAGTCAATACCATAAGATTAGATTTAATAGAACATTCCAGATTAAGAAAAAAAATCCACTTCTCACTCTCACAGAACAAACATATAAATCTTTGAAATGACATGTTTAGTAAATTTTAAATTAACTTAGTGAAATATTTTTTTCCAATTTTTCAGCTAAAATTTAATGTAAATAAAAATTTATTCCATTACTTTAAGATTTTATTTTTAAACAAAAATTAAATTAACTTCCATAAGATTAAATTAATATTTCCACATTCGTATTTAAAATTTCCTTTTTAAAAATTTGTTTCAGAGAACTATAAAGACATTTACTGAGCGTAGTTAACGTAGGTATTTCTCATGTAAATTTTTATTAAAGATAATTAAAATTTTAAAATTAGAGTAGTTTTGGGATTTGAACTTAATTACATTCTATCATTTTAAGGGTTTCTACTCTTGAGAAACGTGTGCATAGAAAGGGATTATTTAAATTGCCAGTCAGAGTGCATTTAAGCTGATTGTTAAATTAAATGAATTGTTTTAAACTAACTTAAAGTATTAGATATGAATATTTTTGAAAACAGTGAAAAGCATTTAGTTTTAAATATTAGAGAAAAGATTAGCGTGAAGAAAAGAGAATATTCTTAATTTATAAATATTATTAGTGTTATTTTTTCATAAAACTAATTTAGAATAATAGAGTTTCGTGAGCTGCATTCGGCAACTGTATATGACTACATAAAAATATATCTATTCATATACAGGTGTTTCATAAAGTAGTCTCTTTGTGGGATAGTAAAACTCACTAAAACAAACATTTTTTGTATGAGAAAGCTGAGTTTCAATCCACTTACATAGTTATAAATTCAGGGTGTTTTGCGGAAAGTTAAGAACGAAAATTCAGGTTCGGCTTGAGGTGTTTCGCTGTGTAATTATTATTGGATACGTGGATAGCGATTCAGATTAGAATCATTCAAAATATTTTTCTTTCTAAGTGGTACATCTCTTTCAAATTTGTCCCATGATTTTACAATACCCTGTTTAGAATTTCCACTTCTTTATCGTATGAAAGCTTCTGTTATTCTTTATTAAATGTAATGCACTTATTTTTTTAGTTGTATAAATTCTGTGTGTTTGTGTGTAACATTCCTGGGGCATAAAAAATAATTATTACTATAACCGAAAAAAAAAAAAATTCTAGTGACACATTAGTACATTTTGTTTATTTGAGCATATTTTCCACTTGATTGTGTTATATTTTAATATAAAAAAAGAAGTACCGTTCTGGAATTTATAAATTTTCATTAAAAATAAAGTCAATATTATAAGATTAAATTTAATAGAACATTCCAGATTAAATATATATATATATATATATATATATATATCCACTTTTCACTCGCACAGAAAAACTTTGAAATGACATGTTTAGTAAATTCTAAATTAACTGAGTGAAGTATTTTTGTCAAGTTTTTCCGCTAAAATTTAACGTAAAAACTAAATTCTATTATTTTAGACATTTATTCTTAAACAAAAATTAAATTAACTGCCATGAGATTAAATTAATATTTCCACATTTGTATTTAAAATTTCCTTTTAAAAAATTTGCATTAGAGAACTATAAAAAAGTTTATTGAGCTCAGTTAAAGTAGGTATTTCTCAAGTAAATTTTTATGAAAGATAATTAAAATTTTAAATTTAGTATATGAACTAAAGTATTGAACTTAATTACATTCTATCATTTTAAGGGTTTCTACTATTGAGAAATGTGTACTTAGAAAGGAATTATTAAAATTGCCAGACAGAGTGTATTTAAGCTGATTGTTAAATTAAATAAACTGTTTGAAACTAACTTAAAGTCTTTATTAGATATGAATATTTTCGAAAAAAGTGGAAAGCATTTAGTTTTAAATATTAGAGCAAAGTTTAGCATGAAGAAAAAAAATATATTTTTTAATTTATAAAGAATGATTATGTGCAATTTCTTCATAAAACTAATTTAGAATAACAGAGTTTCTTGAGTTGCATTCGGCAACTGTATATGATTAGATCAAAAAATATCTATTCATATACAGGTGTTTCATAAAGTAGTCTCTTTGTGGGATAGTACAACTCACTAAAACAAACATTTTTTGTATGGGAAAGCTGAGTTTCAATCCACTTACAAAGTTAAAAATTCAGGGTGTTTTACGGAAAGTTAAAAACGAAAATTGTGGTGTTTGCTTGAGGTGTTTCGCTCTGTAATTATTATTGGATACGTGGATATCGATTCAGCTTAGAATCATTCAAAACATTTTTTTCTGAATGGTACCTCTCCTTCAAGTGTGTCCCAAGATTTTACAATACTCCTGTTAGAATTTCTAATTATTTTTCGTATGGAAGCTTCTGTTACTTTTTATTAAACATAATGTACTCAATTTTTAAGTTGTATAAATTTGGTGTTCGTGTGTGTAATTGGGTGATTATGTACAGCATTCCTGGTGCATAGAAAATAATGATTACTATCACCGAAATAAATAAATAAATAACTTCTAATGACAAAGTAGTAATTTTTTTTTGTTAAACTGATTGAAGTATAATTTCCATTTGTGTCTGATATATTTTAATGTAAAAAATAAATAAATAAAAGCCTTTCTAAAATTTATAAATTTTCATTAAAAATAAAGTCATTATCATGAGATTAAATTTAATAGAACATTCGAAGAATCCAGATTAAAAAATATATATACACTTCTCAATCTCACAGGAAACACCTATGAAACTTTGAAATAGTAATAGATATGTAGTAAATTTTGAGTTCACTGAATGAATTACCATGATTTTACAATACTCCTGTTTAGAATTTCTAATTATTTTTCGTATGAAAGCTTCTGTTACATTTTATATAATATTAATGTATTTAGCACTTAATTTTTAAGATGTATAAATTGGGTATTTGTGTGTGTAATTGTGTGATTATGTACAACATTCCTGGTGCATAAAACATAATGATTACTCTCACCGAAATAAAAAATTCATTTCTAATGAAAAATTAGTTTTTTTTTTTTTTTTTTTTTTTTTTTTTTTTTTTTTGTTAAACTGATTGAAGTAAAGTTTCCATTTGTGTTTGATATATTTTAATATAACAAAAAATAAAAACCTTTCTGAAATTTATAAATTTTCATTAAAAATAAAGTCATTATCATAAGATTAAATTTATTAGAGAGAACATTCCAACATTCCGGATTAAAATAAAATATATATCCACTTCTCAATCTCACAGAAAAAAAAAACCTATAAAACATCGAATTGACATGTGTAGTAATATTTTGAGTTAACTGAATGAAGTAGTTTTCTGAAATGTTTCACCTGAAATTTATTGTAAAAAAATAAATTATATTTAAACTTTTATTTTTCCACAAAACTTAAATTAAATGCCATAAGATTGAATTTAATATTTCCACTTCCGTATTTAAAATTTCCCTTTTCAAAATTTGTATTAGAGATATATAACAAAGAAAATAAAGAAGATTAATCAGCGTAGTTAACGTATGTATTTCTTCTGTATATATTTTTTTTTATTAAAGATAATAAAAATATTAAATTTGGTACAGTTTTGTGATTTGAACATAATTACAGTCTATCATTTTAAGGGTGTCTACTGTTGAGAAATGTGTACATAGAAAGGAATTATTAAAATTACCTGCCGCAGTACATTTAAGCTAATTGTTAAATTAAATGAACTGTTTTAAGCAAATTTAAAGTCTTTATTATACATGAATATTTTGGAAAACAGCGAAAATAATTTAGTTTTAAATATTGTTGCTAAGTTTAGCATGAAAAGACAAGAATTATGCAAACTATGCATTAAAATTTATGAAGAATTATGTGTTATTTCTTCATAAACCTAGTTTGGAATAACAAACTATTTATGATCTCATAAAAAAATACCTGTTCATATACAGGTTTCATAATGGAGTCCCTGAATTTAAAATTAAAGAATTTATTAAGCATTCTAAATATACGGATGGAATATGAGACATGCTTATCAGATAATTTATAGATTTCGTTTACAATTATTTAAAGTTTTGTTCTAATTAGTCAATAAATAACATTTTGGTATTTCAAACTGGAAGTATGCTCAAACTAATGTTTACAATTTTATCAAAGGTCTCACAGTTTATACTTTTTTTCTCTCTGCTTTTCAATTTGCGATTTAAAAAAATATGTTTTGAACATTTTTTGCTAATTTCAGCCTTTTTACAGTTCGAGACAGAACATTTTTAGCTAATTTCAGCTTTCTTACAGTTCCAGATAGCACATCATCATTTACTGACGAAAAACTTTACAATTTTTAAAATTATTCTAAATAAATTTTATAAATTACCTGATAAACGTGTCCCGTATTTAAACTTTATATCTATTATATTTAGTGAATTATTGATAAGGCCTTCTCTGAAGTATTTTCTTTAAAGTGTATATCGGTTATATACTTTTATGCTTATTTGCGAAAAAGTATTTTTTGTTCTTTACAAACAGCTTCGAAACAAAATGAGAGTTTGTGTCTATATGATAATTTATAAATTAGGCCATAAAGGCAATATATCTAATCATTCTAGTAAATTAATTTAGAATCATTCTAAATTCTTTAATTTCATTATCGCATTCTAATAAATTACTTTTAATAATATAGATATACACAGATAATTATAAATATCAAGCACAGTGTATTTTTTTTCAAATGTTACACAGAGTTTCAGTGATCAGTAGATAGATGAAGAAATAAATAAAATAGCACAAGTAATCGGATTTTTTAGAAATTAAAAATCAAAATGAGACAAACATATACATATATCAAATTAGTAACCTCAAAACGGAAAATACTTTTAGTGATAATTCCAAATAGAAACTCCGTACAACTATAATGTTCTTACGAAAGGACTGATCATACAAGCACCGAAGCGGTCAAAACTAAAGTTGAATCAGCAAAGTTTTTTGTACCAAAACTCTTATACAGGGTGTCCCATAAATAGCACCCAAAGTCTGTACAGCCAGATTCCTCGTTGGGAGTACATAAAAAATGCCAAAAGAACGATAAAGTTACCTGTACGATCAATAGTTTACCAGAAAAATACGAAAAACAAAGTATGACGTGACATCCGGTGCAAGGAAAAAACACCGTATTGGAAACATTAACAGCAGTATTTACATATATTTCCAGACGATAACGTTCAAAACGGTCGCTGCGCATATCGCGTCATGCATGCACACTTAAGGAATTGGTGTATCGCGACGTAGCGACTACACAAACGGACTTAATTGCTCGTCTACTTGCTGCTTGTACTTCGGTGGACACTGCGCTGCTGTGACGTGTGCACTCATCCACTCCACGGCGCGCTCAACCCTGACTTGATGTGCACGGCGAAAACTTTTATCATCTGCCTTTATAATTTACAAATACTTCTATTGATGTGTCAAATACAGTATGTTTTTTCTTGCACCGGCTGTGACGTAATACTTTGTTTTCCGTATTTTTCTCGTAAACTATGGATCATACAGGTACAGTTCTTTGGGCATTTTTATATAATGCCGACGAGGAATTTGGCTGTGCAGAGTTTGGGCGTTATTTATGAGACACCCTGTATATTAAGTTTGGTGTTTGTCCTTCTCCAGATGCTATGACAAGGTGACTATCATACAAAACACAGCATACAGCGCAACTAGTTTTTCGATATATAACAGTAATTAATCAGCTCAAATTTACTTTTAACTTAAACTAAATGCGAAGTTGAATGAAAATCTATGTATAAATTATTAAATTAAAGCAGACATAAAATTTCTGTAAAACACAGAGATACAACTGACTTTCATCTGTAAATTTTAGTTAAATTATATTCAATACATCCAGAGACGTCTAAATGTCCAAAACAGTCGCGAATATAATACTTTCTTTTTGCAATTATAGGACGAAGTAATAAAGAACTAGTCAATCTGATTATCACGGAAGAACCAGAAATTTTATATTCGAGTATTCAATTATTCCTTTGTGGCAAACAAATGTTGGCCGATGATAGACTAATTCCATTCATTTGTATATTGTCCAGTATTGAAGTATTGATATTTTGCTTTTTAGTGATGTCAATCTAAAGCCAATAACATAAATGAAACTTCAATAATGTAAAACACTGGCGATTTATTATATATATTTCGCATAAGATGCCAATAGTGTTCAAGCATTGCCTGTACACTGGTAATGTAGGAAAATTTAAATTAAAATATTCCTGCCTCGAGTTCTATGGAAAGACAATCCATGGATGTAACGTGTCCATAATTGACAAATATACAATTCTGACATTGGGAAAACCCCTAGCGGCTGCGAGGTTCTGCTCTCAAAGCTGGTAGACGGGAGGTGCTGGGTTTAAACCCCTGTCACTCTCGTCAACCTAACGGCTCGGAGTTTTCCGTGGTTTTCTTCGAACTTTGCCGTAAATACCGGTTAGGATCCCTTAGAAAGATCCCAAAGGAGGGCACTACCCCCTATGGCCTATATCCCAAGAGTAGATAATCAGCCGTCATAAATCAACGAACCATCCAACCAACTACTTTACATTGGGAAAAGAAGTTCTGCAATAATAGCCAATAGGTGAAAAATTAGAAATGTGATCACCGTAATGTAATGGACATAAAACTGAACTACCAATAAAGACCGTGTAATCGTAAACGTATTAATTCGCCATACACATATGCAAACTAAACTCTTGATTACACCATCAACAAAGCACACATGCTAAACATGATAACAAACTCAGGCAGCTTGAGGAAGCGTCAAAATTGTCTCACTTAAGTTAAAAGGGCATAACATTCATAGAAAATGTTATATTTCTTTAAAATATTAAAATGATATCAATCATTTAACCGAAATGCTCATATCTTCAGTCAGTAAAATAGTTTTATTATTTGAAAATGACTTTCGCATGACCACGCTAGTTGCTGAAACTAACAAGCATTGGATTGGTGTTTCTGACAGTTTTGAATAGCATTCCATATCCTATTTCCAAAATTATTAATTTTTGTGGCATTCAACATTATATCTTTAGTATAAAAACTTTGATTTTATTCTTTAATTCTTTCTTCTCAAACATTAAAATCTTAAAAAAACCCACATATTATATTGTAGTAAAAACTTACATTTGTGGGACTAGGAGATAAATGTTCCTCCTAAACAGATATAACATCAAATTCACACCCCCGTTTACAGAAGTTACCAAAAAAAAAAAAGATTTTTAAAGTGAATTGATCAATTAAAAAATGTATGTTTTTGATAAAGGATTAATTCTTATTTTAATAATTTTATACTCACTGATATTGTTAACTATTTATAATCTGTGAATTTTATATTTATATAACAAGGGATATTGCATCAATAAAAAGATAAAATATCTTTAGATTTATTTTACTCTACCTGTACGTGCAACGTAAGTGTATTGAGAAAATAACAAGAAAGAAAAATCATGCATCAAGCGTAGATTATGTAACACTTTCCAATGCTTCCAAAATAATTTTACAAATCATTACCGTTTAATAAGCTGAAAGATAACATCTACGTAAACAATTTGGAAAACGCATAACATATTTAAAAACGTAATTTCAGGAATTTCCAACATATATTTCCAACACATACAATAATCTGAAAAATATACGAATACTTTTATTCAGCCCTGTATATGATCTATAGATTCATACTACTATCTATTAGTATGATAGTAGTAGTAGTATGATAGTAGTAGTATGATGTAGTTACACTACATAGGATGATAAATTTTAGTTTAGTTAGGAAACGCGTAGCACAGTTTAAAATTCTCCTTCTGGAGTTTCTGTCCATAAATGGAAATGTGTTCGCGAACTTTTGTGCTGCCCTGTATATGAAATACAGAATTTATACACACCAAGTAATAGAAAAAAAGTGAATTAAATTTAAAATAGCGTTCAGCAACTTAAAACGCACTTCCAGGAATTATCGTTAACAGACAGTAGAGAATTCTTTTGTGTGTCCCTGTAAATGAACGATGACTGCAATACACAAAATACTATGTAGTAAGCCTCTTGTAATGCACCTTACTGATATATATAAATGTCAATGCGTTTAAAATAGTGAAACATTATTTAATTAAACCGCAAACGATTTTTCTCCATAGATGTAATGTAACGGAATTCTTTTGAATGTCCCTGTAAAGTAACTATAAGTGCTATGCGTACCCTATTCCATATTTAAGCTTCTTGAAATGCACCTTAGTGATATATATTAATAATGATGTGTTTGAAATTGTGTAACATCATTAAAATAAACCGCAAATGATTTTTCCCCATAGACCGTAATGTAACGGAATTATTTTGAGTGTCCCTGTAAAAAAATTATAAGTGCTACACACTTCAGTTGAAATAGGAAAAATGTTATAGATAACGACAACAACATATAAAAATTGCAAGGCAATCCGAGCTTATTTACGGGAGTTACAGCACGGACAGACGGCAGACGGCAGACAGTAGACGGCCATAACCCAGACAAACCGAAGTCATAAACAACAGGAACGAAAAATCATGCGTCAAGCATAGATTATGTAGCACTTTCCAACGCTTCCAAAATAATTTTACAAAACATACCGTTTAATAAGCTAAAAGATAACATCTAAGTAAACAATTTGGAAAATGCATAACATATTTAAAAACATAATTTCAGAAATTTCCAACAGATACAATATTCGGAAAAATATCCGAATACTTTTATTCAGCCCTGTATATGATCTATAGATTTGTATATGCTAGGATGCTAAATTTTAGTTTAGTTAGGAAACGCGTAGCACAGTTTAAAATAATCTTTCTGGAGTTTCTGTCAATAAACGGAAATGTGTTCGCGAACTTTTGTGCTGCCCTGTATAGGATCTACAGAATTTATACACACCACGTAATAGACAAAAATCGAGTTAAATTTAAAATCGCGTTTAGTAACTTAAACGCTCTTCCAGGAATTAGTGTTAACAGACAGTAGAGAATTCTTTTGTGTGTCCCTGTAAATGAACGATGACTGCTATACACACACTATTCTGTAGTAAGCCTCTTGTAATGCACCTTAGATATATACATATAAATTTCAATGCGTTTAAAATAGTGAAACATTATTTAAATAAACCGCAGACGATTTTTCTCCATAGACGTCATGTAACGGAATTCTTTTGACTGTCCCTGTAAAGTAAGTATAAGTGCTATGCACACCCTATTCCATATTAAGCTTCTTCTAATGCACCTTAGTAATATATGTAAATTTCAATGCGTTTAAAATAGTGAAACATTATTTAAATAAACCGCAAATGATTTTTCCCCATAGACCGCAATGTAACGGAATTCTTTTGAGTGTCCCTGTAATAAAACTATAAGTGCTACACACTTTCGTTGAAATAGGGAACATGCTATAGATAACGACAATAACATATAAAAATTGCAGGGCAATCCGAGCATATTTACGGGAGTTAGAGCACGGACAGACGGCAGACGGCCAGACGGCAGACGGCAGACGGCAGACGGCCATACGGCCAGACAAACCGAAGTCATAAGCACTTTTCAACTAGGTTGGAAAGTGCTAATAAACACTTTTCAACTTGGTTGGAAAGTGTTAAAAAACTAGTAAAAAATAAGACTGTAAAACATCTAGGTTGAATACGATAAAACCAGCTTGAAGGACCGAGCTACGCTCGTTTAAAATTAGCTTTGTGTTCAACTTGATATATCAATTGATTCTCGCTGAATTATTGCTATAAAGCATTTTATTTTATAGCAGTATTACTTAGAAGAAAACTATTAACATTATGTACATTTTTCTAAATGTTACATTACGTATATATTTACAACGAAAGGGAATCCTTCCAAATAAGATTTTTAGTTCATGACACACTTTCTTTTGGTAGCAGGACTTTTAGGCTTCAACGTATTTTCACTCATATGAAACAACGCTCAGCATTACGTGCATAAACGCCTCTGATTAGTTGAGTCATGCATCACGGCTCTTATTAAAACTTTCTTATAAAACTCCATCAGATTCTGAAAGTCATTTTTTTCAATAAATGTTGCTGGCGACATTTCTTCATTCTGCACCAAGCATGTATTTTTACATTGGTAATCTTGAAAATCGATATCCCGCCAAATATTGCCAATATGTCAAAAAATATCGCCAAATCTGGCGACATGTAGCCAACTTTTCGACTTTGTTTACTTCCAACTGTTCAAAAACTTAATAACTGTCACAACCTCCATTCCTATTGAAATACATTTAGCTATAGTGATCACAAATTTACCCACGAATCGTATTTCCCCAAACATGTGACCTAACTTAATGGTCTTCTCGTATCCCAAAACGGTAAAAAAAAAAAAAAAAAAAAAAAAAACAATTTTGTCAAAATCGTTAGAGCCGTTTTTTAGTTAAATTAGCTTGATCCCTAGTGACCCCTAAATGACTGGCTTATCAAATTTTCTCGAACATGTGACCTTCTCCAATGGTCTTCTCGTAATCCAAAATAGTAAAATACAAAATTTAGTCAAAATCGTTAGTGTCGTTCTATAGATAAAATTAGCTTGACCCTCATCTGTTAGGGACAAAAAATGACACATTAATTGAATTTTCTCGAGCATGTGACAAATGATAATCTAATTCCCCAAAATGGTGATACAAAATTTAGTCAAAATCGCTAGAGAAGTTTTTAGATAAAATTAGCTTGACCCGTATTAACCCCAAAATGATCCACTAGTAAAATTTTCTCTAACATGTGACTTAGCGCAATGCTCTTCTTCTAATCCAACACGGTAGGATACAAAATTAAGTCAAAATCATTAGAGCTGTTTTTTTTAGATAAAATTAGCTTGACCCGTAGCCATCCAAAAATGACCCACTAATCGAACTTTTTCGAACATCATACCTAGCCTAATATTCCTCTCGTAACCCAAAATGGTAGGATACTTAATTTAGTCCAAATCGTTTGAGCTGTTTTTTAGATAAAAGTAGCTTGAGCCTGACCCGTACTGACTCCAAATGACGTTGTAATAGAATTTTCCCGAAAATGTAATTAGCCCAATGCTCTTCTTCTAATCCAACACGGTAGGATACAAAATTTAGTCAAAATCGTTAGAGCTATTTTTTAGATAAAATTAGCTTGACCCATAGTATGACCAAAATGACCCACTAATCCAATTTTTTCAAACATGATACCTAGCTTAATAGTCTTCTCGTAACCCGAAATGGTAGGATAATTTAGTTCAAATCATTTGAGCTTTTTTTAGAAAAAAGTAGCTTGACCCTGACCAGTAGTGACTCAAAATGACCCACAATTTAATTTTCTCGGATATGGGACCCAATGGTCTTCTAGTACCCCAAAATTATTAAAAAAAATTAATAAAAGATGTCAGAGCCGTTTTTTAGATAAAATTTGTATAACCACACACACACACACACATACACACACAACATTTGCTCTTATTATAATACATGATACCTTAATTAATGTAACTGAGAAACTGCAAAATATATGACAAAAAAACTAAAAAATGAAAATAAAAATACGAATGTTTCAAAATCGAGGGAGCATTACTTTCAAGATTATTTGTTGTAGTGAATTTTTTTTTTTTTTTAAAGATAGATGTTTAATAATAGGATTAATGTCACCTGCATTATGTTTTCTTTATTATTGCCAATAACATATCTTCTTTAAAAAATACGTTTCAAGATTTAATTACAAAATCCTCATTATTCAAAAACATAAAAAAAGGTGTATTTCCTCTTTAAAACTGTTCATATTACATGACTGCTGGTAATAGAAAACTAAACGCAGACATCAAAGTTTCATAATTATAAAAAAGTGTGAAATACTTTAATTGCTATCAAATTGTATATTAAAGGAAATAATCTTAAAAATTGTGTACAGTTAACAGTTCATGATAAAAAGAAATAGAGATAAAAACATGGTTTTAATATGACTGACTTAAATGAGAAAAAAGTTGAAATAAATAAAAACAATTTCTCATTAGTTTAAAATATATTTTGCATTTTTATACAGCTGATATCATTTTCCAATGACTTTTTAAAAGAACAGTGATTTATTTGTAAAGAGATTATTTTTAAGTTTTATATAGAAAATCTTTTTTATATGAATATTTTTATAGACACTGATATAGTCGAGGATTTGCATTTTCCCCCAGACGATAAGCTATGACAATTTTTATTACATCAGAAGAAATATTCCTTTAATAAAAGGTGAGTTTTATTTTGGATAGCGATAAAAATATGGTTTTAATATGACTGATTAAAATGAGAAAAATTTGAAATAAATAAAAATATTTTCTCATTAGTTTAAAATTTATTTTGTAATTTTATATGTCTGATATCATTTTTCAATGACTTTAAAAAAAAAAATTAATTCATTTTTAAAGAGATTATCTTAAAGTTTTAAAAGAAAAACTTTTTTTATATGAAACTTTTTACAGACACTGATACAGTCGATGAATTTCAATTTACCCTAACGATAAGCTATGACATTTTTATTATATCACAAGAAATATTCCTTTAATAAAAGGCAAATGTTGTTTTGTTTGTTTTTTTCCCCCTCCAAATATCTGCACCGTAATCGTTATGAAGAAAATAAATAAAGTATAAAAAAAAGCAGACTGCGGAAGATCTAACTAAGACGATGTAAAGCAGCTCAATTAATGTAATGTAAAAAGCGAAAAATAAATGACAAAAAAGCAAAAAAATAAAAGGAATATCAGAAAGTGCCATTAAAGAGGAAGCATTAATTTTGAGATAGTGCGTTTCACGTAAAAAATAAAATAAATACAGGTTGTTAAGAATTAGATTAATGTCACCCGAATTATGTTTCTATAGTTCCATTGCAATAACATATTTGTTTTTAACAAATAACTTTTTATCTTTAATTACAAAATTATAATTATGAAAAAAAAAAGTCATGTCATTTCATTTTTAAAACCTATTATATATACTTCATGACACCTTATGATAAAAAATTAAAAGAAAATATCAAATATTAACTAGTAAACAAATTGGAGAAAACATCAGTTACTGTTAAGTTATATATTAAATGAAACAATAGCAAAACCTGTCTGCATTTGACAGTTCATCATAAAAAATTCGGGATAAAAACATAGTTTTAATATGACTGACTCAAATTAGGGAAAATCTTAAATTTAAAACAAAAAAGTATCTTCTCTTTAATTTAAAAAGTACTTTTTTACTTTTGTGCACTTCGTGTCAGTTTACTAATAGGCGTTTCATACTTTTAAAAAAAATGATTGATTTAAGAACAGATTATCTTTGTTTGAATTTTTATGATTTTATTTTGTGAACATTTTAGAAAGTTGTCATATGCAGTCTACTATAGCAATGTGCAGTTTGAAAGAAAAGAGAACGATATCTATATCACGGTGAGATTTTGTACTATTTATTGATCAGCAGTTAAGCTTTAATACAGCATATTGTAAAGCTTTAATACAGCATCTTGTAGTAAACGCCATTAAAATTAAAATTAATAAAATTTAAGTTAATAATGATGCAGTACAGCTTACTAATACTAAATCCCACTTTTTATAATAAATATTAATGCATTTTGTTTTTATAATATAAAGTTTTTTTTTTTTTTTTTTTTTTTTTTTTAAATAAAGTGTTAGTTTCAAAATTGGGATGGTGTCAGTTATTGGAGTTTTTGACCATATTTATGAATAAATTAATTTTTAATAATAAAATGTATAATTTTTCAAAGTTTTGCCAACAATAATTTTTTAATATATCTCTACTATCCTTTCAAATACAAAGGTAAGTATAAAATAGATTTAAATTTTTGTAATAGTGATTTGAACAAGAAAGAATCCTTAAGTGTCAGTTACTTGGGGGTTTCACCCTACAATTAAATTGAGCCAAATGTATCAGAACCTTAATAGTATTACATATTCAGTCTACTTACAAACGTGGAAATCCAAATTAGCATCACTTTTGAATGATTAATAAGATAAATGATAAAGGAGATATAAGAAATTGAAGAAAATGATGTAATTAATGATTTAAAAAAATGTCGGTTTTTCAGACATTATTCGTAACATAATTTATGTGATTCATAATATCCCATGAATTGGCTTACATGCAAAATTGAAATTTAACTTTTCATTAAATCATTTGTGTCATTAGCACATATATGCGTCCATTCATGAATTTATTTTTTGTTTAGAAAATCTAAATTCATACCAGACATTCTGAATAGTAATTTTTGCTTCAATTAAGGACAGATGTTTTCGTCATTACGTAAATAAAAAATACTTATTTCAGAGTTTCCGGTACGGATTCGGAATTTCTGAATAAAAAAAAAAATACCTGAAATGCACGATAATGATGCAAATAGTGTTGTCATTGGTCTACTTTTTTAAAAATTCATATTTCTTGATTGACACCACTTGTTTGATATGTTACAATTCATCTTATTTCATCTTATTTAATGACATACTTAATAAGGCAAATTTTGCTTTAAAAAAACTGGTGTTAATGAATAAAACTGAATTAAAACAAGTTGGTAAATGTGATAGAAGATCGCACAAAGTTTTGCGTGTAATATTCTTTTCAAAACACTTTATTTCATTTTTCTTTTTCACTTGGAAATCTTTCAAAAGAACATTAATTATTGTAGAAGGAATTTTATTGTGGATTTTTAATTGTTGGCAACTGCTATAACGAAAAATGTTTAAATTTAATATGAAAAGGCTATCAGATTTTTGGTTTTTTATCTCTCTATATTAAAATAATTCGATTTTTTAATTTTATGATTTTCGGCTTCATAGTTGGTATTCAGCTACAAGTACACAAAATTTCAAGTCTGTAAGTTATATAGCTTCTGAGAACCGGCTGTGTGACGGACATACAAAGTAGTGGGACGAGAAAGGTTTCGTGAGATGAACAAAACCCTAAAATTAGCCCACTGGTAACACTGGATGCAAATGGACAGACGTGTAGTAATTGTCTCAAATTCCATGTATGTCCGTCTTGTATGAAACTTGATAAAATATTATTTCTATTATTACTTATTCCAGCTTCAGTAAATGCGTATGAAATCAATAATTGCTTCAATAAATGCGTATTTTAAATTCAATTAATTATCAATATTTATTTAAAAAATTAGATATATGTCAATACCTTAATTCACACGCTATGATATTTCGATAAAAGTTTCATAATTATGGCATTAATTGCAACAAAATTTCACACATATCTGCTAACAAACTTTTCTTAAATTAATTCCTATTTAAACACTACAATGCGTAAATTCTTGAAGCATAATAACCCTGTAACGCTCGTCGACCTAACCGTTCGGAGTTTTCCGTGGTTTTCTTCGAACCTTGCCGTATATACGTGTTAGGATCCCTTAGAAAGACCTCCACGGAAGGCACCCCCTACGGCCTATATCCCTCGTGTAGATACTCGGCCGTCATAAAATCAACCAACCATCCAATTTGAAGCATAATTTTGATTGCTGTATTAATCTCATTTATTGTTAAGTTTTATTGAAAGTAATACGTCAATCTTTTACTTAAATTAGAGTAATTAAAACAGACGCTAATTTGTTTAGTATAAGGGCATGTATTGAATAATCTTAAACATCATCTATTTAAAATGAAAAAAAAAAATCTTGCAATTTTAACGTGAATACGGCATCAGTAAATATATAATAACACTCATTATTTTCTTTCTTTTATTTTATATCATTTCATAGTAATATTATTGTCCAATTACAAATTTCATAAAAATTTAAGGAAAAAGAAATTTTAGAAACATTGCTTGTAATTTACAAAATTCGATAGCTGCTATAACATAATTGGATCTTTTAGACAAATTGCGGTGTGTACCAGCACCCAATTCATTATAATATGTTCCATCGATGTAAGTATATGTGAAACGCATAAATACCATTAGATTTAAAGATACAATATAATTCTCTTCCAGTTACAATATAATAATATCATAACATTTAATAGAAGACATCTTAATACATATTATTGTTAAAAGTTTTGCGTAATATATAAAAAAAATGCGTATCTGTTTTGAAATAAAACAATTTAGATCACATCACAATGTACAAACAATACCAAAAATGCTGCTGGATTAAGAGGGGTCGCGGTGCCAGCCCGGCATCGTGGTTGGTAGCGAAGGCGACAGCCACGGTGAGGGCCCGTGGTTCGAATCCCGGTAAGGCATGGATGTCATTGTGTGTGTGTGTTCAATGCTGTCTACTTCCTTGTGTCTATCCCGTCCCCAAGAAGAAAATTTATGTAATTTGTCAAAGTCCTGTATGTATTTCTGTGAATAAAAAATATGGATCATTCGAGACAACAGCCTCGTAGCTTATAGGTCTCAAAGCAATCTCCGTCAAATGTCAAAAGAGGTGTCGCAGTTGTAAGCAACCTTACGTCCAGGTTATGACTGAGATTATTTCTGAGACTTGAGGTACATTGCATAGAAAATTGTAACTGTAGTTATTGAAACTACTTAAAAATTTCATTAACTAATGATTAATTATATAAAATGTTTAAATAAAAATAAATATTTTCAACTTCAGAAAAATTAGAGTTAAGCGATATCATTAAATATCCGTAGTAGTTCGAGTAATTGAGTAGCAGTTCGTAATACTAAATTCTCATTCACACACTAGATGGCACTAAGCTGACTGACACATTTGAAAATTGAATATTGCGCAGTCGCGATAGCTTGGAGTAAAGCGCTAGTGATTAATGAGATGAGGATCGGACGCCGTATCATTTGAGTATCGTAATTGTTACAATGTATCAACAGTAAAATCGCAATAGTTACAATGTTAAAATTGGTGTTTTCTGCGTTTGTAGTTATAAACGAAGTCAGTTATTTAGCTTGCAATACTCTACAAGTTTCGTTAATTTCGTCATAGAAGCCAATATGGTATATAGAGACAGTACGAGACCATGTTTGTTAAGAATAAAATAATGCACATTTATAATATTATTATAATGCAAGATTTATTTAAATTATTTCCATTATAAAGATGTACTTTTTATTTCATGTATAATTTTCCATATCATATATAATAATACGAACAACTTTGTGTCTGTGTATGTCTGTGTGTGTGTGTGCGGTTATGAAAATTTTATCTTAAAAACGGTTCTAACGATTTTGACAAAATTTTGAATTTTACAGTTTTCGGGCACGAGAAGACCATTGGGTTAGGTCAGATGTTAGAGAAAATTCGATTAGTGGGGCATTTTGGCACGGGTGAATGCATTTCAATGGCACTGGTGGTTGAAACAGTTATTAAGTTATTGAACAGTTGGGAGTAAACGAAGTCGCTAAGTTGGTAACTTTTTGCCAAATTTGTCAATATTTGAGGAATTGTTGGTGACATTGGCGACATTTGGTGGGAAAATCAACTTTTAAGATTACCAATGGCAAAACACATGCTTGGCGCCAAAAGAAACAAAAATTCCAAATTTGGCGACAGTTGGCAACATTTGGCGACTTTCTTTTATATTTGGCGAAAACATTGGTTTTAAAATATATAGGAATTTTCTAGAAATTTTGAATAGAAGCCGAGAATAGAAGCATGATTCAACCAATCAGAGTCCAAGGAACGTTCTCAAAAACAGAATTGAACCAATCAGGGTACATAGGACTTTCTGAACACATGCTTGGAGCTAAATGAAAGAATGTCGTCAAACTTGGCGATATTTGGTGACCTTTTAATGACATTTTGCGAAAAAAATTGGCTTACAGATTCTGAAGGAATTTTCTAGGAAATCCCAATAGCAGACGCAATTCATCATTCAACCAATCAGTGTCCATAGAACGTTCTCGAAAATAGAATTCAAATGTAGTTCGGAAGGGTGCCCTTTCGTTGGAAATATGTAATGTAAGTAATGTAAAATTTAGAAATATGTACATAGTTTTATTATTGATTGTTTCTAGAAATAATACTGTTAAAAATAATTTTTTCATAGCAACAATACAGCGATAATTTATTGTTATATCGAGTTGAACGCAAAGCTAATTTTAACCGAGCACATCTGGGTCATCCGTGCTGGTCTTTAGTTAAAGATTAAAGAATATCCTGTGAATATCCTAATGAGATAATGAATATCCTGAATGACTTTACTTGCTAGACTGTTGTATGAAATTTCATAACTGTCACGATTTCCTACAGAAAATGCAGATAGGTTGTGAGAAAATTTAATTATATCCTGACTTCTAAATACTGATTTTAACCTTTGTACCCTGTTGAAATTTTACTCAACGTTGATAAAAACTTTTTACACCAGAATTTGTTTTTGAAAAGGATTTAACATATTTATTTAAAGTAGTTCTCTGTAGCATTTATTTAATTTACTTTATGAAACAAAATCTGGTTCCAATCAAATTAAATAAATTATAGAAGTGGGTCGATTCGACCCATTCATGGTAGGAAGGTTAATGATTGAAAACTTGTTAAACATATTTTACTTTCAACGTATTACAAATCCAAATCTTTAATATTTAATGCTCACCACTTAAGAAAGCGTGAAATACATAGGTATTGGGACCGCAATTTTTTACAGGTACTTACTAAGATATAATTGCTATTGTTTGAGATTAGAAGACCTCGATATTATATAACGCGTATAAAAGGACAATTTTCGTAGAATACATATACATACACGTATATACATACATATGTATACGTGTGTGTGTGTGTGTTTGCAGGTATTTAAGGGTAGGGATAGTTAAAAAAATCAAATGTCAACTTAGAAAAAATTATTTTTTTAACAAGAAAATTAAACTGAAAAAATATTTCATTTTAATGTTGCAATTGTTTTTGCATTATTTAATATTAAGTTATTAAAATTTACAATTTCATTACTTAAACCTGCATGAAGATTGCATTAGTAAAATACTTTTTTTTTATAACCAATCATTTGCATCGTTTTAAAACTTTTAAAACTGTAAATTAATGCCAAATTCTTTTAAATGTTTCTGAAACATTAAAGAAGAACAATGTAAGAATTAATACCTCTACGTGTTTTCTTTTTATGCAGCATTATATTCCTTAGGATATGTTTTTTTTTAAGTGTAACAGTTCGTCTGCGTGCAAAGAAGCAATTTAACATTTGAAAATAATAAAGAAAAATATAACTGGTGGCATTGTATTTCTACTTTGATAAAGTTCAGTCACGTACATAACAGAATAGCAACAGAATTAAATAGTAACAAAATTCATCATGTAGTGTTTGATGAAAGAAAGTTTAATATTCTAAGGAAAAATATTTTTTTCGAAATTTTAAGAACGGGGTATTTCCATTTTAATATGTATTACAATTAGTGTTTCTTTAAAATACGTTTCATAAGATTTGCTTAATAATATACGCAATAGTATTTTGAAATTAAAGAAGGAAATTTTGCACCAAAAAATGCAACAGATGGTCTTTATGCATGCTAAAATTTTACATGAGATCAATAATTGTCGAATGTGAGTGTAATATGGATAAAAATACTTTACATAATCGAAGATTTTAAGCAAATGCAAAAACAAAAGTTCGAAAAATGTCCCATGTATTGCTCTGCACCTTAAAACTTCAGATAGCATAAAATACCCACGATAAACAGTTAATAACTATTTATCTTGAACAAGCTAGTACCATCTTTCACTGTATGAAGTTTATGTCGCTGAAAAAACACCAAAGTGGTACTCAATCGCGTTAATCGTGTTTGCTAGAATTTATTGCGGTGCAGGCAAGATTCGCATTTAAAGTACTTCAATATCAGTAACAGAAATGAAGTTACGTTTTTCATTAACCAGCTCCTTATTCGAAAAAAAAAACAAGATAGATTAAATCGATGGAACCAGGTGGTCATTACAATGGCCGCAACTATCAGAAATCTCGAAACTGAAATTCATCATCAAAGTAGTACAGTTTTACTCGAGTGTGGAGGTATTCCGCCCTACTGCCAAAGAATGTTCGGATGCAAATCGTAACTTGGTGAGACAGTGAAAATTTGCATCATATTCAAGTAAATTTCTTTTGTGCAGAACCATCGTTAGGAGTGAGGCATCGCACCAAAGATATTCTTACGCCTGGAAGAAAATCAATTTTTGTTATTCAACCCCTTAATCGTCGCACCCGATACATTCACGGGCAGTGTAGGCTACTTTTTAAAAATTCAGATTGTTTGATTCCCACCAGTTTTTTTTTAAAAAGTGTAATTGCCTTTATGCTCGCATTATTTTACCTGCCATTAAGTAATCCGAATATTTTCTATTTAAAAAAATCGGTGGCAATCAAGCAAGCTAAATTTTTAAAAAGTAGCCTATGCTTATCGTCCGCGACGATTAAGAGGTTAATAATAATAAAACAATACTGTAAAACTAAAACAAATTAAAACGAAATCAAAAGTTAATTCCTTTTTAATTTGGGTTGTTTGTTTCGTTAAATTTTATATCTTTAAACAGGTTTATTTATGCAATGCAAAATGTGCAAAGCCTAATTGAAAATGAAAGTTCAAGAATTAAATATTAGAGAACGATTTTAGAGTCAATGTGTCAAATTTATCTGGAAGAATCTATTTTTCATTTACCTATAGTTTTTTTCTGCTAATTAGCTAAATTGCTACTGTTTGTCAAAAATAAGAGAGAACTATGCGTTTAACCATTGAATATTTTTAAGGATTTGAGCTGAACTATAATTAAATATATTTCCATGGTCTAAAAGTAAGCAGTTTTATTCCTAACAAAAGTTTAAAGCTTGAAAGTTTTATAATGAAGATTTAGAACTTTGTCGAAAATTTTGCGTATGCACATTTGTGCCTTTGAATGAATGCTAATTATAAAGATTCTCCGAAGTAGCTATTAAGGACTCAATAACGTAAGTCAATGGTCCTTTTTAAAATTTTCTGATAAATTTTCTATCAGTGAATTCGAGAATAAAATAGAGTACTCAGCATCTCGCTCTATTGAATTTGGACACATTTAATTTATATAATTATTTAGTTATAGAGTTTTGTAGAAATGCTTTTCAGGAATATATAACAAAACATATTCAAAACCATATTTTTAATTAAAAATTATTGTATTTCATGGATATAAATAACATTTACAACATAAATTCTTGTGGATACACTGAGCCTAACATTTAAAATAAAATAAAAATCTATTTAGATTAAGAATGTTTTACTTTCACAAACACGTACGCTATTGAGAATCGGTATTGCCAGTTAAATGAAATTTGTTTTTCAAAATATTTATCATAATTGTGAAATAATAATTTCTGCTGTACCTTTACATTGGATTTCGCCTAGCTGTCTGATTGTAAGATGTCTGATACTTCCAATAGCAAAAAACCTCGATACAATTTTTAAATTTTAGATATTTTTAAACACTTTCCAACCTAGTTGAAAAGTGTTTATGACTTCGGTTTGTCTGGCCGTCTGGCCGTGCTCTAACTCCCGTAAATATGCTCGGATTGATCTGCAATTTTTATATGTTATTGTCGTTATTTATAGCATGTTCCCTATTTAAACTGAAGCGTGTAGCACATATAGTTTTTTTACAGAGACATTCAAAAGAGTTCCGTTACATTACGGTCTATGGGGGAAAATCATTTGCGGTTCATTTTAAAGATGTTACACAATTTCAAACCCATCGTAATTGATATATATCACTAAGGTGCATTACAAGAAGCTTAATATGTAATAGGGTGTGCATAGCACTTATAGTTACTTTACAGGGACAGTCAAAAGAATCCCGTTACATTACGTCTACGGAGAAAAATCGTCTGCGGTTTATTTAAATAATGTTTCACTATTTTAAACGCATTGAAATTTATATATATCACTAAGATGAATTACAAGAGGCTTACTACAGAATAGTGTGTGTATAGCAGTCATCGTTCATATACAGGGACACACAAAAGAATTCTCTACTGTCTGTTAACAATGATTCCTGGAAGTGCGTTTTAAGTTACTGAACGCGATTTTAAATTTAACTCACTTTTTGTTTATTACGTGGTGTGTATACATTCTGTAGATCATATACAAGGCAGCACAAAAGTTCGCGAACACATTTCCGTTTATTGACAGAAACTCCAGAAAGAGAATTTTAAACTGTGCTAAGCGTTTCTTAACTGAACTAAAATTTAGCATCCTATGTAGTATATATACAAATCTATAGATCCTATACAGGGCTGAATAAAAGTATTCAGATATTTTTCAGAATATTGTATATGTTGGAAATTTCTGAAATTACGCTTTTAAATATGTTATGCGTTTTCCAAATTGTTTATTTCGATGTTATATTTCAGCTTATTAAACGGTAATGATTTGTACAATTATTTTGGAAGCGTTGGAAAGTGTTACATAATCTATGCTTGATGCATGATTTTTCGTACTTGTTTTAGATCTTTAGAAGACGAAATCCTGAGTTTAGTCTCGGTTTTCTTTGTGGCTCATTATTTATATATTTCTTTTTTATGTATCCTATCTCACGACTATTTATAAAATATAATACAATAAATATAAATATTATTCCATTTTTTTAATTAATAACTCCTAAACCGTAGTATAATATTACAATTGTTTCATCTCACCTTCAGGAACTTGCTCTAAAAGCCAATGGGCATGAGATACTATGGAGTGTATAATAAAATGTTAGCATCGGTAAAATATATTTAATTCTCCTACTTCCAATGGGGTCTGTATGACTCTATTATGTTTCCTATTCATGTTTATTTATATTTCAAACCAGAATGATTAATAAACTTAATTAAATAAATAAATATATGTTGTGATATTTATGGCCGAGCTGATTCAGCAGTACCATTTTTTAATAAATGTTTTTTTTTTTTAAATAAGATGTGTTCTTTTCACATAATCACCCGAAGAGGAAGTTTCAGCACTCGGATTAATGACAGTCATGTTATTCACAGTAGATCGCGTGTGTACGTCTGCATAAGAACAAAACTTCATCGTACAACACAATCAAACTTTTATTTAGAAACGTAAACGACATCATTTGTAGATCTGGTTTCACCCGAGCCATCTTTTTAGTTTTGATGACTAAATTTTTATTACAGTAGAAGCCGGATGGTTAACTTTTATAAATATTCATTTCGAATAGCATCAGAAAAACTACAGGTCACTTCGCTAATACCAGGCAGAGGTTCGATTTAACCAAACAAACACCGTTCCAGCGCCCATCTCTTCGAATGCTATTACACGAATACGTCTAGCTTGCATCAGTCCATCAAATCTTCGAATGTTCTCCGAAGCGGAAAAAGCGACGATATATCCTTTCAGTAAGAGTAGGGATACAGAGATCACGTGAGGGCCTGTGCGCCAATCGTGAGCCGGGATCTAACCGGGATTCTATGCGACGGCTCCAGAATATTGGAATAAAATGCAAAAATTCCATGATGTTCCATGATTTGGCTATGACCCAGAGTGTTTTAGTTTAATTTGATTACCGTTAGTTAATTGGTTCGAGAATATGGAATGATTTTGAGTTTTAGGGAAAGAAAAAAAAAAGAAAATAAGAGAAATGGTTTATCGAATTTGGAACATAGCCAGAATGGAATTAGAATAAATATTTTTACATTTTAATACAAGAAAAAGATTTTATGATCTGGCGAATTATTTTTAATATCGGAACTTATTAAAATAAAGACAGTCTTTTTAGGAATTTAGAAAATTAAAAGGGAATTATGCGGGTTTTTTTAAAATATGAATATTAGGGAGTTTTATAATTTAAAGATAAAGACGCGATTTATTGAACTAAATAGCAGCCATTAAAATATTGAATTTAGATATGAGGTTTTTTCGGAATAAATAGAGTTAAAATAATTTAATAAACGGAGGAAATAAATATTATAGAGTAAGTTAGACTAGGATGTAATAAAAATACTTTGGCTTATCGCGATAAATTTTAAATTTTGTTATATATATGTCTGGTCAAGATTGCATTATGGCTTCTTTAAGATGTGATACACAACTACTCATATACAGGGAGTGAAGTTGCTAGCAACTGGGAATCCCCTCGAAGCAATCATCGCTCGCTCGTTCTTTTATCTTGCAATAAGATTTACCGACTGATCAAATTCGAATGAAGGTTGACAAAGTCATTACGAACTTTGTAGGTACTTCTTCAATTCTTCAATAATACATTGGTACAAAAAATCATATTTCCGTTTTTGGAATAACACATTAATAAAAAGCTTGCATTCTGTCTAATATGACGTAGGCCTCTCCGATCTGGGGTTTCATATGCAAATCTAGTATAGAAAATCTGTCTAAAATGTATAATATAAATTTATGAACCATCATAAATTAGGGCAGATACCTCCGTATTACCACCATTAAACGTGATTTAACTGATTGCCCCCTTATTCAACAGGTCAAAAAACTTTCTATTATTTTTTCTTTACAAAAATACCTATCATATTCGCAATGACATCTCTAAACTGACGGAGTATATGATGTCTCTGACCCCAGTAATAGAAAAAGACCGCGTTATTGAACATTGATTGAAGATAAAACCTGATTTTTTTGAAATATTTAAATTACATTTTGTTCCAATTTCTTAGTAATTTGTACTTAAAAAAAATAAAAAAATAATTTTATTATTATTTATTATTTTTTTTGTCTATCCATAATGTCACTTGTAACAAAATAAATATGTATGGCTGTCACAAAAAGTGCCTTGTATTATTCTTAGTCTTTTACTTCTTCATCTCGACTTCTATCCTATTCTCAATGACATCTCTAAAGTGATGTAGTATATGATGTGTCGGACCCCAACAATAGAAAAAGACAGTGTTATTGAACATTTATGGGAGATAAAACATGATTTTCTTTAATGTTTAACTTACATTTTGTACAAATTCCCTATTAATTTGTACTAAAAAATAAAAATAAAAATTTATTATGTTTATTATGTTTTATTATTTTCTTGTATATCCATAATGTCACTTCTAACAAACTAAATATGTATTGCTGTCACAAAAAGTGCCTTGTGTTCTCGGTCTTTTGCTTCATCTTGACTTCTATCAAATTCTCAATGATATCTGTAAACTGACGTAGTATATGATGTCTCGGACCCCAGCAATAGAAACAGACAGAATTATTGAACATTGATGGAAGATAAAACCTGATTTTCTTTAACGTATAGCTTACATTTTGTTCAATTTTTTTATTAATTAAAAAATAATAATATATTTTATTATTTTCTTGCATATCCATAATGTCACATCTAAGAAAATAAATATGTATTACTGTCACAAAAAGTGCATTGTATTCTAGGTATTTTACTTCTTCATCTCGACATTTTTTAACAATTGAACTTTTTAACATTTTACGTTATTCACCTTTTCATGTAATAACTATATATATATATTTATATATATTAATTATATATTTCCTTTTTAATTATATTCTAAAAGCTTTTCTAACTTTATTTATATTTATAATTATACACGTTCTTAAGTGGTTTAGACTATAGTTAGACTTCTTCACACTGAGGCCTTCTGAAATGAAAAGTATAATAAGCATTTTAAACAAATTCAAGCTATACCATACGGTTCTCTAGACAAATATATTCAAATTTTCATTTCATTTACATATTTCAATCAACAAAGGATTTACGGTTTTCAGAAAGGTAGTTTCACTGTAATGAAAATTTTATCCTGTATTCATGCGTTGAAATTAAATGTTTGATAAGTGAAACGAACACGAAATACGTTTTATTTATCTGTCGTTTATAAGTGGGAAAATATTTATAATTTTTTAAACAAATTTCTTTTTAAAAAATTCGATTTATTTTGATTCATGATTTAATATCATTTATAATATTATTGATAAATAATATAAATGTACCGTGATCACCGGAATGATAAATTTTACATTAAATGTTAATTACAATCCTTTGATTTTGTTTTCCTGTGGTGTATTTTGAAAATATCAAGTAAAATTTTACGTATGATACAGATTTTTTTTACTGGATTTCTTTTGAGAAATAATGTGTTTTTGAAAATTAATTATTTAGTGAGGAGGGTACGAAATGAGCTCAAAATAGAAAATGATTCGCAAGTCGAATTCCGTAGTGGAGGACTGTCCATCGTATTCGCCATCCACCTCAACTCCCGGTTAAGTACATTAGACTCTGTCGACCGCTCGCATTGTATTCAAAATTAACATGATTGTACCTGATTGTAGCCGAAGTCCAGACAGGTTAATAGTGAATGCCATTTGCGCGTTTGGACAAGTTATTTGAGCTTAAGTGCATACATCAGTCACGCGAAAAAACTATCAAACTATTGTTAAGTATATGGGAAAGTTCTTGCGGATTTCTCGCTCGCATTTTAATATTTTTAAATGATTTTTTTGTATATAATAGCTGAAGTCGATCTCCAACGTTGTTAGTTTTTACTTTTTTGATTTTCGTTCCAGTTATTTTATATATGGGTACTTTCACTTTCACAACCGGTTCCAAAATTGAAAATGCCCGCTTATAAAAAAACTGCAATGAAAATCGAAAAAGTAAAAACTAACAACATTGGAGATCGACTTCAGCTATCCTATACGAAAAAAATCATTTAAAAATATTAAAATGCGAGCGAGAAATCGCGCAAGAACCTTCCCATATACTTAACGATAGTTTGAGAGTTTCTTCCCGTGACTAGTGTAGGCTCTAAAACAGGAATTTAGGTAGATGGTGAATACGAGCGTTAATTATTCCGTGACTAATAGAATTATTTCTTTTTCCTGATTCGATCCTTATACAACTTTCACGTTCCAACTTTTTTATATAACACTAGCTGTTACACGTGACTTCGTTCACGTAATATTAAACGAAAAATAAATGTACTTACTAATCAAGCAAAATATTTCACTCCCGATAATTAAAAACGTAAATAATTAACTAACTCTTTATCACATTTTATCGAAGAAAATACGATATTTCTTTGTTATAGGGGCCTTGACATAAATCAGTTTAAAAAAGGTAACATTTTGTGCCAAATAACCGCGAAAAGGGAACCGCAACCAATAGAAAAAGGACGGGCAAATAAAATCGTGTAAATCGACGAATTGGGTAAAAAGAAATGTCAATTTTACCTGATAAACCATTTTACTTTTAACGACTTTGAGAAACGTTTTAACAGCCATCATTTAAAAATAATTAATTGAAAATAGTATATGCTTTTTCTTTAAATTCAATTCTTGTGAAAGGGAGGAATAATTCTACACCTAAATGAAAAGAGCTTCAATTGCAAAGCTTTTTGCAATCCAAAATTATATTTAAACATTACTTTTGCATGTAATTTTCATTGCAAATTAATATTTATTACGGTTCAAATTAAAATTAATTTGGGTGCAAATTACATGTAAATGTTACGTTTGCATGTAATTTGGGGTTGTAAAAATCTTTCAAATTGTAAGTGTTACGTTTGCATGTAACAGCTAATTTGTGTCCTTGGTTTAATCTATAGCTGCACCAAATCTTGATTTCTTGACAATATGCTGACAGGCGATTTTTGCTCTGCACAATAAATTGATTCATAAAGTTTAAATATGTGGAAATATGTTTTTATTTTTCGGAAATTTTACTGTAATCAAAAATTTTTTTTTTTACCAACTATTCAAATTGAAAATAAAATAATTTTTTTTTCAGTTTTAATGAGAAAATGGCATAAAAATATATTAATCCGTTTTATTTCTCCTTTTTTATCCACAAAAATGGAGTAATTTAAGTACCATTTTTAGAGAAATTTCGTTAAAATTTACAAAAAAAATATTAATATCTCGGAATCTAATTCAAAATTTTAAATTCTCAGAGTTTATATGACATCCTCGAATCAATGATAACCGGTGTTAAGTAAAGACGCGTTGCATTAAGAGGAGTAGTTGCGAAATACACACAGTCAGATTTTAACTAAATAGACTTGTGTTCAATTTTCTTTTCCTAATAATCTTACTGATGCTTGTATTATTAATCACAGACTTCAGAGAATAAATAGAGATGAAATGTTCATGTTTGGCGTGATGCTGAAAATGCAACCCTATAGTCGGCCCAAACAACTGGCGGCTTGCTTTGAAAACCTCTCCCCGTCCAATGAATCCAGTCATTATTCCACTTGCAGCCTCTCTCCATCCAATGAAGTCAGCCCTTGGGCCTAATGATTTGAGAGATAACCGGCTTCATTTTTGCAAGCCGATTTTACGGTTCAATACCTCTCTATTCTTTCACTGTACTCAGTGATTATTAATGTACGAAATTGATACACGCTCCATTTGAAACATGTTAAAAAAAATCCCTTTTTATTATGACGTCACTTTGATCCTAGAGAAATCTCTTTTCAATGATATAATTATTGTTAATTTTCTTTTCCTGGCAATAATGACGTGAATTTTAGCAGAAAACTCACATCTGTTTGTAACTGATATTCAAGCTTATTATTAATCAGTATCAAAAAAATATTTCATTTATTCATCTTAAATATGACGTCCATTATGTATATACTTTTATTATACACTGATAGTCATGCTCTTTGTAATATTACGAATATTTGTAAATACATGTTTTATTTATGACGTCATATTTGTTCAAGCCAATAAGGATCCTTTTCATAGTTCCATGGTTCAAGCGAAATCTTTTTCTTAATAATATAATTATTGTTAATTCTTCTTTCTAATTATAACATAATTTTTGACAGAAAAAGATCTTTTTAATGTAACCAATATTCATACTTCATGTATAATAACAAATACTCCATATTGTTGTTTCAGATATCACAGAAGTTCATCTTCTTTTGAATTTTTTTTTCATTTTTCACGTGAAAATTGCTCAATTGAAACTTAATTGTTGAGGAAAATTTATTGTTTCGCATTTTTATTTATGGGCAACGATCAAAGCCCTAGCAACGATCAAGTAAAATGGTTAAATTTTATCTAAAAATGTCCATAGATTCTCTATGAAAATAATCAAATTTTGAATTATTAAGAAAAGTATTTGAATAAAATAAACAAAAACCAGTCTATCTTTATTTCCGGGTTATAATCCACCTATATGCAAAGATACAGGGCCATTAATTTCTCCATTTTGACACTGGTTTCAGCCTAACAATTGCACACAATTGGATTTATAATATTACTAGCTGTTACCCGTGACTTCGTTCACGCAACATTAAAAGAAGAATAAATACATTCATTAAGCAAAATATTTCACTCCCGATAATTAAAAACGTTACTAATTAACTATTTAATACATTTCATAGGAGACAGTACGGTATTTTTTGTTATAGGGACCTTGACATAACTCAGTCTTAAAAAAGTGAAATTTTGTGCCAAATAATCGCGAAAATAAACTTGCAACCAATGCAAAAAAAGGGCCAAATAAAATCGTGGAAATAGACGAATTGGATAAAAACAAATTTCAATTTTACCTGATAAACAATTTTACATTTAACGCCTTTGTGAAACGTTTTAACAATGATCCTTCAAAAAAACATTAATTGGAAATAGTATATGCTTTTTCTTTAAATTCAATTCTGCCTCCTTGGTATAATGTATAGCTGAAACAAATCTTGTTTTCTAAATGACAGTATGTTGACATGTATGCATTTTTTGTTCTCCAGAATAAATTAATTCATGAAGTTTGAATATGTGAAAATATGTTTTTATTAAATCAAGATTTTGTTTTCACCATCTATTCAAAGTTAAAATAAATTCTGTTTTCAGTTTTAATGAGAAAATGGTGTAAAAAATATACTGATCTGTTTTATTTCTCCTTTTTTATACACAAATATGGAGTAATTTACTTTCCGTTTTTAGATAAACTTCGTTAAAATTTACAAAAAAATAAAAATAAAAATAAATAAATAAATAAATAAATTCTTTGCATCTAATTTAATTTTTTATTCAAGAGTTTGTGTGACATCCTCGGATCAATGATAACCGGTATTAAGTAAATAGCGTTTCGTTCGATAGGAGTAGTTGCAAAATACAAACACACGGTCAGATTTTAATATAATAGATTCGTGTTCATTTTCCTTTTCTTAAAATTATGATGTGATTTTTAGCAGAAACTCTCATCTGTATATAACGGATACTTATGCTTAATAATTAGTATAGATAACAAAACATTTAAATTTTTCGTTATAAATATGACGTGAAACTCATCTACTTTCTAGACTTACTGATCTTTGTATTATTAATGTAAGGAATTTATTCACACTCATTTTAAAACGTATTGGAAAATTCCCGTTTTATTTCAAATATGACGTCTCTTTTTCCCCAGAGAAATACCTTTTTAATGACATAATTCTTGTTAAATTTCTTTTCCAGGCAATTAATTTCAATACTGGCATAGGAGAAATTATGTTAGTTTAACGAAATAATATTAAATCTTTAGGTTTTATCAATAGAAATTGAACTATTAACATTCGTCATTTTTTTAGATAATCGAGTTATTTCTTTTAGTTTTAAGAATGAAAAATAACTATTTCTCGCTATCTATGACATCATTTTCGACGTGGATAATTTTGCGGAGCATATTATTGACATTTGCTAACCATTTACTTTTGAAACTTCTTTTTACTTTTCAAAAATTTAAATAAAAATACGGTATAGTTATATTAGACGTAAGCAGACGGTAAAACGCCAAGTATTGTTACCATACAAATGAAAAAAAAAAAGAAAAACCCAAGATCATTTCATTTCACCTATCAAAGCATATCCGCTTTATTTTGATGATTGACGTCATATTCGCCTGTTTCCTATGGTTACGCATATTGAAACCTTGTATTATTATCAAAAACTAAAAAAAGTACGTTTTATTTCTAATAATATTATTTAATCTTCTTTTTAATTCTTTAATTTTTTTTATTTCATTTTCATTTTTCACGTGAAAATTTTTCAATTGAAACTAAATTGTTGAGTAAAAATTTTTATTCCGGGTTTTTAATTAGTTTAGGCAACGATAAAGTATTAGCAACGGTAAAGTAAATATAACCATTTTAAAATGTTATACGAAAAAAATGTCCATTTATTCTCTATGAAAATAACGTAATTTTGGATTATTAAGAAAAATATTTGAATAACATAAACAAAAAACAGCCTATGTTCATTTGAGGGTTATAATCAACTGATATGCGAAGATACAGGATCATTAAATGCTCCATTTAGACGCTGGCTTCAGCCTAACATTTTCACACAATCAGATTTATAAAATTATTATGATTATGATTAGGATATCAAAAGTAAATGTATTGTATTCCAATACTTTATGCTTTTCATTATTTAAAATTCAAACAATTGTTTGAATCATTGCGTGTACGTGAATATTAAAATTTATGTATGCACATATACGTTTCTAACAACATTGAAAATTAGATTAATTTTAAACATTTGAAATAAATTTACATAAATTTTCAAGAACACAAATGAGTGTTTAAAATCTGAAATTTGAAATTGTTGTCACGGAAACTAATAATTTGCAGTTTATACATATTTATATTTATTTTAACATGAAGAATTATTATTATTTTTTTAATTTTTAGAAACATTTGTTTGTTGTTTGTAAAGCGTATAATTTACTAGATGCAATAAAATTATTTTATTTAGTAATTAAGTAAAACTATTTCTATTTTCCAATTTATTTTAACTGAAAAAATATACAGTTTAATTTGTTTTTGTTCCATGCTATGATAATAATTTTGAGATTTCTTGAAATATCATTCCCAGTGCAAAAAGTTATTTTTTTCTTATACCTCGAAATAAAACACATTTAAAGGGGATATTTTTCTGGCAGCCGTCCATATCCTCTCTTTAATAGTGTTAAATGACATAGATCAATGAACTTTTGCTTCTAGGTTATTTATTACATATTTTAAAAAATGCATTCAATTAATAGTATAACTGGAAAGAGATAAAAAACGAGAGAAATGGATAACTAATGTTCTTTTTTAAAAGAGAGTTTAAAGATGTAAAAAGATCTAATTCTTCACAAAATGTTTAAATTACAATTGAAAAAAATACCAAAAAAAAGATTAATTTACTTTATCCTATGTTTGCTTAAATGAGAACGCTATTTTCCAGATTAGTTCAGTTGGAATTAATTATTTTCAAATGGTCTAAGTCACAAAAAATTGTTGGAAAATCTAACCTTTTTTTATAATTGAATTTTAAAAAATGTACCGTTTTAAACGAAGACATTTTTTATGTTTTTTTTTGTTCCCCAATTTGTTCCAACTTTTTCGACAAAAAGTGAAATTTAATTACTTGTGTTTTCTCACATCTTATTTATGATAAACATTTTTGAGTTTTGGGTTCATATTAATATTTAAAATATGGAAATATTTCTTTTTCAGAGTAAATAAATTTATGGATCTGTAACTGTTGCCCCTGACATATGTAGAAGGAATAGGAGTTTATGCACTTTTTGTTACTTTAAGCAAAAAAAAATAAAATAAAATAAAAAATAAAAAATAACCACAGACTGCCATTAAAGTTTGTGATAATATTTTATGATAGCACATGTAACATCATTGTTAAAATGTGCTTTTCAAGGACTTGTAAACGATTCATTAATATATATTTATTTTCTATACATACTTTTAAAATACAACTTCGTATGTCTTTAATATGAACCCAGACAAAAACAAAATCCTGAAAACAAAAATCTCATTTTTACATATTTTTTACATGAGCGTTTTCAAGCTTTGGGTTCATAATAATATTTAAAATATCCAAATATTTTCTTTTCAAAGCAAATTAAACACGTTAATCCTTAGCTGACAAATTTATGTGAAATAAATAGCTTTTTTTCTGTTTTTTCCTACTTTAAGTAAAAAGTAATTAGTACATGTAATATCATTATTATAATATGTTTTTTGAAGATTGGATGATGAATTTTCAAATACTTTTTATATGCATACTGTTAAAATGCATCTACTAGTGTCTTTAATACAATCCGTGACAAAACATCATGAAACTATCGCACTGTTACATAGCTTTACAGCATACTCTAGAAGGTTTAGAGTGAAATAATGCTAACCATATGTAAACAGGTAGGATAGATCAACATAAGGTGGGTGAGCCAAAGGAGACCAGTTTCCTTAAGGTAGTCCACACCTCAAAAGTAAAATTAAATTAAATTTTAATCACGAAATGATTCTACTGCATTGTCCATTATGTACCTGCAGTGCATGTGGCTTAATTTAAAGAGATGACTATGAACTTGCGACATTTTATGCAGTGATCTCACTTTTGAGGAGTAGTCGTTCTAATTTCCAGGTAAGAAGATATTTTAATTTACACGTGTAAATTCATAGACCTTTGAGTTATGATACGTTTTCTGAAAGCTTGTTTCTTTCTCTTTAACCAGATTTACTCCAATTCTAAGAAATTTATCAAATTAATATTTTTACGCCTTGAAAATGGCGACTATGCTCATGTTCCTAAGGTGGACATTAGAAAACAAATGTGGGAATCAGTATAGTCAGTGTGATTGTCAAAATTTCTACATAAATATCTCAAAAAACTTTTTATGATTTATTGTTAACACCAGGGATCACTAAAAGCAGTCAGTAATCGCAGTAGAAAATCCCTGACGAATACCACAAAAAGTGCTTCCAGGTCTTTTCGTGTCATAAGATAAGAGGATTACAAAGAAAAACTCGAAAGGTATCAAAAGAACGGATCATCAGAGAATAATATTAAGCAAATAGTTTGTCAAGTATTTTTTTACATTTTAAAAGTGATTTCAATACTTAGGACACCTTTGGAACACTATGTGCCAAAGTCGGCCCATAAGCTACAATTTTGAAAGTGTATTATAAAAGTAATTACATTTTGTTTTACAAAGAAAAGTTTACTTGATATGTGGTATAGATACGTGTAAAATTTTACAAACAAAAATTTAGCCACACACACCCAACCAGAAAATTAAAAAAGATTCTCAAAGCTTAACTATGGCCACCTTTTTCTCACCTACCTTATATAGTGTTTTATTTCATACTAGTAGCCTACTCCCCCCTGCGGTTGTCGGTTTCTTCGAAAGAGTCTTGAATTAAACGAAATATATCGGTGAATTTCACCTTGTATTTTAAAGCAATAAGTACCTTCACATGGAATATTTTTCCGCTTTACTGAAAACAATACAAACGTAATTGCGTAATTGTACATTCTAATGCGAAAACAAAACTTTAGCTATTAAGAACCAACTCTTTTATTTGATCATTTACAAAAGGATTTGGAAAAGAACGTCAGAACTATATGCAATATACTAAAACCGTCTCTAAAAATTATCTAAGAATACAAACAAATCCTCAAACAAAATCTATCCATTAGAACTTTTTATAAAGGCTAATATTTCGTAATCGGGTTCACCTGACTAATAACATTCGCACATAACTCATTGACTAAGCAACGTAGAACAATATGTAATATACTAAAACCATCCCTGAAATACCATCTACCAATGATATTCTCATCAAAATCTGTTCAGTAGAATTTTCTAAAAAGGGTAATCTGGTATAATTGGGTTTACCATATTATAGAACTTTTCCGAATAGTTATATAACTAAAAAATGTAGAACGGCATTCAATATATTAAAACCATCCTTGAAAAAGTATCTACCTAGCAATGTAAATATCATTAAAATCCGCCCAGTAGAAATTTTTGAAAGGGAAAATCTTTCATATTCGGACTCATATGATTGTAGAACTCTCTTACATAAATCTATAAGTAAGAAACACAGAACGATAAGTTATACACCATAACCTTATCTGAAAAATTATCTTACTAATAGTACAAGTCACATCAAAATATATCCAGCAAAACTCACTTTATAAGCAGCCAGACCGAAATTTCCATTTGCAATTTATTTATACAGAGTGTCTCATTTATTTTGCAACCCTAAAAAAGGAACATTGTACAAACATTAATTTTTATTTTACATAAGTGCTTAAACGACTGCAAAAGGTGTTAGAAGTGACTGCAGTCTTCCCCTTTACATATCTGTGCCCGTTTGAGGAGGATTCGAGACACATTATGTAATGTGTTTGGTGGGTGTAATAGCGTTTATCTCTTCCATGCGAGTTTTTAGTTCAGCAATCGAGGCTACCTGTTCACGGAACACGCAATTTTTCAAATAGCCCCACAAGAAGAAATCGGGCGGTGACAGGTCTGGACTGCGTGGAGGCCATAGTCCTTTTGTAATTAGTCGATCACCAAAAAAATCTTGGAGAAATGGCAGAGTGTCGTTGGCCGTATGCGCAGGAGCGCCATCGTGTTGAAACCAAACGAAACGTTCATCTGCTAATTTTCTTACTGACGTGGCCGGTTTCTCCTTGATTTTCCTCTAGATGTCCTTCATTTTGTGGCCAGTTAGGACAAACGACAGACGGTTCTTTCTTTTCGGTTCCACAGTCCATTCTGTTTAAAAATTATCCACGATTCGCTTAATTGTGCTTTTATTCGGCACCACAGAGTCTGGAAACTTGTTTTTGTATCGTTCCTTGACTGTTTTGTACGAAGACGTTCGAAAATAATGCTCAATAATAAATGCGCGTTTTTCTGCACATAGCACCATGTCGCAAAACTACCTTTCACTTCGTTCTACTTAACACTGAAGTGTCTCCTGCGGTTTTCTAGCGTGTTGGTAGTGTTGCTCACACGCCCCTCCACACCGCTACCTGCGCTAACAGTGTGCGTATGCACTCGTGTTGCTCATTTGCATCGCGTTTACGCGGGTTGCAAAATAAATGAGACACTCTGTACAGTAGATAGATATATAAAATTATAAACAAAATACATTTTATTTAAACAAAATCAACACGAAAGCATTGTTTATAATTTACACACGCAAAAGTAAAAGTTGTTATTGTCAAGATTTGCGCCTTGTTAATGGAAAATTAGAATTAATCTAATTTTCCATCTATTTAATTATTATATTTTATACTTTGAGAAATTTATACGCTTAATATTGCGTTCGTGTTACAACAGTGGAGTTAATTATGCACCAAACCACGTTTAACATAATAGACCAATCTAGCTGTGATACTACAAGTATAAAATATTTTAAAACTAAAAAGTGGCAAATAAATATAAATAAAACAGAAATGGCGTAACAGTAAAAATAATATAGCCTTTTATTCACAAATATGTTAAATAAAAGTTTCGGATGCTTACGATTAAATAGTATTTTCTTAAAAAAAGAGATTCCCGTTCCATAAAGAGCGAGTCGCAATGCTTGGCCCTGTTTGAAATAAAAATTATTTGCGCGTTCAGGATTGAAATAAATGGAGCATTAGCATACATTTTGGCATGCTGTTGGTATGCTCAAAGAAAAGTACCAAAAAGGTATCCAAAAAACTTTGTTCGAAATAATGCCAATTCTCTGCAGACTCGATTATGGATTAAGTCACTTTAAAAACATAGAATCAACTTAACCCTTTCTGAAGTTAATTATGCACCATACAACGCCAATTTGTATGTATATATAACTTGCGCCAATTGTCTGTAGATAAGATTATGTAATTTATCTCCTTAATTAATGCATATGGTACAAACTACAACTACTTTCTAATCAGTATCAGTTGTTACGGCTAGATGTAAATATGTCTGTCATTGTAGCGGTATTTTAGTTTAACCTTCAAAATATCATAATACTCAATATTAGAAATATTTCTGATATTATTAACAGTCCGCGGAGCGGTACTTTCTTTGGCCCCCTATATTTTGTTTCAAATTATTCTCGTGATTGGTTACTACAACAATTGTAAGGAAAAATCAGTACTTTTATGTTAGCTATGCGCGTGTGATAAATAGCCAGATATTTTTCTATCGCCATCATTCCTATTGCATTCATTTTACTTAAAATATACAACTTTTGCTCGTTTAATGTAAAATACACATATTAAATATACCTAAAATATACACCTTTCACACATTTAATAAAAAATACAAAAAAATAAAAATAAAATATAATAGTATAAACCAAAACTGCCTATTTCTTCATCAAAGTATTGTTTCTAATTTATACATGCTAAAAATAAAATCTGCAATTGCGAAGAAAAAAATGCTATTGGCTACAGTTGCACCCGGCGAATATAAAAGTACGGAAAACCTCATCATATAGCGGGTTTCATTTGTAAGAGAAATATAAAACTAAACATTTTGTAAGGTTATAGTGATGGTCTTTAAATATACCACTTCGACACCAAACAATAGTTTATATTAGTGACTTACAGCTAAGTTTGGCGTCAAATATCAGTCAGGAATTGACTGATTGGATTCTTTTGCGAATATTTACCCATTAATCGATGATCGGTTTTCAAATAGCAAAGCTATAATCCGAGATCTGTCAGAAAATAGTTCACCTGATTACAGACTTTACCCCCATTTCTCTATAACTGAGCAATGTAGAACAGTATATTAATACTAAAATTACCTTTGATAAATTATGAAACTATCAGTGCAAGTCCCATCAAAAACCATTTGTTAAACTTTTTTAAAAGGCTAACATTTGATAAGCACTTGATTGCAGAATTTCACCCTGTAATTTTAGTACTAAGTAACATAGAATTATATGTTACATAATAAAACCTTCCCTGGAGAATTACCTATCTAACAGTGAAGGTTTCATCGAAATCCATTTAGCATAATATTTTTAAAAGGCTAATCTTTCATAATCGAGTTCATCTGATTATAGAACTTCCCATCATAATTCTATAATTACTCTACTTAAAACGATATGTTCTGTACTAAAACCTCTCCTGAAATATTATCTATCTAACCATTTAAGTTCTATGAAAATCCACTCAGCAGAACTCGAGTTATAAATAGCCGGAACGAAATTTCATATACATAGCAGAAGAAAATGGAAGTAGATTCCTATTAATATAGGATTTACATTCGAATGAAAAAAATGCTCCAAAAATGCTGTCGTACATTTGAAAAATCACCATCATTGTGCACATTGCTCGGAACGATGTCAGGCTTTTGCCTTTTAATCTTGAAATCAAATTGTCTATTGACAAAAGTAAAATGAAAATTGTAAATAAACAAATTACATGTAACTTACAAGTACAGTCATTTTGATAATTACATCTGCTAGTTTCATCTGTACGTCACATGATGCAGGAGTAGCATGATGCAGGATTAAAAAATTCAATTTAAAACAAGAACTAAAAATCATGCATCAAGCATAGATTATGAAACACTTTCAGAAAACTGTAATGAAACTTCACCGTATAATAAAGCGACAGAAAATATGCAAGTAAACAGTTTAGGAAACATATAACATATTTGAAAATCCATAGCGTTTACCTTCCATAGTCAAAATAGTAGTCAAATTATTTTGTGAGCGCTGTATATGATCTATAGATTTGGATATATACTACATAGCATGATAAAATTTAGTTCGGTTAGATAATTCACATTTAGAAATTTACGCCAGTTGATGGAAATGCAGTCGAAATCTTTTGTGCAGCGCTGTATATCATCTAGATACTTTTGTACACACTACATATTAAGCTAAAGTTTAATTCAAGTAAAAACAGCATAAGGTAACTTAAAACTAACTTCCAGAAATTACCAACCATAAAAGACAATGTATCTTGTTTTTTTCGCAGCTCTGTATAGGAATTTATTTACATTACACAAACTTCTATTAGTCTACTACATATAATTTAGCAGGAAAATACGTAACACAAAATTACCCTTAAGCAATTCACTCCCATAGTCAGTAATACTTACGAATTCCTTTGTATAGCCCTGTATATGACCAAAGGTGTTTATACACACCACGTACTATGTAAAAAATTAGTTAAACATAAAATCGCAAACCAAAAACGAAAACGCACTTATCACACATAGACTTTAATCGAATTACTTTTTGTGACCATCTAAATGAACGATAAACGAAATGCGCACCATACTTTTCATTGAGCAATTTATAATGCACCTCAATAATACAATCAATTTCATTATGTTTGAAATACTATAACATCATTAATTAAATTAAACTGCAAACGATTTTCCGCGTAGAACATTGCGTTACAGGATTCTTTTGTGTGACCTTGTAAATGAATTATAAATGCTTTGCACACCACATTTTAGAAAAAGCATGTTTTAGTGCGCTACATAACTTTATATAAATTTCATCATGTGTCGAATGGCATAACATCATCAAAATAAACTAAAAAAGATTTTTTCCCATTGACTGTAATGTAACGGAATACTTTTGACTATCCCTGTAAATAAACTATAAATGCTAAGAACATCATTTTCAATAGGGATCATGCTACAGTAAACGTCAATAACTCACAAAATTTTCAGGGCATTCCGAGTATATTTACTTACGACGGACTGACATACTACAGACAAACCGAAGTCATAAACACTTTTCAACTATGTTTGGAGTGTTAAAAATGAACATTAAATTAGAAAAAGTTTTAGAATGAAAAGCAACTATTTATTTATGAAAACGTAATCAAGGATGTATTTTGAATTTATTACCATAACGGAAAATGATGTCGAAATATTGATACCGGAAATATAATGAAATAAAATTTAAATAAATAATTATAATACGTTGAAGAAGCAATTTACTTTTGAAGATACTTCTGCTCAATCTAGTTACACAATTGTCTATTTTAGACGATTGTAGAAATTATTACAGTGAAGAATCGACATCATTCGAGATTTTACGAAAATCGATTTATAATTTTCATAAGCGATCTTCGTGATTTCACTTTAATACGGAACAGGGTCTGTGTAACCAGTGTTTAGTTTGCCCTTTTATTACTTGCGATATTGCAAATGAAAGCAATTCTAAATAATGGGATGGAAACTTTTATTTTTTTCAATTTGTTTTCTTTATAAAAATGTTTTGATGCCATGCAAGTATTACATACGTATTGCATAGTAATTTCTAACTGTTTTAAAATTTTTATATCTATTTTTTTTCTTAATATTTGTTGGCAAGAATGCTAATTTTCTATGAATGTCTATGAATGCCGAGTAATATAGGGACTTTCGTTTAAAATTTTTGGGAAAAAAATGGCTAACAATTATATTTTTGTTACCTATTTTAATTTTTAATTTGTTATTTTACCTACATTACATTTATGTATGTTCAGTCAAAAAATTTCATCTATAATTTTCTGAGAGTAATTAACTTCAACTGCACTGGCTTTAACAGAAACATCAACTTACTGTTCCCATTTTTATGAGTAAAATTTGAATATTTATGTAGCCTACTAATTTATTTCTATAGTTATATGCTAATATTCTAAGCAGAGAGAAGGTATTTTGTAAGGAAAATTGCATACAGTAATATAAAAAAAATTGTTATTTAACAAATTACAACAACCATTGGGAAAATGTTTCGAAAGCTTATATTTTTTTCAAATTAATTAGAAATATTAATTATTCAAAAATATTTATCGGAATTAAATAAAAATGAAAAAAAATCAGATTAAAACAAGAATGAAAAATCATGCGTCAAGCAAAGATTATGGAACACTTTCCAACACTGCCAGAAAACTGTAACGAAACTTCACCGTATAATAAAGTGACAGAAAATATGTAAGTAAACAGTTTAGAAAACATATAACACATTTAAAAATCCAGTTTGAGCATTTACCTTCCATAGTCAAAATAGTAGTCAAATTATTTTTTGAGTGCTGTATATGATCTATAGATTTGGATATATACGACATAGCACGATAATATTTAGTTCAGTTAGATAATTCACACTTAGAAATTTACGCCAATTGAAGGAAATGCAGCTGAAAACGTTTGTACAGCCCTGTATATCATCTAGAGACTTTTGTACACACCATATATTAAGCTAAAATCTAATTCAGGTAAAAAAAAGGCATAAGGCAACTTAAAACGCACTTCCAGAATCTACCAACCATAAACGCATAAACTACAAATAACTTCAAATAACCATAACATAAACTACAAATAAACGCATTTTTCTTTACTACAGTTGAAGAGATCCTGGCATTCTCTGTCCTCGCAAAAATATTTGTTTGAACCTTCATCGCAGTTATTGAAACACATTTTCCATTACTATACCTTATCGTTAATATATACCTTAATATTTTGTCGGGTCCTTCCTACAATAACTTTAACTCTTGTTTAGACTCATGTCTGAGCTAAAGGAAGATTGAGGAAATTAAAGTTGAAGACCACGTTTCATGCTTTCGGCTTTTTTTCATATCTGATAGTTTACCTCTCTCCTTTTTGTAACTTTAACATATTTGTAACGATTTTATGCATTTCTATTGCCAATTCAAAGAAAAATTCTTCTAAAGTTAATGAATTTCATTAAAATCTCTTCTAAAGTTACAGAATTTTGTTAAAAGTTATTCTAAAGTTGCAGAATTTCATTAAAAACGCTTAACAAAATAAAGTGACCATTCAAGAACCACCATTTGGTCCATTCTCGACCGAAAACAACAACCATTTTCCCAATGGTTAAAAAAGATTTTTTATAAATATGTCATTTTTAAACATTTTAGTGTTAAGGCAAATGAATAATAATATTGCTTAACATTTCTGCAACAAATATAATATTATTTTGTAAATTAAATATCAGTTGTATAGTTAGGGCTATATTTTTCATTTTTGTGACTATTTTAGCAAAATTCAGATCTTATTTATCCATTAAAATTTTATACGAAATAATAAGGTTTTTAAATGCTTAAGTAATTGCTATGTAAATGAATGCAATTCTCCAAAAACATGAATGGCAATAAAAAATAATTATAAACAAGAACGAGAAATCATGCGTCAAGCATAGATTATGTAAAACTTTCCAACACTTCCAAAATAATTTTGAAAATCTTTACCGTAAGGTGTAAGATGATATCTAACTAATCAAGTTTGAAAACGCATAACATATTTAAAAATCCAATTTCAGGAATTACCAACAATATTCGGGAAAATATCCGAGCTCTTTTATGCAGCCCTGTATATCTATAGATTTGTAGATATACGTACTAAATAGAATGCTAAATTTTAGTTCAGTTAGGAAACCCGTAGCAGAGATTAAAATTTTCCTTCTTCAATTTCCGACAGTCAACGGAAATGTACTCGAGAACTTTTGTGCTGTCTGGTATGCAATCTATACAATTTATACACACCAAGTAATAGACAAAAAATGAACTAAATTTAAAAACGCGTTCAGCAACTGAAAAAGCATTCCCAGCAATTATTATTAATAAGCAATATTTTAACCGAACTTTTTTGTATGTCCCTGTAAAGGAACAATAAAAGCTATACACACAATATTCTATAGTAAGCTTCTTGAAATCCACGTTAGTGATATATATAAATTTCAAGATGTTTGAAATAGTGAAACATTATTAAAATAAACTGCAAACGATTTTTCTTCATAGACCGTAATGTAACGCAATTCTTTTGAGTATCCCTGTAAATGAACTATAAGTGCTATGCACACCACATTCTATAATTAGTCTCTTGTAGTGCACCTCAATGATATATATCAATTTCAATATGTTTGAAATTGTGTAACATCATTAAAATAAACCGCAAATGATTTCCCCCCCATAGAAAGCAGTGTAAAGGAATTCTTTTGAGTGTAAAAAAACTGTAACTACATACTTCATTTTTAATATCGAACATGCCACAGTACGTCTCAATAACATATATCAATTGCATGATAATCCGAGCATATTTACACGAGTTAGAGCACGGACAGGCAGACAGACGGTAAACAAACCGAATTCATAAACACTTTTCAACTATGTTGGAAAGTGTTAAAAAGAACAAATCAAAAACAAAATTGATACTCAGATTTTATCTAATCAAATTTTCAGATGCATTTTTCTGATCCTGACGCCAAAAGATAAATCGCCAAATGTTGTTTCAATAGCAGTCTTTAAAATTGAATAGTTTTTTAAGCATTACGAACATTCTTTTTCATCTTTAAATGAAATATTTTCATTTTAAAATATTATCTCTCATCAAAACTGTTTTTCTTTTCTTTCTTTTTTTTCTTTTTAAATAAAATTAGTAAGAGTTTTTTCTTTATTTTTCGAAGCGTATAGCCGTTTCAGTTCGTTCTCCAACTCTAATGATCGTTAAAAAATGACCAATGGTATCCTTTTCGTCCAAAATAACAGAAATTTTCCACCATGATTGTACAACTAATCTACGTAGAACGATTTGATATGTACTAAAATATTCAATGTAAAATTATCTATAGAACAGTGAAAGTTCCATCAAAATCTATTCAGCAGAACTCGAGTTATAAGTAGTCGGAACGAAATTTCCATTTGTATTTTACGAGGGTAAGTCATTAAGTAAGTTATAAAAGATAATTAAATAATAACTTACAATGAAATTCACTTCAAAACTATTTTTATTTCTCAACATATTTTCCATTAATATTTATGCACTTATATCACCGTTTTATTAGTGCCCCATGATGCATACCATTTTAGTTTCGAATGCAGGTTCTTTTCAAATCGAATGTCTTTCAGAAATTATTTTTATGAAATCAATCGAGGAAAAAAACGTCGTTAAAATATAAGCACACAGCAATTGAAATCGATCAAACATCTTCTTAAAAACTTAAATAACTATTTTATTTACATATTAACAGAATAATATTATTTATCACACTCATTTGAGCGTTCAAATTATCACCGAACAATCGGTTTAGAAAAGGTTATATCATCTAACTAGAAAAAGAATAAAATCAGAGTAAACAAAAAGGCCGTTGCCATTGGTAACAGACAAAATCGTTTGGTTTCAAATAACCAAGGTGGCATTCGCAACACCCCAACACCAGCTGCATAAAATTCCTTGGGTTACTGTTTCTGCCACATTAGGACTTCAAGTTGAACACATGAGACAATTCAAAAGTTTTGTTGGCAATTTCCTCAACATCCACCATACAGCTTCAACTTAGCCCAAGCGATTTTCACCTGTTTAGTCCTCTAAAAAACCATCTTGAAAGCAAAATGATGTTCACAGATGATGAAAAGGTCCAACTTGAAGTCCTAATGTGGCTGAGTCGGCAACCCAAAGAATGTTATGCAGCTGGTGTTGGGGCACTGATAAAACGGTGATATAGGTGCATAAATATTGGTGGAGAATATTATGATGTCGCATCATATGTTATTCAATTTTTGCAATTATTCCCCTCTCATTTAATTCACTTTTCCAAATTTGTTCTTTTTTTTCATTATTTTAACGCTCACTGTTCTATAAAAATACTTTTTCATTTTCCTTTCCCACCCTTTTGTTAAATCCAGTGTAACAAATTTCCTTCTGTTTATTCTAATATCCTTTTAATTCAGTTACACAAAAATATTTCTATACTGTGCTGATAATGTAAATGAAAACTATTACATCTACCCTTTCAAATAGCCAGCATAAGATGCCCATCTGCCATCTCCTTATTTGGTCACACAGATCTGTTGCTAACTGATTTCTTCATACACACCCTTTTAATTACAATGATTCCCATGCGCAACCGAATAATTCTTGTCCAAAAATATCCAAAGTACATATCGAAGTCATAACAAATTCTAAGGTTAGCGGGTTCAAGAATGCGAAAACTTCCCCGAGCCCCATTTGTGCGGTTTTGAATTCCCATACATGTTGGTTACCGCTGAAAAATTAGTTTGGATGATTTATGCCGAAAATCGCTCTGTCCTCTATTTTTTTAATTGTCTTTATGCTCTGTTTGGAGAAATCATCGCCATATTGTAACCTTTGGCGAAATGTAATTTCATTCGAGTTCATGTCATGATACGAGAAACAATCAATTCTCTCGCTAATCATCTTGCTATCAACATGTAACAATCTCACGAATTGTATTACGGGCCCGGGTGCCCCTGCGCTGCCGTGGGCAGCCGTAGTCATGCAACGTTTCCTGTACTATATATTATATGTAGAACCTGCACTGTAAAAAAATTTCAGAAACGTTTCTGAAAGTAACGGAGACCTGTGCTGCACGATACTAACAGAAAGGTTTCTGATTCGATCAGAAAAATGTTTCGGCTAAAACACGGAACCTTTCCGATTCGTAATGAAACCTTCCTGAATATATCTGAAAACTTTCTGAATATATCGGAAATCTTTCATTACGGATCGAAAAAGTTTCTGAATATATAGGAAATCTTTCAAAATATATTGGAAAAGTTTCTGAATATATCGGAAACCTTTCTGAATGTATCTAAAACCTTTCTGAATATATCTGAAGTGTTTCTGAATATATTTTTATCTATTTTTATTATATATTATCTGAATTTTAAAAGAATACTTGAAAAGATTAGAATTTCTGTTCTTTTAAATATTCTAATCAAACTTTTTTTTTATAATGATTCTTTTTTCTAGGCGAAATTATTCGGTATAATGCGTGACATTTTTCAGTTTGTATCAAAATTTTATCAAATATGTTTTAACCCTAATATTTAAGAATATTCACGCAGTGAATATTGGGGAATGGAGATATTTACCTTGCTTTTTAACAACATATCATGAAAAAAATATGGGATTCATACAGCTTCACAAATCAAGTATTTATTTTTAAAAATTAAAAAAAAATAGCATATATACTTAGAAAGAAAACTTTCAAAACTTTTCATTAACATGAAATAGACAAATTAAAGCTATACTAATATATTTTCGATACATTTCAAATAATCTAACTCCCAGCAACATAAAATGATTAAAACTTATGTATGAGCTTTCCAAAAGCAATGCAACTTCAGAGATCTGTTTATCTGTTAATTTTTTAGGTCCTTAAAAGGTAATTTTTCATATTAAAACAAGACATTTCACCAAAATTCTCATCTTAAAACTGGGTCCTTCACAAAATTTTTCGTTCCAAAACAGTATCCTTCACAAAATTCTTTGTCTTAAAAACAAGACTTTACCACCTCAAAAACTGAACTTTTCACAAATTTAATGATTTAAAAATAAAATCTGACCTATCACAAAACAATTGAACTTATCAAAGTGCATAGCTTTTTTTATGTGTAAATGATAGATACAAAGGAACCTGATATAACGATAATTTCAAATTCACAAAATTATGACCGGAATTTTTAAAAATATTAAAAAATACTTCAGTTTCACAATAACAGGACCCTGTGAGAAAAATCTGGACATAACCCTGAGATTAATAAAAACACCTAGGAATTTTCTTTTCAGAATTAGAATAAAATAAATAAATATAGTTTGTTTACTTTAAAACGATATTTTTAAAGTCAGACAAGTCAATTTTCAATATATAGTATTGTAAAAGTTAGAGTTCTGAAACATCTTTAAAAATATATATATAAACAAACACACAGTACCGCCGGTAGATATTATTCTTTAAGAGATAAAATTACTACTAAATGGTATTATAAATCATATTTATTGAAGCAACATTAAAAAAAACTTAAAATGAGAGACAAAGGATTTGTATTTTTATATTTTAGAGTATATTTTAATAATTATCCTTCCAACTCAAGGTATCTAAATGCTCATGTAAATAGTCCTAAATGTTAGGGTTAAGACATTTGTTAAAAATATTGATATAAACTGAAAAATATCACGCCATGTATGAGATAATAATGAATATAAAACAGAATCATTATAAAAAATATTATTAGAGTATTTAAAACAGCAGAAATTCTTACCTTTTCAAATATTCCTTTTTTAAAATTCTCTTTTTGGACCGTTCGGATAACTAACATAATATTTTCCACAGCTCCAACAACGTGCTGCTTTAGCTTTGCCGTTAACAGGGTAAACTGCTTGAAATAGTTGAGAAGAGAAATATTTGGAATGCGCACAAACTGGTTTGCTATAGAAGAGGGTCGGTTTCAATCACCTAAACCTAAACATTCGGAAAGGTTTCTGATGGTTTCAGAAAGTGAAAATAGCTCTCAGATATCCGATGGTATCAGAAACATTCCTGTTAGAATACTAAACGTTCCAAATATTTTTTACAGTGTGGGATTAATTAAAATACCTTCATCTACTCATGTCTTCCTGTACTTCCAAATGTGCCTATTCTTATTTCTTCTGAATTTCTAGATTTCTTGGACGGCAATGATGATTTTAGTCATCGAAATACTCATCGTATCAAATCCACTTTACCACGATCAAGAACTATAGTACAAATATGTTGAGAAATAAAAATAGTTTTGAAGTGAATATCATTGTAAGTCATTGTTTAATTATCTTTTGTGACTTACTTAATGACTTTCCCTCGTATATACATAGTAGATAGTGGATGGTACTGTCCCTGATTCCTGCACCATCTTCCAGTATTTAAATGATTTTATCACACTATGTATACTGTGAGTTAGTGTGGACTTCCAAGGGCGGCTACTTTTCGGTTCTCCATAACCGAATTCAACATTAAACGATGTAAGCATTTAAATGGTGTTTAATAATCCATTTCATTAAACAAGTTAAATTCAGTTTTTTGCTGGAAATTGAATAGGTTAACAAATTAATACTAAAATAAACAACTTTTTATTTAATTTAATAATTTTAGTTAAAATTCGAGTTAGTAAAATTTTTTTAATGAAAAAGAATAAATTACTGTGAACATACAAAATATGCAAATAAATTGAGTATTTACATAATTTAACTTTATTTAAAGTAGTCTCTCAATTTTCTTTGTGTTACTTGGACAAATTATCATTTCACCAATTCATTTTCTAGTTTAGGCAAACACTCGAAAATTTGATCTGTTATATCACATTTTGATTGGTAATTATCGGTGAATAGCTATTAGAAAGTTCTGAACCTCTCACGTTTTAGGATATATATTTCTAAAAATCTTAACTAGTGTCATTTTCACTGACAATGTTTTGACCTATCAATAAATAAAATTACTTCAAAGTTGATATGAAAAAAAAAATGTTCAAAAACAGTTACCATTCCCTCGGTCAAACTGTGAAAAATTTGTCCGCTTTATCCGATGAGCGATATCTTTAACATAAATTTTAAATAGTTAATAATGGAAAAACCAAATTCTCCTCGTGAATCTCAGATAAGTCTTCGGCAAAGACCCATTAATGAGAAACAACTTTATTTAATGTTCTGTTATATTTAAAATGATGTCTATGTAAAATTCTATGAAATATAATGGTATGCAACTTTGTACAAAGTTTCTTTGTTACAAACTCTTTAAATGCTCTTTATAATTTTTGGTTTTTGTGAGAATATTTTGAAAGTATGATTCTCGAAGTAAAAGAGACATTTCTTTTCTTTAAAAGATAAGTATCGTTTCAATTAACTGTTTTTGCAAATTAGACTTAATTTAATATTATTATTCACTACATGCTACATTAAGAATTGACGTATATTCTTATTGACGCCATTTATGTACCTGAACTAAATATTCTTGGGAAAAAGGAATCAGTAATTAATTTATTTCTTTTATAAGTAAATAATTTAAATAATTCTTTTAAAACGAAATGTGTATGAAATAATTTGAAAAGCTTGCTATCACGGACTAAATGGATCAGCTATCCTTTCGTATTGCAGAAACATTGGATTATCTGAAATTTTGATATAAATAGAAAGACAATGGGAAAAAAGCAGAGCACATAGAAAATTATGATTAACAATGATTTTTTCTGTTCATTTTTTAGCATCGTGACACAATAATATGTAAGCTAAAAGTAGTTTTAGTATTTAAGTTATTTTATATTCTTTCCGAAATTTATTTCATTTAATTCTTTTAAAATTTCGAGTAAATTTCTGTTTGGATTATTTGAACATTCGGACAAGCAAGCTTTAAATTAGTGGGGGTCTACCTTAAATTTTGCAAAAGCATATTGCACTAAAACTTTGAATTAAAATTGCATTTTCCTATTAAACATTTCCAAGAAACTGCTCAAGTAAATTTTTGCATTTATCTATACTTAATAATAATCAATTTAATATGAATAGCAAATTAATATCTACATTAAATAACATGAAATAACTTTGAAGCCATAAATGCAATCTTGCGTACATTTCCAAGTTAGCTAATTATCTTGTATTCAAACAACAGAAGCATTTACTAATGACATACCGCAAACATTATTGTTTACAGTAAATTCAAAACCGGATTGCGTGAAGGGTAGTTTCAGTAGAAACCCACTGTAAATTAGGTTGATAAATTAACTTGTTACGCCCACAGAACATAATATAATAGAAAACATCGAGAATTTATATCACTTCCTTTGAAACCTAAATACCTAAGAAAATTAGAAGACAGAATGTTCAAATTTTGAATGTAAAGATATTTTATTTTATTTATCATCAATAGTTTGCAATTTCATTTATGAAATGCAATATTTCTAACTGAATGGATATATTTTTTATTCATATATGTACCAATATTTCCGAATAGTAACACTAAATGACAAAATAAATAAACTTAAAGAATGTTACTAGTCGAAAATCAAAATGTTTTTTTTCAAAAAATATCAGCTAAATTAGCAATACTGAGTAAATGTTTTTAATTCTGTAAATGCACTCACAACTTCAAATATAGTTTAATATATTCTGGATTTAAAAAAGTAAATTATGATTTTTAATGTAAAGAATTTGGAAAAAAATATATTTATTCCGTAAAAGCCGAAAATAAATTTATTTATATTTCAATAGTTATAAAGGTGATCTAAAAGACAAAAAAGAAATAAATATTCAGTTATTCGAAAAATATAAACGGTAGTAGATATGGTTTCCATATAAATACGCAGAAAGACATAGATTTATATATATGTACACCGGATGGTTTTAATATAAGTATCTCTATTTGGAGCTGTCTGTACTTGAAGGAATAACCCGAGTGGGAACCAAAATTCGCACACTTACTATTCGAGAAAGGGGAAGAAGAATGGGACAATAAATAAAAAAATAACAATCGCAATAATTCCCGACAGATAGTGTTTTTGAATGTGAAATGTAAATATGTAATATAAGAACAAAGAATTCTGGCATAAAACGGATGGCATACCTACATTGGAAATTGTTACAGTGAATGTGGTTACGCTTTCGCATTGCAGTTCTGATCCAGTTCAGGTTCCATATCGCCATTGTGCTGGAGGACGCAATTCAGGGGTGCGCGGCGTGCTCAACTGCGGAAAGTAACATATCTGGAGTGATGTTTCGTAAACGTTGTGATATACGATCTTTTAAGTCATTGCGGTTCTTGATTTTGCTGATGATTACAACGCCGTTTGCACCAAAGTGCCCCGTAGCGCTTTCTGTTGGCAATTATTGCAACTTTTTTTTTTACTGTTCATTCTTTTTTACAATTAACCTTTACGCGGGGGCTCGGACAGCATCTGTCCGAGAATACATGCAAACTTGGACAGATGCTGTCCGAGCCCCCGTGTAGAGGTTAATGGAATCATCTCCATTATATAATTAAAGTACCATTTCCCACATATTATTATGAGCACAGTTTTATAGCGCTTTTGCAGGTAGACGTCGCAACCAAGTTCTGTACTGTTGAATGGGAACCAAAATGATATATTAAATGTGTAAGCATTCACCACCATAAAAATAAATCTTCTTAGAATTAACATAAGCCAATTTAGCACTCTTTCGAACATGGAATTCTCATCCCAACTTCTCTCACCATTTATAGAAAGACTCACTCTCACACATAAATAAATTGATGGAATAGCTGTAAACTTTTAAAAGAAATATTATTATCGATGAAGTAGAAAATATTATTTACATAGCAGACTATTTGCAGAGTTAAATGATTATCGTATTTAACCCAAGAGAGATCGCGCGGGGCACAGAGTCATCCCAGTCTTAGAAAAACATCAGTCCCGCAAAAAATGTTTATCTGTAATCAATCATCCTTTCAGTTTCCTCCAGTATGACACTCCCCTTGCTAAGTGTAATGTTATTTTTACATTTCTTTCCTTTCTGCGCTTGAAAAAAATTTTTTTTGGAATCCATGTAAAAAAAGAGGTGACTCAGTCTCCCCGCGCGACCGTTATTGCCTCAAAATTTCTCATTCTAAGCAGCGTAGTGTTCTGTTCTGAAGTTTTTATGTTGTTTTTTGCGTTGAATTATTTAATAAATAATGGCGTGCAAACGTAAACTTACAGACTATTAAAAATAAGTCGAACTTTTGAGAAATTTATTAGGTGAAGTTGAGTCTTCTGTAGAAGAAATTGATCAAGCTGGTGAAAATGAACCTGATGAGAAAATATACAGTTCTCACGACAGCGAAAGTGAGTTTGAGCAAAAGGATAAAGACTACGAAAATTCTGATTCAGAATAAAGTACTTTTGTTAGCAAAAATAAAACAGTTTTGGAAAAAGAAAAAAACAAATCAAAAAGTGAAAACGTGATCTTAAAATATAATAAGTCATTTAGCAGGAGTAAAAATTAGCGTACGCAATATAACAGAACTAAACAGATTTAAAGACAATAAAACTACAATTTCTGGCATAAAGTATGATAATTTTACCTGTAAAAATCATTCTTCTTATGTTTACCAGAAATGTATGTATATTTAAAACTGCTGATAAAGGTATGTAATTATTTTGATTGTAAAGTTTTCTTAAACATTACAAAAGTTTTTATAACTAAAGGGGTATACTTTCTTAATGATTTAATGAACTTATTGTTAAAATCAAATGATATTTTTCTTGTTTTTAGCACAATATTTATATAAAACTGATTGGGGTGACCCAGTCACGCCGCGCGATCTCCAACGTCAGTGCTGGGTGCGCGCCTTCTGTCGGCTTAAATTAACATCATATCTGCTTATAAATGCGCGACGAGCAGATTAATCTAATTCGTCTAATTTGAACATGAACATCGTCTGCCTTTACTCTGCTGTGTCTCGACTGACAACTGCCTTGACGAGGTTTTTCCCCCGCATATCTCACGCTCATTTTACAGGGCTCCATGTGGTTCACTCATGGCGTTTGCTATGACGACAGCTAGTGCGCATTCCACTCGATGGTTAAATAGAGTCAAAGCGTAGATCCTACAAACTATATACAACCTGTGGCCAGAAAGTTCGGTGAATGATTTTTTATTTCAAATACAGTATTGTACAGCAACAAATACAGTTTACTGTCCTTCAAAATAACCTCCATGGATGGTAATGCACTGTTGGAAACTAGTATATAAGTCCTGGAAAATTCTGTAAAACACTTCTTTCGGAATAGCTTTCAGCTCGACCGTCACGTTGCGTTGAATGTCGATGATGTACTGATGCCGTACAACCAAGGCGGTGTACGGAAGTTCCTGGCCGCGAATGGAGTTGTGACACTTGATCACCCCCTTATTCACCTGATTTTTCACCTGCAGACTTCTTCCTCTTCCCCAGATTAAAGTTATCCCTGAAGGGAAAGAGATTTACGCACATCATCGACATTCAACGCAACGTGACGGCCGAGCTGAAAGCCATTCCGAAAGAACTGTTTTACAGGAATTTCCAGGACTTATATACTCGTTATCAACAGTGTATTACCATCCATGGAAGTTATTTTGAAGGACAGTAAACTGTATTTGATGCTGTACAATACTGTATTTGAAATAAAAATTCATTCACCGAACTTTCTGGCCACATAGTATAACTTTATATTTGCATATGCATATACAAACGTTTTATATAGCTTCCTTTATTGGACTTAGGTTAAAATAGTATTTTGTTATAATGAATTACTATTTGCATTCCATTTAAAGTTATTCTATATGTATTACATTTATTTCTATTTTTATACTGGTATAGCTTTTGATGATTGTGTTTATCTCATTTTTCAAACGCATGGACAAGCATTTGTTTAGTTTACGTTATAGTTTATGTTAAACTCTTGATATAGTTTAAACAAACAAAAAAACAAGTGTTTTATGTTAAACACTTGTTATAGTTTACGTTATATACCATTGATATAATATATTACATAAATCATTTATACGCTTCAGGGAAAAGACAAATTCGAATCCAGTTATGCTATTTTTGTTAATCTTTGTGTTTTTTATGATTTTTTAAACACAATGTTATGATAATAATTAATTTTATTTTAAATCTGTATGAATCATTAATCCAATGGATTTAAAACAAAATGTATGAAACACTATGCATAAATAATTAATAATATTATTGTAAAATGATCTTTTAAGGCATTGAATTTTTCCAACGACGTCACTTTAGGTATTCAAACGAAATAGAGCAATCTTTTGTAAAAAGACAGTGATTGATTATGAACATCTTAATCATATGCATAGATTGATCGCTATCAAAATTTATCTGTGCTTACCTGTGGTTAAATAGTTTCTCATAAATTGTATCTTTTATATTTTCCCATAGGAAGATTATTAATGAATTGTTAATCATTAAGGATTTGGAGAATTTAAAGACAAAAATTTATGTGCCCTTTCAGAATAAGCATTTAGAAAAATGTTCTGTTACATAAAACGACGCAGTGCATTAAGTTAAACATATTTATGAATTTTTGTACATAGATACACATTCATAAGCAACATTGTGCATCATGCAAGTATAAATATAATTAAAACTGGTATTTCGCATGAAAATATCGTTAAAAGAAACCAGAAAACTTTTACAGATCATTCGTTAAGAAAAATTTCGAATAATGTAATGTACCTCACATGATGTAGAAATAATAATTAAAAGAATGGTGAAAACCACATGGAGTTTCTGATAACAGATTAAAATGACACATAACTAATGAGGAAAGGAAAAGTTTATATTTATTCTTGACTGATTAACAATTGAGTTATCTTTTATTAGTAAAATACCAAAGTATGCCTTGTAAGTACATTTGTATTTCTGTTTTTACAAATTTTAACAAAACCTATTAAAAATATATCATCTATATACGAAGCATTGAATGCGGATTAAACGATAAAATAATATCAAGGTTCTATAAACGCATACAAGAGTTAAAAAATAAACAAAACTTTTAAAATTCAGCTTCAATTAATAGATACAAAAGCTTTTGTTTACATTTCTCGGGAGAACTGCACAGAAACTGTTTATTCATTTCGAAAATATAGATAATATTTTTTGAAAACTTTTAACTTAGAAGAGAAAGATTATATTCTTTTGATATTTTAAAAGCAATAGAAATAAACGATAAAAACTTTGTTAATAGAAGCTCAATGATGGACATTATAATAGTTAATACTTTCATTTTTAATTCTTGATAAAAAGTTCTTTAATATTAAAAGTTTTCCGTAAAACTTTGTTGTATACTTTAAACAGTAAGCGAAATAACAAAAGAAATATAAGTTTTATATTTTCTACATAGGCTTAATATTTCCTTATTGATGAATAATGGAACAGATGCAAAGCATTAGTGACATAGAATTATTTTTGTCAACAGAGATATATATATGCTTTAGAATGAATAATGAAATAAAAATGTAAAGCACATCGATTTTCTGAAACGGATTAAAATGACACATGACCAATGTGTAACAGGAAAAGTTACTATTTATTCTTGCTTGATGAGCCATAGACTTATCTTTGAAAATACCAAAATATTCGTTGTTTACATGTGTAGATGTTTTCAAAAAATTAATGAAAAACATTCAAAATTAGATTATTTATAAAGTAATATTTTGAAAATTAAATGAGCACAAAATGGTAAAAATATATTTAAACCATAAATTTCAAGAATAAAGAAAAAATATGTAATTCAATTTTAATATTTTTAATACAGAAGTTTTAGATTATAATTCATCCGATAACTGAACAGAAAATGATTATTGATGCCTATGTTGAGATAATAATTTTGAAAAGAAAGAAATTGTTTCAAATTATTATTTAGAAAACTATGCTTCCAATATTTTTAAAACGAACAGAAATCAGGGATTTTTAGCTTAGTGGCATATGTTCAGCGAAATTTTGTGATGTAAATTCTAATAGTTTAATACTATATTCCTAAATATTTAATAAAAGTGAGTTTATTAATGAAACTTTTCTTTAAAAAATTGTTGGACACTTTAATCACTATGCGAAATAACAAAAGAATGAACAGAATATTTTACGTTTCATATGTGGAATTAACAATTAGCTATTCGTGAATAAATTACAGGGTGTTTCACAAAGGACCCCTAACTTTAAAAATCATTAACCCGGAAACGGTGATAGATAGAAACATGAAACCAGTGGTATGGTTATTAAAAAAATCGTAAGAATCTTATACGTGAATCTCAAAATGTAGTTAAAAATAGCATCGATAGATGGTGCTAATAGCGTTAAGAATCCTTCTAAAGAGAGTTCATAAGCATAGAAACACTAGCCGTCGAAGACTTCGCCATTGAAATCTGACCGCTATTTTCGTATAGTGAAAATAATTCGCATCGGCCACGTTGCGTGTCTGTTAAACTTTTTTGAAAAGCTCACGAATTGTTGTTCTATCTGGGCCTTTTGCAACTTGAAATCGCGTTTGATTTTTTTTTTTTTTTTTTTTTTGTGGTAGTAAGAAATTTATTTAATCGGTGGTACTCCAACACAATACACACACGTTCATCCACGGTATACATCACTTTCGGAATTATTTTCACTATACGCTAACAGCGGCCAGATTTCAATGAGAAAATCTTCGACGACTAGTCTTTCTATTCTTCTGAACTCTCTTTAGAAGGATTCTTAACGCTCTCAGCGCCATCTATCGGTGCTATTTTTAACTAAATTTTGAGATTTACGTATAAGATTCTTGCGATTTTTTTAATAAACATACCACTGGTTTCATGTTTCTATCTATCACCGTTTCCGGGTTATTGATTTTTAAAGTGAGGGGTCCTTTGTGAAACACCCTGTATAAGACGCAATGCGGTAAGTCAAACAATTAAATAATTTTTACACACGTACATATGTTTCAGCATCAATGTGCATTATAATAGCATAAATAAAATTGGCATTCGATATGAAAATGTCAATAAAAAAATTGAATTTGTTTTACACATTATTAGGTGAAAACTGCTAGGAATAATTTTACGAATCTTCACATGCTTCAGAAAGAATAACGAAAGGAATGAGAAAAACCACATCGATTTTTCAGATAACAGATATAAATGACACGTGAATAATGAGCAACAGAAACATTACTATTTAATCTTCTCTCATGAACCATCGATTAATCTTTCATTGGTAAAGTACTTAACTGGATGTCATTTTTCAGTTCTTTATTACGGAATGAAGAAATTTTTCGTCAAAAGACAGTGATTGATTTTGATAATGTTAATCGTATTCATAATTCGATCTCTGTCAAAAGTATAGGAATATTTTCTTTCTGGTATATGGCTTTAATAGTTTATTATCGATGAATACACAGTTAAAAATCTGGAGCTAGGTTAGGTTGAACCAATTTTTGGTGCTGCAGTAGCTGCAAAGATAAGATTGTGAAACGTTTTTCAAACATTTGGTGCCAAGGTTGCATAAATTGGTGAAATGTTGAACCATAAACTTCCACATGTCACCAATTTATGGTTCAACCTGTCACCAATTTATGGTACAAACCTTCGCCAATTAATGTTTCAGTTCGACATTAATTAATGGTGCAATATGTCACCAGTTTATGGTACAAACTTTCTCCAATTAATGGTTCAACCTGTCAAAGATTTATACGAAGGTCGATCCAGAAAAAAAGTTCCCATCAAGTTTACAAATAGACAACATTGTCTATTCTCATAGAAGTTTACATCGTTGGAAAGAAGAAAGTTTGCTCTATTTCTCTACATAATCGCCATCTTTTTTTACGCATTTTTATAGACGGTGCTCCAATTTCTGTATCCCAATGTCGTAAAACTCTGGCGCCAACCCGTTGAAGAAGCGTTTCACCTCTTCTTTGATGTCATCGTCGCTCCGGAAGCGTTGGACACCCATATGTTCCTTTATCTTGGGGAACAAGTGATAATCACTAGGTACGAGGTCCGGACTCTAAGGTGGGTGGGGCATGACAATCCATACAAATTGTGTCAAAAGTTCCTGGGTTTGACGAGAGACGAGAGGTCTGGCGTTCTCGTGAAGCAGCGTTACGCGGACTGTCATTCGTCCTCGCCGGCGGTACTGGATAGCTCGCCTGAGTTTTCTTAGTGTTACACAATAACTCGCACTTGGCGGGATCAACAATGGGAACCTCCATCTCGGACGGCTGCTGAACCAAGAATAAGAGGCGCAGCGAAGCGAGACCGGTGGGATCGCGAGTGCGGGAACAGCCGCGCACAACGCTGTTGCCGTAAGAGCAGCGCGAAGGGCTTCTCGGTCAATTGCAGCAACATGACGAGTTATGCTTGCTTTCAAATCAGGCAGCGTCCGAATGATTCCTCCATACACAGGATCTTTCAGAAATCCCCACAACTAGAAGTCACATCGATTCAAGTCCGGAGAACGAGGCCAGATTGTCGTAAAACTTCTCGAAACTATCCGATAATCTCCAAAGTAGGCACGAAGCATTTCCTTCACTGCTTGGGCTATGTGAGGTGGTGCACCATCTTGCATTAATACGGTAGTCTCTAAACATTCTCGCTCTTGAAGGATGCATTGACCTGCTTCTGAAGGAGGTCGTAGTAACGGGCACACATAATTGAACATATTTTAGGACCCTGAGAAGTGTTCTCCTAAAAATAACAGGGACCAAGAATGAAATCAGCCGTAAAGCCACACCATACAGTAATGTAATCAGGGTGCAAGGCCTGTTCATGCACAATATTAGGACTTGCAGTACCCCATACGCGGCAGTTCTGAGTATTCACTGCTCCATCTAGGGTAACATGCGCCTCGTCTGACCACAAAATATTCCAAGGCCATGCATTGTCAACGACTATTCTGTCCTCTTCCTTGCAGCATACCCAGTTCCTCAGTCTCTTCGAAGTTAGACATAATTTTTTTCAAAGCCTACCCCGACATTGGTTCTCCTCGTAAACTTTTCAAGCGTCGATATTCTCGCAGTGATATTGACATATTACTGCAGTTCTGATAAACCAACTTCAGCAGTAACGCTCGTTTCTTCTTCTTTAACGGCATGGTGCAGAATGACTTTACGGCCGCAGATTACTGGCTTTTTCACCGCTCCAAATTTGTATAAAGTCCTTTCTTGTAGATGAAAACCTCCATCTATCGGACAAAATTTGAACAATTGTTTTATTGTAGATTTCATTTTCCCATGGTTCATATAACTTCCAAGTTTTATCGATATTCCAAGTTTTATCGATACCTGTCAACCAGAGCGGGCTCTACGTAGGTTAAACAGGGTAACTTTAATTATAAACACCCTGTATATTATACTCTTGTTTCATAGAATAATGCCCTCAAAAAATAAAGAAATCGACAATAAATAAAGGGGGTATTAGCTCCCCGTTTCCCTCTTTATACTTAAAAAATGATCCCCCAAAACTAATCAGTGAAGCGCTTTATCACAATGAACCTATATACAAAATTTGAAGTAAATCGGATAATTAATTCTGCATGAAAAACCCATTTATCTAATTTAAGGGGATTATAGCCCCCGATTCCCCTTTATTCTTAACCAATGAACCCCCAAAATTAATCAGGGAAGCGCCTTATCACAATGAACCTATATACAAAATTTGAAGCAAATCGGATAATTTTGCATGAAAAATCCGTTTGTTTAAAGTAAGGAGGAATATCCCCAGTTTCCCCCCTTTATACTTAAACAATGAACCCCCAAAACTAATCAGGGAAGCACCTTATCACAATGAGCCTTTATACAAAATTTGAAGGAAATCGGATAATTCTGCATGAAAAACCCTTTTATCTAAATTAAGGGGGGAATCAGCCACCGTGTTCCTCTTTATACTTAACCAATGAACTCCTAAAACTAATCAGGGAAGGGACTTATCAGAATGAACTTATAAACAAATATAACCTATAAGCAAAACGGATATTTCTATCAAGAGTTATCGCGTTACGTGCATACATACATACATACATACGTACATACAGATCCGGCGGGCACATTAGCTCTCAGGTTATGATAGCCTGTGAGCTAAAAAAAAGTAAAGAAGCTTGACTTGCCATTGTAACTGAAATTTCTCACTTGTAAGTACAAAAATTTTTATAAACCCATGGTTTGCAACCATGTTTTGGGCATAAAATTGGATAAAAACTGGTGAATGTCATTCTTATCAGTGATGACAGTGCTGCCGGAACGCACTTTGCTTATGAAGCTCTTTTATGCAAACAAAAAAATGTTGTAGCTGCAATTCGAGAGTTTAGCCGACTTAAGAATTTGCACAAAGGACCACATCTTTCACAAGTTCTCATAGAATGAACGCTTGATTGGAGAAAACTGCACATCTTGGAGTTCAGAAGGTTCGAGGACACAAACCGGTTGGCTGTACTAGTGCACGTCTAGTGTTAAAACACTTGGGTATTCCCAATAGCACATGCGTGAAACGTACTGAGAAAGTGGCGCAATGTTTCTCGTACAAAATCAGTCATAATCAATAGTTGCTGGCCATCTACACGGAGAAATGACTGACCTTTTCATGGACATTTAATTCTGCAGTTGAAGTGCAGAATACTGTTGTACCGTTGCCATGGCAGATTCTGTGGAGCGATGAGGCACATTTCCACCTCAGTGGAACAGTAAACACCCATAATTGTCGCATTTTGAACACGGAAAACCCTCGCACTTTACAAACGATTCTATCACAATCACCGAAAGTTAGAGTATGGTGTGGATTCAAAACCAAATTCATTCATGGAACTTTCTTTTTTGGAAAGGCTACAATGGCCCTGTGACATGGAATTTGTCGGACATCAAGTACAAAAAGCTCCTCGAATCTTTTGTCGTACCCCATTTGCAACAGTGGCAATGGGGTGACTCAATTACCTTTATGCAAGATGGAGTGCCTCCACACATTGCACTCAGTGTACAGCACTCGGCAGCATTTCACAGATGACAGTGTAATCTGTTGTGCGTTTCCGACAACATGGCCATCTCGTTCTCCGAATCTTAATTCGTGTGATTTTTGGCTGTGGGGATACTCAAGAAAACTTGGTTTTTGAAGACGTATGATAACTTTGGCAGACTTGAAAGAAGGTATCATTCTGATGTGTGAGAAGCATTTCAGTCAACGAATTACGATCCGCAGTTGTGCAAACTGTACACAGACTGCTGATTTTACATCTTGAAGAAGGGAACCGTATTGAGCAGCATTCCCTGCGTCAATAAGTTTAATGTAGGATGAATGTATGACACGTTAAAATAAAAATTGTTTAAAATATGTTTTTCTGTGTTTTCAGCATATCTTCAGTTGTACACCGCCATCTATTGGTGAGTTCAGGAACTAAATTTGTTTACACGTAATCCGTTTCCCCATGTCTTGGGTAGTATGTGTACAAAATTTGAAGCTAATACACTGAGTAGTTCCATATATAAAAATGTCGGGGTAGGGGTGTTTTAATTCTGATCACCCTGTATATATATTATTTAGCAGCACTGTGAAATATATAAACAGAAATAAAAGTAACCGGGTATTCTGCATAAAAGTGTCATTCAAATAAATCAAAAATCTTTTAAAAATCGTTAAATGAGAAAAGCTAAAAATAATCTTATCAACTGTCATATGCTTCAGGATGAATAATGAAAAAAAAAAGGTGAAAACCGCATCGATTTTTTGATAACAGATTTAAATGACATGTGACTAATGACTAATGAGCAATGGAGAAAGTTACGATTTAATCTTGTTAGGTGAACCATCGACTAATCTTTTATTGCTAAAGAACTTACATTACATTCAATTTTTTTATTCTTTCTCTCGGAATTAAGGAGTCTCTTTAAAAGAGAGTGATTGACTTTGAGCATTTTAATAATATGCACAGGCATTTATTTCTCTGTCAAAATTTATCTGCACTTAGCTCCGATAAAATAATTCTATGAAATATTTCTTTTATAGTTTCAGGTGTGAAGATGAATAATGCAGTGTTAATCAGTAAGGATTTGAATAATTTAAAAGACACATTGTAACAATTGACATCGGTATCCTTTTTGAAAGTATTATTCTGTTATATATGTTATAATAATGTAGATTTGAAATTGGTAACATCGATTTTGATTGAACAAAACCATAAAAAATTTCTTGTATTAAAATATGAGGTCGTTTTTATGGCGTCATAACTTATCTGCATTGCTAAATAAATGCAAATTCTCTTAAAAAATTATGTTGTGTTCCTGTTATACACAAAAGGTAATTTAACACATAAAACATTATTTATTTGTTTAAGTTTTTGTATGCATGGTTAATTAACGTTTATGGTTAATTAAGCTGTTATAAATTTACTCAACATTTTACAAAACATGGTGACGAAAAAGTTACACCTTAAGATGTCAAAAGCTTGTCCCAAAATGTCGTACTGTTGTTGAACCATAAACTTGTGTAGGATGAACCATAAACTTGTGTGGGATGAAGCATAAATTAGTAAAATGTTCAAACATATGAGGGGGTTAGAATGACAGTGGAGTAAGTCAACTTTTAGTAATTTGAGAAATGAAGTGTTTTGTGAAACTTGTCGCATTGCCGTCGCGTTAAATGGTCCAATTTATTTTGCCATCTAGCGACTCCCTAAGTGAAATATGACTTATTTGACAGTCACACTGAAAAGAAATTAATATACGTTCAGTGAAAATATGCTTATCTAGATATTTCAAATTTTTGACTTACTCCACTATCATTTTAACCCCCTCATATAATATCTGAAATTATATTTTCCAAGCAATGGTTAATAAGATCAAGAACGTATGATTTAACCGTTTCGCAACGAGCGTCCTTTACAGAATTTTTAATATTTTACCACCGGTTTTTCAATACAGAAATTTTCGCCTATTTGAATCGCAGAGATGCTAGGATTAAATAAGGCAAAGCTTACAATAAAAAATAACTGGTGGGAATAATCGAAGATTCTGAGCATCTTATGCTTCACGTATACGTGTCGCTCGTCTCCAAAGGGTTAAAGTGGAATTCAACAAACTAAGTGTATCCCAGACTGAACTGGAATTCAAACTTTTCTCATGTAGCCTGCGTTGTAACATGTAAACAAGCCATCAAGCGGCATATTCAGTGTGCATAGAGCTGTGTAATATAACTGTTTCTTACATATTGTCGTAAGCTCGTAAAAATAGCCATGTTAAAATTTCGCCAAAATATGGAGTTTTGAGAAAAAAAGTAAACCATGTTTTGATTTTTTTTTTTACAACTAAGGGTATGAACGGAAATTAATTATAATGCACTTCGGTTTTGTATAATATTGTAGAAACATATATGAGAGTAAAATACTGTAATGAATTTTAAAAATGTGTTCTTGCAGGATAACGTTGTTGTAGGGAAATCATTTAAACTTCAGAACCAAACGCAAGACCACATGGCTGTTTTCAGTTTCCTTCAAATATTCATTTCCTGAAAACTCTGCTTAAAAGTTTTTTTTTTTTACATTTGAAGTTACTTAAATATCTTATTCAATATAAACAATTAAGATATGTTGTAGTTTTTTATTTCAAGGCTCAATACTGGTAATTAAAATGAATGAATATTAACCATTGTGACAAAATAATTTTTGAGACAAAATGGCTGACAATTGAATATATGCATCATGGGGATGATTGGGATATTTCAAATGGGATGGATGAGATTGTCTCATTCATCCCTAGAGGATGCTGAAAAATATATTTTATAGCTAAATAATATTATATAGTTTGATAAATTAATAATTTATGGTAATTATTCTTTTAACATTTCATCCTCATTGTAGTTATCGTCTTCAGCCATTGAATGCTTCCGTTTATGGGCCTTTTAAGGTAAAGCTGAGATTAGTCCAATATGATTGGCTAACAAATAATTCTGGAGATCATATTACAATTTACAATCTCTCAGCTTTTGCCCAGGAGGCATTTTTTTCAGCTTTTAGTCCTTAACATTGAATAAAGGGAGGAAAAATTTGTGTCCCATTCACCCCTGCTGTAGGGATGATTGGGACATACAAGAATTGTTTTTTAATTTCATAATATATTTCTGTATAGTAATGATCTTAAATAAATATTGCGCATAAGATGTAGTCAAACACTTAATGTATGAAATGTGATATATAATATTGATAATAACTTAAATAAAATATTTAAAATAAACATTTTTGTGAAAATGTCCCATTCATCCCCCATCTCCCCGAAATATATAACTCTAATTCCCATGAGATACTTTGTGTTTATTTTTAAGCTTACTGATCGTGTATCTATTTATGCTAACTGAAACCATACCTTATAGCAAAATAGTCTTCTAATTAGTATAGCTCAAAAGATGAATGAGTTATTTTTTTTACCGCAATCACAAACATTCATAAAAAGAAATTTGCATGAAAATGGAAAATATACAACGACATGGACATTACTCATTTATTTTCTCTGTCAGTATTTAAATATAATGAATTTCATACTTGACTCCTCAAAAATAACATTGAAGTATAAATTTAAAATACATTTAAAATACGATAATTGTTCTTTAATTCTAAGCTGCATATAAAACGACGTTGTATTTCCTTAAAGTATTTTATATTATCTTTTGTTTGTATTACATCGTCATTCATAAAGAAAAAAAAATATATACGTGAACCAGTTTTAAATAATAAGAAAATGATTTATCATATGTAAATATTTTATATTTAAATTGACTAGTATTATTATTGTCACATGTATTAATTTACCGTAGTAGATATGATAGAGTGGAATGATAGGTTTGTTTCATGCCCAATTCAACGACCAAAATTCATTCTAAAAATGCATTTCTCTCTAAATAGCTGTAGTATTTTTAAGATTTGTTTTACATACATAGCAATGTTTTTTTTTTTTTTTCAGACATTGTGTGACGATTTTTTGTTGATCACTCTTTTTTCAAGTCATAACTATTCAGTTACAGTTTTCTGAAATTTTCATATCGTAAAAATGGAAAAGCGATTACCAAGCAATACTATATTGATACAATATGCATGTCATTCTATTCAACAAGAAACACAAAATTGCTTGTCAGATTTTAGTTTCATTTAAAGAGTTAAATTATTCAAATTAAAGCTTTTAAATGCGATAATAATAGAAATTAAAAAAAAAAAATCTTTTATACTTTCTAATTTTCATTTCTAGATATTTTCACGAGCAATTTTTTTTTAATGAAATACAGTAAATAAATTTATGAATATTTACAAAATAGTTTTATAAATGAAATAAATATCAAAATATTAAAATATAGAATAGAAGACGATCGATCTAAAATTCGTGATAAATATATATATATATATATATATATATATATATATATATGTTTTGCTGAATATTTTTCGAATATTTTGATTTTGTGAATCTTGAAAGAAAAAAATTAAGTATGAATAGATTATTTTTATTTTCAAAGCTTTTAAGTATTCTTCAAAAAATAACACCAAAAATTATTACATTACAACTTTTTCGTTCAATTGTTTGTTTACATCATGTGTTTGTATATTTTTAAAATCTTATTTTTAAGTAAATAAATGTAACGCAATTTTTAGTATACACTTAGAAATAATAACATAAATTAATATTTTCATGCTATTTACAGTTAAGGAAATGAGTATAAAAATACAACTGTTGCTAAAACTTTAAAGTTTTTTTCTTGTTTACAATTTTGGGAATATAATATTTATGTATCTTTTTATAAAGTTCTTGAATATATTATAAATTTTACAGAAGATATTACTTTACTAAATAAACTTTTTAAAAATTTCTTCTTATCGTTTATTTCGCTATAAAATTAACTCTTTCAAGTTTTTTTTTTAATCACTTCTAGTTATCATATTACAGTGTACAAAAGCAATGTGTATATATATTTATATTTTAAAATAAATTCTTAAAATAAATGGTTGAGTCATACGAACAAATTGGGATTTTTCTGTCTTTTTAAGAAACTCAAACATTATTTTATAATTAATGCGTTAATAAATAAGTAAATACAATAATATCAGTTTGAATATTTAAAACATTAAGGGTGTATTCAAATCCAAACTGCTTATTTTGAAACACATTAATAAAACCATTTTGGCTCTAAAATGCATCCAATTGGCAGGTTCTCTTATTAAGAAACTTTATAATGTCCGTATTGTCTCGATATTTTGATAAAAGAAAAATATATTTTTTAAAATGCTGTTAAAGTGGACATTTTGAACCGAATTTTCCGAAGCGATAGCGCTGGAAACAAAAAAAATATATCGTACTGTGAAAATAATTGTATGTAAATCAATTTCTAATTAATTGAACGAAAAATAAAAGCATGGGTCCCTTATAAATCTCTTTATAAATCACGCCGCCAAGTTTCATGCATTTACTTTTAAAAATGAGTCTGAAAATGTGTCTCAAAATTTTGAATTGTTGAGCGTGGAAAAATATTTTGTTTGAATATCGTCTTTAATCAATAAATGTAGTATTACAGCATTTATTCAAAGAGGCCAAGTAAAACAAACCTAACGCGTATCTAGACTCTTTGCAATGAGTCTAAAAAATGTCAGGCTGATTGAAAAATAACTGACCATATTTCAATTAGCCTAACGCTGTATAGGCTCTTTTCAATAAGCCTGAAAAACATCAGGCTGATTGGGGAAAGAGAAATGATTCTCCAATTAGACCGACTCTTTGCAAAGAGCCTAGGCTGTTTGCAAAGAGCCGGATTTCCCAATTAGCCTACCACATATATATATATATATATATATATATATATACTGGTATATATATATAATCACACACAAGATTTGCTCGTATTAGAATATATATGACAAGAGTGAAGATACTTTAACAAAATCATTACAATATGCTTACGATCCATACAAAGATGAATCTGTGTCGAATTTTGTTAAAATATCTTCACTAGTGTTAAAGTTATGCACGAAAACGCGGCTTCGGATTGGCGAGACATGCCCTGTAATTTTGACTTTATAAATGGATTTCCGAGCCGGCTTTCCTATACAAAAATGTTTTGTTACAGTGTCCTGTACCGCCCATCCAAGTTTGACCCATGATCGTAGAAACAGCCTGTATATTTTTTAAATAAAGAAATACCATTCTACAGCTTTTATGTTTTTATTAAATTTATAAAAGAAAAATTTCAATTACAAATTCTGGTGCAAAGCTTGATTAAAATTAAGTGGTATAAAGAATATCGTATCACTCTTCAATGGGTTATATATTATTTTGCAGAACACATTGCCCTCATACAGTATAATTGCTGCATCATGTGGAATGTGTCTGTAGGCGATTTTTTCAACCGCTAGAGAATTTCATATTCTCATATTGTTCTTTAAACGCCATTTATGTTTTCAATGCTAGAAATATGATTCTATTCCAGGTATATGTAAATGCGAATGGCTTCACTTCCCTTAAACACATTATGAGAAAAGAAAAATCCCTGCACATTTGACGTATTGCTTCTCTAGTACATATCACGTTTAATGTACTACCCATACGTCGGTAAAATAGTTCTCTTCTCTTCCAGTCTGGATTTGGAAGTATCAGCCGTGTTTGAACTTTTTGTTCCTAGTGGCATATTGAAGTAAGGAGTTTTTGAAGTTAAACAAGCCAAACTTTATACTTCGTATAAAAGAAGAGTAACAAATTGAACAAAGACTTATGAATTATATTCAAAGTTTGTATTTTCCAGGAAAAATAAGTAATTAGACATTTCTTCAGGACAACTCAACTTAGATACATATTTAAGTAATATAGGTGTGAACATCTATACATTCCGGCTGTTACATTTGGAGTAATGACTTCTATTTATAATTCTACAATGCGTATCTCAGTAAAATGTATTTGCTATTATTTATTTATTTATTTATTTATTTATTGTATTTTAAAACCCATATCCAGACTACGCATTACTAAGAAACACAAATGAATATTTAAAAATCAAAATTTTATACAATATTTTGGAAGTACTATTGACTGTAAAAATCACTTAATTAAAATAATTGAAAAATACATTATTTATTAAACTGAGAAATTACTTTTCAAAAAGCAGATGTATTTGTTTTGCTTCTAAAGTATGTTTCATAGGATTTAATGTACACGTACTATATCACAACATCTATTTGAAATCTGAAACATTTAGTATGAAAAATTAAATCATCCTTGAAAGAAATATGATTTTACTTAGTAAAAACAAATACATTCGTTTTCTACAAAACAATGCAATAAAAAATAACAAATAAATCCAATTATATAAATGTGTTTCAATCAATCCCAGTTAATGTTTGGAAATGATAAATATTTAGTACGTGAAATGTCTCATTTAATCATTTGAAATCTAACGAATTCTATTTTTGCGAACTCTTTCATTTTTAACAATATGTTTTAGACTCAGTATAAACACGATAGAATATTTCTTTTATGAGTAAAAAGCAGAAAATAATATTTGTAGTTTAAATAATGAAATATAATAAAATTTAATTTTCCCTTCATTCTAAAAGCGATGTATTTATAAATGTATGTCTATTGCAAGCGATCATCATATGAACAAACTGTTAAATCAATAGCTACCAGTCAACAAGTTCTGGAATCTATCCACGGAATTGAATATGTTTTTTAGTTCAAAAATTCATTAAGCTTAAAATTCCGATCTGTTTAGATAAATTCTAAAAGAAAGTTAAAAGTAGTACCGAACAATTAAACTATTTATGTGTAGCTATGTATTTTGTAGTGATTATTTTTATTGCTTAACACTTTCAGGGGCAGCGGTATGTTTAAGAAACCACTTAACTTTAATTCCTAAACGCTACAACGGCACCAGAATTTTGCTAAAATCGTTTTTATTTAATGTGTATGTGAAATATAACTTTTTTCTTATTTACAATTTTTTTTTTTTTTTTTTTTTTTTTTTTTTAAATCCGGTGCCAGTCATTTATTTCCACAATTTTCTACTGAAAGTCCTTTGCCCTTGTTAAAAAGTATTTTGTTCATTTTTTATATCCGTGTATTTATAGAAGTTTTCTTTTCAGTAATAATTGTTAAAATATACGCGGATTAACGATTGTAAAACATCGGCATAAGATTTTAAAATTAATAGTTAAAACCTACGCATTTTGCGATTGGGTTATCGCCAAAGATCAGAAAAACTTTCTTTAATGTGATGCCTTTCTGCAAAACGAAAAATAGAAAGTAGGGTGTTAATAAAATAACACAAGGGGTTTTAATTCCTCTTGCGGGAATACAATTACAGGAAATTTAATAGAAACTCTTGTATGTGCTCAATGCAACTTGCCGTTTTCATATTGAAAATATATATTTTTACCAGTGGACCCGTGTGAAGATATCTCACTGCAGTCTAATATTTTTTTAGCAAATATCGAATATTTTTTAGATGCAGGTTTAAACTTCTAAAAAAAAAATAAGGACTAAAAATATCTGCAAAAAACATTAGTCAAGCCAGAAGGTAATCTCATTTATTCCATCAAAGTCAAAACTGATCGCAGATAGTAAACTCAAAAAAAAAAAAAAAAAAAAAAAAAAAAAATATATATATATATATATATATATAAATTTTTAAATAACTTTTTTCCTTTTTTGGCAACATATGCTTAAAACTCAAATTCTTGTAATATATGCAGACTCAAGTTTGGATTTTGCGTTCAAATGGGGTAATTTCATGTTTTTTTATGTTTTTTTCTCTCTCTTCTTTTTAATTATGTTTTATTTTGAACTTAATTATTGTTTCATTGTGAATTTCTCTACACTCTGGGTGTGGTTGTCCCAAATTCATATTCTTTAGCTATTTTATGGCTAATATGAAGATGAAACCACACATTATATTTGTGGAAATTTAGGCATTTGGAAAATGAAGATTCTGCCTAAATTCCACAAATTTCCATCATTCAATTATTCATTTTCTGCTTTTTTTTTTTTTTTTTTTTTTTTTTTTTTTAGGTATTTATATTCAGCTTGTTTAGGAGATCTGTTTTGTTGTCAATTAGTTATTTTATTTTTATTCATAATTTCACATTTTTTTGTTGGTGGTTGTAACATTCATTTAATGGTTATATATATATATATATCAATTGTATTTTAACTGCATTAAAAAGTAGCATCATCTGTTTAAAAAAACAACAAAAAAAAAAAAAAAGGATAAAGCAAAATAAATTGAGCATATGAATTTAAATTTTGCTTTTTAATCATAAATATAAAATAAACCCGTGCAGCAACTGTGTCCCACGTTATCTTTATTCATTTTTTTATATAATAATTGTTGCGATGTTTTATTTTTGTTGAAACACTAATTAAAAAAACAAAAACCTTTCATTTCATTTAAGAAAAGAAGGCCGATTTAATTTTTAATTAATTTCAATATTTTAATCAAAACACCTGTTTTAACGAAATGTGAGTTTACTATATCAGAAGCAGCTCCAAAATCATTTCATATGGTATCTCATTTATGTTCTGCGTTGTTTATTCGCGTAGAAAAAGGGATGTTGACATCATAAATAATATATAGGATACCAAAAGTCATCAACGTGGAAATTATATAGCTGCAATTGTAGTATGTGTGATAAATGAAATGTTTATTGTCTTATAAAGCGGAAAACGTAAAGTATCTTAACAATACATCACAATGTTTGCTGAGAACAACAAATGTAGTACAAAATGTAGAACCACAATTCTTATGAATCAATTGCTTCATATGTTGCACGATAGTTCGAAGCATGATATTGATTTACATAACGTGCATTTTTATTTGATATTTTAAGGTTACACTATCAGGAAATTATGTAGCTGCAATTGTAGTATGTGTGATAAATGAAATGTTTATTGTCTTATAAAGCGGAAAACTTAAAATATCTTAATAATACATCACAATGTTTGCTGAGAACAACAAATGTAGTACAAATTATAGAACCACAATTCTTATGAATCAATTGCTTCATATGTTGCACGGTAGTTCGAAGCATGATATTGATTTACATAACGTGCATTTTTATTTGATATTTTAAGGCTACAATATCACGAATATGCCCCTAATATTCAGTGCTTTTAAGATATGTTCATAACGAAAATTCAGAAGAGTTGAGGTAAAGGATAAGACATGATTGCTCTTCTGATAATACAGATTGACGAAGAACTCTTATGTAAAAGTATACTTATCGAAAGCAGTTTATTTCCGAATAATGGGGATTCTCTGAGTGTTTTCTTTTATTTTTATAATCGTTTTTTTTTTCGGAAGGCAATTATGCAAATTTGTTGTTTTTTTATTTGCAAACTCGCGTCGAATGTCCTCATGAGGCGACTGCTGGTACTTTTGTTGGACATTGCATCGATGCTTCACTGAGCAAGTACACGAGCCTTTGTTACATTTCACGCAATAGATTTCCAGCTAAAGGGATGAAACCACATTGGTTTAGTTTATGACCACCGGGTCCAAAATAAGATAAGGAGTACATTGTAATGAATTTTGCAAATAGACATATGATTTAAAATATAGGCAAATGATATATGAATTAGTAAGCAATTTTAAAATTTGAACATTGCATGAGTGTATAGACATAATAAACAAAATATGATGTAAAGAGGCGATTAAATTAAAGTTAAGGTATATAAAAGCGATAAAATTGCAGAAGGGAGTTGAATGTGGTCGAAAATCTGTGCATTGTTTAATGCTGTATAACTTTTGTGTTATGATGGTATTAAAACAATCTAAAGGGAAAAGTTTAAAATCACATGTGTTTCAATGTCTAATTGTAGTTCATTTCCCATCCTTTTACTTGTAATAATCCAAACTGGTAATAAATAATAATCCAATTACCTGTAATAATCCAAACTGGTAAGTCGTTTAAAAAAATCCAGATAATTGTATGCTGAAATTACCTCCAATATATGTGACTCATAAATGTGCTGATCTTGAAACTCCTATTTTTAACAGCGTGGTTGAAATATATATACAAAGTAGTAAATTATAACGTTTAATTTCCATTGTACACGGGTTAGTGAAAGATTCATAATGCTTTGAACGAATTTGCGTATTTCTATCTGAGAAAATAATTTGCGTAAGTTAATGTTCCATTTAAAAAATACTATAATTATAATATTTAACTATAATTAATTTCTTTAATGTGGTCAGATTAATTTATTGAATGTAACCGCTAAACTGTTGCAGTGGCAGTTATCTTTCATGTATTCCTGAAAGAGCAATTTCAAAAGATAAAATTAACATGATCCATTCAATAACATTTCATATTATTTACTGTAATGAGTATTAATTTGTTTTAGAAGAATGAAAATAGAGGAGGGTTTTTTTTGTTTATTTTTCAATGGTTTTATTTCAAAAACTTTACATTCAACTGTGTTGGGTTAAATAAGTCAACGAAAACTGAAAACGCGTTTAAAAAGTTCAATTCTACTAACAATGTGAGATAAGAAATAATATTTAATTAACAATAATGCCTTCAATCTGATATTTCCCATGCTGTCTGAGTTTTATAAACGATAGGATAAGCCTAAAATATATAGTTATTCAGAAACACGAGACTCCATGTGCATTTCTATCAATTAATTAATTCAAGAAAGCATAAGTTTAAATTTGAACACTGATTAGCGTTTCCTTATAACTATTATTAATGAAGGGATGCATTAAATGCATGTAACAATTCTTCTGTGAAAAATAAAACACGAATGGCATTTGTGTATCCAAAATATGTTCTGCTAAAGATCAAACATACCCAAATACCAAACTTCCTAAAGTAGAATAATAACATATTTTATAGTGCATATAAATTATGAAAAAAAAGAAAGCGCTAACACTATCTCATTATTCGAAACCCTTCATTTTTTTTGTCCTCACATAACTTTCCATTTTTTTACTTATGTGTATTTAGACATCCCTGGTATATTCTGGCAAAATTACAAAACGATTCAATAATTACAAATACGTGAAACACATCACCATGATCAAAATGCTAAAATTTCCAAAAAAGAATAAGCCTAAATTACTTTCTATTTGTCCCGCTATTTTTCGGATGTTCCTTAACCCTTCTTTGCATGAGTTTTTTTACAATTGTGTTTTTATATATATATATTAATTATTAGACATCAGAAATTTTAAGATTTTTAACTTTGTTCAACAACATAGTTCACGGGAAATTTACTCAATTAATATTTCTATATAAATTTAGTGGTGGCGAAGAAGTTGATTTATTTATTAAAAGTTAAATAAACAGTGATGGAAATTTACATCACTATGCAATTAAGGGTTAAGCTGCATTTGAAAAAAAAATTATCATTCTTCAAGTGACATAACATTTTTTTTAGAAACAAAAACATTAAGTAAATATTTATATCTTGTGTATTTTTATATGTGTCATGACAATTTGCTTATTAAACTTTTTTTTTTAAATTTTATTCCTAGTATTCTAAAACATACCTGTAAGAAAAGCATGCAAAAAAATCGAAATAGTTAAAAATATTGTAGATGGAATAATTTTTAAAAATGTACTTCAATATTAAAAATAATACTTTTTTGAAATGTACCAAAATAATTGCATTTTTTTCCTATTAACACTTTCAAACCTAGTTGAAAAGTAATTATAACTTCGGTTTGTCTGCCGTCTGCCGGTGCTCTAACTCGCGTAAATACACTCGGATTGCACTGAAATTTTTGTATGTTATTGTCGTTTACTATAGCGTGTTCCCTATTTCAACGCGGTACCATCTCGCTTCGCTCGCTCGCCCTTTTTGACACTTTCCAACCTAGTTGAAAGGTTTTTATGACTTCGGTTTGTCTGTCGTCTGGCCGTCTAGCCGTCTGACCGTGCTCTAACTCTCGTAAATATGCTCGGATTGCCCTGAAATTTTTAGATGTTATTGTCGTTATCTATAGCATGTTCCCTATTTCAACTGAAGTGTGTAACACTTATAGTTTGTTTACATGGAGAGTCAAAAGTATTCCGTTATATTACAGTCAATGGGAAATAATCGTTTCAAGTGCATTTGGATGATGCTACGTCATTTAAAACATGATGAAATTGATATATAATTACGAAGCGCATTAAAACATGATTCTTGTAGACTATGGGGTGCAAAGCAATTATTATTCATTTACAGTGTCAAACAAAATGATTCTGTTACACATCGTTCTATGGGAAAAAAATCGTTTGCAGTGTAATTTAGTGGTATTTCACAATTTTAAACATAATGAAAATTATATGAATTACTGAGTTGCACTATAAATTGCTCTATTGTATGCATTGCGTTTATTTACAGGGACACACAAAAGATATCGGTTACAGTACATGTGTTTTAAGTACGTTTTCAACTTTGGTTTGCGTTTTTAAGTTTAACTAATTTTTTTCATTGTAGGTGTGTGTTTATAAACTCGGTTGATCATATATAGGGCTACACAAAGGAATTAGTAAGTATTACAGACTACGGGAGTGAATTGCTTAAGGGTAGTTTTTAATTGTCTTACGCATTTTCCTGCTGAATTATATTTAGTAGACTAATAGAAGTTTGCGGAATATAAATAAATTCACGTACAGGGCTACGCAAAGAGCAAGATACATTGTTGTTTACGGTTGGTAATTGCTGCGAGAGAGTTTTAAGTTGCCTGTTCGCTTAATATGTGATGTATTCAAAAATCTTCAGATATAATACAGGGCTGTACAAGAAATGTCGAATGCATTTTCATCTATTGGTGAAAATTGCTGAATATGAATATTGTAACTGAACTAAATTTTATCATGCTATATATCCACATCTATTGATCATATACAGGGCTGAACAAAATAATTCAACTACTTTTTTGACACTGGAAGGTAATTTCGAAAACTGTATTTTTCAATGTGTTATATATTTTCTATACTGTTTACTTACATATCTTCGTTCGTCTTATTTAACAGTGAAGTTTCGTTACAGTTTTCTGGCGGTGTTGGAAAGTGTTTCATAATCTATGCTTGTCGCATGAATTTTCGTTCTTGTTTAATTTCTTCATATAATAATTTATTAATAGTATAAAAAATATTATAACACGGAAAAAAAAGGCACTGTGTCTACATAAGAGATAATATTTTTTCATATGTGATTTGCACGTAGAAATGCTCTAATGATGCTTTAGCTTCTAAAAAGATTTTATAATTTAAAAATTTTAACAAATGTAGTGTACTTCATAATTGTTTACGATATATATTACTGGAAAACGGCCATTTTTATAAATCAACCAAACACATTTTGAAGCAGTAAATATCACTAAAACAGATACATTATAAACTAAAGTGTGTAATTTTTCTATGTGGTGCTTATTTTATATTACTTGTTACGTGAAGTTGCTAACTTAAAATAAGTTCATTTGACATGAAGAGAAGCGGAATGTATGAAGCTATGAGTATTTTTAACAATCGTTATTTCATATAAAAAATTAAAAATACAAAATTAAGGCTTCAAATTAAAAAAATTTAATGTCGGAATATTTGTTTGTAAAATAGATAATTAATATATTTACACATATAGATGAGTATTTGTTTGTTGTATAATAATATAATCTTAAATTTTCATATGTGAAAAGAGCATATACTCTCAACAAAATTTCGGGAAAATCGTAAAAATTCAGGCAGGATGTTGCCAGAACACACTTAAGATTGAAAGTAACATTTCTGCTATTTGAAGATTTTTCCGTCTTCATGTTGAAGATTTTCATGCGATTTTGATTTTCGGTCATCATTTTTTTCGCAGTTTGAAGGAAAAAAGAACATACAATTTTTTTTTCTTTTCTAACACGAAAAAGAATTAGGCAGCCCTGTTACCGAAACGCCCGTGTGATTTTACAAAAAGTGTAACTTTAGACTAGCAAATTTTAATTAACTTTTACGTTATATTGGTGAATTCTGTATTTTGGAAAAAAATGGCAAATCAAAGCGGATATATTTGTGTTCAAACTAAATAAAAAAGCAACGGCAAAAAAACCTTCAATTAATGGATTTTTTTTTAGAGTACATAACATGATAATATTTACTCGCACCAAAGTTATTTTACTCAAATTTAAAAAATAATAATAATCTCATAAATTAACACTTTTGCTAACACAGCCTAATTGAAACTGAACTGTATAAAATGGCTTTAATAACATATCATAAATATTACCGTAATTTACGGTGTATAAGCCGTGGCTCAAATAAATCTGTTTCCGACCAGAAAGTTTATTTAATAACTAGCTGACCCACCCGACGTTGTCCCGGCCCGTGATAATAAAGTTGAACAAACCAAAATTTTGTAGGATTTTATATCTTTAACTCGATAAGGATGCATAATATTCCAATAAAAAAAATCCAAGATTTTTAATAATTTTATACAGCTTCTAATAGCACCATTCCAATTTTTTATTTACTTGTTTTGTATCTTTATTTATTCAAGAGATAACGGACATCTTGTCTGCTATGCTTGCTCGTAAAAAAAAACACGTTAAAATATTATTTTTTCTGCAATCAAATTAATGCGAAATAATAAATATCTTCGGCTCTAAGAATGGGATAATCTTAATTTTTACAAACTTGTAATGTGGAAACAGAGAGGATTCGAAAGGTGTTAATTTTAAAATCGTAGCTTAATTAGAATTGTTAATTTGAGTCACCTAAAAAATCTCTTAGTACCTCTTTCTTTGCGGTTTCATTATATAGCATAGCTGCCAACTTTTACGCTTTTTTCCTACCACTTAAATTTTATAGTAAATTTTACCTTATTAAACCGCCGAAATCATGTCATTCAAAAAGGTAAAATTTTCTATTAATTTTTAGTGGTAGCAAAAAAGCGTAAAAGTTGGCAGCTATGATATAGACACCTGCGACGGCTCAAATTTTTATCAAAAAACGTGTTGATCATTGCAAGATTAAATTGCTCGAAAAATTAAACATTTCTAATTAATTTTTTTGAAAGTTGTGGATGGAATTTTTTTTTAATTTGACTTTTTGAATTTGCGATTGTTTTTTTATATAGATCGGCAAATTTTCGTGTCGAAAGACCTAATAGTTTCTGTTATTTTGACATGTGTCGAAAAGGCGTAGTTAAAAGTCATTGTGGTAGCCCAACCTTTTTCCAGTAAACCTAAAATCTTTCTTCCCTATCCCAACACACAACTCATTTTGCGGTTTCACATTTCTTTTGCACCATTTTCAGAAAAAAATGGCATTTTAGAAGCGATGGTTAATGAGAAACTAATTAATATCTTGGGTAATTATCAAAATATTAAAATTCTGAGGCTCAGGTGCACATGGCCCGACCTTGGACAATCCACACCTAAATTTCCAGACTTCTAGGTGGGCTAGATTTTGCTAGCCTTCGCCAACAGACACACACACACAGAGCGAAACTTTCTTTTATTAATTAGATATATAACCTATTTGTGCATGTAACTTATTTAACCTTTTTTAATAAATACAATTTCTGGTTCAGAACATATTTTTTCTAGCCGCCGCTTATACACCGGAAATTACGGTACATAAACGGCCAAGAATAGGAAAAATCTAATGTTTATTTAACTTCACCTTCATGTGAAGTGCAATTTCCATGTAGGATTGCTGCACTGACATTTTAGGTACACATAAGGCTATATTTATAATTTTTTTTAAAAGTGGTGTAATGATTTTATATGTTTAGTGAATCATTAAAATGTATGAAAAATAGAAATATGCAAATTTATATCATAATTAACGTCACAATCGAAAAATCAATGATATGTAACAAAAAAGCTTGTTAATTAGAATAATGTTTTAGTAATTAAAAAATTAAGTATACTTAGACAAATTTTAGTAACAGTTTTACGGTGTTAAGCAAAAAACGTCTTTTTTAGCTACATGCCATATTAAAAATATATATATATATTCTTATAATTGCATAGTGTGTATAGAAAACAGTTAAAATCTATAAAGATAATTCGAACTGTGCGTATTGATGCACACATTGAAGTTTCAAATGCAATGTCTGTGATATCGGAAAATTAAGTTTTTATGTTACATTAATAAAGCAAAAAGGAAATATTATTTAACTGAAATTACTGGATGACTATTCTAAACTTTTAAAAACATGTTCACCCTAAGCAAATATTTTACGCTTAATTATAAATATTTAAATAATAATACCTTTCAAACATTTCTGTAATTTGTAAAACTTAACGATTTTAAGCAATTTTTGTTCATTATCTAATGTAATCTTTCATTATTGTGTCATAATCTATAATTAATTAACTAATTTCTGTTATATAATATATTATTATATGAGAAAGAAATGATATTAGGCACCTGATAAGGATAGAAATATTATGCAAATATATTCCGAAATTTGGGGATTCGCATTTTTCTAAATGCTTCTCTTCAACGTGGAGAGTGTAAATTTTTAGAAGTATTCTTGATGGTATCACATTTCTCGAAAAATAATATGTCTTTTCAACTTTTCATTACGATATTTTCACCTTTCACAAAATTGTTAGCAAAAACGTTATTTTGGTTAGTGTTTAAACATCCTGTAATTTAAGTGAATAACATCATGTTATACATGTACACCATGAATAACAAAATTGACACACCATGTTTCAATTCTCAATTTGTTGAACTTTACTGCTACTATCACCTTCATGACTATATCACTATGTTGACGGAAGGCTGTGAGTAAAGAACGCAACTGATGATAAAATTAGATATACAGGTAAACAGTATAATCATTTGGAAACCAGATACCTCTTTTTGACTCAATCTGAACAGGATTTAACGGATAATAATCGAATTACTTAGTTTTATTGAAGAAAAACATTTATAAGTGTATCTTTATAACTTGCTTTGCAACCCTAATTCTTTTGAGGTAAAACCGGATATCCTACGTGGAATAAAAAAGGATATTGGAGAACAATAACTGAAGAGCCCGTGAATAATGTTTAAAAAATGCAGTCTAAACTACATGGAAAACAGTGGTTATGAAATTTATAAAACTGGATAAAGATATGAACTTTTAGTTTGGCAATTTCTAAAATTGGAAAAAAGAAATTTAACTTTTTATCTTTATATATTAAATTATTACTCTTATAATGCAAATATTATTAGTTTAGTTCTTTAGTTAAAATTGTAAAATAATATTTTTTGTTCCTTATAATTTTTTGTTCATTTCTTGTAACATTAACATATCCATGCCCAGCGCTGATGGAAGACTGGCAAATTTCACTTTTTGTTAATTATAATTTATTAAAGACAATGTAATGCACTAATCATATATTAAAGTGATATAATGATGCAATAATAAATGTACAGTATGTACGCTAAGTTATATCCTCTTGAGACCGAAGCTCATATTTTTTTGAGCAAATGTTACAATTTTTGAGATTTATGTTTCTTTAGAGTCTAGAAAGCAATATATATTTTCATTTATAATAAAAATTAAAATACTTTGTTTTTTAGCGTGTCTAATAGATAGGACATTGGGTCTTAGTCCTGTAAAAAACTTGCAATTGAATTAATTGAATCCAAATGTAAAATTTTTAATATTTGAGAAAAAATAATGACACAAAATTGAATTCTACATAAAATAATGATACAAAATTTATCTAGACACCAAATAATATTAATAACAGTTTTTAAAAGTTCATTACCCGTAAAAAATAAATAGAGGAACCTGAAATTCAGTAGTTTAGAAATGTGCTTCTGCAAGTCAATTATTAATTATAGTTAAACGAATATATAATACAAGTTGCATTTCATTCGGACAACCTTATTTTATATTATAATGCGTATCAAGTAAGATGATAAGTATTATAATATAAAATAAGGTTGTACGCATACGCACATAGGTAAAATCGCTACATAGGCTTAAAAAAACAGATTTTTAAACAAAACACCCAAAAAACAGCATAAAGTTCTTAACTTTTGTATCATCATAAGTCTGTTTTTATCCTTTATACGTCACTTCTAAATATCGCATAAATTCAATTTTTGCATCATTAAATATAGAAAAAATGTACTTTAAATACGAAACGTGTTGATCAGTGAACTAAATTTCAAAATAATATTATTAATAATAATATTATCTTATTTTGTTTTTTAACTCTCTCAACACCAGTCATTTGTTTGTTAGAATAATAATAATTAGTGGCACAGCTACCACAATTAGCAAGTAAATGCCAAGAAGAAATGTAAAAAAAATGAAAACGAGCTTATTTATAATCTTATACTGTTATCTTTAAATATATTGTCTTTAAAATTTTGTTGTCATTTAAATATGACTAAATTTATTAATTCAATTATGAAAAGCATATTAACAGAAAAATAATACCAAAAATACTTACAATAAATAAGAATAACACATAATAAAAGCTTAATTCTAAGTATCTGCATTTACCAAATGCTGCAAAAAAGAATCTTTCAATAAAAAAAATTTATTTATTTATTTAAGAAAATATATTATCTACTTCTGTATCTATTATTTATTTCAATACTGTCTTGATTTTTAAGTAAAAACTAATGCGTTTCTTTAGTATAAAACAAGAGTCTAATCTGAATAAAAACAACTGTTGAAGACCCTGAACTGTTTGGTCCAATAGGATGGACATTAATTTTTTGTTGGTTTATTCACTAAAATATACATTCAATTACTTAAACTGTGATGTCATTTCATTGACACAACATTTCAAATTAGATTTGTGAAGCATTAATATCAAAATACTTTTTAAAAATATATAAAATTAGAATTAAAACTGTCTGCTTACCTTCAACAGTCTGTTTCTTGTTCTCTGCCACTTTCAAATGATTAAAATACATATTTAGCTGCATTTTTTTTTATTATTTAGGTGCACAGATAGAAACATTAGACTATCTAATATAATGGACAGCAACTATTTACAAGTTCGAACGGAAATTAATTATTTCATATAAAAAATAATAATGTCCAATAGAATGGACGCGGGGTCTCAAGAGGATATATTTAATTCTATTTGAAATTATCATTACAAGAAAGCAACTTATAATAAAGCATACGGTTTTACGCCACTTTCCTGTACAATATATAACAAAAGTATATTTTACACATACTTGTAATGAAAACATTGTTATTAATATGATATATCTACATTAACTTAATTCTTCTTGATAGTGTTTGATTAAATTCTGTCCCTTAATTATTAACTTGTTTGTTCCCTCAAGTTAATTACATTTTCGCAAATTTGCGATAGCATTTACCAATCTCCAAGGATCACCATTGGCATTTACATTTATTATGCATTGCGTGATTTATTGTCTTTGGAGAAATTCTCGAAATTGGATTAGATAATCGAGTGACTTTTTGCATACGATGTAATACGATAAATAGATTCGGAAGCAGTAAAATCCGTGTAAAATGTAATATGAATTTACAAAGTAAGTATTTCTGATTAAACTTTTGAACTATCAAAATTCTGAAGCAGAAGAGGGGTATGCATACAGGGTGTTCGTAATAATCGTTGTAGAACCGTCTTTCAAATGTGGATCTTCACTACATAATAAAACAAAAATACCACTGTTTTATGCGAAAAACTTACCGAGTTATGATACTGTGGATTGTATAAAATTTCAGACTCTTCTGTCTTTAACAACGCGCCTTTCCGTCTATAGTGCCTGAAAAGGCTGATAATAATTAACATTCAGAGTAGGGGAGGGTGACCTAAAATGATCCCCTTAAGGAAAAAAACTTTTTAAAATAACATAATTGTTTAAATAAAACTTTGGCCTTTTGCTAGTATGTTTTACACTATACTTTGCATTATAAACATATTTTAATAATATTTTAAACCCAAATCGAGGAATGATTTTTTTTCTTTTTTAAAGTAACCAAAGGATCATGTTGCTCTCACTAAAGGCCAAAATGATCCTTCATTTAAAAATAACTGTAAATTGTTTTTATCGCAAAACAAAGGATATAAAAGTAATTATGACAGTACATAAGTGTAATTAACATCTAAAAACATACTCATTAAGTAAACCAAGTCATATTTCTGTATATGAAAGCCTGTATATCTAAATAAATATGAAAGTTAGTGCTTACGTTGTAACAGATGTTACAAAACCCAATTTTTCAAAAAATTCTATTAAAACACGTAATACTGCGATCGCTTGAATACCGCCATTGCTTCTTCTTCATTTATCACAACTTTATATATTACCTTGTAGATAGCACGACCTCTGTCTGGAAGAAAACATGTGTGGATCGTTTTGCCCGTTAGGATTGTTTTAGGCCACTTTCTCCTATAATAACTCGCTACGCTTTGGACTTACAAAACTGGTTTTATTTATTTATTTATATTCTTGTTTGGCTTCCTAGGACAAAAAAAAAACGTTTTACTAAATATAAGTTACTGAACCATATACGAATTTTAATTTTGAGATGTTTAGAGCAACTATTTTGGCATAAATGCCTGGTCAGTTGGATTTAGAACAATACTTGAAATATTTTTGAATTTAAAACCATATTTCAAAAAGAAAACCTTAAGAATCAGATATTTGACCACTATAACAGAGGACAATCTGTATATGCTATTGCTTTTGAATTTAGTAAAAGAATTGCAAAAAAAATTGGAAAAATGCTTTATTTTTTTATAATTGCACTAAAAAAGACTGTATGGCTTATTGATAACGCAATATGGTTTTCCAGCTCTTTCTTCTGCATCGCACTGTTGTAAAAGATATAATATCGAACTATTTAATTTTGTTCGTTATGATTTATTTAGAATTGTTCCCTTACGTATGCGTATAAGCAATGCGTGGTGGCGTTTCAGTCGATTGACGGTTAAGCAATGGCGGATCTAAGGGGAGGGCGATGGGGCGATCGCCCCCCCCCCTTGGGCCAAAAAAGGGTAGGTAAACCGACATTAGAGGCCTTCACAGGAAAAGGTCTCTGACGATGCCCGGCCCGACCCGTGGGTCGGGCTAGGACTGGTCTTCACTCTTTATGGGTCGGGCCGGGACCGGGTCTTGCTTATCTGGAGACTGGGGCCGGACCAGACTTTTTCGGGCTCGACCCCAAACTCATTCTTTCTAGAGGTCTACACGGGCCAAAATTTTCAGGCCCGGTATAAAACCTGAAAATTCGGCTCGGTTGCGACTATTGGCGGATAGGTCGCCCCCTACACTCCTTGCGCTAATAAAAGGTCTGCAAACCGACCACAGAGGTCTGTGCGGGAAAGGTTCTCGTCCAAAGAAAAATCTCGAGCCAATTTTCATGCATGAAACTCGGACCTTGCCTGTTCTGCAGTCTTTCCTGGCCGGGTATTCCGTTTTTCTCTAGACTCGAGCCGGGACGGGCTAGACTTGTTTCCCTTTCTGGTACGAGTTTGGCATGGAATTCATTCTTCTTAGAGATCTGCACGAGCCGAAATTTCCAGACCCGGGCCCGACCCGGTATAAAAGCTAAGAGTTCGGCTCATGTCTGACTTAAACCGTATGAAAACCATTATTGGCTCGTGCATACCTCTAACTTCTTCCCCTCAAGCCTATATTCGGGTGGCATTTTTTTAATTTCTTCTATCTTTACAAGAACAAAGTATTGGATTGGTAAAATATTTCTACGTATTTCTACATTTTAGGAGGTCCTGAACTCGAATTGACTGTTCTTAGAAAAATGTCTGTCTATATCTATGTGACACAAATTTTGTGGACGCTCTAGCTCAAGCATTAATGCGCGGATTTTAATGAAAATTCATATTCAGTTATACCTTGACATAAATTGGTGCTGATGAGGTTTTGGTTTAAATTACTCGACAAGTGGTGCTGCTATTCCGCATTTTTCGCGATTTTTGCTATAGCTAATCTTAAGAATTCACGCACGGAATTTCGTTAAACTTTAGATTATGTTTTACCTTGACATAAATAGATCTGTATTAAAATTGGGTATATACCGCCCAACAGATGTCGCCACTATGATCTGTTTTTTACGATTCCCGCGTTAGCTATATCTTAAGAACGAATAGATTGTCATTTAATTTTTATTGCAGACGATTTCATTTATATAGAAGAAAGTTTTGTGATAGCCACAATATACTAGTATTTATTTGTTTTCGTAAAAATTGTAGTGATGTTGTGCATTTTTTAGCATAATTTTTAGAAATTTAATTTGGTTTAAGAAATCAAAAAGAGTTTAACTATTCGGATGTGCCAATCCCAAAACTTTCTTCTATCTCAGGCATGTTAATACTTCAAAATTCGCAATCACAGAATTCTGTTTTACGTCAGCTGCTTGGGAAGCACCGGGTTGCCTTCGCTGCATGAACAGCCGATGTTAATCTACGAAAATTTGCACAAAAATTGCTATCACAGGCTGAATATCCCTAAATTCAATTAGGATATGCCGGCCATAGTCGAAAACCTATAAATAAAATTGGTTCAATTCCATACATAACTTCATCCACTTTTCGATGATACAATAATGGGAATAGGCATAAAAATCGCTATTACAGAGCCCCCATCCGGCGGAATATCCCCAAATTTAAGTACAACCTGCTAGCCATAGCCAGGCTTAGTTCCTATAAATTTAATGAGTGTTTATATACACAATTATCTAACTGCCGTTTATATTGTTGTCATTCTGTATTTCATGAATTTCGAACATAATCTGAAAAATAAAAATCTCCGCATAAGTAAGTGGGCTTTATCAATAATTTTAATTGTAGAATAATGTTGCTTCCGAAATATCGGCATGTTTTATAGAAATTAAGTCTGGCGGTGAAGTACCAATCAAGTTTTTGTACGGGCAGATCCAGACTTGGGAGAAACTTTAAGCTTTTATAGGCAGAGCTGAGCTCGGGCTTTTATACCGGGTCGGGCCAATATTTTTTGTACGAGTCGGGTCAGTATTTTTTTGTACGAGTCGGGCCTGGCCTGAGACTGGAAATTGCGGCAAGTATAGACCCCTAACCTAGATATCTAAGCTAATTTTAACGTTTTTTCTAAATGCTTCTTTCAGCCAGCGTCCCATTAGCTACTGAATATATGTTTCGTTAATAAGTTTCAAAACAGTCTTTACTGAAGTAGAACTGATCTTTGATATGAAGAAACAAGCAGTCTTATACCCAGTTAGTATTTTTTTTTTACATAATTCTGAAATATGGCGATCAATCAAAGCTTAAAATTGTCTCTATGATTATATTGAGACTTTAAAAAATTGAGCCTTTGTGCGACTTCTGGAAGGTATCTCTCCAAGTGCCCAGACATGCACATTTCCACTAAAAAACGTTTTGTATGAATGCTTTGTATATTGTTCGTCCTACCACTATATAATTCTAAGAAAAATCCGAACAATAATTTTTATTAGTACTGTAATATGATAACATTCTTCCCTATATTTCTATCTCCGAAGTGTTCATTGTTTCTTTGGGCGTTTTATTACAATATCCAGTTCGTCCATTGAGTCATAGGCGATTTTACAAGGAGGACGCCAAGTTTCAGTATACCCCCTCCCCCCCCCCACTACATCTGTCTGGTTGGCGACAACTTTCAAGTTCGCATCTCCGATAATCTTTCCTCTCTCTTACCCCCACTTTCAATAATTTACTTGCAGTGAGAGTAAAACAAAAAATGGGCAAAGTGATTAATAACACAGATTCACATTCAAAGTTTGAGGTGTTTGTTGCGAAAAGTGAGAAAAACTAGCGTTCCAGCATATGCGATTCAGGAGAAATTTGAGAGAAAAAACAAGGATCATATTATATAAAACAAAGAACGAAATTTCGAAGTAAATTGCGCAGCTTCCATTATAAAAAAAAAATAGGCTTAAAAAAGGGTGATAAAGATTAAAAAGGTAAGGGCATTTACAACATTCGTTAATACTCTTAACAACAGTAAGCTCAGTAGTGTAATGGTCAGCGCTTCTCGCTACCACACTACAGGTCCCCAGTTTGACTGTGGACAGATCAAGGCTAACTCAGACCTTTATCCATTCGGGATCTCTATAAATTGAGTACCAAGCTTACTTGGGAACTAAACATTGATGGTCCCGCGTTAGACTGACAACCTGACAGGGGCATAGGCTCTATAGCACCCCAGGGTCCATAGTAAAGATAACAGGGCTCGGTACTATAGACCATAAGCCTTAATTAATTGTAAGTTTAGTTCTCAAAAACAAACTCGCTTTCTTCTGACACATTTATAAAATAAAATCATCCTACTTATACACATACATATAAGAATACAAGATCAGTATCATAGGCTGTGTTTTAAGCACCCGTAGCAATTCAAAAATTTGCTCTCGCTTCCTAGAGACTACTGTCGTTTCTTATACAGTAATTTTTAATACAGCGAGGTTTTGGAGTTCCTAAAAAATTTAGCGCACTGGGCAATTTTTAAGATACTACAAAAATCCCATAAAAAATAACTCCACCTTTTGAACATACAATTTAAAATTCTATCTAGAGACCTGCGCGGATCGGGTTGTCCCAAACCCCGGAAAAAAAAAATCTTCGATCTCCCGAAACCGAAATGAAAGAAAATAATCCATATTTTAATAGATTTATAAAATGTAGTATGCACATTATATCACTAATTTCAATTTTCTTTTATATAGAAATATAAACATATAGTATATATATATATATATATATATATATACTCATTAATATTAAAATACTGTAAAACATTTAAATAACGGACACCTCGAAGCCATCGAATTTATCTCTTACTCGGAGGCGTGCGCAAAAATATGCAAATATTTGTATTGGGGACTGCTCCTGTCCTGGGGTCACTCCGCTCTTCAAGAGTGACCGTACGGAGGTCTTACTGTGCATACTATTACTTCTGAATTTGCAGATAAATTCGACGGCTCCAAGGTGTCCGTATTTCGGAGGTTTTACTAAATAAAAGATTTAAAATGTATCCCCTACAAAAAGTTTTCCGCTATTTGGGAGTTTCCGTTACAAAATTTTTACTGCATATAGATTTTATCGGAAAAATATTTTAGACATTCTTTTAAAAATCGGGTCAACTCGAACACGACACGCAAGAGGGAAAACACCCAACCCGATAATGTAAGTCAACCCGACCCGAAGAAAAAATGTAGAATTCAACACAACCTGCAGCGCAAAAAGTAAAAATTAACCCAACCCGAACCCTTTTCCTACCAAAAAACAAGTTTACCCGACCCAAACCCCGACCCGCAGTAAGCAAGTAGGAGTCAACCCGCCCCAAACCCGACCCGTAGCAAAAAAGTAGAAGTAAACCTGACCCGCAATTAAAAAAAATTAGGACCGACCCGACCAAGATTGCGGGTCGGATATTAACCTCCAAATTTCTGATATCGCCCCCCCCCTTGAAGATTCTCTAGATCCGCCCTTGCGGTTAAGAACTATTCCTATTTTATATGGCTTAAAAAATATTACATTATCAGGCACAACAATTTCAATGCGCTTGGAAACATTGTTTAATTTAAATAAATTTATCGTTGATGAATCATAACAAAAATTAACAATCTTGTTTATTTGATTAAATGCGTATAAGTAACACACACACACACACACACACACACACACATATTATATAAGTATATATATATATTAAAAATGTTTAATTTTTGGTAAAAAGAATTCAGGCATATTTTGGGGAATTGAATTTAAATTATTATATTTTTTATTATTTATTTTGATTTATTAAGAATTAAACTATGATATTAAATAAATATGGTTTTACGATAAGACTTTGTTAAACCATCACAACGCAATTTTGTAAAATTCTCGACCGAATAAATAAGAAGATAGTCATAAAAATTTATAATAATTTATAATCAAAAAGTATGAAACGCTGACAAGCCTCAGATTTCAACGTATGGTTCTTTTTTTTTCTTTTTCCACAAAAGATAGTATAAAATGGATAGAAGAAACAAAAATTTGTGATAATAAATTAAGTGTGTGTGACAACAGTGTTGAACTGAAAACAGCTACATCCAAATTCCAAGAATCTGCTGCTTTGTTATATAATTTAAGTACTTTTTTAATTCTTTCTGAAAAATACCAAAATGCAGCTTTCCTGACGCTAAATCATGGAAAAGATCCTTTTTTGGAAGATTGTTTTAGGTAATACTTGTTTTATTTGTTGAATTCGTATATATAGTAATATAACTTAATAATTAAATATTTTTGCTTTTATTAACTGATGTGAAAAAAAAAACTGCAGTTGTGATTTCGAAATGCATTTTCTCCATTTAGCGTTTCTTTTCCGAGTAAATGAAAATTTCCTCTTTGATAAAATAAACTTAATTATTTATCATTTATCAGCTGTGTCTTGTAACTTATTTATAATATCATGATCAATTAAAAATGAATATATCCAATTTATCTATCATAAATAAAATAATTCGCATGTATCGTCACCATACTTAAATAGTCACAATCGTGGATGCCCAACGGGTCACGTTTTAATGAGGTTTAACTGCAATCTTATTAATATAATATTTATTATTACAGATACAGATGAATCAAAACATACCAAAAATGACTTTTATTAGAATATCCAGTTAAATATTTATTTTAAAGAATACCATTACATTAAATAAATAAATTGTATTATACACACGTAGATATTAAAATACAAAATGAGTATTTTAAAATTTTATTTAATTCAAGAAACCAAATAATGTGAAGCAGAAGAATTCTTATTCCCTGTATTTAAAAAATTATATTACAAGATTATAGAACGCATAGTTTTGCGCTTTGTTCTAAAACTGGTTAATGCATTTTTGTCGTCTTTATTCTATGGGAATTCTTAAGATTCTTGGAATAAACGGATATTAAGAAGTCATCAACTTAACTTCCTGATTCTTTTCATAAACTTTGAGGATTTTCCGAGTTGTAAATTACTGCTTGATGAATTTGGTGTTGCAGAAATTTATGATATTTAATTTTTAAGGATATGCAGTATTTTAAAATGTGTAATCAGCACGTTTGGCACATATTGCTTGCGAAGAAACCATGTAAAATCTTTTAAATTTACATAAATTACATGATGGAAATATTTCGCTGCAGAAATTTTTAAACATGTGTTATGCCTCAATAGTTTTCATTCTCAATGATTTTCGTAAATGTTCTGAATGTAATCTGAATGGAAATGTGTAAAAATTCATAACTTTTACACATAAATTAGCTCTGTACTTTTATGTACTTTTAAGCTCAAACTTTTACGTTAGATATTTTTATGTTTACCCAATATTTATCTATCGTAACATATCGAACAATTTTTTTTAAATCATCAGTTCCATAATAATAAAAAATATATATTTATTTCCTCTTGCGGATGTGACATCTATGTCACACCCGCGATACAGGAAAATTCTCTTTTTAGGGTTCTACTTAAAAAGTAAAATCGGAACGATTATAAGATCACTCCTGTGTCTCCTGTGTCACTCCTGTGTCCTAAGATCACTCTGTCCTGTGTTGTGTTACTTCATAAATTATTTTATAATGCAATGCTATATAATTCTTTTAAAAATTCAAACACGTCATTCGGATGGCTATCTTCTAATTAATTAATAAATAGTAGGTAATTAATAAATTAAATGTACGGAACCCTTTGAGCGCGAGTAATACTCGCCGTTGACCGATTTATTTAGACATGGAGTTGATATTTGAGAAAATAGATGCCGATGTATTACGATAGCAAAATATTGAGTAAACATAAAAAAAGTAATTTAAAAATTTAGGCTATATACCCTTTAGGAACAAATTTAATTTATGTGTAAACATGTGATAAAAGCCCTCATGGTTACCATATGTAACATTTTATAAATTAGCATTAGTAAGCTTTTCTAAACTTAGCAAAACTGTTATTGACCCTTTTTAAAATTCAAATTAAAAAATGTAAGTGAATAACAGCAGTGCGTTCTGAACAGTTACCGAACAGTTGATGTCGGTTAAATCTTACTTAATAGCATAAGAAAAATATTGTCAAAATTTTCTGGTAACTTCATATTTGTAAAAACACATCAAATGTACTATAACTTCATATCCGCGAAAATACATCAAAAACTCGATATAAACAGTTAGGGACTACTTTTGCACACTCTACTACCATATTTCAACGCACGGAATGAAACTGACTACCATTTGTGTGTAATTTGTTCTAAAAAAGCAAACATGTTGAAATACTGCAGTAGATTAAAAAAATGCAGAAAGAAAATGCAAAAAAATAAAATAAAAATAAAAATAAAAATAAAAAGTCCTAGTTAGAAACTGCTTGGTTTTGTCCGACTTTTGAAGGTATAGCATTTGCTACGGGCAGTTTATCTAATTAAAGTTTCAATAATCAAAATTTTCTTTCATGAGAAGTATTTTAGTCCAACCCGCACTTCCATACCACAGTTATTTGATATTTTATTAAGTTCAAAATATGCGAAAAAACTTTTGGACCGTTTATACCAGAAGTATGTAAACAGAAGTCACAACAGAATTTACACAAAATATAACTCTTATTATTATTATGTACTTTTATTCATTTTTGTCATATTAATAAAGAAAGCGCGAATACTTATATTATACAAGACATTTTTCGTAGTTTAAATGACATTTAATTTAAAATTCTGAAAACAACATAATTCTAAAGTGTATTCCTTGATAGCTTAAATAGCAGCAGCTGGGCTGAAATTCTAATAACCATCTAGTAAACGTGATCAGTCTCGTTTTTGACACTTTCCAGCATAGTTGAAAGTCTGTCTGACGGTTTTCTTTGAAATTGGTATGTGCTATTGGTGTTTACTGTAACATGTTTGGTATTCAAGTGGGTAGTATTTATGGTTATTCTACAGGGTTACTCAAAATAATTCCGATACATTATGGTTTATGGAGAAAAATCGTTTGCGGCGTAGTTTAATGTTGTTGCACTATTTTAAACATATTAAAATTCATACATATCACTGAGGTGCACTACAAGTAGCTTACTGTAGAATATGGTGTACATAAAATACATCATTCATATACAGGGACACTTAAAAGAATTCCGTTACATTACCGTCTATGTAACTAATTTTTTTGCATATTAATTGGTGCACATAAATTTTATTGATCATATACAGAATTGCTCAAAAATCTCATGTACATTTCCGTTTATTAACGAAAATTTCTGAATGGAAATTTTCAATTGGGCTAAGCATTTACTAATTGAAGTAAATTTTAGCGTAGTGTGTAGTATACATACAAATCTATAAATCGTATACAGGGCTGCACAAAATAATTAGGATATTTTTTTGACTACTGGTAGTAATTGCTGAAATTGTTTTTCAAATATTTTATGCGTTTTCTAAATTGTTTACTTAGTAAATTGTGAAGTTTTGTTACATTATTCTGAATGTAATAGAAAGTGTATCGTAATCTATGCTTGACGCATGATTTTTCGTACTTTTTTATACCAGTCTTCGAGCTCTGACTCAAAGCGAAAATTTTATTTATTTCCAAAATGAAAAAGGTAAAAAAAAAACCCGCTATTTGAGAAACAACAATGTTGTATAAGCCTCTTAAATTGTGTTACAATGCTTTAAAAATCATTTTGAAAGGGAAACGAATTGTGTTTGATGGGATACAAGGCGAAATATTAAATATGATTCTGAGGCCTTTTCACGTCGAGTGTTAGTGACATAAAAAGCTATGGTATATATCTTGCCTATCGTCGTTTTGTGTCTGAAGTCCTTTTATAGAATTACTGGCGCTCATGTCTTTTTGTCATAGTTGTACAATGATATTTTTACAAAATAAGAATCGGGAGTTTTGGAGATATTTGCTAATGTTTGGGTATAAGTAACAAATTTGTTACTTTAAAGAAATTTTCGGAAACATGAAAATCACAACACGTTGCCATGAAGGAACAAATGGGGAACAAAATAGTATTAATACTTTTTTCTATGTAAGAGGATATTTTTAAAAGAAAAAAATAATCTTGAAACAAGTTTAAAATATTATTTACAAGTTTCTTTTGCGAACTTTCAGTTTTGAGCCCGCGTGGGCTGTGATATCAAATTGTCGAGCTCGGGCTTCGAAAAGAGAGCACGAACTCATCTCTAGTTTGCATATGTACAGTTAAACAAAACTTTTCGAAGTAAATGTCTAAGATACTAATTCACTGTTTTGTTATGGATATTCTATAATACATTTCGGCATTTTTCCGTTAGACAAACACCACTTTGCGCAAAGCACAAATTTGGTGCCAAAGTTAACTAAGACGCCAGACAGAATTGTTAAGAAAAGGACTTTGAAAAGCACTAGGGATGGGAATAGTAAGACATTGATAGATGAATAGTTTAAAAAAGAATAACTATGTTGTTAAAAACAAAATGTAATGAAAAATGTCCAAGCAAAAAAAAATAATTAGTTTTTCATTACACAGTGGGAATAAACTTTACTGTTTTATCTGGCATTTGAAGATAACTGCATTTTCAATACAAATGACGCCATATAATTTCAGTTAAATTCGCTGAAAACAGTTTTGTAAAAGAAACCTGCTCTTGACTACATTATTCAATAAATCTAAGAGCAGTTCTTGAAATAAACTTGCAATATATATCGTAAACTCGGCGTTTAACACACACATGCGATTTGAGACTGTATTTTTCTATATTTAGGTATATTCGTCGTATAACGCGCACCCTTTTCTTTACAAAGAAACCTCAAATGCACGTACGTATGCGATGCTCTTTTCTTTTGAAGTTATTCATTCCAATGATTTTTCTAGGCTTTCAAACAATGATGGTATGCTGAAGTAAAGAGCGATAAGGGGAACAATAGATTCAAACACATGCACTTTTTACTCAAAATATGAAAAAATACCATATTTTACACTTACCTACTAAATCCTAATTGAATCAACTCGTGCAACTAAAATTATTAAAGATATTAATCTGTTTTTAGGGTTTCGTTCATCTCACGAAACCCTATCAGTCCCACTACGTTGTCTGTGCTTCACAAAGCCACTTCTCAGAAACTATATAACTTACAGACATATAATTTTGTGTACTTATAGCTGAATATATACTATGAAGCTCAAAATCATAAAATTTAACATAATCGTATTCTTTTAATATAGAGAGATAAAAAAACAAAAATCTAACAACCTTTTCCTATTAAATTTAAACATATTTCGTTATAGCAGTTGCTAATAATTAAAAATCTCCAATAAAATTCTTTCTACAATAATTAATTTTCTATTGAAAAATGTCCACGTGAAAAATGAAAATGAAATAAAAAGTTTCACTAATTGAAAAAAAAAGATTAATATGACGTCATATTGGTAATAAAACGGAAATTTTCAAACATTTCTCAATAATACAAGGAGTATGAATATGTGTAAATACAAAAAGCAGCTTAATATGACGTCATTAGAGAATTAAAAAGAAAATTAATCTGACGCCATATTGGAATTTTAATGGACTTTTTCAAATCTTTCAGTGTAATACAATATCAGTAATAGCGAAAGCAAGTAAATATGACGTCAGCAAGTGATTATAACGTCATAGGAGTTTGAGGAACGTATTGAATCATGATAAAAACCCGATTATGAAAACATTGGCATATTGTAACATTTTGAAGGTCTCTAAACACAATTTTTTTTTTATTTTAAAACTTATTTTTTTTTAATATCGCATTTTTCCCACATGACAGATATTATTATGACAGAGTATAATAGGAGGCTTCGCCTGCTATTAGGCCGGTTTAGATATTCGAAAAAACAAGGAAAAAAACCCGGCAAATTTTTACTTTATAAAAAACATGACTTTTTTATTTATTTTATTTATTTATTTATTTTTATTTTTTTAAATGAAATTTTTTAGATTTATTAAAGAAAGGATGAAGTGTTTTGAAAAATAATATTAAACAAAACCGTCAGTGCGATCTTCGATCACACTTAACCACTTTTATGTAGAGCTATAATACATTATTAACATAAAAATGGTAGGAATATTGCAGTATTTTAGTTTCATTATAGCCATTCTTAAGGCGATGCAACTCCGTCCAAAATTCGATACGAAAGCCAAAAACAATCTCAAGGTTTTCAGTTCCTTTCAGTTCATGTTCAAATCCTGTATAACAGATAATACGAAAAAATTGATGAAATATTATAACACAGAACATGGCAGTTATTCCTGGCTGATTAACGTCATTAGTTCAACCTTTAGATGTGTGAATCAATAAACCATTCAAAGGAATTTAAAACGACAGTGGAATATACGCGGATGTCAGAAGGCGAGAAAAAATTTACAAAAGGAGGCCAAATGCGTCATGCCAGTTTAGACTAGATTGTGACATTAGAAATAGTGAGTGGATAATGAAAGCATGCAATGAAATTAAATCTGACCTAATTCATAAGTAATTAAAAACGTTTAGTTTGTCTAACTATGTAGATGGAACAGAATATGATTACATACTTATGAATCAGAGGGCAATTATAGCGAAGATAAAACAGAATACGATGATGTGCCTGAAAATATAATAAAAGATGAATAGGATGAACTTTTCCTGTTACCCAATAATCACAATTTTCAAGTTCATAAGGTAATGTCATTTTTAAAAAATAAACAGTATTTACGGTACATGCAGAAATATACTTTTTTATGTTCATCTTTTCCTTAATTTTAAATCTATCATTTTTATATTCGGCGTATAACGCGCACCCGTAAATTTCTATCTTATGTTTGGTATGAAAAGTTCTGGCTATACGCCGGAGTTTACGGTACATATTTTTTCTTTTGTTTGCAGCTCCAATTTGTCATATGAGTATCGAAAATACAAATTTTTATTATATGTTTTTAGGAACACACTATTATATTTATTCTTATATGTTGGAAGAATAATATTTTACATCATATGCTATCATAGAGAAAACAGACTGCGGAAGAAAATCTATTTCTAGTTGAGTTCCATTATCAGGGTACTGGATTTGAACAAATACGTTTACTAGATTGGGCGCTTTCACGCAAAATTTGTGAAAAAATAAAATTTTCACTTACAGCCGGAGCCACAACGCTTGTGTAAAATCCTTATTTTTACACCAGGTCCCGGTTCCGAGCTCGATCCCGTCTCTTACCTAATGCATATATTAATCCATTAAAAATTAACCTTTAATAAATTCAGTTCCAGAGTATCCCTATATTTAAAAAAAGATTATTCGCCTATGTCTGGTTTTCATTAAAGTAAAAAATTACTCTTTAAATCTTCTGGTATATGAACCTGAATATGACTATAAAAAACAGATTCTTCTAAGAAAGAAAAATATTCCTGCAGTGTAGGGGTAGAATTAGTTATCCAATCAATTAAAAAATAGTCGTTGGGGGGGGGGACACCGCAATATCTCTATCGCAAATCACTAGTGTTCGTCTAACTGAAAAGTACCTAAATTTCCTTAATATAGGCTGAAGATAGCGGAGAAAAACTAAAATAATAATTATCTGAAAGCTATTTGTTGTTGAAATGTCACCGTGACCTATCAGAAAGATGCTACTTATATACAGTAGCTCGCAAAAGTTTTGAGACGATGTGTTTTTCTGTCCTAACTTTTTCTGTAAGCAAAATTTCATAACATTGCTGATCTATTTCCGTCACTCACAAACGTTGGTACCGGGGATCTAATTTGGTGCCTTTTAGATGACTAATACGGCGTTATCTTCGTCCAGAATGGATCCCCGGTACGAACGTCCAACAGTGAAGCACGGAAATGGATCAGTAATGGTCTGGGGAGTTTTCCATCATGATGGTGTTGTCCCCTTCGTACACATCGATATGATTATATGTGATTATGCATCAAAATATTTATAAAAAACTTTTTAAGATCACATGCTGCCTTATGCTCGTAAAAAGATGCCTCGTGGATGGATGCTTCAGCAGGATAATGTTCAAAAGCAAACTTTCAAAATGATGACAAATTTGTTTACAGCTGAGAAAATTAAAGCTTTGGAGTGGTCGAGCTATTCACCTGACATCAATCCAACTAAAAATCTTTGGGAACACATTGGAAAAAAAAGTCGGAACACGGAAGCATTCTTCAAAGGCAGACCTCCTTCAAGATCTTCAATCGGAATGGTCGAAAATCCCTAGTTCCAACTTAGAAAGCCTTGTTAATTCCGTGCTCAGATGATATGTCACAGGCCTCAAATCAAAAGGTTATACAACGAAATTTTAAATATTGCTGTATTTTGTTACATTAAAACGCTTAATATCAATAAAAGTTTAGAAAAACTGCATCGTCTCAAAACTTTTGCAAAGTAATTTTGCGAATTCGCGAATTATTTTTAATTCATGCATACGTTCCAATTGTTCTAATGTTGCACTTTGTTGAGGTTTAAAAGGTGTACGATTTACTAATTTACATCATTTTGCTTACAGAAAAAGTTAGGATAGAAAAACATATCGTCTCAAAACTTTTGAGAGCTACTGTATATACATGTTGATATGCCTATTCGAACGATTACCAGTTCGAATATTATGCGAAAGAGGTGACATAATTATAAAATTTTCAGAATTTTGGAGGCACTGCTTACATGTAGAAAAATATGGATGAAGCTTAATGATCTATGAATAAATTAGCTATGAATCTATATTTTTGCACTTAATGCCAAATTAGAAATATTAGAAATAATATGTATTTATATTATTTTAGAATACTGCATATGCATTTATTAAAAAATACCTAATTTCGTACATTTAATTTATAGTTACATTCTTAAACACTACTTGTTTACATGTACTGCCTTAATAATTTATAGCAATTGCCCATAAAAATACTATAATTTTTGACATCTAAATAAAATAAATTATTTTTGAAATATTTTTATCCTTTTAAATTTTATAAGCCTTTATGTTTCATAGTTTCAATTTTAGATATCTTAAGTTTTATTGTTTTCTTTTTTATTTACAGCCCAAAAAAAAAAAAAAAAAAAAAAAAAAAAACATATATTTGTCTAACACAATTTCTCTAAATCATTCTTTAAAATGTCAAAAACACTCAAATGATTGCTAAAAACAACAAAATAAACATTTAATATAATCTTTTCATATTTAAGAAGCAAATGAAGATAAATTGCTGCAGATATATGAAATAATAATTTACCGTCTAGATTTTGATATAAAAGTAATTCATATATTATTCTGTCCACTATGTAATGCAACTGTTATTAATGACTTTTAGAAAGGTTTGGAAGTGTAATTTGGATACAATTAAAAAAACTTATTGAAATTTTACTTCTTTATGCTTTTATGATGAATTTATTTAGTTTTCTGTTTATTTTATTTTGCGAGACAACGCCATATAAAGCATTAATTTTCGAATTCTTCAAAGTTATGCCTTTAGTTTTCCGTTATGGGTTTTTTTTCTTCGTATTTAATATTTCCAAATAGGAAAAAAGTTTAATTTATCTTTCATATGTATTTATCACACGGAGGGAATTTCTGACAAATTGCGGGATTTTTTTTTTTGATGAAAAATCTAATTGTTTAGTTCCAAATCTGAATCATTAAAAGAGCATTTTGTTTCCAAGAATCTTATCAAAAGCAATGAAAGTTATCTTTATTACTTACCCATCATACGTAGTATAGGGTAAATCTTGTGATCATTTTAAAAATTGAAAAAACAAATGTTTTGACGGATCTACACGTTTCAGACACTGGTGATTCCGAAAAATATGTATTTTTAGAAAAAGAAATTTTGCCGTCAGTCAGGGTATGTGCCTGTGTGTCTGTAAACGCTCTATCTCCCGAACAAATAGAGACAGAGACTTGAAATTTGGTATGTATTTAGTATGTAATAATGAGAAGAAGCCTATTGAATTTCAGTAACCTCGATTATCTGAAACTACCTTTTTCGGAATCTCGAAATATTCGTTCTGATAAAAGGTGCATAAAAACTCTCGAAATTGTTTATTTTAAAGAGTGAATTTAAAAATACAATACATTTTGCATAAAGAATGAAGTCTATCGGTTGATTAGTTGTCGAGATATTTATAATCCTATTTCCCACACTCTTCGATTTTTCATGACACTGAATTTCATTCAAATTTCAATTGAAAGATATATTTTAATTGGAAATAAGACGCTTAATCCAACGCAGTAAACTGTTAATTAATATGATTATCATTTTTGAAGTTATAAAGATATTTCTTTTACGCAATTCAGTAATAGAGCATTTAAAGTTTATGACATCATCAAGCCACGAGTTTAAACACTGTTCTACAGAACAAAGATTATGCATATCCTTGATGGGTAAGTATTGCGGTGCCCCCCCCCCCCCCAACGACTATTTTTTTATTGATTGAATAATTAATTCTACCCCTACACTGCAGGAATAATTTTTTTCTTAGAAGAATCTGTTTTTTATAGCCATATTCAGGTTCCTATACCAGAAGATTTAAAGAGAAATGTTTTACTTTAATGAAAACCAGACTTCGGCGAATAATCTTTTTTAAATATAGGGATACTCTGGAACTGAATTTATTAAAGGTTAATTTTTAATGGATTAATATATGCATTAGATAAGAGACGGGATCGAGCTCGGAACCGGGACCTGGTGTAAAAATAAGGATTTTACACAAGCGTTGTGGCTCGGGCTGTAAGTGAAAATTTTATTTTCTCACAAATTGTAAAAAGGAAATGAAAATTACTATATGAGAAACAAGATATATAGCATAACTTGCTTAAAGTGTTTTACAGTCCTTTAAAAATCCGTTTGAATAGGAATTGAATTTTTATTGAAGGGATATAAGGAGAAATAATCCAGCTGATTCTGAAGCCTTTGCATGATCAGTGTTAGTAAATAAAAAAGCCGTGGGATATCCCTTGTCTATCCTCGCTTTCCCTTTCAAATCCTTTTACAGCCTTACTGGAACACAGAACTCATGTCTTTATCTCATATTTGGGATAAAATGATATTTTAAAAGAATAAGAATCCTGACTTTTACAAACTTCTGCCAGTAGTTGTGTATAAAGGAGAAATTTACTTCCTTAAACAGATTTTCAGGGACTAAAATCACGAAACGTCGTCGTGAAGGAATATTTAGGATTAATACTTATTTTTATGTAATGAGAGATTTTCAAAGGAGAAATTTTAAGGAGGAATATGGTTCCAAGGAATACTATCCCGATAGAGGAAAGTTTTATAATTTTTGTTACCGTGTTATGCGTTTTCTAATTGAAATTAATGTTAGCATAGTATGTACTATAAATACAAATCTATAGATCATATACAAGGCTTCACAAAATAATTTTCATACCTTTCCGACTGTAGATGGTAATTACGTGTTTACTTCAATATCGTCTTTCACCTTATTATACTGAACGTGTTGGAAAATGTTTCATAATTTAGGCTTTATTTAAATTTTTCATTCTTGTTTGATATGTTGCACATTTTGCTTTTGATACTAATATGTAAATACAATGAAGTAATATTTAGTTTTTATTTCTTAATATTAATATGTAAAATGGGAATTTTAAATATTTCTGAAATCCAATCTGGCTATTTTCTGACACATCACTGCATTCATTTTTGTTCGTAAACGCATGAGACTGGCACGTTCTTTTATTCAGAAACTATTAAATTTAATATCCTTCCCCCAATCAATTTATGCTAACGACAGAGGAACTTTTATAACATGCTATCAAGATTGATGTTTTGTACCGAATGTTTGTCCAAGACAGTACAATATAGGTCGTTATGACACAACAATCGCATGAAATTGAAAAGGTAATTCATTTATAGAACATTCAACCCACTATTCAATTGCGAACTAGTTCAATAGTAATGACCACCTGTGTCTTGCATTTACGGTTTAAAATGTGTACATTAAGGTGTCATAAAGATACGCGACAAAAATATTTTGTTGAAAACAACCACCTTAGAAAAAACAAAGCTGCGCTCTAGACAGCATGTTATTTTAATTAAAAGGGGAATTAGCGCTCTAAAAAAAGTGCTGCAAAATGGATTTCATATTATGTAATTTGCATTTACTAATACATATCTTATATAGTTTATGTAACTTTACTATTAGTACTAACTAGCCGCCTCTGGTGACCAGTTTGGTCTATCTAAACATATGCTATAAGCATTGCAATATGTTACTTTATTCATAATTAAATTTGTTTTCTTGATCCTTCGCCGAATCGCAAAAAGTCTTTGCGTTCATGGCAGCATTTCGTATATATTTTGTTGTTATATATTTAATCTTTCTGGACATAAACCGTTTAAGTGTATCAGACATTAACGTTTCATGTTCATTTCCTTATCAGTTGCAATACTTTCTAATGCGGAGATTTTTAAACCTTTTAAGTAATCGTTCGTAGTTGGGTCCACTGGCAGTTGGTGTATTTTAGCTAATACAATTGGCTGTGAACTCGATTACGGAAGATTAGATAATATATCATTATTCTTATCTAATCGTATTGGATAATGTTTCATAATAGGGCTGGAAAGTAAGTGGCGTATTTTAGCGAGTATTGTTTGGTGAAGCATAGAACTTTCGGAATCCATTTATGATACTCACATTCCCTTTAAACCATACTTGCTATAAAAATCACCTAATTCTGTTCCTTGTCATGCAATCTGATTAAAATTCAGAGACTTTCTTCTAGATGCCGATCTCTGTAGTGTAGATAAAACTACCATCGAATAAATATCTTAATAGCCAGGAATATAGCCGTTAATCTGATGTTGTATGTTAGACAAATTTATACTGAATTACTGTTTTGTATTATTTTAGTTTGTTTCAATATTATTTACCATTTTTAATGGTGTTATGTATTTAATAAATATATATTAGATTAATGTTTTGCACGCGATTGCTGTGCATTGTTGTGATTTGACAATGGTAAATATGATTGGCGATTAAAATTCATTTTCGGTAAACTACTTTCTGGGCACAGATAAAACGTAAATACCAAATTAACAAACAATTCGTTTTGAAACTTGATTCATTAAATTTTATTACATGGTTTGTTTGCATTTAAGTTTGTTAAGAAAAAAATCACGAATAAAGTTGAGTTTAACAGCGCTTTATCTAACAGAGTTATGCTAAACTTTGATTGACCTACAAGCGAGAATTATTTTTTGGATACCAAGCAGAGCTGCAGAATCAATCGAGTGAGAACTTGCTTTGCGAATAATTACCTCCATGGTTTAATATTTTTAACACTCCCAAAAACGAATCGCTTGTGTTTGTTTATGAGATATTGGGCTGTCAGCCTAATTTTAACTGAAGTTATACCAGAATATTTATATATTTAAAAGTAACTCATCTCTCAAACATTATATTTTTTAAACAATCTTTCAAAATATGTAAGTTTTATGCAGTTTTATTCGAAAAAAAAATATTTGCGTGTAAAAATGGCCGCCTCGCACATGAAATCCGAAGCCGTCAGACTGTAACTGTTTACGACAGTCACCTGAGTTACTCTAATATAATATAGATTAAAAACAATAACAAAAACATTCATCAGGCACATATTTTGAAACTTGTTTCATGACAAACTTAATATCATTAAAAAATTTTATGTTTTCATGCAACGAAAGATATATAAATAAGCAATAATATATATATATATATATATATATATATATATATATATATGTTATATAAAAATTTATTTCCTTCGTATCTTTCCATTTTATTCGCATTAATATTTTAAATTTAATCTAACTTCTGTCATAGTCAGTATTTCCTTAATTCTTAATAATATCTATTCCTATTTAAAGTCCTTTTAAAAGTAAATATACGTATATTAATAATTATTTTATTCCAAATCTTAATCTAAAATTTAAGATCATTCGTAGCTTTTATCAGTTCCCCAATCTATAAAATTCTGAGACGCGTTCTCATTTCGAATGTTTTTAAAGCCATTTTCTTTTTATTATTATTATTATTATTGCTCTGATTTTTTCGCGCGCTTGGGATTTTAACTTCAAAATTTCTCCGCACCCAAGTACGGGATTCTTTACCGTCTTAGCTCCTCCTTCGCACCTCATTCGCTGGGCTGGAGCTAGCTTCTCACTCATTGGGTTTTGCGCTCGTGACGTAATTTCTGTATATCTCCGCGGAGAGAACAAACTCGCCCGCACCGGTCGGAGCACGGGATTTTTGACGTTTTCGGAAGCATAAACAAATATGTATCTGGTATTTTTATGTACGTAGAATATTCAACTGGCCCAGTAACATCTTAATTCAATGAAGTGAAGCAACGTTAGCCCGAGGGCTATAAGTTTTAGACCTTTGGGAATTGTTTCTGTGTTGTTCGTCTTCTAATAAAATTATTTGTCTGGAGATTGGCTGGATTTATTGGAAAATTTGGTGGACTCATTTCATTGCCTTCTACTTCGCCATACTCGCTAATATCGACTGCAACTTGCTATATCATTGAAGGACTGCCATTTTTTCATCGAATATTATTCATCGTAATATCTCAACCTCGTCAAATTGCTACATATATATATCATATAACTCAATAAAAGTTCATTTTCAACAATTGATATCCATATCCGGAAACTAATGTCAATTCATCAAGCAGTCCTCTAAATTATTCATAGAATTTATTCACACCACGTAATACACATAAAAAATACGTTTATAAATGCATGCCTTGGCGTAAAACGTACATCCAGCAGTTACCCATCATGGTCAGTCCTGTAACCGAATTCTTTTGTGCGTCACTGTATATGAACTATAAACACTGTATATGAACGATAACCACTGTACATGAACGATAAACACTGTATATTAACGATGCTACATACTCCATAATCTATAGAAAACATGTTGTAGTGCATCTCAGTGATCCATATCCATTTCATTACGTTTTAAAGATCGTGACATCACTAATAATACAGGTAATATAGATCAAAAATTAAATTAAATACAACAACTGATGGCTTTTCAAGAAAATTCGGCAAGAACTTCGTTTTAGCACTAAAAAAGAAAATCCGATGAGTCCCCAAAATATAAAGTTGTTTTAACCTGTTTTTTTGGAGTGGAATGGGGTGAAATTTTAACTCAGGGAGGGGGGGGAAATCAATTTTTTAAGTAGGTCAAGTGAGGTATTTTTAGTTATGCATTTTTTAATTCTGAATCGAAAGACACCATCCGCAACTCGATACGATGATTCGTTACAAAGCTACGCCAGGTTTTACAAATACAATGTCGACGCTTTACCTCAGTGCAGTTAATGTAGGTTTTTACAGAAAAAACTGATGGCCATTCACGAAAATTTGTAAATAACTTCGTTTTGGCACTGGAAAAGAAGATCCGATGAGTCCGAAAAATACGTTGTTTAACGGTGTTTAGCGGGGGGGGGGGGCATAGTGGGGCATTTTAACAGGGAGTTAATTCACTTTTTTTAAAAATAAGTAAAGTGGGGTATCGTTTACTATGTATGTCTTAATTCTGAATCGAAACACTATCCGCAAGTCGATACGATGATTCGTTGCAAAGTTACACCGATTTTACAAATACAAATTTGACAATTTTATTTCAATGCTGTTAATATAAGTTTTTACAGAAACAACTGAGGGCCATTCACGAAAATTTGGTAGCAACTTTGTTTTGGCACTAGAAAAGAAGATACGATGACTATCCAAAAATTTAAATTGTTTTACCGTGTTTTGGCGGCAAAAGAGGAACATTTTAATTCAGGAGGGATAATTCAAACCTGGTGTAACTTTGTAACAAATCATCGTATCGACTTGCGGATGATGTCTTTCGATTCAAAATTTAAAAAAAATACATAGTAAACGATACCCCACTTGACATATTATAAAAAAAGAGTTCTCCCCCCCTCCCCTGAATTAAATAGCCCCCCTTTTACTAACTCCTTAAACACCGTAAAACAACTTTATTTTGGGGGACTCATTTGATCTTCTTTTCTAACGCCAAAACGAAGTTATTTCCAAATTTTCGTGAATGGCCATCAGTTGTTTTTGTAAAAACCTACATTAACTGCACTGAGGTAAAATCGTCGACTTTGTATTTTTAAAACCTGGTGTAATTTTGTAACGAATCGTTGTATCCATTTGCAGATGGTGTCGTTCGATTCAGAATTAAAAAATGCATAGCTAATGATACCCCACTTGACCTTCTTTAAAAAAATTATTTCCACCCCCTCTGCCTGAGTTAACGTTTCCCCCTATCCTTCCAAAAAAACAGGGTAAAACAACTTTATTATTTGGTGACACATCGGATCTTCAATTCTAGTGCCAAAACGAAGTCCCAAATTTTGGGGAAAGGCCATCAATTGTTTAAATACAACTCTATTTTACCTATACTATAAAATGCATTGTAAACAGATTTCTCATAGACAATAATGTAACGGAATTGTTTGGATGTCCCTGTAAACGAATCACAGTTCATTTTCAATAACGGAAATTCCATAGTAAACCCAAATAGCATATATAAAATAATAATCCATATATTTAAAGCTAACCTGCTTTTTAGTTTTTCATGCAAATATCGCCTTTATACGCATGCGTGAGCATTCAGCCAATCAGGTAAACGCATTTTTTGTAAACTCCTGTCGAATTGGGTTCTACACGCATGCGTCAGCATTCAGCCAATCAAGTGAGAGGTTGTTACTGTCCCGAGGTCCCGAGACAGATTCGGAGCCAATGAGGTGAAAGGCTATTTCCTGTCTAGAGATCTTTAGGAAAGATGATTATAGCGTTAGCAATTTTCAAAATTTTGAAATTTGGATTACTATAAATATTAGGTATTTATTCATTTTATCTTTATTTATTTTGTTATATTGAGCACATGAACATAGAAACATCCCTCACATATGTACTTCTGTGTTCATGATTGAATTCTTTTAATATGTTTTGGTTTCCTGTATTTTTTTTTTCTTTTTATGTCGTATGTATATTTTGCTACTTTAAATTTCTTAAACCAAAAAGTAATGGTCGAGTTTTTATTAGGATTTATAAAGCTGAAATTGACCTTTTTGAATATAATATTACAGATGTTTTAATAGTTGCATTCGGCTGTAAAAATTGACAAAAAGTTGATTAAAAATTTGACCAGTAGTTGCATGAAAAAAAAAAGAACTTTCATTAGCATGGACAAATTCAGAAAATTGCTGCGTCGGCAGTTGTGTTTATATGTAAAAAAATAACATAATTCATAGTTTAATCACAATAAAACATCGTGAAATTTATTGAATGGTTGCGGGAAAAAAATCCTAAAATTCAACAACCATTCGGGAAAATATAACAAAATTCTACTAATAACAGGAGCTTCTAAATAGCTTTACCACCTGTGCATTTTGATGATTTTGTTATGATAGTGTGTATGAATGTGTTTTGCATGGAATTTTTTGTTTTGTTGACAGTTTTTTTAAAGGTTTTGGAACTTTAGTATGACGATGACAATTTATTGGTATTATGTCGGTTAATAGAAAAGCTTTCTAAAGATTGAAATACGATCAAATCTTAACAAAACTTGCAATGATTCAAATGGACTTAGATAGATAATTTTAGTATATGTGTATATATATGTAGTAGACTATCAATAAACAACAACAAAAAAGTGGCAACTAATTTTCAAACTTTTATATATAATCAAAACTTTTCAATATTTTACAGCCGAATGTAACTATTAAAACATCTGAAATATTATATTTAAAAAAAAAATGAAATTTCAGCTTTACCAAGTAGAAAATAAACTACTTAAAAAAAAAAATCCTACTAAAAATTCGACCATTACTTTTAGGTTTAAAAATTTTAATGTAGCAAAATACATACAGCATAAAAAGAAGAAAAAATACACCAGGATGTATATAAAGCATGCTTTACAATTATATTATGTGCACTAAATAATTTCGCAAACAATATACAAACCATTTTATATGTTTTGGTTTCGTGTATTTTTTTTTTCTTTTTATGTCGTATGTATATTTTGCTACTTTAAATTTCTTAAACCAAAAAGTAATGGTGGAGTTTTTATTAGGAGTTATGAAGCTGAAATTTACCTTTTTGAATATAATATTACAGATGTTTTAATAGTTGCATTCGGCTGTAAAAATTGACAAAAAATTGATTAAAAATTTGACCAGCAGTTGCATGAAAAAAAAAAAAAAAGAACTTTCACTAGCATGGACAAATTCAGAAAATTGCTGCGTCCGCAGTTGAGTTTATATGTAAAAAAATAACAAATTTCATAGTTTAATCACAATAAAACATTGTGAAATTTATTGAATGGTTGCGGGAAAAAAAATCACAAAATTCAACAACCATTCGGGAAAATATAACAAAATTCTACTAATAACAGGAGCTTCTAAATAGCTTTACCACCTGTGCATTTTGATGATTTTGTTATGATAGTGTGTATGAATGTGTTTTGCATAGAATTTTTTGTTTTGTTGACAATTTTTTTAAAGGTTTTGGAACTTTAGTATGACAATTTATTGGTATTATGTCGGTTAATAGAAAAGCTTTCTAAAGATTGAAATACGATCAAATCTTAACAAAACTTGCAATGATTCAAATGGATTTAGATAGATAATTTTAGTATATGTGTATATATATGTAGTAGACTATCAATAAACAACAACAAAAAAGTGGCAACTAATTTTCAAACTTTTATATATAATCAAAACTTTTCAATATTTTACAGCCGAATGTAACTATTAAAACATCTGAAATATTATATTTAAAAAAAAAAATGAAATTTCAGCTTTACCAAGTAGAAAATAAACTACTTAAAAAAAAAAATCCTACTAAAAATTCGACCATTACTTTTAGGTTTAAAAATTTTAATGTAGCAAAATACATACAGCATAAAAAGAAGAAAAAATACACCAGGATGTATATAAAGCATGCTTTACAATTATATTATGTGCACTAAATAATTTCGCAAACAATATACAAACCATTTTATATGTTTTGGTTTCGTGTATTTTTTTTTTCTTTTTATGTCGTATGTATATTTTGCTACTTTAAATTTCTTAAACCAAAAAGTAATGGTGGAGTTTTTATTAGGAGTTATGAAGCTGAAATTTACCTTTTTGAATATAATATTACAGATGTTTTAATAGTTGCATTCGGCTGTAAAAATTGACAAAAAATTGATTAAAAATTTGACCAGCAGTTGCATGAAAAAAAAAAAAAAAGAACTTTCACTAGCATGGACAAATTCAGAAAATTGCTGCGTCCGCAGTTGAGTTTATATGTAAAAAAATAACAAATTTCATAGTTTAATCACAATAAAACATTGTGAAATTTATTGAATGGTTGCGGGAAAAAAAATCACAAAATTCAACAACCATTCGGGAAAATATAACAAAATTCTACTAATAACAGGAGCTTCTAAATAGCTTTACCACCTGTGCATTTTGATGATTTTGTTATGATAGTGTGTATGAATGTGTTTTGCATAGAATTTTTTGTTTTGTTGACAATTTTTGTAAAGGTTTTGGAACTTTAGTATGACAATTTATTGGTATTATGTCGGTTAATAGAAAAGCTTTCTAAAGATTGAAATACGATCAAATCTTAACAAAACTTGCAATGATTCAAATGGATTTAGATAGATAATTTTAGTATATGTGTATATATATGTAGTAGACTATCAATAAACAACAACAAAAAAGTGGCAACTAATTTTCAAACTTTTATATATAATCAAAACTTTTCAATATTTTACAGCCGAATGTAACTATTAAAACATCTGAAATATTATATTTAAAAAAAATGGAATTTCATTTCAGCTTTACCAAGTAGAAAATAAACTACTTAAAAAAAAAAAAAATCCTACTAAAAATTCGACCGTTACTTTTAGGTTTAAAAATTTTAATGTAGCAAAATACATACAGCATAAAAAGAAGAAAAAATACACCAGAATGTATATAAAGCATGCTTTACAATTATATTATGTGCACTAAATAATTTCGCAAACAATATACGAAGAATCAAAACATATCTGAAGAACTCTATCATGAACACAGAAATAGATATGTTTCTATCTTCAATGATTCAATAAAATAAAATAAAGATACAATGAAAAACTACCTAAAAATATAATAATCTAAACTTGAAACTTAAAAACTCCATCAAACGTGATACATTGTCATTATACCAGGTGACAGTCGATGCAGAATTCATTTACATACACTACACACTTTATTGATACAAACCATTTTGTCAGGACAAAATTAGCACTTGCCTATCAGCGAGCAATACTGAAAATTGGCGATTGACTTTATTGCCACCTAAAGGTAAAAATAAGCACTCGGCGATAAAACTTGAAAAACTAGCTATTAAAAATATGGAAAAAACTGGCCAAATGCAGGATTTTCTGATTTTCTTTTTTCCCTTTGCGTTTTTTCAGCAATCTGTTTGACAAAATTCATGATTTTTCCTCACCAGATCGATGAAATTAATGATTTTTCCGCACCGATGGACGAAATTTACGATTTTTATGCACTAAATTGAAGAAATTCATGATTTTTATGTGCCCACTTGACTAATTCGTGATTTCACTCACCCACTTGATGAATTTGTGATTTTTGCATGCCTGTTCTTCAAAATTCATGATTTTTATGCACACGATTGATGAAATTCATGATTTTTACGTGCCTGATAAACAAAACTCATGATTTTTACACGCTCAATTGACGATTTTTTTTCTGCACTTGACCGACGAAATTAAGTATTTTTATGTACCTGATAGACAAAATTCATGATTTTTATGTGCTGATAGAGGAAATTAATGATTTTTACATGCCCGATCAACTAATTTCTTGATTCTTATGTGCCCGTTTGAAGAATTTTGTGAATTTTAGGTGACCGATAAATGAAACTCATGATTTTTACACGCCTGATTGATAAAAAAAAAAAATTTCTGCACCCGACTGACGAAATTAAGGATTTTTATGCCCCCAATAGACGAAATTTATGATATTTATGTGCCGATGGATGAAATTAATGATTTTTTCAGCGATCCTACGACGTAATTTGTTTTTTCAGCAATCATTTGACGAAATTCACGTTTTAACTGCAATCCTTTGACGAAATTCATGTTTTTTCCGCTATCCTTTGACAAAATTTGCGTTTTTCCGTGATCCTTTAATGAAATTTGCTTTTTTTGTGATCCTTTGACGATATTCGCACTTTCTCTGCTGCCTTTTGACGAGATTCATGTTTTTTCAGCAATCCTTTGATGAAATTTGCGTTTTTTCAGTGATCCTTCGAAGAAATTCGCATTTTTCTCGCGATCCTTAACAAAATTTGCATTTTCCAGTGTTTCTTTGATAAAATACATTTTATTCTGCCATTTTTAGACTATATTTAGTAAAAAAGCATGATCTTTTGGTGAAATTTCCTTTTTTGCGATTCTTTGACAAAATTTGCTTATCTTTCATGATCCTTTTGCATAAATCACGTTTTTTCTGTGGTCTTTTAACGAAAGTCATGTTTCCCCATGATCCTTTGATGAAATTAGTGCTTTTTCCTCAATCATTTGACAAAATCTGTGATTTTTTCCCCCGCGAAGATTGGTTAGATGTTTTTAGTCTGCAGGTGCCCTAAAAAGTCTGTGATGCCCGTTGCTGCATCGCACACATTCTTCCATGGGACATTGAACGAAGGAAATTCATCCTAAAGAATCATTGTTTCATTCCTGACATTTCTGGAAAGAAACAACGTTCAACTCATTGGCTGAATTGTAAAGGGCGAAATGTGTCAAACATTAGCGGAAAGAAAGTGCGCAATTTGTTCGTTTATGGAAAAAATCGTGAAATTCGTTAATCGATAGTCGATAAATTGCGAAATTCGTCAATCAATAGCGGAAAAATCGTGAAATTCATTAATCGACAGTGGAAAAATCGCAAAATTCAACTGGTTTCGGGGGAAAAAGTTTTCGAATATCGTCGAATGGCTTCGAGAAAAAAAATCACAATCCGTCAATTTCGGGGAAAAAATCGTGAAATTCGCCAAATGGTTTCGAAATTTGTCGAGCGACAGCAGAGAAAAAATCTTTTTCGATTCAATCATCGCAATTGGTGAGTGTGACTATTATGTTTGACCAGTGCTGGCAATAAAGTCCATTGCCAAATTTTCAGTATTGCTGTTTGGCAAGTAATAATTTTGTCCTAATACTTTGATCATCACATCAGTGTGCAGGACAATTTTTTTACGTGAGCCCATTTGATGAATTTCGTGATTGTTCCATTATCGATTGACCAATTTTACTGCTACCGATTGTTGAATTTGATAATTTATCAACTATTGATTAGTGAATTTCATGATTTTTTCCATGAACGTTTAACGAATTACACAAAACAATTAAGAATATTGTTAAATTGCCTTGGGTAAAAAAAAAAAAAAATATTGTCAAATGCCTTCGAGAAAAAAGCTGCAAGTTGAAACGCCTGTAACCTCTTTTTCATGTTATGCATCTCTGGGGTCCATCCCCCCCCCCCGACACTTTTCTAAATTTTGCACACACCCCTCATGTGATATATCGCTGGAAAAGTCTTTGACCACTTATTCATGTTATGCATCTCTGGGGTCCATCCCGCCACTTTGCCCCCCTCCCCCCCCAAAGGGTACTTTCTAAATTTTGCACATTACCCTTATGCTATATATCATTGGAAAGGTCTGTGACCACTTAATCATATTATGCATCTCCGATGTCCATCTCCCCACTTTGCCCCCCTCCCCCCCCAAAGGGTACTTTCTAAATTTTGCAGATTACCCTTATGTTATATATCATTGGAAAGGACTGTGACCACTTAATCATATTATGCATCTCCAATGTCCATCTCCCCACTTTGCCCCCCCCCCCAACCTCCAAGGGATACTCTTCTAAATTTTGTTGACACCCCTCATATCATATATTGTTAGAAAGGTCTGTGACCGCTTAATCATATTTTACATCTCCGGTGTCCATCTCCCCACTTTGCCCCCCCCCCAAGGGGTACTTTCTAAATTTTGCACACAACCTTATATTATATATCATTGGAAAGGTCTGTGACCACTTAATCATATTATGCATCTCCGATGTCCATCTCCCCACTTTGCCCCCCCTCCCCCCCCAAGGGGTACTTTCTAAATTTTGCACACAACCTCATGTTATATATCATTGGAAAGGCCTGTCACCACTTAATCATTTTATGCATCTCCCATGTCCATCCCCCCACTTTGACCCCACAAGGGGGTACTTTTCTAAATTTTGCATAAACCCCTCATGTGATATATCGATGGAAAGGTCTGTGACCGCTTAATAATATTATGCTCCCCACTATGAAATTTGTCAAGTTAAAGCAACTATAAATTTCATTTTTATGGTATTATCAAGTTGTTTGCCGTCAAATTTTGACGGGTTCCATCTAGTAACATATAAAAACTACTTGGCATTCCGAGTATGTTTTCAAGATTTAGAGGAAGGACAGACGAATAGACAGACCAACCGAATTCATAATTACTTTTCCGCTATGTTGGAAAGTATTAAAAGTATATTCGAAATTAGTTTTTGTATTCTACTAAAAAAGTCATCGTTTTTTTTTTTGTTTAAGTAAAAAAATAATTGAACACGAGGTAACACAGAAAGGAACATCAAGCAAGGATTTCCATGCTATAAAAATGTGTTTAACTATAAAGGAAGTATATTTATCGGTAAACTATTGTCTATTCTAAAACTTTATTTAAACAGTGGTTTTTCGTAAGGTTAATTAAATGTAATCAATTCTAGACAAAATTATTTTCCAATAACTTTCTCATACAAATCTTTTAATGTAAAAAACAACGCAGATAAGTTAATTCCAATAAAATGGAAAGTTCGAATCGAATTTCAATTTAAAAAAAAATACTTCAACGGAAAACCATTGAATGCTTCAGCACAAATTTGATAATTTTTCTTTTGATTTTACAAATTATAAAATATGTTCAAAAACTATGCAAATAAATAAGTTTTACTAAATATATAGTTGAAAAAAAATCAAAATATGGAGTATGTCTGAATTAAAAAGAAGTTTTTAAAATATATAAAAAGGGAAAATTTAATAAAAGATGATATCGTGTTTTTAGAGAAATTGTAAGATGTATTGATTTCAAATGATTCGTGAATTGTATTTTATAACATGATAATTATATAAAAATAAGATTCCTGTAACGTAAATACTGGGATTTTTAATGACTTATTCGAGAAAAATGTTTCGAATTAAAAATAAGACAAAGCATCTCAAACAGATTTTATTAAATTACAATCTAAAAATGTATACTAAAATTACACAGTATTTATAATATCTTAATAATTTCGTAAATTTATATCCAAATTGTCATTAAAGTATTTACAGTGTTAGAAACAAAAACATGACTTAATTTTATTCTTCATCTTTATTAAGAAAAAAAAATAAATTATTTGTCAAGGTATCTGAATTTTCTTCTTGTTGCTATAATGCATGAGAAATGTTTCATTTTTCAAATACGAAAATTTAAAGATTATTTAATTCGATACAACACTACTTTGAAAAGGTTTTTTTTTTAATTACTGGCAACAAAACAGACTGGATTTTTCTGAAATGCTTCTTGACATCCTGGAAATCTATTGGTATATGAAGATAAATGTGAAGTCAAGATCTCCAATGATTAATTACTTCTACAATCTATTTTCTTCAAATTTCCAGGAATCGTAAGTCACATTATGCCGGACTAAGCGTTTTTCTATAACTGGTACATAAAATGAAATAAACATATAAAAATCGATACTTAAAAAAGGTATTGGAAGAATAATCATAACATAAGTAAAACATATGAGAGGCTATGATACAATAAAGTATTATAGTGTGTAGTATAGAAACCGAATAAAACGATTAAATTTGTTAGATTAACAAACCGAATAATTTTATTAGGTTTCAATACAAACTAACGAGTCGTTCTAAAAACGTAAGTAAAAGTAACATGCGCTGCAGGCGCCCATGAGAGGACGCACCGCGCACAATCGCCCACCGATCCCAAGTCGTGAAAGACTTTTATTGCGCCAGCAGCTTTGGCTCGCTACGGCGCTTCGGCCGTTCCGAGAGAGGCTCCCCACTGCGGACCCTCTAACCTTGAACCCACGTGAGACGACGTAGGCTGTTGCGATACGCGGTGAAACCACACAGAAGACACCGCGAGACACTTGGAGATGGGCCGGCGTCCCCCAACAATTTCGGAGCTGGAATCCCAGGAGGGAAACCAGTCCCTAGGCCTTAAGTCGGGATGTTCCAATCCGCACTTGCTTTACCACAACTCAAGGGGTGTGAGAACCTACAGAGGTACTCACGTTCCCTCTCGTAGTGGACCTAAAAACGTAGGTAAATTGTAAAAAATGGTAAGTGATTTTTTAATTTATAGCAAGGAGGTTTGTGGTGTGCTGTTTCATAGTAAACCCTGGCTAATTTAGTAAAAGTTCAGAAAATGAGATAAAACAAGTTTTTATTTAAAACTTTAAAGGAAAGAACGATGGTTGCATCTCATTCATAGAAATTTAGCTCGGACTGATGAATACTGTCTAAATAAGCCTACTAGAGAAATATACTTTATTACACAGTACTAGAAACCACTTGAAGAAGATGAGTAAATAAAACTTCAACTTACGCACAGATGAGAACTGAAACCCTCCCAATCTTAACTTTAAAACTCCGGAACTATCAGTTGCTGCGATGCGCAGGCTTCCACAACTTTGCTAAAGGATGACTAAATACCTAAAATCATAGCATCCCGTGACCGCCAACATAATTTTATTGAAAAAATCAATCTAATTTATCTTTCAAAATCAAGCTTCTTCTTTTTGGCCACAGAAAATATTCTGTAGCATTTTTCTTATTTTCAAGAAAGCTGTCATTTTGGACATATTTTGTGTTATGTTGGATTACATACAAAAGCCCCCTTTTTATGAAATTTTAGACATTGTAGGGCAACATTGTTTTCTAAAGTGTTAGTATCGAAAACAATCTTTCCAAAGATGTGCCTATAGACCCTTCTATTCCATTTAGAATTTCAAAGTTGAATCATAAATACATTTTCTTTGATATGAATATACACTAGTGTGCAAAACTTAAGCAACAAACACGAAATGCTAATTTCTGAACACGTCAGTACTCAAAAGGAATTTCTATAAACAGCAAATATAGAAAATAGGTACTACCCTAACAGCACAGACAGTCGATGTGAAGTCGTCTTGACATCACAAGTGGTCACAATTGTCACAGTCACTACAATGAACAGAAATGTGATATCTTTCATTCGTCTCATTTTTACTCTCATTTGGTCTTTCCACTGAACAGTCACCATGACTGCTTCGTTTCAACGAGTCACCAGGTGACTTTACAATCAAGTCATCTTGTGACTCTCATGTGACTGTCATTTTGACACTCCATTGTAAAGTCATCATGATAGCTGTTCTGTGACGAGTTCCCAAGTAACAGAAAATGAAATCATCTGGTGACTTTTCACAAAGGAGTGCAATGATGACGACTTTACAATAGAATGTCGCTCACCGGAAAGTCACCATGCGGAAACATTGTAACATTATTTGGCGACTCATCACAATGCAATGCTCACAATGACTTCAAAGTTCAGTCTTCAACTGACAGTGACTGGAGAATCCCAATTTGACTTCATTGTAATGTCACCTGGTGACCCATCACAAAGCGACAGTCACAGTGAATTTTCAGTGTTAACAATAATTTGAGAATAATAAGGAGACAGTGAAATATCCCATATTTTGATCACCGTAGCGATTGTGACTCTTCTAACCATGTGTGACGTCAAGGGGACTTCACAACGACTGGTCGTGCTGTTAGGCTAGTACTTCTTTTATGCACTTGCTCTTTATAGAATTTCCTTTTGAGTACTCACGTGTTCAGAAATTAGCATTTTGTGTTTGTTGCTTAAGTTTTGCACACCAGTGTACACTTATCATTTCCAAAATTCGCACGCAATTTATGATTTGGTGTGACTTTTGTCGTACCCTGTATGTACAACAGACAGGAAAAAATCCAAATACAATATTTAATTTCAATTTTAAGCTCAGATTAAAACATTACCTAAATCATTCATTTAAAACTCAGTGTATTCTGACAGAAATTTGTTAACTTGTAGGACTTTCAAAAATTTTATTTTGCTTGTCCGAATTCTTATTCCATTCTATACATAATTTCTATTTCAAAGTTCAAGTTAAAACTAATTTTGATTTTTAAAACATTTTTAATGCTAGACTTAATTCAGACTTATCGTTGTTAGCACTTGTCTCCTATTATTAAATTATATTTCTTTTTAACTCATGCTGTTATTCTAAAATCTAGATAGGATATTAAATACGAAAACTAATTTTCTCTTTTACACGAATGACTAAATTAAAATTCATCTGGAATTTCATTAAAATTTATTTTGAAATAGAAATAAGCCGTTTATAATATATATATAAATTCTACATAAATAAAAGAAAAATTCATTTTAAATTATAACTGCCTAAACAAGGTTTTTAAACAGTAGGTAATTAAATGTCTAGAATCAAAACTTTTCTATGTCATGCATTGAATTATTAAAAATTCAAAAGTTTGAATTGCTTGGAATGAAGCCATTAAGGTTTGACTCGGAATTTCAAAATCTTTAAAACGGATTCTTCATTTAAAATGTCGTTTCATAATTTTATATTCCTCATTTCAATTAGAGCGACTTTAGAATTGTTAACTAAACTATTTTGTCTATAAAGCATTACACATTTTATATTGTGAGCATATTTTTAACTTGTTTATCAATAGTAATAAAAAAGATGTTTGTCTGGGTCTATGTGTGTATTTTTTGGTTGGCGATGGCTTGAGAAATCTATCGCACGTAGAAGTCTGAAAATTTGGTTTGGGATAGACGAAGACGAGTTAAAATGCACCCGAGGCTTCGATTTTGGATTTTTCATTTTATGATATTGATTTGAATGGAAACATTCGCGCATTTCGCCGATTTTTCAAGTTTGCGGCCATTTTGAGTTATTTATAAAAACAATCAATATTCAATGTTTTTGTCTGATATAGAAAAAAATTGTCTTATTTTCAATAAAGTTTATTCGGAATTCGTTCATCGATTTTTGGTTTATTCACTTTTTAAAATCTCCACTTTGCCATAAACGAAAAGATTATTTTTAACAACCGATTTCAATACCTTATTTTAATATCTTATCTATCCAATCATACATTTTATACTCATATATGGAGCAGAGTTTGTGTACTTCTATCAACTGTTATGATTCAATATTTTGAGAAAAAGTGTATTGGAATCCACGGGGATCCCTTTGATTGTGATATCACCGTGTTTAAAGTGACAATTCATAATTACAATGTTTTGTGACATTTTATAGTGAGCTAAAGTGGCTTTATTCGGTTAATGCAGAGCGGTCAGAGAAATAATTTGGTTTTGAGATAAGTGTTTGAATTTAGTGAGTATTTTGGGATGGCATCCCCCTCTCATAGTATTTTAGGGTTTCAAGCTTATTTTTGGTCCCGATTCACAACCAATATATTATTTGTTTTCATACCCGTAATTAATGTTTTTTTTAATAATCTGTTGCTATTGCCATTTTTATGTCATGGCTATTTCAAGTGAACTGCACGGTAGCATACGTCACAACACATTTATTATATATATATATATATATATATATATATACAGTTTTCATTATTAAGAAAATGTTAAAATTAAAACACACTTACAATGCCGAAATACTTTTAAATTGCATAGGTAAGTTATTGTACATTTTAATGAATAAAAAACATTTATGAAGACTAAACTTATATTAGCTCGTAAATTTCATTTAAATTTTGCATTACTTCAATGATTAAAAACGAGTTAAAATTTGAAATTAATTTAAAAGCAATTAATGTGTGTGATTAAGCTAAAAATTCAAAGACTTTTATTTAATCAAAACATGCACGGAAACATTTAATTCAGCATTATGTTCACTTATTATGCCCAAGGATTTCCCTCAATATTTAAAAATGAAAGTGTAAAAAAACATAATAGGAAATTACGTCTGTCACAGAAAATCTTTCTGTGAAAGAATTTGATAAATTAGGGGAACTGAGGTTTTTGCGTAACTATTACATAGCTGCCAACTTTTACGCTTTTTTCCTACCACTAAAAATTTATAGTGAACTTTATGTAATTAATTCAACAAAATCGTCTGATTACATAAGAGAAAAAATTCTGTTAAATTTTAGTGGTATCAAAAAAGCGTAAAAGTTGGCAGCTATGCTATTACTTACCCATCATGCGTAGTATAGGATAAGTCTTGTAATCGTTTTGAAAATCGAAAAAAAAATTGACGGATTTACATGTTTCAGACACTGGAGATTCCGAAAAACATACTTTTAGAAAAATAAAATTGCCATCCGTCTGTCTGTGTGTCTGCGTGTGTCTGTAAACGCTCTATCTCCCAAACAAGTTGAAATAGAGACTGAAATTTGGTATGTATTTAGTATATAATAATGGGAAGAAGCTTGTTGAATTTCAGAAACCTCGATTATCCGGAACTATTTTTTCCAGACTCTCAAAATATTCGTTCTGATAAAAAGTATATAAAAAATTTCGAAATTGTTTATTTTAAGAAGGAAATATAAAAGACAATAAAAAAAACATAAATTTTGCATAAAGAATGAAGTCGATCGGATAATGAGTTGCCGAGATATTTCTAATTATATTTTACACACTCTTCGACTTTTCATGGCCCTGTATTTCATTCAAATTACAATCCAAACATATATTTTAATTGGAAATGAGACGCTTAATCCGCCGCAGTAAACCGTTAGTTAATATGATTATCAAGTTTGGAGTTATAAGGATTTTTTTACGCAATTCTGTAATAGAGCATTTAAAGTTTATGACGTCATCAAGCCACGATTTTATTTGAATTGCAATGCATTTTATAAATCGTTTACACATATTTTATTTTCATATTTTATATTATGCATATCCATGATGGGTAAGTATTACGGTGGCCCCCAACAACTAGTTCTAATTAGAATTTATCCCTTTCTTTTGAAATGAATGCTTATTATCTGGTTTCTTATGGTTTCTTTTAATTCTATACTTAAAATTCTTTAATTCAACATAAATATTTTAGGAAGTACAATAAAATATTGTTTTGCAAAGAATTCCGAAGGAAACCAATAGGTATTTGATTTCGAAAATTTGAATTCATCGGAGTAAAACATTTACAAGCACTTTTGGTATTTTATTTGCTTAAAATAACAAACCAAAAACATTTCCCTGGAGAGAAAAGATAAACTATTATGTATGTTCTAGAAAAGACCAATTGGAACATGAGTAATTCTACTAATGCTCACTTTAAACGCAACACTCCCATTTAAAATTCATTTAAACAAAAAAACCCGAGAAATCTCTAAATCTCTCTTTAGTGATTTTTTCGAAATAATATATAATTCTTATTACTACCACAACATTCTCAGAATATTTAACGTGTTTAAGGGATTTTTTGCTCACATGCTATCAAAGCCTGAGAGCTAATGTGCCCGCCGGTTCTGTATGTACGTATGTATTTACGTATGTACGTAACGCGATAACTCTTGATAGAAATGACCTTTTTGCTTCAAATTTTGTTTATAGGTTCATTGTGATAAGGCGCTTCCCTGATTAGTTTTGGGGGTTTCTGTCGTTAAGTATAAAGGGAGAACGAGGTCTAACCCTGTTAGTATATCGTATCGTAATTGTAATTGTAGCATTACATCTTAAATTTTATTGGATGATATTTTTGTGTAAGCTTTCTTGCACGTCCGGGAAACATGACTGCAGCATCCCAGACGAATTTATAAATATAAGTGATGTTCAATTTTCAGTTTAGTTACTATGTTTTTGTCATTGTGTAATGTTCTTTCGTAACTCAATATATATATTCGATCCAAGGCCTCGCCTGTTTATTTGCTTTGTTATTTCATCAGCAGAGCTTGGTTTAATTCGCAGACAGAGTGACGCTAGTCCCTTTTCATATTTATTGCTGTGGTTTTGAGAGAGAAAATTTATTTTTCTTTTGTTTCTATTTTTTTTACCCAGCGATGGAAAGTGAAAAAGAATTATACGGAGTTGCTCTTTTTGACGGCGACGGTAGGAATTTTTCTGTATGGAAAAGGCGTGTTAAAGCCATATTGGCGGCGAAGATTTGGATAAGTTTTTAGACAATGAAGCGACAACTGAAACTGCCGAAGTTGTAAAATCGAAAAAGGCTTATGCTTTATTATTATCGCTTTTAAGCGATGGGGTTCTTGCGTCATTGCAAGAAGAAAATACTGCGCATAAGATATGGAATAAATTAGAACGAACATATGATACCAAGCGTGCAGTTAATCAAATTTTAATTAGAAAGAGGTTAGCAACTATTAAAAAGGATCGTGTTGTATCTATGAGAAGTCACATTGATGAAATAAATAAATTAATTTCGGAACTTAAAATTTCCGGTGCTGAAGTAAGCGAAACCGATACTATTGTTTATATTCTAATGTCGTTGCCTCAAGAATTTGTAAATGTTAAAACGGCTTTAGAAAATCAACCTAATACTGTTTTGACTTTAGATTTTGCAACACAACGGCTATTAGATGCTGAAGCACTTGACTCGACTCAAAGAAAGAAAAAGTGCAGTCCAAAACTGCTCATGATAATACCGCGTTTGTATCAACTCGCAAAGAATATGTGTGCAAAAACTGTAATTCAAAGGGGCACATAGCTAAATACTGTAGAAAGAATCTTACTTGTTTCAAATGTTGACTTCCTGGCCATTTTAAACGAAACTGTAAAGCTGTTAAAAATTCAAATGACGAAATATGTGCTTCTTCAGCGGTATCTTTTGTTGCGGGGAACGTTAAAAAGAAGGAATTTATAGTGGATTCTGGAGCGACTTTCCATATGTGCTCTAATGAGAAATATTTCACGTCTTTACAACCATCTTCAGGAACTATTAAGTGTGCGTCGAAAACAACGAATCTTGAAATTAAAGGTGTTGGAAATTTTATTGGAAAATTATCAAACGGAATGGAAATTACACTAAATAATGTTCTTTACGTACCAGATTTAAGTGGACAGTTGATTTCCGTTAGAAAAATCGAAAATGCAAATTATGCAGTTATTTTCAAGAATGAAAAGGTGTTCATAGAAAAAGGAAGAAATCGTTTTTGTTTTGGTGAACGTGATTCAAATGGACAATATGTTAGTTATTTTGTTCCAAATTATGAAACTGTTCTCACATCAAAAGAAAATGATTCCGAAATTTGGCATCGCAGAATGGGTCATCCAAGCGACAAAGTGTTGAAGGAAATGAAACTTACTATACCCCTTTCTTTTTGTGATGTTTGCGTTCGAGCAAAACAGAGTGCAACACCAATGGGAAGAGGACCTAGGAAAAGAGAAAGTACTCCAATGACTGCTATTCATTCTGACATATGTGGCCCTATTGTTTCGAAAACTTTTTCTGGTGAATGCTATTTTATGACTATCATAGATGATTTTTCACGATTTACTGAAGCTCGATGATTGAAGCATAAAAGTGAAGCTTCAGAGGAATTGAAAGTTTTCTTAAAAACTAATCCTACAGTAAAGAAAATCAGATGTGATAACGGAAAACAATATTTAAGCAATGATTTAGTGAATTTCACTCGAGATCTTGGTATAGTGATTGATCCTGCTCCTCCATACACTCCAGCTTTGAATGGAGTTGCTGAAAGATGCATTAGATCGCTCCTAGATATAGGAAGGGCTTTAATTGCTGAATCACATTTACCTAAGACTTTTTGGGGTCAAGCTATTCTTACAGCAGCTTACTTGAAAAATCGAATGCCAAGCAGCTCCATTGAGAACTTAACGCCGTATTTCTTAAAATTTGGAGAAGATCCCGATTTGAAGCACATACTTGTTTTTGGATGCAGTGCCTACATGTTAATTCCTTCCGTTCATCGTAAGAAGCTTGATGATAGGTCTAAACATATGATCTTCATAGGTTATTGTTCAATGGGATATCGATTGCTAGATCCTGAGACGAAACGCATAACTATTTCAAGAAATGTCAAATTTGATGAAGAGAAGAAGCATACCATAAACTCAAAACAACACATAGTGGAAAATTCAGAATTGACTGATTGTGAAATTAACCCAGATTCTCAAGAAAGAACTAGTGAAGAATCAGAGGATTCTGAAGAGAAAGAAGATAAAATGAGAAAATCCGAAAGATCAAGAAAACAACCTAACCGGTATCCAGCTCCTGAGGTGTATGAAGCATTACTTTGCCAACAACAAACTTTAACTTTTGATGAGATCAAATTTCTCCATGTTGATGAACAACGTTTATGGAAGGAAGCTATGGATGCAGAGATAGAAAGCATGAAAATCAACGACGTCTGGGATCTCGAAAAATTACCACCTGACAAACGAGCTATTTCCTGCAAATGGGTGTATACCATCAAAAGAGATGGACGTTATAAGGCTCGCCTTGTAGCCCGTGGATTTATGCAAAAAGAAGGACTAGACTATAGTGAAACTTTCGCCCCTGTAATAAGTATGCCAGCTTTACGTTTAGTGCTTTTTGTGATTTTAAATGAAGACTTACATGCATTTGTTTTGGATGTAAAAACAGCTTTCCTGAATGGTAAGTTAAATGAACTTGTTTTTATGGATCAGCCGCAAGGCTATGATGACGAAAGTGGGTTAAAATGTAAACTCAAACGGAGTTTATATGGCCTGAAACAGGCCCCACGACAATGGTTTGAAAGGTTTCTTGAATTTGTTTCAAAATTAAAATTTAAATCTCTTGATAATGAACCTTGTATTTTTATTCGTTATAGTAATGGTCATAAAATAATTATTGCTCTGTATGTTGATGATATGCTTATAGCAGGTTCAGATTTAAATGAAACTAATGTAGTTATTTCTTTACTCTCTAAAGAGTTTCATATGTCAAAATCAGAATGTGTTTCAGAATTTCTGGGTATTCAAATGAAATTTAAATCTGATAGTTTAATAATGGATCAAGAGTCTTATATAATTAAATTGTTAAGTAAATTTAATATGCTAGAATGTAAACCTAGTGATATTCCTATTTCTCCTAAATCCACTCCATCTAATTTCAAAAATGGAAAACCATTTAATGGTCCATACCGTGAACTTGTAGGTTGTTTATTGTATTTAGCATATATTTCACGACCTGATATTTTATATAGTGTTCATTGTTTGAGCCAAATGCAGGAAAATCCTACTAAAGTTGAATGGATTGCACTAAAGAAAATCTTAAGATATTTGAAAGGAACTTTGTCCTAAAAACTTGTGTATAAAAAGCAAAAATCTGATCCTACATTATCTATGTATGTTGATTCTGATTGGGGTGCAAACACAAATGATAGAAAATCAGTATCAGGTTACATTTTAATGTTTTGTAATATGCCTGTTCTCTGGTGTTGTAATAAACAAAAATCAGTTGCATTATCTTCAACTGAAGCTGAAGTCATTGCCTTAACTAAAAGTTTGCAAGACCTGTTGTGGCTCAAAAATATTGCTTGTGAAATTGTAAGTATTAAGGATTTAGTTATTTTAGAGGATAATCAGTCTTGCATAAAATGTATCCGTAATGAAAGTAGCTATGGTAGAATGAAACATATAGATATAAAACTAAAATTTGTTCGTAATGTTGTAAAAGAAAATAATATCAAAATCGAATATATTCCTACAGATATGCAAATTGCTGATATGTTTACAAAGGCATTGCCTAGAGTTAAATTTTATGAACTGTTGGTTCTTTGCTGTTTGTATAAGTAATGTTTTAACTCTGTCATACTTTTAATGTTTGTTTATTGTAATTTTTTATTCTGTGTTTTTCTAATGTAATGCTAGATTATGGGCGGGTGTTAGTATATCGTATCGTAATTGTAATCGTAGCATTACATCTTAAATTTTATTGGATGATATTTTTGTGTAAGCTTTCTTGCACGTCCGGGAAACATGACTGCAGCATCCCAGACGAATTTATAAATATAAGTGATGTTCAATTTTCAGCTTAGTTGCTATGTTTTTGTCATTGTGTAATGTTCTTTCGTAACTCAATATATATATTCGATCCAAGGCCTCGCCTGTTTATTTGCTTTGTTATTTCATCAACCCCCCCCCCCTTAATTTAGATAAATGGGTTTTTCATGCAGAATTATCCGATTTTCTTCAAATTTTGTATATAGGTTCAATGTGATAAGGCGGCGCTTCCCTGATTAGTTTAGGGGGGTTCTTTCGTTAAGTACAAAGGGGGGGACGGAGGGATACCCCCCCCGAATTTAAATAAATAGGTATTTCATGCAGAATTATCCGATTTTCATCAAATTTTGAATATATATTCATTGAAATAAGGCGCTTCGCTGATTAGTTTTGAGGGTTCATTGGTTAATTATAAGGGGGGAACGGAGGGATGATACCCCTTAATATATTGTCGATTTCTTTATTTTTTGAGGAGCCTACTTCAAATTCTTTTAAATAAGAGTATAATATACAATTAGTGAGCCTGTGAACTCAATGCCCTCAGTTTAACTGGGCAGTTTTCATTTTTATTAATCCCTTGAAGTTGCTGTGGGATATTTCTATACCAGCTAATTTTAATCAAGTTTTGTGCCAGAATTTTTCAACAAAATTTTACTTTTATAAAATTAATTTAAAAAATGCTCTAAATTTGCATTTTCCTATTTTTAAATAAACTTTTTGCAAATTCTGGTGCGAATTGAACATTTTAAAAACACAATTATTTGCCAGTGAAAAGGTTAAAAAACAGTGCTTAATCCACTCTTATATTTTATGCTTACTTTTTAGTAAGTAAAGATTTATTTGTCTATCTATTTGTACAAACATTTAGTTAATCATTCCTTAAAGTAAAGTTAATAATTCTCTTCTAAATTGAAAAAATAAATTAAAATCAGTACTTGAACAGACTATATGTTATGTTTTTAACAGTGATAAAATCGCAATAAACTTTTGATATAAATCTTCTATAGTTAGTGATTGATTCTTAATGAAAATGTTTAAGTTCAAATTTTAATCAGTTATGTAATCATTCGTTAAAGTAAAGTTAATAATTCTCTCCAAAATTGAAAAAAACAAATCTGAAAATAAGGTTTTTCAACAAAATATACGTTATGTTTTTAAAAGTCATAAAATCACAATGAACTTTTGATATAAATCTTCCATTATTGGTGATTGATTCTTAAAGAAAACATTTAAGTTAAAATATTAATTATTTATGTAATCATTTCTTTAAATAAAGTTAATGATTCTCTCCTAAATTGAAATAAAAAAAATTCGAAAATCAGTTTTTGAACAGAATATACGTTATGTTTTTAGCAGTGATAAAGTCGAATAAACTTTTGATATAAATATTTATTATTAGACATTTATTCTTAATGAAAAAGTTTAAGTTCAAATTTACTTTTAAAAAAAACAGATTGGATTGGTTTTGAACATTTTCTTAGTATTAATGAAAATTTTACTGATCAACTCTGAGCAGTCACCTAAAATATTTATGTGAAATTTTGAGATTTGTGACATTTTATATAACACAGGCTTGCAAAATAATAATTTTTAAACTTTTCTCCTGCACTATTTAAGGCGTTTCTAATACTTTTCGATGCTTTCAATAACAGAAATGACAAATGTTTTCCTCTGATTTGCTAAGATTTCCTGACATAGTGGAGACTAATAACCAAAAATAATACAGAAGATGTAGCAGAGTGAAAAAATTTTACGGAAAAAATAGCTTAAAAATAAGTTGTATCTTACATTTTTTTATTAAATAATTTTTAATACTTGCCACAAAGTTAATTATTAATGTAATTATACATTATTATAATTAAATATTATTATAATATTATTTTCTTGTTCTTGAAGCAAGATGTCTCCCTCCTCCCGCCACTACTACCATCCTGATTTTCGTCTTGTGCACCACATGCGGCTGTTTCCTTTGGAGCAAAGAGTTTTAGCCTGTAGCAATATTCACAAACAGTGTTGTAATCAAACGAAAATCCTGTTACATTTGTTCACTAAATTTATAATTTACTAATCAGGAAGAAATTTTTTATTTGTGTCAAATCTGCACCTGTTAGTCATTTTCCATTATTTTCTGAGAATGTCTCCGAAATTAGAATGAAAATACATAAAAGACACCCTTTACTTTAAGGGGAAAAAATCATTGCATGCCTGAGAAATTTATATGCCTGCATTCAATTAATTATATGTGCAATTAAGTTATGTCTTGCAACTACTAAATATGCAATTCTTTCAAACTTTTAGAAATTTATATTAAGAAAAATGACTAGAATAAAATTAAACCACTTTAACTAAAATTAAAATTTTAAAGGAATAAAAATTTACATTTTTCTTGTACTGAATATGCAAGGGTCCAACAAGGATTCTGTTTTCAATATTTTAAATCAACTGAAATAAAGCATTTCAGAAGTTTGGATAGTTCCATGTAGTAACATAAGAAATCAAGAAAATAAACATAGATATCTCGTGCGTGAAAAGATAAAATATTATGAAGGTTATTGCATAAGTGAATTGGAAAAAAATTCAATTTAAAATTTATTAAAAAAAAAAAAAAAAACTTGCCACTAAAATCAATAAAACTGACGCTATTTCAGGAAATTTTTCCAAACAAACTTTAAAGCCTATGGCTATTGTATCATTTAAAGAATATTAAATAAATTTGTCAGACTTTTAAATGCATTTAAATCTAAACCTGTTTGAAATTTTTTATACAATCTTTCTATTTTCGATTATATCTCAATACGTAAATTTCAAAGTTAATTTACGTTTATTTATTGTACACACATTTATTTAATTATTTGTTGGATTAAAATTGTTGCATATTTATTAATTAATACATTATAAAAAGAACATTGAATATTAATTTTAGAAAATATTATAAATAACACTTAAATTATGTACAGCCATAAAAAGAGAGTGACAGAGATAGAGAATTCCTCATACTAACTCTACCGCATATATAAAATAGTCGTTGGGGGCCACCGTAATACTTACCCATCATGGATATGCATAATATAAAATATTAAATAAAACATGTGTAAACTATTTTTAAATGCATTGGAATTCGAATAAAATCTTGGCTTGAGGACGTCATAAACTTTAAACTTTAAACTCTATTACTGAATTGCGTAAAAGAAACATCCTTATAACACCAAAATTGATAATCATATTAACTAATGGTTTACTGTGTCGGAGTAAGCGCCTCATTTCCAATTAAAATATATCTTCGAAATGAAATTTGAATGAAATATAAGGTCATGAAAAATCAAAGAGTGTAGAAATAATGATTAAAAATATCTCGGCAATTATTTATCCGATCGATTTCATTCTTTATGCAAAATTTATGTTTTTTTATTTTCTTTTATATTTACTCCTTAAAATAAACAGTTTCGAAAATTTTTATATACCTTTTATTAGAAAGAATATTTCGAGAGTCCGAAAAAAATAGTTCCGGATAATCGAGGTTACTGAAATTTAATAAGCTTTTCCCCATTATTACATACTTAAAACATACCAAATTTCAAGTCTCTATCTCAATTTGTTCGGGCGATAGAGCGTTTATAGACACACATTCGCACAGACACACACACAGTCAGACGGACGGCAAATTTTGTTTTCTAAAAATATGTTTTTTGGAATCTCCAGTGTCTAAAATGTGTAAATCCGTCAAAAAAAACATTTTTTTTTCGATTTTCAAAACGACTACAAGACTTACCCTATACTATGTATGATGGGTAAGTAATAAAATCTGTTCTTCAGGTAATTAATAAAAGGAAATTTTTCATTCCAAATTTCCTTTGTCAATGTGGCATTGAGGGAATAAAATAAAGTGGTCAAAAAAGGAACCACCGACCTTCAAGGGGTTAAAGTTATAACAGATTTTTCAAAGAATTTTTAACAGATTCTTAATTTAAAATAATATTACATACTATCTCTCAAACTTCAAACATTGTAAAATTTGAAATATGTTAACAAAATATCTTAAGTGTAGAATCTTGCTTATATTTATTTGTTATTCATAATTTTCATTGTTTCTAATTCATATAGTAAAAGTAGAAATTTACTAAATAGTATGTTACTTTCAAAACATGTTAAAAACTTTATTACGTTATTTATAAAGATAAACTGACATTATGTATACAGCGTCTGATAAATAAATGCAATACTTTTAAAAATATAAATTTAAATATTTTAAAATTATGTCAACCAGAGTAATATTAAATTACTTAAAGTTCACTACAAAATGAAGAAAAATATCATTGCACTATAAAAATGACAAATTTGGTATCAGTTTAATCCTAAATATTGTGCATAAGTCCAAATAAATCTATACAAATCATTCTGAGTGATAAAAATAATTTTTGTTAAACAATAGGAAAAATTACTTTCTAAAGCTCTTTTACCAATTTCTGTGCAATAACACTTAGCATGCTACGCAGAAAATAAATAATGCTACTTACAAAAGCGAAAGAAAAATAAATAAACTTTTACAGAATATGTGGAACTGTAAATAGTAGTCATGGGATTTAAACTATAATAAAAGAAAATGGTAGAAAATATAAATAGTTTTCTGAAATGTAGGATTTTTTCTTTATTTTACATAAAACTATCTTAATGTTCTGGGAAATACTTTAAAATTCAACTGAGACTCATAGAAATGTGTTTATTCTTAAATTCTTACAGAAAAGTTTATTTATTGTTTTGATGTATCTTTGCTATACCAAAAGAAGTTTACACAATATTTTTATTTTGCTGCATGTTAGAATTCCCAATATTTCAATTGAAACAGCATTGTTTTTCAAATGTTATTCTAGTTTTCTAGAAATTAGTAATTTCATTTATTCTTTTTCAAATTTTCTTTATGCTTATATTTCAAAGGATGTATATATGCATACATACACACACACATATATATATATATATATATGTTATATAAAAATTTATTTCCTTCGTATCCTCCATTTTATTCGCATTAATATTTTAAAATTAATCTAACTTCTGTCATAATCAGTATTTCCTTAATTCTAATTCTTAATAATATCTATTCCTATTTAAAGTCCTTTTAAAAGTAAATATCCGTATATTAATAATTATTTTATTCCAAATCTTAATCTAAATTTTAAGATCATTCGTAGCTTTTATCAGTTCCCCAATCTATAAAATTCTGAGACGCGTTCTCATTTCGAATGTTTTTTTAAAAGCCATTTTCTTTTTATTATTATTATTATTATTGATCTGATTCTTTCGCGCGCTTGGGATTTTAACTTCAAAATTGGTCCACACCCAAGTAAGGGATTCTTTACTGTTTTAGCCTCGCCCTCTAGCGTCATTCGTTGGGCTGGAGCTAGCTTCTCACTCATTGGGTTGTGCGCTCGTGACGTAATTCTGTGTATGTTTCCGCGGAGAGAACAAAACTCGCCCGCACCGGTCGGAGCGGCAGATTTTTGACGTTTTCAGAAGCTAAACAAATATGTGTCTGGTATTTTTATGACCGTAGAATATTCATCTGGCCCAGTAACATCTTAATTCAATGAAGTGAAGCAACGTTAGCCCGAGGGCTATAAGTTTTAGACCTTTGGGAATCGTTTCTGTGTTGTTCGTCTTCTAATAAAATTATTTGTCTGGAGATTGGCTGGATTTATTGGAAAACTTTGGTGGAATCATTTCATTGCCTTCTACTTCGCCATACTTGCTAATATCGACTGCAACTTGCTATATCGTTGAAGGACTGCCATCTTTTCATCGAATATTATTCATCGTAATATCTCAACCTCGTCAAAATGCTATATATATATATATATATATATATATATATATATATATATATATATATATACATGTGTGTGTGTGCGTGTGTTTGATGGGGGAGATGCATTGAAAACAATAATATTACTTATTGCTTTGGTATGGCATATTTTGGAGTTAGCGGAAAGACAAGATGTTTAAGAAGCATCATTAGTTTGTATTACTTTAAAGCTTTTATTCCATCGCGAACTACTGTCTTGTGCGACTGCCGCTTGAAGAAACTTCCTGTCTTCGTTAACATAGTGCAATTACACATATCGTACAAAAACAACGTTATACTGATAACACAAAATGTGAAATTTCTGCACATGTTAAAACATGATATGGTTGTAGAAAATTTAAACTATCCATTATTGAACTGTTTTCATACCATAGAGTACCAGACATAAATTGAAACTCTTTAACAAAAAGATACTTGTACCCTAAAGAAACTCAAAAGAACACAAAATAGAAAAGCTATAACATGAACTTGAGGAGGCTAAAAAGCCCGTCATAGTGGATAAAAACATGATTTGATGCATAAGGAAGCATAGACATTTACGGCAACTATATAATTGGGATGTGGTAGTTATATAATATAACAGAACATAAATGGAAATAAACGAATGTTTCAATCAACTGTAGAAAAGACGATACGAAATTATTTATGTAATAATATGAAATGTTTAGATGAATGTAAAGAAAGATAACATAGCGGGAAAAAATTTATTATGAAACGTAATATATCAAAAAATATAATGAATGTGTGTATTCTATAAATGACATTTTAAAAACTGAGCAAAAAATACTCAAATCTGAGTACATCGCATAGTCAAAATGGCTCCGAATCAAAATTACTCAAGTTTAAAACATGTATATACTCATTTCTGAAAACAAGCACACACTCAAGAATAAAACATCATGTGCTCATATTTGAGTATGTCCATGTTTCAAAAATGAGTATGAACTGACTTCTATATGCTCATTTTTGAGTATTTCCATGTTTCAAAAATGTGTCTGAAACTGATTCTAATCATTTTTGAGTATGTCCATGTTTCAAAAATGAGTATGAACTGACCTCTATGTGCTCATTTTGAGTATGGTTATGTTTCAATATTCTGAGTATTTCTGGTATTTCAGAATTGAAAGCATTAGGTCGTCCTATTTGAAACAAAAAGTTTCATAACAAAATGAAAACATCGACTTACTCAGATTTGAAAGTGTCGTTTTTTTCATTGTGCCAATCTGCAGAAATGAGAGTGGATAAGCATTGATGCGGGTGGTGGAATGTTAAGCATTCTTAACTTGATTTATCAATTAAAATATATTGTGTCATGCTAACATGTTTTAATTCTACTAGTAAATGTGCATCTGCCTTAAAATGGCACAATTCTGCAATAATGATACATTTAAGTTGGTGATTGGATATTGCAATATTTACATTTATGGGCAGCTAATGAAACTGCTTTAAGATGGAGGATATGATTTCATACTAAATAGAGAACGCGAAATATTTTTGTAACTGACCCACATTTGTGGCATCTCGCTCAATTTTGTGATAGTGTGAATAACTTAGAAATTTCACCACTATGAGGGCACTGCTATTGATTGTACTAGGCCGGGCTTAGTCAATGCACTGTGCCATTATTTCACTTGCACAGATTCCGTTACACTCTTTCCGTTCCAAAGTATTTCCAGTAATTTCAAAATTTCACCACTAGGAACATTGCAATCTTACTGATTAAATAGAGAAAGTTAATTTAATGATACAATTTTTCTATAGCTCTAAGTTTATTAATTTAATAATTATTCATTACATGCATATATAAATATGTTAGAATCAAAGGTACATGTGATATCCTCTAAAATAATGAAATAATTGAAGGAGTTGGACTAGGTCATACTAGAGCGAGCTTAGTCAGTGCACTGTGCCATTATCTCACTTGCACAGATACCATTGCACTCTTTCCGTTCCAAACTATTTCCATTAATTTCAAAATTTCACCTCTAGGTATACTGCAGTCTTGCGGATTAAATAGAGAAAGTTTATTTTATGATGCAATTTTTTTCTAACTCTAAGTTTATCAATTCAATAATTATTCATTACATGCATATATAAATGTGTTAGAATCAAAGGTACATGTGATATCCTCTAAAATAATGAAATAATTGAAGGAGTTGGACTAGGTCATACTAGAGCGAGCTTAGTCAGTGCACTGTGCCATTATCTCACTTGCACAGATACCATTGCACTCTTTCCGTTCCAAACTATTTCCATTAATTTCAAAATTTCACCTCTAGGTATACTGCAGTCTTGCGGATTAAACAGAGAAAGTTTATTTTATGATGCAATTTTTTTCTAACTCTAAGTTTATCAATTCAATAATTATTCATTACATGCATATATAAATGTGTTAGAATCAAAGGTACATGTGATATCCTCTAAAATAATGAAATAATTGAAGGAGTTGGAAATTAAATTTTTCATAGAATTTTGGTAACATATATTAGATATCTATTAGACTTTTCAGCATTATCCTCCAAATTTGTAATTCTGAAAATGTATAAATAATAAAAAAATGTCCAACAGTTTACTAGGAATCTCTGAAATAGAAATATGTCACACGTATCTATGAGATTCTAAGCGAGTCAAATATGATTATTTTTTTTTATTTACAAACAGCATTTTAATCATTAACTAAACCTATTAGTTTATATTGCATAACAGTTTCTTTTCAATCGCTGTTAATTTTGTTATTCTATTTATATAAGTTATACTTACTTAATTACAAATAATAATAAATAGTGCAAATTTACAATTTAATTTCAGAATGTCTGTAAATTTTTCACAATTACAAATTCTAAATTGGAAAAACATGCATATTTCTCAGTTGTGTGAAAAGAATGACGATTAAATACTAGTAAATCTACAGATATGATACCTCAACGTCAGCTCTTTAAATCATCGTTTATTAATCTCACTATTTTTTAATATATTTTGCATAATATTTATATCCTACAATTTGATTTTTTTATAAATTTTATGTACATTTATAAATAAGCCTATAAGATTTATCGATGTTTCTAGATATTTTAGAAGTATCACATTAAACACAGTTTTATGCAATTGTAAGATAAACTACTTATCCTTGTATTTTTTTTTCAGAGTAAGAATATATTCTTTCATGGAGGACACTGCCCCCTGAACTCCAATTTATTTTTATATTCTCAATTTCCACAAATTGTGCTATTTCATTATTCAAGTATATATTTAAATGCATTTACTATTGTAATTTCATTACATTAACAACCTCCTTGTACAGAATATTTTATCCTGTCTTTAAAAAGCATACTTATTTATCAATCACTAAACATCATCATATGTTACTGAAAATAAGTAAAATTTTGTGCAATAAATATATTTCTACAAATGTAAATTTCTCTTGTGATACTTATGTTCAATTTACACATTCAACATTTTTATAAATTTGTTTTGGAAAATCGATTTGGTCATCTTTCTTCAGTAATTAAAATACATCCTCGCCTATTTCATTAAAAAGCATATTACTAATTAAAATCATCCGAAAATCAGCAAATTTGTTAATAAAATATTGCTTCAAAATAGTACGATCTTGAATTTTCTTTTTTTAACATTCTTTTAAATACAGTTGCTAGGCAATGCATTGGAAATATTTGTAAAAAATGAGGAATAAAAATGTTTTTTATCTCTCAAATTAATACGCCAAATTAATTTTGAAATTTATTTTGCCCCATTAATTTTGAAATTTTAATACATATATTGTCAAATTTTCAAAGCGATTAGATTTATTTCAGATCTCTATTTTGGAAATTTAGCAACCATTAATTTAACGTTTAAATCAATTATCCCAATAAGTCATTCTCTTTTAGATGAATATTAAAATTTGAAAACCGTCTGAATAACCATCGAAAAGCACTATGATTTAAACGAAAATGTTCCAGATTTTTCAAACGAATGAACCAAATTTAACCAAAACTACACAGCTAATATAGGGTACATCACCAGCATACCTACCTAATTATAGATCAAAAGGAAGCTTTTTGCGGAAGTTATCGCGAGACATACAAACAAAAAGACAGACAAACAGACAACAAAACTTTTCGGGTCTCGACAGTAAGCCTCAACTGAAGTTTCGGCAATAAATATATGCGAAATTTTAAATAATGTCCTCATTTATTACATAATTACATATATTACTATTACATTTGAAATACTATCTAGCAAAAGTCAAAATTGAAAAAAAAAAATAACATTTCAGTGTCTTAGACAAATATTTCTATAAAACCACTCACTTACTTTTATTTAAACATATATCCTCATTTCATTAAAAAAAAAAAAAATAAAAGAAATAAATAAAAGGAATAAAAAAAATCTCAATGAGAAGCGATGATTAACTGGTAATCCATTTTATGTAGATTTCGTAAGAAATACTACCTATTACATTCTCCCCTAGGTTGGAATTTTAGAAAAAAATTTGCAGATCTATGCCGATTATGACTCCAAGAACCCAAAACCATTCCCAGTTCAAAACTTTATCTATCTATCTATCTATATCTGCCACTTTTTATGGACACGATAACTCCCATAATTCTGCACAAATCTCTTCCAAGCTGATACATAAATAAAGGGGCATACAATCTCGGTCAAGTTTGATAATGGGCAAAATCGATCCAAGAGGGGGGGAATGGTGGGGCTTTTTGTAAAAACAGAAACCCCCCATAATTTCTTAATTATGATCCTTATCGAATCCGTTTAAAGTTATTATTACTTTTAGGAAAAAGGCCGAAAATTTATGTATGACAGATTTTTGATATAATTAAAAATGGCCCCAAGGGAGGGGGGAAAGGGGGGTGGGTTTAGAAGAAAAAATTCATAACTTTGTCAATTCAGAAGATATCAAATCCGCTTAAATGTATTATAAAACCTCTAAATGTTATCTAAAACTTTTATACTGACAAGTTTTTTATAGGACCAACCCTTATAGCAAAAAAATAAAATAAAAACAAAACAAATCACAGCCGTCTCGGCCTGCAAACAAGTTAGATTTCAAAGTGGGCGTTTCCAAATGCCGCATCAGGGCAAAAAGGTCATTTCTTGCGCAATTCCCAACAAACAGGTGCCCCATGGTCTGCGTCTTCGAAATCTACCTGTGCCTGTAGGCCACACCGTCAGGGATTTTTTAATTACATAATTTAATTTTTGCTGCTATACTTACTATATGCTATAATTTTACCAAACTAAATTTTAATTTTTCACAAGAAATCATTAAACCTTTTGATATGATTCAAATAAAGAAAATCAGAACAGCAGAACTGATAGTAGTTTCTAAATTTCTTTTCTTATTTAAAACAAGAACGAAAAATCATGCATCAAGCATAGATTTTGAAACACATTCCAACACAGCCAGAAAACTGTAACGAAATTTCAACGTTAAATAAGGTGAAAGAAGATATGTAAGTAAACCGTTTAGAAAACATATAACACATTGAAAAAAACAGTTTTCGAAATTACCTTCCAGTGTCAAAAAAGTAGTCGAATTATTTTGTGCAGCTCTGTATATGATCAATAGATGTGGATATATAATATGATAAAATTTAGTTCAGTTAGAATATTCACGTTTAGCAATTTTCACCAATCAATGGAAATGCACTCGAAATATTTTGTACAGCCCTGTATATTATCTGAATACTTTTGTACACACTACCTTTTAAGCTAAAATTCAACTTAAAACTCACTCGCAGCAATTACCAAACGTAAACGATAATGTATATTTTTTGCGTAACCCTTTAGATGAATTTCCACAAATGAATATTTCCACAAACTTCTATTAGTCTACTTAATATAGTTCAGCTTGAAAATGCGTAAACACAATTAAAAACTACCCTTAAGCAATTCCCTCTCATGGTCTGTAGTACTTAAGAATTCCCTTGTGTAGCCCTGTATATGATGAACCGAGTTTATAAACACACACGTGCTATGAAAAAAAACCTGTTAAACTTAAAAACGTAAACCAAAGTTGGAAACGCACTTACCACACATAGGCTGTAAATATCGCACATGTACTGTAACCAATATATTTTGTGTATCCCTGTAAATAAACGCAATGCACACAAGAGAGTAATTTATAGTGCACTTCAGTAATGCGTATAATTTTCATTATGTTTGCAATATTGAAATATCACTAAATTACGCTGCAGACGATTTTTCTCAATAGGACGATGTGTAACATAGTTCTTTTGTTTGACCCTGTAAATGAATAATAAATGCTTTGCACCCCATATTCTACAAAAAGCATGTTTTAATGCGCTTCATAATTATATATCAATTTCATTATGTTTTAGCGTCATCAAAATGCGCTTGAAACGATTATTCCCCTTTGACCTTAATGTAACGCAAAACTTTTGACTGTCCCTGTAAAAAAACTGTAAGTGCTACACACTTCAGTTGAAATAGGGAACATTCTATAGATAACGACAATAACATATAAAAATTTAAGAGCAATCCGAGCATATTTACGGAAGTTAGAGCACGGACAGACGGCCATCCGGCCAGACGGCAGATAAACCGAAGTCAAACACTTTTCAACTAGGTTGGAAAGTGTTAAAAATACCCTCTTAACTTTTCTTTTGTGAAAATTTGCCCATTTTTTTAGTAATTTAATAATCAGGAAATAAATCTTAAATGAATCAAAAATTTCTATTCAGCATGTACACACACACACACATATATATATATATATATATCTATGATATATATATATATGATATATATATATGATCTTAGTGATACGATAGCACTGGTATTTATAAACCGATTTCGATGTGACTAATCATGTGCATTAGGTTCACCAATATCTCGAATGAGTTGGTTGACCAGCTTTTTCTGCCATCTCGTTTAAAAATAGCGGCAACTAAAGGATTTAAAACTCAAAAAATATACAAAAAAAATTAGAAATTCAAATTTATTTTTTGCTTAAGTGTCAGGCCTTGATACAAGGATTCCGGAGCATTTTTTGTTTTGCCTCTATCTTAAAAATGGCTGAGCTATAGCAGTTTGAAATTCTAGGGTGGTTGACATTTTCAAACAAGACAGCAGACTAAAATAAAACTGAGAATAATTTATGAGATTTAGTGAACGTGATTTCTCTCAAATTAATTACCTTTCATTGTTGTAACCATTTTCCCAGTCATACGCATAAAACTATATTCATCTGCATTATTGTTAAATTCTCGCCAAGCTTATGGCTACACTTCACAAAATATCGCCAAATTTGGCGAAAAAAAATAAATTGTTATAACTGAAGCCAACTGATTTTGCGAAATTCGTATTCAAATTCAGTATTAACGAATCTTTCTCGTATAGGGTTATTCACATTTCAGCTTCGTGTTTTTGCCTAAAATCTGAAAAACGAAGAAATATGAAAGCTACATTTTCCTCCCTGTAAAATCCGGAAGCATTTTTTCGTATGAAATAAGTGTTAATGGTTTTCTTATTTCCAATTTTCATATTTTAGAATTTCTCGCACATGTATAGTATTAGGAAATGATGATATGAACAGGATAAATTTCTCGATAAATCAAAGTGGAATTCAAATCGTTTAAAATGCATTAATTCCCACGTAGTAATTTTACGTCTTACATTAATAGTATTAAAAATTCAAATAAATAATCAAATTGCGTTGCCAATTTCCATAATAAGAAGAAAATACCAACAACAGATAATTTACGTCTATTGAACAAAACACAAATTCTGGTGTCAGAATAAAATGAACACAGAAAAAAATTTCACGATTGATTTGGTGCGTTAAATGAAAGATGCGAAAAATATGTCATCCATGTCACGTTATCAAATCAAAATATAAAAACGAAATAAAAGTTGAAAAATGCGATATATCAAGAAACACGAGAGCTTAAATTAATATTGGAAATATAAACAAAAATTAAAAGCGATTTTGTTGAAAGAAACGTAAGAAACGTAATCATTATTACGGATAAATAGTAAAATCATGTTACAGAAGAAACAATTTTATTGATCAAAGTCACAAGTCGTATGAAGAGCATAAGTATTGTGATGATCGTAGAAGATATTCATACTTAAAACAAAGAGAAAAACACGGGTGAGATGGAGAAAAATTTTAACGGGAAAAGGTTAAATTCGGTAGAAGATATTGTATTCATAATACACCCAGAGAAAAGTTTTGTTGAATCAACAAAAATTTGGTTGGCCCTACAAAACTTTCCGTTTAAATATGGGTCAATGGAAGTTGTGTTTGAATCAACAAAACATTTTTTTTACAATTCCAACAAAAAAATTTTGTGTCGTCAGCAAAAAATGTTTTGTTAATTCAAGTAAAATGGTCCAATTTTTGCTTGAATTAACAAAATTCTTTTGTTGAAAGTTTTCTTAAAATAAATATAATTATCTGTTACTTTAAGAGTTCTTTTTAGTTTCGGCAACAAAAACTTTTGTTTAAAGAACAATTGTTTTGTGTAATTTTAAGAAATACTATCTTTGTTTTAACAACAAAAGGATTTTGTTAAAGAAACAATTATAATATTTACTTTAAAATTATTTTTTGTTTTAGACTCAATCAAGTGTGTAATCTTAACTATTTTTTAATTCATTTTCAGCAGCGAATTACGCCTGTAATCCTTGAATAATAACAAATGAATTTTTATCCTCCTTTTTTTCAATCGTAAACCGACAGATTGAACAATATCTCAAGTTGGGAATGGAACCCGAGTCCTCAGAATTCTCTACCACTGAGCTACAATGAACGATATCCCAACTCGAAATTTCTCACTCTTATGTATGTCGGACCGGCTGCAACCGCAGCAGAAGATGGAAATATCATCATGAGCATACAGATTTCTGAACAACATGAGACGAAAATACAAAGCCCAGCATACGGCAGCACATAGTTAATTTTTAATTCATTTTCAGCAGTGAATTACGCCTGCAAAAAGCAGGATAAAAATTCACCGGTTATTATTCAAGGATTACAGGCGTAATTTACTGCAGAAAATTAATTAATAATTAACTGTGTTGCCGTATGCTGGGGCCTAATAGCGCAATTCTGAGGACCGGGGTACGATTGACGTCTTGGGACACTTTTCACTCTGTCGGTTTACGCTTGGAAAAAAGCAGTATAAAAATTCACTGGTTATTATTTAAGAATTACAGGCGTAAATCACTGCTGAAAATAAATTAAAAATTAATCCGTGCATTAATTCTTGAGATTTAGTTATAGTGAAAATTATGAAAAAAGTAGCATTGCAGTGCCACCTGTTGGGCTATTTACACCAAAACGTAATCAGCTTCTATTTATGTCAAGGTCCAACTCAATCTGTAGTTTGATGTAAATCAGTGCATCAGTTCTTGAGATAGAGCTATTGCAGAAATCACGAAAGTTGCAACATAGCAGCGCCACCTATTGCACGATTTATGCCAAAAACTAATCAGCACCAATTTATATCAGGAAGTAACTGAATATAAAGTTTTATTAAATTCCGTGCATTATAGTTCTTGAAATAGAGCTCCCATAATTTTTTTGTCACATACAGACAGACAGAGTCATAGACAGTTATTTTCTAAAAAACAGTCAAATCGTGTTCAGGACCTTCTAAAATCCGTCGAAAATTTTCCTGAATCCATGACTTTCATTTTGTAAAGATAAAAGAATGTAATAAATGGGAAAGATGGATTTTTAAAACTATCTCGGTCCGTGACAATTAAAAAAGTTTTAATTATGAAAAAAATATGTTAATCCTTTAATTATATAGCTATATAAGTCAAATAAACCAAGTTACGTGAGAGAGTTATGGCTACTACACAACATTTTACATTTTGCAAAAACAACAATATTTTGCTGGAATTACAAATTTAAATTACAAAATTATGGTAAAATTAAAAAAACAGATTTTGTTAATTTAAGTAAAATTGATGAAATTTTGTTAAAATTTTGTAAGAGTGTTAACAATATTTGTTTTGTCCATGCAAGAAAACCAATTTTTTACTTCAACTAAAATTTTTGCTTCAAACAAGCAAAATGTACTCAACAAAACATGTTTTGTTGTTTTAATCAATTCCTTTTCCTGGGTGTAATCTATATTTTTGGTGTAACAGGAAGCTTGAACAAAATCAACAGTTATTAGGCACACTTAATAGTTTTTCTTATTATAGGAGAAATTAAATTTAACGGCAGAGGTGATAGATTTGGAAAGGAAGTGAAAATACATTAGAAAAATGAAGAACGTTAGACTCTGCACATTATCCATGTTAACAATATCCATGAAAATAATGCCATTTTTAGTTGTGATGATCTGCTGTTCAAGTTTCCTATAGTTAGTATTTTGTGTATTTCATGTCTTATTAAATATTCGTTATTGCCTTACACATCCAAGTAGAATCATTATTCTGATTAAATTCTTATAGTATTTCCGTGAATCCCTTACTCACATCTATACATATATAAATTTTACAACTGAAATATAGATATATAAGCTAATAAAAATTCTATAATGTACTTGCAGACAATAAAGTCCAAAAAATTAGAGGATATAAAGACTAAGTAGATATGGTATTAGACCGTTAAATTTAAATGTCAGTCTTTGAAAGAACTGAAACATCATTTAAACGGTCTATTGTAAATGAGAACACGTTATGAAAATTGTTTTATATATTCTATGATTTTGATGCAATTATTTATTAGATACCTCATTTTAAATTTAAGAATCAATGTGATAATATCTGCTCTGGTAACTTCTGTATGGTAAATGTCGAGGTTAGAGGGTAATTTAATACACAATCGAGAGAAGTTGACATACGATCATAGACACAAAGTGTAGAAAGGGTTCTATTAGACTTTAATAAGTAACTTGAAAATAACATGTGATCAGTTACAAAAAAAAAAAAAAAAATTCTATAATTTCACGCACATTGCATTAAAGGAATTTTAACTGAGAATTTTCAAAACACGTGAATTTTTATGCGTAATTTAATGCTCAGTTAAGGTTTGCACAAAATAGAAAAAAAATATTTTTTTAAATAAATCCTCAAACTTTAAAAACATTTTTAAGCTGAAAGCAAGGATTTTGGTAAGACATTAGTTAAAATAATTTGTGGATTTTTTTTTCATGTAACATTGCTGAAGGTTTTGAAATTGACTACATACGAAAAGATTTAATACGAAATACTATTCGTATTAAAAGAGCGAGAATAATAATAAAGATGAAAAGAGAATTTCAATAGTACTTGATAAATATGCAAACACCACTAGTGTATAAGTGTATTTCAGAAATTCAGATTAATATGCACAATTATTTCTATTGAATGAACAATATTAACAAGTATACATAAAATAATTGTTAAAGAAAATTCGGGTGCAATCAAAAAACATTATTGTTGAATCCCCAAAATTTATTGGACCCATGTAAACAAAATATTTTGATGAACAATACAAATTTGTCTGGATATACAATATTCCTTTCGCTCATTTTTAATCTAACAAAAATTTGTTTGGCGAAAGAATACTCTTAAAATGTGGACCAATTAAAATTTTTGCTGATTTATCAATACATGTTTCTATGTATGTATATCGTTTATTTAAAAAAATTGTGAACAAATCATTTAACGTTTAAATTTTATATGAATCAATATATTTCCAATTTATCATTTACAAATATAATTATCGTGATGAAAATTAATTAACTTAAAATATTTAATGTAACATTAATTTGTTTCCGTGAATATACTGTTTTCAGAAATAAAACTAACATTCAAGACATTAAAAATAAAAATAAAAAATAAAAAAAACTTGACATTTCCTTAATGAATTGGAAAATATTTCACTGGAGATTAACCTACCTGAAAGCAGAATGAAAGAGAATAAAATTGGAATATGCATTCTCTTCCCCAATAAAAGGTTTAATTAAGTATATTGCTCAATTATAATGCTTAATGGTACGAATAGTACACTTGATATATATAAAAAATAATTAGAGAAAAAAAGTATTAGGAAATAAAAGCTATCACAAAAAGCATTCGAGAAAATAATTTAAATTTAGGAACAATAAGAAAAAATTTAATCGGATTCGATCGTAATTTTTTTTAAAGTAAATTCGTTACTCCATGTGTTTTCGTGAACCGCAAATGAATTATAATCTTGTTATACATTTGAAGAGTTGCCAAAGTTCGGGATTTTTTAATATCACTATCTAAAAATAGAATTTTGTGTCATATTTAATTGCGTAATGTCTAGATTAAATAAAGCAAATAATAACCAAAGTGGAGGATTAGCATCTCTGCATTAAAAAGCCTTTCAAAAATAAAATTTACATTAATGTACACTACAATACAAGCATCATCCCTTATTGTGAAATAACAAATTCAATTTTAAAAATACAAATAATATACATTCATTAGAGCGGTTATTGGCATTCAATATAAATTACTTATAAGAATGAGCAAAACAGTAGAAAAAAAGACTGTCGCCTGAAGTGATTACGGTGTATTTCAGTGTATGACAAGAACTTTCTAAAATGGAAAATTTATCAAAATTTATAGGGGTACGTTTATACGCCGGGTTTAAAAATGAAAGCTTAAAAATTAACCCTTTAATCGTCGTGCCCGAGACATTCACGGGCAGCATAGGCTACGCCTGCTTCCTTACAACATCACCCCTACAACATCAACCTATAACATCGCCCTAAACTTCCGTACAATGTAGGTTAATTTAACCGAGTTTAAACACGTTTCAAACCTGATTTTTTTAAAAGGAATTAGGGAGCTCTGCCCCGTACGAGCTACGCTCGCCAACCCCCGTTCTGACACCACAAACTGTAAAAACACTCTGATTTGATCAACCTTAAAATGATTGCGGAAGATTGAATTATAATTAAACGACCTGCTGTAATCGGATGCTATAATCTGCCTTGTGTAATCGGCTGCTCGCTGTAATATCTGCTATAATCGGGTTTCCATTCATTTTCCTTTGACCAAGAGATTTTAAAGTCGAATCAACTGCTGTCGAGACAGCTAACAACTGTTGATAAAATAAGGTTAATTAAACATTTGAAAATCAACCTGTGCAAAATGGTTAAGTAAGCAATGTCATTGCATCTCAAAATTACATCGCACCTGTAAATTTCCTGTTGATTTATAACGATGTTAATAGAAAATTGGGTATTACCGCGACCTACATTATACACGGCCGTTGCATGACGTTTAAAACGTCACATGGAGTGGATCCGGGGCTAACGAGAAAGACGGGCTACCGTGCTTCTCCAATTTAGAGTAGTCACGTGACGCTCCCGGTCTCAGCTGAGCTAAGCAAACCAATTGACATATAGACTATTGCCTCAATTTTAGATTACTCTTATATCCGAGTCATTCTTTAATTTGATAAAATTCGTTACTTGCCCCCAAGCAGCGGAATAATGATTATCAAATCTTACAAAAACATTAAGATAATTTAATTTTATTAAATAAAGTAATTTGTAACCAGATATAAAGTTGTCAAAAGGGGAAAAAATAATGAAAATTGAGCCTTTTATATCCTAAAAATCATTGCGAATACACCTAAATATAACACAAACTACCTAAAAATAATTTAATTAACATTTAAAAATTTCAAAGATGAATCACAATTTAAGAAAAGAAAAGAATGATTTTCAAAGAAAAAGAAAATTAAAAAGCAAAAAAATATATATATATATATTTTTTTTTTTTTTTTTTGTGTTCAAACAGCTCTTTTATACCTAAATGACAATATTTTCCCTACCAAAATTATATGCAGCCATAGGACATATATTTTATATAATATTTTATATATATATAAAATTTTCAAAGCTTTAGAAGAAAAATAAGTATATTTTACACAAGAGCTCCTTGTACCCTACAAATCACTGTAAATACACAGAAATTTAACACATATTACTTAAGAATGATTTATTTAACATATTCAAATCTCAAAGCTGTAGAACAATTTTAAGTTATTGAGGGGAAAAAAATGTTGTTGTTTTTTCAAACCGGACCTTTATATTCAAATATCAATATTTCTGAACCAAAATTATGCATGGCCATTGGATACATACTTTATATAATATATAAACTTTTCAAAGTTTTAGTACAAATATAACTTTTTTTTAATTAAATGTGCTCATTATTTATCTCTGAGCATAGAAGTTAATAACAGAAAGAAAACAATTTTAAGACACAAACTATCTAAAAATTAATATTGTTTTTAACGAAAATTTTCCCAAGCAATGGATCTATGATTGTTAAATCATATTAAAAGTTCAAAACACAGGCATAATTTTAAGTATATTAAATTAAAACACTAGTATGTTGTATAGTCATCACAAGACTTTCTTCATAATCATTCCAATATATTGATTTAAATAGATCCTAACACCAACTATTATGAAGATGAAGTATAGTGGATTTATTTGAATTTAATATGGAGTTACAGTGATCAGTAAATACAGTTAACGTAGACATATATTAATAATATTAATAATCCAGAAATACTTTTAAAGGTATGCGTGTATGCAATTTTTTTCCAATGATCTGTTACATCAAAAACACAAAAAATGTCTAACTGACCAAATTTGTCTAAGGAGAATTGATTAAAAATAAATAAATAAAGTGTAACTTTTTCAAAATTATTTTTTTTTAAAAAGGTGTTTCATTGAAATAATTTTATTTCTTACTTAATTTTGAACACTTTGGCAATTTACATTGCCCCATTACTCCCATCATGTAAAAAAATTAAAATGTGTTTCAATCTTTTGGGACATCATGTATATATGTCAGTCCTGAGTAATGGTACATACCCAAAGAGAAATATAGGAAAATATGGAAACACTTTAAACAGAAATTATGACAAAAATGATAAGCAGACATTGTGTGGCAAAAAATTAGCAGAGACATGTTATAATAAAAAACTTATATGATTTCTCACTATCGAATTTTGATTTAGAAAAAAATCCAATACACTTTGTGACAAAAATTTAGGACTTGTTTACTTTCCCAAATCGCTATTGCTGAAACTGTTTTAACAATATCTATTTGGGAAAGTATGCAAGTCTTAAATTTGCAATACAATCAAGCATGTCTGATTTCCTTGTAAAACAAAGTTCGAAATTCATACACAACATAATTGAAAATAAATGGTACCAATATAAAAGTTTGAAACAATATCTGGCAATTTGTTCTTTGTGTTCAGTCAAAATCTGAATTTATTGATTTATTAATTTATTATAAACAATTTTTTTTAAATATTTAACACATTTATTAGTGGAGTGTAGTCAGTTTGCTAATAAATAAATTAAAATAACATTTAATTTATGTATACATAAAAAAAAGTCATGAATTGTTTAATGGAACCAAAATGCAAAGTATCATATATATAGTATATTCTTAATGTTAATCCGTAATAATATTACAGGTGTAGTATTCTGAATATTAAATCTTTAAAAATAATCTGAACTTATTAAAAACTTCGACTTATTTCTATCCTGTTTATATTAATAAGTGAAAAACTTTTAGAGTAAATAGTACAAGTAAAGACATATTCATTTAAAATAAATTATGTTTACTTATATTCAAACAATTCAAAACAAACATTATCATATGAATGCAAAGGTTAAAAAAAAATACATCACCAAGATTAGTAATGCAATGTTGAATTCAAGGGGTGATATTCCCTACAGATGATTTCGGATTTTACATTTATTAATGGTCTAGAAATGAAAAATCACCCCCGAAACTCTGTAATGTTCTAAACCCGAAGCTGCAACCCCTCCCCCCTCCCTTAGAAAAATATATGTAATCAACACTGCAATAAAGGTACGTTATATTCAATAATAATCTTACGATTTTGCTGAGCTATTTTATTTCACATAAAGTAAAGTTGCCGGCATTCTGTTTTCCGACGATTTAAAGTATATAACATTGCACAATTAAATGTTATGCATATTACATTAAATCGGAAAAATGATTAATACTTACATTCGATAGATTATCCAGCGTAAATGGATTAAACATTACTACTTAAGAAAAGCTTAACAAAAGTAAAATAAAATAAAAGATTCGCAATGAAAAGTACGTTTGTTTTTATAATTAAAGAATATATAACAACACGCACACGAGTTAAAACCAAAGTAATGGAATTCCTTTGTGTACAGCTGCGCGTCAAAGTACGTTTTGAGTAAGACCGCGACTACCACGTGACTTTCAACCACGGTAGCCCTTTCCGTCAGCCCCGAGTGGATCATTTTTACATTGCGATTAGTGCAAAACAGGGGGCGCGTCGCTTTGCACCAATCAACATGTAAAAATGATCCATTTCATGTGACGTTTTGAACGTCATGCACCGGCCGTATATAACGTAGGTCGCGGTATTTCTCCATTATCCTGACTACTTCTTTCTATAAAAGAAAAGAACTGTCGCCAAAATATAGGATTTAAAGCCAAAAGTGCATATCTGTGGCGTCGCATTCAATTGATACCAGATGCGTTACGCGTGGTAGTTATGTCATCGAGTGATCTTTAATTCAACGTTTATCTGTATTTTTAATTATATTTTACCAATTTATTAGTTATTTCGTTGATTTAAACGTAATTATTAAACGTAAAAATATACTTTTAATTGAAGGGAAATATTATTAATTACGCTGTTTTAAAATTTACAATAATAATATATAAAATATTTTGTCGAAATAAATCAATCTTACTCTATTTAATGCTTTGAAAACGCGGAATAATTTAATTATTTATCTTTTTAATATTCACGCGCAAGCATATTTTTTATTCCGTCATTTTCTACATTTATTGCTTTTAACACGTGATCATTTAATTATTATTTTAAAGTTTTATTTCTGTTTTTAATAGTCTCGTGTAAATACATTTCTTAATTAAAAGGGAATATTATTACGTGCGCTATTTTACAAATTGGCAACGATTCAAATAATGGAATTTAGGAAATATGAAATAAACCTTCGGCAAAATAATGAAAATTTTGAATAAAAAATTTAAATATAACCTCAAACAAGTGGGTAAATGTGATCCAAGTTCCCACAAAGGGTTTCGTTTAATATTCCTTTCAAAACACTTTATCCATACTTTAATAAATCCAAATAAATTTCATTTAAAAAAAAACTGTCTATTTTTCTCGGTTTTTCGAATATCTGAACCGGCCCGATAGCGGGTGAAGCCCACCGTTATATTCTGTCATAATAATATCTGTCATGTGGACTAAATGCGATATTTAAAAAAAATAATTTAAAATTAAACATGTTGTACGCCTTCAAAATGTTAAAATATGCGAATATTTCCATAATCGGGTTTTTATCATGATTCAATACGTTCCTCAAACTCATATATTTACTATTCTCTATTACTCATATTCATACTCGCTTTGTATTATACTGAAACATTTGAAAAATCCGTTAAACTTGCGATATGACGTCAGATTTTCTTTTTAATTCTCTAATGACGTGTAATTAATCTGCTTTGTGTACATGCACACATACTCATACTCCTTGTATTATTGAGAAATCTTTCTGTTTTATTATGACGTCAATCATTTTTATTTCATATTAATCTTTTTTTTTTTTTCAATTGGTGAAACTTTTTATTTCATTTTTATTTTTCACGTGGAAATCGTCTGATAGAAAATTAATTATTGTAGATATAATTTCATCATGGATTTTTAATTTTTGGCATCTGCTATAATTGAAAATGTTCAAATTTAATAAGAAAAGGCTGTTAGAATTTTGGTTTTTTATCTCTATTTATTAAAATAATACGAATTTTTCAAATTTTAATAATTTCAGCTCTTCACAGCTGATATTCTGATTTATACACAAAGTTTCAACTCTGTAATTTACACAGTTTTCGAGAATGGCTCTGTGACAGACAGACAACGAAGCGGGAGCAATAGGGTTTCGTGAGATGAACGAAACCCTAAAAATGAGTCAAATTGAAATAATAATTGCAGTCTGCACACCCCAACCTTGTCAACTATATCCTTACAAATTATGTTTAAATTCCTGTGGATAGTTTTCGTTTCTATAAAACTTTTATAAGAAAACTGTTTTGACCAACTTTGATTTTAAATATCTCTTAAAATAATTCTTCGATTTAAAAACTGTCTACTTCAGCGTGTTTATCGAACATTTCTTTATAAAACCACCAATTTTAAATTTTTATTTGCAATAGTTTTCTGGATATTAGTCCAGAAAGACTTCAAGGCACAAAATCTTAATTGACAGCGGCGGCCGCGGCGGTGGTTACTTTTTTTTAATATAGAGAGATGCAATCAAGTAGCTTCCACACAGGAACATTTAACTAAATATATATTATTTTTTCAGGTATAATTTTCTGGTTAGAAACATCTTTAACCTGGATCAAATTAACACATATTGTACGAAGTTTAGTTGAAAGTTGGCAGGTATGGTGTTATACGACGGAATATACGGTAATATATTTGGAAAATCTTACTGTACTATCAGAATCAAAGATATCGGAGACTGGTATCGCCAACCTGGATTGGAGGAGAGCGAAACTATTTTACGTATGATTTCACATAGTTTGGAGAAGACAAAGTAAGTCCACATTGCAGGGTTTTTCCGGACTACGCATATACCGGGTGTCCCAAAAATGACTGATGGATTTTAAAATTCAATAACTAGCAAACGGTGACAGATATTAAAAATATTCTTGCAGGAGGGTTATGTATGATGTCGGGAGTTTTTTTACTGGGATTCTTGATTTTAGTTCGAATTTCAAACAATAGATGGCGCTGACAGCGGTTGGCGCTCATTCGAGGCCGAAACTGACGTCACTCAGCATTGATGTGAAGAAAGTAGATTAAGGCTATGGAGTGGGTCTCATTCGCCTGTACAATCTTGCTCTTAGACCCCGATTACAGTGCCTAGAAGTAAGTAGTGTGCTTATCGCCAATACAACCGCAATAAAAAAAATGTCCCTAACCGGAGGAAAACCAGATTCTCCGCGAGAGGGCGTCGAGTTCCCACCGCCGTTATTAACGTTTGAAGTTTCATTTAACAGGTTTGATCCTAATGTTAGTTTCAATGTAATTAACGCTATATTTTCAAACAAACTATACGAATGTTTCTATTTCTATAATATTTTAAAGTAAACATATATTATGCCTGTTTAATGATAAATCAGTATGGATAAATCTGCAAATACTAAGAAAAGAAAATCTGATCGAACATGCTTCGTTCCTGGATATACTAGTGGATATAAAAGCAACAAAACTAAAATAACTCTATTCACCCCTTCCCCCCCCCCCCAAAGACAAAAACTAATTTGAAAAATGGTTAAAAGTCATTCCTCGTGCCGATAAAGATCTGAACCAATATTCAGTTGCATGTGAATTAGAGTCCTGCACGGGTCGGGTTGTACCCGACCCGAACGCGCAAATTTCATTTTAAGTCAACCCGCAACCCGACCCGAACCCGACAAAAAAAATTTCCTCGATTTCCTTAATCTGAAAAAATATTGGACATTCTTTTGAAAAAGCTGGTCATCCCGAACCCAACCCGCAAGAGTAAAAACCCAACCCGAACCCGAAAAAGTGAATGTCAACCTGACCCGAACCCGAACCTCAACGAAAAAATAGAGCACCAACCCGACCCTAACCGCGGGACGGGTCGGGTGCGGGTAACCCGACCCGATGCAGGACTCTAATGTGAATCGCATTTTCATGAGCGATTTATTGAGAGAAATTACAAATACACTATTGAAGGGAAAGAAGATTTGCTCAATTCTTTTTAATTTAGTATTTTAATTTTTCTATCTAAAATAATTAAAATATTTATCTTGTGATAATGACAATAAATAATTTAAACAATGAATTATTATCATAAATATTTTATTAATTATTGATATCCTAACTTTAAAATTTATTTTATTAATTATTGATATCCTAACTTTAAAATTTATTTTAACCTGACTAAATTTTGTTTCATTAGTATGCTTTCATTCAATCATGGTTTTAAATACATTCACAAAATCAATGTATTACTCTTCCAACTGGACGAAAAATGTCCGGGCCAGGACATTTTCCGTCCAGTTGGAAAATTACAACTCGCATTACCAATTTGAATAATTGTGTTAAAATTAATCCAATGTATTACTTTTTGTAGGGTGTCTCTGTCTATTACTGGAATTAAAAGGGTTTGATTTATTTCTGTTATTAAAATTTTGATTCACATTAGGAAATGTGAGTATGAGAATGGTTAAATATTGTTGATAGCTTAATGTAATATTTAAAATAATAATAATAATAATAATAATAACTATTAATCAAAAATAATTTTTAAATAATTTTTTAAGAATGATTGGCACATCTACCCTAATTTAAAGAAAATGCATTCTTGTCATACTTTCAGGAGAGTAATTATTTTTTTTTCTAGATTTGAAAGAATTATTAATTTCTTGTTTGATGTTTGCTAGTATACCTTAAATTATTTTACCCTAAACTAAAGCTCTGAAATATCAGAAATTTTTAACAACTCAATTCACTCTTAGTTTGTTAACTGGATGTAAACAAGTTATGTAATAATGAATACTGATTAAAAAGTTATCAAAATAGGGACATGTTTTTGCAAGAATTCATCATAGTATAATATATTTATCCAATATATTGTATTGTATTTATCCAATTTTAGAAATAACTAAATATTTTAGGAAGAAAAACATTGTCCTATGATAAAGTTTGTAACTGTTTGAGTTCATTACAATTAGTTGTTATGAAATCAATTACATTTCTCTTTAACTGTATTTTCATTATTAGAATTTTTTTCCTTGTTTATTTTTTATCTAGAGCAGGGTCGGCGAACCTTTTCGCATCCGCGTGCCAATTTGTTTCAAAGATTTTTTTCAAGTGACCATGGCGTGCCAATAACCCCCCCCCCCCAATCCCAACCAAAAAAACTATAAAAATAAATAAAAAATTACTTTTATTATTATTAAATTAAGTTAAATATGGATAACATACCTGCAGGAATATCAAATACAAATTTAGTTAAATAATGTATAATATTGAAACCAAAAACTAACGCAACGTTTAACATGAAAAAATTAATTAATTATAGTAATAATTATAGAAAGAAGATAATATATAAGAAATAATTATAGTAATCGTATTAGAAATAATTATAGTAATCGTATTAGAAATAATTATAGTAATCGTAAAAAATATCGAAACGGCTTGCCAAATTTCTGTAATAATTATGGTAATACAGGGTGTTGCCCTTTGGTATGATATAGAATCATATATATTTTATGTTTTATTCAAAAATTTAATTTTCCTATCTTAAAGTTTCTCTATGTGAATTAATGTCTGTATTCAAAATTTTTCTATTATTTAATTCGAAAAGCAATCATTTCTTCCTATCTAAAAATATTCCCAGATATTTCATTGTACCATTAAAAGTACGTTACTCCTCTGTGGTTTCAATTCGGAATATTAATGTAATGCAGATAACCTTAACATATGCTGTTTCTGTTTCTTCGTATCTTATGTTAAACCAGGCGCCGTTTTCAGAATTTGACTGCTGCAAAAATATGCACTATAAACTCTTTTCGTTCGCTTCTAATAACACATATCTGACTTTCTCAAAACAATCTCGGGTTGTATGTTAAAAATCACAAAATTGATATTCCGCCAAATTATGGCATCCTTTCATTTCTTATTAAAAAATTCTCAATATTGGTTTATCGCTAACTGCCAAAATTTCACGGTTAGTGCCTGGCGAGAAAATGAAGATGCATCTGAAAAATTAGATCACATCTTCTCTCGCTTTTGTCAGATAAAGGTGTAAACTTTTGGTAGCATAAATGAAGGCCACCCTCTGTTTTTTTTTTTTTTTTTTGTGTGTCGAAATTCAGATAAAATAAAATGAAATCTCTCTCTCTTTTTTTTATTTTTTTTTTTCAGAAGAAAATTAAAAACTTCGTAAAGTACGTAATGAAATTATAGCGTTTTGAATTTGGCTCTTAGTTTCTCTTCACCGAGTTCGTTATTACTCTCATCTAACTCATTGTCACAAATGTTTGTTTCCTCTATCAGTTTGCAGCAATCGTCTGTAGGAAAAAACGTAAACCATAAGCCGAAAATGGCGGTTTAACATATCTCATGTTTTCGAGTCAAGATTTATTACGATTTTTACCGCTATTTCCTTATCTCTTTGCTTGGTACTTTAAGAAACTGGCATAATATCCAGAGTAATGCTTTAAGCGACTGACGGTTTAACAATTTCTTAATGTAGTTAATGTCCTAATTCTTAAAGTAACTTAAAAAAGAAGAAATTAAAGTACTGAAAAAAATAATTGGATTTCTGATGTGGCGTCTTAGAAACTAAATGATTGATATCGAGCTCATAATTGGTTATTTTTAATAAAATGCATCATGAACTGGACTCATCTGACAAGTTGATTCGATTTGAATTTTTAATATTGCACTTTACTAAAAAATAATGATTGACAAGCATGAGTGGTGGGAAAGATTGTCAACATGGCAAATACTAACTTCTTCCAAGTAGACTTTATTTTAATATAAGCATTTTTGTCTATGATGCCTGATAATCTTTCTTTTTCGATCTTTCTTTCTCCAAATCCTCTCTCAATCTGACAAATTTCTGAGCTTTTTTCATATTGAGCTGGACTGGAAGTCGATAAGTTCCATTTCAATTTCTGAAATTTCCCACCAATCGAATACAATGAAGCTCGGTTTATCAATTGGAGTGACATCTGGATAGATAATAAATTGAAATGTTTTCAAAATACTTTTGAGTTCACAAAATCTTGATGCGAAATCTTCGATTAAAGCATTTAGTATTACCGAAATAATATCTTCAGTGAGACTTTATCTGTCTATTTTCTCATGTAAATTAAAATCCGCAGCTATTTTTTTAAGTTTGGAAAATACTTACGGTTTTTTGGACACAATATATTTTCTAAATATTTGCAGTTTCGCTTCAAAACCTCGAATCATATCTATCATGATAATAACAGTCTTATTTGTTCCTTGGAACTTTAAATTTAAATCTTTTAAATGTTGGTACAAATCGGTAAATTACATTAATTTTGCAAGCCATTTGATATCCATCCATTTGCGTATATTTCTAAATTTTACTTTCTTCATGTAAGATAAGCCAGATTTCTTCCAAACAATCAACAAATCTTTGTAGCACTTTGCCGCGACATAACCAGAGAACATTGTTATACTGTACATCAGTTCTGTAGACAGAGTTGACTTCATCTAACACAGCGTCAAACTTTCGTTTATTTAAAGCCTGTGACGATATGAGATTTTGTTTAACTACAACCATAATATCACCAAGAGATTCGAAACCAATCTTTGCATTACAGGACTTGTTGATGTAAGATACAGTATAATCCAAGAATAATATGTCCAATACGTGTTTGAAATAAACTCAATAAAACATTTATTTTATCCACCTTACTAGGACCTCAGTCAGTTGCAACAGAAACTATTTTAGACAAATATATTTCATTTTCAATAAGTGAAATTATAACTGCTGTACAAATATCCGCTCCATAGGTTGTACTTTATAATAATAATAACGAAAATAATTCCACCTTAATGTCATTTTCAACAAAATATCATACAGACACAGCTAAACGAGCACATTTGGTTACATCTGTACATTCGTCAAGACATCATGAGATGAAAGGAGAATATATCAGATTTTTGTTACTGTTGATATCAGATTTTTGTTGCTCTGACATTTTCTGCCATTTTTAGGATTCTATCTTTGACTGTATTCCTTGATAAAGGAATATATTTAATTCGTTGACTTATTTATCTTTATTTTCAAAATAGTCAAGAAGTGATGGAGCGCAATTTAAATAGGCTTCCTTCAAAAACTGTTCATCGCAGAAAACTTTACCATTCAGGGCAATAACATTCGCAGCCGAGAAACTTGCGACAGTAGTTTGATAATCCTTGCTGGCATGTTTAATCATACATGTCGACAGTTTATTTGTCTCTTTAATTACACTGCCAATGAAGTTTGACTGAATTTTGATTTAGAACGTAAATCAGCGGCGTGCCAAAAATATCCCCTCGCGTGCCAGCTACGGCACGCGTGCCATAGGTTCGCCAACCCTGATCTAGAGCATTTTAAAGTACTGATTTATTACAGAAAAAATAGATTTAAAATGATGTGTATGTAAAAGCCAAAGTTACCATAGCCGCGGCGAGAACACTGGCGCCATCTATCGGCGTCCTCTATTTCTGAAGCATAATTTTGACGCCGATAACAACACTATATACTTCTAGGCACTGTACCCCGATTCTGAACTCATTCGATATGATTTCAATGGAATGCGTTGTTGCCATGGGAACAACAAATTCTTTGATAGTGGAATACAGCGTTCAGATCAGGGCATGAATTTAACAATCAGTATTCGAGTTGCAGGCGACTTTACATTTATGAAGTTTTATTTTCCCGGATTAAATTACTTTTTATGGCTTGATTTAAAGAATATTTTATTTCATCGCATTTTAAAACTACTAGGTGAAATAAACTATTTTCAATAAATAGTGTACACTCTTTTAAAAGTACTCACTAGCAGACTGCGTAGCAGAATAACGAATGAAGATGTGACGGATTCGATTTCTGTGCAGCTCTCACATACCTAGTGTACCCACATACGTATTGCCGCATTTCGCAAAACTAAATTTTCATATTGGTTAGATAAAATTCCCATAAATACTCATAAATGTAAAATCGCCTGCAACTCCAATACTGCTTGTTAAATTCATACCCTGATCTGAACACTGTATTCCACTATCAAAGAATTTGTTGTTTCCATGGCAACAGCGCATTCCATTGAAATCATATCGAATGAGTTCAGAATCGGGGCCTAAGAGTAAGATTGTACGGGCGAATGAGACCCACTCCATAGCCTTAATCTCCTTTCTTCGCATCAACGCTGAGTGACGTCAGTTTCGGCCTCGAATGAGCGCCAACTGCTGTCAGCGCTTGTTTGAAATTTGAACTAAAATCAATAATCGCAGTAAAAAAACTCCCGACATCATACATAACCCTCCTGAAAGAGTTTTTTAAATATCTGTCACCGTTTGCTAGTTATTGAATTTTAAAATCCATCAGTCATTTTTGGGACACCCGGTAAATGAACTGTAGTCTTTACATTTATCGGAATCAGAAATGGCGTTTGGAAAACAACGCTCGAATATCAAATTTAAACTGTCAGCGTTCAGAGAAATCATCGATGGAAATGTCGCACATATTGCATCAGATGTACTGTGAAAAAGAAATTTGTCCCACAAAATTGTTTTTAAAGGATGCCGTTTCTACAGTGTCTGAAGTTGTTTTGATGGCCGCCAGGAAGATAATAACTCAATAAGTCAACCACGCAGACACCGTTCACAGTATGGTTCATGCCGCGAAGCATGCGCAGTCAATTTTTCTATAATTTGCCATAAGCACTACATTAAAAATTTTAGTATAAAATAGCAGGTTGTAATCGTCCAGCATTTATATTACATTGCTATAAGCAGTTCCAAAGCATTCAATCTGTAGAATCTGATGACTTAGTACAGATATGGCGCGTAAATAATTACAGTGCACATATATACTACCAGATCTTATAAATGCAGCCTGTGCAGAGCGCAACAGTAAAATGTCTTTGACTGTGAAGAAATAAAGTATTTCATACAGAAAAAAATAACAATTCTGTAGTACATAGAATAAAGAAAATACACAACTACAAACTAAAAATAAAACAGTCCAAAAGCTTCTAGGAATGGTTTTAGCAATTTATTCGCGTATGACAGCAACTAAATGGGAGCAGGGAGGGGTGAGTACCTCTCCCCCATCTCTAGCAGCTTTTTTAGATCATTTTAGACTTCATAATTTTTAAATAACAATAATACCTGTATTACATTTTAGAAATTTAAAACTTTGTAATCACATCGCTATGACAGGGGCATGGATTTGACCTCTATTTCTGTCTATGTTTCTAATTCCTTAAAAGGTGAGAAAGAAAGCTCATATGCGAATTAGTTCCACTAAAATAATTCAAATCATCCTCTGGCTTTGCCGGCTGGTTACCGCGATTCACTAGTTCCAACAACCGTGTACACCTGCCGATTGGGAGGTTGAAATTTTATAATTCATAATTACTATTACCATACCATTGGCTCTTTATTATCTGTAAATATATATCTTTGGACAAAAAATTCTTATCTAATATAATTAAGTTTCATTGCAATACTGCATTTTTCTGTGAATACATTGCTTTCAGAAAAAAAACTAATATTCTTTACCTCGTTTCACTTCAATAAAAATTGACATTACCGTTTCAGTGGGATCAACTTGAAGATAATTGCTGTGAATGATGGAGAATAAATTGGAATATAATTTACCCCGTTAATAAAAGGCTACATTATACATACTTGTCATTTATTCGCCGAAGGATTTCACTTCATGTGCACAAAAAAGAGATAGAAAAATATTACGAGGAATTAAATCTATCACACAGAGCAATTGAGAAATAAAATCTTAATTTAAGAGTAATTCAGATGTTTTAATTCGAATTTGATCGTATAACTTTTATTTGAGTTAATTTCGTAATTCATCTTTTTTTGTATATTTGTAAACTACAATGATGTTAGAATTTTATTAAAAGCTACATTTTTATCTCAAAACAAAAAAGTGAATTTAAACAATACAAATAATATGCATTAACCAAAGTATTTATTGCTTTTGTGGTAACAGTATTTATAAGAATGCGTAAAATTATTTTATTACAAAAAAATTTATGAAATCACATATTTATTTTTAAAAAATCTTCATGTATAATTAATTAAACAATGAAATTTTATAAGATTTATTATATTTTCTATTCAATTAACTTGTTTATTTTTGCAGGTTAACTGCTACCAATATTTTGGTTTGTTTCAAAAGGTGTTAATTAACTTTACTTAGTTTTAGTGAAAAGTTACACATTTCTGTGAATATATTACAATGAAAACAAAAAAAAACTAATCTTCTTTAGTTCGTGACATTTGAATACAACATTAACACAATGAATCGGAAAAGGTTTCGGTAAAAAGGAATTTACCTGAAAGGATTTGACGTATAAATGATGAAGAATATAATGCAATATACTTTTTCTTCTTTAATCAAAAGTTTAATTATATATGAGCTAACATTGCCCAATGATTTCTCTCGATATGCTTAAAAAAGATAGAAAAAAGAGAGCGGGAAATTAAATCTATCAAATAAAGCGTATGTGAAAAAAGAATTTTAATTTAGGATACATGGGAATAATTTGTATTCGATAGAATCGGTTTTTGTGATTATTTTTAAAGTAATTTTGTAGTACATGTTTTTGTGAACAACATTTTAATTAAAAATTTATTTAATATTTACAACCATTTCAAAAGATTTTTAACCCACTTTTCTATGTAATTCAAGCAATAATCTTTATTAATAATTAGAAACGTAATTTAAAAAAAACTAACTCACCAGCCCGGCGTTGCCCCGTCCCGTACTAATGACCTTAAATAAATCTCAAATTTGTATGATTTTATATCTGTAATCCGATTTTGTGTAAATTTATGATTTAAAATGAAATATTCACGAAATAATATTGATACTTGGTGATAAAACTGCGTAAGAAAACATTTTTTTTTTTTTTTTTTTTTTTTTTCACGGAGGATCATTTTATAGTTAAAAAAATAAAAATAATGTTGTCCAAACTCATTGAAATTTTCTAGGTTAAAAACACAACAGAATTATCTTGAAAAACAAAATACTGTTTTCTAGTTGTAAAATAAATATGTTTTCTTCTCTATTTTTTTTTTTTTTTTTTTTTTGTGTTAATTTGTTTGTGTTTTATTTTTTTGCGTGTAATTACATTCAATTTTTTTTCTTTAAATATTTTTAATACACATATTTATTTTTTATTTTTTTTATATATATTTTTTTATTTTTTTTTTACGTTATTATATTTATATAATACAATTTTTTATTTGTAAAAATATTGTTAGGTGTTAAATTTTACTTATAATTAAAAAAACATTTGAATGAAAAGTACAAATGATATAACTTCTTTTCCTGTAAATATGACAGTAATTTAAATGAGTTATAGCCAAAAATATTGTAAGAAATCTTTCTGCAAGAAATGGAATTCGAGCTCGCGTTCTATACAAAGAACCAGAGATTAAACTGACTCCTTGGACCGCTGGGGTACGCTGACTGCGCTCAAGTGTATCTTAAAAGAGATGAAGTTTTATATTTAATTTCGCGAATGCGCAAAAACATCAAATTTGCGCTGAAAATTAAGATTTTAGCTTGACAGTTTAATATATAGGATTTTTTGTGTAATTGCATGCATTTTCTTTTATTTAAATATTTTATACAAATATTTATTATTAATATTATTTTATTTATAATACAATTTTTATTTTTCAAAAATATTGTTGTGTGTTAAACTTTACTTAATTAAAAAGCATTTGAATAAAAAGTACAAATGATATAACTTTTTTTCCTCAAAATATGACAGCAATTTAAATGAATTATGAATTATAGCCAAAAATATTGTAAGAAATGTTTCTGTCGGAATCGGTATTCGAACTTGTGCTCTATGCCAAGAGACAGAGGTTTAATCAACGCCATAGACCTCTGGGTTCAGTTGACCGCGTTCAAGTGTACCTTAAAAGTGAACAGTTTTTAGATTCAATCTCACACATGCGCAAAAACGTCGAACTTGATCTGAAAATTTAGATTTTTGTTTGGCGTTTTAATATATAGGATAGCAATAATATATCTTAGCCAAAGCACTTATTGTCTATGAATTAATAATGTTTATAAGACTGCTAAAAGTATTTGTTTAGAAAAACATAGTTAGAAATAAGTAATTTATAAAGGTAAAAATGTATGCACTGTTAAAAATAAATCCGTTAATTCACAGTAAATCTACAGGCAGCAAAATTGCCGGACTTTTTCCGTTAGTAGATTTTCCATTTTGAGAGATAAAAGAAGGAAAAACTCCGTTTGAAGAATCGGTAATTTTCCGTTATGAATAAACTCGATTTAAAAAACTACATCTCTCTTTGTGCTGCCATCTGTTGACTATTACGGGAGTATTTAATATACTTCAAGAATATTTTCTGGCCGACATGCAGATCGAACTGGAGACGTTATTGCCTTGGGCCAACTGCTTTACCGTAAGACCAGTGGGCCTTTGCTAGATAGATGAATAGTTTGAAAGGATGATACGGGATTTCTTTCAATCGCGGCTTGGTACTTAAACAATTTTTGGAAAACGGTAAATGGGAAATTTATGCCGTATTTAATATGCTCAAAAAATAATATTGCCAAACAATTTCAATTTAAAAATATACTTAAAAAAGAGGTTTATTTCAGATTTTGAGATGGTCTGTTTAATTATTAAAAAATGTATTTTCATGTAAATTTCACAAAGAGTAACAAACCTTTGGTGAAATTCACATCATGTTGAAAATAATAGATTTAAAACGTCTTGTTTAAAACCATTTTTTTATATCGTCGTTATAAAATTCCGTAAGACGGTTATATTGTTTATTTAGTCATTTTATACAAGATAATATTCAAATGTGCAATTGATCTTATTTAATCAATTTTGAAAACAGTTGTTAGTTGTTTCGACAGCAGTTGGTTCTGCCTTGAAATACCGTTGTCAAAGGAAAATGAACGTAAAGCCGATTATTAACGAGCACCGCTGGTCATTTAATTATAATTCAGTCTTCCCTGATTTCTTTAAAATAGAGCAAACTAACAGGTTTTTAGATCATTCGGTATCTGAACAGGTTTTGGCGAGCATAGCTCGTAGGGAGAAGACTTCCCTAGAGAAGAAAAAAAATATTTTACACCAGTGTCCGATATAATACAAGCATTATTCTGTATTCGGAAATAAAAATGTGAAATTAAAAATGTAGGGGAGACCAGGGCATGTTGGCAATAGGAGCGAGTTGGCCCATTCACGATATTTTTCAAACAATCCGGTGGATACAGTTACTAGCTAAATGGCATGTGTCTTATCTCGTCTTTTTTCAACCGCAACAACGTCAAAAGTGACAAAGCAATCAAATGAAAGCCACTTCAAATTTTCAACTTTTCACGCAGGTAAATTTTGTTTGCACTTATAAATAATCGTTTCTGAGTTGTTTCTAAGTTAAAGTTTCACTTTGGTGAATAGAAATAATATGAAATACCGTTATTCAGAGCTTATTTTCTACCTACCAATTTTTAAAAATATTGACAGAATATTTTTATACGACGATAAAACCAAAATGGAAATATGGGGCAACTAGTCAATAAAATAGATTAATAATGTGTGTTATTTGGCAGGGCGGTATTAACTAATAGGCAAAAATAACAAATATCTAGGCCCATAAATCGGTTGAGTCCGGCTTTAGAAACAGAAAATAATAATAATAAAAGCAATATTAAAATTCCATAAAAATCTAATTTTTATATAATCTAAAATTTACAATTAAACTGAATACAACTTTTTGTATTTCGAGAAGTACAATGTAATTAGAATCTATAGCATCCGAAGCTTTCGGAAAAAGAATTACACCATTGTCTGATAAAATAAAAGCAACTAGGGGCTCACTCCCCTACTCGCTAACACTCGCCAACCCCCGAGAATTGCGAAGCAATTAAAGTTATGACATCTACGCGGTCCCCATCTCCCTTTGCTCGCTCTCCCTTTTTCGTTTTTGCATCAACTCTAGCCAGAATAAGTACTATCATAAATCATTTTAACATATGAAATTGACAAATTTTCTTAATGTAAAAAAAAAGTAACTGAAAACTTCGTTGAAAACACAATTAAAAATGCATGTAGTTGGTTCTACCAATGGTCATATATCATTTAAATACTATAAAAAATATCTTGGAAACTAAATTAATTTAAACCTCATTGAACCTATAATATTGGACAGCACGCTTAAATTCATTTAAAAAAACACTACGTGATAGGGAGATAGTTTATATAAATCAAGAATCATGGTTAAAAGTTTGTTCGACGTGGAAAATACAGTATCTCTCGGACGTAAACACGTTTTCTGCTGTGTGTAAAAGCACAATACAATTCTGTGTAGCTGATTTGCTGAATCCTTCACGTGACCGTAAAACGAACCAATGACATGCATTTCCGAAAGCAGCTACATCAGCCGATAGATGATGCTGTGTTTAAAAAATAATCCGGCTCGGAATTTTGATTTGCTGAATGAAACACGTGGCCGTACAATACACCACTCAGAATCATCGCTCTGGAAATGGCGGTTGTTGCCAATGGCCAAATAGAAATTTAGCCTTATTTTCTCGCCAAGAAGAAGAAATATATGTATAGATATTGTTCATTGTCCAATTGAAACATTAATTTTAGAAATATAAATAATGTACAATAACAAAAGCACTTATTACCTTTGAACTAACAATATTTAAAGAACGCACAATATACTTTTCAGAATAACCAGACTTCTGAAATAATAAATTTATTTCAAAAACTCTTCATATCGATCAGCCTAACAATAAAATTTTATATGCGTTATTATTTTTATTACTTGCTGTTTTCTTCTATAAAGATATCTACTTGGATAATAACTTCTTATATAACTAAAGTTAACCTTACTTTAGAATTGCAGAATTCTGTAAATTCATTAAACAGAGAAAAAATTAAATCATTTTTTGTTCGTGAAACTTTAACATGTATAATTTCCGGAGGGAATCGGTAAAGGTTTCAATGGAAATTAATCTACCTGACTGTAATTAACGTCAGTGGTGAAGAAAAAAGTGCTATATATTTTTTCTCCTTTAATCAAAAGTTTAATTAAGCATACTGGGAATTTATTATGCCAAATGATCTTACGTGCATTGTAAAAAAAAGCACCTAGAAGATAGGTAATGGAAAATTAAATAAATACCATAAATCGTTTGAGAAAATGACTCGAAATTTAAAACTAATTTGGATAATATAATTCAGATTATATCGAATAAACATTTTGGGTTTTTCTTCTTGTTGAATAGATTTCCTCTTTTTTAGGTAGGTTCCAATACAAAAATTAAAAAGCTACTTATTGCAGCCGTCCGGAGGAAACCACTTCCGGAAAATTTTAGTATATTTTCACCGATCATGACTGACAGACTCCAAAACCACCACCCGTTCAAATGTTAATGTATATATATATTTAAAAAGATGTACAAAAACAATTACAAATTGAAACAATTGTTTTCATTAAATGTTAGATCTTAATACAAGCATTTCGGAAATTATTTTTTAAACTTTACCTTTTTTTTTAGAACGGCGACCAGGCCCCTACCTGCCAGGTTTCCCTAGCTTAAACGGGCTTAGCGCCTGGCACAGGAGCGCGCAGCGCCACTGAAGAGTTGCCGCTTAGCGGCTGGCCATTTCTGGCAGGACGGCTATGTGGAGGTCTTAGTTTTGTTCCCATTTTTGTTTTGCTGCTAATTGATCTGATTCTTTTTGTATGGACCTGGGCTTGGCATCACACCTATACGTCATGCTTTAAACTTTACCTTAAAAAATGACTGAGATATAGCAGTTTGGAATTCTAGGTTGACTCAGATTTTGAAGAACCTGTTTTATATTATGCTGTAACTCTCTTATTTATTAACCGAATTAGATGTGACTGAGCATGTGTACATAACATACCAAGCCCTCGACCAAATTCATTTTCCAGCTTCCTCCGCCGTCTTGTTTCAAAATGGCGGCCACTTAAAAAAATTTGATTTTTTTTTTAAAGATATAAAAAAATAGAAATTGAAAAAGTTTTTTCCTTTAAGAGCTGCAGTACAAAGAATATTTACTCCAGTACAAGAATACGGGACCATAAAAATTGGCTGAGCTATATCATTTTGAAATTCTGGGATCAGTGACATTTTGAAATAATCTGAATTTTGTCATGTGAATGCAGTCGTAATTATTAACCGATTTGAATATGACTGATCATGTGCACAGGACATATAAAGATCGCAACCACGTTCGTTGGCCAGCTTCATCTGCGTATTGCTTTAAAATGACGGTCACTTAATTTTTTTTTTACTTTTAAAAATTTTGAAAAGATGATCTAAATATTATAAAATTAATTTTTTTTTTTCGTTTAAGTGTTCGACTTTGATAGAAGGATTCCGGAGCAATTTTTTGCCTCTCCTCTATCCTAAAAAAGGCTGAGATATAGCATCTTGAAATTCTAGGGTCATTTACATTTTGAAACAATCTGATTTTTGTCAAGCAACAGTACTCGTATTTATTAACCGATTTGTATGTGACTGAGCACGTGTACAGGACTTAATAAGGTCTCTACCAAGTTCGTTAGTGCCTTTCATCTTTAATCTTGTTTTAAAAAATCGGCAACTTTAATACTTCAAATTCAAAAAGATGTACAAAAGATTTAGAAATCTAATAAGTTTTCTTCTTCTTAAGTGTTCGGTTTTGATGCAATAGGCTTAAAAATCATGATATCTCGCAAATATACTTGAATTGTTGTAATTATTGTTGTTGTTTTCATATATTTAATATTATTTAGGAATATTCACCAGAGTGAAATTCTCTGAAAGCTTGGCGATACATGTTTGTGCCCAAAAATAAATCGCCGTAAATGAAGTCAACTTCGATAATGCTGACGTATTTGGAGAAATTCTCATTGAAATTCAGTATTAACGAAAACTTCTATAATCGGGTTCCATGCATTTTGGTTTCGTGTGTTTGAATGAAATGAGCTAAAATTTTAAAAGCAAGAAACATGGAAGTTATCTTTTCCTTACCAGTACCGGTCTGAAGGACTTTTCTGAAACATAAAGAATTTTGTAATAGTAAATATTATATTGCAAAAATATATTTTTTGAAATCGGATAATTTGCATGTCTAAATCATTGTTACAATTCATAAAAATTGCGAAAAATTCATTATGTGAAATATTCTTTATGTAAAATCCATTTCTGAAAAATTCATTATTATTGCGAAATTTTGATATCAACTAAATTAAGTAAAGCATTCGGACACATTGTATTTTTCTAAATTTAACCTTGAAATTAATCTTTAAACTTAGAAATTGTTTTTATAAGATATTTAAATATGTATGATGATATGATGAATACTGCAGAGTATTTAGAAAATATATATCAAACAGAAGGTGTGATGATGTTTCTTACATATTGTTAAAATAGTTACTGTTTTCTTTTTAGCAAAATTAATCGTAAATTAGAATACTACACTGTTAACTGTTAAATTCTCTTGGAATGATTTAAGCTCAATTTTTCTTCTCTTTCATTAAGTTAAAACCAGTGGACCCGAGCGAGGATTTCGCACGGGAATCTAATATTTATTAGCAATATATAATAATTTTTAGATGCCGGTTTAAACTTCTAAAGAAAAATTTAAAATATTTACAAACACATAGTCAAAATATCATCTCATTTATTCCATCAAATTTACAGTGAAACTGTTCGCAGATAGCAAAAGGCACGCGCGAGAAAGAAAAATTACAATCGTATTTTAACACTAAAACTATACACTACTTTAGCATATTCCTGTGAGTTTTTTATTTAATTTATTTTGAAAAGAAATTTCTGTTTCGAATCAGAATATATTCATTTGATAGCCGTCAAAATCAAATGAATATACAAACACATTGAATACGAAAACAATGAATACAAAAACAATGAATACAAAAATATTGTTTCAGATAGATGCTTTCAAAGTTAAAAATCATGCAAATTCCGCTTCAACATACAGATTTTAAACTCAATATTATCCTGGTATCTAATTTCAAGATTTGCATGAGGCTTTTTTTGTTTGATTCAAAACTGTATAAATATTTCAAAAATATGAAAAACTATATATTTTTTTTTACTTTCCTCTATCTCTAATAGAAGAAAGTATTATTTTGTTCGACATCCGGTTTTGGACGGATTTAAATATTTTAAGTGTCAGAGATTCCGAAAAAACATGGTTTGGCAAAATGTCTGTCTGTCCGTGTGTCTCTGTGTTTGCCCTCTTTGTATCAATTAAAAGTCTATGAAGTTAAGAATACAATTGAACCAAATTTCATTTATAGTTTTTTAGCTATGGTCAGTAGGCCCACTTGAATCTGAGGATATACCGCCTTAAGAGGGCGCTGTGATATCAAATTTTGTTCCATTTTCCTTATTGTATCACCGAAAAGTGCATGAAGTTATGCATAGAATTGAACCAAATTTTATGTATATGCTTTTGACTAAGGCCTGCATGTCCCAGTTCAGATGGGGATATTCTGCCGTAAGGGATCGCTGTTGCAGCTAATTAAAGATTTCAAATTCCGAAAGATGTACAAACAAAAAAGTAAATTCCTAAAAAAATTTCCGTCAAATGTTCTGCCTTGAACCAAGAATTCCGGAGCAATTGTTGTTTTACCTCTATAATTTTTTTAGACCGGCGACCAGGCACTTACCTGCCAGATTTCCCTAGCTTAAACGGCTTTAGTGCCTGGCACTGGGGCACATAGTGCCACTGAATGGACGACGCGTAGCGGCTGGCCATTGCTGGCATGGTGGTTATGTGGAAGTATTTGTTTGGTTCCCATTTTTGTTTTGCTGCTAATTTATGGTATTTTTTTTGTATGGACCTGGGCTTGGCATCACATCCATACGTCATGCTATCGCTATGCGAGTTGGTCTAGTAATTTGGAACCTTGTTCAGGTGATGAGACCTTCACCTAACTAGGCACCTCCAGAGATATAATTCACAGGGAACTTGGAGTACTTTGCACCCACGACGGATTTTACATGCACCGGATGCCATTAGAGATCATCATGTTTTTCCTCTATCTTAATAAATGACTGAGATATACCAGTTTTAAATTTTAGGGTGGCTCACATTTTGAAACAAGACAGCAGGATTCCGGCATACAAGTGTTTAATTTATGAGTTTTAGTGAACATGCTTTCTGGCAAATTTTTCTTTCCTTATTGTAACCATCGCTCCAATTCTTATACGTTCCAACTCTTGATTTATTCACTATATATTCATATTTGTCAGCGTCAAATTCACGCCAAGCTTGGCAACATTTGGCGAAATATCGCCAAATTTAACGAAAAAAATAAGTTGCCGTCAATATTTACGAGAACTGGGAAAGAATTTTCAGTAATCGTGTTTCACTTATTTTAGATGAATGTTTTCTAGAAAAATTAGCTAAAATCTTAAAACCAAGGAATATGGAGGCTACCTTTTCCCACAGGTACAGGCCAGAAGGACTTTTCGTAGTCGTGCGTTAAAACGGCTGAACGTGCTACGAAGGATGCTTTGCATGCAGATAACCCGACGATTCACAAGCAGATGACGTACAACAAAATGACGAAAAATAATAATTTTATTGGCGATAAGATAGCAAATTTTGAAGTATTAAGATGTACGAGATAGAAAGAAGTTTTGGGATTGTCACATCCGACTAGTTATTGTCATTAAATTTGAATTTCTAAGAATGCTGTCTTTGGAATCACATACATAGATATTTTATACTAATACTACATTCCAGTTGAAAGATAAAAATAGACATATTTATTTATTCACTATATATTCATATTCGTCAGCGTCCAATTCTTGCCAAGCTTTTCGACACTTGGCGAAATATCTCCAAATTTGGCAACAAAAATAGGTTGCCGTCAATATTGCCGAGAACTGGGAATTAATATTCCGTAATCGGGTTTCACGTATTTTACCTTAGTGTTTTCAAGTAAAATTAACTAAAATCTTAAACCAAAGGAAAGAGAGGCTACCTTTTGCCATTTGGCGACAGAGTAGTGATTTTTGAAGTTGTAAGATGTATGAGATAGAAGAAAGTTTTGGAATTGTCACATCCGACTAGTTGTTGTTATTAAATTTGAAGTTCTAAGAATACTGTCTTTGGAATCACATAAATATCTTACGCCAAAATACATCCCAGTCAAAAGATAAAAATATACATTTGCTGTTATTATATGTTTTATTTTATATTTTTATCAACCGCAGTGCGCTATTTATTCCTCCACTTTAATTGCAAAGTAGCATTAGATTGGATAAGTCATGTTATTATTCTGTATTTTCGTATTTCTGATATAGAAATAGGATTATTATGTGCATAGTATTTTTGCTATACGCTTGAGATAATTTACAGATGTTTTTATTGTTCGTTTAATTTTTTACAATATCTAATTATATGTGCAGAATGACAGAAGAAACTAAATTCAACATTTTACCTTTCAAAATCTCGTATTAGGATTTTACGCTTTATTTTACGCTAAAATTGCATGCCAGGCGAAAAGATAAAAATATAAATGCCATGACATCATATATATATTTTTTGGGATTTTGTTCTACCAGAATAATTAGCTTGACTTTTATTTCACCATGTTAATTGCAAAAGAGCGTTATATTAGCAGATTCATTATATGAATGTATATTTACATATAAATTATATATTAATGGCTATTAGATGCATATTCTTTATGTGTTAAGCAAAAGATAATTTGCTTAGAAGTTTAGAAATGCCTTTATGTTCGTTTACATTTCTGAAATCCCTATTAATGTACAAAAAGAAACAAGAAATGAAACCCATCTCTTCTACCTTTTAATCTTTATATCATTTCGGTTGAAATTCTAAAAAAGTTATTTTTAAAATCGCATGATTATTTATGAAAAATCTACATTCCAGGGAAAAGGAAAATTATAAATACAATAAAACTTTACACTGTATTTCCCAAATCTCATTAGTTTGAACATTTTTTTTTTCAATTTACTAATTACAAAGAGCTTTAACAGAGAGGTTTTGCGTTATTGTTGTGTGGTTACATACCTTTGATATTTTAGATGCTAAATGCGTTGCGTAATAGGTACAAACTATTTTATGCTTAAAATTTAAGTACTTTTACATTCATTTTAATTTTTACTTGGTTCTATCTATAACAGAAGAAATAATTGTAATCTAAATTTTTTTCGACTTTCAGTTTTCGACGGATTTACACATTTTAGGGGTCAGAGATTCAGAAAAAAGTGTTTTTTTACAAAATGTCTGTTTGTTTGTGTGTGTGTCCTTTTTGTATCACCGAAACGTGTATGAAATTATGCGTGGAATTGCATAATATTTTATGTATATATATCTGACTATGGCAGGTCCCGGTTGCTTTTGGGGATATTCCGCCAGGGGGAGACGCTGTGACTCAATTAAAAATTTCGAATTCAATAAGGTGTACAGATAAATTAGAAATCTCAAAAGTATATTCCGTTGAATTTTTGGCCTTGGACAAAGGATTCCGCAGCAACTTTTGTTTTGTCTCTATACTAAAAATTGGCTGAGATCTACCCATATAGCACCAAAGCTCCTGAAAACCTCCCCAGGAGCTCCAATTCTTGCCAAATTCCTCCTGAAACTGCAATGACGCTATCAGGCGTTCCTGGGGAAGATACTTTAATCATTTCCCCAGGACTGACCTCCCAGATTCTTCCCAGGGAGCAGTCTCCTGGGATGATATTCCTGGGGAAGTACCTAGGAAGAGACGGTGCTGGTGCCATCTCATGGGTTATTTTGACACTAAAACAACTTATTATAACCTTTTTTTTTTTTTTTTTTTTTTTTTTTTTGATTTGATGTGATTCGATTTTTTAATTAATAAAGTTTATATTATTATTTGATTTATTTTATTTCCTAAGCACATCTGGTTATTGTTCCACTTTTAATTATTGTTATAATATTTAATTATCCTTATTTAGATATATTTTTAATGTATAATATGCAATCAAAATGTAGTTAAATAAATTGAATTTAGAAAATTAAATTTAATATTACACATCATATATTAATAATTAAAATTAATTAATCTTTAAATATAAATTGAAATTTTTTTATTTATTTTATTTCTGATCTTTTAAAAATTAACTTATATATTAATTTATTTTATTATTACATTCATTAATTATTTTTTCTGAACTTTCAACAATTACTTATATATTTATATATTTTTACTATTACTTTTTCATCTAACTAATTTTACATTGATTTCACTTATATACGTTATTAGTTTCTATAGAAATAATTTAATCTACCCTATATATATAAAATCCTAATGAAACGAATTTGTGAAACGATTTTATGAAACGAATTTATGAAACGATTTTATGAAACGACTGATTAAACGACTGATTATGTTTCAGGGCTATTTTTAATAAAATATTAAACGCTTGATGGTGAAATTAATACCAATTGTCCATAAAAATCCGCGGATGTCAAAACTGGTAATAGAATTTCGAAATTGGAATTACTTTTCGAGATATTAATTTTTTTCTAATTTTAATGACATTTCTGTAATGATGGCAACTAATTACTCAGTTTTTTTTTGTGACAAAAAAGGGAAAAAAATTGAAAAGGATCCCGATAGGGATTATTGATTTCTTTTTATTCGTCATTTTCAAATTGAAATTTTATTTCTCTTTTATTTCAATCGATAATGAAGTCAAGATTGTGATTAAATTATGTTTTTCAGGAAAATTTGAAAGAAAAAATCACATTTCTACCGTCAGGATTCAATCGTCTGTCAGCATTTAATTTAATTTATAAACTGAAAATATTTTGAATAAATTCGTCCAAATGACGTCATTTATGTAAACGCAAAAGAAAGAGGGAAAAGGAATTAATAGTAATTATTATTTATTGATATCATTTTGTTATTTTTTTTTTGTAAAATTTAATTAAACGAATTTATAAAATCACTAATTCGGATATTTGAAACGAATATATAAAATAATAATTGCCCAACTGAACGGAAGGAGAATAAAATATCCTGCTTGGTTTTTTCCGCCAAGCTTTTTAAAAAACGTCAAGACCTCTATAATAGAAAAGCATCAAAAGTTCATTGGGTTTGTTTTCATAATTTTTGGCAACAAATCTATGTATATTAACGAATCTATCCCTTTTTGAAGCTCGAATTACGCCAAAACCTAAAAGCAAAGGATCCTATACTGGAAAAGTACCCGATTTTCTTATGGACAATATTCAAGTGACATAACATGGTGTAAAATTACCGCGGATAGCAAATTTGTTTAAATATCTCATCAATTGATGCCGAATAAATGCAGGCATGCATGCACAAAATATTTAATTAATTTTGTATGACAAATAATTATTAGAAAATTCGTATATACATATTAATTAAAATAAATAATTTACATATTTAAAATAACATGAAAATATGCTTGATGGTGCACTAAAATAGAGAGAAAATTAAAACCTGTTACTGGAAACGTCTATAACATAGTACTTTTCAATACCGTGGTTCTTAATGTTATTCACAAGCAGATGGAATTTTTCTCATCCTTAAACGCAAAGGAAGAATAGAATAAGTAAAGTCCTAGAGGTAGCCACAATTTAAACCTAACCCTTTTATACAAGCTGGTTTTCAAGTTGTAATTGATTTTACTTATCAATCCCGAAAACAGTCGTATGTTGTCGCAACAATTGTGTATGAGGCCATGATAATCAAAAAATACCCCATTAAAACGTTAGAAGCATGACAACCCAATTACAGATTTACCAATATTTAAAAAATAAAGCACGCTGCCATGTTTTTAGAGGCCTCGAAGTCTGAGCGGGGGTTGGCGAGCGTAGCTCGCAGGGTGTAGGCCCCCTAGTTTTCAATATAAAATTGATTTACTTTCTCCTAATAAATTATTTTTGTTTTCAATTACAAGAAATCTGAATTATTTTTTTCGAAACACGAAATTAATCAAAAGTTTAATATATATTTATATATTTGTATATAACCATATTTTATAAATTAAGGATTATAAATGCATAGTAAAATTTATTTATTCTGATCCTTTAAATATAGTCTTATATATTAAATTATTATTATTATTTGTATTAAATAATTAATCATTTCATATTAATTTAAATTATTTATGTAAATAATTTTTGGATCAATATTTAATTTTAAAATATAAATTCGATTTATTATTTTTTTCGCTGACCATTTTAAATTATCATTATTTCTTTTATCATTCCTAATAAATGAGTTTTTTTTTTTCTTTTCTTTTTTTTGTAACAGTAAGAAATCAAAAGGAATCAAAAATTTGTTACAAATAAGGATTTTATCAACAGTTTAATAGATATTTATATATTTGCATATATTCAGAAATTGCCACTTAATAGATTAGAGATAAGCATTTTTAAATTAAACAATCTATTTAAAAAATTCTTATTTCGATTTTAAAAGTTAATTTTCATGTAAGTTTCAAAATCGAATCATATTTAAATCATATCGAGCATATTTACTTTTATTATTATTCTTCTTTTAGTTATTTTTTCTGATCTCTTTAAAAATTACATATATATTATTGAATTTATTATTACATTTTCAACTAATTAATAATTTTATATTTTATTATTCTCTGTCTTTACCAAAAAATGGAAAACATCTTTTGATTACAAAGTTTATAAATAAGAACACCTGCCAATTTCATGCGTTTCCGAACAAAAATGAACTAAAAAATATGTCATAAAGTAGCCAATTTGGATTTGAAAACAGCCTAGCATGCATAAACTCAGAAAAGCTTTTATAGATATATCGTTTAACAACTTGTAATATGGTAATATCAATATTAAAAATGAAATTGAGTTTTGCTAATTCTAATTCTAAATTTAAAATTACAACATTTCTAATTTTAAAAAAAAGTGCATTTTGAATTTGTTTTTCAACTTTTGGTTTATAAAAACGCAATTTTTCTCTTACTTTGTTTAATTGAGATTTTTTATAATTTATAGTTTAATTTATTTAATTGTAAATATTTTTATTTAATTGGTCCCCTTATCATAGACCCCTGACCCTGATATATGTGGCTCCTAACTAAAATGATAAAACGCAATGTTGTTGGAAATGATAAAACGCCCTTCCCCTTTTCCCTTTTATTGTGATGCCGCGTAGGAAATTCGGTTCAAAACGGCGACTTTCACAATATTTTCTAAAATATCTGCGTTTACCAAAAAAAAAAAAAAAAAAGAAAGAAAAAAAAAAGAAAAAGAAAAAAAAAAGAAAAAAAAAACGTTTTTCTAGTATTACATTGTTTCTAAATAAGATCACCTGCCAATTTAATGCATTTCCGAACAAAAACGAGTTAAAAAATGTGTCAGAAAGCAGCTCCTTCCGGTTTGAGAACAGCCTTAAATAATTATTGATACGCTTTTTTTCTAGTTATCAATTTAAAATTGTATTGAATATGTATCAAAGGGTATGTATCTTTATTTGCAATAAAAGTTACAGAATTCTTGCTATACGAAGCGTAAAAACATGCATGTTTTCGATTTACTGACTTTTATAAGAGGAGAAAGAAATACGATTCTTATAAACGATTCAGGTACAACGCCGTGTAGCGTAATCACTAGAGCGTGTTTATCGTATGCGTAACTACCCAGGTTCAAATCCAGTCAGCGGTAAGAAAGTTTATTCTGTAAAATCTGTACCATAACTTTCATGTGATTCTGTGCGCGTGATTAATAAACGTAATGTCTGTTATGTAGATTTTTAAAAAATAATGTCCGTATTTATTAATAAATAAATAAATAAATAAATACTTCTTACATTACGTCGAATAATAATAACTTCGGATGATTTTTATGCACATTAAGTGACCTTAAAGTCTCCCAAATTCCTCCGGTTTTACTTCCTGAAATCTTCCCTAGAACAACCTGAGGAGGAACCTGAAGGAGGTCCTGGGAAGCTCCCCGGGATGCTATGAGACGAACATTTTCGGTTCCTGAGGACCTCCTGGTGACAAATTTTTGCATCCTCAGGGATGCCTGGAGGATGTATGTCAATCTTCCTGGGGATGTCCTAGGGAAGCACATGTGCTATATGGGTAGCAGTTTAAAATTTAAGGGTGGCTGACATTTTGAAACAAGACAGCGGGGGTGTAATTTATGAATTTTAGTGAGTATTCTTTCTGGCAATTTTTTTCATTGTTGTAACCATCGTTCCAACACTATATGTTCATATTCGCCAGCATCAAAATCTCGCCAAGCTGGGCGACACTTGCCAAAATATCGTCAAATTAGCGAGAAAAATTTGTTGCCATAAATGAATTCCACTTGGCTGTACCTGACTAAATTAGCAAAATTCTGACTCAAATTCAATATTGACAAGAAATGGAAATGAATCTGCTGTAATCAGGATTTACGCATTTTAACTTCGTGTTTTCCAGTAAAATTAGATAAAAACTTAAACCAAAGAATATGGAGACTGTATTAATTATGCGGGTACAGGACAAAAGGACTTTAATTGTTTGGTTGTACATCGGCTACTTTGTGCAAAGAAGGGCGCTTCGTATCCAGCTAACCCAACGATTCGCAAGCAGCTAACGTACAACAGAATGACGAAAAATAGTGATTTTATTGGCTATGGGACAGCTAATTTTAAAATAAGTATTAACATGTATGAGATAGAAAAAGTTTTTGGGATTGACAAATCCGGCTATTTTAATATTTAAAGCGGATAATTCTCATTAAATATTTAAAGTGAATTATCTCTACCATTTGTTATTATTATGCGTTATTACACGCCAAAACATATATTTTTAACTTAGCAGGATTCACAAAGTATATTTCCCAGCAAGATGATATTTTTAGATGTCTAACAATATTTTAGCTATATATTTTTTGTAATTTGTATTTTTTTAAAATATTTGTATGTAAAGCTGTAAGAGATATTCATATTCGTGTATTAATTTTGCTGAAGTAAAAAGAAAAAAATTGGTCAACAGTATAAAGATATCTTCACATGAATAACACACTTTTGATTATAGTTTCTTTAATTAAAATTTACAAACAAGTATACGGAACTAAGGTCACAACACTGTATTTTAGAGTTACATAAAATTTTATGTTTATGCAGTAGTAACAAGATGAAAAGAGTAAGTTATTTAAAAATTAATATACTCAACAAATCACGTAAAAATCTTATTCCGTTAGCAAAATTATCTTTAAAACTTTCTTGGAAAATTCGAATTTATTGAAGCAGATTAAGCACATTATTTTTCCACATATGCTATTATTATTTTTTTATTTAAGAATGGAAAAGTTTTCACTTAGAAATTAGTGAAGTGCGAAAAAAAGATTTTCAAACAAAAGGCTTTTAATGGACCATTAATTGTTAAGAAACTTATTTTAGGAATATTTCATAATGTTTTTATCTAGGGCAGGCATGTCAAACTCGCTTACCGCCGCGGGCCAAATTAAGCATTATATACAAATCCGCGGACCACATAAAAAAAGTGGATAATCTTATTACCATTGCACAGAATAAAATTTGTACGTACAAAACACAACCATGTTAAAGACATATCCATGAAAAAATCCAAACTTCTTATTTTAATTTTTTTTTATTAAGAAGAAAACCTCTTAATTACTTTAAAGAAACCAAATCTATAACATTTAATTGAATTTTCTAAATTGCATTAATTTTCGGTCTGTTTCCAACATAGTTTAACAGTGTTTCTAAATTTGGTTTGTCTGTCTGCTTGTCTGTCAGTGCTCTAACCCGCGTAAATATACTCGGATTTCTGTGAAAGTGATATGTGTTATCGACGTTTATTATGACATATTAAGTATTAAAAATGAAGTGTTTAACACTTATATCCCGATTTTAGGGACATAGTTGACAAGTTTGCAATGTGCAATGTGCAATATATATATATATATATTTAATTCAAATTTTCATTATTCAGATAGAAATTATTTTATATTTCGAAAAGTTGGGCTTCTTTCATCTTACAAAACCATATTACTCCCCCTTCGTTGTCTGTCGGTCACAGAGCCGGTTCTCAGAAACTGTATAACTTACAGGCATGAAATTTTGTGTACTTACAGGTGAATACCTACTATGAAGCTCAAAATCATAAAAAAATCGTATTATTTTAATATAGAGAGATAAAATACAAAAAATCTAGCAGCCTTTTCCTATTAAATTTAAACATTTTTCGTTATAGCAGTTTCCAACAATTCAAAATCCACAATAAAATTCTTTCTACTATAATAAAATTTCTATTGAAAGATTTCCATGTGAAAAATGAAAAGGAAATAAAAAGTTTCGCCAACTGAAAAAAAAAATAATATGACGTTATATTGGTAATAAAACGAAAATTTTCAAATATTTATCAATAATACAAGGCGTATGATTGTAAGTACAGAAAGAAGGATAATGTGAAGTCAATAGAGAATTAAAAATAAAAATTAATCTCACATCATATTGGAAGTTTATCGGACTTTTTCAAATGTTTGAGAATATTACAAAGAGAGTATCAATATGAGCAATAGAGAAAACAAGTAGATATGACGTCAGCAAGTGAGTACAACGTCATATGAGTTTGAGGAACGTATTGAATCATAATATAAACCCGATTATGATAGAAATATGGGTATATTTTAACATTTTGAAGGTCTCTATACAACATGCTTAATTTTTAATTGATTTTTTTAATAATGCATTTTGTCCACATGACAGATATTATTATGACAGACTATAATAGCCGGCTTCACCCGGTATCGGGATGGTTCAGATATTCGAAAAAAAAAGAGAAAAATAGACTGGTAAATTTTAACTTTATAAAAAACATGACTTTGTTTTGGAAATGGAAATTTATTTGGATTTTTTAAAGAAAGGATAAAGTGTTTTGAAAGGAATATTAAACGAAACTCTTTGTGCGATCTTCGATCACACTAATCCACTTGCTTATATTGTTGTGCTTATATTGTTGCCGATTTGTAAAATAGCGCAAACAATAATATTCCTTTTCAATCCAAAAAATGTATTTGCACTGACTATTAAAAACAGAAATATAACTTTAAATAATAATTAAATAATTACATGTTAAAAGCAGTAAATGAGAAAAATTACGACCTAAAAATATACTTGCGCGGGAATATTAAAAAGAGAAATAAAACTTTAAAATAATAATGAAATTATTACGCGTTAAGAGCAGTATATGGAGAAAATTGCGCATATTTAAAATACTCAAATATTATTCCCAAACAGTTTTCAATTTAAATATAAATTTACATGGAGAGATTTATTTATATTTAAAAAATATTTTGTCCTATTGTTGTAATTTTTAAAAGATCGCAAATAATAATATTTAATTTTATATTATAATATTTAATACTAATACTATAATATAATTATAATATTTAATATATAATTAATATTTCATATAAAAACTGTATTTTTACGTTAATATTAAACATAGGAAGAAAACTTTTGGGAAAATTACATCTTGTTGGAAATTATACATTTAAAACGTCTTATTTAAAACAATTTTCTTATAGCGTCGTTATAAAATTCCTTGAGCTAACGACATTTTTTACTTGGCCATTTTATACAAACTAATTTTCAAATGTTTAATTAATCTTATTTAATCAGTCACGAAAACAGATATTAGCTCTCTACATTTATATTACTAATACGTAATTAAAGGTTCGTCTACTAATTTATAATTTTTATTAATAATAAAATTGATGTTTATCCATTTAAGGCTGTATTTTGCTATATAGAGAAGTGTTATCGACGATTTCGGTATACATGGGTTTCGTTTTACGTTAAATGTTTTAAATCTCCCCTCCCCTTTCATTCTACATTGAATAATTTCTTCATAATTAGTTAGCCATTTAATCTTTTATTATCATTTGTTTTTATTTATGGATAGTTTTCGTATAACTTTCCATAAATGTTCTCAATTCACACTAGCTACTTTCTGACAATTGCCTGAATGATTTTTATTTCCTAAACGCCTAAAAGCAGCAAGAGGTCTTGATTAAAGATTAAGAAATCGATTAGAGGCTCGCTTTTTTCTTTTAAATGTAAAGAATTTTTCAAGAGGTATTGTCAAAAAATTTTAAACAGAAATTATCAAAAAATGAAAAACGCTATTCAATTCCAAATCATTTCAATTGCCATAACTGCCAATTTTCTACTTATAAAGTATTAAAATGACTCTGTGAATGTTTTCGATATGTTGAGTGGGGAAAATATGTTTTTGGGAACAGGTTTGACGCTAGTGTCCGTTATAAACACATTCCGTCTTCACACGTTTTATTCTTTTCACTAAAAAATGAGCATTTCTATTAAAAATACTCGGTTATTTAAAAAAAATACTGTATACACTAAAACTTGCTGAGACAGAATCGCGAAAAAGTCCATAAACTAATTTTATGAGTTTATGAAATATTATCACCAAAATAAAAAATAAAATAAAATATTTTAGTGATTCGTGCTCCAACCTACATGGAAAATATATTTGCACTATAATTGTCTATTTAAAAAAAGAAATTAAAAAAACTGCATTCAAGTAATGCATTAAAATTTAATGGAATTTATACTGTAATTTGTATTTTCACTTAAAAGATTTTTTAATTCGGAATGTTACTAGATTCTGAAGGGACTTTCATTTAATGATAGTATAAATAAGTCAAATATTACTATTCAAAAATAGTGGTAGCATTCTGAATAAACTAACAACTAAATTAAACATAGGTAAGCGACCAAAGGGTTTGCGAGCCTCAAATAAATTGACAGCGTGCCAGTTGTGGCTCGCGGGCCACGTGTTTGACATGCCCGGTGTAGGGTTTCTGCTTTTATCGATGACGAACAGTTTATTCCTGAACCGTCAGCCTTTGCGTGCTTCGAAATGTGTAAAAAAAAACTTAAGATTTTGTATTTCATAATTTAAAAAATAATTTAAATTAAAATACTGCGGGTTCTCATTAATGCGTCCCCGTTTAACACATATCTGCGGTTAATGAAAACAATTTCCACTTACCTATCACAGTGCAATTAATGATTAGTGCCGGACTTTGCAAATTCAATAAAATCTGGTAGCCAGCAAAACATTGTAGTCGCCAGTAAAAATAATCACCCCCCCCCCACACACACACACATCCCTTCCGGGCGTCATTGATTCTCAAAAACTTCAAAGGTGTTTTTATGAATTAATTGAAAAAAAATAACAAACATAGTTTAGAATTATTTGTTACATAGTTAAAAATGGTACACAATTTAAAACTATAATATAAACTAAGTTTCGTTTTGAAAATTATCAAAATTATTTAGCTCTGGAACAAAAAGAAATTCTATAAGGGCTGCATTAACCGGCACGTTTGGGAAATGCTTATTTACGAATCTTCTATTGTCCGGTAGTTGAGAGTTACAAAAAATAAATTTCGCAACTAAAGTGTGTCTACTAAAAAGCAACTAAAGTGAAAGCATTTCCATGTTCCTCCAAAATTTCCTTTCCCTCTTTCTTAATTTGAACCTCTCTACTGGCAATTAGATACCTCTGCACTGCAAAGTGTGCAACTGAAGTATGTCTACTAAAAATCAACTAAAGTGAAGATATTTCCATGTTCCTCTAAAATTTCCTTCCCCTCCTTCTTCATTTGAACATCTGTACTGACAATTAGATGTCAAATGCTCTATCTCCTACACCAAGAGGCAACATTTAACGATTTGGTTATAGTCTAAAACATCAATTACTAAAATATGCATTTATTTCTAAAAATAGAAATTACCCGGCTTGAATAGCGCAAAATTTCTATTTTGAAAACTATTTAAAAAAAGATGATATTAAATGTAGAAATTAATCTACTAAAAAGCAACTAAAGTGCGTTACTAAAGGGTGCAACTAATGCGTGTCTACTAAAAAGAACTAAAAGTGAAAGTATTTCCATGTTCCTCCAAAATTACCTTTCCCCTCTTTCTTGATTTAAACCTCTCTACTGGCAATTAGATACCTCTGTACTGCAAAGTGTGCAACTAAAGTATGTCTACTAAAAATCAACTAAAGCGAAGATATTTTTTCCATGATCCTCTAAAATTTTCTTCCCCTCCTTCTTGGTTTGAACCTCTGTACTGGCAATTAGATGTCAAATGCTCTATGTCCTACACCAACTGGCAACATTTAACGATTTGGTTATAGTCCAAAACATCAATTACTAAAATACGCATTTATTTCTAAAAATAGAAATTACCCGTCTTGAATAGCGCAACATTTCTATTTTGAAAACGGGAAATACCAAAATAGACACTTTTTAAAAAACTGAGAATATACGGCACGTTTGCTGCCAGTAAGTTTCCGTTTTTTTTCACAAAATTTTTATTTTATAGTGCATATCACACGAAATAAAACGATAGAATCATAAACATTCTTTTAAATCGGCATATAAAATATGTTTAGTACTGAAATCACGCGAATTACGTTAATAGAAAATCTGAATACGCGAAAAAAACTGCCTTTTTTATAATTTAATTAATATTGTTTCTTAAACACTCCAAATGATCAAACTTTCTCCTTTATTTCTTCTTCTTGCAACATTATTAAATGCTTATTTTGCATTTTTTAAGAGAAAGAAATCTCGATCTTAATTAATAAACATTAAAAAGAAATATATGTCTTATACATTTCATTTAACTGTCTCTATTTACTTTATTTGCTTTTTAGTAGTTTAATTTCCATATTTAACATTATCTTTTTTTTTAAACTTTCAAGAAATCATCTCTTTCTATAGATGTCACTAAATGATCACTCGTTTTCGTTATTATTTATATTTTCTTGTTTTTTTATATAATTTATAGCGAGTTTGACTAAAACTGATTAGTTCGCTAAATGGGGGTGTTAGAATGACAGTGGAGTAAGTCAAAAATTTGAAAAATCTAGGTAACCATATTTTCTCTGAACGTATATTAATTTATATTCAGTGTGGCAGTCAAATAAATAACTGTTTAATTCGCTAAATAAGGGTGTTAGAATGACAATGGAGTAAGTCAAAAATTTGAAAAATCTAGATAACCATACTTCTCTGAACGTATATTAATTTATATTCAGTGTGACAGTCAAATAAATAACTGATTAATTCGCTAAATAAGGATGTTAGAATGACAATGGAGTAAGTAAAAATTTGCAAAATCTAGATAACCATATTTTCTCTGAACGTATATTAATTTATATTCAGTGTGACAATCAAATAAGTAACTGATTAATTCACTAAATGAGGGGGTTAGAATGACAGTGGGGTTTGTCCAAAATTTGAAAAATCTAGATAACCATATTTTTTTTTCTGAAAGTATATTAATTTATATTCAGAGTGACAGTCAAATAAGTAACTGATTAATTCACTAAATGAGGGTTTAGAATGACAGTGGGGTAACTCAAAAATTTGAAAAATCTAGATAACCATATTTTCTCTGAACGTATAATAATTTATGTTCAGAGTGACAGTCAAATAAGTCATAGTTCAACGCAGGGAGTCGCTAGAAGGAAGAAAAGTTGGACCACTTACTGCAACGGCGATACGACAAATTTCACAAAACCCTTCCTTTATCAAATTACTAAATATTGACTTGCGCCACTGTCATTCTAACCCTGTCAAATAGCTATTTAACTGTATTAGTTATGAAATAGGAAATGAAAATAACAAATAATACCATTAACAAAAATGTGCCTTATTTGTTCACATAAATCAATCAAATAATGATTACTAAAGGGAAAGTCTACAACATAATTAATCACTGGAACAATTAATTATATCAGTAAGTTCTATAAGAAATGCACTTAGGTAAGCATTTTCATCTAAAACAGTCTTAAGTTAAAAAAAAAAAAAAAATCTTTTTTTTTCAGCGGTATAGTAGAAATGAAAACTAAACTAATTTTTCTAAATTATAACTAGAAACTATTTTGCAAATATTAAGTAATAGGATATTTTGAGTTTTATTTTAAAATCTAAAATAAGCGCCGTAAATTATTAAAACAAATAAAATACATATAAATTGAGGTAATATTTGTTGGAGGTGTGCGTTCGGTCGTGCGTTATATAAAAAAAAATTGTTTCACTGAAAATAAATGACTATTGATATATTCAGCAATTGAAAAATGAAAATGGAATTGACCTACCTTTTCTTTTGACGATCAACATGCTTCCAATTTTTTTATTATCGATGTGAAATTATGTTATCCATGAGAAGTAGTTGTTAACGATGTAAAGTAAATCTTTTGTAACTAGATGTCTGTAAAATAACGTTTTTATGATATTAGTATTGACTCAAATAATAAGTCATTTTTTGCGTATAAGCAATTAGATATATATTATTTAATTTTACAATTGATTAAATTTAAATTTTAGATTAAATTTTGTTAGGTTACAAAAATATATTTATATTTTAGAAATTACAGGAGCCATTTGCTTCTTTTAAATGTGTTAACAGGATGCGTTTTTAAAGCAAAGTAAGTTAAAAGTTTTTAAGTGAAAAAGAAAGAGAATGTTTTATGTTTCCTTGAACTGTTTATGGTCAGGAGAGTCTCTTTAATTGGAGTCTTCTGGCACATTTCACTAGTAAACGATCATATTTCACAAACATATAGAGTACATTAAAATTAGCTGGGATTCCCTACTTGTTGCAGCAATTATACAAGTTATTTAATCGATGTGTGCACTTTGTTCATTATTTGGGCTCGGTAAATCAAGTTAAATAAATATGATGACGGAGAATTTAAAATAATCGCATGTGTGCACACAATTCTTATATTATTTATCTGTTACCTGTAAATATGTGGTCAATCCATTTTTCATGATGTAGTTCACAAAAAAGATTCTGGATATAAATATATAAATAGAATCGGTTGTATTTAAAAGTTGGATCACCCGTTTTGAATCTATAGACACTACTTCTTTCGAGCTAGAGCTTGATTACATTACCACAATATATATCATTTAATATACTCTGTCACATTTCCTTGATTATTTTCCTTATAGAATCGGTCTCAATTTATTTTAAAAATGGTTAAAAATTGTAATAAATATCTCATCTATCAGGTGAGTTTTACGAAAGTCTATGTAGCTATTGCGGAAGTGCTGTACAATACATTCGCCAGATGGGATATCAATTGGAAGTGCCGTTTGGGAGTTACCATGTTCATTCACATAAGTATGATAACACGCGTATGTGGTATTATTTATGGGCTTCTTGCAAAAATAAAATTAAAATTCGAGTTTGTAATATTATTTGTTTGATTTTAGAAAAAAAAAATTACTGAATTATTTGAACTAATCACTAATAATAATGAAGGTTCTTGTCATATTATTTATTTAATTACTAGAGATATTTAGAAATTCGTTTCCAAGGATCACCTGTGAACAATCTATAAACAGCTATTTATAACCGATAATTGAAAAGTAACCAAACTGTCGGTTATAAGTATGGGTTTACTTTTAATCAAACTACGTATTTTGGTTCAGTAATGAAATGTCTGAATTTGTTTATTTATTATCTAGTAAATCAACAGTTGAACACAGTTTTTCAAAAAAGAATCGAATATCTAAAATTAGATATTTTTTTAATTGGATACTATGAAAGTATATTATGAAACCATATTTTATATCTCACAGCAGATTGATTAAAAAAAATGCAGAATTTTGGAAAAAGTAAGGTATCAATGATATAAATCAAATCAGTTTTATTCTGAATTTGAAAGTTTGAATTTTAGGATAAATTATTTAATACATTTTCTAAAAATTTTATATGAAACTTTCAATCTGCAATTTTTTAAGGCTTTTTAATTTTACAGATTTTATTTTTCAACATTTTCTTAACATATAAAGAGATAATTGTGGCTTTTAGATATGTAGTAGGATATATAAGATACTTATCATTTTCTCCAGTTCTCGTTAATTTTAGGTTAATTATTTCGGATTTGAATTTCCTTATTTTGATTCTCCAAGAACATTACTTTTCTGTCTGTCACATTAATTATTTTGTATGGTAAATTCCCACTTTTAATCTGCTGTTTCTGAACCATAGTAAAAATATAAAAGGCCTTTATTTTTTAATTAAAATGCCAGAAAATGAAATATATTTTTATGCCTTCTTATTTTTTTGCTCTGTGATGTTTATGGAGATTTTTACAAAGTCCGATTAATTTAATATGGATTTTTTTTTAATCGAATTAGTTATTAACTGTAAAAAAATATTTATTTTCAGAGTAGCAAATAAGCTTTAACTGTATAATTGAAATAAAATTGCTAATTTTCATCGAAACATTTGTAAATAATTGATATAAAACATTATTTAATTAAATATATATATACTAGGGGGCTCAGCCCCCTACTTGCTAACGCTCGCCAACCCCACATGAATTGCAAAGCAGTTCACATTGAGACCGCTACGCGCTCCCAGCTCGCTTCGCTCGCTCGCCCCTTTTTATTTTTCTAATAATTCTAGCCGGAATAAGTACTACAATAAATCATTTGAACATATGAAATTGACAATTTTGTTAATGTAAAAAAGTAATCGAAAAATCCGTTGAAAACACTACTAAAAATGCATTTAGTTGATGCTACTAATGAACATATAAATCATTTAAATACTATGAAAAAAGGATCTTGGAAACATATAGTTTAAAACTTATTGCACCTATAATATTGTACAACAACACGGCTTAAATTCACACACACACAAAAAAAAAAAAAAAAAAAAAAAAAAAAAAAACTACGTGGTAGGAAGATAGTTTATCATCAATGATTGTTTAAATTTCGTTCAACATTTTACTATTCTAATTGATTATAGATTTCTGCAAAAGAAATTTTTACTTCTATAATTGAAGAAATATAATTTTTACTTCAATAAAACATCAACAGATGGCAGCAGGGGATTCTAGAAAGTTTATATTTTTTTATCTCCGATTTTTTGTGTGAGTGAAATTCGTAAATAAATTCTAAATAAGAGTTGATAATTCAATAGGCTTTGGATTACGTTCATATTATTTTATTTTTAATAATTGCTAACTTGAGTTTCAGTGCTCTGACACTGACGCCATATTGGAGGTGGAGCTAACAAAATCTTGTCTGTTCATTGGTCTGAGCTCTGGAAACTATGATTGTCGCCAATGATAAGGTAGAAATTCAGCCCTATTTCCGCGCCACGTAAGACAAATATATATATAGATTACTACTGTGAAAAAATGAAAACGCTTACTTTAACTTTCTTAAACTGAAGAATGAATTCGGAATTTTAATTTTCTTCTCGCATTTCTCCACTTTTTTGTCTAAAGACAGATAAATGATGGGATTACAAACATGTGTAATGTAGATTGTAGATGTATGCCTTATTAAAAAATATGTTGTATTTCGTTCATGTTATTCGGTTTAATTTAGTTCTGTATGATTATTTTCCCCATTCCTTTTCTGCTTCTGAATATTGGAGATAATAGAAAAGAGACGAAGGTTATTTAATTTTCTTCACGCATTTCTACACTTCTTTGTCTAAAGACAGATAATTGATGGGATTACAAATATGTATAATGTCTGCCTTATTAAGAAATATATTGTATTTCATTCATGTTATTCAGTTTAATTAACTCCTATATTTGTTTTTTAAGCATTCGTTTTCTGCTTCTAAATATTCAAGATAATTGAAAAGAAACGAAGTTTATTTAATTTTCTTCTCGCATTTCTCCACTTTTTTGTCTAAAGACTCATAAATGATGGAATTATAAATAAGTTTAATGTATATACATTTCTTATTAAAAATTGTATTGTATTTCATTCGTGTTATTCAGTTTAATTAACTTCTATATGAGTTTTTTTTTTCATCATTCGTTTTCTGCTTCTGAATATTCGAGATAATAGAAAAGAAAAGAAGTTTATTTAATTTTCTTCTCGCATTTCTCCACTTTTTCCTCTAAAGACACATAAATGATAGGATTATAAATAAGTATAATGGTGATGCATTTCTTATTAAGAAATATATTGTATTTAATTCATGTTATTCAGTTTAATCAATTCCTATATGAGTTTTTCTCAGCATTCATTTTCTGTTTCTGAATATTCGAAATAATAGAAAATAAACGAAATTTGTTTAATTTTCTACTCGCATTTCTCCACTTTTTTGTCTAAAGACTCATAAATGATGGGATTATAAATAAGTATATTGTAGATGTATATCTTATTAAGAAAATATTCTCCGACTAATAAGAATACTGATAAAATTTAGGTGAAGTATAATAATAAAATTTAGCCGAAGAATACTAATAAAATTTAGTGGTGAGAATTGGCCCATTGACTCCTAGATTTTTACACCCCAGCTTGATAGCTTATTTTAAAATTTTGGATGCTGTTACTTGTTTGTAATAATACAAACTTTGGATTTAAAGAAAATATTTTTTTTAACTTATTTATCCATTGAACACCATAAAACACATTTCAGGATTCATTTTTTGCATTTTTTATTACAAAATAATGTAAAATTAATATAAGAAAAAACATCTAGTGACCAAAATTTATCAAATTATAAAGCATATATGACATTATAATAATACTATATGTGTTCAACATTTCGTGATTTATGTGGCCGAAAGTTATAGTCATATGATGCAAATAATATATATAAAATGACGTATATAGCATTAATATGAGTGTTTGGTGTGTAATATATATATATATATATATTCATATATACGATGCATATGTAAGCTGCATATGTTGGCGATGATTTTGATAAAATCATAGCTGCAACCTTGGCATAACCGTAATTGTAGGGGCAACAAACTTTAAATTAACTCCATCGCTATTACAGTATTAAAAAAAAAAAAGTCTAAAATAAGATAATATGGACGACACATTGACCATACAAATCTCCTCCGAAATAATTTTTTTGGCAAGACAACGTGGTACTTTATAAATACGTTGAATGTATCTAATTTTTTTATCTATCTAGATTTGTAGAAGTGTCTGTCGGTACATATTTTTAGCCATCTTATGGCTATATATAAACATTTAAAAAATTGCGGCATTAAGTATTATATTAACAAAGCTAGAGAATTACAGAAAATAATATACAAACGCTTGCACTTACCGCTTACCGCCGTCGCCGTCCAAAATGTAAACAGAACGATCAGAATCGGAGTTGAGTTGAGATGTAGCGTTTCTTCGCATAGTCAGTTACGAAAAAAAAAATCAAATGTTCAAAAGGAGATTTACATTTTTCACTTGTTTTTGGAAGTAAAATTTTCTTAAAAACTGGAAGTCATCATGCTGTAGTTAATAAGTGGAAAGGCAATTTCCTCCTCCCTCGATTTTGAAATTTAAATAACTAAATAATTAAAATAACTAAAATAAATAATAATAATAATAATAATAATAAAACTTAAAATAAAAGAACTAAGAATTTTTCGTTGTGTGTAGGGTGTGTGTGTGTGTGGGGGGGTGGGGGGTGTTCAATTACTACTTTCTTCCTGAATTTTAAAGTTTAAGTAACTAAAATTACGTTTTCTCCGATTTTGAACAGCATAATAAAATTGGTTCTTTTCGAGTAACTTAAAAGAGGAACTAAGAATTTTCCGTTGGAGGGAAGGAGGGGGGGCGTCATTAACCCTCCCTGGATTTTGAAATTTTATTTAATTTTTTATTTTGTCCGATTTTGTAAAACAGTAAATTTATTCTTTTTTCGAGTAATTTAAAGTAATTAAACACTAAGAGAAAGTACAAATTTTCCGTTGGGGGGAAGGGCGGATTTTCCCCCCTTAAATTCCCCATGAAAGTTATTTATTTGTTATTTTTATATTTATGTGTTAAAAATTAATCTCAAAAGGGGTGGTTCAAAGCAGTGTCCGCTGCTTAACTCGCTGTTCTCGCTTAACTTAAAAGAGGAACTAAGAATTTTCCGTTGGAGGGGGGGGGGCGTCATTAACCCTCCCTGGATTTTGAAATTTTATTTAATTTTTTATTTTGACCGATTTTGTAAAACAGTAAATTTATTCTTTTTTCGAGTAATTTAAAGTAATTAAACACTAAGAGAAAGTACAAATTTCCCGTTGGGGGGAAGGGCGGACTTTCCCCCTTAAATTCCCCATGAAAGTTTTTTTTTAATATATATTTATGTGTTAAAAATGTATCTCAAAATGGGTGGTTCAAAGCAGTGTTCGCCGCCCCCCCCCACCCCCCACCCGAGGATTTTGAATTTTGTTCAATTTAGTCTCATTAAACTAAAAGTCTTGAAAACAGTGTTAATTATTAATAACAAAGTAAATACCCAATATTGTCAAAAACTGAAAGACTTTAATATTGCTTAGCTTTTAAAACTGCAGATAAATTGCAGAAAATATCTCACAAACTTACTAAAATTAAGTTCTGTAAATTTACCTTAAAGTAACTGCAGTTATACTGCAGATACATCAGAAAATATAATACTGAAATAATGACTGCAAAAATAGTTCAAAATTTACTACAGTTTTACTACAGATGTAAAGTCTCATTATTTTTTAAATTTAGGATTATAACATAAATTCAAGTAAACTGCAGTATTTTTGCAGATAAAAGCTCACAGTATTTTTGAAATAAATTACTGCAAAATTACTTCACATTAACTGCAAAATAACTGAAGTATTTTTACAGTCAAGATTGCACTACAGAAAATCTACAGTTGCATGTAGAAAAACTTTAAAAATACTTCACTTCTGTAGAAAAACTGCAGTTCATTTTTAGCTGGGTAATTTAAAATTTTAATATCAGTGCTTGAATAATCAAGAAGATTATTATTATTATTTATAGGAGTAACGAAACATAAGATATATTTCGATGCCTTTCAATTTTTTTCCCTCATCATAAAGTTCATAATGCTTTTGGCGCAATGTATTTATTAAATGAGTATCTGGTTTGCATCCGCTAGTGGGCCCCTAATTACATCGGGGTCTCGAATTCATACCAACTGAAAAAAACGAATCTTTGGCACGGGTTGCCGCTGGCCACAGCAGCGTTTACCGACACGTGCTGATTTCGCGTCAGGATGTCTTTTAGGCTCGTATTCACGAATAACTTCGACTCCGAGTTAAGCCGAAAACCCGGGTGGAAAGCTAAAATGGTATTCATCGTCTACCTGACTGGACCGGTTTGAAGGCGAAATATAACGCTGCGTTCAGTTACTGTCAGTTACTGGACCTGGCTTTACAGAGGGTTGAAGTTCAAGTTTTTCAACCGAGCATGCGTAGTTAACAAAAAACAAGACGGGAGAGCAAGTCTAGTCACATTTTACATTAATGGCGGCTTACGAGTTTACGTACTGAATCAAGTGTCTGTGTATAAGATATAATAGAAATTTATTACTATTATAAAACAAAAGAACAATATGCAAAGGTATGCAGGCCTCGGAGCGGTCTCTATAAAAAGAGACTAAATCAAAATTTTGTCCACCACTATTTCCTTACAAAAATTTTCTGTTTAGATTTATCATGCATATGTCGTAAAAATTTGCGTTGTGAAGGGCGTTTTCTTGTAACTGTCATAGAAATCTCCCACTAAAATAATATTAAAAAAATACCGGTGGAGCGGTCCGAGGCCTGGGTATGTGATCTCATATATATGTATTAGCTTCAATTTTTTTTATCTGGTTTGTTTATATTTATATATAAATCCTCTATATTTTATGTTCAATTGTTTGTTTATATAAATAAGCATGGTCGCGAAGAATTTTATTTGCCATAAAAAATAGTCAACATTACATTAATGGTAGATAAATTGCTATTAAAATAAAAATTGTTGCATTTAAGGTTATTTGTTTTTGCAATTTTGATCTTAAAAAGAATTTATGAATGTATTTTAATAGTAGCGAAATAAATGTCGTACGCAAGTTCTAATTAAAATTTGAGACATCACTAATTTGTATTTTTCTTTAAGTAAAAAATACTTAGATTATGTTCAAGTATCCATCGACTCAATGTAGGTTTTCGATTTTGGTACTCGTAGAATATGGGTAAAAGTTAAATTTTGTGTCTTGTGTGAAAGATACACTATTATTATTTATGTACGATCTGTTATATAAATATAAGATTAGCTCTATAAATTAGATATTGAGGTTTTAAACTAAACAATATATCATCTGAGTTGTATTTATCTATTGAAGATTTTTAGTAGGTTTATTCTTTGTTTAAATCACGAATATGTTTATATTAATTAAACAACTCTATCATTGATTAACACTATACTATTGTTATTTCTGTTTTTGAGCTTTACGTTATATTTCCCAATTTTTGAGAAATTTGAAATATTTATTTAATTACATTTAAGTTTCAACTGTGTTTTAATTTCAAAATTATATATAATTTAAAATATTACAATAGAAGTAAAGGGCTGAAATACATTGATAAAAAATTGTTCATTTTTAAAATAACCCCAGGCAAAAAAGCCAGCAACACCTTTGTTTTAAAAGAATGCTTCTCTTCAAATAAACGTTTTGTCACTTCCAATTTTGTCTATCATGACAGAATTGATATGACCTAAACCATTGATTGTACGGTATATAAAAAGTTATAACAGCTGTGCATAATAAACTTTCAGAATCAAACTTACCTCCTCCCCCTTTTCCCATCATGTTTTCACATATACACATACTAAGGGTCAATCCAGACAAAATTTGGGGCCTATTTATGGCCCCTTCACAAAAATCCATGTAATAAAACAGGGTCCTTCATAAAATTGCTTTTAATAAAACAAGTCCTTCACAAAACTCCTTTTAATAAAACAGGGCCTTCACAAAATTCAATTCCACAAAAACATACTCTTCATTAATTATTTTTATTGTATTAGCTTTTAAAATGTGTAATCTACTAACAAAACAAATTCACCAAAAAGTAAGATTTTAGCAGAAGGACTTAAAGAAGTTAGAATTTGAATAACTGAATTTCCTCTTTTGTTACAAAATGTTTTTTTCGCAAAAATATAATACATTTCACAAAAATAACTTCTTTTACTTTTCACAAAAATGCGCCTCCCCCCCCCCCCAAAAAAAAAAAACCTTCGATTTTTTACTTTAGCTGGTAAATCAAAAATACTAATTAGTTTGATATCTGAAATTTCATTTATGTAAACAGGAGTCATTTCACTACTGTTAAAATACATTCGTTATTCCTAATTTTTTTTTAATGAAAAAAAAAAAAAAAAAAAAAAAACCTTAAATGCAAAATATGTTATTTTAGTAATGTTTTATCAGCCCTTTAGGTAATGTTGACAATTTTTTAAGGCAAATAAACTCTACTCTTCATGATCTTGAATATTTATGTAAGCAAATAATTAAAGATATAATATATGAGTTGTATGTATAAATATAAACAAACCAGCTAAGAAGTTTGCAGATAATATATATATATATATATATATGAGATTACATACATTCTATTTTTAATACTTTAAACTTTCTTTTTATTTCTATATCTTACATAGAATCTTGAGTCACGTTTTAATTTACTTTAATTAACTTATAACACTGACAAATGACAAAAAAAAAAAAAAAAAAAAAAGAAAGAAAGAAAGGTAGAGTGATGCATGGGTAGGGTGGGGCAAATGGGGCACTTATTCTTCTCCACTAAATCACATTCAAAAAAATTATATACCTTAAAATTCAGTACTATAAAATTATCTGAATTTATCGTTAATAAATTCAGATTGTTTTATCAGATTACGAACTATCATTATTTTCCCTATCTAATCTAGAAATCTATCGCCATTCATTCATAAAAAAATATTTAAAAATCTTTTTTTTCTCTCTCTCTCATAAATAAAATTGCAATTGAATCTATGAAGTGACATCTAAATGAGTGAAAAAAATAAAATTTAAGAACTAGAAAGAATATAGAAAATGAAGTATAATTTTATATATAAATACATCTTTTTCAATGATGCAATGGATCTAAAAATAGATGTCTATGCATGTAAAAATATTTTGTAATTACTTAGGCTAATTTATTTTTAAATATTCAAAGGCAGTCAAGTGAACACCTTTGAACTTGTAAATCTGATAATGGAAAAATTCTTATACAAAAGGGGTAAAGGGGCTTCTAAAAGCTACAATTTAAAAAAAAAAAAATCAACTTTTTGTAATATTTCACAGTTTTATGTCCAGATAGTATACAGAATTCATTTATCATTATTTAGAAAAGACTTTAATCGATTCTGTGTTGAATGAAAATTTATATAGTAGCCTTAAAAGGTTTTAAATATTAGTGTTCATTAAAATAACATCTAATAAAGTAGCAATATATCCATGGTTGACTGTTTAAACTAAAAACAAGTTTGGAGTTTATTATTTAGCGACTAGTTAAAATAAAATGTTTGTTAACCGATCGGAAGCGATAATTGAATGCGCCGTTGGAGCTCCTGAAAAACTTGGGTGCCTGGTGCCAGGGCACTGTTAGAATCACAAACACCACCTTTTAAGCACTCTTTGAAGCTCTGTTCCTTTGAAGCTAGCTCTGTTGATATTATTTCCACTCTTTTGTTGTTGTTGTTTTTGTCAATGTGCATATTAATTACTATCTAATTGTATTAGAATTAATCATTTTAATTAGATTGCTGAAAATAAAAAAAATCAAATCAATACATCTGGATATCATTCAATATATAAATTGAAAATAAAAATAGTACTAGAGGCTACTTTCTGGAATTTTTTCCTTTTTCTCCATTTTAATATTTTCTTAATTAGAAATTATTTAATTAATTACTAATTATAGCTATTAATAATAGAAATCAACATAATTGCTGTTGAAATAAAATTTTCGTTTTGATCAAATCAAGTTTTCGTTTAGCTACTAAGACAAATTTTATTTGAAAAATAAACTTATAAAATTTACTTTAGCAATTAACACATTTCATATCCCTTTCTTAACTCACATATATGTTTAAAAGTAATAATAATAATACATAAAATTTGAATAAATTGTTAAAAAAAATATTAAACTTTGTAAGAAATTAAAATAAGTTAATCTCCATATTTAATAATTACAAGTTTTTATTTTGTGCATATATTTTGTAAAAAATAAAATAAGTACTACATTTAATTTCCCTTTTTTTCCGGCACTTTTCTTCCATAATATAAACAAACAAAGCTTCAACGCGAAACCGAAAACGTCATCTGATTTTTTTAACCAATTAGCACGCTTTATTCAACCGGGGTCGAGTAACTCTGAGTTGGGTAACTTTTCGCCCGAAGTAGACGGTGAATACGAGTTTTCAACTCTCGGTTGAAAACCTCAACCTGGGGTTACTGGACCCTCGGTTCAACTCTCGGTCGAAGTTATTCGTGAATACGAGCGTTAGTTCCAAGTTCCACCAAGGGACACTTTCTATTCTAAATAATTTTCCGACACGTGTCTCCACTGCCTACGGCACCGTATAGCTGGTGTGATGCGCATGCCGCGCGCCCCACAGCAGCGCACCCTGTTGTAAACAAACCTCTTTACCAACAAAACTGAGGCACGTGTCTCCACTACCTCCGATACTGTATAGCAGGCGTGGCGCTTGAAAATCCTTTAGTTCCATCTCCCACAGGGGTCGCATTCTGCTCTAAAAAGAACCTCCGACATGGGTCCCCGCTGACTGCGGCACCATATAACACACGTATGCGCACGCGCTGCAAAAACTTTTACAGTTAACGCGATACTTAAATTACGACCAAACAGCTCTCCACCCTTCAAAATTCAACCGATGACTTATAACATATTAATAAGTATCGTTAACTTTTGTATTGGACTATTCTCACCCTAATTTTCAGATCTCTAGATGCTGTAGATTTCGCTAACCATTGTCAACAGACAGAAACTCACACACACACACACAGCGAAACTGTCTTTTATTAATATAGATTACCAATCTCTTTATTACAAAAGTTATTATATAAAATTAGAAAATGTGACCAATAATGATTAGCAAATCTTTCATTGTATAACTTAAATCAATTTATGAAAATTCATTTGACTATTTAGGGAGCCGTACGAGGATTATGTACAACAATTTTTTAGATCATTTGCTGAAAATGTTTCTATTAATTATTAATGAATTGCAATTTTTATTCCAACAACGTGTTTTAACCCTTACAGAGGCAACTTAATTGTGTTGGTAAAAAGTTTAAATGGTTTAATGGCCCCAGAAATTACTAAAAATTCAATTTCAAAATAAATACTTTTCTTAAAGTATATGATAGAAGCAAAATTTGATTAAAAACTTTGGGTGTCGATTGGCAGCAATTTGAAAGTAAGTAGTATACATATAATGCAACCGCCTTCAAAGGGTTAACGAAATGGGAGTGCAATATGTGTTTGGTATGATATCTCATTCATCTTGTTCGTCTTGTATGCACAAAGAAAAACAGATGATGACATAAAAAAAAAATTATATTATAATTGAAACAGAGCTAGATTAATCTGAAAAATATTTTTTATTTCCGATAAATAATTCTTTTTACAATTTCTTATAATTCTTACTTTCTTTGACATTTTATTTTCTTCTTCATTTTCCTAACAGATTACACTGAAAGATAATTTACTAAGAGGGTTATAAATAAGTAGCTTAAAAAAGTATAAAAGGATATTACATTTCATTTTATGTCATTCGCGATCATTGACTTTTCAATGATTAATTTCCTTTTCTCTTGTTTTTCAATCATAGAGAATTTTACCCCCCCTTTTTTTAATATCACGAACTGAAATAAATTTTTACGTCTTTTCATTTATTACGTTCCATGAAACAGAAAGTGAATTTTGGAAAATTGATTAATTTAATAAAGATTTTTCCAATGCAAATAAGTTTTTAATGTGTTCCAAATCGCAACATTTTGCTTTTTATTTACCCGTCATATGTCGTATAGGGTAAGTCTTACTATCGTTTAAAAAAAAAAAAATGACGGATTTACACGTTTCAGAAACTGGAGATTACGTTTCAGAAACTGGAGATTCCGAAAACATATTTTTTAGAAAAAAAAAATTGCCGCCTGTCTGTTTGTGTGTATGTCTGTGTCAGTAAACGCTCTCCCGAACAAATTGAGATAGAGACTTGACATTTGGTATGTACTTAGTATGTAATAGTGGGAAGAAGCCTATTGAATTTCTGTAACCTCGATTATCCGGAACTATTTTCTTCAGACTCTCGAAATATTCGTTCTGATAAAAGGCATAAAAATTGTTTCGAAATTGTTTATTCTAAGAAGTGAATATAAAAGAAAATAAAAAACATAGATTTTGCATAAATAACGAAGTTTATCGAATAATTAAATGCCGAGATATTTGTAATCCTATTTTCCATACTCTTCGATTTTTCATGACAATGTATTTGATTCAAATTTCAATTCAAAGATATATTTTAGTTGAAATGAGACGCTTAATCCGACGCAGTAAACTCTTAGTTAATATGATCATCATTTTTGGATTTATAAGGATGTTTCTTTTACGCAATTCAGTGATAGAGCATTTAAAGTTTATGACGTCAAGACACGATTTTATTCACATTGCAATGCATTTTCTAAATAGTTTACACACGTTTTATTTTCATATTTTGTATTATGCATATCCATGATGGGTAAGAATTACGGTGGCCTCCAACGATTAGTTAACACTTTCTGTTGTAGATGAAAATTTTTTATGACTTCGTTATCTCACTTCCGTCTGACAGTGCTTGAACATACCTAAATTGTAGAAATTTACGTGTGTTGCCACAAAAGCGTAAACATTTTTTAACACTTTCTAACATAGTTGAAAAGTGTTCATGCATTCAGTTTGTCTGTTTGTGTGTCTATCTGTCTGTCGTCTGCCTGTCTGTTTTCTAACTCTGATAAATATACTAGTATTGTCATGTAATTTATATATGTTATTAAGGTTTACTATAGAATGCTCACTCTTGAAAATAAAGTCTATAACCCTTATAGTTAATTTATTGGGACATTCAAAATAATTCCTGAACATAGTGGTCTATGGGTAAAAGCCTTTCCAGCGTATTTTAGATATAATACACTATTTTAAACATGATGAAATTGATATGCATTACCAAATTGGACTAAAACATGCTTTTTGTGGAATACGGCAAGCAAACCATTATGGTCTACGGGATAAATAGTTTGCAGTATACTTTCATGTTGTTACACCATTTCAAACATAAGGAAAGTTATATTCATTACCTAGATGCACTAAAAAATGCTAGCAAATGGTGGGAATATCATATTTTTCGTGATTTGTAGGGTTACACAAAATAATTTTGTTACAGTACTGGCTATTTCAATTGCCAGAAGAGCGTTTTCAGTTGTGGTATGCGTTTTTTAGGTTCAGCTAAATTTCTACATGTTATATGTTGGGTATGAATTGTATAAATCGTATACAGGGTTGCTCAAAAATATCATAAATATAACTGTCTACAAGCGTGTATTGCTTAAAGGAGGCTTTCAATTGTTTTATGCATTTTGCAGTTGAACTATATTCGGTATACTGATAGATGTTTGTAGAATATGAACAAATTGATTTTCAAGGCTACGCAAAGAACCGAATACATTGTTGTATATAGATGGTAATTGCTGAAATTGCTGAAATTGCTTTTTATAGCTGTTTTACGAGATTTTTACCCGAAATAAACTTTAGGTTAATGTGTGGCGAGGGAAAATCTGCTTTCCGGCAGAGATGGACCACTCATGTATACGGCTCGATCAGTCCCTGTCACTTGCTCGCGATTGGAGTATTTGTGGCTGGGCTGGCTGTAGGCCGATTTTCTTTCATACTTATATTTATGGAATTTCCGCCCGTTGTCGCATTTTCCAGAGGATTCAGCTGCGGCTGAACACTGTATTTTTTAAGACCTTAATAAAGTGACCGGAAGGGATACTATGCTATACAGTCTTTGTTTCCTTGTCTGTGAAGTCCGTCTTAGGCAATCAAATCAAATCAAACATATTGAAGCGACGTATGCAGGCGTTCATTCAGATTTTGTGAAGAAAATGCTGACGATGAAAATCACAATCTACGGCGAGTTCATTTGGTAGTGCTTTTTTCAAACGCACTGTGAATCCCTTATTACGCCCCGTCATTGCTGGAGCACCATCAGTAGCAGCTGACAAAATATTACGAATAGGAATTTTAGCTATTTTTTATCATATTAATTTCCTAAATAGGTAAGAACGCCATGGCCGCCTCCTTGGCTGTTTTAACGCTCCCCTCATTTACCTCTGGCCTCGTTACAGCCCTTCATGGAAGGCTAACTGAGGCCGGTACATCCTCTTTGGGAATCTATGCTTTAAATTGTCATCTTTATACTTTTAATCTTCGGGCATAAAGATACATTTACTTTTTTTTTCGTTCCTGAGCTTTCAGTATTTGTAAGTATTCAGACAATTATGCAATTCATAACTTTGATAGCAGATAAAAGAACGTTTATGAAAGCACACATAACAATTTTTCAGTTCTTTACAGATTTCTTTTCTCTTGTTATTTAATTTACATTATAAACAAATTTCAATCGAAACATTTGCACTTGGTGCTTCATATTTTTCTTTAAAAAATTTTAAATAATTAAATGTAGGATTAAATTAATTTAATAAAAACAAAATATAATACAGAAAGGAAGTTTTTTGCATTTTCCAATGAGATCGATAAAACAGAATTTTAAAGAATTTTAAATATGTAAAAAGAAAATAGAAATATAGACGTTTTATGTACAGTATCATAAAATCAAAATAAAAAATATATATATTTATCGAAGCGCTAAATCACAGAAATAACCAATAGGCTTCATTTTATTGCAATTGAAACAGAATTTCATACAATTCCGAGAAAAAGTCGGGAAACCTTTATTCAAAGCTGAAAAATAACATTACTTTTATTTCAAAAAATTACATTTTCTCATTTTTGTTTCGCTGCATTTGAATTCCCTCAATTGCCATTTAGAAGTGCATATTTCAGAAAAATTGTCACATTAATATGTATTTTAGTGCACAAGGCTATCCAGTTCAAATTTCATTCCGCTGTGTGTAGTGAATTTAAATTTTCAACACAATATTTTGAAAACGTTAATCTTTTCATTTTTAGCCCAAAAAAGAAAATAATTTTTATTTACATTAGTTTTTCTTCTTATGAGTATTTCTAAGTATGCTGACATTATGCAAATCAGTTTTCTAAAACATTTCGATATCTGATAGGATAAAAGAATATTTATGAAAACTCATTAAAAAATATATATTTAAGTTAGTTAGTAAGTGCAATTTATGCATGTGAAATGTTGCTGCCATACGTGATAAAAATTTAAATTTTTCGCACTTTTCGTACACTGTGCTTGAGTTTGTTATTGCCATATTCAGTACCTTTTCCTTTTTTCAGAAGACTGAATTAAAAATAAGTTCCAAAACTGACACGCGCTAATAAAAGCTAGAAAAATTAAAAGCACTTTTAAGTACACAAAACATATTACACAAATTAAAAAAAAATTATTTGTGCATTTTTTATACTTTTGATTATGTGGATTTGAAACTAAGCAGCAATGCATCATGCATTATTCATATGTTCCGCTTGTGGACACATTGAACATATTTAACTTGATTTTCAAATTAAAAACACTTTTACGCACACAAAACAAATTACACAAATTAAAAAACATTTATTTGTGCATTTTTTATTAGTTTAATTATGTGGATTTGAAACTAATATGAAATAATAGAAAAATAATAAAAATATTTAAACTGTTTTAAATTAGTTTCTCATTTATAAAGCATCAAGAAAATAAAACACATAAATACAAGATGCCCTTTAAATTACTGTTGAAAAGCGACCGCTGTAGTCATAAACGGAATGACTGTGCATAGTAATGGGCCTATTCGCTATGCCATGAAACCATTTACAGAGCCACATAATTTCGAAAAAGTCACGAGATACAAGAAAAAGTCATTTACAGATACGAAAATCATTCCCAATTTAGTTTGAAATGACGTCTTAGATGTAAAAATAACATTATTAGAAACTTAAAATGTAAAAGTAACTTTTTCTTTATTCCATCGCCAACTTAAATACGCCAATAAATGCATACAGATTTCGTATTATAAAGCAGACGCACATTTACAATTATAAGTAGTACAATCAAATTATAGTTTATTTAGTTAAATGTGCTGAATGAGTTCACCTTTGACAGCAATGCATCATGTATTATTCATATGTTCCGATAGTGGACATATCGAACATATTTAACTAGATTTTCTAATTAAAATAAACTGTACTTTTATTACATTTATTACTTCATTATACACTTCTGCAAGTGATTAGTGACATATTTAAGTCGGTGATTGGATGTCGCAAAACTCACATTAGGACATGGAATAAATCTACTTTAACACGTAAGAGAACATTTAAATACTAAATTGACGACGCTCTAGAACTTTGTAATTAATTTGTCTTATATATAGCAACTTTTTCGAGATATAAATGCTTACTCCGAAGTTTGCCGGTAGATGGCGCTGTAAACCGACTCATCACGTAACGTATATGCACTTTACTATACTTAAACCCATGTTCCTGGCTACAGTTATCTCCATTCTGAATTTAATAGAAGCGGACAGGACTTTAGTGTATACCCTGTATTTACATTAAAAATCACACAACAGGAGAAATCTTCAATAAACTCTTTTTATTACAATATAAAGATGATTTTCCACAATCCTCCCCCTCCCCCTAAAAAAGGATTATTTTTACTTACCCATCATACGTAGTATAGGGTAAGTCTTGTAATCGTTTTGAAAATCGAAAAATTTTTTTTGGCGGATTTACACGTTTCAGACACTGGAGATTCCGAAAAACATATTTTTAGAAAAAAAAAATTGCCGTCCGTCTGTGTGTCTGTGTGTCTGTGTGTGTGTGTGTGTCTGTAAACGCTCTATCTCCCGAAAAAATTGAGATAGAGACTTGCAATTTGGTATGTACTTAGTATGTAATGATGGGAAGAAGCCTATTTCATTTCAATAACCTCGATTAACCGGAACAATTTTTTTCGGACTCTCGAAATATTCGTTCTGATGAAAGGTATATAAAATTTTTCGAAATTGTTTATTTTAAGAAACGAATATAAAAGACAATAAAAAAACATAAATTTTGAATAAAGCATGAAGTCGATCGGATAATTAGTTGCCGAGATATTTGGAATCCTATTTTCCACACTCTTCGATTTTTCATGACCCTGTATTTAATCCAAATTTCACTTCAAAGATATATTTTAATTGGAAATTTGACGCTTAATCAGATGCAATAAACCGCTAGTTAATAGGATTATTATTTGTGGAGTTATAAGGAAAAACCTCTTTCAAGCAATTCAGTAATCGAGCCTTTAAAGTTTGTGACGTCATCAAGCCACGATTTTATTTGAATTGCAATGCATTTTATAAGTAGTTTACACATTTTTATTTTAATATTTTACATTATGCATATCCATGATGGGTAAGTATTACGGTGGCCCCCAACGACTAGTTTCAAAACGGAGAAATAAAATTAACTTTATTTTCAAAAAAATTTAATTTTCTGAATTTTTTTATACTGTATATGAATCTATACGAATGCCATTTAAAGGTTCATATTTCAGATAATATATCGAAAATTTTCGAATTATTATGTATTTTTATTACTTTTCGCAGCTTAGTTCAGATTTCATTTCATTGTTTTTAGTAAGTTTAAATTTTCAACACTTCAATATTTACTGCATTCAATGTTTTAAGGAAGCACTTAAAATTGCCATTTTTATCTTTTTTTCATGCAAAAGAGAAAATAATGTTCATTTACGTTAGTTTATGTTTTTGAGATGTAAATATTTTTAAATAGGAAGACATTATGCAAATCAGTTTTCTGATTAATTTCGACATGAGACAAAATAGAATAATTTTCTAGAAAGCATACCTAACGTTTTTTAATTTTTTTTTTCTAAATCATTTTTGTTTGTCTCTTAAGTTAATTATTAAAATAATTTATGCAACTGAAGTTTCTTACTTATATTGGTTTATATTTTAATGGCATTTTATACATGCTGTTTCATGTTTTTACTGCCACTTTCAGTACTCTTTTTTTCCAGTCCAATTTGGTACATCTTATCACATTTTAATTTCAAAAAGTTTCACGCTACACTCTAAAAACGACATTTTCAAAACTGAGCAAAAAATACTCAAATCTGAGTATTTCGTATATCCAAAATTGCTCCGAATCAAAATTACTCACGTTTGAAACATGTATATACTCATTTCTGAAAACATGCACTTGAGTGCACGCACTCAAGATTCTTGAGTGCTTGAGTGCACAGACTCATGATTCTTGAGTGCACACACTCAAGAATAAAACATCCCGTGCTCATATTTGAGTATGTCCAGGTTTCAAAAATGAGTTTAAACTTTATTCTAATCATTTTCGAGTATGTCCATATTTCAAAAATGAGTATGAACTGACTTCTATGTGCTCAGCTTTGAGTATGTCTATGTTTCAATATTTTGAGTATTTCTGGTATTTCAGAATTGAAAGCGTAGGGTCGTCATATTTGAAACAAATAGTTTCAGTACAAAGTGAAAACATTGATTTACTCAGATTTGAAAGTGTCATTTTTCTCTGTGTATAAACAAATTGAATTTACGAAAACTAAGTCGCATTTTTAAAATTGTTTCAAGAAACAATTCAAGTTAATGAAAATAGTAACAACAAATATCCAAATATGCTACATGTTCTAATTATCACATTAGAAAAATTCAATTTATTTTTAAATACAAAAAAATAAAAATACATTAGCAAGTTGTTTTGAAGTCAAAAACATCGACTGCGTTAAAAATTTTAAACAATGAAACACAATAAATCAAAAATTGCACAATTTCATTAAGACGCCAATGTGTCTCACACGGATGGAGTTTTCCTATCAGCTTAAGTCTATGGTGAAATATAATATAGTGGTACATTCTTTTACTACGATAATCCGTTGCAGGATTGCCGTTATTAACCAAAACTGACTTTATCCGATGCCCGATTTTCCATACGATATAACTGAAGACTGTTTAATTTGTTTCGATCCCTTCACAACATTGATACATTATAAAAATGCAGATAAAACTCATAAAAAATGTCCTAAACAAGATTAATAAAATTAATTATGCATGAGAACAAATTTTAATAATCAATCTGTACCAGAATTATAATTTATCTCACTTAAATATATTTAACAATTCCACCTTTAAATATTGCCTGTGGATGTTTGTTTCTGTTTGTATTAAAAAATGTTTTTGAATAATGAATTTTTCTTTAAATGGATCTGCAGTTATAACCTGATATTTATTTGGAGCACTTTTTATAGCAACATTTCGAATTTCTTCCAACATTGCCTAATTACTTTTGGATATGAGCAGTCGTAAGTTTTTATACATCTTAACTTTACATGAAATTTTCATTTCCTTTTGTTCACATGGCTGATGGGAATTTGCTTCAGTTCGTCAGTAGTCAGTTCACGGTCATGCATCTCTAATAAATTGTTTAACTGTTCATACTCTACTTCCAAGTTAAAATCATAAGCCAAAAGTGTGTACCAAATTATGTCCTTTATATCTAAAGATTCTTCGTTACGATAGGAAGGACACAAATTTCTTCCAATAGCTCCTTCCGTATTTTTTTTTATATAAAATTATGCTTTTTTCCATAATTAATTTTTTTTCTGTGTGATCATTATATTGGTTCTTGAGAAATATTTTCTCGTTTTTGAACCTAATAACAGCTTCTAAATATAATTTTGTTATTTTGATTAAATAACTATTTCGAGAATAAATCTTACTTTCTTCGACTGGATATTATGCGGTCGAAAAAATACTGCATATTATGCAAATAAAATTTAAAACATGGATGTTTAATTATTCGTGATATGTCATAACTGGGTACTGAGAAAAAAATAACTTAATGTTTTTTTTTTTTTTTTTTTTTTTTTGCGAATTGTAATTAAGTTGCATGAGTCATCGTCATCTCCTACTTTGAGTTACTGGTAAATTTTAATCTTGTACTTAATAAAAAGTCTAACTCTCGAAGCTGGTAGACGGGAGGTGCTGGGTTCGATCCCAATCGCGCCCGTCGGCCTAATCGTTCGGAGTTTTCGTGGTTTTCTTCGAGCCGTGGATTTATCCATGCGTAAATATGGATTAGGTTCCCTTAGAAAGACCCCCACGAAGGGCACTCCCCCCGAGCCTATATCCCTAGTGTAGATAATTGGCTGTCAATAATCAACCCAACCCAACCCAATAAAAAGTCTAAATATAATCTTGTACTTGCAATCATGTCTAAATATAATCTCGTACTTTATACTCACTAGGATAATTTTATTTTATATTAGAGAAAAATATTCATCACCAATAATTACTTTTATAATTCTATTTTTTTTATTTTTGAACAAAATATGCGAATGTTAATATGTTATTAATTTTTTAATAGAATTTTCACCCATATAACGTGTTATGGCCATGTTGCCAATATATTTATGATCTAATTTTGGTGGCAAATTCGGAAACGTTTTACCAAGCATTACCGCGTTAGGCAATCATTTTCTGATATTTAGTGTTACTCCAGATTTTGCTAGTACACAATCATGTTAAGCAGACGTACATTCATTCAAATTGAAGTCCTCTGTATTTTCTAGGATAGGAGCTAAAATTTCCATGTGTTTCAAAATCGTTCAAATAACATTCAAATGCACTTTTAACAATAACTATCCATAAATGATAATATTTCATTTACAGTTTATACCTCCAGTATACCTCCATACGATATGCAAACTTCGTCCATTTTGAAATAATCTGAAGTTCTTTCGTGTTATACCGTCCTCCAAGGATAAATCGCCAAGCCTCAAATATTTATCGCCAAATTATAACGCATAGATGACATTATAATAATATATGATGTATATAACATTTTGTGACCTATAGGGCGAAGTTACAGTTATATATGACGCATATATGATGTATATAACATTTCGTGATGTATATGGTTAAGTTATAGCTAGATATGACGCATATATGATATATATAGGGGCATTTTGATTTACACACACGTTTGATATTACACATTTTATAATGGACTGTGATGTGATAATTTTATATGTATTTTAATTTAGTTATATTTACATATTCATTATTTAAATAATTTAAATGAATTTATATTCATTAATATTAAGAATGTTTTTGATCTAATTTTAATTAATCTGGGTATTTGGATTAATGCCTACGGTGGACAATATCACATTAACTTCTAATATAATGTATACTTTTCTAAAGTGTTAATATAATACATGTTTTAATTTTTATTAAACGTTCTACCCTTACCACTTATATTAAGTGTATTTAATTTTTAATTTTGTATGAAGCAACATTATATGTTACTAATTAATTTCAATATTTAATTAATATTAATTTTAATTCCTTTGTATCTTAATTCAAATATATAGTATTTTAATTTAATTTAATTTATGTGATCTTGCATTTTTGGCACAGCTATTTAATACATGCTAAGTCATTTCATGGTACATATATTTTTGTTATTTTAATTATTAATTTTTCCATCTTCCATCTTATTTTTAACATAGAATTATTCATTAATACATCCATTACTTTAATGCAATTGGATATTCTATTTATTATTAATTAATTAATTTCATTTATTTATTATTTAACTAATTGCTATCATCTTTAGATAGCATATATGGTTTATTTTTTAAATATTAATTTTCATCCAATACTATTTTTATTCAGCGTATATTCACTTTTTACCCTTATAGATGACAGCACCAATATTTCTGTTGCTTTACAATCTATATATATATTTGTCTTGCGTGGCCCGGAAATAGGGCTGAATTTCTACCTTATCGTTGGCAACAACCGTAGTTTCTAGAGGTCAGACCAATGAACAGACAAGATTGTGTTAGCTCCACTTCCAATATGGCGGTCAGTGTCAGAGCACTGAAACTGAAGCTAGCAATTATTAAAAATAAAATAATATGAACGCAATCCAAAGCGTCTGAGATGATTCCTCATTTTAATTATGAGTAATATTGTCGTTTAATTATGAGTAATATTGAATTCAAAACTCTTATTTAGAATTTATTTACGAATTTCACTCACACAAAAAATCGGAGATAATAAAATATAAACTTTCTAGAATCCCCTGCTGCCATCTGTTGATGTTTAATTGAAGTAAAAATGATTTTTCTTCAATTTCAATGAAGTAAAAATTTCTTTTGCAGAAATCTATAATCAATTAGAATAGTAAAATGTTGAACGAAATTTAAACAACCATTGATGATAAACTATCTTCCTACCACGTAGTGTTGTTGTTGTTTTTTTTTAGTGAATTTAAGCCGTGCTGTACAATATTATGGGTGCAATAAGTTTTAAACTAATTCTGTTTCCAAGATCCTTTTTTCATAGTATTTAAATGATTTATATGTCCATTAGTAGCATCAACTAAATGCATTTTTAGTTGTGTTTTCAATGGAGTTTTCGATTACTTTCTTACATTAAAAAAATATCAGTTTATATGTTCAAATGATTTATTGTAGTACTTATTCCGGCTAGAATTATTAGAAAAATAAAAAGGGGCAAGCGAGCGAAGCGAGGGAACTGGGACCGCGTAGCGGTCTCAATGTGAATTTTTTTTTGCAATTCCCGGGGGGTTGGCGAGCGTTAGCGAGTAGGGGGCCGAGCCCCCTAGTAATATTCATATTATTCTAAAATCTATTCTGGCAACATAGTAAATCATTTTCTAAATCTAAATTTGGCAACATGTAATTATTTTTTGCAATTCATTCCCTCTTTTTAGTTGTGTTCATGTGGTGGTTCATGTGGTGCACAGGTATCTTTTTTAATCCAAATGGATTATGTAATTTATTACTCTATTTCATGTTTTATCTGTATATTATAGGTATGGTTTCTTTCCTTTTTAATATTGTACTTATTTTTTATTTTTTCACAGGTTTGATTCAATGTATATGAGTAGGTAGTCCCAAAATCATATTCTTTAGCAATGTTATGGCTAATATGATGATGAAACCACTCATTTTATTTGTGGAATTTAGGCATTTGGGACTTGAAAATTCTGTCTAAATTCCACAAATTTCATTTCATTCATTCAGTTTCATTTAATTTATTCAATTTTTAATTTAATTTCTTCTTTTTTTAAATAAGTTTTTGGTATCATTATTCAGTGTGTTGGGGAGTACTTTCATTGTCAACTAATTATTACATACTTAATCATTATTTCATAGTTTAAGTTGGTGGTTGGTGTTATGGTAATGTTTCATTTATGGTTATATATATATATATATATATATATATATATATATATATATATATATATATATATATATGACATGTATATAAGCCGTATATGATGTATATATGACATATAAGACGTAAATAAAGTTTATATAATGACGTATATGGCGCATATATGAGTATTTAGAGTATATATCTATAGGAATATATATTATGCATATACAAGGTGGCCATAATTAAACTGACGGTACTCAGAGTGTTCTGTAGCGCGATCTAATTGCGAGAATGGCGCCAAATTTTGTAGGAAGATTAAACAAGACGGAGGACGAAGGATTCCGCAAAAAAAAAAAATACAGTTCCAAAAGGCACCGCCAGGGGAATATGTGGCGCTGTGTATTCAAAAAAGAGAGTTTCAAAACAGAATAATCAATTCTGAAATAAAATTACCGTTTATTTAGCACATCCAAATCAGGTTCGATGTGGCCGCCGTTTTTGTGGACCACATATTGCATTCTGTGCACAGCATTTAGAACAGCAGAGAATAACATGTCTGCAGGAATCTCCCGTAAAGTTCGTGATATGTTATCCTTTAACGTAGCCAGGTCCTGGACACCTCCGTGATAGATTTTGGACTTTAGGTAACCCCATAGCTAAAAATCGCAGGGTGTAAGATCAGGGGACCAAGGTGGCCATGTAGTTGGAAAACAGCGGCTAATGACTCTTTCTGTTGTGAATTTCTGTCGTAGCAGCTGCTGTACCCTCAAAGCAATATGTGGAGAGGCTCCATCTTGCATGAAAATGATTTTCTCAAGGCACTGTCTTTGCTGAAGTCCCGGAACCACAAAGTTGTTTAGCACTTGGCGATTTTTGTCTCCGGTAACAGAACAAGTTACAGGTCCTGTCGGAGTAATGTTCTCATAGAAGAATGGACCTATGATCATATCTGCTAAAAAACCACACCAAACAGTTATCTTTGGTGAATGCAAAGGAATGTCCTTGAAAGCTCTTGGTAATTTGTTATCCCAAATTCGGCAGTTCTGGGTACTTACAGTTCCATTCAGGTAAAAGTGGGCCTTGTCTCCCCAGAAGATTTTCCTTGGCCAAGCATCATGCAACTCCATTCTGGCAAGAAAAGTGAAAGCAAAAGTCAATCGCTTATCATGGTCGGTGTGACGTAACTCTTGTACACGGCTGATCTTGTACGGATAGAAGTGGATAATATTTCGTAGGATTTTCCGTACCGTACAATAAGGCATATCCAGATTCCGAGCTATCCCACGAGAGCTGGAAGTGGTAGCAATATTATCTGGTGCTCTGTCGACATTCGCCGTTGCCACTTCTTCGATTGTATCCTGTGATACGGGTTTTCGTCCTATGTCTGACTGAACATTTAGAGAACCTGTTTTCTCAAACCTCTCCCCATTGCTTTTAAACCATTAACTGACAAAAGACCGTTAACTTTACGCATTTTTTTGTGGTTTCTAAAAGCACGAAGATCGGCTGGCGCATTGCACTGGTTGAGGTAAAAGAATTTGACTAGTAGAGCTCGCTCGACTAAAGAAGGAGACATTATGAAAGATAACTTTCAAGGAAATTGCTTCTAACAGCAGCGCATTACCTTTTAAAGCCGAATAAGCTGGCACTGGGCCGAAAGATGTAACGTGAAATTTGAATAAAGAACGTCTTCTTCTGCTGTTGCTTTCTTTGGGGCTCTGTAAGTGAAATTGCACATAAAGAAACTTTAGCAGTGTTTATGTAAATTTTTAGTTTTTTATAAACTGTTACCATTTTGAGCTTGGTTAAATTGCTAAATTCGTTAAATAAACGGTAATTCTATTTCAGTATTGATTCTTCATTTTTGAAACTCTCTTTTTCGAATACACAGCGCCACATATATCCCCTGGCGGTGACTTTTGGAACTAAATTTTTTTTTTCGCGGAATCCTTCGTCCCCCCTCTTGTTTAACCTTCCTACAAAATTTCGTGCCATTGGTACTCAGAGTGTTCTGTAGCACAATTAGATTGCGCTACAGAACACTCTGAATACCGTCAGTTTAAATATGGCCACCTTGCATAAGCTTTACAATGTTCTTTGCGAAATCATACCTGCAACCTTGGCATAATCGTAATTGTGGGGGCCGCTATAACACAAGAGTACCCAATCTAATCCTAATAAAATGCAATTAAAGCAATCAATTAACACACATGATCACTAATGTGTATCCTAACTGCCATCGTAAACGCTTTTTTTTATTAAAAAAATTGTTTTATTTAAGCGTTAATTCTCTTTATTTAATAAACCAAATTTTACAATTAAAAAACAGTGGTAACAAAATAAAGCGTAAAAATTGCAGTTATGCTATAAGAATTCTATTGTTCAACATTTTAATAAAATAAAATCAAAACAATTATCGTGAAAAAAGGTGCCTAGTTGCAACTGAAATATTTTCTAGTCTAAAAAAATATTTAGAATGTAAAATAATGTAATTTTTTTTTTCTATATTGAGTGTTAAATAATTGAGTGTGCTGAATGCTAATACATGCACAGAAAAAAATAAAACCTAACTTGGGTCGAAAGAGTCTTAGGTATGTGAACATTGGGCCATGCCTGTTTTGGTTACCACTGTGTATCCATTTTGGGCACTGTTAAATACCCATTTAAAAAAAAAAAAAAAATAATAATTTGTTTTTGGTGTTGCCCAATTTGGGCACATACCTAAGAATTTTTCGACCCAAATTGGGTTTTATTTTACTCTGTGTGTTTTGAGAGCTAATATTCATAACCGACTTTGTCATTCATTTTTATTTCACTTAAAATTTAATTAAGACGAAATTTTATGGCTATTTTTGCGTATTTAGATCCATTGCAAATATGTATAATATAGCGAGTGTGATTTAGTGGAAAACCGATTTGATTAAAGCTTCTATGTTATCTTCTATGTTATTTGATTAAAGCTTCTATGCTATCTAATTTTATCCTAAGGGATTGTTCTCATGTAAGAAAACATTAAAAAAAATTAATTAAAAATTTAAATCATGCTTTTTTCCCAACAGGGCACTTCATTCATTGTAAACATATCGTGGGCATTCTTATATGTAGTCGTAAATTTGACCGTTACAGAAACTTCTTCTGAAAATTTTCTTTAAAAAAATATATAAAAACAATGTTATTTAAATTAAATTACACTATTCTCCACCAGGGACGCTATAAATAAAAATAAAATTCTTAAAAATTTGTCTAATCTATTATTAAATGGAGTGTGGCTGCCATGCACTAAAACATTAAAATTAAATTTTATTTTAATTTAGATATCAGAGCGCCAGGAGAGGAAAACACAAAAGATGATTGTGCTGAATCTGTCCTACCAATGTTTAACTTGAGTACGATTGTCATACACTAAAAAAAAATCAATGAATGTTATTTAAATGTGGTAAAAAAATTTCTCGCTAATGGGCATTAAACGGAAGTTGAGTTAAATATGCCCTACCTTATTCTTACTTTGAATATGGTCGCCGTATGAGAAAACATAAAAAAATTCGAATAAAAATTTAGTTATGGAATTTCTCACCCGAGGCGATACCAGCGTAAAAATACCATGAGAAAATTTTCATCAAATCATAAATTAGGCGGAACAGATGTTTATTCTGAAGATTTCACAAAACAATATACAAAATCAATAATTTAATTGAATTATTTCAAATACCAGGGGGTATTACAAACAAATATAATTTGTGTCGAATTTGTACAACTATTTTTTTTTAAACTTGAGTAAGTCTTCCTACAATAAAACATGAAAAATCAATTTTATTTAAATGTGGTTACTGTATTTCTTGATGGGGGGGCGGGGTACGTTATTAGCGTAAAAGACTGTTAAGTTGAATCTGTCTTATCTAATTTTAACTTAAAGAAGAATTGCCATATGAGAAAATATAAAAAATCAGTTTTAAAATTATCGTTATGCAATTCCTCCTCAGGGACTACCAACGTAAAAAAAACAATCATGTGAATTTTTTTTATCGAAACATAACTTTGGCAGTCGCAGAAGCTTCTTATGAAGAATTATTAAAATGACGTAGAAAATCGATTTTATTTAAATTTAATTACTTACGCTATTCTCGGCCAACGTCCGGTAGAAAGAAAAAAAAATATATGTTCTTTTTTAGTATGTTCAAAATATTTTTAACTTGATTACGAATTCATACAGAAAAAAATATTTAGTGTAGATATTTTATTTCCTGTCAGGATCCCCATAAACGCAAAAGAAAATTGTGTTGAATCTCTGTATAAACTTCAGTGCAGCTGTCATACAGAAAACATAAAGAATCAATTTTATTTATATTTGGTTACTGTGTTGCTTGCTAGGCGGCGTTATCGACGTAAAATACAGTCGCATGTATTATTCTTTTGTTCAATCTTGTACAATAACTATAATCGCTATATCGACCATCATCAAGAAAAAAGTGTGCTTTAGGTGACTGTAACAACATACTAAAATTGCATTACCTTGAACATTCTAGACACCCACATCTAACATATAATCGTTTCACAAAATATGTCGTTTCATAAAATTGTTACACAAAATCGATTCATAAAATCGTTACATTATATTTTTATATATATAGGACAGAAATATCATTGCTTAATTTTTTTCTCAAGGAAACAATAATACTTTTAAATTATGTAACCGGAAAAAGTGGAGAGTAAATCTATGAATAAATTTAAATTTTTTCCGTGTAATTAGGAAATTCCTTCTTGATACTGAATTCAGATACATTCTTGTCCTTTGGACGGAGTGTTGATTGTCTTATAAGAAAAGCATACGTAAATGGAAAGATCATATCTCAATGTTGTCCAAGATGATTTTGATACATCTGGCGTCAGTGTATTAGATAAAACTTTGAGCACTGTACATGAACAATAAACTCCACATGAACGTTATAGTATAATCCAATTATTTTCTGTGACATTATAAAATAACTATAAATGCCATACACTTTCTCTTCCATTAAAAATAAACATGCTGTATGTAAGAGTAACGCGTAACATTACATTACCTCCAGTATTCTACAAACCCAAGATTTGAAAGTTTCAAAAATAAGTTTATTAAATTCATTTAAGGGGGGAGATTAGGTTGAGAAGCCGGAAAATGACAATAATTAGACCATTATTAAAAGCTCTGTAGTTTCATAACCAATTAATGAAATACATTTTTTTCTATACTTTCATAAAATACTAATGGTTTTAAAAAAAACATTCAAATATATATATATATATATTTAGCAATATTAATTAGTTCAATTTTAATGACAAAATTGGCGTTTTAAAAATGTGAATTTTCAAATATGCCGTTTGCGCGCAGGATTTAAAAATTCTACTGCAGATATATATTTAATATTGCATTTATATTTACTTATACCACTATATTTTACACTGAACCTTAATTTAAAAGTATATTCAAATTCATTTGCATAATTAATGGCTTTAAAAATCATATTTATTACAGTTAGTAAAAAAATTACGATTATTTATTCAATAAAAAAATTTCTATGACAAAACTCAGACTAAATTGAGGTTCAGCTTAAAGGAACACATGAAAATTAGTAAAACACAGAATTTTATAGTTCTGCGATAATTAGTTTCTTAATGAGAGCTCGCGCAATGCCAAAAAATACAGTTTTGAGAAAAACGGCTTCAAAGTTAATTTTATAAATTAACTGCAAATTTTATAACAATGAGGATTGTTTATTACGCTAAAATATACCAGGGGCATAAAAACATCCTTCTTCAAGTTGCAGAGTTTCAGTCGCAGCTCTCTTGGTCATTCTTTTGGCTCTATAGGCTATAAGTGTAGACGCTAGTGATCGCTTTCCCGAGCAGCCGGAAAGTGACAATAATTTGACTATTACAAAAACTCTGTAGTTTCAAAACCAATTAATGGAATGCAACTATTTTTTTCTATACTTTCATAAATACTTATGATTAAAAAAAACATTCAAATATATACATTTAGCAATATTAATTAGTTAAATTTTAACGACAAAATTGACGTTTTAAAAATAGGAATTTTTAAATATGCATTTTGCGCGCAAGATTTTAAAAATTCTACAGAAGATATATATTTAATATTGCATTTATATTCACTTATACTAGTATATTTTACACCGAACCTAAATTTAAAAGTATATTCAATTTCATTTTCATAATTAATGGCGTTATCATATTCCATAAATTTAGCAAAGAATTACTCTTATTTTCTTCAATAAAACAATTTCTATGACAAAAATCAGGCTAATTTGACGTTCGGCTTAAAGGTACACATGAAAATTAGTAAAACGCAAAATTTCATGGTTCTGCGAAAGTTACTTTTTTAATGAGATTGCGCGCAATGCCAAAAAATATAGTTTCGAGTAAAACGGCTGCAAAGTTAACTGTTTAGATCAACTGCATATGTTATAACAATAAGGATTGCTTACCATGCTAAAATTCACCAGGGACATAAACATATCCTTCTTCAAGTTGCAGAGGTTCAGTTGAAGCTTTTTTGGTCATTTTTTTGGCTCTATAGGCTATAAGTGTACACGCTAGTGATCGCTTTTCCGAGCAGACGGAAAGTGACAATAATTTGACTATTACTAAAAACTCTGTAGTTTCAAAACCAATTAATGGAATGCAACTGTTTTTTTCTATACTTTCATAAATACTTATGATTTAAAAAAAACATTCAAATATATACATTTAGCAATATTAATTAGTTAAATTTTAACGACAAAATTGACGTTTTAAAAATAGGAATTTTAAAATATGCATTTTGCGCGCAAGATTTAAAAAATTCTACAGAAGATATACATTTAATATTGCATTTATATTCACTTACTAGCAAGCAACGCCCGCTGCGCTGGTCGGTTTCTGCAAATGAACCTTGAATCAAACGAAATATATCGTTTAATTTGACCTTGTATTTGAAAGCAATCTGTATATTTACCCGGAATATCCTTCCACATTACTGAAAAATGACGTGATTGCGCTATTATATTTTCTAATGTGCAGTCAAAATTTTAGCTGTTAAGGACCAACTCTTTTATTTGGTAATTTACAGTTAGGGTTTGCTAAAGAATGATAAAACTATATGCAATATACTAAAACCATCGCTAAAAATTATCGATCTAACAATGCAAACAAATTAACAAACAAAATTCATTCAGTAGAAGTTTTTATATAGGCTAATCTTTGATAATCGGGTTCATCTGATTATAGAACTTTTCTACATAATTCTAAAACTAACAGAACGATATAAAATATACTAAAACCATCCTTACAAATTATCTACTTAAAAATGCAAGTCGCAAAAAATACGCCCAGTAAAATCTTTCAAAAGGCTAATCTTTCGGAATAGGGTTCACCTGACTATATAACCGTCACACATTACTGTTTGACTAAGTAACTTAGAACAATATGTAGTACACTAAAACCATTCCTGAAATAGCATCTAACTACTAATAATACAATTCTCATCAAAATCCGTCCAGTAGAACTTTTTCAGAAGGCTAATCTTTCATAATCGGAATCAAATATTGAAAAGGCTAATATAATTCATAAAAAAAGGTCACCCGATTTTCAAATTTCTCCCTATAATTCTAGAACTAAGACACGTAGAATGATACGTTATATAATAAAGCTTTCCCTAGAAAATTATCTAACAATGTAGGTTCCATCGAAATCCATTCGGCAAAATATTTTAAAAAGGCTAATATCGCATAATCGGACTGATCTGATTATAGAACTTCCCAGATTAATTCTATAACTAAGCTACGTAGAACGATTTGTTATACAATAAAACCTTCCCTGAAAAATTATCTTAAAGTTTAAGTTGTACGAAAATCCATTCAGCAGAACTCGAGTTATAAGCAGCCGGAACGAAATTTCGGTTAGCCGGGTGCCAGTGATATATATATATATATATATATATTCATACATATAAGTGTATATATATGTACGTATATACATGTATTTGTGTAGATATATGTGTACATATGTGTGTGTGTGTATATATACATGTATATATATATATATATATATCACTGGCGCCCGGCTAACTGAAAAGTACCAAAAAAATACTGCAAAAATGCTGTCTTACACTTGAAAAAACACCTTTTGGCTTAAAATCTCTCCTCAAAACTGTTTTTCTTTTTTTTCCTTTTCTTTCTTGTTTTAAAATAAAACTAGTAACAGTTTTTTTTTCTTTTATTTTTCCAGATGTATAGCCATTTCAATTCTTTCTGCAACAAAAAAAAAAACACCTTTTGGCTTAAAATCAAATTGTTTGGGGTCAAAAGTAAAATCAACATCGCCAAAAACAAAAGATAAAACGCCAAATATTGTTTCAATAGCAATCTTGCCCCTTGAATAATTTTTTAAGCATTATCATCATTCCCAATGATGTTTAAATTAAATATTTTCGTTTTATAATATTCTCTCATCAAAACTCTTTTTCTTTTTTTTCTTTCCCTTTCTTTTTTCTTTCTTTCTTTCTTTTTTAGCACTTTCCAACCTAGTTGAAAAGTGCTTATGACTTCGGTTTGTCTGGCCGTCTGGCCGTCTGCCGTCTGCCGTCTGCCGTCTGTCCGTGCTCTAACTCCCGTAAATATGCTCGGAATGCTCTGCAATTTTTATATGTTATTGTCGCCATCTATAGCATGTTCCCTATTTCAACGGAACTGTGTAGCACTTATAGTTATTTTACAGGGACACTCAAAAGAATTCCGTTATATTGCGTTCTATGGGGAAAAATCATTTGCGGTTTATTTAAATAATGTTTCACTAATTTAAGCGCATTGAAATTTATATATATCACTAAGGTGCATTAGAAGAAGCTTAATATGGAATAGGGTGTGCATAGCACTTACAGTTACTTTACAGGGACAGTCAAAAGAAGTCCGTTACATTACGTCTATGGAGAAAAATCGTCTGCGGTTTATTTAAGTAATGTTTCACTATTTTAAACGCACTGAAATTTATATATATCCCTAATGTGCATTACAAGAGGCTTACTATAGAATATTGTGTACATAGCAGTCATCGTTCATTTACAGGGACACACAAAAGAATTCTCTACTGCCTGTTAACAATAATTCCTGGAAGTGCATTTTAAGTTACTGAACGCGATTTTAAATTTAACTCACTTTTTGTTTATTACGTGGTGTGTATAAATTTTGTAGATCATATACAGGGAAGCACAAAATTTCGCGAACACATTTCCATTTATTGAGAAACTCCAGATGGAGAATTTTAAACTGTGCTACGCGTTTCCTAACTGAACTAAAATTTAGCATTCTATGTAGTATATATACAAACCTATAGATCCTATACAGGGCTGAATAAAAGTATTCGGATATTTTTCCGAATATTGTATATGTTGGAAATTCCTGAAATTATAATTTTAAATATGTTATGCGTTTTCCAAATTGTTTACTTAGATGTTATCTTTTAGCTTATTAAACGGTATGATTTGTAAAAATATTTTGGAAGCGTTGGAAAGTGCTACATAATCTATGCTTGACGCATGATTTTTCGTTCTTGTTTTAAAATAAAATTAGCAACAGTTTTTCTTTTATTTTTCGAGATGTATAGCCTTTTCATTTCTTTCTGCAACAATAATGGTCGCCAAAAAATTAGCAATGGTAACCTTTTCGGCCAAAATAACAGAACTTTCTAACATAATTCTATAACTAATATACGTAGAACGTTGTGTTATATACTAAAACCTTCCCTGAAAAATTATCTCTCGAACAGTGTAAGTTACATCAAAATCCATTCGGCAGAACTCGAGTTTTAAAGGAACGGAACGAAATTTCCATTTGTGTTTTATATATATAGTAGATACTACTATATTTTACACCGAACCTAAATTTAAAAGTATATTCAATTTCATTTTCATAATTAATGGCGTTATCATATTTCATAAATTTAGCAAAGAATTACTCTTATTTTCTGCAATAAAAAAATTTCTATGACAAAAATCAGGCTAATTTGAGGTTCAGCTTAAAGGTACACATGAAAATTAGTAAAATGCAAAATTTCATGGTTCTGCGAAAGTTACTTTTTTAATGAGATTGCGCGCAATGCCAAAAAATATAGTTTCGAGTAAAACGGCTGCAAAGTTAACTTTTTAGATCAACTGCATATGTTATAACAATAAGGATTGCTTACCATGCTAAAATTCACCAGGGGCATAAACATATCCTTCTTCAAGTTGCAGAAGTTCAGTTGAAGCTTTTTTGGTCATTCTTTTGTCTCTATAGGCTATAAGTGTACACGCTAGTGATCGCTTTTCCGAGCAGACGGAAAGTGACAATAATTTGACTATTACTAAAAACTCTGTAGTTTCAAAACCAATTAATGGAATGCAACTGTTTTTTTTCTATACTTTCATATATACTTATGATTTTAAAAAAACATTCAAATATATACATTTAGCAATATTAATTAGTTAAATTTTAACGACAAAATTGACGTTTTAAAAATAGGAATTTTAAAATATGCATTTTGCGCGCAGGATTTAAAAAATTCTACTGAAGATATATATTTAATACTGCATTTATATTCACTTATACTACTATATTTTACACCGAACATAAATTTAAAAGTATATTCAATTTCATTTTCATAATTAATGGCGTTATCATATTCAATAAATTTAGCAAAAAAATTACTCTTATTTTCTTCAATAAAAAAATTTCTATGACAAAAATCAGGCTAATTTGAGGTTCGGCTTAAAGGTACACATGAAAATTAGTAAAATGCAAAATTTCATGGTTCTGCGATAGTTAATTTTTAATGAGAGTGCGCGCAATGCCAAAAAATATAGTTTCGAGTTAAACGGCTGCAAAGTTAACTTCTTAGATCAACTGCATATGTTATAACAATGAGGATTGCTTACCATGCTAAAATTCACCAGGGGCATAAACACATCCTTCTTTAAGTTTCAGAGCCTCATCCTCAGCTTTTTTGGCCATTCTTTTGGCCCTACGGGCTTCAAGTGTACACGCTAGTGCTCGCTTTTCAGCTGCTACGATTCGCCTTTTATCAGTTTCACTAGCATACAAGATAGAATTTTTGCCAATTTGGAAGCCCATTCCTTTCATAACAAATATGCGACCACGCTGTCTTTCATTAAAACACATGACTGCTTCATTAACTGCAATCTGAACAATTTTCTTTTCAGAACCAGATGTTTTTGGACAAAACTTCCATATGAGAGAATTTATACTCTAATTTGGATTTTGGGTACGCCCCCCAACACATTTTTTTAATAGAGCTGGCATGGAGAAGTCTTGAAATATGTCTTTTATGATCCATAACAGCAGCTGGAATAGTGATCGAATGGCGGTAAACCTTTCTAGAAACTTTTGCTTTTTGATATGGACACCATGAATTTCCACCCTGGGGACAAAAGTCATGTAATGGTTCTTTATCGGTTGATCTTTTGAGATAAAATATAGCCCAGACAGATTTTTGCTTGTCTTTCACTGACATGTTATTACCTCGAATCGCATTCCCGTAATACACGGTGAGTTTGTCGATAACATCGTCAGTAAGACGACCTTTTCCAGAAATCGTTTTTCCATCGCCAAGCTTTTTGCCTTTTAACTCCAATTTTCTTTTCCTGAGTAGTGAGCCCATTCTTTTTCGGACATGTCCTACACATTCAATTTTTTCAAACTTGCATTCAGCCCCATAAGGCTCAGCTTTCTCAAGTGAAGTGAATGTTTTAGAGTCGCCATCACCTGTATATTTAGTGTAGCGAACTTTTCGCTTGGATACTGATCGCTTAAAAATTCTGTTCATCCCATGAACCTTCATCATGCCAGCAGAACCAACGTGATCCTTCTCACATATTTTAGAATGTTCCTCAAACCATTTGTCATAATTAACCCCTTTTCGCTTTCCTTTCCAATTTTCACAGCCTTTGCAATGTGTCGACAAATCTCCAGTATCAATAACTTTTCCACTTTCAGCACCAATAAGTGTGCATGCACCAATACGTCAGGAATGGCCACGCGTTTTCCAAGTGCAATCCCCACTCACTGTGATATTATTACTAATACCAGCATCAGAAACCTCTGTCAGGTGCAACTCCAATAATGCAGCATTATGCATGCTTTCTACTGCACATTTAGTTGAAGCTTTTTTAACGCTTTTCACTGTCTCACCGGTAAGCATTTTTACAGATAGGAGGAGGCATATCCATTATACCACAAAATGTTTGTGCTCCAGCTAATCCTTGTCCGAGGCATCTCATGGCATAAATAAACCTCATATTAATTTTTGCACATTTCTGTGACTTCCCAAGCATTGCAAAATTTCTGAAAGATGAAATTATATCACAGCTGGAACACACAATATTGATTTTTTCTGAGACGCCGAACACAACTTCAGATTCGATTTTTAACGATGAATGACATTTTGAGCAGCACATGTAACTCTCCAGAGCAGAAAAAAAGTTTTTTATCAATAAAAGAGAATCCATCAAATTCTGATGCCTCCAATTTTGAATTAAAATTCAATTTCTTACCGGAAGCAATCAGTTTCTGAACTTTCGGAATCGTATGTTGATTTCCTATTAATTTTCTTTTACTTGGCCTTACACCTGATTTTCTGGTGCTTTTATCCATACTTAATTTTAATTGACAAATTATATTATCACAAATATTATCGTACTAATAAATCACAGCGAGTAAAACACGATATCTGCCTCGTGCAAACACAAAGTTTCAATCAAAACAAACACTCTCAGAGAGTTTAGTTACTTTCATATTCTACAAAAACAAACCGTCGGAACTAAAACAGATACATGGAGTCTTGACAATGTGTAGAAATCCTTCACAATGAGAATGAATACCTTTATAAAATGTAGACAACAGAGGAAAGAGATAACGCCGTGCGAGCGAACAAAAAGTAAACAAATGAACGGCGTGGAACAGCTGTTACGAGTAAAGCGGAATCTCCAAATTTTTGTTGTGTTGTCAGACATTTTTAGTGATAACTCCCGTTCTAATTCGAATTTTTTAAAACATTTTGTTGCAGTTGTCACATTTTTTTGTCACATTTCAAGGAATCTACACTATTTTTTCAAAAAATCGATATTTTTTTCATTTTAACCTGATTTCCCCCCTTAATACAGTTGTTTCATAAATTCGTTTCATAAAATCTTTACATATAATCGCATTATAAATCGTTTCATGAAATTGTTTCAGAAAATATTCTCAGAAAATCGTTTCATAAAATCGTTACATAAAAATTGTTACATAAAAATCGTTACACAAAATCGTTAATTTAAGATTTTATATATTTAGAGCACAAATTGTATTTCAAGTAACTTCGTTTTCAAAATACTTTGTCTAGATAAGGGTTTTTTCTTCTGACGTTACCATATAGAAAATTTAAAAAACAGAAAACAAAATTATGCCTTCTTTTAATAATCTATCCTTATATCAATTTATACAAAAATAGAACGCAGAAAAAATAATAGTGAAATTCGTTTAATATATATTATTTTATATATAATCAAATAGAAGAAATATATTGGATTGTTCGGAAAGTTCCTTCTATTTGGGAAAACTAATTTGTACGGGAAAATTCTGCCCGTCAATAGAATTTTTTCGGTGCGAACCAACTTTCCAAACAACCCAATACCAGATAAAATAAATTCTGAAGAAGAAAAGAAAGCTCCATAGACCGTAATAGTAAAATGCTTTCCCTCCGATATCCTTCTCTCCTCCTCCCTTCTGACACCGATGAAATTAGCAGTTGGAGCTTGGCGGAAGCTGGCGAACAATAGTAGCAATAAATAGCCAAATGTTACTTTTTTTCAGTGAATTTGAAATCGCTGTTCGCAATGTACGAAACTTTATTTATTTATTTTTATTTTATTTTTTGCGCGAAAAAAACGTTGCATTAAAACTCATTCAGATTAAATTTAGTCGCTTCAAAATTTGTCCTGAGAATAAATATATTACACTCATGTCCAAAATTAAGGTAATAAACATAAAATCTTTGAAAACTGATAGACTATTCACTGTGTTGCCACGAAATTTGGCACATATGTATATTATAATGGTAGAAATAATATAGCAATATAATAATATGGAAAAGATTTTAATTGTGAATTTAGATACAGAGTATATTAAAAAGTGTTAAATCATGAATCAGAGATAAAGCATTTATCTCGGGAAAAGTATGTCTAATATGGAGTGTGACCACTGTGCACTGCTATTCAATCCTCGCAACGCATTCCCATACTGTTTATGCGGGTGTTAATAAATGCTTCCGGCAACAAAGCCCATTCTTCCAAAAACGCGGCTTTTAACTTCTGGCGGGTCATAGCAGGGGAGTTACTTTGTGCAATGGCTCTTCCTAGACCATTGCAATGTCACCAGGAAAGCCCGCCAAGCCCACCACAAAGCAACGACGCCTGCACAGAATAGCTACTTGGCATTAAGCGCACGACGACAGTGGTTAGCAAACGACTCCTCAGCTTTCTCTTGACATTACTACTGCGTCTAGAATAAGAATTTCCAGGCAAACAGTATATAAACGTCTAGCAGAGAGGGCCTTTTACGCTCGGCGTCCAGTCGTGTATGTCCCTTTCACTGCCTGCATCGAACAGGAGAGCCCGGTTGTTGTGGAGTCGAAGACATCAGTCTTGGACACAACAAGAATAGGGGTGTGTTCTTTTCAGTGATGAGTCACGATTCCCCACGCAAAGTGATTCTTGTCGAACTCCATCTGGAGAGAACGTAGAGCTCGCTATCATCCCTCCTACGTAAAAGAAATCTACAGATTTGGTGGCAGGCGTATAATGTTGGACAGCCGTTCTCCACTGCATGTCTTCAATGCGGGTACTGTCAACGCACATCGCTATAGGTATGAGGTCCTTGAAGCCTATGTGAGGTTGTTCCAAAGTGCTGTAGGCCCAGACTTCATTTTTATGGCCGATAATGTGAGGCCACACAGAGCTCACATTGTTGATGATTTTCTTGAAGAAGAGGATATTCGCAGTATGAATTGGCCCTCGAGGTCTCTGGACCTCAATCCTATTGAACACGTTCGGGATTGTCTAGGAAGAGCCATTGCACAGCGTAACCCCACACCCAGGACCTGCCAGGAGTTAAAATCCGTGCTTTTGGAAGAATGGCTTTGTTGCCACAAACATTTATTGATACCATCATAAACAGTATGGGAGCTCGTTGTGAGGCTTGTATAGCAGTGCACGGTGGTCACACTCCATATTAGACAGACTTTTCCCGATATAAATGCTTTATCTCTGATTCATGAATTAACACTTTTTGATATGCCCTCTGTATCTGCATTCCCAATTAAAATCTTTTCCACATTGTTATGTTGCTATATTCTTTCTCCCATTGTAATATACCACCTCTGTGCCAAATTTCGCGACAACACAGTGGACATGAGTGTATTTTGATTTAAATAAACACTTTGAAATTGTATTTTTTATCATTTATCCAACCCCCCTTCTCTTAAATTTTTTTTTAACCTAGACCACTTAGTAAGTCAGATAAATTTTAAAGAAATAAAACACCTGTGTGTGTTTTTAAATCTGCCAATAAAACTTGTAAACAAAAGACGGAAGCTATTTTTATTCAACGACAAATTTTACAAACGCTTTTCAGTGTTTCGTAATCTTAATTTTTTAGATATCTACTACTCTGTGCAGTTTTTAATTAGTGTAATACAAAGAAAAAACAAACATAGTTAATGTCCACTTTTAATTGAATACACAACTTTTCTTTTCTTGCGCAAAAAATGTTACATTAAAAATATTTAGACTAAATTTATCGATTATTTTACAATTTATTTAAACAAATTTGACAAGAAAATAGTTGCCTTTAAATTTCTATCAGTCATAGAAATACGTTTATTTATTATTATTATTTAAAATATATATTATTTTACTTTAAGATAAACATAATAGCCATTATGTTTTTTTTTTTTTTTTTTTTTTTTTTTTAGTGTTTGAAAAATTCATATGATGTTAGTTTTATAGATTATAATTGTATATATACAGTAACAATCAGATTTTCTTTTTTATTTAAATATAAATAACAATATAAATTAAATTAAATGTAAATAACAATTATTATTTTTTTTCATTTTAAAATAACATCCATGGTTATTTGTTTTAACGTGATGCTTTCACATAAAAAAAATTACATACTGTGATATTAAACTCCCTTTTTTTATATTATCAGAAATCAAAGGAAAAATTGAAAATTGAAAATTGTCATTTTATTATTTTTACTTAAAATATAATACAAATAAAATTCTTTTTAAAATAAATAAATAATCTGAGCTAAATTTTGGAGAGACGTATATTAAAATCAGTATAATTAAAACCGAGCATAAACTATTTTTGCTTCTTTTTTGTATTACAATGTTGAAAACTACATAGATGTCTAAAAAAGTAAGACCTTTGCAAAATACTGAAAAGCGTAAAACTGCTCTATTTTTGTTTACAAAATTTATCCACAGATTTAAAACACACATACATTATATAATTTCTATAAAATATAAATTTCTTACTAAAGGGCTTGTGTACTTAGTATGTTGCTAAATTGCTCTTTTCTATGTTTTCATGAATCAAAAACAAAAAAAAAAATATTGTAATACTTTCTTCGTTTCACAAACGACACTAACATTCACTAATAAAGAACGCCGTTTGAAAGCAACCGACAAATAATTTTTTGCACCCCGGTGGACCTTGTCCATTCAAGTTCTGGGGATGCGGGGAGCAGCGTTCCCCAACCAATTTTTTCTCTGCACATTTCTACGTCACAATTCAGCAGAATGACGACGAACAAGCTTTCCATTAATTATAGTGTATTTATCTTCTTTGCCAATACGTTGTAAACCTATTAACATTACAATTAAAAACCAACTTGTTTTATACAAAAGCTACTTCTATATATCTTTGACTTTACAAATTATATATTTTTTAATCATTACTTTCTTTTTTATATTATTTACTTTCTCAGAAAGGATAAAAATGTGTTTCAATGTTACATAAGAGAATTTTAAATCACAGCTCTTCCACCTTTATTCCACAGAGAAACAAATAAATAATATTCAATAATTAATGTCTTAAGATATGAAATATTATTTTTTTACGAACCGATGTTGTGGAAAATATCAAAAATAAATCTTTTAAAGAACGCAGTATTGCGATGATACATTTCCACAGAATAATATAAGGGTGTAAAGTGAAAATAATGTTGAAATATATAAAATATTTAAATTTCTCGCTCACTGTTTTTTCGATTATATCACAAATTTACAAACGCAACTTTTCCCACTTTTGCCTTTAAGTGAAATTAGACATTCGTAGTACATATTGACGAAACGCCGTTAACGTTTGATAATTAAAAAAAAATCCCTGCCGGCTCGGCCTACAGGCACAGGTAGATTTCGAAACTAAGTACTAATTTCACCAAGAAAAAGTAAATGAAGATTAGAGATAAAGAAGTGTTTTATTCTCATTATACTCCAATTATTTTGTAAATAATTATACATATTATCCCGTGTTTATTCAATTATTTATTCTTGTTAGTTGGTAAAGGTATGAAATTTAAAACATTGGACCATAAACAAAATTTATCTTTAATCTATGGTTAAGTTCGTTAGGTGGTGCAGCGTCCAAGTATCAATTCCATCAAGCCGAGATTAATATGAGTCTTCTTTAACAGCAACTTCTTTAACTTCTTTAACTTCTTTAACATAATAGTAAATCTGCCTTGATTCCAATCCAAAAACTCATAATACTTAACCATTCGAATCCTGCAACAGCCGAAATCATCCCAAAGCTCTGAAACTCGCAATAGCCCCGGATAGCTGAAAATACTTTCCTTCCCCTTAAATGGATCGGGGTGCTGTCAAAGGGTGTGTTCTCTGTCAGTGATGGATAGAGTAATAATTTGGCATTTCTGAACAGTACAGAAAGAAAAACAAGAGTTTTTCTTAGTAACTGGAGCAATGATAAACAGAAGGGTGTAACACCTGTCGAACTTTGAATAAAGGGAGAAGGCAGTAGGGTCATTTCCACTAGTTACCAAATGGAAAAGATGGGAACGAAAAAAGCGATTATTTTGGGTTATTTTGTTGGGATTCTAAGGTCATTCAGTTTTTTAAAACTCGGGATTTAAAGAGTTAAATTAAGCAAAGTTTTTATTAAAATTGGTAAGCCTAAGAACATTTTGTGAATTCTCGGGGTGAAACAAAAGTTAGATTATAACACCACAAAATCTTCTCGTCTAGCTTTTTTTAATAAATTTTAATTCTTCTTGAACAAATGACGCATGACGAACACGACGACATATGACTCAAATATAAAAAAAGGAATATTATTATATTTTATGTTCTGCAGAAACGCACGACACAATATATGTATTCCGCTTTTCCGTGGCTATACGATACGAGTACCTTCGGCGAAAACTCACGTGAGACACTGCACTGGGAAAGTTTATTTTTATTTTAAGGGACTTTCTGAGCTACATCTTTTTGTTTTTATTTTATTATTTATTTTATTATTTATTTATTTTACTTTTTTCCTGTAAGAGTTGATCCTATCAAACATCTGTCAATATAAAAGCCAAAGCGAATATTAAGAAGATTTATAATACATTTAAGTAAATTTGATACCTTGTGAATTGACGAAGTTATGAATATTTTTCTTCTTAAACCCCTATTGTTTTCGCCCCTTCAGGTCATTTTTAATGATATCAAAAATCTGTCATACAAGAATTTTAGGACCTTTTCCTAGAAGTAATAATCACTCTAAACTGATTCGATATGTATCATAATTAAGAAATTATGGGTTTTTTTTGTTTTCACAAGGATCCCCCTATTATATTTCCACCCTTCTTGGTCCAATTTTGCCCATTCACAAACTTGACAGAGATTTTTTGCCCCTTGATTTTATGTATCAGTTTGGAAGAGATTTGTGCAGAATTATGGGGGTTATCATGCCCATCAAAAAGCGATATATATATATATATATATATATATATATATATATTGATAGATAGATAGATAGATAGATAGATAGATAGATAGATAAAGAGATAGATAAAGTTTTGAACTGGGAATTCTCTGGGATTGGATGGAAGTTTTTTAAGGTGATTTTCATACAATAAATGATCGGATTTTCTGTAATATAAATAGTTTATTTTTTATAAATAAAAATGTTAAGTAAATAGAATTTTTTTACTGTTTTTTATATATATGTTAAGTCATTTTATTATTTTTTTTAAACTAATCGACTTTTTGGAAATCTGATCTGAATCATGAAGTAAAATATAAAAATAAAAATATTTCATAAAAATTCAAAATTGTAGGAGATGTGTAGTTTTAAAATTGTCTTTTAATTAAATAATTTAAATTTTATTAAAAGAAGAGCAATTTAGTTATAAAGTGAGATTCTTAAAATCAAATCCGGAACTAAGAAAACACGCAATTTATGATAAATTTTTACTTCCATAATTGGAAGTCACAAAAAGATGTTAAAAATATCTTCCAACCCGAAGTCACTTTTTTCGGGGTTAATTTTAGTTTAGTTTGCTGTCTCGGTGTGTTTCGTATGTAGCCATGCACACGAAAACGGAAGACAGTTCGTAAAATAGTGTTCTTATTCGGTACCTGTGCATCCGGAAATGCATCAGAAAACTTGTTTTGCATGTTTCTGTACAAGTGACACGCAAAATAACACTCAACAAAACTAGTCGTTGGGGGTCACCGTAATACTTACCTATCATGGAAATGCATAATATAAAATATGAAAATAAAACATGTGTAAACTATTTATAAAATGCATTACAATTCCAATAAAATCTTGGCTTGATGACGTTATAAAAAATGCTCTATAACTCCAAAATTGATAATTATATTAACTAACGGTTTGCTGCGTCGGATTAAGCGTCTCATTTCCAATTAAAATATATCTCTGAATTGAAATTTGAAGGAAATACAGGATCATAAAAAATCAGAGTGTGGGAAATAGGATTACAAATATCTCGGCAACTAATTATCCGATCGACTTCATTCTTTATAAAAAATTTATGTCTTTTTATTGTATTTTACATTCACTCCTTAAAATAATCAATTTCGAAAATTTTTATATACCTTTTATCAGAACGAATATTTCGAGAGTCCGAAAAAAATAGTTCCGGATAATCGAGGTTACTGAAATTCAATAAGCTTCATACCGTTATTACATACTAAGTACATAACCAAATTTCAAGGCACTATCTCAATTTATTAGGGAGATAGAGCGTTTACAGACACACAAACAGACAGACACACAGACAGACGGACGGATTTTTTTTTCTAAAAATATGTTTTTCGGTATCCTTAGTGTCTGAAACGTGTAAATCCGTCAATTTTTTTTTCGATTTTCAAAACGATTACAAGACTTACCCTATACTACGTATGATGGGTAAGTAAAAGGTACGGTATGCGCGTACAAAACACATGGTTACTTACAACTTCAATGTGCTATATCACACACAGAACTAGAGCGACGAAACACGACACTCATCAAACATGCGTATCTTTGTCCAGTGTTACTCGCCTTGAAGTTGTAAATTAGCTCTTTTAAATTTGTCGGTGTGAAGCACGTTTAATGTCAGGGTTGCGTCTTAAAAAAAAAATACCCCTGCACATTTAATGTGATGAAAAAACATGTTTTACGCCTACACAATCAAATAATTCCATGACTGTTACTGAAAAATAATAGGATGATAGCTGCAGAAAAGACTCAAAGAATACTTCTTGAAAATATACTCAGAAACTTTTAGGATGCTCGATCTACGTACACTTGCCAATTTTTATATGAATGTTTCAGACTAAGAATATTCAATGAAATTGTATTTATACGGCTTCGAATGCTTTTCCCGAGAACCCTGTGGTTAGCTACCACACATCCCTAGCACAGAGCAAATGGAGGAATAATTGTTAGGGTGAAACAGAACTGGTAGCACCGAGGGGGGGGGGGGCACTTAAGTATAAAAACAAGCGCAAATGAAAAGATAATTAGGAGCTCATAGGAAAATGAAAAAAAAAAACATTATAAAAGAGAAAGTTTAAAGGCAGCATTACAACAACAAGATATATTTTTTTTATATTTTATAAACTTCTCATATTTTTTTGTATATATTTTTTACTTTTTATTTATTTATTTATTTATTTATTTATCATGAAGAATATGACAGAAATGAGGAACGAAAAGTGTGAGAGTTTAATTTTAAATTACTGTGCCAGCATAAACTGCGGCTTGAACCATTGATAAGAGGCCAGAGTAGTCTGATCCTGGTAAATATTGTATTTATTCAACACGCTGCTTATTATTTTAAAAACAAATTCCTCTATTTTTACGGAACATAAATGATTTCGTGAAATCTAGAAAAAAAATTATTATTCAGTTTACTTTATCTCGATATTGTTTCACATAAAGATAAAGTACATCTGTATGATTTTTTTACATTATTTATTTAATATATTTTTTGTTTAATGAATATGAAAAAATATAACTTTTAATAACTTGTTTTATGCTTTGTTTCCTGGCTAGATAATTTTATTTCGGATGAGCGGAACTTATAATCGATGAGTTGGAGTTTGTCCACTTGTTCCAGATTTTCTCAGACTCTTTCCCTGCCATGCACACACAATAATACATAATGCAACACATAATATACGAACGGGGATTATAATACAAGTTCTAATTGAAGTAAAAATAAAATATGTGTTTAATTCATGGAGAAAAAATTGTAATACAAATATGCACGAATGTGCAATTAAAGGTTTTTGAAACATAAATTAATGTAAATTAAAAGAAATCAATCCTAATTATAACTCTGTTATTTAGGCATTGAAGAGCGAATAAACTATAACATTGGTTATAATTTGATTTATAGTACTTTCTTTAAATAACTGAACTTTAGCGCATGTATATCTTTTATTAATCGCAATGTAAAAAAAAAAAAATCTCAAATTGACAGAAACAAACTTACAATTTTGGCGCCAGTAGAAAACCATTTAATTTACAGAAAATTTCTGTATATTTTCATTAAAACATTTTTTTTCTGTAAAAAATATAGACTTTTTTCCGTAAAAAATACAATAGTTTTCTGTAAAATTTACAAATATTTTTTCTTTTTTTTTTTTTTTTTTTTTTTTTTTTACAGTGCGGATTTTGAAAGATTAATCATTAATTAACAATGTAAATATATAAAATGCATAAACTATTTCGAATACGATTACATTTAGTAGGATAAAAAATTCGCTGAAACATCTTTTCTTTTCCTTCGAAATTTAAAATTTCACATAAAGAGAAAACATGCATAGCCGCGGTTTACAATATTTTTAAATTGAAAATATATTTCTTGTCATCGCATATACGCAAAAATTTGAAAAGACAACGATGTAATTTGTGGAGTTCAGACATGCTCATTCATTGGGGCAAAAAATATTGGATATTACATTCTAATTTTAATATTTATAAAATATTTATTTTTGTTAGAGTAATGTCAGTTTATGATTAAGGTTTCATGAAATATAATAAATCTAGAAAATATATAACTTTAAGTATTTTTTTAGAAACATTTTAAAAACAACTGGAAACATATATTAGAAGAATGAAAAAATACACACCTCATAAAAACAACAACAACAAAAAATCATTAGAAATGTGGAATGTTATGGAAAAACAAACTTTAGGGCAAACTACATCAGACAATATTTGGACTAGATTTATGTTATTTCGTGTGTTATGATTATTTTGTATTTTTTAAATCAATTTTCGCGTACTGGTCATGGTAAAAATAATCGCGTTAATTGCATTAAGACCATATTCCTAGAACATTTTTGGAATGTTTACACATTAAGTTCGATTTTAGTAAACTGAATATAGCATTCAACATTTACACTCTATATAAATCCCGGTTATCTATCTCCAACCCACAAATTATATCTCATCTGCAGTTAAACATTAAGTAAACGACTGCCGTAGGCTATTTTATTTATCTATGTATTTATTTTTATTTTTTGTATTACAATGCATTTGATCACGGTATTATTTGTTCATTTTGTATTTTTCCTTTCATTACTTTTATTAGAAATTAATTATTTTTATTTTAATTTTTCACTATTAGGTAGCTTTCAATACAAAAAAGTCCTTCCGGCCTGTACCGGGAGGAAAAGGTAGCTTTCCTACATCTTCGTTTTAAAATTTTAGCTAATGTTACACGAAAACAGCAAGTTAAAATGCAAAGAAACGTTTACAAAAGATTCGTTAATACTGAATTTGAATAAGAAACTCGCCAAATTATTGAGCAATAGCCAAATTGGCTTCATTTATGAAGACTTATTTTGGTCATCAAATTTGGCGATATTTCGCCAAATGTCGCCAATTTTGTCACCAATTTTGGCGCTAACGGATATGAATATATAGTTTTATGCGTATGATTAGGAAAATTATTACAACAATGAAAGAAAATAATTTGCGAGTAATCGCGTTAATGTGCTGTTTTGTTTCAAAATGTCAGCCACCCTAGAATTTCAAACTGCTCTATCTCAGCCATTTTTAGGTAGCTTTCAATACAAAAAAGTCCTTCCGGTCAGTACCGGGAGGAAAAGGTAGCTTTCCTATATCTTCGTTTTAAAATTTTAGCTAATGTTACACGAAAACAGCAACTTAAAATGCAAATAAAACGTTTACAAAAGATTCGTTAATACTGAATTTGAATAAGAAATTCGCCAAATTATTGAGCAATAGCCAAATTGTCTTCATTTATGAAAACTTATTTTGGTCGCCAAATTTGGCGATATTTCGCCAAATGTCGCCAAGTTTGTTGAGAATTTGGCGCTAACGGATATGAATATATAGTTTTATGCGTTTGATTGGGAAAATTATTACAACAATGAAAATTTTTGTAATGTGCTGTCTTGTTTCAAAATGTCAGCCACCCTAGAATTTCAAACTGCTCTATCTCAGCCGTTTTTTAAGATAGAGGTAAAACAAAAAATGCTCTGGAATCCTTGTTTCAAGGCCTAACACTGAATTAAAAAATAAATTTGAATTTTAAACTTTTTTGTATATTTATTTTAGTTTTAAACTTTTAATTGGCGCCATCTTGAAACAAAATGGCGGACTAAGCTGGCCAACGAACTCGGTCGAGACATCGGTGAGCTGAATACACACAATTAGTTTCATCAAAATTGATTTATAAATACGAGCGTTATCGTATGATATATGTCATATATATATATATATATATATATATATATCAACATTTGAACGGAGGGTAGTTTTGGGGTCTGGGGGTCATGATCGGTGAAAATATATCGAAATTTTCCGGAACTGCTTTCCTCCGAACGGCTGCAATAGGTAGCTTTATACTTTTTTGTATTGAAAGCTACCTAAAAGTATAAAGCTACCTATATATATATCTGACCTATGTCATACGATAACGCCCGTATTTATAAATCGATTTTGATGAAACTAATTGTGTGTATTAAGGTCACTAATGTCTCGACCGAGTTCGTTGGCCAGCTTGGTTCGCCATTTTGTTTCAAGATGGCGGACATTTAAAAAATTAAAACTAAAAGAAATATAAAAAAGTAAAAAATTCAAATTTAATTTTTAATTACATATTAATTACATATTTTTAAATTATTATTTGTTAGGCCTTGATACAAGGATTCCAGAGCATATTTTGGTTTACCTCTATCTTAAAAAATGGCTGAGATAGAGCAGTTTGAAATTCTAGTGTGGCTGACATTTTGAAACAAAACAGCACATTAACGCGATTACTCGCAAATTATTTTCTTTCATTGTTCTAATAATTTTCCCAATCATACGCATAAAACTATATATTCATATCCGTTTGCGAAAAATTCTAGCCAAAATTGGTGACATTTGGCGAAATATCGCCAAATTTGGTGACCAAAATAAGTCTTCATAAATGAAGCCAATTTGGCTATTGCTCAATAATTTGGCGAATTTCTTATTCAAATTCAGTATTAATGAATCTTTTGTAATCATGTTCTTTGCATTTTAGCTTACTGTTTTCGTGTAACATTAGCTAAAATTTTAAAACGAAGATATAGGAAAGCTACCTTTTCCTCCCGGTACAGGCCGGAAGGACTTGTTTTATTATTATTTGTACTCTAATTTGTATTCTACCAATGAAGTAAATGTGTTTACCATGTTAACTAGAAAACTTTAAATAAAAAAACTTGACAATTTATGATACACTCAGAATAAATATAGATATATTACATCCAACATAGGATTATAACTTATAAAATATTAAGTTTTACGAATGATAGTCTGGAAAATAGCAAAAATGTAATTTCATGTAAATACCAAGCTCCAAAATTGTTGCTTCCGAATCATTGGTTAATATAGTTTAGATTTTGTTGAGATAAATAGAAAAAACGTTTTTCTTTTTTTTTTTTTTTTTCAAATTTATGGTAAAATTAAAAATATTAACTTAAAATATTAAGTTTTTAACATATTGAAAAGGTATTTGTTTTATACTCTATGGCAATATTCCATTAAGATTAATTTTTCCCCTAAGAAGCTGCATAATGTTAATTGCAAATGCACATAAAGGATAATTTAAACATTGTAATTGTTTATATTGTACTCGTTACTTTAAACGATTACGTATAAAATGAGAAGAAAAATAATTTTGGAAATCTACAACTCTCTTTCGCCATTCATCTTCACGCGGGCAAAAAATCATTAAATTTTGTTTTAAATGTATTGCAAACTGATGTTAATCAAGCAAATTTGATTATTTTTATTTTTATCTTAATATGATTTTTTTCACACACTGTTTAGCACTCAAAGATCAACCTTTCATTTAAAAACATTGCTCCAAAACTCATTACCTTTGAAATTCATAGTTTTCTAATAACTAAGTAATAATTTTTCAAATCCATTACTCAAAATTTTTAATCCCATTTGAGAAAGCTACAAGATTGTCATTTAAACATAATAAAGAATCAGCTCAGTCAGATGCCTTTGGTGCTTTTTATTATTCTGTTTATGATATCATATGTTCTTTGTAGGGCTCTCATTACAATAAATATACAGAACCGGAGACAAAGGCTTACAATCGGATCAAATATTGGAAACTAAAATCCTTGAACGTACAATGTATGCTTGGTGAAAATTAAATTAAATATTTCTTGCGATAATAAAACCTAGTTATAATATTAATTCCTTCTTTTCATCGCAAAATATATTTAAGTATGTGATACGAAGAAATATTTTTATGTGATATCAGTACTATGATGCTATTCAAAAATTGGCATACATCAGTTGGCCCGCACGACGTTTCCCGGGTCTGTGATAATAACATTACTTAAACCTCAAATTTGTATGATTTCAAATATTTAACCAGATTTTATATGAATTTATATTTTTAAGTAAAAAAATATTTAAAAAAAAATGATATGTAGTGGTAAAAGCGCTCACAAGAAAACATTTTCTTGTTTTTTCTCGTAGTGTCGTTTCACAGTTTAAAAAAAAAAAAAAAAAAAAAAAAAAAAAAAAAATCTCCGAAATTCTTTGAACTCTGAAATTTTTATCAGTTATAAATATAACTGTTTTGCAACTCGAGAAGAAATATTGTTATCTAGTTGTAAAAGAAATATGTTTTCTTCCGCATTTTATTTCGTTCGGGGTCCTTCAACATAAAAAATAAATAGTTCTCATCTTCGGAACTCTATAAATTTTTTATTGATTATAAATATAACTGCATCCAAGCTCTCTTTAAAAATTCGTACAAAAAATGCTTATTTAGTAGTCGATTGTCGTTATCCGACATCGATGCTCGCAAAATGCATTCATATACATTATGTGCTTATTTACCTAGTGATTCGAGGACGATTTTTTGTCAGTATGTATATGAATGCGTTTTGCGTGTAAAAGATGTCAAATAACGATAAACTTGTACAATTTATCGGTGTAGTGTCAGTGAATGGAAAAGCGTTCTGTGACCTGAGGTCGTGAATTTTTTGAAAGGCTTGAAATTCGTATTTTTGAATACCGATTGCTCATTCGCAAAGACGAAGATACCATCTTTAAAAAAGTACGTTCTCTATGCTGAAATTGTACCAAAAAACTTATCTTTTATTCAAACACCTAATTTTGCCATGAGATTTAGCTTTTTGGAAAATTTTGCATTAATATACAAAACGGGAAGTTATTCCGTTAAGTAGTTTAGATATTAATGCAGATTTAAAGTTTAGAGCATCTACTTTAAAATTCTTTGGTAATAGTTGGAAAACCGATTGATTGCAATGCAGGTAGTTCGTAAAAAATAACTCAGTAACTACTTAACGGAATGGGATACAATTTTGGATTCGCATAATTTGAAGCTTTAGAAAATAAATTTATATTAAGAAATCCCAAAGTTACTATTCATATACACTCTAAAAACAACATTTCCAAAACTGAACAAACAATACTCAAATCTGAGTATGTCGCACAGTCAAAATTGATCCGAATCAAAATTACTCAAGTTTGAAACATGTAACCAACATACTCATTTCTGAAACCATACACAAACTCAAAAATAAAACAGCATGTGCTCATACTTGAGTATGTCACTGTTTCAAAAATGAGTATGAACTGACTTCTATATGCTCATTTTTGAGAATTTCCATGTTTCAAAAATGAGTTGAGTTTGAACGGATTTCAATCATTTTTGAGTATGTCGATGTTTCAAAAATGACTATGAACTGACCTTTATGTGCACAGTTTTGAGTATGTCCATGTTTCAATATTCTGAGTATTTCCAGTATTTAATAATTGAAAGCATCAGGTCGTCATACTTGAAACAAAAAGTTTCATAACAAAATGAAAACATCGATTTACTCAGATTTGAAAGTACCATTTTTCTCAGGGTTTGGGAAGATAACAAATGAATTAAACATTAGGAGTTCCACATTTCTAACCTTTATAATTGCTAAACAACTTGATTGAATGACTTCCAGTGTGCTATCCTAAGGTAAAATGTACCCATTAAAGACAAATATAATGTAAAACTATGTTTTTCTATCGAAAATTTCAGAGTTAGGTACAATTTCAAAATGAAGACGACCTTATCTAGCTTAATTTATTAAACATTAAATGAAAATTAAACTTTCCAATAGAATAATGACAAATTAAATTTTTTGTGACAGTTTAGAGAATAAAATGTATGGGCTGTTATCTTTTATTTACCTGACAGCCTTACATAGTGTTTTAATCATAAACAATATTTTTGAATCTATTTCGCAAAAACGGTTTACCTAACCCGTCTCAATACACTGTGAAGAAACTCCGTGCAAAATCTTAAAATCAACTGGCAGTAAAGTAGCCGTATATTCTCCATCTTTTTACAAAACTACACCCAGAAAATGGAATTGATTAAAACAACAAAACATGTTTTGTTGAGTACATTTTGGTTGTTTTAGCAAAATTTTTAGTTGAAGTAAAAAAATTGGTTTTGTTGTTTGGACAAAAAAATATTGTTAACACTCTTACAAAGTTTTAACAAAATTTCATCAATTTTGCTGGAATTAATAAAATCTGTTTTTTTAAATTTTACAATAATTTTGTAATTCCAGCAAAATTTTGTTGTTTTTGCAAAATTTAAATTGTTGTGTAGTAGCCATAACTCTCTCACGTAACTCGATTTATTTGACTTATATAGCTATATAATTAAAGGATTAACATAATTTTTGGATAATTAAATTTTTTTTTCATTGGGACGGACCAAGGTAGTTTTAAAAATCCCCCTGTCCCATTTATTACTTTCTTCTATCTTTACAAGAAGAAAGTATTAGAATCATGAAAATTTTCAACTTCCGGTTTCCGACGGATTTTAGAAGGTTCTGAACACGATTTGATTGTTTTTAGAAAATGACTGTCAATGGCTCTGTCTGTCTGTGTGTGACAAAAATTTTGTGGGCGCTCTATCTCAAGAACTAATGCACGAAATTGAATAAAACTTTATATTCAGTTACTTCCTGATATAAATTGCTGCTGATTAGTTTTTGGTAAAAATCGCGCAACTGGTGGCGCTGCTATGTTGCATTTTTCACGATTTCTGCAATAGTTCTATCTCATTTTCAGCAGTGAATTACAACTGTAATCTTTGAACGTAACTCGATTTATTTGACTTATATAGCTATATAACTAAAGAATTAACATATTTTTTCGATAATAAAAACTTTTTTTCATTGGGACGGACAAAGGTAGTTTTAAAAATCCCCCTGTCCCATTTATTACTGTCTTCTATCTTTGCAAGAAGAAAGTACTCAGGTACTGGAAGAAAGTACACTGGTAAAATATAACAGTGAATTTTTATCCTGCTTTTTGCAGGCCTGCTGAAAATGAATTAAAAATTAATTATGTGTTGCCGTATGCTGGGCTTTATATTGTCGTCTCATGTTTATCGCAGAAATTTGCGTGCTCCTGATGACATTTCCATCTTGTGCTGCGGTTTCAGACGTTCCGATATATATAAGAGTGAGAAATTCCAAACTCAGATATAGTACCTTATAGCTAAGAGGTAGAGCCTCAGAGTGCTGTTCTGAAGACCCTAGATTGACTCCCGACTTAGGCAATGTTCACTCTCTCGGTTTTCACTTGAAAAAAAGCAGGGTAAAAATTCACTTGTTATTATTCAAGGTTTACAGGCGTAATTCACTGCTGAAAATGAATTAAAAAATAGTTAAAATTGCGCATTTAGATTGGTTCATTTAACAAAAGGTTTTGTATTTTAAACAAACAAAATATATTTTGTTGAAAAAGAAAATAGATTTTTAAAATAACACATCTCATATATCTATGTAACAAAATTTTTTTTTTTTATAATTTAAGTAAAATTGAACCTTTTTACTTGAATTAACAAAACATTTTTTTGCTGACGGTACAAAATTTTTTTTGGGAATTGCAAAAATAATCAACAATATTTTTTTGTTGATTCAAACAAAATTTCCATTGACCCATATTTAAACGAAAAGTTTTATTGGGTCAACCAAATTTTTGTTGATTCAACAAAACTTTTTTCTGGGTGTACCCTTTTTCTATTCCGCTGTTTTCAAGATTGAAATTCTCCACTATTCAAGGCGGAAATTTCTGTTTTTAAAAATAAAAATGAGTAATATTGCAATATTAAAAGAAAATCTGTTTAATAATTATATATATTGATGTTCATTTATGGATCTAGAGGTTGTTCTGTATATTATCACACTAATTTTTTATCGCCCGGCCTTCCTCAGGACTCTAACCTTGGTACTCACTTTTAGAGGATGTCTCTGTCCTTTTCACCATGTGACCACACCAAACGTATTGGTCATAACATTATTTACGAAAATTTAACAGGATATTTTCCGTTTTCTCTCAATTCAAAATTAAACTCTTGCCACCTTTAGAAAAAACATTTTTTTTATTAGTTTGTTAAAGTAACTGCTAATGAAACAGGGCTCAAACACATATTTCCATTATTAAAAAAAATATTTTTTCTGAATAAAAAGTAGTTTTACGCAAAATTTATAAAATTATTTAAAAACAATGAAAGTTTTTAAGTACTTTAGTTGAATAAGCCATGGTCAAAATTCTTTTCTTTTAACTGAGTATTAAAAGCGTGTCAACATTAACATTTGTAGGCATTAATACTATTTTAAATCTTAAATTCAATTTATATTACTTTATTTTACTGAAATGCTTTTATTTTAGCAATAATTTGTACTTTAATTTTATGATGTGTCGACTACCCTCATTTATAAGTGTAGGCGAAGTTTCGATTGGGAACGTAGTTTTTGCGTTAAAGTGATTAAGGCTATCATTCTTTAACTTCGATGAATGAGTGTGAAACCACGAAACTTGTGAATTTACTCTTCGTTTTGATATTTATGCAAATTTCTGTATCTGGTCAATCGATATAGCAGTATTTAAGCACTTGCACGCGCTGGGTAAGTGGAGCTTTGGATCGAGTTATATCTCTTTCTGTCCTTTCGAGATCTGTCTAGTTGAATCAACTATTCTGCATTAGATAAGGAGTGTCGTCCGTTGGTAAGATTAGATTTACCTTATTTTTGTGTTAATTCAATAAAAGAGTTTGGCGCTCACGAAATGCCGATTTCAATTTTGTCGTAGGCAAACATCTTGAAGTTGGAATTGAACTAGCTTGCATAGTGGAAGTAAATCTTGCTGAAAGCATCTTATTTGACGTTTTGACACTTGTCCAAGTCGTAAGTGATATTTTTGAAGATATCTCTTTATTGATAACTCTACTTGAAGCTTATTACTTACCCATCATACGTAGTATAGGGTAAGTCTTGTAATCGTTTTGAAAATCGAAAAATCTTTTTTGGCGGATTTACACGTTTCAGACACTGGAGATTCCGAGAAACATATTTTTAGAAAAAAAAAACTGCCGTCCGTCTGTCTGTGTGACTGTGTGTCTGTAAACCCTCTATCTCCCGAAAATTTTGAGATAGAGACTTGCAATTTGGTATGTACTTAGTGAATAATAATGGGAAGAAGCCTATTTCATTTCAATAACCTCGATTAACCGGAACTATTTTTTTCGAACTCTCCAAATATTCGTTCTGATAAAAGGTATATAAAAATTTTCGAAATTGTTTATTTTAAGAAATGAATGTAAAAGACAATAAAAAAACATAAATTTTGCATACAGCATGAAGTTGATCAGATAATGAGTTGCCGAGATATTTTGAATCCTATTTACCACACTCTTCGATTTTTCAGGACCCTGTATTTCATCCAAATTTCACTTCAAAGATATATTTTAATTGGACATTTGACGCTTAATCAGATGCAATAAACCGCTAGTTAATAGGATTATTATTTTTGGAGTTATAAGGATGTTTCTCTCAAGAAATTCAGTAATCGAGCCTTTAAAGTTTATGACGTCATCAAGCAACGAATTTATTCGAATTGCAATGCATTTTATAAGTAGTTTACACATTTTTTATTTTAATATTTTACATTATGCATATCCATGATGGGTAAGTATTACGGTGGCCCCCAACGACTAGTTTTTCTGAGTGAAGTATTTTGGGGGGAATTGACTTTCTTTCGGCCTTGGGAAATTAACCAGTGCTTTCTCAAGTCCTTCTCAAGTTTCCTTTTTTAAAATATTTTAAATAAAAGTTGTTTGATTTTACACAAACTTGTGCTCATTTCGACTTAGCTAGCATTAATCATAAATGAATCACAGCGACATGGCTGTTACAACTTTTTGTCTTTTTCATATAGAAAGTCATAGCAGTATTTTTCTCCATAGTATTTTAGAGAAAAATGTCTAAAATTACGCAATAAGACCACGTTCTTCTATAATAAGCTAGTTAAGCATTTAGCAAGTTAATAGATTTCTTACAAATATTGGGATTAGTTGTTTTACTAAAACATGTTGTATGCGTGGCAATACACTGAAAAAAATGTTTTTCATGTAAAACATTTTACGTTTAAATTCAGAATCAGAAATTTCATCAAACAATAGAAGTTTTTAGGAGTGTATTCCTAAAATCTACGTAATACGATATGATTTCCTACAATACGCTCGGGAAATAAATACCTTTCTTTCAGGCATTGAAATTAGTTTCAATACTTATACATGCTATCGATTGTAAGTTCTACAGTATTGTTTTATACATACACTCTCAAAAATACTTCCTTCAAATCACGGAAATATTACTGGCAGTACTGCTGCCGGATTATTTCCGTTATTTGAAGATTTTCCGTTTATTTTTTTCTCTGTTACAGGAGGGAAATTTTCCGTTATTTGAAGAATTTCTGTTTAGTTTGTTCTCTGTTACAGGAGGAAATCTTTCCGTTATTTGAAGAAAGGTGGTTTTAAAAAGCTGTCTTTCTCTTTGTGCTGCCATCTATGGACTGTTGCAGAAGTATTCTTTATTTAATACAGAAAGAATATTTCCTGTCTCACCTGGGGATCGAACTAGGAACTGTCGGTCTAGAGTCAAGTATGCTACCGATAAGCCAGTTGGAGGATGCTTGAAGAAGAGTTTGGAATGATGATTTTCTTCAAATGGAGGCTTTGGGCTTAAAAAATTTGGGGTTTAGAAAGCTGGGAAATTGGAAATTAATTGCGGAGAGATTTTGTCGTTATGAGAAGATCGTTGGGGTTTTAACAATTTATTATTAATAGAGGATAAAAATATGAATTATATATGTTCTTAAATTTATTGTTAGACGTAAAATATGGATATTATATTTTTATTTAAATTCGAGAAGAAATGTTTACTTTTTTTTAATAAAATCGATTTCTTTTTCAAGTATTATACATTTTTTTTAAGGTGTTTGGTTCGATGAAACGTGTTCGATGTTTTAGAATATATTTTAATTTCGAATGTGAAATGAATGAAAAATAAATTGCGAATAATTTTAAATACGTGAGAAATTTATTTGTTACTTTTTTTAAATTTGGAAGTATTATTTTCAAATAGAACAGAATATAGAATAGAATAGAACATTATTTTTGTTTCTTTCTTTTTTGAGTAAAAGCGATTTTTTCAACTATTATATATATATATGTATATATATATATATATATATATATATATATATATATAACTTTTTTAAAAATAAATTGCAAATAATTTGAAATGAATGAGGAATTTAATTATTACTTTTTTTAATTCGAAAGAACAATTTTTTTTCTTTAATAAATTCGAAATAATAATTTATTGATTTTTTAGGTTTTCATTTTAAAAATAAATTCAAATTTTGGTATTATTAGAGCCAAAACGCATGCGTGCAGGGAATAAACGGACATTTTCTCTCTTCTTCAGACTTTCGAGAAGAATTCACGGAAAAAGCATGTTTCTAAGAGTACGGAAATTATTTGTTGAAAAATGAGGAATAATGTAGTGTATAAAGACGAGTTTTTCTGACAGTGTACGTTTGGTAAAGTTAAGGATAAAACCACAAAATAAAATTTATGACAACATATTTCTGTGAACAAAATATTCATTTTCTGATTTAATATTTATAAACATTTGCCTCGTAAAATTTTGAACGGTAATTTCGTGTAGTTTTAAAGCTTTTTTTCTTAAAATGTTTTAATTTTGTTGAAATTGGTTAAAATTGAGTAAATTTGGAAGAAAACGAGATTAGTTGGACTATCCCTTGCGGTCCGCTGCTACGATTTTTCGATTATTAGTAAATCTGAAGAGAAATTTTAACCTCAGAATAACCAAATTTTAATTGCAGAAAACTTCCTTTAAACCAGTTGAGAATTTCTTTAATGAATTAGTGGTAATTAAAAATCGTAGCAGCTAGCAACCATAATGTTGGTAGAATTAATACATTAAAATTTGTGCGTTTATGTAACTTTTGTTACAAAATACCTATTATCCAAGTCAAATATTTAATTATTTCACATTAAAATTTTTCTGATAAAAGTGTTTACTAAAATAAATCTTGCTTTATAAGTCAAGTGTTAAAATCTGGAGTATTTTTATAACTGAAAGTTTTTGTCAATTACCAAAGAGTTAGCGAATTTGCAAGTTCCTCTTTCTCCCTTGATTTTTATAAATCTTAATCTTAAACCATTTTCTACTTACCTGAAGCAGAACAAATGTGGATAAATTATGTCAATGCCAGATTCAAATTATATTACTCAAAGTTAATAATTAATTTTCTTTTAAAAACAGCTTATACTTTTTTTTTTAATCAAAAGCTTCATTAATCTTTCAGATTGGTTTTTAGAAGTAAATTACTAAAAAAATCCTAATAATAATATATATTTTGTAACAAAATATATATAAACGCACACATTTATAATATATTATTCTACTGAAATTATGACTGGCAGCTTCTACGATTTTTAATCACCAGTAATTTCCTAAGAAATCCCCAACTTGTCTAAATGAAGTTTTCTGAAATTAAACGAGGTTAAAATTTTACTTCAGATTTAATAATAAAGGAAAAATCATAAACCATTTTCTACTTAGCTGAAGCAGAACAAATGTAGATAACTTATTTCAATACCATATTCAATGTATATTACTCAAAGTTATTAATTAATTTTCTTTTAAAAATAGCTTATATATATTTTTTTAATCAAAAGCTTCATTAATCTTTTAGATTGGTTAGAAGCGAATTCCTAAAATCTACGTAATAAGACATGTTATTCTATAATAGCCTACTTAAATAAATATCTTTCTTTTAGGCAATGAGATTAATTCTAATACTTATACATGTTACAAAGTGTAAGACAATGCATTCAAACTGTGTTTCTGATGTAAAATAATTTAGCATTTACATTCTGATTTAGAAATTTAATCAAGCATTACTCTCGGTCTTTTCGTACATAAGTTAATGCTGATAAAATCTCAGAATAAGAATTTCGACAGAAGATTTCTGTGGATAATGATATGGATTTTTTGATTTAATATTTCTGATGGTTTTTATTTTAAAATTTTTTAAACTGCAATTCCGCATTCCATTTGTTTTAAAAACTCATTTACAGAATATTTCCATTCTATTTTATTTGTTTAAATTCTGAGAAATTTGAAAGTGCACATAGGTAATAGGAATATCTGTAGAAATAAAAACCTCGTAATTGGAAGTTAAAAAATTGTCTGTAAAAGAAATTTATAGAATAAAAAAAAAAGATTTAAAATTTTCCTAACAGATAATCGCTTTAAAAACAACTACAGTTCAAAAGATATATGTAAAATAAACTTAATTTTTTTTTAGGATTCATTTTATAGGTCAATATAACTGTTATTTGTAAGAGAATTAGCACGTTGGCGTGATCCTTTCCTGTTTAACGCATATCAATCTCAGAAAATGTATTTTTTTAATCTGAACAAAGACAGACTATTTTCATAAACGATAATTCAGTTTGTATTTTTGTAATTTATTGAATTGGTTTATTCCCCCTATTACTAACTACTTACATATTATTTCTTACTATATAGAGACGCAATACTTTTTACTTCCTTCTATCTATAATAGAATAAAGTATCGCAATAGAACTTTTTTTCAACTCCCGGTTTTCGATGGATTTAGACGTCTTAGGAGTGAGAGATCCCGAAAATCATGTTTTTTTAAAAAAAAATTATTTTCGTCCATTTATATATCCTCTTTGTATTATCAAAAAGTGTAGGAAGTTACGAATAGAATGGATCCAAACATTATATTTATGTTTTAGACAAAGTCCTAGTTGAAAATTGGGATATTCAACGGATTCCAGCGATTTTCTCGATTTTAACTTTTAACTAAATTTAAATTACCCACAGTAACTTAAATTTCATTCATTTAACTAGCAACATTACGTTGCTTCCTTTATCCATAGCTGTATAATTATTTTTGATACGTTACTAGAAATTAATTACTGATTTATACATGATATGATATTTTCTTTCTTAATATTCTTGTTCAATAAATACTTGTTTTACAGACAGTTAGATGAGTCATCTTTCCCCTCTCATGCCATGTTACAAGATAATGTGCTAATAATGTTCTGGTGTAAAATACTTTTAAGGTTTTAAAAAAAAGAAAAAGATTATTAAAAATAACTTTAGTCATTCTTTTTGTATTTACATTTGACGAAATAAAAATAAAAATCATCAAAAAGGTTTTTTGTTGGGAAACATTCATTTAACACAACATATCTGTTGTTTTAGCTGATAAATGTTTTTAATTAGAATTTCTTCTAAATTAAAGAAAAACAAATTATTATTTTTTAGGGGGAGGCTATCTCTATAAATGTAAGATATGCTAACAAATTGAAATTGCAAACCTATAGTTAGAATATCAATAGAAGTAAATAGCAAAAAAACTTTAATATATTAATGTACAAAATTTGTATCTGTAAATTCATTTTTGTATATATTGCTTTATGTTTGCCAATAAATGTTGTAAAAGAAGTTGGTTTTGCTTATTCATCATTTATGTATTCATCAGATAAAATAGAAAAAAAAATCTGCAGGAAATACTCGTTACGTATTTATTTATTTATTTATTTACAAAAATGTTTTCTTTTTTATTCTGTTATACCGTGCAGAATTCGCGGAGCACGGCGTTTCGCGTAGTTTTTACTACGTCCTTCAAGCGGAGACACTAACGGAGGCTAACAAAAAAAGAAAAAAAAATTCTGAAAATCGAAACCGGACAAATTTAAAAGGAAAAATGAACAAATATAATGCCTCAAAAAATGATAAAGATTCCGCAGGTAACTACTTATAAAAACCGTGCTAGGAAAATTTTTCAGCGAACGCGTAGCATTTTCGACAAACAAATCATGAATAGAGCTCAACAAGATCTTAAAAATTATCTTTACAAAAAACAACAAGAGAGCTGTCTATCTGGAAAATCTGTCACCAGAGACGCCACTATATTTAAAGCAGCCAGAAATTTTAAGAGCTCTAACTCAATCTTCCCTAGAATCCTTATTCCAAATTCCCAAGACTATGCAAACACTAATGAAGATAAAGCAGATGCAATTGCGAGTAGTTTTGAAGTTCAGTTCCAAGGAAATCCAATTGTAAATCTTGACACTGAGAGAAAGGTTATTGATACAGTTAGAAACTTCTTCAGCACCAACTCACCCGAACCCAATTTTTCGATAACCAACGCTGATATCTTAAAAGAAATTAATAAACTTAAAAATAAAAAATCTCCGGGCATCAGTAGTATTACTAATGAAATGCTCAAGAATTTACCACATACTTATATTCCATAAATCACCCTGTTAATTAATAATATTTTTAAATTCAATTATTTCCCCCTTTACTGGAAAACTGCTATTATTGTCCCTATTCTAAAACCCAATAAATCTCCTAACAAGCCCACTAGTTATCGTACCATCGCCTTCCTAAATTCTATTAGTAAGGTGACTGAGGCATTTATTGCAAATAAAATTGATGATCATCTTAAAGAAAATAATATCATTTCGCCAAATCAATTCGGATTCAGAGAAGTGCTCTCTGCTACTCACCAAGTCTATAGACTTTTTGAGCAAATTACTACTGGCACTCAATCAAAAAATTTTACCGCAGCAGTTTTTCCTTGACATTGAAAAGGCATTCGAAAAAGTTTGGATTTTCGGCTTAATTTTTAAACTTATTGAATATAAATTCCCCCCTTACCTCATTAAACTTATTTATTTTTACTTATTAGACAGAAATTTCCATGTTCGTGTAAAAGATGAACTTTCTAGGGAAATTTTTGCCTTTTTTGGGACCCATGGTCCTCAAGCTGTATATATATAGGTATCATTTTAGTCCAAAGACTAACTTTTAAAAATCATATTTATGCTACTAGAAACCAATTTCGAGCAGCTAAAAATAAATTATTCCCACTTTTAGCTCGAAACAATGGACTTTCCACCAAAAACAAATTGCTCCTGTATTCTTCCTATCTTCGATCTATCCTGAGTTATGGCTGTCCAATTTGGTCGTTTTCTGCGAGAAGTCACATTAAACTCCTAAATAAAGCTCAAAATTCCACCATTCGGCTAATTTATAATCTTCCTTATTACGTTCGAAATTTTCACTTTTATAAAGAAATTGACTTTCCCAGGCTTAGTACTTTTATTCAAAATTTAAACGTTAACTTTCAAAATTCTATAGATAATTCTGACAAAAATAATCTTAACAATCTCCCAAACTATGACATTCTTGACAGCCATAATCGTAAAAGACCCAGGATAGGAATTATTTTAGATTCTATCATTTAATAGCTTTGATCTTTTTAGTGTTCGGTAGTTGCTGACACATTTTTGAAAAATTTTACTCTCCAAAAAACAACTGCTTGTCTTCTGAAATTTGGTTGGCCGTATCAGCGGGCGTTGCCCCGCCTCCAGCGGCCACCTTAGTATATATACGTACAGCGCCATCTCACTGTCCCTCTTTTGGAGGAACTAACGCGCCCAATGCAGCAGCGACTGCCTGGATCGCTGTTTGATGTTTTTAAGACACATCTTTGTGCTGCCGTAGTATTTTAATTCAGAACCACACAGTTTTCTCTTCTTTTCGAGTCTCTTCCATGTACTATCTAAAAAATTGAAAAAATCTTACAAAAACATACAAAATTTTTTATAAAATACAAAAATATATATTGTTGTAGTAATGCTGTCCTTCCTATGTTTATTTTGTGTTTATTTTCTATGAGCTCCTAATTTTTTTAGTTGTAAGTGTTAGTGTTTTTTATGCTTATGCCCCCCCTCCACCCCCGGTGTTACCAGTTATTGAATCACTACCAATTTAATCTCCTTTAGCTATGCTCTGGGGATGTGTGGCATTTGGCCACGGGCTCCTCGTCTCAAAGTTGTTCGAAAGATAAAGATTGGGCTCGGAACACTGAGGCTATCAAAAGATCCTTGCAACTTCGAACTTTAGTATTAAATACCACAAATTAAAAAAGTAATTCGTTACTTTAAGTAATAGTAGGCTTCTGTGTTTTTATAAGAGAAATATTTTTTATTAAAATACATAGTGGTGGCACAGCACTGAATTTATTTATTAATGGTTAAATTTCAATTCATTCATATATACATAACTTTACAGTGTATGTTTACAGATACGTCTTAAAAATACATAAAACCCAAATTTTTCTGTACAACGTTTTATACTTATAGTAATATAATTGTGAACATACCATGTTTATTTTATTTTAAAGTTTTTTTCATAAATAAAAATGTGTTTTCGTATTAAATTTTGTATTATTATTTTTTTTTTAGTTTTAGAAAATTTTAGTAACAGAATAATTAACGCAGCCTTAAATGTATGTCAACATGAACAGTAAAAAACATTATTAATCTCTTAAACGCTAGAATCAATTTACATTACTTGAAGTTTTTCGATTTGCTATTTTTTTTATTACAAGGGAACCAGTAAAATCTGCATAATACGACATGTTCTCCTCGAATAGAATCCTTAAATAAATAGTCACGTTAAAGGCATTCAGATTAGACACTTATTAAACAACGTTATAATCTGTAAGACTAGTGTGTTTAAACCATGTTTTTGATTTAAAATAGTTTAGCGTTTTATTTCGGAATCAGAACATTAGTCAAACAGAACTTCAGTTGTATTTTTTTACATATATTTTGGGAAATTAGATACAATATCACAAGTGAATCATTTCTGTGACAAAAATATACATTTTATTACTACTTACCCATCATACGTAGTATAGTGTAAGTCTTGTAATCGTTTTGAAAATCGAAAAAAAAAATGGCGGATTTACACGTTTCAGACACTGGAGATTCCGAATAACATATTTTTAAAAGAAAAAAAAGTTGCAGTCCGTCTGTCTGTGTGTGTGTCTGTAAACGCTCCCGTACAAATTGAGATAAAGACTAGAAAATTGGTATGTACTTAGTATGTAATAATGGGTAAAAGCTTTCCAATTTCAGTAACCTCGATTATCCGGAACTCTTTTTTTTGTACTCTCGACATATTCGTTCTGATAAAAGGTATATAAAAATTTTCGAAACTGTTTATTTTAAAGAGTGAATATAAAAGACCACAAAAAAACATAAATTTTGCATAAAGAATGAAGTTGATCGGATAATGAGTTGCCGAGATATTTGTAATCCTATTTTCCACACTCTTCGATTTTTCCTGACTCTGTATTTCATTCAAATTTCAATTCAAAGATATATTTTAATTAGAAATGAGACGCTTAATCCGACGCAGTAAACCGTAAGATAATATGATTATAATTTTTTTTAGTTAGAAGGATGTTTCTCTTAAGCATTTCAGTAATAGAGCATTTAAAGCGAGGCTAGCGAAAAAGAAAGGCTACCGCGGTGCTTTACGCGTATCTTTTTTACAGACCGCCGGAGTCACGTGATACTCGAATGTACCAATGCAAGTGTACGAAAAGAGCATCACGTCACTTTAGTGGTCTGTAAAAAAGATAAGTGGAATGCACAGCGGTAGCCTGTCTTTTTCGTTAGCGTCGATTTAAAGTTTATGACGTCATCAAGCCATGATTTTATTCGAATTGCAATGCATTTTATAAATAGTTTACACTTGTTTTATTTTTATATTTTATATTATGCATATCCATGATGGGTAAGTATTACGGTGGCCCCCAACGACTAGTTCAATAATTGTGCTATTTTTGCGATTAAAAAAATTAGAATGGTAACTTATTTAAAACATGTCGTATAAAAAATAGGTTATTATTATTATTTTTTTATTCCGTTATGATAATTAATTGTTCTAATCTTTTGTTAACAAGTGTCGTTAACTTTTTACATGCTCCTATTTTATGTATGCGCTAGGTAAAATGAAAAGAAAGCATGCGTGAAAATACGTGAAATCCAATTTATCTATCCCTTTCTTTTTATTCTTTGTTTAATTAAACTGCGAATAATATATTATTTTCTTTTATTCTTTATATTCTCTATAAATTTGAACTAGAACGAAATATAATGCGTCAAGCATAGATTAAAAAACACTTTCCAACACATTCAGAATACAGTAACAAAACTTCTCTGTTTTATAACATTAAAGAAGATATTAACACATCTGAAAACCCAATTTCAGCAATTGCTGTCTATAGTCGGAAACGTATTATTATTATTTTTTTAAATCTCTGTATATGATCTATAGTTTTGTATCTATATTACATAGTATGATAAAAATTTGAATTACGAAACCCATACCACAGTTGAAACTTCCTCTTCAGCAATTTACGTCAATAACGTAAAATACACGTAAATGAATTATTTTGTGCAGACCTGTATATGATGTATAGAATTTATACACAACAAGTAATATGCCCCAAAAAGTTACATTTAAAAAAGTATACCACAACTGAAACGAATTTCCACTAATAGCCAATACTCATAGCCAATACTTGATTTGACTGCCTACAAAGGGCTGCTTAGACAAGGAGATCGAGTCTGTAGAGAATAGTGCCCTCCAGTCCCCTTTAGTGAGATCTGAAAAAATACACTATTCAGTCGCAGCTGAATCCACCGAAAAACTCTACAATAGACAGCATTTCTATAAATGCAAGAATGAAAGAACCTCGGCTTACGGGCGGCTCTGCTGGGCCATCCCAAATGAAGACCATGGCACGGACTGATTAAAGCTTTCACAGGAGTGGACCCCCGCTGACGGAAAACACATTTATCACACGATATTGGTCAGCGAGAGACACCAGTAGGTGATGGGAGCGTGTGGGTGCGATAGAGAAAATTTCTCATTACAAGGACGCGCGTCTATTTGCCAGAGTGAAACTCTACGCTCCACAGGGAACATAGGTTAGAGGACGTATGAACCGTCAAACGGGTTCCCTAAATTTGATGGGTAAGGAAGGTGGTCATGCATGTTTTTGAGTTTCCTCTAAAGAAGTGGGCGAGAGAGGATATTTGTTAGCCAATTTTTAAAAGGTTTTTGATTGTATATGAGATGTCATTACCTTGTCAGTATGCAGTGAAAATGTAGGTGTTAATCTGTACCTTGTTCACCGCACTTACATCGGTCTAAAGGTGCACATTTCAATTTGTGTAGTTACTGTCGGAAGGGTCCATTGCCAGTTTAAAAGGCTGTAGTGTTAGAGATGAGGTAAAACAGTGTGTAAGAGACTTTTCTGATTAGCGTATGAGTATGTTAGCCTTTTGTAGAGGTGGTCCAATGTACTTGCAAACATTTTAGTATATTGTTTCAATGATCGTTTGATGTAGCTAGGTGGGCGTGAAAAGAGGCTATCTAAGTTAAATTTTTAATGTGGCTTCTTTTGCTAGAGTATCAGCCAGCTCGTTGGCAAAGATGCCCTTGTGAGTGGACACGTGACCTGACCGATACGAGCGCGGCTTACCAGAGTTAATACACTTTGTTTAATGTTAATAACTAGTGGGTGTTTGCTTTTGAGGGAATTTCTGGCTATAGACTAGACAGACTGTTACTATATATTGAAAAGAAAATTTACGCTACGTTATCCATATACCGTACACATCACTACAGCAGAAGTAGCATTTAAATATTATACTATGGTATTCTTTTTTCATTGACTTTCAGGACATTCACAAAATTTGCAATCCAAGTGGAATACTATAAGAAAACTAACACTGTACTTTAAAATTTTTAAAACAATTATGCACATATATAAAACATTCTGATTAAAACAAGTTTGGTGTTAGGCAATATTTGCGCACATGTGTTCAACGTTTCTTAACATAACAATTATGGGTAGAATCGTTATGTATCTTGGTATTTAAATTCCTTTCATATTTATACAACGATATAGTTGCTATCACTGGAATAATCTCCCCAGGCAATATCAGATAGTTTAACTTATACACGCTTTTCAAGTGAAAACGATCGAAAACAAAGCCAGTGTGATGATTTGCATTTCGAAATTTGCTAAAATTACTTAGAACAATTTGTATATCCTCTGATATATATCAACTCGAATTCCACAAATAAGAAGGCTTTAAATAATGGTTGTTCTCAGTTTTGGGGGTTTACCCTACATTTTAAAACCGTTAGTGGCGATAGCTCGAGAAGAGTACTACCTTTTTTGTTTTGTTTTTTCCATTTGTGGATTACGTTCAGTCTTGAAAATAATCCTATTTGCAGCACGGAAGAGACGCTAGGAGCATGTGAAATGAATAAAATTATATATTACAGATCCTATGGTAGTCCGTACGTTAAAAACGTAAAAGTTAACACAAAATTTATAAAATTGTTACAGCAATCTTTAAATTTGTTAACTATATGACAAGAAAAGAAGACAAAAATTATTATAATGTTAAAAAATATATCTATAAATTAAACAAAAATTCGCTTTTATCCGCAAGCGGTATATGAAGATACATTAGCAACTTCAGTTGCTTAACATCATTTTGGTGATTTTTCTACCATATGAGAAAGACAAAGGAATAGACAAAGTGCTTATGAACTACACAAACATAGACTTTCTGTTCTATTAACGATTTACAAAGAAATCGTCATTTTTTTTTTTTTAATCACAAATGTGATCACCATTATGATAATACAACTTGCTCTTTTATAAAAATATAATATCCATATTATGTTATTTTTTAAAATAACAAGATAAGAATATACGATGATGTCTATTTTTCCATATGAGATAATTTGGTTATATGACTTGTATTATCATGTAAAATTACAATTTTAAAGGAAATAAACACATCTAAGAATGCTTAATATATGTTTTGCATGAATTACGTTTTTCTTTGAAGCAATGCAAAGCAGGTGGATACTTTTTAACACTTTCCAACCTAGTTGAAAAGTGTTTATGACTTCGGTTTGTCTGGCCGTCTGCCGTCTGGCCGTCTGGCCGTCTGGCCGTCTGGCCGTCTGCCGTCTGCCGTCTGTCCGTGCTCTAACTCCCGTAAATATGCTCGGATTGCCCTGCAAATTTTATATGTTATAATCGTTATCTATAGCATGTTCCCTATTTCAACGGAAGTGTGTAGCACTTATAGTTTTTTTACAGGGACACTCAAAAGAATTCCGTTACATTGCGGTCTATGGGGAAAAATCATTTGCGGTTTATTTAAATAATGTTTCAATACTTTAAACGCATTGAAATTTATATATATCACTAAGGTGCATTAGAAGAAGCTTAATATGGAATAGGGTGTGCATAGCACTTATACTTACTTTACAGGGACAGTCAAAAGAATTCCGTTACATTACGTCTATGGAGAAAAATCGTCTGCGGTTTATTTAAATAATGTTTCACTATTTTAAACGCATTGAAATTTATATAAGGTTCATTACAAGAGACTTACTACAGAATATTGTGTGTATAGCAGTCATCGTTCATTTACAGGGACACACAAAAGAATTCTCTACTGTATGTTAACAATAATTCCTGGAAGTGCGTTTTAAGTTACTGAATGCGATTTTAATTTTAAATCGCTTTTTGTATATTACGTGGTGTGTATAAATTCTGTAGATCCTATACAGGGAAGTACAAAAGTTCGGGAACACATTTCCGTATTATTTAACTCCAGACGGAGAATTTTAAACTGTGCTACGTGTTTCCTAACTGAACTAAAATTTAGCATCCTATGTAGTATATATACAAATCTATAGATCCTATACAGGGCTGAATAAAGTATTCGGATTACTTAGATGTTATCTTTTAGCTTATAAAAGAGTATGATTCGTAAAATTATTTTGGAAGCGTTGGAAAGTGTTACATAATCTATGCTTGACGCATGATTTTTCGTTCTTGTTTTACTATGATATACCTTATGATATATTACTTTTAAATGCTAAAGATGTAAAATTAACAACTATAATATAAATTAAAATAACTTTTATTAGTTGTTTTACATGTTTCGACTCTTCTGAGTCATTTTCAAAAACAAAATGAGAATATTCTAAAGCTGCACGGGCTTTGAAGTTATTATTTACATGTACTTTTTAAAAAAAATACGCACGTTATCTATTATTTTTTACTTGATTGTTTATTTTCATATCTTTGAGCATGGAGTAATTCTAGCCACAGTTTCGGTAAATTAAAAGATGCCGCATCGTTACATATTGTATTTCTGCGCGTGAGTATCTCTATGGTTTCTCTTATTATGGATGGATAGTATAGACTGGAGGGAAATATTATTTTACTTTCATTGAAATTTATTTGGATGGTTTCTTCTTGATATAATCTTGCTAGGGCTGTAGTTTTTCTATTGTATTTAATATCAGCTATATGCTCTTATTTCTGCAATTAAATTTCCTGCTGGTCATGCCTATGTAGTAATTCTTGGATCCGTCTTCTTTAATAAAAGGTATTTCATATACTCCTGAATAATTCTCAAAATTAATTGGGTCAATTTTACTGCAAATGATATTCTTTAATTTCTTAGGTGGTTTGGCTATTAAGCAGATATTGAAACGTTTAAGGCTGTGTTTTAATTTTTCGAAAAAGCTTGGATAATATTGCAGAGTATAAAGTTTGTATTTTTGTGAATCAAATTTCTTTTCTGAATACTTATTATTGGTGATATCTATGAGTAATTTATTAATATGGTGTACTGTAAAACCATTATTATAGGCAATTTTACGAATATTATCTAATTCATTATTCAATTTATTTTCAGTACATATTATAAAGGCTCGTTTTATGAGAAATCTGTAGGCTGATATTTTGTATGTAAAGGGAGAACATGCGTTATTTGGTATGGTAGATTGGTTAGCCATGTTTTTCCGGAAAACAGCTCTGTCGATAGATTTATTTGTTCTTGTTAACATAACATCAAGGAATGGAAGACTTTTATTATGTTCAATTTTAATAGTGAATTTAATGTTATTGTCGATTGAGTTTAGCTGATTTATAAACTTAAAATATTTATAAATCAACTAAACTCAATCGACAATAACATTAAATTCACTATTGAAATTGAACATAATAAAAGTCTTCCATTCCTTGATGTTATGTTAACAAGAACAAATAAATCTATCGACAGAGCTGTTTTCCGGAAAAACATGGCTAACCAATCTACCATACCAAATAACGCATGTTCTGCCTTTACATACAAAATATTAGCCTACAGATTTCTCATAAAACGAGCCTTTATAATATGTACTGAAAATAAATTGAATAATGAATTAGATAATATTCGTAAAATTGCCTATAATAATGGTTTTACAGTACACCATATTAATAAATTAATCATAGATATCATCAATAATAAGTATTCAGAAAAGAAATTTGATTCACAAAAATACAAACTTTATACTCTGCAATAGTATCCAAGCTTTTTCGAAAAATTAAAACACAGCCTTAAACGTTTCAATATCTGCTTAATAGCCAAACCACCTAAGAAATTAAAGAATATCATTTGCAGTAAAATTGACCCAATTAATTTTGAGAATTATTCAGGAGTATATGAAATATCTTTTATTAAAGAAGACGGATCCAAGAATTACTACATAGGCATAACCAGCAGGAAATTTAATTGCAGAAAAAAAGAGCATATAGCTGATATTAAATACAATAGAAAAACTACAGCCCTAGCAAGATTATATCAAGAAGAAACCATCCAAACAAATTTCAATGAAAGTAAAATAATATTTACCTCCAGTCTATACTATCCATCCATAATAAGAGAAACCATAGAGATACTCACGCGCAAAAATACAATATGTAACGATGCGGCATCTTTTAATTTACCGAAACTGTGGCTAGAACTACTCCATGCTCAAAGATATGAAAATAAAAAATCAAGTAAAAAATAATAGATAACGTGCGTAATTTTTTTAAAAAGTACATGTAAATAATAACTTCAAAGCCCGTGCAGCTTTAGAATATTCTCATTTTGTTTTTGAAAATGACTCAGAAGAGTCGAAACATGTAAAACAACTAATAAAAGTTATTTTAATTTATACTATAGTTGTTAATTTTACACCTTTAGCATTTAAAAGTAATATACTATTACAAGGTGTTATATTTTATTATATTGTTATACCTTATGATATAAAAAGTTTTTCTGTGAATGGATAGTATTTTCAAAAAAGAAAATATTAAAGCATATTCGAGTCAAAAAAGAAAATATTAAAGCATATTCGAGTTTATAAAATATATAAAATATTAAATTAAGACTAATGTCACATACATGACTACATTTCTTTATAAATTCAAAAACAGTTCAAGAAAAAATACTATGTCGGAATTTAATTTTCAAAATAAATTTAATAAGAAGTTTTACTGAATATCAGAAAAAAAATCTCAAAAGTTCATTTTCTTATATTAAATTTTTTTCTTTCTTTTACTAAAAATTTATTTTTTAAGAAAACACTTTACATTCTTTATTTTATAGACATTTTCATTTACCTTGAACTAAAGTCAACTATTTTAGCTAACAATTAACTAATTTAAATAACTTCAGTTTACTCAGGCTCTCACTGGTCCCGATTTTCGAACACCAGTAATTCGGGAGAAATTTCTTATGGTAGGTAGAACAATTACAGGATATAAAACGTCCAGGGTAGGTTTCTACAAAAGTTGCAAGAGAAATCTAAAAAAAAAAAAGAATTTCTTTGGAAAAAAACAGTTTGAGTGGAAGAACTCTTTTACTTTTTTCTAAAGTTTTTGTTTTTTAGTAATTTAATCACATGCTTCTATATTAAAAATGCGATATATGAAATGTATCTGAAATATATGAAATATATGAAATATATATATGAAATACACATGTATGAAATATAATTTCATTTAACCTTCAAAAGTCTGAATAATATCCATTTTTTTTTGTTATGTTTTATTGACTTTGAGTTATTTCCTTACCTTATTAAACCAATCGGAATAAGATAAATAAAGTTACCATATACCTTAAAATGTGTCAAAGCCAAATCCATGAGCATGTTTCTTCCACTGTTACACATAAATTAGTTTCGTACATGAAAGGGATATAACCTAAACTTTTAAATTAAATAGTTTTATGTTTACCAAACATAATTCTATTGTAATAGTGCAGCATATATTTTCTGAAGTATCAACGTCATATTGAAAAAATATATATATATGTTTCATGTGCTGCGGGTGTGACATATATGTCACACATGTAACAGAACAGAATTATATTTTAAACTATGTAAATGGTGATTTAGAAAATGCGTTGTTCCTATATTATGATAAAGAAATATTAGGTCAACAGAAAAACGTTTATTTTAAACTTTTGAGCTGTACATTATTTAAGTAAGAAGCTATTTATGGGCAATAATGTCAGGCATATCCACAACCGTATGCATGGAATGAGCAGAAAACAACTATGCACTTGATTTGTACGAACATTTTAACACTGGAATGGAAGAATGAGTCATTTTGACTGCTTGTGGGGCTACATTAAAGGGAAAATTACACTGAAGGGGATGCATTCTCTCTTTAAAATATCGGAAGTTTGTTGAAAGACTTTATAATCAAGATACTATGTGGAAATAAAAAACATTTTCAAGATTGTATCAAAATGACGCCTAATACATTTAATGAAGGGGATAAGACTTATTTTTCCATTCCAGTGTTAAATTATCTAAATTCTTATTTTCACATGGGAAACAGCAATGCGCAACAGTAACATTTGTTGTCTGAACTGTTCATATTTAAATCTTTCTATTTGAAAATATGATGAAAAACAAACTTTATGAACTACAAAAGCACGGATCTGCTTTTTCAATAAGCCATCCACACCAAAATAACTTCTATTCATTTCGGAGATAATAATATTATATTAGTATATGTTTAAATAATATAATATTGAAATTGTAATATTTAAAAAAATAATGAGCTAAGAAAAATAATTATTGAAATGAGGAATTTCTGATCATTTCTATATTTATTCTCCTTGACACTAAATGCACCACGAAGCGGTCGTTTGACCGGTACTAAATGAAAATATTTTCAAACGAACCACAAATTTTTCATGAAATAAATAAAATATAAATCAGTGAATATAAATAAGTGAAATAAAGAAAGTTAATTTGCTTTAAGCAAAAATTCTGGTCTAAAATATTTTTGTAAAACTTGAGTAAAATCCCTATTAAGTTTACTGTAAATTATAGTTTATTTTGTTAAAATATATATATATACATATACATTTATATATTTTTATCCGAGTTTAATTGTTCATAACCTTCACCGAGTTCAATGATGTCTATCTTTCCATCTGAGTTAATTTTATTATATGACTTGTATAATCATGTAATAACGGATTTTTAAAGAAAATAAACGCATTAAAATTCTTTAATATGCGCTTTACGTAGATTAAGATCTTCTTAGAAGCAATCTCAAGTAGCAAGTAAATGCTTCCTTTTCTCCAAGTAATAGAATACTAAGTATTTAAACTTTCTATTATTCAGTTCAGATGGAATTCTGAAAATTGATATAAAAAGAACTTATGTGAAACTGATAATAGTCTAGAAAATAAAATCTTAAAACATATTAAGATTTTAAAACAGATCAAACCATATTCAATCGAATAAGTAAAAGTTTTGAAATATTTGAAAGTGTATTTGAAATTCTCAAAACCTTATAAAAAAGTTTTTTATCTTTGAAATAATATTTTTAAGTGGATTTATTGGAATCCAGAAAATAAAATATATATATATATTTCGTATTAGTTTACCTTTAAGAAAATTTACAACAAAATATTTTAAAGTAATTTAATCCTTATTTTTTATAGATCGAGAACAAATTGGTACATTATATGTTTTATAAGAGTAATTAGCCGAAAACATTAATTGTAAGATATAATATTATAATGATGTAAAACAAATAGCATAAACTTTCTATTATTTTTAAAGAGCAAACATTTTTAATATTTTAAATATCAAGCGGTCACAAATTTTACAATAAAAGTAATAATTCATACATTTTTGCGTAAGATTGCAACAGCTATTGCACTAAGATCTGAATATTTATAAAACTAGTTGTAGTACGAACTCACCTCATTTTTCACGTTCGACGCACAATTTCCAACTTGTTTCTTCTGGACCTTTCAAATACAGAAAACCTCAACTGTCAAAATAATGGGTTCTAAAACTTATTTTTATGCAAATATAACAACAAATACCTTTGATGCTTTAATTACGTCATAACTGACTTCTTTCTGGAACATTCTTAAATTCAGTTATAAGTCGTAAACGAATGAAATAAGCAGGCATTGGCGTAGCCAGGGAGGGGGTCCAAATGCTCTAGATACTATTAATATTGTAAAAATTTTCGCCTTGATTATCGCAGAAAGTTCGTCTATTACATAAGTCAAAGAAAACTTTACAAAATTAGTGGAACCTACAGCATTTGAACCACCATCCTGGCTACGCCACTGTACGCATGTACTTTTATTCAGAATATATGAAATATAATGTCGTTTCGTTTAATTTTTAAATAAAGACCAAGACTTTTTTTTTTTGTCTTTTTAAGCCAACTTTCCGGACGCGACAGCCCAAAAGTGGTCGACATGAGACAAGAATCGCTTGTAAATAAAGAGCCGATTAAAAAATATGAAAATTCCCATTCAATTCCATATCCCTATAATAGTCATGCGCAGCGCTTGAAAAATGCGATCGACAGATCACCCCTGGCGACCAAGTTCTTTTATCTGGCGACCAAATGATTCAATCTGGCTTTTTTGTTTGTTTGAGAATAACAATTTTTTTTGTACAAAAATTGAACTAATAAATTATCACAAACGACATTATTTCTCTCCCCCTTATTAGAGCATTCCTCCAAGCAGTGTTATTCCTCTTCTCTCGTAGTTTTAATGTAAGAAAAAAGTTTAAAAAGCATTTTCCATCTCAAGCACAGAAAACGCCATTTTTCCGCTCTAGCCAGCTAGAATTTTGACAATTTTCAATACGAATCTTGGTTTGTATTACCTTTCTAAATTGTGTTCTATTCTAAAATTGGTAACTAATAATTCTAAATCTTGCTTGTTATTATTTTTTTCTCAATTAATTCATATATATATATATATATATATATATATATATATATATACCTTTTGAAAATAAATTATGGAGTTAATGGAGGAGGGGGGGGGGGTTGTTGGAGGATAAATATATTTACTGCCGATTGCAGTTTTTGCTGGTTATCAGATTTTATGAAATCTGTAAAGCCTTGGTCATGCCTACCAGTTTAATGCTTTTGTATTTTAGATAATTTTGTATTTTGTATTTTAATTAAATATTAAAAAAGAAGGCCGATGTGTCTAAATAAGAAGAACCTCAAATCAGACAAAGTTCTTGTACTTAAAAAGCTAACACAAAAATATTATATAAATGTGAATTAATAAAGCATCCGCATTTCAGGAAAAAATATGCGAAATATGTTACTGCATTTAAAGTGTTTTGTCTAGAAAATAATCCACATTTCAGTGTTGTACATGATTAACTATCAATCTCTGATATTGCTTTCTAAATGCGTGGATTATTACTGAAATCGAGATTACAATTTGCATATTTTTTTTTCATCTTCGGATGATAAATAACTCCATTTACAACTCGTCAACGGTCGTCTGTTTCATCAACTGGAAATGGAAGCGCTAGTGCATGTTTTATATTCTAAAATTTTTAATGCATTTTATTTCTGATTTTTTTAGTTGGACTTTTTGGCGACTACTTGGATGCTTTAAAAGCGGAGAGGCTTTCAGCATATGCACTAAAGCAAGTGCATAAATATTTTTAATAAATTAAAATAATGTTTAAATGAGACATTATGAATAATTCATCTTGTTGAAAAAATATATTTTGAAATTTATACATTTGTATATAACAATGATTTTCTTTAACTGAATACTTTATTACGTATTTAAAATGATTACAAAAATAGCCCATACCGTTATAAAATTTTAATTAAAGAATTTACTTAATGATAGCTATGAATATTTACGTAATGATTAATGAAATGTGATTGATCAATAGATCACGATTTGAATCTAATGGGTTTTTTGGACAAAAAACCCATTGGATTCTCCAATTGGAAAAACCCAAGCAAAGTTACACTTTCCCGATTTTCTAGAAGCATGAGGTTCAAGATAAATGATCAGAGTTATTGTCTTTAGATAGACAGTCGAAGTCGTTTAATACGAGCTCGGCTAAGACGAGTGCACGGTTAAAACGAACAATTTCAGCATTAAGAATGTTTCAAAATTTAAACTATATTAATATGTTACGCTTTTTTTACGATCTACAAAAGCTGGATCATGGCCAATAAGAGCAAACTATCTTTCATTCCAATGTGATTTTTGGATAAGTGCAAGGTGGAATTCGGAAGGAAATCCCTTTCTTATGGGATACTCTTCATTCTCAGCGATACTATTTCAACGTCAAAATTAACAGTCAAAATGTAGTACTTACCAGGCAGAATCTCAGCCTTTTAAGATACCTTCTTCACTAAAAAATAGCAAAGGAATGTCCTGAGGTCTTGAAAAAATGAAAGGAAGAAAACAAAGATAAGTAAATTACAAATTTCACATTTGTCTATGACCCCAACTGAGCCATGGGAAGGAAGGAGCATTGATGAAAACTCATATTTGTTCCTTCTTGAAATCTTTGTCATATTAACTAGCTTTTCGTGTCGCTCATTGCACTGTTAAATTAGAAAGCATATATGAAATCAGTAGCTCAGAATATTCAGTTAAAATGTGAGCATAGATTTTCCGGTAAATGTTATGATATTCAGCTAATATTAGCTTTGAGATAATTAGAACAATTAATAGATTGTGTGTGTTTTAAAATTTTTAATATCGTCACGGTTAATACGAATCACGGTTAGGACTTTTCTGTATCACTTGGTTCTCGTATTAACAAAGTTCGACTCTATATTCATTTTTTAAATTTTCATTTTTATTAGGGAGCTAGCGGATACGCCTGGCGTTGCCCGGTCCGGTCAAAAAATAGTATGAAACGCGAAATCACTCTAAAAATCGCTGTACGAAACCGTTCCTCTGGTAACACTTTGTCGTTCGGAAATTAAATAGAGAGATGAACACCGAAGGAGAGAAGTAAATGTAATACTACTCCCTCAAACGTCTGGATCATTTGATTCAAAGCGGGTCAGTTTTTGTTCAAAATTTTAAAAAAAAGTTACCGTCGGATTTTCATAAAATTTGCATTTTCGGAATCAGAAAAATAAACTACGAAGAGACTGCGAGTTCCGATTCAGTACCTCCAATACTTTTCTTAATATTCGAGGATGAGTGAAAATGAAACTAATTCGTTGCCTTGGATTATCAAATCGGCAACTTTCTTTTGCGGTTTCAGAAAAAATAGCCATTTTCGGAACACGCGCACAAAAATCTTTTAGTTCCACCACAAGGTGATGGATTCTGTTCTAAACAAATTTACCGATACGTATCCCCGCTGCCTACAATACAGTGTATAGCAGACGTGCTACGATCGCGGTGCAAAATCCTTTAGTTCCATTTTCCGCCGCCAGGGGTGCACTCTGTTCGAAGCAGACCTCTTTATGAACGAAACTCCGGCACGTGCCCCCCACTGCTTATGGCTATGTATAGAATGCGTGCTGTGCACGCGCTGAAAATCTTTTAGTTCCACTTTCTTCCGCTATGGGGCACCAAAATCTATGTCTTAATTAGTTATCTATATCTTAATTAGTTCATGTAAGGTTGAATAAAACAATTCTCAATGAAATCAGGCTCTTTTTTGAATCGGGCGAATTTTAAATGCAAAATATTTTATTTTAACTTTCCACCGCTAGATGGTGCACTCTGTTCTAAATAAAACTCTTTCCGATCGAAACTCCGACACGTGTCCCTGCTACCTACAACACCGTACAGCAGGCGAGCTGCGCAAGCGCTGCAAAATCCTTTAGTTCCATTTTCTACCGCCAGGTGGCGCCAAATCTGTATTTTAATTAGTTATCTATATCTTAATTAGTTCGTTTTAAATTGAATGAACTAATTGTCGTTGAAATTGGGCCATACAGCCCGAGAAAATACCCCTCCCTGTTGATTAATGTTCAGAAATAGTGGTAACCAAGGGCTGAAAAAATGATTCCGAAGTTTATCTAGTATCTGGGAAACCTGAGAAAAGGTTTCGTTTGAATCGAGCTAATAATAAAAAAGTTCTGATTTTGGAAGGGGGGAAAGAGGGAACATGATATTTAAATTACAACCGAACCCCCCTTCTCTCCCGCTTCACACAAAATTAAACCAACGATGTTAAAAAATTAGGAATTATCATTAATTTTTTAAACAGAAACAAAATGACCTTTTACCGATTTGAAAATTACGCATCCTAGATTTTTTTTTCGTGAGGATCAAGAATATGTTTTTTTTTTTTTTTTTTTTTTAGCTAGGATGATTAGTTTACGAGAAACGATTTTTAATTTTTAATTAATTCCATTTTCAAATAATAATTTCAGAACTTTTTTTTTGTCAGTTCTAAGCTTTTTAAACTCTTTGAACAAGTACTCCGGCAGTCTAATTCAGTTGTTTAAGGAAAAGCAGTGTACTCGCCCCTCCCTCCCCCCTTCACGTTTTTTGCTCTTAACTATGGTCCGTTTCTATAACTCAGAAACTATGTTACGGATTTCCTCCAGACTGATTCCAAACATCAGAATTAAAGTAATAAGGACCCTCTATAACATTTTTAAATGTTTCTGAGTTTATACCACTCTTTTCGAATAATAATATCAGATTTTATATTTTGATTTCACAATATCTCGAGTTCTACGAGTTGATAGTCGGAACGCGGTTTGGCTCATTCGACTCGATATTGATAGCGCTTGCATATTTTAGTTGTAAGTTTCACCACCAGGGGGCGCTTCAGGAAATCGGGTTCTATGGGCCCGATTACGACGAGGTTTGGCTCTTTCGATTGGACATGGATAGCTTTACAGATTTCGGTCATGCTCGTTTAGAACACATTGCGCCCCCTTGTGGTGGAAGGTGTAATTAAAGGATTTTTCATCCAACTCGGTTTCTATGGGTCACATCACGACGCAGTTTGGCTCAATCGACTCAACGTCGATAGAGGACACTAGAGCTTATCGATTTTTGCTCCGAGTCTCACCACCAGGGGGGCGCTTTCCTATCTCCGGTTCTGTGGGCATGAAAACGACGGGGTATGGCTCTTTCGACTCGACATCGAAAGCCTTAACGATTTCAGTTATGATCGTATAAACAGATTGCGCCACCTGTTGGTGGATGGTGGAACAAACGTATACTGCAGCGCGTGCGCAGCACGACTGCTATACGGTGCCGCAGGCAGCGGGGACCCTAGCCGGATGTTCGTTCAGTTAGAGGTTTACACTATTATATGTGCAATTTAAGGGATTATCCGGTGCGTCCGTAGCACGACCAGTTTACGGTGCTGAGGGCAGCGGGGACCAGGATCGGAGATTCGTTCAGTTAGAGGTTTATACTATTCGAAGTGCAAATTAAGGGATTATCCGGTGCCGAAGGCAGCGGGGACCCGTGTCGGAGGTTCGTTCGATTAGAGGTTTATACTACTCAATGTGCAAATTAAGGGATTATCCGGTAAGTGCGTAGCACGACCGGTATACGGTGCCGAAGGCAGCTGGGATCCGGGTCGGAGGTTCGTTCGGTTCGAGGGGGGTGCGAGCCGGAGAATACAAAAGTTTCGAGGCACCGATATAAATTAGGGGCCTGCTAGCGGGCGTAGCCAGTTGGTCGAGATAATAAATAATCTGCCCTTCCCGTTTAAAATCGTGATTGTTTTATCTGCACAGAATTATCAACTTTCTCCAAGCTAAAATGAGAAAAGAAAATGACGATTCTGGGCGTAGCAGAGGCTGAAATGGAAGCAACCACGAACCAATCAAGCATTCTGAGCAAAATTCCTTAGTGTCAAAGGGATAAAAATCGCTGTACGAATTTCGCATAAACTTTATTGAAAAGAGGGCAAAATGTACTATATTGGGCTAAAAGATTGGAACTGGATTCTGGTTACAAATGTGGAAAAATCGCAGCAAAACGTGAAAAACACTAAAAATCGCATAGAAAATTTAATTTAAAAAATGTATTCCAAAATCCCAATATTGGCTTCGAGATTCAAACCTACATGTATAGAGGTACCTTCCCACGAAATGTTGTAACTCTGCATGCAGCAGTCTCTTCAGAACATAAACGAGAAACACACAAACACACACACACACACAAACTTCCTTCTTAATTATAGGATTATTTATTTCAATTCAATTATTAATTTTACTTTTATTTTAGAATTAAATTTATAACTTGCAAAGTGCATAAGGAATCTCCGGAAAAACCTGGAATTTCAACAAGCTGTTGAGGTAAAGCTGTTCGATTGACATCATCGCAAGCCCTTAAGAAATAAAACTTATTCCCCTAACAATCCATAGTCAAGTAAAAGGGTGGAAATTTTTGGAAAGTCAATCTAGCTTATCTGATAAAATAGGAATAAAAGAGTGTAAGGATAACATCTAATTTAGCAGTTATGTAACTGTTCCGCATGAAAGTGAATTTTAAAAGCTACCATGTTTTTAATATATAAAGAAATCGAAGTAAAGGGAATAGTAAAAATTGGTCCCAATAGTTGGAAGTTAGACAAAACAGTGTGCATAAATTAAAGACATTCTTGCCAACGTTTATTATCGCTTTAATTAATAATTCCAGGATATTTATAAAAAAATATCTATATCAAAATATCTATATCCACGTAAAAACAATGAATATTTAATTAGCACCTTTGCAAAAAGTGCACATATAAAGTACTGCAAAAAATTGCGAACACTTTTTTTATTTGAATGTTTTTCAACGTTGAATGTTTATAAAAACATTTACACTTCATGCAGTCTAATGATCCGGATACCCAATGAAAGACAATGTAATGCGAAATTTAACACTATAAAAAGAGGTGGTCAAATAATTGAATTACAAGAGAAGGTATGCAGCGAAAACAATACTTAGGATAAAACTTCATGAACGACGACATGACATTGAGTCGCCCAATGTTTGGAGCTATTCGTAGTATATTTTTGTGTTGCCATGAAATAATTATAACTTAAATTAATACTATTTTATTGAATGAGTGCATTAGATGTACCAGTGTTTTCGAAAGAAATCACAAATGTGCTATGTGGTTCCGGTCTTGGCTATTTTCTTGTCATATCATTACGTATATGTTATGTTCCAGGAACCACTGATTGTTCATCCGTTTTGTGTGGCAGGAAACTGAAACCTGCTGGCAAAAAATGGGACATTATCTCGAAAAAGATCCGAGATAGAAGAAACATTCTTCTTTTATAAGATGGTATCAATGTACTTTCTGCTGTTCAGTGTGGCATATATGACATGAAGGAGGCCTACAACATTTGCCGACATACATGCCTTGATCATAATATTTGCAGGATGATTTTTTGTGACTTGAATACTATCTGGATGTATCTGTCTCCCGTTGCGACGTCTGACATATTTTTGTTCCCATATTTTGTTCACTGCTAAATATCGACATATTAGATTCGTCACCCCATACCACTTGTTTCCACTGACTTTCTTCAAATGAAATGTGTTGTTGTGTGCACTGTGTTTCTGCCGCTGCTTTTTATTCAGTAAAAGCTTTTTTAGGGGAATCCTTCCTTTTAGACCAATCTTCGTAAGTATTCTGTGTACTGTTCTTGCAATGATAAAAAGATCTGTTGGACTCAGTTCATTGTTAATGGCCACAGATGACATAAATCTATCCCTGATCAAAGTTAGGTTTAATCGTCTACCATCAACAACTGTTGTGCACATTTACCTGCGTTTTCCTTCATTGCTTTGTATACATTGTGCTTCCTGATAGCGTAAACAGAACGTTTGTACTCCTGATGTTGTCACATTTCCACCAACATTTCGCGCAATTGCTGGATTCCAAAGACCATTTTCGCGAAACACAACAATTTGGAATCTCAACCTGGGTGACCAGTCTCCACTTTGGCAGGACGACACACTTTTATTCTATATTTGCACCACCAGTAGCACTAAACACTAGACATTTGGCATCGATATACATCCCGTTGTAGAGAGTTTAACTTTATACATTATTTTTCAGATTTTCTATCTGCCAAAGGCCAACAGATAGTTTCATGATCATGAACAACAATGAGCCAAATGATCATTTTTGATTGAAGTTTAATTTTTTAAATAAAAGTATTCTACTCATTTTTTCCGGTGTAAATTTTTAACATTAATCATTTATTTTTTTGTATTCATTTTAGGCAGAATCAGCATGTTGCAGATTCATTTAACTTGGTTTAAAGTTCAATTTCTAATGATTTTCAGAAGATGCTTTTTCATCTTTCGATGAGTCATCAAAATAATATATTTTTTAAATGTCAGGTGTGTAGTTATGAAGAGCCCCAACCCAAATGCAATGAATGGAACACATGCTAATTTGTCGAAAGTCACCCTACACGTTCGATTTTTGACCTTTCTAGTGCAACATTTCACGTATTCGTCTCAAACATTAAGAATAAATATAAAAAGCATGTTTGATAACAGAAGGTGCCTATGTTTGTTCTGTACAAAATTTGTGTATATTTGTGTAAAAATATAACACGTATATTTATATAGAGATATCTTTTAAAAAAATTATAAAAATCTCCGCATGTCTGTAACATGCAAGTTTTACAACCGCATTTATCGTCCCTTTCAGAAAACTTGATCAAGTTTTATAGAAACAATGTACTGCATATAGAATGTAAATTTATTGCATATTTGATTGAATAAGGGAATATGTATGAAAGAAATTTTAACTGCGAATGCGTGAACGAAAACTTTTTTTGCGTTTTGCAAACTCTTTTTGTGGGCAATTATATATGGCGATCTTAATAAAAATGTCAGTCCAATATCTTAATTATTGAGAAATATTTATATACTCATTTCAATTCTTTTCTAAAGGTGGCTTTGTGATGAGTGATTTCACACATATTGATCTTATCAATTTTACATTATCCATTTGACATTATAAATTTTTATTGCCTTTTTTATTGATGTTTTATCCGAACCAGTCCATTATAACAAGAAAAAAAAATCAAAATTGAAGCTACACACCGACATGCATTAAATATACCAGGTAATTGAAATGGAATTTTACGGGATATAGATGCCCTGTTTGCAGATAATAAATGAAATTTTTTTTAATTGAAACATCGAAGAGATTTTTTTACATCTAGTTAATTTTCTTAAATCGCCTACCAACTACATCAGGAAGCATTTTTGGTACTTTCATATTATCCAACGACTGTCAATTGTGAAATGCTTCATTGTTTATTCTGCGAATTCCCGTGTTCAAGTGCGTAGTTCGATTACATAAAAAGATTAGATAAATTAGCCAAAACAAAAAATGTTCCGGAATCCATGTATCATTATCTAACACTTAATGGCATCAAAAACAACTTTTTTCAATTTATAAATTTTTATAGCTCTTTTTAAATTTAAAGAAAAAAATAAAAAATTTAACTTGCCGCCATTTTGAAACAAGATATCGCATGAAGCTAGCCAATGAACTCGGTCGAGACCTTAGTATGTTCTGTACACATGATCAGTCACATTCATATCGGTTCTTAAATAGGAGAGTTACAGCATAACAAATATCAGATTGTTTCAAAATCTCAGCCACCCTAGAATTTCAAACTGCCATATCTCAGCCATTTTCTAATATATAGCAAAACAAAAAAATGTTCTGGAATCCTTGTATCATTTTCTAACAATTAACAGAAACAATTCTTTCAATTTATATTTTTGTACATCTTTTTGAACTTTTTAAACTTTAAACATTTTTAAATGGCCTCCATTTTGAAACAAGGTAGCGCATGAAGCTGGCCAATAAACTCGGTCGTGAACTTGGTATGTTCTGTACACATAATCAGTCACATTCATATCGGTTCATAAATACGAGAATTACAGCATAACAAATCTCAGATTGTTTCAAAATCTCAGCCACCTTAGAATTTCAAACTGCCATATCTCATCCATTTTTTAAGAAATAGCAAAAAAAAGAAATAAAAATAAAATAAAAATTCCGGAATCCTTGTATCACGTTCTAACACTTAACAGAAACTTTTTTTTCAATTTATAAATTTTTTGTACATCTTTTTGAATTTTTAAAATTTTTTTAACCGGTCGTTATTTTGAAACAAAATGGCGGATAAAGCTGGCCAACGAACTCGGTCGAGACCTTGGTATGTTTTATACACATATTCAGACACATCCAAATCGGTTCATAAATAAGAGAGTTACAGCATGAGATATGTCAGATATATATATATATATATATATAAATCAACATTTAAACGGAGGGTGGTTTTGGGGTCTGGGGGTTATTATCGGTGAAAATATACCAAATTTTTTTGGAATTGCTTTCCTCCGAACTACTGCAATAGGTAGCTTTTTTGTAATAAAAGCTACCTAAAATGATATAGAATGATGTTCCATAAAATTAAAATCCCCCCCCCCCTCCTTCCCCAAAAAAAAACAAAAAAGAAAGAAAGAAAATTTTCAAGGACATTTAGAGTTTATAAAAAAGATAAAATAATAAATTTAATCGACTACAAAGTTCCATTCTGTTCATAAGTTTATCAATCATGAAGATATTTTATTTAAATTTCCAACAGATTTAACATGTTTTTTATTGAAAGATAAGACATCACATACATTTTTAGAAATGCAGAGTAATTTGGTTAGTAACACCGTAAATATTAAGCTTTAAATTTTGAAATATTAAGTGTTTTGTTCAGCGCTGTATGGACGCAGATTATAGTAAATTCAACTGACTCTTTAAGTATCAAAACACAAAACTATTTTTCTTTAGAGTAATGAAATGTATGAGATATCAGGTGCGCAACTAAGTTTCCGGGTTTTTTTATCTATAAAAAATGGAAAAATTTAAGAGAAATACAAAAAATGATTTATTCAAAATGTCTTCCTTCGCAAGCTACACATTTTTGCCACCTCTCTGGCAATGCATAAATACCGCGACGATAAAAATACGCAACTTTGGACAGAAACCATTCATCCAACTAATTTTGCACTTCTTCGAAATTCACCAAGTATAGCCCAGCCAAGCCATGCTCCAAGGACCGGAACAAGTGATAATCGGAAGGGTCCAGGTCTGGTGAATACGGCGGGTGCGGTAGAATATCCCATTTCAGTGTTTTGATGGTGTCCTGGACGATGGAAGAGCGACGGCTCGAAGCGTTTCTGTGCTGCAATATCAGTCGTTCGTGTCTCGTGTCCCATTCTGGCCGTTTTTCGAGCAATGCCTGGTTCAAATTATTCAGTTGTTGTCGGTAGCGATTCCCATTAACAGTTTCGTCCGGTTTTAGCAGCTCATAATACACAATTCCTTTCTGGTTCCACCAAACGCAGAGCATTTTCTTCTTTCCGAAGCGATTTGGCCGTGCCTTCGATGTTGATGTTTCGCTGAAAGTAACGATTTTTTGCGTTTCGGATTCTCGAAATATATCAAGTCATATCCAGTAACAATTCGATGCAGGAAACTATTTCTTTCATGCCGAAAAGCAAAATTTCGGAAGTGGCTTTTCGATTTTCCGTCTGTCTCTCAGTCCTCATGCGGCACCAACTTTCCTTCCTTTTGAATTTTTTCCCATGGCATGTAAACGTTTGGAAATACCTTGGCGAGTCATGTTTGATGCCTCTACAAGTTGTTCTTGTGTTTGCATATCATCTTCATCGAATAACGCTTGATCGGCGTCCTCAATTGTTTTTGGTCTTCCGAACGCTCCTTTTCTTCAGTGTCGAAATCGTCAATTCTGAAGTGTTAAGCCAATTTTCACAGGTAGTTTTCAATGGTGCATGTTCGCCGTAAGCCTTCCCAAACAAACGACGTTCTTCATCTGCATTTTTTTTTTCAAGTTAAAGTAGAAAAGCAAAGCTTTCCGCAAATGCTGTTTATTTGGCACAAAACTTGACATTTTCGTTGTTAGAAAAAATATTTTTGCGTTTCGATATGTGTTGTTATTTCGACTGGTTATTGTTAATAGATATCCAAGCTATTAGAAAAACACAATTTTAGACATATATGTCGACTACATGGGCCATTAGCACCATCTATGTGTGAAACTCCGAAACTTAGCTGTGTACGTAGTAACAGGAAAATGAATAAGACAATTTGCGACATAGTAAAGCTACATAAAATGAAAAGAAAAAAACCTCAAAATAAATTTTCAAACTGCTGAGTTTATCTATTTTAATTACTATTTTTTAAGGCTTACAAATATTTTTTTTTGGATTTTTCTCCTTTATCCTACAGACAGTAGAAAAAGGATACCACCTATTAAATGTAACATCAAATTATCTCAGATAAAAACTAAAATAGCCATTCGGTTAGGAATTGTCTTTTTTTTAAATTTATGTGAAACAAATAAGTTCAGGGGGCCATCTGCATAGTGAAAATGAACCAATTTCCGAATTTTCAATACAAACACCATTTTTAATAATTGACACCATATTTGGATATTTCCGTACATGTTACGAATTCGACACGCAAAGTCAATCGGTCGAATAGTTTAGGAATTATAAAAAGTTGAAAGTTTTTAACTCATAATGTCAAATTTTTACTCCGTTTATTCCGTTGCAAAACATAGTTTCTCAAAACTACTTGTCAGAATTAGCTGTAATTTTGGAATCGAATTTTTCATGCTTCTAGAAATTTATTCAAGTTAAAAGAAGAAAAAATGCTAATTCTAATTTATGATTTTTTTTTAACAGAATAGATTTCTAGAAACTAAAAATAAGAGAATCTAAAATTACAGCTTAGTCTAACTACTAGTTTTTGAGTTATCTTTAAAAAAGTACCCGCTTTGAAATCTAATTTGCAGCAACTGAAACAGAATTTAACATTAGGTGTTCCATTTTTACAGCTACGTTATTTCTAAAGTATTTGATCGATTGACTTCCCGTTTGATATCCGAAAGTACAAAGTTCTTTAGTTCCTTTAATCAAATCATCCAACACTGTGTATCTTTAGAAACCGCAAAAATGAACTTATTTTTGAGATTTAAAGAAGCATTTATAAAAATAAGGTTTCTTTTACAGCCAGTGATTTTTGAAAACGTTACCAAGCAGTTTTTATAGTGTAGATATAAATCAGTTTTTTCAACCTGGGAGATAAGTTTTTCGTATGCTGTCAAATCTCAAGTAAACATTTTCATGATGAACAAACATGCTTTGCAGACAAACCTGTTAAGGCTAATGTCACACGAGCGTCTGCAGCGATCGGCGAGTCTGCTCTTGGAAGTGCAGTGATCTTCTCGGCTGTTCAAATTACGGACGTTTCAAATTACAGGCGTGAAAACTAAACAGAGTATCTCGCTCCCAAAGCACGCTGGACGCTGGCGCCATGCTGGGCACGTGTTAGTTTCTTTCGTTTATGATATTCTGTAAACACAAGCTGTGATTTTGACGCTGTAGTTTGACTTTTTTTTTTTTGAGTTTTCAGACGATTTTTATAGCGGTTCCATCTTTCAAATTAGAGTCCTGCATCGGGCCGGATAACAAGATTTTTCCACGTCGGGTCCGATTGACCCTAGTTTTTTTGTCGTTGCAGGTCGATTTCCGATTGATCCTTATTTCTTTGAAAAAAGTCAAAAATGTTTTTTTTTAGCAAAATTGTATTTGAAAAAGAGATTTCCAGTCGTGTCTTAATTCCTACAAAACATGCCGCTATTTGTCTCTGTTAAATTAAATTGCCTTTAAAAAGGATAAGGTTTGTAAGGTATTACTAACAAGTACATTATACCGTAAAAATATATATATATATATATATATATATATATATATATATATATATATATATATATATATATGTGTGTGTGTGTGTGTGTGTGTGTGCGCTATTGTATATTTCATTAATGAAACATTTCGATTAGAATATTCTGCTATGTTTAAATTTAATTTGTTTTATTAAATTACTGGGACAGTTTTTTTATTTACTTTATTTTGGTATCGTGTTAAAATTAGGATATTTTGAAATTATCTTTTTCTTTTAACTACAATCTGTGGAGTTCGGGGTGGAGCAGGTAAGGATATGGTGATTGAACCATCCTTGGATTTTGAAATTTAATTAACTAAATATCCTTTACCTATGATTAATTTAAAAAAATGTAAAATATATAATTAATTTATCTTCATAAATGACATAAAATATTTAAACTTTAAGAGAAAGAAAAGCTTTGAATTTTCGACTTCTAAACCCCTGTGCATCAAAACTTTAATTTTTTTTCTTAGTTATATATTTTAAATTTATCTTTAACAGGGGAGGACCAAAGCCCTTCTGAAGAAGCAGACCCAGCTTATTATTCTGATGGCAAGCCTAAGATATTTACGCTATGTTTAAAAACCTTTTCGTACGAGAAGTTCTGTCAAAAAATACTTAGTTTATACTTTTACATATTACATGATATTCTATTATTTATTTCAAGAAAAACGTGCCCTGGGCTGCGTAATTCTAACACAGGCACATCCGTTTTAAAATATTGCTCCTCCCTTGATTTCTTTCTGCCTTTTAAAACTTTTTAAATTAATCTCTTTTTATATTTACAGGGTGTCCCAAAAATGGCTGATGGATTTTAAAATTCATTAACTTGCAAGCGATGACAGATATTTAAAAAATTCTTGCAGGAAGGTCATGTATGATGTCAGGAGTATTTGTACTGTGATTCTTGATTTTAGTTTGAATTTCAACCAATAGATAGCGCTGACAGCGATTAGCGTTCATCCGAGGCCGAAACTGACGCCGCCCAGCATTCATGCACCACCCCGTGAATTGGATGGATATTTTTTTTTTCAACGTTTGAACAGTCCCTCGAACTCCAACACCAATAATATTTTTAAGTTTTCTTTGACTTATTTGATCTCAGAAAAACTTGACGAAGAAAACTTTTAGAAATTATTGGTTTTGAAGTTCGAGGGACTGTTCAAACGCTGAAAAAAAATCCGCCTGCGACAGCTGCCATCTAGTATTCAGGGGATGGTGCATCAATGCTGAGTGGCATCAGTTTCGGCCTCGACTGAACGCCAATCGCTGTCAGCGCCATCTATTGTTTGAAATTCGAACTAAAATTAAGAATCACAGTACAAATACTCCTGACATCATACATAACCCTCCTGCAAGAATTTTTTTAATATCTGTCACCGTTTGCAAGTTATTGAATTTTTAAATCCATCAGACATTTTTGGGACTCCTGGTAAATGTCTGAGTTATCATTAATATGGTTAATCCAATGCCGATCGTATTCATGTTTTCCCCGTACAGAAATTGGAAATCATTTTTTCCCAGAATACAGTGCCATCTATCGGCGACAACTGACATTATCTTTCAATAAATATCAGCACTCTACCTCTGCATATATACAGTGGACTCTCTCTATCTGAACACTCTCTAATGTGAACACCCCAGTATTATGAACACTTTCTGGTGGTCCCGGTGAAACTCCATAGACTTAACAAAAGATGAACTCTCTCTATTCTGAACACCCTCTAATCTGAACACCCCACTATTATGAACGCTACTTTTGATCCACATTCTAACCCGCCTCTCCGTAAACTGAACGTGTGTTTGGAGTCGGAATGCGGGGAGTTCCCGCATCATGGAAATTCGGAAAAATTGTTGCAGAAGAATTAAAGGGTTTAATGAACTCAATTTAAAAATAAAGGAACAAAATCATTTCTAGATTTTAAGATCTACCCGATGCTGAAATTTGTTTCAATAATTCAGATAAAATCTTCAGTTAACAACAACAAAAAAAAAGCATTTATTATAACCAAAAAAAAAATAAAAATAAAAATAAAAGAAATCGAAAGAATATGTTTGTCAGAAAAAGTAAATCATGATAATCAAATTAAATGAAATGATCAAAACAATCAATTTTTATGCAAAGAGATACAAGAAAAAATAATGTAAAAACAATATCACGTGATTTCCCCTCTCCCAAGCTGAGATAAAAATAGAAAGATTGCGCAACAGAAATGCCCACGCCCCAATGACAAATAAGACACAACAAGTATTAGAGGGAGGGGTTAAAAAAGGATTATGGTTTCTTTTCTGCACACCTGGTTGGCAGCATTATCGCTTCTGTTTCTTTCTTCCTTTTTGCTCGGCAAAGGTAAAAATTTTTCGTTATTTCACTATCGTTGCAGGGAAAGCTTCACAACACTTACGCAGATATGTCAGAAATAAGTAAGAAAACGAGAAAACGGAAAGAACTGAAGCTTCAGGAAAAATAAGAAGTTGTTCAAAAATTAAAATCAAAAGTAAGTCGAAGAAAAATTGCATCTGAATTTGGAATTTCAATAAGTCAAGTCAATGCCATCAGCAAGAAAGAAAAAGAAATTGTAGCCGCTTTTGAAGCAAATGAACCTTCCTCAAAGTGTAGAATTTTCGAAAAGAAAACAGGAAACAAGAACATAAACAATCATGTCTGGAAGTTTTTTGCCAAATGAGAACGAAGAATCTTCCTGTCACTGGACCCCTGCTAAAGCAGATTGCTCTGGATTTTGCAGAAAAGGAGAAAATCACGGAATTCAAGGCATCAGAAAGATGGCTGACTCGCTTCAAAAGTCGGCATAACATCGAATTCAAAATAATCAATGGTGAAGCTGCAGACGTAAATATCGACACTGTGGAGGAATGGAAAAGAAAGCTTCCGGATATAACGAAGGATTTCAATGCCGCTGACATTTTCAATGCCGACGAAACCGGCCTGTTCCTTAGAGCTCTTACAAATAAAACCTTAGCAGAAAGAAGCGAGAAATGCGTGGGCGGAAAAATGTGAAAAGAAAGACTTACCGTCATGCTCTGTGCCAGTTTTACGGGTGAGAAGCTCAAACCACTTGTAATCGGAAAAAGTGAAAAACCACGATGATGAAGAGAGAAGGAAGAAAAATTCTTCTTTTTGTGGATAATGCCAGATCACATACAAATGTGCAGCTGAGCAACGTTATCCTGAAGTTCCTGCCACCGAACTGTACTTCTATAATCCAACCACTGGATCAAGGAGTAATCAAGACCTTTAAAGCTTACTACCGAATTCAATTTTTGAAGAAAATGTCCGTGGTGATGGAGGAGGCAAATTCGGCAACTGAACTAACGAAGAAGGTCAATGTAATGGATGCTGTCCATTGGATATCAATGGCTTGAAATGAAGTAACCCCCTACACCATCCAAAAATGCTTCTACAAAGCTGGATTCCCGTGTGAGAATGAGCAATCAAGGACAGAGAACCAAGAAGCAACAGCTGTGAGTGACTTGGGGTCAATTCTTCAGGAGCTTCATACTGAAATTGAACCTGGAGCTTATCTCGAAGCCAACGGAAGCCTTCCTGTTTGCCACAACATCGTTGAAGAGGAAGAGGGTAGTGAAGACGAAGCAGAACCAGATGAGACCGATGAAACAAGAAGTACGATTACCTTCAAGCAATATGGCCAAGGGATTCAAGACCCGATGAACTATGCAGCTGAACATCACCTAGAAGCCTTTCCACTTCTTAAACAACTAGATAACATGTACACTGCACGAGCATACACAATGCAAAAACAGACTAAAATTACTCACTTTTTTAAGTAATGTACCAATTATGTTTTCAAGTAATGTATTGTAAGTATGTAATTGTATATTTTGTAAAATTTTTTTAATATAACATTTTAATTAACTTTTTTTAATTAACTTTTTTAATAGCTTCTAAATTCAGCACCTCCATCTCGGTAACTTGCATGGTTAACCAGGCTAAGTATTCTATACAGTCTATAAATTCAATTCATAGTAGTAATAGTAATGCATTTCCCAATCTCCCTCTATAATGAACACCCCCATAATCTGAACATTTTTGGTCGGTCCCCTGAGTGTTCAGAATAGAGAGAGTCCACTGTATTACGAGGTAGTGATCAGTAAATAACGTAAACAAAGGCTGTATTGAGAATATTTATATGGAAAGTTAAAAAATATAACTTTAAAAATAAATTTTGTAATTAATTTCTAGAATTTCACAAATGTATTTATTAACTTTTCTTTTATAAATAACAACTTAAATTGCTGTAGTAACTGATATTTGTATTTAAAAATATTTATTTTTAATATAAAAGTTATATTTTTAATTAATTATAATATATAAATTAATAACATTGACCTTTATTTACAAATAGATTTACATAAAAAATAACACAAAAAATGTTTATAGAGCAAAAATATTTATTGACACGATAAAATTTAATTAATAGATCAAAAACTATGAGTGAGTTTTAAAAAGATTAATGCAAAATACCAAAGTAGTAGATTAAATTAAAATTACTGGTAGCAACTGACCATATATTCCCCAGATGATAGCGCCTAGACGGCGCTGCCTTCCATTAACTGCCATGCTGACTTCCATTTTTGAGACAAATACGATAGATATTTACTTACTAGTAAATCTACAGATAAGGAGCCTCAACGTCACCTCTGAAAGTCAATGTTTTTTTTAATCTCACTTTTCATAATATATTTACAATCCGCAAATTAAATTTTTTAAATTACTACATATATATTTATACGCATCTAAAATAATTCGAAGATTTCAAAAATTAGAAACGTTAAATTAAACACGGTTTATGCAATAATATTCTGACATTCTTATGAACTTCCTATTCTATTTTTTAGATTAAAAAATACATTTCTTAAGGGGGGGGGGCTTTGCCCTCTGAACCCCCAGTAATCTTATTAAATTTGTATTCTTGATTTCCTACTGTTTGTGTGAATGGTTCCAGTATATCTTGGATTTCGTTCTACACAGTGGTTTTATTAGGATAAGTAAAAACTTCGAAAATACTTTCATGTTATCCTAATACCTAAATAGCAATATTTACTTACGTGCCAACCACGAAACACTCACATCTGATAGATAAGTTGAATAATATCTCGTGTACAAAAGCAACTTATGGAAATGTAAACTGAATCTACTATATTTCACTTATATCTATTTCAGAAATCTAGTGTTATTACAATTTTTATTTCGGAAAAACAGTTTTGATGGTCATTCCTAAGTACATCCTGATCTAACTCGATAGCAATAGCGTACTAAAATCTCCCCAAAATAGGCTTATTTGGAAACTTTTAAACCTATTGGGTAATCATTCATAATCGTGCCCACTGCCAATTCACTAAATAGCAACCGTGGTTTGGCGCTGTAAAGTATTTTTGTGATAACTTTTTATGATCTCAGTTTTTAGTAATTGTGCTATATCAGGCTGTATGGATGTATTATACTACGCTAATTTCTTTAGATTAAACAACTCGTTGTACGAGATATTATATCCTATTTTAAAAATAATACTAATTTCCAACCACGAAAAATCCACATCTCTTCCAGAAAATGAATAATATATCATGTAAAAATGTTTCGGTTATGATTCTATAGTACTTAAAAGGTACCTTGTATCAAAATAAATTGTCATTTATTTCAATAAAATATTAAAATCACCCAAAAATATTTTATTTTGCGTATAAAATATTGTAGCAAAATAGTCTGAGTTACTCCAATTTTTATTGTTTTGATATTCTTTGAAATATAGTTGCTAGGTTACGGTTAAATTAAAGAGAAAAATAAAAATAAATGCATTTTAAGATTTGCAGAAAATGATAAAATAAAATGTATTATATTATTAGAACAGATGTATAAAATTGCACCACAAATTATACACCTAATTTTAAAAATCTGTCGAATGTAATAACAAAATTTCTAATTAATTTGAATAATTTAAGACCTCACTTGATAAATTTTAGCCTTCATAAATTACCGTTTAAATACATTAATCAAATGCGCTATTTTATTTTCAACGAATGAAAAATTTCAAAATCCTCTGAATTCCCATAGGAAAGCATTATGATCTAAAAAGAAATGTTCTATATTTTCCGAACGAATGAACCAAATGTAACTAAAAACTATACAGTTAAGTCCGGGTACCTCTCCAACATACCTACCAAAAATCAAACTAATCGGATCATTTTTTCGGCAGTTATCGCGGAACATACAGACAGACAGACAGAAACCAAAAACTTTTCAGGTCTCCACAGTGAGCAATTACGGAGGTAGTGATCCATATTCTATGGGTTGGAGATGAAAATAAATTGAAAAATGCTATACAGTAAAATCTTCTAAGAGCGTAGGAGAGTAGAAAAAATCCGTTTTTTAGAATTTCCCGTTTTAGCAGGTATATGTGTATTCTAAATGTATTATATTCTTTTTGCATGAATCAAGTTATTTTTCCGTATAAAACTGAATTCTGTCACAGACAGGTTTATATATATATGTATATATATATATATATGTATATATATGTATATATATGTATATATATATATATATATATATATATTATTTTACAAATACTGTATTTTAAATTTTTTGCCTTCAAATTCTTTAAAGAGAATTTTAATTTTAGAATAATGGCGATTTAAAAATATATTCGAATTTTTTTTTTGATTTTGGGGCCGGGTCAATAATAGTTTTCATACAGGCTCGGACGGGCCTGGGCCAAACTGTACAGCTTTTATACAGGCCCGGTTCGGCAAAACGTCTGGGCCGGACTGGTCCTCGTCTCATGAATGAAAATTGAACATACTCCAGTTCACATTCCGGGTTTGAGCTTCGAGTTACACCCGGTGCACTGCACACCTGTAATTTAAACATTAATGAGCATATACGTGTTAATTTTTTTAATTAACGAAAAAAACTGTATATTATTTATCCATAATTGTATTCAACTATGGATTATGTATGGGATATTTTTTCTTTTTGACCGACTGTACATAATATCCTTTCAGTAGGCTTTTAATTGTAGAGCAATGTTGGATATTAACCTTCCTACCCTGTTGAAATTTTACGCAACCTTGATTTAAAACATTTCACACCAGAATTCTTATTTAGAACTATTTAAGATATTTATTTTACTTAGTTACATCAATCTTTTATTTAACTTACTTTATAAAAAAAATTTCTGTTTCGAATCGAATGAAATCAAATATTCAAACGGGTCGATTAGACCCATTCAGGGTAGGAAGGTTAAAAATCGACATTTGTGAAAAATATCGGTACGAACATTGAATCGGATTCAGAGTCCAGCGCGTATCAGCTTATACCTGAACCGAACAAGAAAATTGTATTTACAGTCAACCAGACAAAAAAAAAATTTCTTTAAAAATAAACCCTAAGAGGACTCGACACACTTCACTCCGAACCAGAAAAAGAAGAAAAATAATTCATAAACATTCTCATATACATAATAAGTATATATATATATATATACTTATTAATGTTCAAATACATAATTTGTCGTATCTGAAAAAAAATATTATAGCTGGACTCTATTGAAAAATCGTGTATACTTGGACCGGAGCCAGCCAAAAGCTCGATGGGAAGAATGCCAGTATGTCAAAACTCCCGTGTGAGCTCAGCAGCACAGGCGTTTTGTTTTGTTTTGTTTTAGTACAGAAACCAAGAGCGCCGAAATAGACGGTCGTGTGACATTAGCCTAAATTAGCTTCATCAACATTAATATTAACATTAAAATTACTATTATTCTGTTACTCTTGCATGTATAAATTTAATTTTGCAGCTAAAACTTTAAATTGGGAATTAATACCAACCCAAATCTGATATTCCAGTTTGATAAAACTGGTTAATACACAAAAAAGACCTTGAACTATCTTATACAATACAGCTGATATGCTCAGAACAAGAATTTCCGATTGGTTGGTTGTAGCTGTTACTACAATACGTTTCTTGAGTCACACGCACCTGTACTTCTTTGTCTTATTCAAAGTAGCCTAATTTTCAATGTAATGCAAACATTTCACTTCTGTTTATTTTGTTAAATTCAGAAATAAAGTTCCTTTTATTTGATATGTTGCACTGCGTAAAGAGTAACAGATTTTATAACCCTTCAAAATTGAAAAAAAAATTCAGTAACTTTTGAAATTTAAAATCAACCTGATGTCTTAAATTTGGAACAATACCCAAACATCGGGCAACGTTCAAACATTTATAAAATTATAAACTTCATTCAAATAGTAGTTAATTCATTGCACAAAAAAGAAAATATATTCTGCAGATTCAGATTTCAGATCTTTCACGACACAAAATGTATGCCGTTTGACGTCGATATATCGTGTGAAAGTAGTCCGTTAAGCTTTATATTTCAGATTCTTCTATCTGCCAAAGGAGTACAGATAGTTTCTTGATTTTTGAGCATTTATATTCACAGCGAAGCTTCTTAAATTTTAATTTTATAAATAAAAATATTTCATTAGTTTTTTCCGGTGTATGCTATTTTAATCATTAATCATTTCAATTTTTGAATTCGTTTTCAGAAAATTCAGCATATTGCAGATTTTTTTGACTGGTTTAAAATTGAATTTTTAGTGATACGCAGAAGATGATTGTTCGTCTTTCTAATGAGTCATCAAAATAATAATTTATTAAATGCTAGCTGTACACTGTACAGTTATGAACAGACGCAAGTCTACATACAATCAATGGAACATATGCTAAATGGGCGAAAGTCACCTTACAATTTCGATTTTGGACTTTTTGTTGTGACATACTTTACGAATTGATCCGAAAGTCTGGGGATATAAAGAGCATGTTTGACAATAGCAAATGCCTAAGTTTGTTCTGTACAACATTTGTTTTCATTTGTGTAGCACGTATATGTAAATAGATATAAAGATTTATTTTAAAAAGTTATAACTTTTCCTTCAAGTCTATAAAATGTAGGTTTTTGAACCAAATTTAGCGCAACTTCCAAAAAGGTTGATCAAATATTGTAGATATAACATAATACAAATAGAATATAAATATATTTGATATATTGGGAAATATGAACATTTATATGAAAGAAGTTTTAACTGCGAATGAGTGAACGATAAATTCTGTTTGTATAATTTAGAGGTCAAATATATGCGGCAATTCAAATAAAGAGTCTAGTCGCATATTGTAAAAATTCCGAAAGATTTAAAGAGTTTAAGGAGAGGAATTTTAGTGTCCTTCTAAATAAAGCTAGATGTTGTGCTTTTAGAAAAGTTGAATTTTTTTTAATTACCATTTTTATTGATGCTTTAATATTCATTAGAAGGTTCATCCAATCTAGAAAGAGAGAAAAAAATATTACAAAAAAAGAAAACAAATATCAAAATCGAAGCTACACGTGGACATAGGTTAAAAACAACATGCATTCCGACCCGGGCTGACTGGGTTTTATTTGCCCTGTTTACAGAAAGTTAATGAAAATATTTTTACTTGAAGAATGTAAGAGTTTTTTACAGTTAGCATATTTTCTTAGATTCCCGAAAACTACTCCAAAAACATTTTTGATGCTTTCATAGTATTCGGCCATATTCACCGGCCCTCAAACGCAAAGCATTTCATTTTTTAAAACAACCTTTCATTCTGAATCTTTCAGTGTTTAAACGTGCAGTTTGATTAAATAGCTGTAAAATTTTGATTTGATATTTAATTTTATTTATTTGAGTTTTTTTAAATTGTTTGGAAATTTAGTTATGATATATTACACGGAAACAAACAAATGATGCATTTTTTACATTGTTATAACTGCTTTTAGAAACCAATTTGAATTCTGCTCAATATGTATCTTTATGAACTATCAAGATATTCAACTGGTTTTTTATATATAAGATGCTCTATAAAGTTTACTACTAAATTATGAAAAATATATTTTTATCTCTCGAGCTTGTGCAATTAAATACTACTGCATACTTATGCTTATACTTTATCAATACTTTATCATTGTATATCTTTATATTCTAATCACCGTAAATATTGTAGTTTGTCAAGCTTCTCTAAAGTAGCGTTAAATTCGGCCAAAAAACTTGGATGCTAAAAACATAAGCAAACAAAAATTGCTTAACGTTTTAAATTAACCTTTATATCCATAAATAGGGGTGCTTTTCTTACAGAAATAAACAAAATTGTTGTACAGGAATGAATTTGTCATGTGTTAAAGCTACTGATGATTTTGAGGATTTCGAGTATTTTATTATACATGGCAATTACAAATATTATTTTGTTAATTCAATTTCCTCCCCCCACCCCGCCCGCTAATATCCATCATGTAAACTTCGCTGAAAATATAAGATCAAATATGTTCTGTATTGTGCTATCCTCTAAAAAAACCCAATTCTTTAAAACTTTCTCTATATAATGTCTAATAAATAATGCAAAAAAAATTTAAACTTGGCTAAATTTTTACAGCTTGTTCTGACTAAGATTTTAATGTTAAACATTTTTTATTTTATCATTTTATTACAAAACGGCAGCCAATTAAGCGATAATTAAAAAACACTTTTCCAAACAATAACCTATGTTACATAAAAAAACACCTGAAGTAATTAGTTGAAAATGAAGCATTTTCTTACATATTAATAGTTTAACATAAAAACAATTAAAAATTTATAAAGATCATTCATTAAATTCTATTATAACAAAAATCTCTATAAATGAAGCTCGTGCTTTGACAGAATTATGCAATTGTTAGTTTAAATTATTTAAAACTGAATAAGCACTTCTTAGTATTTTAAACTATTTTTATTATTCTAAATGGTGCATAAAAACAGAACAAAACAAAAAAATTGAGTTTAGTAAAGTATTTAATGAAGTATTTGAGTATGTTTTTTTAGAGGACATCATAATATATTCTTGAATTACCAGAGACATTTGTCGAGTATTTATCTAGTTATTCCATAAAATATCTAAAATCGAATATGTCCTGCTGCTTATGACCATATTTGTAATGTAGATGAGCAAAAACTAATGTAAAATTGTCTGTTTGTTAATTTAAAGCTAAACTTAAATGTGAAGAAACTCGACTATTAAATGCTAATAACTGTATTCTTTTCGAATCATGGATATTACAAATAGTTATTCAAATAAAAAGTAAAATGCCCAGCTAAACTGATGGCATCGAGCTCACAGGATATTCACACTAATTGTATATTATACTCTTATTTCAACTGCCCAACTACCCATAGCCATTTCGGGAACTGGCCGACGGCATCTGGCCAATTCGCGAACTGGCCGACAGCCTCTGGCCAGTTCGCGAATTGGCCGATTTCGGGATTTGGCCGTAACATATGTATTATGCTGTTATAGTTGGGGGATTTTTATGCACACTACTGATCGAGACTTGATACTAGCCCAAGAAGCACTTGGGTTGAAGGGGAATGCTACTTCTATTTAACGATACACCAGCAGAGGCGTAGGAAAGGAAGAGGTTCATGGTAGCCAATCATTCCTCATTCAACAGAAGACAAATTTTAAAGCCACGTGAGCTGCTCCAGAGACTCCTATTTTCTGCTTCGATGTTTAATAATTCATCTCTGAAAAAAACGCATTACATAAATAATTACTGTAAATATCAATTAAATCACTAACTGATCAATCTCGAGAGCAGGCGCAAAATAATTAGCTCTGCAAATCGCATTTTCATTTTAATTACTTTCATTAAATATTGTAAAGTTTGAGATAGTAGTTTTATTTATTGCATTTTCTTATTTCTAAAAGTAAGATTTGTAATTGCATGATATTTAACTCTTATGAATTGCAAAGGAGAACGCGGTTAGTTGCGCTGTAGCTCCAAACTGGATTTTTCTGAATTTTTTTGTTTCAGTATACTGAGTGCATCTTTTCATCAGTGGGGTGGAAAGATGCTCCGTTTTCTAATTAATCTTATAATTTTAATTTTCTGTAGTAGTTTAAATATTATTTCTAAAATATTAATTAAACTACTGAATTCGTGGTAATGGCAAAAATAATAAATTTGAAGGATTAAATATTCTCATAAATATATTTAATTAATTATTATAAATAATCCAAATCGTTTAGTTTATCCAAATCATTTAAGTGTTTAGTTGCTACACCACTGATCATCGCGTTAAGAATCGCTTTTCTCCCCAGCATTCTCTTTAATTTTAACACTTTCTAGAATGTGGGAATCTACGGGTGTGCTCTTTCACTTCCACATCGCAGAAAAAAAACCTAGCACTTATTTTAAGTACGTAAACAGCAGTTTGGAATTCGGGTATGAACTAAAGCCGAATAACAAAGGTAGACTTAAGTTCAATCTAGCATGAGTTTTTCTATAGGGTTCTTGGTCTTTAAACTTTTTCTACAATTTATATATTTACCGGAATAGGGGGATCATCCACATACATGCTCTCTAACACGTACCACTTATTTTGAGTGCATATAAAGTCCGAAAAGTCTGGAAACGGTCGAATAACTCGAGAAATATACATCGGATTGAAAAAACAGAAAAAAGCATGTTCAGTATTTTTCAAAAATCTATTTAGGGATATCAAAGTTGCCCCCCCCAACTCTGCCCCCTGGGGTAAAGGTAGGGCAACTTTGAAATCTTAAATGATAAGCCCCCTTTTTTATTTCAGTTTCAGATTGTATGGGAAAAAATTCGTAACTTTTGTATTGAACCTTTTCTTCGAAAATTCGTAGATGGTGCTGTAATCCAGTAAAATGCAGTGAGAATCGTTTCCCTTGAAAAGTCTGGAAAAGGTCAAATAACTTGAGAAATATGCAGCGGATTGAAAAAACAGAAAAATACGTGTTCAATATTTTAGAAAAATGGCAACTTTTATATCCCTAAATAGATTTTTTTAAATTTTGAACACGTATCTCCCGCATTTAAATCCGATGTATATTTCTCGAGTTATTCGACCATTTCAACAGTTTTCAATGGAAACGATTCTAATTGCATTTTACTCGATTAAATGACCATATATGATTTTTCAAAGACACTAAACACAAAATTTACGTATTTTCCCGTAGAATCGCAATCAGCAGTGAAAAAGGGGGATTACCATTCAAGATTTCAAAGCTGCCCCCTTTCCCCCAGGGGGCAGAGTTGGGAGGGGAACTTTGATATCCCTAAATAGATTTTTCAAAAATATTTAACATGCATATTTCGTTTTTCAAGCCGATGTATATTTCTCGAGTTATTCGACCGTTTTCATACTTTTCGGGCAACCTGTATAAATATGTCACCCATACGGAAACCAACCGCATCAGAGTTCTACCAGGCAATTATCTGAGTAACTACCAACCATGCTCGATGCTGCTTCACTTTGGTATTCGGCTGAGTGCCGAAGCTTTATAGCATGGCTAGACATTGGTCTAATGGGACATGTATTAACAGGACGTTTAACAGGGTGAGTGTATGCCTCAGACACAGTGAGCAACCAACTATGTCTTGTAAATACGTCAGGTACATGAATTATTTTACCATACGTAATGAGGAAAACACGCTCCAAATTTGAACGTCTTCAAATTTGAGGACTATTGTTTCTGGCTGTTCCCACATTTTATAAACAGTTTCTCCATTGATACATTCGTCGTACAAAAATGAATAACAATAAAATGAAGATTAAAAAGTTGTAACTTTTGAAGTTGTGATATCTTTAAAAGTTTCGTTATATAATTTGGTCAGACAAATCATACGTAGCCAACTGTCATTTTCCCAAATGTCATCCTTATAGCGAACACAAGTATTGAGTAATCAGAAGAATTTTTGTTTCAATATTTCTTCTCAATTTAATTCTTAATTTAGTTTTGAATGTAACTCAATTGAAGTTACATTGTTGCTAGATGGTTTTCCTTTTAGCTCAAATTTTTAACCCAAATATCGTTGTTTAGAAAGAAATGTATTGAAAATAAGGACAAATTATACTTCATTGGGTTAAAAGATTAAAACTGGATTTTTTTTTTTACTGATGTCACAAAATCACCACGGAATGAAACAAAAACCGCTGAAAAACGTATAAATAATTTAATAACAAAACTTTAAATGAAAAATCCAAAATCGTAGGCAAAAATGATTTTTTTCTTTGTATCTAAGACTAAACTTGCTGACTTCTACTAGCAACAATTTCTCTTAACTATCGCGCCAACAAACCGATGCACAAACATAGACCGAAGAAAAACTTTCTTTTATAATCCTAATCCTAGTAATATTATAAATCTGATTGTGTGCAAATGTTAGGCTGAAGCCAGCGTCAAAATGGAGAATTTAATAACCCTATATCTTTACATATAGATTGATTATAGCCCTCGAATGAACATAGGCTGGTTTTTGTTTATTTTATTCAAATATTTTTCTTAATAATTCGAAATTTCGTTATTTTCATAGAGAATAAATGGACATTTTTTCGTATAATATTTTAAAATGGTTAAATTTACTTTACCGTTGCTATTACTTTATCGTTGCCAAAACTAATTCAAAACCCGGAATAATAATTTTTACTCAACAATTTAGTTTCAATTGAAAAATTTTCACGTAAAAAATGAAAATGAAATAAAAAAATTAAAGAATTAAAAAGAAGATGAAATAATATTATTAGAAGTAAAACGTACTTTTTTTAGTTTTTGATAATAATACAAGATTTCAATATGCGTAACCATAGGAAACAGGCGAATATGACGTCCAACATCGAAAATAAAGCGGATATGCTTTGATTGGTGAAATAGAATGATCTTGGGTTTTTTCTTCACTTTTTTTCTTTTTTTTCTTTTGTATGGTAAAAATACTTGGCGTTTTACCGTCTGCGCACAGCTAATATAACTTTACCGTATTTTTTATTTAATTTTAAGAAAGTAAAAAGAAGTTTCAAAAGAAAATGGTTAGCAAATGTCAATAATATGCTCCGCAAAATTATCCAAGTCGAAACTGATGTCATGGATAGCGAGAAATAGATATTTTCAATCTTAAAACTAAAAGAAATAACTCGATTATCTAAAAAAAATGACGAATGTTAATAGTTCCATTTTTGATGATAAAACCTAAAGATTTAATATTATTTCGTTAAAGTAACACAATTTCCCCTATGCCAGTATTGAAATTAATTGCCTGAAAAAGAAAATTAACAAGAATTATGTCATTAAAAAGGGATTTCTCTGGGGAAAAAGAGACGTCATATCTGAAATAAAACGGGAATTTTCCAATTTGTTTTAAAATGAGTGTGAATCAATTCCTTACATTAATAAAACAAGGATCAGTAAGTATAGAAAGTAAATGAGTTTCACGCCCTATTTATAATGAAAACTTTAAATTTTTTTATCTATACTGATTATTAAGCATGAGTATCCGTTATATACAGATGAGAGTTTTCTGATAAAAATCACATCATAATCTTAAGAAAAGGAAAATGAACACGAATCTATTATATTAAAATCTGACCGTGTGTTTGTATTTCGCAACTACTCCTAGACTATCGAACTAACGCGATTTACTTAATACCGGTCATCATTGATCCGAGGATGTCGCACAAATTCCCAGAATTAAAAAAATTAAATAAGATGCCAAGATTTTTTTATTTTATATTTATTTATTTATTTATTGTAAATTTTAACGAAGTTTTTCTAAAAACGGAAAGTAAATTACTCCATATTTGTGCATAAAAAAGGAGAAATAAAACAGATCAGTATATTTTTTTGCACTATTTTCTCATTAAAACTGAAAAACAGATTTTATTTTCACTTTGAATAGATCGTGAAAACAAAATCTTGATTTCAGTAAATTATCCGAAAAATTTAAAACATATTTTCACATATTTAAACTTTATGAATCAATTTATTCTAGAGAACAAAAATTGCCTGTCAACATACTGTCATTTAAAAAACACGATTTGTTTCAGCTATACATTAAACCAAAGAGGCAGAATTTAATTTAAAGGAAAAGCATATACTATTTCCAATTAAGGTTTTTTTTTGAAGGATGGCTGTTAAAACGTTTCACAAAAGCGTTAAAAGTAAAATTGTTTATCAGATAAAATTGACATTTGTTTTTACCCAATTCGTCTATTTCCACTATTTCTCTTGGCCCTCCTTTTTGCATTGGTTGCAATTTCATTTCATTTTCGTGATTATTTGGCACAAAATTTCACTTATTTAAGACTGAGTTATGTCAAGGTCCCTATAACAACAAATACTTTATTGTCTTCTATGAAATGTGATAAATAGTTAGCTAATTATTAACGTTTTTAATTATCGGGAGTGAAATATTTTGCATAATTAATGTATTTATTTTTCTTTTAATGTTGCGTGAACGAAGTCACGGGTAACAGCTAGTATAGAATAAAATATAAAAATATCTAATTAATTTTTATCACCGTTTACAGTAGGTAATGATCAGTTTCAGATTGAAAATATCATCTAAATTGTTATTAAATGGCGAACAAAGAACTTCAATCATAATTCTTATGTCACCCACACATTTTTCAAAATTAAATGCATCTTACAGAAACTTATTTTTTCTCCTATCTGTATCGGAAATAATAGTGACAATGAATTAATCACTCGAACACAAATAACACTCGGAAAATAATATTTTATCAAAGTATTCACATCAAATTCTCGTTATAATTTTTTTTTTAAACAATCATTTTAATCGATATAGATCAACCTTTTAATGCTGTTCCCTAAAAAAAGTTTGATATTTCTTTCATTTTGTTTTCGAGAAAGAAATTCTTCATGACCATAAAAAAATATTAAAAGTGTATGTCTTTTAACGGTGTATTTATTTCTTAAAGTATATTTTCATCATTTTCTATAATTAAAAGAAAATAAGAAGCATATTATGCCCAAATAATAAATGACAAGGACTCTTAACTTTATATAACAAGGAAAAAAAAAAGCTTTCATTTTATAAAATGCATTTACATAAGGTATTAGTGTTCTTGAGATTTAAAACTATCATCTAAATTGTTATTAAATTGTGAACAAAGACTATGAATCAGGTAATACTCACTTTTCCAGATGTTTTTCGACGTGTTTCATAAAATTTCTCTTTTTAATATTCGTCTTAGAAATTATGATAAAAATGAATGATTCATTCGGATATAAACTACAATAAAAAAGAAACAAAGAAAGAAACTCTATTGAACGTATTCAAATCAAATTATCTGTATCGATCATATAAAAAATTCATTTTGAATGATATGCTTTATCTTTTAAAGGCTTTTCCGAAAACATGTGGATATTCCTTTTATTTTGTTACCAAGAAGATATTTTTTTTATCTCTATAAAGAAAATAGCGATAAGTAGATTTCTTTCAATCGTGATTTTTCTTCGTTATTACTTTATATTTTACCATTATTTATATCTATATAGCCGCTCATCCACACACGCATCGTTTACTTAATAACCTTTACTTAATAACGCATTCAGACATACACACACACTTACAAAATTATTTGGGCATATTTACACGCACATACGATCAGGATCACGTACACCGCATACAAGCATATACACACTCGCATATATAAATACTTCATATCTAAATTTATTAGTGCAAATATTTGGAGTAATTTTACACACCACAGAAAACATTTTTTTTAGTAAACTAGAATCGCAATGCTTTTAATCTGTCAAAACTATACGATGTCTAATTCCGACACGAACTCGGCGTTTCATTCATAATTCTAACTGTAATAAAGTTATTTTAACAAAATTATCATCTGATAAACTTGGCTTTGTGTCATATGAGATAATACCGCAAAAAGTGTAGGAAGTGCACTTTACTTGCACCAGGTGACGCTGTGTGTATTCTTACCTACATTCTGCACCACATGCAAGCATACACACACTCACATATATAAATACTTCGTGTCTAAATTTATTAGTGCAAATATTTGGAGTAATTTTACCCAACAAAGAAAACATTTTTTAACAGTAAACTAGAATCGCAATGCTTTTCTTCTGTGAAAAATCTACGATGTCTAACTCCGACACGAACTTGGCGTTTCATTCATAACTCTAACTATAATAAAGCTATTTTACCAAATTATCAACTAATAAACTCGGCTTTGTGTCGTATGCGATAATACCACGAGAAGTGTCGGAAGTGCACTTTATTTGCACCAGTGACACCGTGGGTATTCCTAGTGACATTCTGAATAATAGAGCGTCAGGTATAGTGCTGGTTAGATGCGAAGGTGAACATTTGTAACAATTCGCATAACTATCGCATTAAAGCTCTTACCTCTTCGCGGAAATCGGCATGCATGTGTGCCTTATAAAGTGTACGCAATTTTTAAATTTGAATACCAGTGTTTAAGTACAGAAATTTTTGCTTTACTTAATAACTTGGGACTTGGAAAGATACGTGTTTTAGTGTATCCAGAGTCCATAACTCCTTACCTCTGAGGGAAAATTAATGATAGTATCGAGACATTAGTGAATAGTTTGGATCTTCTGAGATTTACTTTATATGGTATCGACAAACGAGATTAAAAATGCACTGAAAGTATGTGACAAAATTAAGTTAACTTAGTGATCTACACCGGGTTACAGGGGTTAAAAAATCGAATCACAGTGATACCACGGTTTTCGCCGATAATCCGTCTGAAAGCAATTGGCGAAATCCGAAACTGACGAAAACCGAGTCAATTATAGCCATATGAATCTATGTAAATCCAATTAATTCGTTCTAAACAGTCCAAAATGCGTATCAAAAACACATTTTATGAGAATAAGTATAGCGCTTAGTACTAAAAACAATAAGGACTTAATATAGTGTTCTTCAGCGTATGGTATCAAGGCACTGTATTTGAGTTCACTTCCCTTTTTGTTCTTTTGGCGGTAGGACTAGCTTCAGAGTCACAGGACCAAAGTGTTCTGCTTTTGCCGTCTCTTTCAGATTTGCCTAAAATGTACATAATCATGAAACAAGTTACTTACAAGAAACTTTCTTTGGTTGGAGCACTCGAAATCAATAAAAAAAAGTATAAAAATACACAGGAAATATAGGAAGTCCGAAACAACCGACGAAAACCGAAACAAATTTTTCGTGGAAAAAAATGACGAAAACTGAAACTGACGATAACCGAAAGAGGCATTACTGCATACATTATGAACAAAATAAATTTCTTAATATTAATCTAAATTCCTTGAATACAACATTTTAAGTTAAGAAATGTTTACATATATATATATAAACCGGAAAAAGTACAAAGTAAATACAAATTTAGAAAAAAAAATTCAAAATTCATTTTAAATCTGTCCAATTTTTTTAAGAAAAGAAAACGAACAGACTTGAAAGTCTGTTAGTAAACTTAGTCTACGCATAATGGATGTGAAGAAAGTTGTTCAAAGTTAAAACTAACTGCAGGATACATGCGTCATTTCTTAGAATGGTTATGGATAAATTACAAATTCATCTCATGTGATCAATCGCATTTGCTACCTTGTGCATTAAACTGACTTACCATATGAGAGATGTCGGATATTAGGTGCGTACTCCAGAAAAGTTTATTTTATTGATATAATTATACAGGGCGATTAGAAAATGAGTATACATTTGAAAAATTAATAATTCACGGAATAATGTAAGTACAGAGGTAAAAATTGACACACATGCCTGGAATGACATGGGGTTTTATTGTAACCACACAAAAAAAGGTTAAAAAATGGCCGACAGATGGCGCTGAACAGCAAAACGCCAGTGACTCTGCCTGAGAATCCTGCATAAAAGGAGCTGTAATGAGAGAGAGAATCAGATGCACCAGCAATCACAGCATGTTGACGTTACCAGAAAAGGCAATGTTAGTGAAGTTCTACTATCAAAATGGGGAATCTGCCACGATCGACCGACATCAATAGGCATGCTAAAAGACAACATCCAACGCCAATTTCTCACCATAACTACAGATATGCTGCATAGTGCTGTGCACAACATTGTCCCTCGGCTACAGCAATTGTTGCGGGATGACGGTGGACATGTTGACCATTCGTTCTGAAGAACATCGTCTTTGCTTTGTCATAATTTGTTATGCTAATTATTGCTTTTCTTATCACACGAAGCGCCATCTGTCGGCCATTTTAGGAACTTTTTTGTAGATACAATAAAACCCCATGTCATTCCAAGCATGTGTGTCAATTTTTACCACTCTACCTACATTATTCCGTGATTTTTTAATTTTTCAAACGTATACTCATTTTCTGATCACTCTGTATTTTTAATATTATATTCAATAAGGGATCCATCCCGACATGTCCGGGTTCGAAAATACTGGGTGAAATTCATGTTAATAATAAATTAATTAAAAATTGTTTTCGGAATTTTTATTTTTAATTCATATCTTTATGTTTAACAGCTTTTCAAGATAATAAATAAAACAATAATCACTAATGTTCACATATTTTTATTGACGTCGTTATATTCAAATCATCCATTTAATACGTGATTTTTTTTTTCATTTTATCAAATGTATAAAAAGTTCTTTTGAAAAAATGTAAAAATGAAAATTAAGCGATTGAAAGAAAATATTAATTGAAAGATTAATTAATTGAAAGAAAACATTGCTTCTACATTTTTCCTTCAGAAAACGAAAGTTAAAACATTGTGAAGAAACCGTATAACGATGTAATATTGCTACCAATCATAATACTTCTAGTCAATGCATTTGATCATTGACTCTTTATGTTTCTTCTTTCATTCTGTAATTTAAAACAAATAGTGAAATATTAAACATTATCAGATTTTATTATACTATTTTATCAAAAAGTCAGGAACAAATATTAAAAATTAATATTTCGAAAAAGAATAAAGATATAAAGATGCGGTATGCCCTGAACGGATGGAAAAGAAGTTAGATTTTTGTGACGAAAGCAAACCGAATCGTTGAATAACTCTTATTTTGACTAACAGATGGCTTATAAGTGACCAGTAACTTATAAGTTGAAAGTAATCTTACGTTCAATACGTTTTCCGTCATTCAGCAGCACAGCTATCAGATAAGGCAAAACACCGTTCACAGCAGGAAGCAGCATTTATTGTGGTGAGGCAGATCCATACTGGCGAATGGAATCTGTAAATGTTGGCAATGATGGCGGTTTAAATAATGATTTTTTTCTGAAGCATTTGCATTGGTCCAGGCATTTTTTCTTTCTGATAAAGTACCCGCTTGTAGGTAGTTTTCCTTACAATAAGCTACCTATTGCAGCCGTTTGGAGGAAAGTAATTCCAAAATATTTTGGTATATTTTAACCAATCATGATCGCTAAACCCCCAAATCACCCTCCGTTCAAATGCTGATTTATATATATATATATATATATATATATATAATCACATATGACATGCTGTAACTCTATTATTTATAAACCGATTTGAATTTGACTGAGTATGTGTGTAGTACATACAAAGGTCTCGACCAAGTTTGTTGGCCAGCTTCATCCGCCATCTTCTTTCAAAATGGCGGCCAGTTAAAAAATTTTAATTTTTAAAAAATTAAAAAAGTTGTAAATTGAAATAAAATGTTTCCGTTATGTGTTAGAACGTTGTACAAGGATTCTGGAACAATTTTTGTTTTGGGTATATCTTAAAAAATGGCTGGGATATGGCAGTTTGAAATTCAAGGGTGGCTAAGATTTTGACACAATCTTATATTTGTTATGCTGTAACTCTCGTATTTATGTACCGATATGAATGTGACTGATCATGTGTACAGAACATACGAAGGTCTCGACCGAGATCGTTGGCCAGCTGCATGCACCAACATGTTTCAGAATGGCAGCAAACCACTGTAGTTTTACAAACTGTTCACAAAAATCGTTTCAAATTCTTTTTTTAAAAGATGTACATAAAAACTTAATATTATTAATTAATGTTTTCTATTTATGTAAACTGTGTTACAAATAGTAATTCTAGGCAAAAGAAACAGGACAAAAAAATTGTATTACTCTTTTATCTATGTTAGATGATTCTAAATTGTATTTACTACTCTAGTTCAAATTTAAAGCATACAGTTCATGCCACATATGATCCCACATGTGAAGGGAATTTTGCATTTAAATAATGAGATAAAAATGGTACTTACTGACTTATGGTAATCTTTTATCCAATAAGTAATCCTTTAACAATTCACATTTTTTAAACAACGTTGTACCAAAATATGTATTAAATTAAATTTATCTAAAATACACAAACACTAAATGGCGATTGTTTCAGCAAGAACACAACAAGACGAGAAGAGACACGAGTCCAGCTAGTTTGTGCTTCACGTCACATGTTTGAGAATTTAAATCGGGCCGGTAAGAGAAGAAATGTTTTCGCGATAGCCTCGTTTGGCAGCGTAAAGGAGAATTTTTTTGGTTCCTGTCACTATTTTGAAATAATTATTTTCAAATTATTTCAAAGAATAACATAAAATGTAAGAGTTCTGTAAGAGACAACAGTTAGATTGATTTCGGCACGAATAAATGTAACCCTAAATACCTTATCTACCTGTTTAAGAAAAGATTTGGATTGGCATCATAATTACTAAGTAATTTTAAATCTTGTCATAAGCATCGAGTGGTCTTAAAATTTTGTTAATGACTGTAGTTAGTCCTACATAAAGTGTCCTTTTCTACGGTAATTTTTCGGGGATGCTTCAAAATGTTAGACCATATCCATCTTAAAAACTAGCCATAATTATTAAAGATTTGGATTTGATGTACAGGAGAATAATGTCCCCAAAATGTTTGTCAAGAGCGACTATATTAGGCATTTTACAAAATATATTGTTAAAATGTTTTCAGTGCACCATGATTTAACATTCCATAATGTTCTACACAGTTTCAAAATAAATACTTGTCTATGCTTAATGCAAAATAAAAGATATGAAAATTTTCATAAAAATCGTTCAACCGTTTGAATATTAATAAAGTTTTGGCACAGGACGTATAGGAAAATATACATTAATTATTTTCAAGATCCATTTCTGATGAAACAAAGGAACAATGTAATTAGCAAAATGGAATACCTAGTTTCGTACCAACTCAACTTCCAGGTTATAGGTAAGTGACTTTCGAGGCAATTAGAGAACCATGAAAAAGTTAAAAATTAAATTAAAATATTTTAAAAAATATAATAAGGAAATAGAATTTTAACAATAAAAAGGCAAAAAAAAAAATTCCATTAGATCCAAGAAGATGACAGTTGTAACTTACCGAGAGTCGAACTCATCCATAAAAAGAAAAAAAAAGGCTCTTTACAGAGACCATACATTTAGTTTAAGAGTTTAAAAAAATTTAACTTTAATAATAAAAACCACTAGACAGACTAAAGAAAGTATATATTTCTAATGCATATGCTGAAGACATTTATCATGAAAATTATTCATTAGAAATACTGGTAGGGAAAATAAAAATTTTCCTATACGTCTTGTGCCAAGACTTTATTAATATTCAAACGTTTGAACGATTTTTATGAAAAATTTCATATCTTTTATTTTGCATTAAGCATAGATAAGTATTTATTTTGCAAATGTATAGAACATTATGGATTGTTAAATGATGGTGCACTGAAAACATTTTAACAATCTTTTTTGTAAAATGCCTAATAGAGTCGCTCTTGACAAACATTTTGGGGACATTATTTTCATGTACATCAAATTCAAATCTATAATAATTATGGCTAGTTTTTAAGATGGATATGGTCTGACATTTTGAAGCATCCCCGAAAAATTACTGTAGAAAAAGACACTTTATGTAGGACTAATTACAGTCATTAACAAAATTTTAAGACCACTCGATGCTTATGACAACATTTAAAATTACTTAGTAATCGGGATGCCAATCCAATTCCTTTCCTTAACAGGTAGATAAGGTATTTAGGGTTACATTTATTCGTGCCGAAATCGATGTAACTGTTTTCTCTTGCACAACTCTTACATTTTATGTTATTCTCTAGGCGAACGCACAGCTATTCGCTGTACGACATGGTCGTCTTTAGACATTGGTGCTCTTGGTCGATTTGGTTTTTCCCTTTTAGTAAATACCACATTCATATCATGCTTCACTGTGACATTATGTACAACAGTTTTTCTTACATTTACTTTTTTAGATTAAAATCATTAAAATTACAGACATTACATTACAATTACATAAAACATTAAAAACATATTAAAATTGGACGTTTCAGATTTACATGAAAATCCCTCATCAACAAACATTTTTCTTAACGTAAGTCACAGTTCAAAAATATAAACACATAGAAAATGCAACGTATCAAAATGTCGAGGCAAAAGTTGCATTTTCTATGTGTTGATATTTTAGAACTGTGACTTACGTTAAGAAAAATGTTTGTTGATGAGGGATTTTCATGTAAACATGAAACGTCCAATTTTAATAGGTTTTTAATGTTTTATGTAATTGTAATGTAATGTCTGTAATTTTAATGATTTTAATACAAATATAAATATGTTCAGACGTAATATTTTTGTTTACTTCAAATTTACTTTTTGCGTATTTGCCGTTCAGAATATCAATCATCCTTCAGAGCACTATTGAATTCAGATGTTTTCGCCCATTGCGCAGTTCACACACACACACAAAAAAAAAAAACACCAACATGATTGTTACCGCATAAGCGACAGAGCGAAAAATGTTTCTAACCATCCCCTAGTACAGTGCAAAAATGTATGATACATTTCGTAGCCTGTATGATGCAAGCTAGTTCTCGCAATACATATTTTCGTGTTTTACGCCTACACAGTGAGAGGGGTCTTAAAATTTTGCTAATCACTATCGTTGAAGGAAAAGCTAGGCGAATACTTTTCTTCGACCAGTTTGAAAATATTTTACAAAAAATTCGGCTGTTCTACACATTTTTAGTTTTTGAATGCTTTTGAAACCAATTATAAATGATACATTTTCGACTGCAATAGCAGGGTACTTTGTGCAAAGGTTTTCATCTGTTGAAGGTATTTTCCTTATACGTACCGCGAGTGCAAGGCCAACCTATTATCATTTTGGTATATACATTAATAAAAGAGGTGAACTTAATTTTATTACATCTAAGGGGTTGTGATATAAAAGTTGTGAAGATTTATGTAGAAACGAGTATTGTTATATAGGTTTTATATAGAACAAGTATTATATACGTATCAGATAAGATATTATATAAAACATTAAATGTTTGTTTTAATATATATAAACGCAGAATCTAATTTAAAAAATGTTTCAGTAAGGAAGGCATGTTACTTTATCTGATCAGCATGGACCACAAATTTTAACCCTTGAAGTGCTTCTAGTTATGCAAATAAAAGTAGTCTTATCTGTTGCATATTATACGCTTATTTTAAATCCTTAAATGCACGAAAACAAAGAAAGTGAAATCTCTGTATAAGCAAAATATTTAGTAATAATTATCCATATGTATTCATTGCACACTTGGCTGTACAAAGGAATCAGAAAATTCTATTTTACACCGCAACATATGATAATAAACTAATTAAAAGCTTCTCAGGAAACAACTCGTGATTGATGTTTGCTCCTACGCGTTAACTTTTAATCTTGTTCTTATATTCAAAGCACTTCGTTTGACACTTGCATTTTTGATTTTCCTTAAATTACAATATGACCTGCAGAAAGTACTAGAATAGAAATACAAACAATATTATAGGTAATATAATAAATAGAATTATAGTACACGTGTTCTAGAATTGAGTTCTATTTATTTTTGACTTAAATTTTTTTAATCATTTTATTTTATTATGAAATAAAATACGGTAGGAAAATCTAGCATGTCAGGGGATTTTACTTCTAAATGTATAAAAAGGTCAACGTATATTATTTTTTCTTCAGGAATCAAGATATGTTCATCAAAGGTATCGAAGAATTTTACTTCTAAATGTATAAAAATTCAATGTATATTAAATTTTTTTTTCAGGAATCAAGATATGTTCAAATATATATATATATATATATATATATATATATACCTGGATGATTATACTGATCTTAGCATATATGCCAGTATAATTATGAAATACTGAATTATTTTTTAAAACACGTGTGGGTACATCCAGGCTGAAGATTATACCTACACATGTTTTTTCATATCCAATTATAATTTAAATCTCTTGTTATCCAATTTTCCATTATATTTAGTTCATATTTCATTTCTTAATCCAATTTTTTTTCTCTCTCTTTTTAAATAATCTTCATATTTTCAGTATTTTTGGCCAATTACCATTGAAGCACAAGCTGTGGTAAAATTATGATTGCATTTGTTAATTTATTAACAATGTGGTATTCTGTCTACACATTATCATTAATTATCTCTTTGGAGATTTAATTAGAATGTTATAAGAACTTGATATATGTTTTTTGAAATTCAAAGATATTATAATTATATATATATATATATATATATATATATATATATATATATATATATATATATATGATCAATTTAAATTTAGTTATTAATTACAGAAATCCTTCTATTACGTGAAATGCAAAAAGATGTTTTCAAAACCAGTGTAATTTTAAATACTTGTTTAGGGTTCCGTAATTAAACAGAAAAAAACGGAACCATTATAGCATCACTCCTGTGTCTGTCTGTCTGTCTGTGTGTCAGAGCCTTTTTTCTCATAAACTGTGGGACGTGAGAAGTTCAAACTTGCGAACGTTATACAGCATTTTTTTCCACATATTTTCAAATTAATAGCCATTCACTAATATGTTTAGAAAACAATTTAGGGGGCTAATTAAGTTACTTGATAAAAAGTTTTATTTTTTATATCGTGTGGGATATCTTGTGAAAGATGTCGTAATACCAAACTCAAAAATATATTTTGTTTAATTTTAGGTATTTTATTTTTAGGGATATCGTCGAAAATGCGCTGCAAAAATATGTCCCACCTCCCCTTTATTTCCTAATCTACTGAAACTCAAATTATGTAAAAATTATGTGTAGTAGAAGTTTATTTAAACCTTGTAGGAAAACTATAGCGATTTTCTTAAGTAACATAGTTTTTGAGAAAAACTTATTTTTCAGTTACACACAAACGTTAGTTTTCGTTCGGTAAGTGGACGGACACTCGAGGTATCTATCGACGTAGAATCATCCAAGGATATTTGTTAATGATTTTCAAAAAATAAATGTCGGTAATTAGCCGAGATATTAATTAAGTTACATGAAAAAAATATTTTTATATGTATCGTGTAGGTTATCTTTCGAAAGATCTCGTAACATGGAACTCAAAAATATGTTTGTTTTAATTTTAGGTATCATTTTTTCAGAGATATCCCCGAAAGTATATTTTAAAAATGTGTTCCCCCTCCCATTTCCAAATTTAAGAAACCAAAATTATGAAAAAACTAGCTGACATGCCCGGCGTTGCCTGGACCCTCTATAATAACCTTAAAAATACCTAAAATCAATGTTGAATTATTTTATATTTTTAAATGAAAATCTATCCAAACGAACTGAAGGACAGGCGTTACAGTTATTGCCAATTTAATGTCGATTTAATTTCTGACGTTTTGACATATTAAACTTTCAATTCCGACCAAAAGTTCCTGAGGAAACCTAAATAATATAAAGCGCTCCCCCACCTTTCTTCTTTTAAACTCAAATTAATATACAGTATTGGCCAATTTAAGAGTCCCATTCGAATTTTTTTTCCAAAAGTTTGTTTCTAAGATGATTATATTAAAATTAAATAAAAATCATGCACTCGTGGCATCTTAATTCACTTTTATATTTTAACAGAATAGCAAGTCTACTGTAATTTGTGACTCGTGCTATAGCCAGTATACGTCAAAGACACATGGCCGTTATCATTATCTTTTTACGCGTGAAGATTTCACTATGTTATTACTCTTTTGTGAAAATTGGTATTTTTTGAAATTCAATATTTGAGAAACGGCATAATCAGTAGATTTGAAATTTATATCAAGAAAAATACAATTTGTTTTCCTTTCTAACGCAGTTTGTCTAAAAATGTTCTGATAAATATTTTTTGAGCTATTAATTTTTTCAGTAACTTCAAATGTTTCATTTTTCGATTTAATCTGTGGCAATGATTTTCGAAAATCCCAGCCGTCAGCAACGCATAGCTTTTTATTAAAGAGGATTAGGGGTAGTAGGAGTTTATTAATTAATAAATAGTAATTAATAAATTGAATTTACGGAACCCTGTGGGACGCGAGTTATACTCGCACTTGACAGATTAATTTTTTTTACATGCTCGAGAACAAAAGTTAGAAAAAAACAAAACAAGTGGAATCTATAGATGAGCAAAATATATAGAAACGGTTACTTAGATACAGCCTTTGGTCGTAAAGAGGAAACACAAAATTTTATTTGCTCATCGCTGCAACAGACGGTAATAAAAGTAATGACATTTTCTTCTGATAAAACTCATGGGGGAAATTTGCCCCTCCACGTTTCTTTTTAATCCTATTCTATTTTTCAAGATATTTCCTTTGTTTATTGAATTTTTCATTTTATCAAAAATACAAGAAAGTTTAATGTAAATCGAAGAAGAATAAAATTAAGAAAACTTTAAAACCGCAAAGGAAATATTGGTCAGCTGATTTTTAGGTGCGTTCGTAATTATATAAATACGTAGCACCTATAGTCGTCGTTTGGTCCGTCCGTCTGTCCGTCCGTCTGTCTGTCCGTCTGTCTGTCTGTCCGCATATAACAACGCAAAAACTACCCAACCAAATGGTTTGCAATTTAAAATATATTATCTTTGCAGAATTTTGTCGAGACATTTCAAATTTTATTAAAATCGAATCAAAACTTTAGGAGATATTAATAAAAATATTTATTAAGAAATCTGAATTTTTTTTTTTTAAATCGGTGCTTTTTTTTTATAGGAGCTTCCGATGGATGTTAAATCGTCAAGCGACCGAGATACTTATTTTATTACAGAAATTAATCTGCAGACGATATAATTCATTTCACAGAATTAAAAATCATCAAGATCTGAATATTTATATAACTAGCTGATACATATATATCTGAATATTTATATAACTAGTTAAGATATTTGTATGAACAGTGTCATAAAATATATACTTAACTAGCTGTTTAACCCGTTCTACGCACGGGATATCATGAATTTAATTCTAAAACGTGCGTACGAACGCACCTCGTTTGTAACGTTTGACGTACAATTTCCAACTTGTTTATTACTATTGTACTTAGAAGAAAAAAGAAAAACAATATAAATGTTTAGAATAAAAAAAAAAAAATCAACACCAAAATAAGTACCAGCATTGATTATATTAAGACCTAAATGTTACATTTCACAGAAGAACGTACAATGAATACAAATATTGTCTAAATATTCGTATTATCTTTAGAAATATTTGAGTTGAAATTCAACTATTATAGACATATTGATTTCAAATTAAATATATTTGCAATAAAATGCCAATTTTAGATATTTATTGTATTTAAATGAAAATATTGGTAAGGAAAGATCATTTTTCTTTATAATATTCCTCTAAAGTTGGAAAAAAGTAATTACTCAATATTGAACAATGTTTCATACCATTGTTTCTAATAAAGTTTCTCATTTTTTGCCAATATCCTAATATTGCTATCCGTGATTACCTTGTAATTTTCGGTGAAAAAATTTAAGATCTGCACTGTGTAAAATAATGAGAAAATCGGGAAATCTCGATCACGTTTTCCCAAGCTGTTCCCCCACCGACAAGGTTAATTTTTTTACCTTCCATTTGCGTCCCACTAAAATCCCCCATTTACTTTTATAGGCAAAAATATCAACCTGTAAGATAAATCATTTGCTAAAATAAAACCAATTTAAAAAGCCATATTATGCTGTCCTCTAAAAAAAACATTTTTTTAAATATTCTCTATATAAAGTCTAATAAAGAATTTAAATAAAATGAAACTGATTGCTGTAATTATTAATATCGTTTTTCGAACGAAAGTTGTCTCCGAAGCTTTAATAGTGTTTATTATTCCAACTAATAGCTACTTGTATCTATATTCAATTATGTTTTTACGTCTTAATTAGAAATAAATGTTTTTTTTATAATGTAAATGCAAATTATAGGGTAAATCTACAATATAAGATTATGTCTTTTGCAAAGATATGTTCTTAAAATGATAATACTATTTTATGCACAGTTTCAGGATCTGTTGCATATTAAATATAACCAGTAGACCCGTGCAAAGATTTCGCACTGCAGTTCAATATTTTTTAGATGCAGGTTTAAACTTCTAACAAAAATTAAGGGTTAAAAATATCTGTAAACTACATTAGTCAAGCTAGAATATCATCTCATTTATTCCGTAAAAGCTGCAGTAAAAACTGACCAAAGATAGCAAATTCAATAATAATAATAATAATAAGAAGAAGAAGAACAATAATAATAATAATAATAATAATAACAAAAAAAATATCAATCGTATTTTAACTATATTAGAGTGCTATATTATCTGTTTCGAAATAAAAAACTCGGGATAAACGAAAATAAATTGAGAATTTGAATTAAAATTTTGCTTTTTAATCATAAATATAAAATAAACTCGTGCAGCAACTATATCCCACATTATCTTTATTGAAGTTTTTTTTATATAATATTTGTTGAGGTATTTTATTTTTGTGGCAAAAGTAATTTGAGGAAAACCTTTCATTTCATTTATGAAAACAATGCCGATTTAATTTTTTATTAATTGCAATTTTTAATCAAAATACATGTTTTAATCAAATGTGAGTGTACTACGTCAGAAGCTGCTTCACAATATCCTTTCATATGGTATCTCATTTATAATACTATACTGTTTATTTGCTTAAAAAAAGAGATGTTGACAACAGAGATAATATATACACTACAGATATATTCAAGAGAAACGAAAATATTAATGAGTATGTTAGGAATTCATTTCATTTTTTCATACTTACAGTAAATACCGCTTTTATTCATGAATATCGCTCGAATTTTATTACAAAACATTTATTTGATAAATATTGGATGAGAGTGATATATAATGGGTTCTGTCATTTAAATGCTGCCCCTGTTTCAAGAGTGCAGTAATATATATATGTATGTATGTGTGTGTATTTGACGGATATAGTTATTTTTCATACAAATTATATTAATATTACTAACACTTATAATTATAATTACTAATAATTGTATTTTTAAAGTATTATAATATTATTTGTTGTCTTTTTTGTATTATTCTTTAATATTTGTTAACATTGAACTTTCTGTTAATCTCAGGAGCATCCCATTCTGTTATATCATTAACTTTCTGTATACACTGTAAAAAATTACTGCACTAAAATTACTGCATCAGAGATTTCAAGCCACGTTCATAAGAAAACGGGTTTTGTCCCTTGATAAACGAGATTTGTTCTGACATAAAGGGTTATTGCCTGCAAAAGCAGGAAATTTACGGAAATTGACCGTTTATCGTGCAAAAGGGATATTTCCCGTAAAATTACGGAAATTCAGTGAGAAAGCCCGTGAATTTACATTTTTTACAGTGTATATAAGGCGTTCAGATATTAACGCGAACTCATAAAACTCAAGTTTCCATATTCAGAATTTTAAATAGACACATTAATATTATCGCCAGTCTGTTGGCTGGTATTTTAAAGCAAATTTCAAAGTATCAGAAGCAACTGGACTCTTGTAGCAGATGCATCATTTAATACAGTCGTCCAGAAGAAAAATCGACCTTTCATGAATTGAGCCTTTCTGTTTTAATACGCGAAATCATAACTTTTTAATATTATTTAGAATTGTTATATTTCATGTAAATAAAAAATAGAAATTTTCAGATATTTTTTTAGTATTTTACACTGAGAAAAATGACACATTCAAATCTGAGTAAATTGGTATTTTCATTTTGTTATGAAACTTTTTGTTTCAAATAGGACGACCCAATTCTTTCAATTCTGATATAACAGAAATACTCAGAATATTGAAACATGGGACATACTCAAAGCTGAACACATAGAGGTCAGTTCATACTCATTTTGGAAACATGGACATACTCAAAAATGATTAGAATCTGTTCAAACGCAATTTTGGAACATGTAAATACTCAAAAATGAGCACATATAAATTAGTTCATACTCATTTTCGAAACATGGACATACTCAAATAGAAGCACATGATGTTTTATTCTTGAGTGTGTGCATGCTTTCAGAGATGAGTATAAACATGTTTCCAACTAGAGAAATTTTGATTTGGAGCCATTTTGACTATGCGACATACTCAAATTTCACTGTTTTTTGCTTAGTTTTGAAAATGTCGTTTTTAGAGTGTATAACAAGTTAATAGTCTGAAAAAATGTTTGTAACTTCGGTTTATCTATGTGCCATCTGCCGTCTGTCGTCTCTCTAGAGTTTGCCATTTGCCGTTTGTCTGCCATCTACAATACCCCGTCTGTCTGTCGTATTACTGCCAATAGTCCGTACTCTAACTCTTGTGCATATACTCGTATTGCAATATAGCTGATATATGTTATTGAGGTTAATTATGTTAAGTTCTATAATCAAATTGATGTGTGCAGCATTTATAGTTCGTTTACATGAACGTTCCAAAGAATCTCTTGACATTATGGTCCATGGGAAAAATCGTTTTCAGTGTGTTTTAATGATGTTATAGTATTTAAAGCATAATAAATTTTATATGCATTTCTGAGGTTCTCTGAAACATGCTTTCTGTAGAATATGGAAAAAACAGCATTTATTCTTCATTTACATGTTCGCAAAAAAAGAATTGTGGAGATTATATAAGCGTTAATTGCCTGAAGTGCATTTTCAACTTTCGTACCTTTTTTTAGAACTGATGTTTTGCGTACTACGTAGTGTGTACAAATTCTTTTAATCATATACAGGACTACACAAAAGAGTTTGCAAGTATTAAGCATGCATAACCATTAATTGCTTAAATATATATATATACCCGTATAGCATATATGTTCACAGGGACGTCACAGTGACGTCACTGTGAGTCACATATGTGACTGAAATACCACCATTCAGTGAAGTCACACTGTGACTAAAATATGAATTGCTTCGAAACCTTAAAAAAATTACAAAAACACTACAAAATAAATATTCAATGTAAAAAACATGTTTCTGACATTTTTTTAAATTTTTGTGACGTCACTGTGACGTTACTGCAAGTCACAAACGTTACGTCCCCTGTGTGGTCAAAATACCTGTATGTTTTGAAGTCACAGTTTGACCAAAATGGGAATTTGAAATATATGTATGAAAAAGAGGAGAAATATATTAATCAGGAATGCTTCAATGCACTTAAAAGGTCTGATTCTGAGTGATTTTATGCTAAAAAATTATTTATTTATTTATTTATTTATCGACCTACAGGAAAATACTTCGTAAATAGATAAATTTCAATCAATATGAAATTATAAATTATAATACAAACATAATTCTGCATGTACTCCATGAACAATTTTTTAAAATTAAGACACATTTTCATTTGCTTTTTATATTATATGAAAAACTAACAACTTTTTAAAAATTAGAACAGCAATCTATATTGTAGAGCGAAATCATATAGTAGAGTAACAATGACGGTATGTTGACGGTGGCAACAAGTGAACATTAAATAACGCATTTACTGTGATTTTTTTTAACTACGAATCATTGCACAATTTCGATATTTAATCGTCTGAAAAAAAATGATCTTTCATATGCAATATGCTTGAAACTGTACTTCAATTTACTATTCTTTATGGTTTTAAAAATTATTTTCAAGCACGCTTTTATTTTTAAATCTCTCTATTGAGGGCATTCCAATCAAAACAGATTAAAACGTTTCCATTTAAATACAAAATGTTACAATAATAAATTTTCCATAATTCAGCGTTTATTTCCGACTAATATTCAACATCGAAATTAAAAACTTTATAAAAAATAGGAATTCATATTCTTTTAAAACACATATTTAATATACATAAAATCAAACTATTCGCTTAAACCACTAAAACTATTAGAATAAACAAACAAACAAAAAAATTATATATATGTATATATATCTATATCAATAAAAGAAAGTTTCGCTCTGTGTGTGTGTCTGTCTGTCCGTGTGTGTATCTGTTGGCGATGGCTAGCAAAATCTAGCCCACCAAAAGTCTGGGAATTTGGGTGTGGATAGTCCAAGGTCTGGCCATTTGCACCTGAGCCTCAGAATTGTAATATTTTGTTAATTAGCCTAGATATTAATTAGATTCTCATTAACCATCGCTTCTAAAATGTCATCTTTTAAAACAAAATGGCGAAAGAAACGAACTGCCGCATTGGATTTGCTAGCGGAAATGAACGAATTCGAAATTATTTTACTAATGAGCTAATTTTAAGAAAACTAATTGAGATATCAATTTGAAAATTTCTGGGCATATGTAAAAAAATATTCTGTGTGATTTTTGAAAAATTCGTTTGGTAATTTTTTTTAATTTACGCAAATAACTGCCAAAAATCTGCCGGCGCCAGTGAAAACGATCCGAGAAATTTTCAGACAAGGATCGGCTTTCATTAAAAACTGAACTACAAAGAGATCTGTTTCTCGGGCCGATTCCTCTCATTTAGTTTGCGAAAATGAAAGGAAATAATTGTCAATCTTTACTAATGAACAAAAATTTAGGTAACTAATTAAGATATAGACTTGAAATTGAGGTCGGGAAGGAGTGTCATCTGCCGGCTATTTTAGCGTAGCGTCTTCGTTATGTTCTAATTATCAGAAAAATGTAATTCTTTTTTTAATGATCGCGTTAATGTACGTGACGGTAGTTCTCTTGAACAAATGATTCATCATATTTGCGGGTATGGGGAGGGAGGGGGTTAACGCCTTTCTCTGAGATTGTAATTATCTCGGGCCCGGGCAACGCCGGGCGGGTTAGCTAGTATATATATATATAATATATATATATATATATATATATATATATATATATACAGGTGGCGATATCTTCGACTAATTAAAACCTGACATGCGACTAATACGAAAGTATCACTAATAAATTTTAAAACTTTATTTAAATACGCAATTGATATTTGATAACAATCAACATTATTGATAACAATTACTTTTTGGTGTTGTTAGTGGACGATCTAAAATAATGTATTAAATGTAAAATAAAAAAAAGTATTAAATGCAAAATTAGAATTTCCAATTTAAGAATATATATATCTAAATATATGCTATATTCTATAACCCGAGGAACCCGGGTTGGATCCCCTATTTGTGTCAATTGTAAATTACGGCAGAAAATAATATACAGATGGGGTAATTAAAGATTTGTTTTTGCGAAGGGAGGTAGGTTGTGATAAACAAACATTTATTATAATAAAAACACTTGTATATTTCCAATAATAATTGTTTTTCTGTTAGTGTTTAAGTACCGGGTGATTATAATTAAAGTTACGATTTCAAAAATCGATAATTTTAAAACTACTGGTCAGAATGACTTGATATTTTAGCAGAACAATCGTGAGGCAATGGAATTTTGTTTGGCGAAGGAAAAAAAATAGTTCCAAATTGTGCCGATAGATGGCGTTGTCAGGGTAATGTCAGGGGAAATACCAAAAATGTATTCTTGAACCCTTTCCGGCGCGGAGTAAATTTGTTTGCAAAATGATGAAATAATAGACTGACACCGGAATTAACAAACGAATCCATTAGTAAAAAGAAACTTGCTTATTTTTCTGGTTCTTAATGAAAGGAAAATTTTAATTAAATACCGGGTGATTATAATTAAAGTTACGATTTCAAAAATAAATCATTTTAATTAAAACTACTGGTCAGATTGACTTGATATTTTAGCAGAACAATCGTGAGGCAATGGAATTTTGTTTGGCGAAGGAAAAAAAAAGTTTCAAAATGTGCCCATAGATGGCGCTGTCTGAGTTCACATTGTCTGAAGATATGCAAATTACTAATACGTGACATGCGCACCGCAGACATAGCAACCATAAAAATGCAGAGCAGCAGCTCTTTGCCTGAATGCTTCATCATGACTCTGACTATGAAGGATCGCGCTCTGCTCTTGAAGCTTTTTTATAAGAACGATGACTGTGCACTTACAGCTATTAGGAAGTTTCGGACATTAAAATCCATAAAAAAAGGTCCAATAACAACTGCAAAAAATGATTGCTAAATTCGAAGAGACCGGTTCATTTGACGTTAAACGGGGTAGAGGAAGGAAACCAGTTTCAGCTGCGGCAGTGGAGGATGTGGCTACAGCATTACAGGAACATACTGACAGTGATGCTGGAATCAGCAGTGCAAGGGGGATTGGCCGAATGCTGGATATGCCAAACAGCACGGTGCGTAAAGTCCTACGGAACGTCTTACGCTGTTATCCGTACAAGATAACTCATGTGCAGGAGTTGCTACCTGCTGACCTGGAAGCACGTCAATCTTTTGCACTACAATTTCTTGCCCGGATGGAAGTGGACAACGGATGGCCATGGAACATTCTGTGGTCTGACGAAGCCCACTTTCATTTGCAAGGTTCTGTAAATACGCAAAATTGCAGGATATGGGCGACCGAGAATCCGTCCCAGCTACAGCCATTACCTCTTCAGTCTGAAAATGTCACTGTGTGGTGCGGAATAACGGCAGCGTTTATCGCCGGTCCATTTTTCTTCGAGGAGATCACACCTGCGGGTCCCGTTACCTGCACAGTTACTGGCAAGCGGTATGAAGCACTTTTGCGTAACCATGTTCTTCCGGCACTTCAACAGCGTCAGTGTGTGGATCGCATAATATTCATGCAAGATGGCGCTCCTCCGCACACTGCTACTACTGTGAAGCAGCTACTGAGTGATAATTTCGGAGATGATAGGATCATAAGCCGCCATTTTCCAACAACGTGGCCGCCACGTTCCCCCGACTTAAACCCGTGTGATTTCTGGCTTTGGGGGTACCTGAAGAATGTTGTTTATAGCGGGCGGATTCAGAATTTAGCCGACTTGAAGGCAAACATCACACAACACACCCATTGCATTAGTACAGATACCCTCCGATCTGTTGTGGAGCATGCCGAATGCGCTTCCAATTAGTAGCGGAACAAGGCGGAGGGCATATTGAGCAACTTATGCCTTAATAATCAGTAAGGTGTTTGTTCCATGAAGCTCTTTTTTTTTTCATTTTTTGCCATTATCGCTGTCGTCGCTGTAAACACGTAGTCTTGTCTTTTCGCTAATAAATTTTTAGTAAATCTCTGAACTCTATTTTTTTCCTTTTGGCAACATCATTCCTATGTTTAACCCTTTAACGGGCGGTGGTCACAAAAAAGGACACCCAATTTTAATTCTAAAACTGACAAACGGCACCAAGAATATTTAATTAAAATTTTCCTTTCATTAAGAACCAGGAGATAAGCAAGTTTCTTTTTGCTAATGGATTCGTTTGTAAATTCCGGTGTCAGTCTATTATTTCATCATTTTGCAAACAAATTTATACCGCGCCGGAAAGGGTTCAAGAATACATTTTTGGTCTTTCCCCTGACATTACCCTGACAACGCCATCTATCGGCACAATTTGGAACTATTTTTTTTCCTTCGCCAAACAAAATTCCATTGCCTCACGATTGTTCTGCTAAAATATCAAGTCATTCTGACCAGTAGTTTTAAAATTATCGATTTTTGAAATCGTAACTTTAATTATAATCACCCGGTAGATTAAGTATATCTATCAATATATATTTTGGTACTTGTTTAATACTTCTTAAATAAATTTAACATTTTCCGAAGATAAAATGAAATATACGAAACGTATGCAAAACGCATGGCATAAATAATTATTTATCTTTTCCCTTTTAATTTATCATGTATTTATTTTTAAAAAATATTGCTATTTTACAAGCTGTTTTATTCTACAGGATATTAATAAATAAAAAAAGAAAGGTTGAAAAAGAAAAAAATGCCTCCTCCCCTCTCCCGCGATAACCTTTTCTATTTTTTATGATCATATTTTGCATTTATTACGCGTGATACAAATGTTACTGTTTTAGTTAAACGATCTTGCATTATTGACCATTAAAATATTTATTATATACTCCAAAATTTAAACACTATTTTATTTGATATGCCATAAATATTATAATAGCATTGTTTCAGTTTACAAAAAAGGAACTTACAAATCATTTAAATTGAAATTATTGTGAAACTAATGGAAAAAAATAAGATCAAATGCATAAAAAATACTTCTTCAAATAAGAAATTTTAATTGGAGAGAGTCTCAAAAAAATATTCCGTATTTAACTTTCTACTCTAACCTAAACTTTATAATAAGAAGAAAAAAAATCATCTGCCCTACTAAGCAGGCAGATGTTTTGAAAATATCGTCTGCAGATCGACGTCAGAGTACGAAATTCTTAATAAGTAAAAAATAACAGTGTAGGTATTGAAGTGGGAAGAGAATGAAGTACTTGGACAATAGACATGTATAATAGATGTGGAATTAAAATTTAACAAAAACCTGCACAGAACTTCGCATATACATATTTGATAGAAAATTACGTTCGAGAAAGGTACAGTTTTTATTGGCGCGGTGAAATTTGAGTCCGGTCAATGACACAGTACCAGATTTGGACGAATTATTTTCGCCGAAAGTTGCTTTCGTTATTTGGATTACATCAAAACAGAATATTGAAAATGATGACAAAGGAAAATTGGTATGAAGAAATATTATTTTTCTCGTTATATTTTTATTAAATTATAACGTTTTCAGTTAATTCCATATAAGTTTTTTACAAAAGCTATATATTTCATTAATTTTTATAAAAATAAAGTTTATTAAATTTAGAATGTTTATTTTTTTTAAATAAATAGCAGTATGTCAACGATTTTAATCAGATGATTAATGTTACTGTTTCATTTCCTGAATCATTTTATAGTTATAAATTTCAGAATATCTATGCACTATTATTAAACATTTATTATTAACAGGGGCATGTTATTTTTAATTATCATATTCTGTCATATTCTGTCTATTCAGATTCTGTCAAATCTACTTGTTCTGTTGATGGTGATATCAGAATTACAGAAGGTTATTGTGGTTATTGTCCCGTCACCAAATATCAAACCAGATAAATCCTTCATCGGCGTCATATGATACATATATGTATCACTATCGATGCATCTAAAATCTGCAGTAAAACGTTAAAAAATGACTCACATTAGACGCCATACAGAGTAGGTGCGGTGCTGTGTCATTATAAACAATTAATGATCTGTGTTTAAAAAATAATCCCTAGTCAGATCTATTACTTATATAAATATATAATTTCATAAATAAAATTATAAATTTGACAATCAATTAATAAAATTATATTTTTAATAACCAAAATATTGTTTTTAAGTAATATATTTTACTGCATTCAAACACTGTTGCAAAATGAATTAACCCTTTGTATCACCGTGTTGCATATGTGTAAACATACCCAAAAGTCAAAGTTTTTTACAGTGAGCTTAAAAAGGCGATTTTATTTATTACTGTTATCTTTCAACCCAGAAGTTAATATAAATTGTTCACAGAATTCTCAACATACGACAATGCTAAATTAATTTTTCATATAAAAGTCTTATTTATCATTTGAACAGTTTCACCCCGTTATTGTAAACTAAATTTTGTTGCATTTAAAAGTCCAGAGACGTTCAATAATAGATTTTTTACAAAGGTAAGTTCGTACACTTTAGAATTTTGTATTAAAAAATGACAATATTTATGAGAAGTAGCTATGTAATTTTCTGTTTATTACAAATATGAAAAAGACTCTTTTAGCCAATAATTTTTATTGTTATGATTTAATTTTTTAAATTATTTTTTACTTGCTTAAAATCCTGTGAGTATATATTTTTCAAATCGATGCCGTTGAGCCACAAAGGGTTAAAATATAATTATAAATAATAGTCTATTTTGATCTGTAGGTTAAATTTTTGTTTTTCTCTTTCAAAAATGACAACTTTAATCAAATATTTTTCCAAAATCATCCTTAATAAATTAAACGTATCGTTATTTTTAAAAAATATCATCTAAAACCTGGACCCCAGAATATGAATAATATGGGAGAATACATTGTGTGGATATTTTTATTAATTAAATATATAAGATTAGAGATGGGAATACTCGGAAAAAACGGAAACTTTGGGGAAAAAACTGGGTTTTTTTCCGAAGTGGTATTTTTTAATTTTTCCAAATTGGAAAAATTGAAATTTAATTTATAAAATAATATATTCAAAATGTAATGTCTGCATTCTGATACTTTTTTCTTTATATATTTTCATGTTCAGTGTCTACCATTAAAATGTTAACATAGAAAATATGATATGTAAGCAGTTCAAGAAGAACTTAAGTCCTTTGAAAAATCCTTTATAATTTTTTCACCTTAAAACATAGAACCCTTCAAAAAATTCATAGTTTTTTTTTCAATTTCCATTCTGAATCTTCCAGAAATGTGATGATTTTAGAATAACAAAACATGTCACATAACAGCTGAAATCGCCAATGAATCTCTTATCTAGCTGTATATACAGTAGTGGCCAAAATTGTGGAAACCTTTTGGGAACAATGGTTTTTTTAAAGTTTGATGGCTCATAACGCTCAATATTTCTTAGTTATACCATAAAAGCTTTATACCGCTGGAAAGATAATTTAATCAAAAATATCAGGCAATACAGTTTGTTCAATTCTAATTAATTTATCAAACATTATAGCCAAATAATCAGAAAAAAGCAGTAAAATTTGGTTAGGTTGATGATAATGATTTTTCTTTTTCTTGAATGTAGTCAATGCATATGAATGTTTGGAGTGTTAGACAGATTCCATTTTATTTGGTAATGTGTCGATCAAAGCTAGCGTAGGATTAAATATATATATATATATATATATATATATATATATATATATATGTGTGTGTGTGCGTGTGTGTGTGTCATATTTTGGTACTTATAGGAGGACTAAAAATGGAATAACGTCTAAAAATGGAAAACGCTATTCATTCCAAATCACTTTAATAATCAGGCATGCAAGTGCCTGATTATTAAAGTGATTATTATACGTTTAAAAATTTGTTCATAAATGTGTCAGAAAGTTTCGTTATACTGAGAGAAGGGAAATATGGCAAAGTATACACTTTAAAGACTTCAATACTTAACAGCAAAATAGCATAGTTTTAATTATTGTCAATATTTTTTGTGGTTACATAAAAGAAATAGAAGTAGAAGTTAATTTAAAGTTGTTACTTGCACAATAGAATTTCATATTATTGAAATATTTACTTTTATTATAATTTTTAATGGATTCATCTATTATTTTTATATTAGTATGCGTTTTTTACATTTATAATTGTCTTGCTTAACGGCTACATTAGCCGGTTTCCCAATCAGGTGCAAAGTTTTAATTTGAATACGAGTTGCATAAAAAAAAATTATTGCCAATCCAATCCTTATCGTCGATCTTATCCGGATTTGGTAAAATCTTGTTATCCGAATCTATACGAAATCATTTATCAAGTTCGGTCGGGTTGTGGGCCTACCGATTTTGTTGTTCTTGTTGGGTCAGTCAATCATCATTCATGCTCAAGTAGACATTCAACCATGTTCAAGAAGTATATAACCGGATTCGTGCGTGACTCTAGATCTAAGCCGACATCAGAAATTGTGTCGTAACACAATTTCTGATAAAATCTGGTTACTCTGTCGTATGCAAGATTCTATTCCGAACAAGACTTACAGTAAAAACATTATACCCGACTCGGGTCAGTTCGGGTTCACGAAAATCAGGTCACCCTACCACTAATCCAAATCTATTCTGTAGCCAAACAAATCCAAAAAGATCGATCCGAACTTTCTGGATTGTATTCGGGTAAAATTTGGTCACCCGACCCGGTGCAGTGTCGTCACAAACGTCACAAACATGTAGCATAAAAAAATGTCGATCAGAACAATCCGAATAGGATTCGGGTAAAATCTGGTCACCCTACCCGATGCACATTCGTCACTTTTTTCACAATGAAGTCGCACGGTGACTTCACAAAGTAGTCACATTGTGAGGTCACAGAAAGCCTTGAAAACGGCCATAACGACTTCACATTTAGGTCACAGTGACTTCACATCAACGTCACTTGACGTCACGACGACGGTCACAAAGTCACAGTGTGACTTCACAGTGACGTCGCCGTGACGTCACCATGCCTTACGGGTATATATATATATATATATAAATGTAAGTATATATATATTTTTATCTACACATTATTATTAATTATCTCTTTTGAGATTTAATTAGAATGTTAGAAGAACTGGACATGTTTTTTGAAATTCAAAGGTATTGTAATTATATATATATATATAAATAAATTTATTTATTTATTGAGGTATGCATTTTTAAGTTGAATTATATTTAGTATACTAAGAGATGTTTGTAAAATATAAATAAATTTATATACAGGGCTATGAAAAGAACTGGATACATTGTCGCTTACGAATAATTATTTCTGTAAGTACGGTTTATGTTATTGTGTGTTTTATAATTTGTTTTCCTAATATATCTTGTTTCACCTAATTAAATGGTAAAGTTCCGTTAAAATATTTTGGAAGTGTTGGAATGTGTTGCATAATGTATGTCGAGCGCTTAATTTTACTTACTTTCTTTCTTTTTTTCATATAATTTATTAATAGCCTGGCTTTGAGTACTGGTCAGGGAATGGCCTATACGATAAAATTTGGTTGCTGAGTGTTGCTGAGAGTAAAAAAAAAATGTTTTTGGCTTTCACATGAAACAGACTTGTTTTGAAATTTTCTAATGAAAAACATCTTACCTCTTTAGAATCGAAGTACGTAATTTCATCTTTTGCGATTTATCTCGAAAAAAGCTAGAACGAACGTATACTCACAAGAAAGTAAAGCAAAAAAGAAAAAAAAATGAAAGAAAGAAAAGAAATTAAATTTCCTCAAAAACATTAAATTTCCTATATACTTTTTTGCGATATTTATGGCAAACAACATATACAAACTTGAGTGATGTTGTTTCTAAAACAAATATAAAATAATATTCATTACCATCATTACCACTAAAAAGAAAACATATTTAATAATTAATATGGTTTAATTTTAAAAACTTTATTGTTTTATAAGTAATTTAGGGAATTGTATCTTAAGATCTACTTCTTTCTAAATATCTCTTTAACTAATATTAATAAAATTAAAATATTGTTGAGAGTTATTTAGCTTGTAAATTTACATATTGTAGTTTTCATTGGCAATTTTCTATATACTAACTTAATATGATCATGGAAAGTTATATAGAAATGAAAAAAATTAATTTATTTAAATTATTTTTTCTTTAAATGTTATAATAGAAATAAGGATTTATAGAAGTATAATAGTTATAATAATGATATAATTATAATTATATTTCAAAAAACCTATAATATATATGAAGTGATTCATGAAAGAATGTTTGAAATGTTAAATTTCTAACTCATTATATCCTTTCAAATTTGGAAATCATTTGTACTTTTTAAGAATTGTGAAAAAGGTTTTATAAAAACATCTCAGTTTATTTTTATTTCCTACCATGTTCAAAATATACAAACATTTGAGCGCTATAAAGCTTATTTTTTCAATTATTTATAATGATGTCAATATACTGATATAAAAATTGAAGAAACGAGAGATAAGGTGTTATGTAAGAAAAAATTGAATTTCGAGAAATTTAAACTGAAAAAGTTTTTAATTTATTTTTTCCTTGGGCATATATGTAAAATATTAACTGGTTTACTAAACTCTCTTAGAGATATTTACAAACATTCATTTAATAAACTTTTAAAATTATTGCTGATGTCTAAATTATTAAATATTAAAATGTTAAGTTTTATAACAGGAAAGAAAAGACGAAACTAACTGTACTTATTTTAGTAAATATTACTCTGAATACGACTCAAAATATCTAATAAAAATAGACACAAAATAAATAAAACTGTTTATTAAATAATGGGAAATTTGTCTAGAGAAATATCGAATACCCAATAGGCGTTTACTAATACTGTAAAACGTTGAGACAGATCTATTTAATTAAATTACATTGTCAGCCGAAGAACGGGGAGAGGACAGCTCGGTTTTTAGACTAAATCCTTTAAAGTCAGTTTTCAAATTGTTTTCATGTATTTTTAAAAATACCCCTAGTAGCAACGCGATATCCGACCAGTATGGTTTGTATTGGCTACACATTGAAAAATATTGTCAACATCGGCATGCAATATTTGTCCAGTATTGGGATATTCACATTATGTCTTTATTACATTAATATTTGAAATAAATACTTTGCTATTTCATTGTCAAAATTTCAAATGTAACGCTAATATTTCTGGATTTTTGATATGCCATTGCCAATATCCCCAATGTAAGAATAATATTTCTGTAATAATGGAATGTCGTTTCAAATGCATACTATTTAAGTGCAATATTTAACAAATATTCCTATATTGTTGAAGGTATTTCCAATTAAAACTGTAGAGACTCAATATTGTGTCCCACGTAACTATTACAACCAATGTATGTTTTCTATGAAGATAGTATTTGAAATATAAAAATGGCTGAAAACATTAAAATTAAAAAAAATTAATTAACCACAGTTCAATATTTTCCACTAAAATTTAATAATTAATATAAATTCAAGAAATCACACAATCATGGAGACATAGTCAGAAGTATATGTAGGAACTAAATATAACGAAATGTAAACTTTCTATACTCCAGCAAACTCCGACGAGCCCATAAACCTCGCTGGCTGTGGCAGCTTAATTTATTTTTTCATACGTTTCATCACAGTTCAGAAGTTTTTACGACTTCGGTATGTCTATGTGTTTGTCTGTCTATAAAATATGCATCGACTTCCTGGCAGTGAATGTATGTTATCGACGTTTACCATGATATGTTTCTTTTTTTAAAATTAAGTATGGGACATTTCTAGTTCGCTTAAAGAAACAGTTAAAAAAACACGGATACATTTTTGTTTATGGACCACTATTAAGTTGAACACATTTTAATGATGTCGCACGCCTTTAAACATTACAAAAGTTTATATACAAAGTTGATACACAAAGCAATATTTTTCCTATACAAACTTATGAGCATAGCATTCATTTTTCATTTACACGGGTACACCGGTGCTATTATTCTTATAAGACAAAGAATATTTGAAGTGTTCATTGTGAAATTCATGTACGTTACTGATAACATCTTACACAAGCGAAATTGCCAATTTTATTTTACAAACTTTTGGTACAAAACAATAAGATACTTAATAGTTTCTGAGCAATAATTCCACATTTTCAATCTTAACTAAATCTTACGTTATACGGTGTATATAAACTCCATACAATATATACAAAATTTGCACTAAATAATTCGAATTGATTAATTTATATATTTCTATGTTATTTTCTGAAAATGTGTTTTCATGTGTGTTTTTATGTGAGTTAGTACTCGTTTCTCAACCAGATTAAATTTTCCTTTTGTATGTAGGACTGGTATAATGTATATATATACACAAGATTGTACATAAGAATATGGAAAAATTGCTGTCTATGAATGATTATGGCCATAAAAATCATTTGTAGTTGTTTTATTCGTTTATAATGTTGATAGCATATACAGAACTGCTCAGAAGAGTGCACATACGCTTTTGCATATGGACAGTAATTTCTGAAAATTGTTATTGAACTCTGTTATATGTTTTCTTCTTATTATTATTTTTTTGCTATCTCCATTCACTGTTTGAAACAATGAAATTTGTTGCAATATTTTCATAGTGTTGGAAATATGCGTGATGGATGATTTTTAGTTCTTGTATAAGAAATAAAAGAATCAAAGAAATGATGAAAATAAAGGGAACCATATTAGACGATCTACAAAAGAAGCAATTAACCTGGTATGGTTATGTTAAAAGAATAAGTGATGAGAGACTACCCAAAATCGCATTCAATTGTAGTAAAAACCAAAATCGGAAACGAGGAAGACCATGAAAAACCTGGATGGATGGTTTAAAAAAAGCTAGGAGGGATAGGGGTCTGAAGGAGGATTGGACCCACGACCGGAAGAAATGGAGTGGTCTCGTGTACATTTTATCGGATGGCGGCACTTGACGCCATAAACAGAGTTTTTATATATATATTTAAATATTTTGTAAGTAATTTACATATGAAACTAATATTATAATTTAGTTTAATTTAAATTACCAAAAAGTTTGTATTCAAATGTATGACCATCTTGCATACATGCATTTCCTTTAAAAAAAAAATAAATAAACAAAATTGAAACATCTAAAACGTAGAAATATGACATAAAGAAAAACCATAAAAGAAAACGAAATATCATACTGTATTCAGTAATAACTACTATATTACTATTAATGTGGAGATTATATGTTTATTATGATTTACTTGATTTTAAACTAAAAATAATAACTAATAAATAAAAACTAATAACTAATAACTAAAAATAATAACTAAAAATAATAACTAATAAATTAGCAAAATGCATAGTGATATTTTATACACGAATTAAGAGATAATTTTTTTTTTTTTTGAAAAATTTAATAGTTGATTTTCAATTTTCAAGTTACTCGCGATAAAAATGATGAAGAAGATATAAAGGTATATTTTCAACTTAGAAGATTTCTCTTTAGATTTTTCTAATAAAGAAATCTTATCTCTTTAAAACCTATCCACGTAGGATCCTCTTTCCAGATTTATCGAAGAAAATCTAAAAGGAACGTAAAAACTAAAAAAATAAAGCAAAGTAAATTAAAATAAGCCATTCTCAAGAGAGTATATGTGCTTTTTTCGGATATTTACTTTAGATATCTTGCATGTTCCCAAGTGGATCATTTCCTCTATATCCGCCATCAAATATTCATTATCTTAATATATATTTTTTTTTAAGTTAGGGAAAGATAGGCCAATATTTTAAGAAAATTTTAAAGAATATTATACGTTTTTATACAATTTTTTATTCTGTATAATGGATGTCTTTTCACTTAATTGAAATTAAATGCTGTCGTCGATGATTAAATTAAATTTTCTTTAAGACAGATTCCAATTCTAACACTACAAAAAAAAGTGTTGATTTTACAGTATAATACTAGCATCCCAGTTGCCAGTATTATACCCGGCTGCCAGTACATCCCAGATACCGCGCATGCACGGCAGCGTATTACTGCTTATTTTACTGTTTATTAATTTTAATTTTACGGTATAATACTGGCAGCTCGGATGCTAGTATTATACTGTAAAATCAACACTCTTTTTGCAGTGAATTTATGATTTTTTTAAAGAGTGAGTAGCTGGAGACAGATTAATAAAGTTTGAAATTCTATAACTTATCAGTAAATTGAAAAAATTCATACAACTAATCTTTTGTAGAAGAAAAGCGGGCTATGTCCTGAATAAACATCTGGAATTTATGTCCACCAGTAACTGAATAGCAGTCATACCTTAACAGAAGAAAATTCCAAAGTACTTTCTTTAATACTTTCCGTAATAATAAATATTTTAAATAATCACTGCTCTTGAATATTCACTATTATATGATAATTTACTATTATTGCTTTCTATATACACAAACACTTTAGAATAACAATATTGAAAAAAAATTCAGTAATAATTTAAAATTATAATAGTAGCTTTTTTTTTTCAAAATGCCAAAAATAGGTATTGTTCATTATTCTGTCTAAAATAAAAAATTGAATATACACACGTATATATATATCAATGATGGAAAAGTGGCGCATCATTAAATTTAAATAGTATTCTTCGTCTTATTTAAGAACAGAATTTTTGAGATTTTTTTTAGCCGAAGAATATTATTACATTTTACCGGTGAAAATCACCTAAATGGTGCTCCACTGTTCCATCACTTATATATATTATATATATATATATATTGGGTTTACACAGTTGTATACTTTTCAACACCAGTACTTTCTTATAGAAATATTCGTCGTATTTAATCTTTGAATCTTGGAGTTAAAGTTCAATTAAGATTTTTTTTGCAAAATATTTATATTCAGAAGTAAACACAGCTACGAACCCTTCTATTTATGCAGTTCAAACAAAAATTATGTAAACAAGAAATGGGGCTTTGTATACTATTTCATAAATTTATTCAAACATTATAATAAATATTATAATACAAATTTAAAATTTTCTTTACAATTCTTATATTTTTTATTGTTAATTACCAAAACTTACTTATTGCGCTAACATTCTTTGATTTAATAGTTAACTACACTAGTTAAATTTGAAAATATTAATGAAAATCGTAATTGTGCTCCGAAACCCATAAAAATGCTTCGACACCAAATGCCACCCATGCATGAATCAAAATATTTTCTTTAGGATGGTTGGTAAAAGGCAAATGTCTACATTTCACTGTCTGGTAAGTTTCACCATTAGAGTTCTGATATATCTTAAAACACTTTATACGATTTATTCTACTTGGGGATGTAGTTTTGTGGATAGCACTTGATTTATTATTCTATATGAATCCTGCTATATTTTATCATTCATCAGAAAGAAATATATTTCGTATATTATTAAACATATAACGTTATGTATTATATGTTGTGTATTATAATGATTTTACTGTGTTTTTTTTCATCACGTCTTTACTGTTATAAATTGTGTATTAAAATAATACATTTTATTGTTTTAATTGATAAACATAATTATTGGCTGCGAGATTACACTGTAAAAAATTTGGTGTAAAGTTCCTGAGAAAACAAATGCCAGGAAACTTATACAAGTCATTACACACAAAACATATGGACCTTTACAGGTCACCAATAATTTCTCTGTTACAATAATTCTTAAAAGTTCCACAAAAGTTCAAAAGTTTACCTTAGAAAACTAAGGAATGTTGCACACAAAACATATGGAACGTTTCACAGTTATCAGTAAATTGCACTTTCTCAAGTATTCCGGAAAGTTACACAACATTGTAGAAGATGTTACACCAGATTTCTCGGTATTCTTGGATCAGCAGAAATAATCCGAGAAAAGCCAGGAATAATATACAGTAAACGTCAGGAACATTACGCAGATTTTTTACAATGTATGTTTCAGGAGATGAAGGTGAAAAGTGTAAGGCACACATGCTATAGAATTTAGCATCTTGATCCCAGCTATTCTTTTTAAAGTTATATTATCCTAGTAAGTAGCATTTGACTAGATATAAAACAGATGGCGTCGAAATTGGTGGAAAAGAATATAGAATATTTTCAAAGAAGAAAAGAACATTTTCATGTTTTGATATAATCACGGGAGTGTGAGTTTTGCACTTTGAGTGCATTTGCTTTACCAATATTTATTTGGTTCTCTCATGTCCAGCTTTGGAAATAGGAAATACTAAAGTTTTCTTCCATTTTCAAAAGAATTTGTAAATAATAAAGCATCACAGTATTAGATTTCCGGTGCCTCATAAATTTGCATGTTAGTGAATAATGGCCCAGTTACAGAATTTTTAATAAAATAGCGTAATTAACAACAATCAATATTTCAAACGTTAAATTTAAATTAAATATTTATTTCCTTGACAGGTCAGCTACTTTTGCAATTTTAAAAATTAGCGAAGTTTGTAAAGATTGTTATTTTATATATTAAAAATAATAACTGTGTGAAGAAATGTTTAAACATTACTAATTTTTTTCGGATTTTCTTTTTAAGTAATTGAGTATATTTAATTATTGTTTTTAAGTCATAAATAATGCATATATTTTCAAGAACTAAATGACTGTTCTCTATAGATAACACCCACAAAACACAGCTGTATGGAATAATTTCCATTAAACATATATAAAATTAGTGAATAATTAACTGCCAATTTAAATAGGCCAATTTATTTTTTTTTTCTATTTAAATATACCAAACACAAAATAAGCATGATAATTCAATAATGAAAGATAAATATTTATTAAAACTCTCAACTTCAAGCACTGACATTTACATTAATTTATACAAATATGGGGCAGTTAGGAGAAATCGACAGCACTACTACAATATGCTACAGATTGTCCATGCTTTGTAAGTGCTAAAGTGCTTCTTCTTCGCAGTCGTAATCTAACACAACATAAATATTTTCTTTTGTAAAATAAAAAAGTGCTTGAACTAATTTCATTGACACATTGGAGGATCAGGACGAGGACTACTTATTTAATATTGACATGTAGTTTATTTATTGTTATATTTATTTATATATTTATTTATAAAATTAATATCTTATATAAAAATGTTGCTGGCGCAATTAGTGATTAATCTAAGAAATATTTTAAATGTAAAAAATTCATCAGTATTTTATATTTAAAAATATTTTTACTAATGTTCTTTTTACCAGTCAGTATGTTCTATACCCTGGTAGCCCTGATTGCAACCACGGGTGATAATAATACTAGTTTTCTTTTTGGAAAATTTTCGATTCTAGTATATTCTTCTTGGCCTATTTATGAAAGTTCAATCCATTCTCGGCCAAAGGTGCGTAAACGCACCATTTCAAAAAATATATTTTTAATAACACTGTGGCGTATATTTTTCACTAATTTTATTTTTCTGCTATTTTTAAGGGCTCTGTAGACATCTATAAAATATTAGTAATTCAATTGAAGTAATCACTTTCTGTTGAGAAATTTTCAAAATACGCTGGTTTTTTACTTGAAACGGTTATTGACAAATTCGACTTTTTGAAAATGTATAATTATTCCACTTGAGATTAATCATATGTTTTTATAATGGAGAAAAGTTGCAAGTTCTGTAAATAAAATAAAAATAAAACAAATGCCATAAGAAAACTTAATTTTTTCTATTTAAATTTAATGGTAAATTATTAATGGTAAATTAATAATAGTAACGTCAAATTAAACAAAATATTATTTTTCATGCACGAAACTTTTTTGGTATCTTAATGAATGTAATTTAAGTAAATTTCAATGCAAATAATTCAATGCAAATAATACATTTTATAAAATATCTATGCTTGGCCTAAAATAGGTTAATGTTTGGTAACGATTTTAAATGTCTATTTATCCAAAAGGAAAATTAAAGGTTTTCTCTAATTAATTCTGCCCCAAAACTACTTTTCATCTCTTTAGAAATATAAACAAATAAGCATTTTAAAGCAATGTATCCGAATTAAAATATTTTTAAGGCCGTTATTAAGAATTAAAATGTGCAGAATATTAATAAAAGAATATGATGGAAAATTTTTTAGGTTATATGTTATATAATATTTTTGCATTATATCAGTAATTGACATGATACAGAAATCATACATTAAGAAATAAAACGAATGTTTTCTACAACTGGGATAGTTAATAAGCTGCAATAAATGGGTAGTATGATATTTTCTGCATAATCTAAAACACAACTACCAAATGTGATTAAGTTATTTAATTTGTCATTAAAAAAATTATATATATATATATATATATATATATATATATTATTTGGAGTAGTGTCGCATGAGTTTTGCAATCGATTTTTGCGTTAACTATCAACTGTTACTGTAAATTGATTTGGTTAGATTATACTGGCCGAGAAAATAAAACTTTTTTTTGTTTTTGCCTTATAATGGAATGACACATTTTTATTTTTATTTGGGGTCACAGAATATAAGTAAACCATTAAAATTTTAATGGTAGCTCTTTGTATAAAAATATGGCTTATATGAAAAATTATGATTTTAACTGATATGCCAAAGAACAACAAATTATTTAGCTTTATCTATTTTTTTTACTCTACATGAAATTAATAATTTGCGAAAAAATAACAAAACATTATCTTTATATTATGTATCAAGATGTCCTCTTCTTTTTCTCTTGTCTTTTGTGTTCAGTTTCAGGGACATCTCTACTCAAGTTCCAGCAGGAGTCTGCTAACATTGGTGAAACAAATATATCTGCTCACGAAATATGACGTGGGATCAATAAATATTTTGAAGTCTCAAAAAGCGATGATATCGAACTATCCGCATATTGTCATAAATGTGGTATAACTGAACATCAAGAGCTAACTCTTACTTTTAAATTTCCATAATCGATTCAGCGTGTTGAAAACTATAGGTATAGTACATTTTTATGTAAACCATTTTGATGTAGACCATTGATATCAATGTGCGTACACTACTTTGATTTTCCCTGCAGTCTGAAACCACTAATAAAAATCAGAATTTTTTAATTTAATATTAAAATCGGAGAAGTTGTTAACACTTCGTTTAATCGTATAATTCATAGTATTTTTGTGTGATTAAATAAGAAGAAAAATTCAATAAAAAAATTGTGGTAGAGCTGTATGCACCATGGTTTATGATTCCGAGCAACCTGTAGAGGTTAATTGTTTTTTAAAAGCTGATGATAATGTATGTGGAACATTTAAACCAAGGAAATTATTTTATTATTTCCTATTCTCTTTCTTTTTTTCCGGTTATAAAATATTAATTAAAAAAATTTCTTAATCGATTTTTTTTTCTTTTTTTAAATTTAGATATATTGTATTACAGACGGATAATAGAGGCAATATGACGGGATTAAGCTTCCAGGATTTTTCCTGAACTCAGTAATATTCCAGGCGCTAGAAGAAAGTGAGTGCGTAAAATATGACAACTGTATTTGCCCAACTGATATAAGTTCAGAAGAGCCCAAAGATTAAAATTCTGGATGTTGCCAGTCCATTTTATGGTCCAATTGTTTTTTATAATCCCCCATTCTCAGTTATTATTGAGCTCGTGTCGTGAAGTCTTTTAATATTTATTTTAAACGACAGTTGTTAATTATTAAATGAAAATTAGTTAATTATAGGTTATTACATTACATAACAACATAGGTAAAGTTAAAAATATTTTTATTCTTTACTAATAGATTTACAGATCAGACACCTCAACGGCAGCTCTTCATGTTATTGTTTTATAATCTCAATTTGCATACTATTTAATGTCCTACAATCCGCAATTTAAATATGTTATACATATATAAGCATATAAAATTCTTCTAAGCTGCTAGAAATTAGATGTATCACAATAAACGCTGTTTTAGGCGATAATATTCTGATGAACTGCTTATTCATGAAAAAATTTCCAAAGATACATTTCTTCAGAGGGGCTCTGAATTATATAATCTCCATAATTTTACACTCAGAATTTTCTAATGATTTGTGCTATGTCATGATTGTTGTATTGTGATAATGCTTCATTTTACACTCGGAGCATCAGTTTGAACAGAGATTTTATGTTATCCTAATATCCAAATAGCAATACTTACTCACCTGCCAAAGAACAAAACATCTGCATCTGATGGAGAAGTTGGACAAGATCTTATTTTGAATCGTACTTAAGAAAATGTAAACGGAATTTACTAGAATTTAAGGCAATATCAAAATGTAATGTATTTACAATTTTTGTTTCGTTTTACAGTATTGGTGGTCATGCTATTATTTTCAGATATAATATCTTATCAAAATTATACATCCCAATCTACTCGATAGCAATAGTAAAAGCATCTAAGAATAGACATGTCTGGAGACTTTTAAACCTGTTTGGTAATCATTCAGAATTGTTTTCATTGCCAATTGACTATTTTAGCAAACGTGATTTTTGTGATACGCTTTTAATGGTATACGCATTCTGTTTATATCAAGATGTTACTACAATCGTTCGTATTTGACGCAAAACTATGTTCCAGAACCGATTACGAAGACTAACTTACCATCTATGTCCCTCTTCCAAACTTTCTGCTTAATCGATTGTAATTGGAATTATTTCAATGATTTTTATAGGAAATGAAATACAGTTGCTAGAGGGAAATCTAAATTATTATGCTTATCTTCCCTTAATTTTTATTTCTTCGCGGCGTATAACGCGCACCTGCAAGTTTTTATACATTTTCTTGTTTAAAAAGTGTGACTTATACGCAGGAATATCTGGTTCCTACATAAGATAATGTTTTAGCGTTCAAATCTTCCGCTAAGTGTTATGTCACTGAACCGTGCAGCACACATTACGATCTTACACGTAAATGGGTTGTTTCTTTGAATTGCATCTCTAAATATGCTGGTAATTGTGGTAGATCCTTCTGGGTGCTTGTCCGCATGAATTTTTAAATTATGTGAATAACGCATTTTAGAATAATATTTAAATCAAAGAAGTTGCACCCCTATTTATTAGGTTCTGACGACAAATATTGCCACAACAATCATTTGCCTTTGCCTGGAAAGCCTGCCGGCGTTTCATCTAATCACGACTTATAGTCCTTCTCACAACTGAATAGCGTTTTAGTAAACAATTTGTAGGAACACAAAAATGGAACAAAATATTAATGAATCCATTCACTTCAAAACAACGAAATCAGATAGCACGATTTATTTATTTGAGCTGTTTAAAATCCGCAATAACTGCCAGTTGTAAAAAAATAATGACTTGATAAAAGTTGAATAATCGAGCACAATTAACCTGCCAAGTGGATTCCTTTTGAAAGGACGCGGTAGAAATCTATGCTAGTCTCAAGAACGTGATTTAAAAAGGAAGCTAGGAAAAATACACTCTAAAAACGACATTTTCAAAACTGAGCAAAAAACACTCAAATCTGTGTATGCTGCATAGTCAAAATGGCTCCGAATCAAAATTACTGAAGTTTGAAGCATGTATATGCACATTTCAAAAAACATGCACACTCTCAAGGATAAAATATCATGTGCTCACATTTGAGTATGTCCATGTTTAAAAAATAAGCATGAACTGACTTCTATGTGCTAATTTTTGAGTATGTCCATGTTTAAAAAATGAGTATGAACTGACCTCTATGTGCTCAGTTTTGAGTATGCCCATGTTTGAATATTCTGAGTTTGGATATTTGAAACAAAAAGTTTCATAACATTGAAAACATCGATTTACTCAGATTTGAAAGTGTCATTTTCTTCAGTGTAACAAGCATCTCTGTTTGTTTGCATGGTTTGAGAGAACATTTAAACGGTGTGCCTGTTAGAACAATTCCGCCAGAGGGAATATTAACAGTAGAACGACCATGAGCCGTCATTTTGAAGGTTACCAAATGAATATATTCCGATTCGAACCAGACACATTTTTTTTAAATAAATTAAATAGAAAACTCACAGAAATATGTTAAATGAATAACTTAATTAGTTTTAAATAAAATTCTGGTGCGAAATAATTTTATGAAACTTGTTCTCCTGGTTCTTTCTAGTGTTAAAGAATGTTATTACCCAAAATATTAGACGTGCACTTTGAATAAAAAATCATTAAAAATGTAAAATTTACAAGAAGAAAATTGCCGGCAGACTCCTTTGACGGGAAGAGAGTTTTCTGCCATTTGCAGAAATTTCCTTCTTTTGACTGGAGATTTTCAGGAAATTTTTAGCTTCGTTTCGCAAATTGTTCGTGTTTTGACAGGAAAAGGACTTGAGTTTGAGATTGGAAGATTTCATGCAATTTTTATGTTAGTTTGGGGCATATTTTGTTCTGGGGACTTGGACAAAACAAAGAGGACATTTTAGTGTTTTAACTTCAGGGATGAGATTTCTCCGACTTTTTTGCATACCAATATAATCTTAGAGAAAATGTTTATTTATTTAATCGGAACATTCTGCGATTTAAGACAACAACATTTTCTCTAAGATTATACTGATATGCAAAAAGTAGGAGAAATCTCATCCCTAACGAAATATAACCAACACAAAAATTCCTCCAATTCAAATACCTTTTTGAGAGCGCACGAATCCTTAAAAGTGTCTTTAACATATTCTACGTTTTTAAATCTAACTTTTTAAGAAATTAAATGTATTTATTTTTCTTTATTTTTGATTCATAAATAGATGCATAGTTTTTCAAGGATTAATGGAATGAGCGTAAAAATTTTTTGCTATAAATTGTCCGTATAAGTTATTACTAATATTTTTATTATTTGACAAATAAAGAAAAATAATTCAATGGAGGGCTACAAGACAAGAGGTGACCATTCAAACACGTTTTCTGGATTGGATGTCCGTGATGTGTGGGGTTCCACTTTGATCGTAAATCAGCCTCTGTTAAGCCTTCGTGTGTAATATATTACTCAGTACAGCCACAAGCCAACAAATGGACCTGGTGTGGACTATATGTGTCACTCTTTATGTGTATTTTTTGTAATATAGTAAAGAAATGAGAATTTTTGATTCATTTTTTTTAGAATGGAAATTTAAATATAGTAAAACCCCTGGTATCTGAAAAGCATGGGACCAAAGGATTTTCGGTCAAACGGGATTCCATAGGAATTTTCGGAAAACCGGGAGTCCTCTTATATGTATTCTACCAGATGACACTACTAACCCCTCTCACTCCCGCACTGTGCCTGTAGATGTAGCTAGAGCTTCTATAATAGCCTCAGATGCAGTACACTCTAAAAAAAATCCGTGAAAATACAAGAGATTTTCCGTAAAATTTCACGGAGAAGTTTCATTTTTTCAAAACAACAGTACAATTTCTGTAAATGAGTTCCGTAAAGGAGATTTCAAATCCGTAAATATGCAGAGAGTTTTCCGTAAGTTTAATGGATTTTGTCCGTATTTCTTTCAAAACAGTACAATGTCCGTATTTCTTCCAAAACAGTGCAATTTCCGTAAATAACATTTAGAGGTTTGCGTACAGAAATCGCCTTGTTTGAAATGGGAATTAAGATTGTTGTATTTACTAGAGTTCTTCAAGGATCCAGGCCTGACGCGGCTAGACATACTGGCCCATTCTAACTGGGGCCATGTCTGGACAGTAATCTTTTGTGAAAATAATATATTATATTTTATTTTTTTAATGAAATATTTAGAAATTGATTTTGTTTTTATAAGTTACAGAAAAATATTTTTTTTTAGTCTATATTTTATTTTTATTGATAGTGCTTCAAAATTAGGACTTTTTCTTTCACTAATTTTTAAAAATTTTATTTTATCTTTTCTACCGTGAGGCAATGGGGTTATTTAAAGGTTTCATAGAATAATATCTCTGCTAGTTATCGCTATGTAAATTGTATTAAATTAAATTGATTTGGCTTATAAACTTATGAATTAAACTAAAATTTATTATTTTATAAATTATAATTTTACAACGTTTATAATTTTTTCCTTAAATTTATAAAAATAGTTAATATTTTTTCTTTACTTTTATAAAAATGAAGTTTATAATTTTATTAACTTTTTAATTTATTTCTTTAGCTTATAATTTTATAAATTAAACTAAATCAATAAGTCCAAATTTAAACTTACCTATCACAAGATCATTAATTTCGAAATTGTCTTTAAAATTCAATTTTTTTAATATTATTAAAACTATTCAGTTTGATAGAACCGTACATAAAAGTTCTCAACATAGCTCAAATATAATAATTTAATTTATTATAAAATTGTTTATTTACGTAAGTTTTAAATTTTTTTTTTCAAAGCAATAGCACTTAGACAAACATCTATACACTATTATATGCCACCAAAACAATTGAAGAATAAACGGAACAACAAATGAAACAAGGGTGACATTTAGTTCCCTGGCCTCCCAATATCTGCCAGATATATTGTTACTTGATAGTGCGGGGCACAGTGGTAAATGCTGTGCATTCAAGATTACATCCTCTCCACAAATAGGGCAATTTGAACTTTCAAGAATACCAAATCTGAAAAGATAATTAGGTAGACAATCGTGTCCCGTGGCAAGTCTAAATAAGGCAACACTTGTTCTTCTTGGTGCTGCAGGGACATGAGATATTGCAGTTTTCCATTCTTTATTTTCGATTTCACTTAGTTTTCTCCTTTCATATTGAGAGTCCATTTTTCTCTTTATAATTCTTGATATTGAATTGAAAGGTATTTCATTGCTTGGTGTTTGTATTATTTTAGTTCCTTTTTTGGCTAATTGGTCAGCCGCTTCATTCCCGTATATTCCACAATGGGCCGGGATCCATTGTAGTTCCACTTCCTTTCCACTCTCTTGTAGTTGCTTAAAATTTTTCCTGCAGTCCTCAATTCTTCTTGAGTCGGGAATCTTAAAGGAAGTTATTGCTTGAATAGCAGAGATTGAATCCGATAAAATAACTGCTTTTTTGAAATCATTATCTCGTATAATTAGCTGTTGTGTGGCAATACAGATAGCCTGCACCTCTCCATCGAACGGTGTTGTGTTTGTTCCCAAGGATGTATAAAATGTGAAGAGTTCCGAGTAGATTCCAGCACCCGCATTCTCTTCCAAAGAGAGTCTGGAGCCGTCCGTATAAACGTGGAGCCATTCTTTTATGGGGTACCTAGTATAAATAGTTTCCATTGCATATGCATGTAACTCTTTATCCCCAGCATCCTTTTTCCTAATTGGATACAGCAAATCGGTATTACCTCGTATACAAGGTAACTCTGTCGGGTTCAACATTGGAAGCAGCTTTTCAGGATTACTAGGAATTTCTAGTGCAAGGCGATACTCAGTCACTTTCTGCATGAATCCCTGCTGAGTTTTTAACTTTCTTAATTGTTCAGTATTATATTCTCTCCAGTAATTATTTGAAGGCAGTCTAATAAGTTTCTCAAATAAAATTAGTGCTTTTTCTTTAACAATCTCCCCAATAGGCCTATTATCCGTCAAACACAGCATTGCCTGGATCGGTGTGGTTTTAATCGCACCGGTTATCAGTCTTAAAGCTTGATTCTGAACTCTTTCGAGTTTTTCGATATAAAGTCCTGAGCATGTTATCAGTGGCTCACTGCAATACGTTATCAAAGGCTTAATATACATATTATACGTAGTATTAAGGGTGTCTCTACAGCAGCCCCACATCACTCCTGCTAATCTTTTGAGAATTGAAAATCTCTTAATGGCCTTTTCTGAAATATTTGCAATATGGTGTTTCCATGATAGCCTTTTATCAAATGTTACTCCTAGGTATGTACTGGCATTAGTTTCCCTAATAGGTATGCCCATATACTTTATGGTCATTTCCGTTTCTTGATGGCTTAGTGTAAAAGTTTGGTATTCAGTTTTCTCAATGTTTACTTGCATTTCATTTAAATTACACCAATCGGCCAGTACCATCATTGCATTGTTATAATAGCATGTAATAAATAGGTCTCCTTCAGATAATTATTGCTTTGTCTGAATTGATAAATAGATCATCAGACAAATAATTAAAAAAAATATATGTTAAAAAAAAATAAATAATAATAATTGTTGTACTATTACAAAGGGATGCAATCATACAATGACTCTTAATACAATGTCTCTTAATACAATGTTTTACGCATATAATACATAATAAGTTAAAATTTATCGGGTTTATCTGTTATAAGGCACCAAATAATAAAGCAAAATATTAAAATTTAGGAAAAGAAAATATTAAAAACATTGGAATTCTTGAAAAAAATCCGTAGAACCTTAAAGTTTTTGCATCATAAAAAGGGACTGAAATAAGTAGAAACATTTGAGAAACTGGCATGTCACGTCTTTGCGTAGTGATTGGGACCTCCGGTTCAGTAAGCGAAAGTTTGCGGGTACGATTCTCATCGTGGCAAGGACTGGTTGTTTACACAAAACTCACTCAGAAATGAGAAAAAAAGAAAGCAGTATCTCTGTCCTTTATAAGGTTGTTCTTGAGAAGTAACTTTTTTTAATGGTACTATACACTGTTAAAAATAAATCCGTTAATTCACGGTAAAAGTACTGGCAGCAAAGTTGCCGGACATTTTCCGTTCCGTTAGTAGATTTTCCGTTTTGAAAGAGAACAGAAGGAAAATCTCTGTTTGAACGAACGGTAACTTTCCGTTTTGAATGACCTCGGTTTTAAAAGAATTACCTCTCTGTTTGTGCTGTCATCTGTTGACTACAACGGGAGTATTTAATATTTGACATACTTCAAGAATATTTTCCTGCTGACTTTGGGGTTCGAACCCGAGACGATAGCGCATTGAGCCAAGTGTTTTACCGCAAGACCAGTGCGCCCTTAATAGAATACGAGTTTGAAACGATGATAAAATATTTCTTCAAATCGCGGCTTGGAACTTAAGCAATCTGGGATTTAGAAACCTGGTAATTTTGAAATTAATTGGAAGGATATTTTGTTATAAGATTATGACTGAAATCTTTAGTATTAAAGGAGGATTAAAACATGAATTTTATATATTCTTAATTTGATTGCTAGATGTAAAATATGAATATTATATTTTGAATTAAATTCGATAAAGTATGTTTGCTTTTTTGAGAAAATCGATTTTTTTTCAACTATTATATATCTTTTATATGTGTTCGGTTAAAATATATTTTCAGTGAGAGTGTTTTTTTTTAACTTTAAAAATAAAATTGCGAATAATTTCAAAGGAATGAGAAAATTATTTGCTATTTTTTTTAAATTCGAAAGTATTATTTTTGTTTGTTGCTTTTTTGAGTAAAATCGATTTTTTTCCACTTAATGAAACTATTACACACACACACACACACACGTATATATATATATATATATATATATATATATATATATATATATATAAAGATATTTGTTTAGAATATATTTTAAGTGTGAATATTTTTTTATAACTTTAAAAAATAAATTCTTAATAATTTTAAAAGCATGGGAAAATTAATTGTTGCTTTTTTAAATTCAAAAGAACTATTTTGTTCTTTTAAATAAACTCGAAATTTTAATTTATTGAATTTTTAGTTTTTCTGTGCTGCAACATGTCAGTTTTTTAAACATTGAAAATAAATATGCAGCAGATAACGGAATATCTCCGTTGGTCACTTTCTTCTCTGTCTGTTGCGTTGTTTTCAGGAAATATGAGGAAATTTTCTGTTTTTAACGGAAAATGCCCTTTTGTAGTGAAAAGGTACTTTTTCTGTGAAATTCAGGAAAAAAATACCCGTGAATTTCAGATTATTTTTAACAGTGTAATGTTTATTTTAACATTATAAAAATTTCAAAAAAAATATTGTATCTGTTATAAAACGGAAATTTAAAAACGGATATTTCCGAAATCACGGAAAATTTCCTGGAATTTACGGATTTTTTCCCCGTTAAAATACGGAAATAGTACTAGCTGGCGTCTCGATTGCCAGTACAATTTCCGTTTTTTTTATCATGAAATTTTTTTTACGGTGTAACAGCAAGAGTCCATATTCTATGCGATTTCCCTTCCTGTTTAAACGTATTTTAATTTCCTCCAAACTTTATTTATGATGAGTATTACTTCAACCTTTTGATTACAGGGCTGGGACATATGTCGACCCAGAGACTATTTCTTTATTTTATTCTCACAATTTTTTTAATACCAATTCCTGCTATACAGTTATAGCAAGATAATTTCAAGAGAAATCTATCACAAAGATGTTCTTTTGTAAATTGTGGTATGAGTGAATATAAAAATAGTCGCCACTCGAAGCCCGTAATCAAAAGGTTAAAGCGCAAACGGGTTTTTATAAGCATGAAAATCTCAACACGTTGAAAACAGTTGATAATGACACTTGAATATATTGAAGTGCAGGAAGATGCATCAACAGTAGCATCAGATGTGTTGTTGTTTAAAAGGTAGCGTGATAACGCAGCATTGAAGCAATGCAAAATTGTAAAAGTCCTTCCGGCCTGTAGCGGGAGGAAAAGGTAGCTTTCCTATATCTTCGTTTTAAAATTTTAGCTAATGTTGCTCGAAAACAGCAAGCTAAAATGCAAAGAAACCGTTACAAAAGATTCGTTAATACTGAATTTGAATAAGAAATTCGCCAAATTATTGAGATATAACCAAGTTGGCTTCAATTATAAAGACTTATTTTGGTCGCCAAGTTTGGTGAGAATTTGGCGCTAACGGATATCAATAGTATATAGTTTTATGGGTGTGATTGGGAAAATGTTTACAACAATGAAAGAAAATAATTTGCGAGAAATCGCGTTCACTAAAACTCATAAATTAATCATTGGTTTTTTGTAATGTGCTGTCTTGTTTCAAAGTGTCAGCCACCCTAGAATTTCAAACTGCTCTATCTCAGCCATTTTTTAAGATAGAGGTAAAACAAAAAATGCTATGGAATCCTTGTATCAAGGCCTAACACTTAATTAAAAAATAAATTTAAATTTATAACTTTTTTGTATTTATTTTTTAATTTTAAATTTTTAGTGGCCGCTATCTTGAAACAAGATGGCGGACAAAGTTGGCCAACGAAATCGGTCGAGGCATTGGTGAGCTTAATACACACAATTAGTTTCATCCAAATTAATTTATAAATACGAGCGTTATCGTATGACATAGATCAGATATATATATATATATATATATATATATATATATATATATATATATATAAATCAACATTTGGACGGAGTGTGGTTTTGGGGTCTGGGGGTCATGCTCGGTGAAAATATACCGAAATTTTCCGGAATCACTTTCTTCCGAACGGTTGCAATAGGTAGCTTTATACTTTTTTGTATTGAAAGCTACCTAAAACAAAACACAACTTATTTTGTAAAGAAATGAAGTGTTGTATGTGTCAATGCAATAAAATGCCTGCATTTACGAAATGTAAGTAAGTTGACTCTTTAATTATTTCATAAACAACATGCTTGTGTAAAAATAAATCTTTCTTAAAAAAAAAGAGTTTTAAGGTGTTTTGGTTAAGCCGATTTTCGGATAACCGGGATTTGAATAATCGGGGTTCTACTGTAGTCGGAGGTATTTTCAGACAAGAAAATACTGAAAATCCGTTACATACTTCTATTTTAAAATGTCCATATTTAGCAGTTTTTTTTTTTTTTTTATAATTCAGACATACTTTAAAAACATAATTAAATAATATATTACTTCTATCTAGAAATACCTGAGTATTACGTTATCCAATTTTAGATTACTTGTTAATTGCACCTGTTAAATACATAGCACCATTTAAATTAAATTTTATAGTTCGATTAATTATTTACTCACCAACAACATAGAAAAATGCTTTAAATAACTGAAAATAAACCAAGGATTAAAGTGTCATTTTTATATACACACATTCTGAATATTTTAAGAATTTACCCTGAATTAAATAGAGAAAAATGCATTATCAAATTTCACTATGTAGGCATAAAATTTGCGCTATGGGAATTCAGAGTCAAATCTTTTGGGAGTAAAGACTGGAATTTCTCTTTTAATCAAAATACTTCATTTTAAATAAAGCAACACATTTGACCACAATTATTATATTAAATATTTAAATTAAATGAAATATTTACCTTCTTAAACGCTCACATACCACATAATTGTAAAAACATAGGAGAGGTTTTTAAGCATGCTTTAAAAAAAATTATTAAAACCAATGTTATTAAAGAAAAAAGTTAAAAGATAAAAAAAAAATAATTAATACATCTTCACAAAAATTCCTTTATTGAATTATTATTTGTGAGATTACTAATTATCTGCTTCAGTTCATTAATGGCATCTTTTAAATTAAATTTTTGCATCTAAATTCTTTATTCACGACATAATAATATAGGACGCTGTTTAAATTCGGAGTCAAAGCATGTAACAATAAAAAATGTGAAATCTAAAAATCGATTACTAATAACATTTACCGATTAATCCTATGCTTAATGTTTGCTTAGTGGGGGTCTACATATCGAAATTACAACAAACTTGAAAATACAAGTATCTATTCTTGATATCTTATTTCGATTTGTCGGTAGATATTGCCATAAGATACCAAACGGAAAGTACTTCGGTAAAGTGTAAGAACTATGCATGTGTGAAATCTCCTAATTTGGAATTCATTTTTAAACGTTGCAAAATATCAACGCTGATAGATTTTTAAGCGTAACTTCAAAACTGCTAATTAGAATAAGCTGTAATTTCGGATTTGAATACCTAAATCTATTTTAAATGGATTTCTGATTAAAGAAAAAAATAAGGCACAGGCATTTATATTTTTATAGAAAAATAATTTTAATGTAATATAAATTCAAAAGTAATTTTTCTTCCAGACTGTACTTTTAAAATGTCAAATATAGACGAAAATTTTGATATTTGTTATTTTTTAAATTATTGAACCCATTTCTACAGTTTAAAAAAAGTATTTAAGGAGTTTTACTATTTTAAATTTATCTTTTTATGAAATTAAATGTATTTAACTATTATTAGTTTTGGTTCGGAAATATAAATCCAAGAATAATCTGATAGAGATTTTTTTAAATATTCCATAATTTTCACAACTTTGCTGGACCGCATACAAGTTAACATGCATGTATACAACCCTATAAGAGCTATTTTTTCTAATACATAATAATAATACAAATAATAATTAATCAATATACATACGATGGAAATAAACTTGTATTCTTTAAATACTGAAAGTTAAATCTTTCATAGAAGTCATAAATAAGAAATGTTTATAATACACCAAAAAATAACATATTTTAACACGTTGACGGACACTTGCGGCTATAGCCGTCAAAGCGAAGTTCACTATGTGGCATGACAGCTATAGCTGCACAAAACGAAATGGTCGTTTTTAGACACCACGGCTATAGCAGCACAAATGTGCATTTACCGGCGTACAAGTAAAAGCCCAGTGTCATGTTTTGGAAACATTTTTTTCGGTTGAAGTTCGTTTTCCACTTGTTATACGAGTTGCATCTTCAGTATGCACGTGCAGGGTGGCTAGTGGTCAGGGAAAAATACAGTAAAAAAATGCTGTTTACCAGTATATTCTTATAGAAAAATTTAAATTGATTATTTGATCGAATAATCAAGATAAATTTTTCTATAAGAATATACTGGTGTTCATCACTTTTTTTGACTGTATTTTTGCCTGACCACTAGCCACCCTGAGTGGTTGTGAAGGGAGTAGTGCAACCTAATTAAAGGTGCTGAATTAATCGAAATTAAGTTAATTTAAGCAGAAAGAGTAAAACTGTACTTCTAATATTCTAAAAATTACAAAAACATATAGTGTCAATTTTCGAACTTCACTTGTTCCTACTGTCCGTCAATGTGTTAAGAATATAAAATGAATGATAAGAACTTTACGCCATTTTATGCATAGTCAATCAAAAAAAAAAAAAAAAAAAAAAAAAAAAAAAAAGGAAACAAAAGAAAGAAAGAAATGTACCTCATAACTTCTTATTGACAAATTGTCGCAAAGACGAACTGAAATAGCCATTTAATTTTTAAATGTGCAGTAAACTCTTGATTATCCGCGGAATTGAGTGGCGCGACTATCGCGGATAATCCGCAAAATTTTGAAAAAAAATGGAACAAATCAACACAAATATGTACTTGAACAATTTATACACATAATAAGTAACACAAACATACATTTTACAGTTTCTACGCACAATGGGTAACATAGAGATACTTATTACTTCAGGAATAATAAAATTATTCATTACTTACAAACTTGTAGGTTTATTTCTTTAGAAAATCCGTCAAAAGTGTCTGTTTTTTTGTACTGAAACACTTCTTCTTTATTTGCGATTGAAGTTTTTTAACCCTCTGAGCGTTTTGAAAAAGGGTAAAATTGTGATGTTGTTTTCTCTGCATTTTATTTTAAATGCTAAAAAAATATGATTCTTTCAGCATTATAAGTAAAACTGAATTACAAATATGAATGTAACACTTGAGAGTATGAATCCTTCTTCAATGTTTTGAAAATTCATTAAATCTATAGAATTATATTATCTTAAACATTGCATATATTGCAGTGAAACCTGGAGCTTAGTGAACGGAATATTACGTTCTACACGCTTAGAGGGTTAAGTACTATTTTATCACAAAGTGACGCGTCATCCTCTTCCTCTAGATATTGGATAAGTCCTTCAACGTGAGCTAAAGCTGCGTCATGGCTCATTTTCTTTTGTACCTTATCATCTTCTTCGTCACTCTCCTCCAAATTCATACATAACGCTTCTTCAATAATTTGGTCATCAGTTGCATGTTCGAAGCCTGGATCGTCAGAATCACAATTAATCCACTTAATGATATTATCTTCATCGACATTTTCTCCACCAGCAACAGATTTTGCTATATTCGCTAAATTATGAACGGAAACTTCTTCCTCTTCCTTTTCTGATTCTACTAGAGATTTTTCTATACTTGGCAAAATCTTCCGCCAGGATTTTATTAATGTGGATTTCTGTACCGACTCCCAAGCACTGTTTACATCATAAATGCTATCGAGAATCGTGTAATCTTTGAAAAAGCTTTTAAGATAATCATTTTCAGTAATTTCGTTCTGTATTTTTTTTTTAATTGAAGCGATTACGCCCTGGTCCATAGGCTGGATAAGCGCTGTAACATTGGGAGGCAAAAATTTTGCAAAAATATTTCCATCTTCTGATTTCAATTGTAGTTCTCCAGGGTGAGATGGGGCGTTGTCAATTAGCAACACAGCTTTCTGGGGTAAATTTTTAGATGCCAGCTGTTTCCTAACTTCGGGAATAAACATTTCTTCAAACCATTTTATAAATATTGTTTGATACATCCAACCTTTCTTTGTGTTGAAATAATGTACTGGGAGGTTCTCAGCTCTTGTTCCCTTAAAAGATCTCGTTTTTTTTTATTTTCCAATCACTACTAACTTTAGTTTATGGGATCCTGTAGCATTACTGCAAGGCAATATTATTAGACGCTCTTTACTGCTTTATGTCCTGGAGCTTGATTTTCGCTTTGAAATGCCAGAGTTCGTGTAGGCAAACATTTCCAGAACAGTCCTGACTCATCGGCGTTGTATACTTGTTCGAAAGAAATTCCTTCTGATTGAAGAAATTGTACAAAATCTTCTTTGAAATTTTCTGCAGCTTGTTCGTCGCAACTTATTTCTCTTATCCCGTGGCGTTGTTTGAATCTTGTCAGCCATCCTGACGATGCATCAAATGATCCCTCTAATCCCAGCATTTCAAAAATTTGTTTTGCTCTTGCAGCAACAATAGGCCCTGAAATAGGCGTTCCCTCACTTCTCACTTGTTTTACCCAACGTAAAAGTGCTGCATCCAATTCTTCAAAAGTGCAACTTTTCATACTTTTTCTTTTTTTCATCAATGAAAAGTTGTCTGATGAGGCTGAGAATTGCATCAATTTATCTTTCTGTTTTAAAATGTCCCTAACTGTGCATTCTCCAATTCCATATTGCAAGCTTATTTGTTTTCTTGTAGCACCATTTTCAATTTTTTTAATCAGTTCTTGTTTATCTTGAATCGTTAACACGACTTTTTTTCTTTTTTGTGACATTTTTCAAATATTGAAAATGCAAAACTATAAAATTTAAATACAAACGCGAACTTCTGTAAGACACGTGTTCACAGCTTAGCTAAAACAAGCAAACTGATGTGCTTTATGAAAAACGGGAGAAACAAAATCATAACAGGGGGGCGGGGGTGACTTTCAGTACCCGTACATTGTTTATCAACAGGTGTGTGGCCTTGCGACACCCTCAAGATTAGCTGCACCTGCTTTGTGCACGTGATTGTTCCACGTTTTCAAATGGAAATCATATTTAGTAAAAAGGATCGAAAACTCATCCTACATCGCAGAAATAAGTTTCTTCTCAAGGATAAGAAAAGAAAGAAAAAGAAATTTAGACTCGCAATCCGTTCGCGGATAATCGGGAGTTTACTGTATCTTTTTAACCCTTTCTATCCTGACGGTACTTATAAGTACCACTTTAACCCCTTCGCGACGAGCGTCTTTTACAGATTTTTTAATCTGTTACCACCAGTTTTTCAAATGAGAAATTTTCACCTAATTGAAACGCAAAAATGCTATGAATAGATAAGGAAAACTTTACAAAAAAGAAAAATAACTGGTGGGAATAATCGAGAATTCTGAGCATCTAAAAAGTAGCTGGAAAATTAATTCAGGATATAAAGGGTTAATTTATATTAAATGCATAATTTTTGGAGGCGTTTTATGGGTTAGTGTTTATAATTATCGACTACACAAATTTTGACAAAACATATAACTAATTAAGAATAATAACATGATTAATACATGCATATAAGAACTAAATTTACTTATGTTTATTGTTTACAGAGTCTCATAAAACTGTTTTAGTTCGCGCAATCCATGCATAAATGAAAATAGTTCTTTTATAGCAGTTGGCAAAAAGTAAGATGTCTGTCTGAGTTTCACAGTCTGGTAAGTTTCACCATTACAGCTCTGGTATTTCTTAAAAGCTTTTATCAGATTTCGTTCAACTTGATGAAGTGGTATTTTGTTGTTTGTATTATATTCTATTTTTTATGATTTGTTGTAATATAAATATAAATGAATCTGTAAAATATTTGTTAGAGTATCAATTATTCATTTTGATAAAACACTCTTTGGAATATATGTAGTCAAATATTTATTAAGATATTTGAAATAATAGAGAAATTATCAATAGAAATAACATTATTAGTACATCTATATAAGAAATACATTTCAGAACATGATTAATACCAGCATATAAGAACTATATTTACTTATGTTATTCATGTCATTTGTAAAACACTCTTTAGGCTTTATGTAGGCATATATTTAATAATTTTTTTTAAATAAAATAGGGGTTATTCCACAGAAATAACATTATTATTAAATCTACATAAGAAACATTATTAATTTAAGTACATTCTAAGACATATAATTTTTTTTCAATTGTTTATGCCACCCATGCATAAATCAAAATAGTTCTTTTATAATAAATGACCTTTTATGGTGGTAGTCGTGTCTGTCTGCATTTTCCAGTGTCGTAAGTTCCATCTTTATTGCCCTGAAATTCTTTAAAAAGATTTTCTATGAATTTGCGAAGTAAATTTTCGTTGTTCGCAATTGATATGCTCTTTTATTATGATTTATCATACGTTAGAAGTTAAATCTGCTTAAATAATATTAATCACAGATCCTGCATATACATCATATGACCATTCGTCACCGGACACTTTCAACTTTAGACATTTTGTCGAATACTTAAAGATATAGATTGTCGTAATCTACTGTAACTTCAGGTTTATAAAGAATATGTTTGACCACATATTTATCAAAGGCGAATTGATCAGGAGGGCATTTAGGGGGCCAACAAAAAATCGAAACAAAATAATAATATTTGGAATCACCCTGTAAATTAAAATGCATGAAATAATATATCGCTACAGCACATGAATATGTGGATATTGTACAACATGTGTATTCATTTGTGTAGGAATAGCACTTATATTCATGGTCATATAGCGAATTCTTTAAAAAGTTGAAAAAATGCTTGCATGTTGTTTTGTTTACATCATGCAGGGTTTTCAACCAAAATATTACACCAGTTTCAGAATTTTTGACTAAACGCAGTATAAACAATATAGAGGGAATTGGAATATAAATATACTAAGCATTTGATGAAATATGAACAGTTGTATGAAACATTTTTATCTGCGCATGCGCGAACGATAACAAAGAATCATTTTCATTTTTTAATAGCCAACTGTATGGTGAAACGCATGTAAAAAAGCCAGTCAAATAGCGTGAAAAATCAGAAAGATATAGGTGATAGAGCGAGCTGATTTTTAATTGCTCTCTAAAAGTAGCTGAATGATAAGGGACTTTCCATATTTTTTTTTCTGTGTTTAATTTTTTATTGATACTTTATGTTTTTTTACTTTTATGGTTGTTCTCCTTGAAAACTACCATAACGAGCCTTTTCGAATCCCGGTCATAAACAATTCAACCATGGCAGCAGCTAGTTACTTGATTACTTTTTCTGTTAGAAGAGATAGATTCTTGTAAACTAGAAAACATATGTTTAAGAAATTATGTTGAAGTTAACATGAATATTGAAATCTAAGTAGACATTTTTTTTGATAATGCAAGGTATGGTATTTCACTTATAAAAATATTTCATTCTTCATGATTATGTGACAAATTTCTCAATTACAATTACATTAATTTTCATTTTATAGCATTATTTAAGAATTAAAGAATTATTTAAGAATTATTTTTATTTAATAAAATAGTTTTTTTAGCGGAATAACACACCAAAGAAAAAATAAACATTGTAAAAACAAATGTACTCTTTTTCTCCAATATGTTACGCCATGTCTGTTTAATGTTTAAAGTTAAAATAAATTCTTAAATTAGTTTTTTCACATGACATACCTTGTGTTTTTACCTTCCCCAAGATTGCAGTAAAGTACAACGAAGCGCCATTGATTCTTTTTTTGTTCGAATAGCCTTGTTATGGTAGTTTTCATAAAATAACTAAAATATTAAAAAAAAAGAATAAATAGTTTTAAAAAAATTGTGAAAATTCCTTTATCATTCAGCTATTTTTAGAGAACAACTAAAAATCAACTCCCTCTATCCAGGATATCTTTTAAAATTTCCACGATATTTGACTGGCTTTTTTATATGAGTAGAGACTATTAAATCACGAAAAAAAAATCATTCGCACATGCGCAGATTAAAAATACTTCAGGCAACAGCTCATATTTCAGCAAATGTATAATATATTTGTATTCCAATTACGCTATATTTTTTGGATTACATTTTGTCAAATTGTCTGAAACTGGCGTTAAATTTGGTTTAAAACCTTGCATGATATAAACTAAAAACATGCAAGAGTTTTTTGAAACTTTTTACAAAATTAACTATATTTTCATGAATAGTCTAGCTATTCTTACACAAATGAATACACATATTTTAGAATATCCACATATTCATGTGCTGTTTGTGCATTTTCTTTTACAGGGTGATCTCAAATCTTATTATTTTTCTTCTATTTTTTACTGGCCACTAATTGACCTCCTGATCAAATCGCCATTGATAAATATGAGGTCAAACATATTCTTTATAATCCTGAAATTCCACAAGAATCTAACGGTTGAATCTTTAAATATTCGACAAAGCATCTAAAATTGAAAGTGTCCGGTGACGAATGACCATATAGTGTATGTAATCACTTCTTAATCGAATGAATAATTAAATAAAAACGTGTTTTCAGGGAAATTTGGAAACTATTGCAAAATTTTATTCGTTTTTAATATCCAAATTAAAAGTGTAAACGCATTATAAAGTAAAATATTCACACAGTATAAACGTTTTGCCAATCTAAATGTAACTGAGTAATTTGGAATTATAATAAGACATTTCTAGTTATCGGTAACAAAATATTCTCGACATCAATTCAAAAGTATTATCAATCATGAAGTATTCAAGTACAGATTTTATACATAAAATATCTTTTAATAAATGTGTTTTCAAAACAAAGTTTCACCTATTATAGAACAAGTCGATCTCATTTATATCTCTCAAATAGTAACATTTTTGCACTGATTTTTAGACTGATAAGAATAAGTTTTCTATTGTAAAATCTACCAAAAAATAAAACAAAACCTTACCACTCTTATCCTTTATCTCCTTCAATAATAATAATAATAATAATAATAATAATAATAATAATAATACCCATAAATAACCATTTGAATGAATATATATATTTTTTTCGAATTAAGCTAAAAAAAATAAACTTCGAAATAACTTCTAATATTCAAAGGATACAATTCATATATTTTTAATTTTTAATGATTTAATTTGTAAAAATAATTTTTTAAAATTAATTTTCGCAAAAAATTATGATAGTGAGATATTTTTCCAAGATCTACCAACGATATTTTACAAAAAAAAAAAAATTGTACCGGGAAAATGAAGAATAACGTCTTCATAGTGAAGCTGTAGCAAAATCTGAGCTTTTCAATACGACCATCTAAATTTAACATCATATTTGTTTTTTTTTTGTGCATTTTACCTTAGGATACCAAACGGGATGTCATTCAGTCAAGTAGTTTAAAAATTATGAATGTTTGAATTTTGGAAGCAATAATGTTACGATTATCTGTAATCGTTGAACAAAGGGTTGCAATGTGAGTAATCATAGCTCTAGAACTTTTTGGCCGAGAGAGCTGTAAATTTGGATTCGCATATTTGAACTTCTGGAAAATGATTTCTATTAAAAAATTAAAAAGGATACAATTTAAATATTCATAGGATACAATTAATATATTTTTAATGATTTAATTCGTAAAAATGTTTTTTTAATTAATTTTCGTAAAAAAAAAATTATGATAGTGAGGTATATTTCCAGTATCTACCAACGACATTTTACTAACAAATAATTTTCGTACCAGAAAAATATTTTAGCATTAAATATTCTTCACCGGGGATCGTTGTTACTTTTAAAAACAAATAAATGAAACAACAATTGAAGAAAAAGTATAATATAAACGAAAAATAGAGTTCATACCATAAAAAATAAAATGTAAAATAATTTTCACCCACAGTGGAAACTCCATATTAAAATAATAATAATAATAATAATAATAATAAAACTAAAATCCTTGTGTTTAAAAAGTTATGATTAGTGAAAATAATGTAGCACACAGTTAAAAATATGAGGATATGTAAATATTTAAAATATATATATTAAAAGCCAAGTAATAATAAAATAATTAAACAATAAAAATAATTAAATTAAATTATGCTGCAATCTAAAACAATCTAATGCATTAAATAAGTAATAAAATATTTTCCCATACAAGTATACACATACAAATTTGTATCAGAAACAAAATAATTGTATTTCAAAAGAGCATAATTAAAATATGTATATATTAAAATATAGAATATTAACGTATAATAATTAAAGACTATGTTATATATACTATATATATATATATATATATATATACAGGGTGATTCATAAAAGATGGGCAGAACTTTAAGGGGTTATAGTACACTTAAAGACAAATAATATTAAATAGGAGACTAAGGGTCCCAGACGTATTCCCAAGGAGATAGGGGGCATTAAAGTTTAGGGTCCGAAATTTCAAATGATTATAAAACATGGAAAAATTGGTCGATTCGTTTGCGGTTTTTGCAAAAAATTTTCTTTATGCCAGTATTTTCTTGAAATAAAATTTTAAAGTTCAATTTCAAAAAATGCCGATAGGGGGCGCTTTAGACTTTGGAGTAACAAACAACTATTTTTTAACGTTATTTTTTGTATTTCTTTAAATGATTTCGAAAGCTTAGACTTAAACTTAAATTTTGATCTAAAAATCTGAGTCCTAACGAGTAGTTAAGTAGCGTAAACTGAAATTTGAAATTTGAAACCCTTCTCCCCCCAGAACAAAAATCAGTTATTCCCGATCTTTGTGTCGTAGATTAGGCTCTAACTACTGCCGCGTTTTGCTAAAATTATTCTTTATGTCAGTATTTTCTTGAAAATAAATTTTAAAGAAAATTTTCAAAAAATTCCGATAGAGGGCGCTTTAGACTTTGGAGTAACGAACAACTATTTTATACCGTTATTTTTTGTGTCTCATTAAATGCTTTCTAAAGCTTAGACTTAAATTTTCAGCCCAAAATCTGAATCGTTAGACGTGGTTAAGTTTCTGGGGAGAGGGGTTTGAAATTTCTACTCCTGAGCACAGTTCAGTTTGAACCCCCTCCCCTCGCTACTGAACCACGCTCAGCGATTCAGATTTTGAGCTGAAAATTTAAGTTTAAGTCTAAGCTTTAGAAAGCATTTAATGAGACACAAAAAATAACGGTATAAAATAGTTGTTCGTTACTCCAAAGTCTAAAGCGCCCTCTATCGGAATTTTTTGAAAATTTTCTTTAAAATTTATTTTCAAGAAAATACTGACATAAAGAATAATTTTAGCAAAACGCGGCAGTAGTTAGAGCCTAATCTACGACACAAAGATCGGGAATAACTGATTTTTGTTCTGGGGGGAGAAGGGTTTCAAATTTCAAATTTCAGTTTACGCTACTTAACTACTCGTTAGGACTCAGATTTTTAGATCAAAATTTAAGTTTAAGTCTAAGCTTTCGAAATCATTTAAAGAAATACAAAAAATAACGTTAAAAAATAGTTGTTTGTTACTCCAAAGTCTAAAGCGCCCCCTATCGGCATTTTTTGAAATTGAACTTTAAAATTTTATTTCAAGAAAATACTGGCATAAAGAAAATTTTTTGCAAAAACCGCAAACGAATCGACCAATTTTTCCATGTTTTATAATCATTTGAAATTTCGGACCCTAAACTTTAATGCCCCCTATCTCCTTGGGAATACGTCTGGGACCCTTAGTCTCCTATTTAATATTATTTGTCTTTAAGTGTACTATAACCCCTTAAAGTTCTGCCCATCTTTTATGAATCACCCTGTATATATATACAATCGCGTCCAAATGAGTGACAGTTTCTGTAGAAGTAATTTCAAACTTCAGTAACTCGGCTAAAAATAAACATAGCATGCAAGCTTTATTTAGTTTTAGATGAAGGGCGAAAGTTCGTGTCAATTGCGCTCCGACATTTGTGGGAGCCGGACCTCGCAAACTTCGCATGCCAGAGGAACTCTTGGTTTTTGATTTTCTGGATTCGACGCGTGTCCAGGAATAGTACTATATCTCAGAAACTATTTATCCTATCCGAGAGAGTAGCTGAGGTGTTCTGCTCTCAAAGCTGGTAGACGGGAGGTTCTGGGTTCAAACCCCTGTCGCGCTCCTCGACTTAACTTTTCGCATTTTTCTGTGGTTTTCTTCGAACCTTGCCATAAATATGGATTAGGATCCTTTAGAAAGACCCCCCACGGAGGGCACTGCCCCTAGGCCGTCATAAATCAACCAATCAACCAATCTATCCGAAAGTATACCAGGTGTTGTTTTGAAGTAAGGAGTTTGTCTTACAACTGATTGTGAGCCTCAAGTCTGTATCGCAAAAACTCATAAAAGGTACAAGTCCATGTATTTGATAAAGTTTGAAAATTTCACGATTTTGTTAAGATTTCCTGGTGTATGAGGGTAAAGTACAAATAAAATTGCACAAAATTGGGCACGAATGCATAAAGCATAACATTTGGAAGAAAAGGACACCGAAAACGTTAGATTCACGGTACGGCCGCGAATATAGACAATGTAAGCGCGCTCGGGCAGCTTAGGCAGCACATGACGAGCCTGAGTCAAGTGTGTATTCGTGTCTGATATGATGGAGACAATATGGATTGATGGCCATAAATGTTGACACAGAGCCATGGACCCACTTTCTATATCTAATATTGCTGCGGAGCGGCTGCCGAAAATTGCACTCGTATCGGAGCATAGAATTATTTTTAAGAGACATTATTTGACAACGATTTTGGGCATAAATGTGACATTTGCAACAGCCTGTGGTTCTACAATAATTTGAAGCCTAACACAGCATTATTACCGGCGTACTGCGAGAATTCTCGACGCAGCATATGATTGGTTTCAAGATCTGTTTCAACAGTAACGGGCAGTTTTTGTTCTAAGTGGCGGGTTCCAGCAATTTTTCGGAGTAACAGTTTCGTATATCCGCTGATCGCACACTCAGCTCTGCCCCAAATTGGTCCCTTGACTTAACACTTTCTTTCGCCGTGACTGCCATACATGTAATTATGCAAGTTGGGGAGGGGGGTCGAGTTAAGGTATCTTCGCCAAGCGATTAATATCCCAGTGAGTGTCAATATTGTCGCTCGATTGATGTCGATTGACGTATTTACAAAAATAACTGCAGCAGTATCTAACAATCTTGTTTTTTCTAAGACATTTTAATTGTTTTAATATTAAATAAGGTCGAAATTAATTTCTTAATGATGGATTTAAAAAAATAATAATGTATTATACGAAATCAGAAATGTAGGTTTATTGTGAAATTTTTAATATTCTTAAAATATATCAATTGGATTTGTTATTTGTTTTTGATATGAAGTGCTTAAAACATCACTGTAGTATTTATGTATATTTTACTCTAATTTTTACGTATATTTTACTCTAATATATTTTACTCTAATAAGTCCATAATTTACGGCAACGTTTTCGAGTACTTTTTACAGTGTATTAATCATTTTTCTCTACCCGAAACATCTATTTTTTGGATGCTATTAATGCTTAAGAATACATTTTTAGATACGTAAAAAAATTTAAACGCAAGAGTAACAAAAGAATGTTACAGTAGAACCCGGTTAAGACGCTAACGGTTATTATGCGATAAAGATTTAGTCTCTTGAGGCAAAAAATCTGACTTAATACGCGAATTTCTTCTCTCTTCTTCGTCACTTTCTTCTGATTCTTTCCTTGTCCTGTTTTATTCATGTCCGGTGAGTTACTAGCACCACAAGTTTCAGGGAGTCATATTGTTTCTGATTATGTATGTCGAGTTTTAATAAATTTTCTATTAATATGGAAAATAGTAATAAAATCAAAAGGAAGCCGCTAACCATTATCACAATTAATAAATATGATTTTAATAAATAGGCTGTTCTGCAAAGATTTAATATTTTTGTTTGCGTTAAAAAATAGTCTAACAGTAAAATTATTTATTTATTGTGTTATTTTTGGTTGAAACGTACACATTGGAGTCATATGTGAATCCATATTTTATCAGTTATTTTTAGTCGGTTCTAGAAAAGAACAATGAATTAAAGTTTAGTACGGTTAAATGTGAATCTAAATATGCGTAAAAGTCACTATGTTTGACCGCATACATATAAGCAAAAGCTCTTAAGTTCGTTTAAACGATTGGATGTATAAACAAGACCAGTTCTTTCAACTTTACACAAATCATGGTTAAGTCGCGATCCCGCTTAAAACGCGACTTTTGTCCAGTCTCTTGAAAAACGTCTTAACCGGGTTATCACTATTTTTGACCATATTTATATAGGCGAAAGCTCTAAAGTTCATTTAAAGGATTAGATGTATAAATAAGCTCAGTTTCTTAGACTTTATGTAAATCACGGTTAATTCGCGATCCCGCTTAAAACGCGACTTTCGTCCAGTCTCTTGAAACACGTCTTAATCGGGTTTGACTGGCACTATTTTTGACCATATTTATATGAGCGAAAGCTCTAAAGTACATTTAAACGATTAGATGCGTAAATAAGCCTAGTTCATTCAACTTTATGCAAATCATGGTTAATTCGCGATCACGTTTAATGCGTGACTTTTGTACAGTCTCGTAAAATACATCTTAGCCGGGTTTGACTGGCACTATTTTTAACCATATTTATACAAGCGAAAAAAATTTATAAAATATCACATTTAATCAGACAAAAAATTACATAAAATACACTTAAAACATTAAAATACTGCAAACGTTTCAGGCTATAATTTATCCCCTCATCAGTGCAACTACGTATGTTGACCGGAGAATTTTTAACCATGTTAACAGTTAATAAAGTTAACCAGTTAAAACTTGAAAAATTTTTGACGAACCTCCATTAGAGCAAGAATGTGTACTCAAGTGGAACACAATTTTGAAAAATTCTCCAAAATTTTTTCAAGTTTTAACTGGTTAACTGTATTAACTGTAAACATGGTTGAAAATTCTCCGGTCAACGTACGTAGTTGCTCTGATGAGGGGCTAAATTATAGCCTGAAACGTTTGCAGTATTTTTAATGTTTTAAGTGTATTTTATGTAACTTTTATGTCTGATTAAATGCGATATTTTATTTAAAACTTTTATTCATCAGACGTTAAAAAATGTTTGGTTATTTTAGAAAGATCTAAAGTTTATTTAAACGATTAGATGTGCAAATAAGCCTAGTTCATTCAACTTTATGCAAATCACGGTTAATTCGCGATCCCGCTTAATGCGCGACTTTTGTCCAGTCTCATAAAATACGTCTTAACCGGGTTTGATTTACACTATTTTTGACCATATTTATACAAGCGAAAGATCTACAGTTTATTTAAACGATTAGATGTATAAATGAGCTCAGTTCCTTCAACTTTATGCAAATCACGGTTAATTCACGATCCCGCTTAATACACGATCTTTGTCCAGTCTCTTGAAATGCGTCTTAATCGGGTTTGACTTATTTTAATGTTATTTATTTCAGTGTTAATGTTAATACTGTTAATGTATCATGTTCGTTAAGCATAAAAATGTTTACTTGATATTAGATAGCATTTGACATACCGATATTTTGAGTTGAAAAAAATCGATTAATGCACTGTAAAAACTACCCTGTAACATTTCCGAAAATTATTGGCAGCAAAAGAAACTTTTGTTTTCAGAGTGCTTCTTTAAATCTAGGAAATCTTTCGGTTTCAGAGTCTTTTCTGATTCGTAGGTAAATTGAAAGAGGTTATATTAAATTTTCGTAATCCTTTAGAAAGAAAAGAGCTAAATTAAGAAATATTTGCATTTGTTTATAATGTAGTTTATGTTTCAACCGGAGAGCAAAATGTTGTCAAAACGCTTCCCCATATTCCGTTTGCAACTTTTCTTTTGCACCACGTTTTGGTGACACGTTTAATCAAATTTGTATCAGTGAAGTAAATCAAAATTGGTTGGTTCTCATTGAAATCAATATTACGACAATGTTGCATTTTTTAGAGGTATTTTTATATAGCTCTATATTCATACAGTTATATATCCCTTATGTTATTAGAAAAAAAAATGAAAGTATTAAAAGTTGTTTTACTGTTTAAAAGTATGACAAAAAATATTCTACATACTAATATCCCTTTCCGGCACAGTGGTCCCACTCCGGGCACACTTAATTTTAATTCCAAACTTGCATGAGGCACCAAGAATATTTTAATAAAACTTTGTTTCTATAATGAAAGCCTAAAATAAGGAGTTCTTATTTTCTAAAAAAGTCGTTTGTAAATTCCGGTGTCAGTCATGTAATTACTCATTTTATGAACAGAATTTGTCTGTGCCGGAAAGGGTTAAATATAAAGAAGTCACTTGCTTTATGTAAACATAAAACAACGTTTTTGTAAATGAAGAAATAAAAATAATTATATAAAATAATTATTATAAAAAATATAAATAAAACATGAAGAGTGGAATACGATTAAATGGGGAATATTTTAATGAAATTGGCTGGTACTTGATGAACTAGATTTAAAATTAGTGTTGAATTCGCAAAATGATTAAGAATCTATACATGTTTGAAACGCTAGGTGATATTATGACAACCAGTTTCCATTTATAGAAAACTGCACAACGTCCAATTCTGTTATTATAGTAGATATGAATATGATTTAGGTATATCTCAACTAAGGTTCATTATCGATTCATATTGCATACTAGAGACGACATTTAAGACAGCTGATAAGCTAAGTGTCATATACAGTATCATGTAACCTAAATCATAGAATACAATAAGATTATTATTGTACGTGAATTTCGAGAATGCGCCATACACCATAACGGTCTCCTAGTATGTATAGTTACAGTAAAATCACCGGTAGCGTAATATAAAGGGACCCAAAAATATTCCATTCTAGATAGGTTTACTTCATAGCAGATTCAGTTTACATAGGTTTTACATAATATGATTCAGTTTCGTATTTTTATCTGTATATATCTGGTTATCATAAATATGTTTTATCTATTATTGCATTTATTAGCAATTATTAAAGCATGCATATTTGCATCATAATGTACGTAATAATGTTTAAATGTGCGAAATGATAGCAAATTAGTTCGAGAAAATACAACATGCCAATTTTAATTCTTCATATTTTTATTTAACTGTTGATCTCTGTTCATAAAATCTGAAATTAGAAATTAAGTATAAATACAGTGTTGTAATGTTTGGAGCACAAATATACTTAGATTTTGGTCGTAAAAAATGTAATAAATATTAATGAAAGTATACATATGATTGAAAGCATCTTTTATAAGCATTTAACGTTTATCATAATATTCACATCCGCTTCATGTCATGACTGCAATTCATGTTGTTCCAAACAAATTCCGTTACAATAGATTAATTTGACGTGATAACAAATTATTTAATGTAGTCACCAATTATCGAAAATTCCGCTTTGATTTACGCTTGATAGAGAGTGTAAACTATTGAATATAATATATATATATATATATATATATATATATATATATATATATATATATATATATATATATATATATATATATGTGTGTGTGTGTGTGTGTGTGTGTGTGTGTAATTTTTGCTCTGTTTTATTTTTCCAAGTACGACTGCAGGAAGGATGAATAAGATTATTTAAACAATGTTTTTTGGATTTCTAAATCTGTGTGATGGATTCAGCTGTTATAAATAAGAAGGGGTAGCGACAGCCTTTCATCGAACCACTCTCATATATCACCAAAATGAATTTATTAAATTAAAAACATCAAATTAGGAAAAAACATATTTCTGGATTAAATGAGATGTCATAACAATAAGGAAATAATTGGGTTCTTGTAGCTTTTGATAAAAATAAATTACAGAATAGTCCAGTGATCTACAAAGTCCGTTGTTTACGACGAAAAGAAAATCCAACGTCCATTTTAAAAAGGGAGCGGGAGTCCACGCTAACAGGGCCCTTCCTAAACAGAGTCTAAGATGATAAATCTCTCGAAAATAGGACGGGAATAAATATCTTCGCCGCCCGTACTGTACTAGATATTGTCAACACTTAGTACGCAAGGATGTCTTGCTGATATATCTCAATCTTGAAAGATTAGCCAGGATAGACTATTGCGTCGGGCGTCAAAGACAACCACTCGAATATTTTCGAAAATTTTCAATCGGAGCTGTCTGCTCCGTTTTCCCAGGATCAGATTTACTGGATCCTAACTCAGTCCTGTAACTGAACCCACTGACTGCCTCTGTGCTCTTTTTTCCTAATACCTCTTGATCATCGTCTAGAACGATGGAGTATCCTATAGCCAATAGAAGCCTTGGAAAGTGAGATCACCGACAAAGTCAGTTATTATTGGAAAAGGAAGGTTTCTTACGATGCCATACTGATATCACTGTCGCTTTGGGACTCCACTCTTCTCGTTGGAACGGACGGTGCGATGAAACGTTTTGCCCTGAGTGCTTTTATTACTCCTATTTTTTCAAAACCTTCAAGATGGAAGATTGTTTACAATAAAAGGAAAGTTTTGATAAACACCGATTGATTAGTGGAATTAGTTTAAAATTTGAGGAAAATCTATAATACATGGGATTTTCTGTACCTGAATTTAGGCTGCAAAACAGGAGTTGGCATATTTTGGCGCATAATTATATCAAAATTTTTTGTAACTCACAAACTGTGTAACAGCAGATATTATTTAACGAGTAACATATACCCTACTAATGGAAAAAATTCTTTAAAATTAATTTATTAATCTGCAATTAAGTTATAAAAATATGGAAGCATTGTTTTGTTATCGGAAACACACATCTCTACATCTTTTTTCGAGCAGTGAGTGAAAAATCTTTTACAAAATTCCATCTTATACAAAAACCATGTTACGATAAATAAAAGAGTATAATAAACATAGTCATTTTTTAAGAAGAGTATTGAATACATATATATATATATATATATATATATATATATATATATATAGAAAATAATTCAAAAACAAATCTTCTTGTGCTGGCCATAACAAAAAGGAAAGAAAATGTTTTGCTTCGCTTCGCTGCAGAAAGAGATAATGCTAACGATATTTTCCCGGGAAAACTCCTTTGTGAATAATTCTAGTGTATTGGTAATTTTAGTGTATTGATTCAATGTAATTCTTTTGAGATTGAAACATTTTATTATAATACAGACTTTATTACAGTACAGACTTTATTCCAGATTTTATTTCATACAGACACGAACACGCCATTAACAACAGCAAACACACAAACATGCGTGCGCACACCTATACCTATACACAATGGATTCTTCTGTTCAAAATTAAAATGCTAATTTAATGAAAAAGTAATGAATAATTCAAATAAATGCTTTTCAAAAATGTAACGCAAAATATTTGAAGTATTACACGCCACCACTGACAGTACACATTTAAAATGATCAAAAAATCGATTTTTAGATTTTATCATCTTTAGAAAGATAATTTTATTTTCAATAACTTGATACCACTCTTTTAATTATGCGATAATTATTTACTAAGTTATTAGGGAAAATGTAGTCATCACTTCTTCATGGCCTATTTAAAAGGCCTGCGACAACTATAATAGCAGCTTGTCACATTTTGCTGTTTTGATGTCACACTTTCACATTATCGTAAGTTTGGAAAAATGTTAAAATTATTTTATTGTTTTTAATTGACTACGGTAAATAATAATAAGAAATCTTTAAAACATTCACTTCAACTTCCCCTTTCGCCAAGATTGTTCACTTTGATGACTTTGTTCTGAAATGTGATCGCAATTTTGCTTAGATGTTTACTTTTATTCGCTATTAAGAGCTGAATTTGAAACAAAACTTATTTTCAGAACAATATTTTCAAGATTTTGTACAGATTTTGTCCAGATTTGCACTTCATAGTAATTATTATCATTTATAATGAATAATAACCCGAAAGAAATAGTCAATTTAATGGTAATCGTTATACAAAATGCGATTATAATAATATGCCTTAAGGTGCTAATTCATCTTACAGAAAACTAAAAAGTAGTTAATTTGACAATGATTTTATTACAATTAACAGTTTTGCATATGTATTTATTGATATTAATATTATTTTTAGTAAACTATTCAAACTTTTGTGCTTCAGAGTATGTGAATCAGATATTGAAACGTCAGTATTCCTAAAAAATTGCATATATTGTGAATTAAATAATTTAATTTTATAAAAAACTCATATTTAATTCACTTAGCAATCCATGCGAAACAAAGTTTTAACTTTTATGCTTATTTTTTTATTTTATTTTTATTATTTTATTTTTATTTTTTTAGGAATAAGTGCTACTTTTTTACTACATAAATTTTACATAATTTTAAAGTTCCTATTTTCAACAGCATTTTACAAATTATGTTAAATTTATCAATTTAAACTAGCATCTGATTTTATTTATTATACTGAATAAGTTATATAATTAGCATTTTTATTTCTTTATTATCAATTTTATATATTTAAACTACAATTAAAACTTTAAACGGCTTTTTCTCAAAATGACTTTTTTACGCTTGCGCGCATGATACCTCCAAAACCCTGTGAACTATAGCTTCAAAATGTTTACTATATCTAAATGTTGATATAATCATGGAATTGAACAAAAATTATAAAGCTGTGTTCAGCATGAAAAATGTCATAAGGTTCAATGTATGTAAAAATGTGTTGTTATTATGTTGTTTTTATAATTAAAAGTTAATTACTCTTTATTTAATTAACAGTTTACAAATGTTTTAGTTCCGATTATAGTCCTATGTTTAATTTATGATATGTAAAACCCATGAAATTTGCATGAGATATCGTGCGCGTGGTGAAATGTTATCAAAAGTAAGGTAAAGCTAGGAGAGTCTGCGCACAATTCAAAAGAATAACAATAAAAAATCTAAATATTAATTTCTTGCTAAACTATCCATGAATGATTTTTACTTCATTTGCTTTTTATGCATTTCCATTGCTATTTTGTTTTTATGTTGTAATTTAATAGAACACTTGTAATAAAACCAAGAAAGTTATTTTGCGCAATCTGTCCTTACAGGGTTGGTGTGATTGCGCACATCGATAGGAGAGATTGTTACTAATAATAACTCCAATTAAATTGTAAACAATAATAATTACACTTAAATGACATTGTTGTAAGGTTTTAGTGAACAAATATTATTGTATTAAGAGTGAATATTTCAACCTAATGATTAAATAATCAGAAAAGGGAAATAATTTTAAAAACGATTAAAATATTTTAATTAAAGGGAAAAAAAAATAAAGAATCAGAAAAAGCAAGTCCAGATAAGATTACAAAATAACATTAAGTTACTTGATAACAAGTTTAAAATAAAATTAGTCCATTTTAATTTTTAATTTTTTATGCAAATTTACCAATAAGCTACGTAATCTCTCCTAGCATGGAAACTAATGGGAACAATGCGCCATCTCTTCTAAGTAGCAGATGCACAAACTCTCCAATTTCGTAGGAGGGATTGCGCGGCCTTTTATGGCCGCTACTAAAATGAACCGTTGATGTTTACATTGTTAGTCTAGATTAGTAGCTTGTGAGAAATCGTGTAAGTTAAAAATATTTTTTACTACTAACATTGTATTGAAATTCTGATGAATAGATATGAAAATTCAAGCACTTACTTTGGGAAAACAAAAAAAAAATAGCAATGCTTTATCTTAGACGCTCAAAACAATCAACGTGCATTTTCAAGTAGAAAATCCACTACTGCTGTTGTACAACTACCTGGAGTCGCTGTGCGCTCACTCTACTCCTTCCCCCCCGAACCCCTATGTGCGCAATCTCTACGACCGCGCTATCTGTCCTGGCTTTACCTTAAATATTTTAATTAATATTACTTTGAAAACCTTCCCTTGAATTTTTTGTCATATTATATCCCATTTTTTTTTAAACATACTTCAATATTACCTAAAATACAATATTACCTAAATATACCTGAAATTTCGGTGCTTTTAGAGTGGATACCTTTTTTTAAAAATGTCCAATTCATGACTAATTTCGCATGTTCTGAAACTGTTAAAGGTTTACTGTTGCTTTAAACTATAAAGAATACTTTTATATAATTTATTTTGTATAGATTGGTCCATATCTACATTACTTCATGATATACTATATTATTTCTGTTGTGAACATCCCTCTTTTTTTTGCATATTTAAAAACGCAAAACAATCAATGAGGACAATGCTAACACCTCTACAACAATGCGACAGTGAAACATATCTCTCGAAAGGTTTTTGAACCGGCTTTTGACATAGTATGCTCACATTTCGCTAAACAGATTTTTAGATTAAAAATTACAGTTAATTAAAAATTATACCAAAACACTTTTATAAGTGAAATGAAAGGATCTTCTCAAATTAATGTTAACACTAAAAATTATCACATTATATCATGCTCAGCAATGATTATGAAAGAATAAATAGTACAAAGAATTAAAGTGTGATGTCCCTCCCACAGGTTTATTTTATATTTATAATTAAAAATCAAAGCTAACATGGAAATCTTTAGAATAAAGAGACAGCATTGGTCGATCTAAACAGTTGAATTTCACGTGTGGCCGAATAGTGTTATGTTAGATTAAATTTTATTTTATGTGCATTCAATTTATTTTTAATTATCTAATGTTTTTCCTGAAGTGGATGACGTCATGCTCGAATGCAGTTAAAATATGATTACTAATTTTTTTTTTTCCGTGCATGCTTTTTGCTATCTTCGATCAGTTTTTACTGTAACGGTAATGGAACAAAAGACAGGTTGTTTGCCAATATTTTTATCTTTAATCCTCTTTTAGAAGTTTAATCCTGCATCTAAAAAATATTAGTTATTACTAACAAATGTTACACTGCATTACGAAATCATGACATGGCTTCGCTGCTTTTAATTAAATTAATAAATTTATCCGTATAAAAAATAAAAATATTTTTTTCATTGTTTGTTTGTATTTCTGTCTAAGGCGAAGTTGCACGGAGATCGCTGGAAATTCCTAAAAATAATATAATCCAACAGAAATTTGGTAGATTGTTCCATTGCCCATTAATAATACCCAGCAACTAGGTGTAGAAAATCTACAGGTCAGATTTGCAAAGCAAGGCTTTCATTTAATAAATAGGAAATGAAATATAATTTCTAAGAAATTTCCCTGAAATGTATTAAAGCATTACTTATATATGTTTCAAAAGTTTTGATACTTTTATATGTTTTACACTTTTGTCAGGTGTGTTACAAAAATGACATTTCATTTATTATAACATGTTCACTTGTTACAACATAGGCACAGACAGTTAGTATTCGAGAGGGGATAGAGACTTTTGCACATACAGTATTTTCCGCATTAACGGTTTATTTCTGGATGTAAGATTACAAAGGATTACAAAGGAAAAAGTATTGTAAATTCCCAGAAAACATTAAAATCTACAGATGCTTTCCTTAGAAATTGCAATTGAGAAAATTAAAGCTTCTATTATCTTTATATCAATATCAATGTGTAAATAGTAATACACAACATCAAAATAAAGGAATTAAAAAGGTATCAAGAATACAATACTTTCAGCTTATAGATAAAGAAAAAAACACACACACCGGAATAAATATTAAAGTAAAATTTATTTAATAAAATATAAAAGGATTATTTCTCTAGAAAACTAACATATCCCAATAGAATAACCATTAATAATACCACTATACCTTGGACTAATGAAGCAAAGTACCTGGGGGTCACCCTTGACCAAAGACTTTCTTTCAAAAAACATATCCTCACCATCATATCAGGGGGAAAGTCGCTGGAGCTATCCATAACAAACTTCTCCTTTATAATTCCTGCATTTTACCAATTATCACCTACGCCTGTCCAGTCTGGGGCTATATCTGCAAATCCTCCATGAAAAACCTCAGCCAACTTCATAACAAAAATCTGCGTACTGTCAGAAATGCCTCTCGCTATCTCCGTCATAGCACTGTTCGCAGAGACCTCAAAACTACCACATTAAATAAAAGAATCAACCACCTTGCCAAAAAATTTTATGAAGAATTATATGACCTCCCTAATGATATAATCGCAGAATTGCCGGATTATGACGCATTCGAACCACATCACCGCAAACGTCCAAAATATTCTTACATTATTGATTATGAGCATTAGTGCTCACCATTCTGCAAATTTCTCTCTCTTACTTTTATATAAATTTGTAATTTCCTGTTTAAACTTATTCCTATGCTATACAAAATAATAATAAAATATAAATATATATATATAAAAAAAAAAAAATGTTTGTTCTTTTTAAGTGCTATTTTTGTTAAAGCTTAGCTTTGCCTGTCTTTTCCACCTGGCATTTATGTACTGTTTTTGAACGTGTTCCGAACCCTATTTTTCACTTTTTCAACTTTTTTTCAGTAGTTAATTTTAACTACAGCTATACCATTTTACTTTTTTCCATTTATTAGACTCTATCCGTAATCTCTATAGCTTTACTTTTTTATTCCCATTGTTTAATTTTTCTTCTATTTTTAATTGTTCTTTCTTATGTAGTTAATACTACATTTAAATTTTCCCAACGGCTCAATATTTACAAGACAGATTACTCACAAATAGACTGGGCGTAAAGTTGATCGCAACTCGGAAGCCCCTTAACCGGCATCAACTGTTCGGCAAATTGTTATTTAATGTACATGCTGTTATCAACCATCAAGTTATCTGTGGTAATTTTCGCAGACTTTTAATTACGCACACGGAAAGATTTGGACCACAAGTTGGCATGAAATGTGCTGTATTTTCAAATCTCCATAAATCTATATTAGTTACAATGTACTATTCTGTTTAATAAAATTCAAATTCTTAGTAAAATAACTATTATTTTTTTTACGGTAATATATTTAAGAAATTGGAAAATTACTGATATCTAAAATTGAAATAAATAGGAAAAAATATTTAAAAATATTATTACATAGAAAAGGCAAAAAATAAAAATTGGAAAAAAAATTATTCAGATTTTTTCATTTCAGATTTTTTTTATTGTTTAAAATCTTGTAGTGAAATGGATTTTACAATAGATAATTTTAAGAAATTTATATTTTCATAGTGTTTCAGGGTTGTTTAAACAAACCGATTTTTTTATATACCATATATATATATTATACCGTATTATACCGTATTATACCATATTATATATATATTATCCCGTATTATATTTACATTTATATACCTATTTTTTATTTTATTTTTGTATTAGCAATCCTAATATAAAAGGTGAAAGAAAAAATCAATGAATTGTAGTTGAGCACCCTAAAACAGTTAATTTTGTACAGAACAGGAAAACAGAGAGCAATACATTTGTACAGTAACAAATACATACTAAGATGCATATAACAAAATTTCAGTAAAAATTATATATAGGATAAAGTAGGGTTAAACTCTATCATTTATGTAGTTTATGTGTTCGTAAGCCTATTGTTATAATTTTTTGTTTTAATGTTTGCTAGTTTTCCAAATTCCTAGATATAGACGCATTTAAAGCTATTGAAACATTTTAGATAATTATTTGTAGCATAATTAATAAGGATTTATTTCCTTTAAAGAACTGTTACTAGCATTACTAGGTGTATCTTTATCACTACCTGCATACGCCTGGGGTAAAACTGGATATCCTACGTGGGAAAAAAATTAGAAAACAATAACTGATGAGGTTGTAATCAATGCTTGAAGAAAAAACAGTCAGACCTAAATAGGCAAGAGTGATTATGAATTTTATATATTTGATAAAAAGATTTACTTATTTTTTGAATTTTCTTAAATTGTTGTGAAGATAATAAAGATTTTGACTTTAAATATCAAATAAATAGACTTAAATTAAAATAATTTATAAGCTTAGTATTTTAGTTAAAATTGTAAAATAAAGAAAATGGTTCCTTTTTATATAGATTTTAAAAATTTTCATTTCCTGTAAAATTAACATATCCGTGCAATTTCAAAACTACCGATTATTTTTATGACATTTAAAGTCTCGACACTTTCTGTTTCTGCTTATCTTTTTATTTATCTTTTCCTTTTTCCATTTCATAAGAGGACCTTCATACATTATCATCCACAAGCAGGGCTTTACAAACTGGATGAAATCTGGAAGCCAGCAAAAAATTCTAGTCGACAGTAAAAAAATATTACAACCCCCCCCCCCCCTTCCCCACTGCCATTGAATTTCAAAAAGCAGAAACTTTTTTATGAATTAATTAAAATAAAACTGTAGCAAGCATAGAAATATTAGTTACATAGTTAGTTATTTAGTTTAGAGGTATTAGTTACATAGTTAGTTGTTTAGTTTAGAAGTATTAGTTACATACTTTAGTTTTAGATACTTAATTAGATAATTTAAGTACTTAGTTACATAATCTAAAAAGGTAATATAAACTAAATTTTTTAATTAATCTTATCAAAAATATATATCTCTGAAAAAAGAAAAAAGAAATACTCTAATGGCTGAATTAACCGGCATGTTCAGTAAATGTTTCAAATTTCAAGATTTTTGCATACTGCAAAATTTATGTCTGATGAGGGGAGTGGGATTGCGTCATCGATGAAATAAGGTAGCAGGAAAACAATTTTGGCTTACTTTCTTGTTGAAGTCAGTCAGATAATTCTAATTTTATTATTTTAAAATTTGCAGATTAAGTAACTTGGACTTGAAAAAAAAAATGGTCGCCAGTTGTGACCTGGTGACCGCATTTGTCAAGCCCAGTCCATAATCATTTCTTTTCCTCAGCGTATTGTAGGAAATCATACTCGAAAGCATAATTATTTTTTATTACTGTAATTTTATTGTATATAAATTATATAAACTACCTTTAATTAGGATAGGAATTTTAATAAAGTTATATTTTCTGCAAAATGCAAGAACAAATGAATATCACAACTAGAAATATCATATCTCTATATTAAGAAAAAATATTCAGAAATCCCTTTTGTCCCGAGGGTATACAGTCCATGGCCAAATTATTAGACGCAGTTGTTTTTATTATAATTTGTTAAATATCTGGAAAGATACATGAGGAATTATCTTGAAACTTTAAGAGTGTAAACAACATGATCAACGTCATATATTTCCGAGAAGATTTTTTCTTGAAACCCCATCAGGGGCCGTCAACAAATTGAAGAAAAACGAATACGTTTTTGATAACCCTGTAAAAACCAATATCACAAAAGCGTTGAAACGGTATCACACGCTTAGGAGGCTTATTGTAATAATTTGGGTTCATTTTTATGAAGATAGCATGTATACTCGAAGAAAAATTCAGGTTTTTATAAAAACGGTCCCAAATTTTACGAAGTTTTTTGCTTATAATTTGCAGAGTTTTTAATATAAAAACAAGTTATTTTCAGAAAATATGACAAACAAAATTATACGTAATACCCTGTAATCAGAATTAAAAAATAATAATAATTGCATGAAAAATGAGCAGGTTTACTAAATATTTTTTCACTGCGCATGCGCGATTTCAATCAAAATATACTGTGCATAATATATTAGCTAAATATATAGACCAACTTTTATGAAAGTCTCAAAAACATAGCTTGAAAATTCTGATAGTGATCGTCGATAGAATAAGCTCGAAATTCGCTGTTTCCAAAAGGAAGCAAAAAGATGAGGGGTTGTATCCAAATATACTAGCTTTTGAAAGTTGACATAATAAGAATGAAGTGTCTCTCATTCTATATTTGATACAATCCCTCATCTTTTTGCTTCCTTTTGGAAACAGCGAATTTCGAGCTTATTAAGTCTCCTATCTTTGGGATACCAGTAATTTAGTACAGAAAATGTTGTTTTATTTAATCAGAGCATTTTGCAAATTAAGAGAACAACATTTTCTCTAAAAAATTACTGGTGTGCAAATATTCGGAGACATAACAACTCTGCATGCTGAGTTGAGTTATTCTATCTGCGAACGATGGCGTTAACACATTTATACTTAAAAGAACATAAATCATGTAAAACTTTCGTTTCATACATACAAAAGATTCAAAAAATATTTTATTGTTTAAATAAAAATTTTAAAAACATATTTTTAAGCAATATTTAGCAAAAAATATTTAAGTACAAATTTTGATAATTTTGATAATTTTATAATATTTTTTTTTATTATCTTAGAAGAGATGTATATTTAAAAAAAACATAAAGCACTTTATGATTCTATATTGTCATAGATAAATGTATATTTTCCTTTAATTCCTGTGATTACCATAAGTTTCATGTTTATCTTTATTCTTTCAGAATATTCAAATTAGCTTTGCTTATAGTGCACCCTTCGCTAACTATTATTAATTATTATAAATTGAAATTTTTACTCCCCAAATAGCGTAAAATTTAATTATTGATTGGTTTTCCCTAGAGAAATATGATTAGCTGTTCATTCTGGGGAAGCTAATTATCTTTATATGTAAAATGCTTTCTTGTTGAAATTTTAAGTAGTAATTAATTTAGTTAAAATACAAAAATGTATTTAACAAGTTTAATAACTAAATTTTGTGCTATACATAGAATCTGGCCTCCAAGGAAATAATAACTATTTAGGGGTGTATAATATTATTAAAGAATTTTATATCCTTCAATAACATCAAAGAATGAAAATATAATTATAGAATATTATTCATGTATAGGTTTTCTGATAAGTGCGTAAATTCATATCGGTCAGAAATATTAAATATTTAACTTTTCAAATTTAGAGTATGATGAAAACTATTTATTCTATATTTGTTTAAGTAACTATTATATTATATACTTTCTCCAAATTTCATTTCACATTTTCCACTAGAAGACAATTTTAATGTTTCACGAAAGGTTTATATAGCATAATGTTTGTTATAAAAAAAATACAAAATGAGCTCCTAATGTGGAGTTCTTCTAATTTCCTAATTTGTAGCATTATTTCACTATAATATTATAATCTATAAACTAAAGTTGAAGAAAAAAAGACATCCAACGATAATACTTCCTTTCTCTCCCCCTCCCCCCACCCTTAAAAAAAAGAAACACATTATATTATTCTCAAGCAAACAATGTCAGCGTTGTCCTGGCTTATTTTATTTATTTATTTATTTTTTTATTTTTTATTTTTTTTGAAAATTCGCTAAAATTTCAAATATCACTGTTGTCACATTTTCTGAATAAACGTGTTTATAAAGAAGACAGAATTTACTATTTTGGGTTAAAATATTAAATTTGAATTGTTTTTATGAGTAGCTCAAAATTGCAAGCGAAATGGAAAAATCGGGAAAATACGCAAAATATTTAAAAAACAAAATATTTATACAAAACATTAAAAAAAAAACCTGAGCTTCAGGTACATTCGGACCAATCTTCGTCTACTTGGAAATGAATTTGCAGACCTCTATTTGCCATAGATTTCCCTATCTATCGCGCAACACACACATACACAAAAACCTCTTCCTTTTTTAATGCATATATATATATATATATATATATATATATATATAGAGAGAGAGAGAGAGAGAGAGAGAGAGGTACAATAAATTTACCCTACTCACTAAAAATCACTTAATCAGTAAAATTTATTTCAATCATTTTCCTGATTCATTTTGATTATCTGAGAGAGGAGTTCTGAGTTTTAAAAATAAATAATAGGCCAGTCATTAAAAAAGTACGAATAATTTAAATGTTCCATCTAAGTATTTGAATGGACATGCCTTAAGTTCTCAGAAGTTCGGGAGAAGTAATTAAAAACTTTTCTTACGACTTTTACATTTTATGCAAATATCGCAGCAGGAAATAACGATTTACACCTTAGTAAATACAATTGTTGTAATGTCATCAAGTGAATATTTGTTAAAGTATCAAAAGACAAAAAAGAATTTACATCTCATGTTTTTCCTCCACATTGATTGACATGCTAAATATGTTAGAATTCAAATATTATTCAAATATTAGTACCAAAACAATTATAAAGTTATGCATATTAAACAATTATTAGGAAAAATACTGTTAGTCATACTTTTTGAAAGCCTATAAATAGTTTCTGAAGATATTCTACCGAATGCATTACGTTACTGGTAGATTATTTGCTGTTAAAAAATTAAGGAACAACAATGATTTTAATCACGTTCTTTAAAATAGATTAAATTTTCTTTTATCTCTATATTAAAATGTTATTACAATATTATTATCAAAATAATTATGAATATATACATATTAAACTATTATTAGGATAAATATTCTTAGTGATAGTTTTTTTAAAGCCCATAAATAGTTCCTGAAGATATTCTATTGAATGCATTACGTTTCTAGTAGATTATTTCCTCTTAAAAATTTAAGGAACAACTAGGATTTTAATCAGGTCTTTTAAAATAAATCAAATATTATTTTATCTGTATAAAAAGGAAATATATAAATAAACACTTGAGATATTAGTGTTGCGATGAATTCAAACAATGTTTGTCGCTCATTAAAACCAAACTGACATGTATAGCTATACAGTTTACATATATTTAGTCAAATACGAGTAAAACTGTAGTTATTAATGTAAATGGAATGCCCGTACTACGTATTTAGATGTAGAGTTAATTTGATATATATTCGAAATAATTTGGCTTTATTAAACTGTCCAGAAAATAATCTATATTCATAAATAACACTTATATTGTAATGATTTTTTTTAATATAAAGTCATTTATAATCTGATCACAATGAATCAAAATCTTTTACCACTAGATTACACAAATGCTTCTAATAGGTAGGGTCAAAAAGTTCCAGGAATCGGTCAATTACAAATTATTAAAAAATAGAACAATAATTTTACCTTATTGGCATTCAAAGTACTTTCCTCCTGCATCCACACACTTCTTCCAGCGTTCGTATAACTCTTAAAACACTCCTTGAACCCATTTTCGAGACGTCCTTCAGTAGCTTCGCCGCATTTTCGACCATCTCATCTGAATCCATAAAACTGTGTCCTTTCAATTTCCTTTTCAGCCGTGGGAACAGGTAAAAATCCGCTGCTTCTAGGTCGGGCGAATAAGGAGGGAGTTCCAGAGTGGTAATACTGTGTCTGGCAAGGTAATGTTTCACAATCAGAACGCGATGTGGTGGAGCACTGTAGTGTAAAATAAACCAATCATTTGTTGCCCATTTTTTAATTTTATTTTCGTATGATTGCATCTTGTAGTCTTTAAAGATCTCCAGGTAAAATTCTTTATTGACAGTTTGGCCTTCAGGAATAAATTCGTACGGAATGACGCCCTCGTAATCGAAAAACACATCCAACATCACTTTCCCTTGGCTTTTGTCCAAGCAAAATTTTTCCTTCCTTGGTGATGTTTTTTCTGACCTTTACAAAAATGCTTATGCCATCGTTTCCGCATGCTTTCTTCAGCATCTCGAGCATCTCAGAAGGCGATTTCTTGAGCAAAACGCAGAATTTGATGTTTGTACGCTGCTCTAAGGACGACTTTTGAAAATACGACGAATGAAAAATTCGCTAACGCCAACAGTACCGGAAAGGAATTCCAGATGTCTGTGTGTTTTCCTTATCAGTGCTGCCAACCTCCAAAAAAGATATTTCCCCTCTAGCAAACATCTGTGTGAATGTAGGCGACCATTCCGGGAATTAATTGACATCGTATAAATGAAGAAAGAAGCTTTATACTAAGTATATATGTCTATTGATATATATTCTTAAATCTTCAAAATTTAAATGAAGAATAAAGTAAGAGATAAAGAAGTAGAATTTTCAGTAACAACAGGATTTTGTGGATATCCTACTAGATTATAATGTTGAAAAACTAAAGAAACTGACATAATGTTGGGAAATATTTTTCGAAAAAAATTAATGTTTAAAAAATATATATATACTATTAAAAGAAACGCCTCAAAAAATAAGAATCTGGACTCATACCATAAAAATATACATGAATTTATTGAGGATGCTAACTAAAGCTCTGTCCACCCCTAATGTTATAACTACAGCTACACCATTTCACTTTCTTTCAAACATTTAGACTCTTTCCTTAATCGCTTTAGCTTTACTTTATTATTCCAATTTTAATATAACTTCTTTTCATAATTTTACATCTATCCTTTTGTTTGTAATTGTTCCTTTATCTTGTAGTTATTACTACATCTTAACTTTTTACAACGACTCAATTTAATACAAGACACTCTACTCACAATAGACAGGGCATTAAGTTAGTTGCAACTCGGAAGCCCCTTAACCAACATCAACTGGTCTGCAACTGTTCCACAACACATGAGTACGGCGACACCTATACTCATAAATCTAGTGTCAGAGTATATTAAACTGGTTATTCGCTATTCTATGACACCACTTACAGCGCCATCTAGCGGAAAAAATATGTGTTGTCGCTCTTATCTCGAAAATGATTTGAAATACGTGAAAAATGTTAATTAAAAAGTTCAAGGGCGTCCTCTGTTCAGTATGACACGATGTCTTACACGTAAAATTAATGTTATTAGAACCCTTAAATTTTTATATGATATCAACAGCTTACGTATGCTTCTAATGGTATGCAAAAGTAGGGCATTAAATGCCAGATGCACGCTTAGTAATAAACTTAATACTTGTAAGCCAGGTATAGTTTATTTTAATAAGAAATGTCAAGTAAGTTTGTTAAACGTCTCCACCACTGACAGGAATTCATCTTGAATTCTGCATATGTTCCATAGGTGGACACATTTAGCATGCTTAAGTTTATTTTACTATTAAAATAAATTATTTTGTACGTGGACGTAACGTGGGTTGACAGGAATTAGTGGTCCCTCTGTATTTCTGACTAAACAAACATAAAATGAATAAATCCATGTTGAGTATTTATAATAATTAGGAATAAAGGAATACAAAATTAAAATTCGTTATAAATAATGAAAAAATAATAAACCTTTTACAAAAATACATAAAATTTTACAAATTCTATATTTTATTTACATTATTTTTACCTGTATATATATGTATATATATATATATATATAAAGTAAACTTTTCCCCTAGAGTTTGAAATGTTGATAACTTTGTCACAAAACAGAAGTCATCGAATTATAATCAATTTTATAAAAAAAAATTCTGACCAAAAATTGCAAGAATACTTCTATCAGTAAAGAAGTAAATATTACACCTAATTAGAAAATGGATGTAGTCCCTTAAATCTTTTGAATCATAAAGGAAACTAAAATCAGATATCAATACGTAAAACAAATTATATATACTTAGAATGAAGAGTCTTTCGTAAGTTGTTTTATCGGCATAGAATTTAGAGAAACTAAGAAGAACGGTCTGATACCTTTCAATAAATTTAAAAAAATCAATTCAAATGATTTCTTTTCTAATCAATTTAAATGTATTAAAGTAGCAAAATGTTATTACGCTTTTATATTTGATTCGGTTCCTTTATTTGTGGTTTATTCTGCTGAACGGTCTCGTTTGGCCGACCAGAGCTGTTACAGCGATAGTAATTTAAGTAAAAGGGTCTGGGTCTGACTCCATGCCTGCATACTTATTGACCCAGTAGGATAAATATCAACTCATATAAATGATAACTTCCTACAATCAGAGTATGATTGCCGGCGCCGGCTTTGAAAACTTCCACCAGTAAAAACGAATAGAAATATTTGCCGTGTTATGACAGAAATTCTGCATGACTATGGCGTTTAAATAAAACGAAATTTTTTATTGAAACTTGCAGGTGTAAGCTTGCTCCGTCGGTAATCTGGACTTGGATACATTAAAATCATTCTGTTTTCATTGAAGATCTGTTGATCTTCGATCAAAATTTTTAAGTTCTAAATTACAAGAATACTTCTACAGAGTTGCCAAGTCTCCGGATTTTTGCACACCAGTAATTTTTAGAGAAAATTTTGTTCTTTTAACCTTCTCACAGTCGTGAACTGATATATCCGTTCACTATGCTGCAGGTTTCACTGCAATAGAAGCATTGTTTAAATTAATATAATTCTACAAATATGATGCAGTTTTAAACTTTCGAGTAATGATTAATACTGTCAAGGAATATACTTATATACGTAATTAATTTCTTTATACCACGTTTGAAAATTCATCTTTTTTGGACATTTAAAAAAAATAATAGAAAAAAACATTACAAATTTGTCCATTTGCTCGGCGATCAGAGGATTAAATCGCAAAATGCTCGGATTAAATAAAACAACGTTTTCTTTACTGAATTACTGGTATCCAAAAAGCCGGAGACTTGGCAGGTCTGCTTCTATTAATGCAGAAAGAAAATTTCTATCTTCCAAAATATTACGTTCCAAAAGATAAATATCTTTAAGAAGAAAGCGGTAAGAAGATTTAGGAAATATCATATATGGGAATAATTTTGTCGAACTATGGGAAACGCTTGTATAATTTAGAAAAAAATATTTATGATAAAATAACATTTGAGAATAAATATTCCCCTTAATAAATAAATTAATTCAAGAATAAAAATCTACGACTGCTGTTTGGTCCTTTCCCTTTTACCTTTTTCTCTTTTTTTCTATCCAAAACAATAATAGTGGTTTAATAATTTTGAAATAATAATGAATAAAGAAACAGTAAATAATATATATATATATATAAATAAAGAATAATTATTCCGAATAAACAAAAGAATATTCAAACATCTTCAAAATATTTAAAACTTTATTAATCTTATTTTTTCATCATCACATGAAAAGTTATAATTAAAGAGTGTTGAGATATATGCATTTTTCATAACTGACGCATCTTTTCAAAACAGACTGTATGCGTACACTCCTTAAAAATTTCATGAAGTATGACACCAATATTTCATACTAGAAAGCTTTACCTGAAAATTTTTCCTGAGATTAAAAATGTATCTGCAATTTGTAATATTTTCAATGATTATATATAATCAAAAACTTTATTTAAAAATTGTGATAGAACTGTACGCAATCTGAAAAAAATATTATATTCATTTGTTAAACTTAATTTGAAAAATTAAAATAAAGTCTTACTTCAATCAAGGCTGTTAAAAGTTTTTCATTGGATGTTTAAAAGTTAATTTTTTTTTCAAAGGTCAATTTCTTTTTGTTAAATCAGAGGATGTGCCTTAACGAAAAATTTCTCTTTTTCCTGGAACACCAAAATGTCCCACCCGGAAAACTTACAATTTTGAGATTAGAAATAGTTTAATAGGATAAAACCGCCGTTTTCTCCAAATGAACTCCTATAATATCCCCGTCCGGAGCTGAAATATTCCCTTTTGAAAAAAAAAAAAAAAAAAAAAAAAAAACATGTCTAAATTCAACACTGAATTCTTCTCAATGATGGTTATTGAAATTCGGTAGAATATGACGCTGCGTATTCATTGGTATACAGGGTGTTTCATAAAACAGGGCCAAGACTTTAAGATATGATAGTATACATCCACAACAGAAAATTTCGAAATAAAAACGAAATTGAAGTGGAATGAAATATTCACCTTGTATTTAAAATCAATCAAATATACATTAAAACATGCTTAAAAGGTGACAAAAGATGTTAGAAAACGTTAAAATACAAACATTTACATCTCGAGACTTTCGATCACTAACGTGATCTTCTTCATTGGGGAACTGTTGACTGAGCTGAGTGTACGAATGTCGCTTCTCTCTTTCACTGTGCTAATATGTAACGGAGTTTTAACGGGACCAGTCTATTATTCTGTAGGGGTGTATCAGGAAAAGTCCATTAGTTCCAGCGCTGGGGTTCTTGATATTTTCAAAATATTAAACCAGATTTTAGGTACATTATAAGATAAACAATCATTACAGACTCGATTTCCTTTACATAAAATCTCCAAAGACTCTCTGATTTTAGCTGTAAACTCGTTATTTGCAGGAACTATAATTTTTGCGTTTTGAAAATCAATATTTATGATCTGTCACTGATTTAATCTCGATAAAGCTGTGGATGGACGGTTAAACTTAATGTCAGAAATGTGTTCTTTTAATCTTTCTTTAAATTTCCGGGTGGTCATCCCTATATAGGATAAACCAGTTTGTGTTTCTGTACTAAATGGGATAGAGTATATTCCTGCGAGGTCGTTATTGGGTATGGGATCAATTTTATTATGAACAAAAACTATCAATTTTTGCGGGGGTTTCGCAACCAAATTGATATCAAATTTCTTTAATGCATATCTTAATCTTTCGTATAACTGTGGTATGTAATCTAATTTGCATAATTTAAGAGATCTCTTGTTTATAATATCCTTAGAGATTTTCTTCTCTGCTTCATAAATTAACTTATTTATGCAATGGGGGGAAAAACCATTTTCTGCTGCAATATATCTAATTTTATTCAACTTTTTATATAAGTACTGTTCTGTACAAATGTCGAAAGCACGCTTTATATAGAATCTGTAAGCTGCAATTTTATATTTAAACGGAGAATTGCTGTCATAAGCGATGGTATTATTTGACCTGCAATATTTTCTGTATACTTTTCTTTCTAACATTCCTTTATTTATGTTTCTTATTAGTTCAATATCTAGAAAAGACCATCCACAGCTTTATCGAGATTAAATCAGCGACAGATCATAAATATTGATTTTCAAAACGCAGAAATTATAGTTCCTGCAAATAACGAGTTTACAGCTAAAATCAGAGAGTCTTTGGAGATTTTATGTAAAGGAAATCGAGTCTGTAATGATTGCTTATCTTATAATGTACCTAAAATCTGGTTTAATATTTTGAAAATATCAAGAACCCCAGCGCTGGAACTAATGGACTTTTTCTGATACACCCCTACAGAATAATAGACTGGTCCCGTTAAAACTCCGTTACATATTAGCACAGTGAAAGCGAGAAGCGACATTCGTACACTCAGCTTAGTCAACAGTTCCCCAATGAAGAAGATCACGTTAGTGATCGAAAGTCTCGGGATGTAAATGTTTGTATTTTAACGTTTTCTAACATCTTTTGTCACATTTTAAGCATGTTTTAATGTATATTTGATTGAGTATACATCCAAACAAACAACTTTCATCAAAGAGTGCATGGTCGGAAATAAAACGCAAAGGTGCTGGCGTAATTGGAAACTTGGTCCATGCAAACGTTAAAGCTCCATTCCTGTTGCGTGTTATCGGGAGAAGAACGACATCAATAGCATACAAATAAAATAAAGCGTGATATGGCGTAGAAGAAGAACGCGTATGCAAAATTTGCCTCGATTAATACATAAAGCCGCTGATCCAAGTATGCAACTGTCAATCTAGGTCTGAACGCATTGGAAGACGTTGACCTTAATTAATAGGGAAAACGCTGATATGCATTTTATCTGCGGATGTCCAAATGGAGAGGGCTCAGAGACTCAACGATTGTACGGAAAACGGTTTCCCAACAGGCGGTTGCCTGACAGTAAAACATTTGAGCGCTTGAACCAATAGTTGTGTGAGATGGGATCCTTTCTCACTTCCCGGTTGACTGCAGGTAACGTTAGTTGTGTAAGAAGTCATTTTGGATATGGTGGTTGATCAGCCATGTACATGTACACGAGTAGTGGCTAGGCAATTACATGTATCACACTCCACGACATGGCGAGTAACGAAGGATACTTGACTCAAACTTGAGTCAAAGGGATTATCCTCGTCGTTGAAATTCACCCGCTGGTTTCTGCAGCAGAACGCGGTAAATTCAGATTTTGGGGCAATTGTGCTTTTCACGGATGAATGTACATTCACACGTGAAGGTGAATTTAACACCCACAATCAAGATTTATTGGCGGATGCTCATCAGCGAAGCTTTTCTATCAATGTTTGGGAAGGAATAATCGGCTACTCAGACTTTAGCTTCTGTCAGACGGGGAAAATATCTCACGTTTCAGCAACGGGTGCTACCAAACATGTTTAAAGCCGTTATCCCAAGCATCCGGCGGATAACGTGGTTCCTGCAAGATAGAGCACCAGCCCATTATGTACGAGACGTGTAAAACTATCTAGACATAACATTTCCCAACCAATGGATTTGGCGTGGTGGTCCTGTAGCTTGGCCACCACGCTCGCCAGATCTTTCATGTCTCGATTTCTTTTTCTGGTAACAGCAGAAGGCTCTTGTGTGTGACACCCCCTTTGAATTTGCAGAAAACCTCATCGCCAGACTTTCAGCCACTGCAGTGGGGGTGAGCGATATGACTGTTGTTCTTCAGAAAGTTCGCCAATACTTTCTTCGCCGTTGAACCGCATGCATGGACTCTGTCGGTCACTGTTTTGAACACTTATTGTAATAACATGTGATTAAACTTGCTTTGGTCACTTAATCGTTTTTTGTGTGTTTTTCTCGTATAGAAACATCACCTTCGTCTCCCCCTAGCAACTTTGTGTTTTAATTCCGACCATGCATTCTTTGATGAAAGTTGTTTGTTAGGATGTGTACAATCACCTCTTAAAATTTTGCTAATATTTTATGAAAAACCCTGTATTCTATAAATATAAATAAAGAACAATCATATTCAAATAAATTATAAAAAATGTAAAATATCGAATAATCTTCAAAATATCCGAAACCTAAATCCTATTGTTTATTATTTCAAATATTGATAACTGAAACGTATATTTCATAATATTAGATGTCATATCCGAGTCACGCTCCTTGAACTTTTCAACTTGGATCAAAACTAGTAATCACTAAATTACAGGCTTTTCATTGGGATTTCTAAAGAATATATTTCCTTAATGCTGCTGAACCTCAAAAAAGATTAAAGTAAGAACTTAAGTCATAAGTAAATAGCGATCAGAGGATTGCCCTGAAATATTATCAGATGAGAATTTTACCAAGCTACGAAAAAAAAATTCATGTATGAGTTAAAATAAATATTTTTGAAGAACAATTACTCCTTCTAAATAGTAAGCAATTTTCAATTATTTATCTTAAAATGAAAATAAGCTAAAAGAGTATTTTTTTCTTGAAAAATATTTAATATCTCAGAAATAAAACACACATTAAATAATTTCCAGACCAACCTAACTAATCGTGAGCCAACTTGAATTTGTATTTTTTCAGAAAATGAAACGAAACTCAGAAGGTATGTTTATCTTTTTAAATCTAAAGTGGAACCTCGATTAGTGATAGCGATTCGCTCTAAATAACTGCAGGATAGGTGAATTGTTCCAGAACCGGAACAGAGTTTCTGATAAGAAAAAAAAAATATATATATATTATTAAAAAATACCCACTTCGCAATTTACACTTCCCGTAATCACTTCTTGCAAACAATACACTATAAGGTGAAGCCAAGAGAGATGGTGCGGCCGGAGAGATTGCGCACATAGGGGTTCGGGGGGAAGGAGTAGAGTGAGCGCGCAGTGACTCCAGGTAGTTGTGCAGTACCATTAGCAGAGTGTCTACATGAAAGTGCACGTGGATTGTTTTGAGCGTCTAAGATAAAGCATTGCTATTTTCTTTTGTTTTTTAAAGTAAGTGCTTGAATTTTCATAGCTATTCATTAGAATTTATATACAATGTCAGTAGTACAAAATATTTCAAACTTCAACGATTTCTCATAAGCTACTTATATATATATAAGCTACTTTTTCTAAACTAACAATGTGAACATCAACGGCTCGTTTTAGTAGCGGCCATGTTTATATAAAAGGCCGCGCAATCTCTACTACCGAAATTGGAGAGTTTGTGCATCTGCTGCTACTTAGGAGCTAGGAGAGATTACGCAGCTTATTGGTAAATTTGCATAAAAAACGAAAAATTAAAATGAACTAATTTTAAGTTAAACGTGTTATCAAGTAACTTAATGTTATTTTGTAATCTTATCTGGACTTGCTTTTTCTGATGCTTTAATTTTTTTCCCTTTAATTTTTTTAATCGTTTTTAAAATCATTTACTTTTTCCGATTTTTAATCATTAGTTTGAAATATTTACTCCTAATACAATAATGTTTGTTCACTAAAATCTTACAACAATGCCATTTAAGTGTAATTATTATTGTTAACAATTTAATTGTAGTTATTATTAGTAACAATCTATCCAACCCATGTGCGCAATCACACCAACCCTATAAGGACAGGTTGCGCAAAATAACTTTCTTGGTTTTATATCAATCCTAATAATATTATAAATCTGATTGTGTGCAAATGTTAGGCTGAAGCCAGCGTCAAAATGGAGCCTTTAATGATCCTGTATTTTTGCATATAGAATGATTATAACCCTCAAATGAACATAGACTGGTTTTTGTTCATTTTATTCAAATATTTTTCTTAATAATTCAAAATTTCGTTATTTTCATAGAGAATAAATGTACATTTTTTCGCATAATATTTTAAAATGGTTAAATTTACTTTACCGTTGCTAATACTTTATCGTTGCCAAAACTAATTTAAAACACGGAATAATAATTTTTAGTCAACAATTTAGTTTCAATTGAAAAATTTTCACGTGAAAAATGAAAATGAAATAAAAATTTTAAAGAATTAAAAAGAAGATTAAATAATATTATTAGAAGTAAAACGTACTTTTTTAGTTTTTGATAATAATACAAGGTTTCAATATGCGTAACCATAGGAAACGGGTGAATATGACGTCATACATCGCAAATAAAGCGGATAGGCTTTGATTGGTGAAATAAAATTATCTTGGTTTTTTTTTTTCTTTTGTATGGTAAAATACTTGGCGTTTTACAGTCTGCGCACGGCTAATATAACTATACCGTATTTTTTATTTAAATTTTTAAAAAGTAAAAAGAAGTTTCAAAAGAAAATGGTTAGCAAATGTCAATAATATGCTCCGCAAAATTATCTATGTTGAAAATGATGTCATGGATAGCGAGAAATAGCTATTTTCATTCTTAAAACTAAAAGAAATAACTCGATTACCTAAAAAAAAAATGACGAATGTTAATAGTTCCATTTTTGTTGATAAAACATAAGATTTAATATTATTTAGTTAAAGTAACATAATTTCCCCTATGTCCTTATTGAAATTAATTGCCTGGAAAAGAAAATTAACAAGAATCTATACTATTAAAATCCGTGCGCGTATCTATGTAACCTCAAAAACTCGAAAACCACAGGGCTCAGGGATACGAAATTCTGCACACGGGTAGCTGGTAGGGGGGCCCATGAACGATTGGGGCAAAAACCCCGAAAATTTTAAATATATTTTTGATAGATTAAATATTAATTAAAATCCATCCACAAAGAGATATGATAAAAATACGCTTTTTTATCTTCGGTTGGCTGGTTGTATAAAATCTCCGCAGAAGTCATTATATAGATCAAGGTAGGGACCATTGCAATTGCGATTGCGAGTCGAGTGTTTAAAATTGATGGATCAGAGATTATATGACATGTAGACAATCATCTTAGTTATTAACCGTTGACAAATGCTAAAAACTTAATTTTAAAGAATTTTATCGATTTAATGAATGATAATTAGCTGGGTTTAAGGTTTTTTTTACATGGCATAAATTAGTATGATAGAGATTTTTAATACAGAAAACTTAATTTAACAGGTTATTTGTTAAATTTGAAGAAATGGGGAGGGATGTGGATAAACGACTTTTTATTATCATATTTTATCACATTTATTTTACTTGAACACGCGCCACCTGGCGGCGGCTTTTTCATTAATTTCCTCCTTATTAATAAATCCAAATCTACTGCTCTGATTTCAACAGAACTAATTACATTTAACAAATTTAACGTGTTTAGCTTCACCCGTAACGTTTAATCACTGTTTTATATAGATAATAGCGCTATTTTAGAATTACAGTTTTCGTAAAAATTAAATTAATGTTCCTAATAAAAGTACAGAGCACGTATTCAATTGATGAATACCAACAGTTAAAGTTAGTGATTTGTTGTGAAGCACTTGACTGCGCGCCTCCTCGCGGGTAATTATTTTATTGAGCTTAATTATTACCTTTTTTAAAAAATAAACAAAAACATTTTATCACAAACATCAACAAAACTTTTTATTCTATTTATTCCCTTATTCTAAAAATATCATTTTATCGTCTGCTGCAATAGCAACATGATAAATCAAATTTCATTTAAAAAATGCACAGTAGTAGAAAAATATTTTTCTAAATCGAATAGTTATTGAACAACTCAACACTTTAATAGGGGAATTCTTATTTCTTATTTAGATATTTTAAAATTGTTTGTTGTCATTGCGTTTTTATGCTAAGTTTCATTTCATATACGATTATAATTATGTCTATTTGATGTGAATTTTTTACGTACTACTACTTTTTACTACGGATTTTTGGTTGCATAAATACTGACATAAAAACTAAAATAAAGACATAACAAATTTTTATGTTCATAAACTTTAGTTTGGTTGTACTTATTTTTATTTTTAATTTTGGTTTTAGAATTAAATTCATGAACTCCCGTGCGTAGAACGGGTTAAACAGCTAGTTGTTCTATAAAATTACAACATAACAACAAAATAGCAATGGAAATGCATAAAAAAATGAAGTAAACGTTATTCATGGATAGTTTTGTAAAAAATTAATATTTAGATTTTTTATTGTTATTATTTTGAATTGTGTATAATAGATATTGTGTTATAGTACAATTGTGTATAATAGATTTTAGCTTTACCTTACAGGAATCTATAAAAAAATATTACATTACAGGGTTCGTAAGCTTCTACGAAAATATTTTTACATATTTTTTCGCCTTATTTAAATGCAGAAAAGTATTACAAAACCTGTAATTAAACGAGGTGTCTACAATTTCTGCTATTTAAATATCAAATGGAAAATTTCTATTAAAAAATTGTGATAAAAGCACATGTATTCCTCTCAGGTAAAAAAATAAACTAGTCGTTGGGGGCATCGTAATACTTACCCATCATGGATATGCATAATAGAAAATATGATAATAAAACAAGTGTAAACCATTTATAAAATGCATTGCAATTCGAATAAAATCGTGGCTTGATGACGTCATAAACTTTAATGACTCTATTACTGAATTGCGTAAAAGAAACATCCTAGTAACTCCAAAAATTATAATCATATTAACTAATAGTTTACTGCGTTGGATTAAGCGTCTCATTTCCAATTAAAATATATCTGAATTGAAATTTGAATGAAATACAGTGTTATGAAAAATCGATGAGTGTGGGAAATAAGATTGTAAATATCTCGGCAACTAATTATCGAATCGACTTCATTATTTATGCAAAATTGGCCCCACCAGTGGCTGAGAGGTTCTGCTCTCAAAACTGGTAGACGGGATGTGCTGGGTTCAAACCCCTGTCAGGCTCGTCGACCTAACCGTTCAGAGTTTTTCGTGGTTCTCTTCGAACCTTGCGTTAATACGGTTTATTTTTTTTCTCTAAAAATATGTTTCTCGGAATCTCAGGTGTTTGAAACGTGTAAATCCGCCAATTTTGTTTTCTATTTTTAAATCGATTACAAGATTTACCCTACACTACGTATGATGGGTACGTAATATACTACGTACGATGGATAAGTACAAATAGTTATTTCATACACATATGTCATAAAGTGATGTAACGTAAAAAATGTGATTTATGAGTAGACATTATATTAGAAATAAATCACATATTTTCTTACTAGTCATGAAAATATTTTTTTTCTCTCCAGCGCCCAGTGGGGCATTTTGATGATTTAGGTGGACAAAATTCATTTTTCCGATTATGTCGGAATTTAACAAGACCGCGTATACTGGTAGCTGAATGTCTCTTTTGTTGAGATCCGTACTAGTTTTGTCGTTAAAATCCGATGTGTCGATTAACTACGACCGTAAAGAAGGCAGTTGATTTGAGAGACTTTCAACAGTTGCATTATTAAATTCCTACTATTAGCTCACACTCTCTCTCTATATATATCTTGTTGGAATTTTCAATCGTTAATAAAATATTTTCTATTCATCCATTCAAGTTCAAATAAATGTTTTTAAACTTGTACTGGATAACAATTGATGTTAATACAGTTTTTTTCAAATATTAATTAATTAATTAATTTTAATTTTATATTTCATTTCTGCTCAAAAGTATAAACTCACTCCATATTTATAGTCTCACCTTCACACGTAAAAAGATAATGGGGCTGTTCACGGACGAAGATCAGGCGGCTCGCGGACGAAGGAGACTATAAATATGAAGTGAGTCTATACTTTTGAACAGAAATGAAGTATAAAACTGAAATTAAATAATTAAAATTTAATTAATAATTAATATTTGAAAAAACTGTATTATCGCTAACTGTAACATCGCTATGGCACTTTATTGTGAAGTTTGGTAATTTTTGAAACTCAATATTTGAAAAAGGGCATAATCATTAGATTTTAAATTTATATCAAGAAAAATACATTTTTTTTACCTTTCTAACGCAGTTTGTCTAACAATTTTGTGAGAAATACTTTTCGAGCTATTAATTTTTGGTATTTTAGCTATTTATTTTTTATTTAATTTTTAATACATTTCAAAAATTTCTCTTATGTAAGATATTTAGCAGGATATAAATTTAGGAATAAATACCGTCAGTGGCGAAGCGTGTAGATCGCTGGAAAAAAAATTTCTATTTGACCTAAGTAGGAATTGACTTAAAAAAAAGTTTTTATATTACCTGTTTTTCTGTAAGTTCGAAAGCAAATCGTGACTTTTCTGTTTTATTTGAAAGCAGGAGTTTACTGGACATATCTCGCATGTTTGTCACACGATTTAACCCATTGTTGTTTGAAAATAAGCGCCATCTTGTTTTCAAACTTCATCTTGACTTTTAATACAGTATTAAGCATTATTAAGCAATAAGCATTTTTTAAAATCAAAGTGTCATTCCTAAAGTATTGAAAACTTAAGACAGCTCCTGCGAAAGTTTGCGAATCATTAAGTTATATTAACTTGAAGTGTGCGTCTGAGTGTTTAATTCAAATCTTACAAGTCAATTTTCACCACTTTTAATTATCCGATTGATCTGAAACTTTGAATACATGTGTAGTTTCAATGACAATACAATATTATAATTTAATAAAAATAATATAAGTAATAATATAATAATAATAATAATAATAATAATATAAATAATTAAATAAGGGAAATATTTATCACTGTTGCGTTATTTTATTACTGATACATTCGAAAACCCAGCAAAACCTAATAAAACTTCAACACAATAATTTTGTCCACTTAGATCCTCAAAACGCCCCACTGTGCAGCGTGTTCTGTTCTTACTACAAATAAATATTAATTATATTTATTTTAAATTACAATTTATTTACACTAATGCAAGTTGTTTTAATTAAAAAAAATGTCCGTATGTACTAACACGCATGATGGAAAAGTATTTTCTGCATAAAAAAGGCGGAAAACAGTACTTATTAATTAAATACAAGAAAGTATAACATTCTAAATTAAACAGATAATCAGAATAATGAATATATATATATATATATATATATACATATATATATATATATATATATATATATATATATATATCATATATTCTAATACGAGCAAATCTTGTGTGTGGTTATATATATATATATATATATATATATATATATATATATATATATATATATATATATATATATATATGCAAAAATTATCTTAAAAACGGCTCTAACGATTTTGACGAAATTTCGTATCCTACCGTTTTGGGGCACCAGAAAACAATTGGGCTAGGTCACATGTTCGAGAAAATTCGATTAGTGGGTCATTTTGGGTCATTTTGGGTGATGGTTTAGCTAATTGTATCTAAAAAACGGTTCAAACGATTTTGACGAAATTTTGTATCCGACCATTTTCGGGCACAAGAAGACAATTGGGCTGGGTCACATGTTCGAGAACTTTCGATTAGTGGCTCATTTTTGGGTCAACGCTGGTCAAATAAATTTTTATCTAAAAAACGGCTCTAACGATTTTGATTAAATTTTGTGTCCTACGAGTTTCGAGCACGATAAAAGCATTGGGCTAGGTCACATGTCCGAGAAAATTCGATTAGTGGGTCATTTCTGGGTCATTGTGGGTCAAGATCTAAAAAGCGGCTCAATTTGCACTAAATTTTGCATCCAATGGTTTTCAGGCACGAGAAGACTGTTGAGCTAGGTCACATGTTCGAGAAAATTCAATTAGTGGGTCATTTTGGGTCATTTTGGGTCATGGTTAAGCTAATTGTATCTAAAAAACGGTTCAAACGATTTTGACGAAATTTTGTATCCGACTATTTTCGGGCACGAGAAGACAATTGGGCTGGGTCACATGTTCGATAACTTTCGATTAGTGGGTCATTTTTGGGTCAAAGCGGGTCAAATTTTATCTAAAAAACGGCTATAACGATTTTGATTAAATTTTGTAAAATACGAGTTTCGGGCACGCGAAAATCATTGGGCTAGGTCACATGTTCGAGAAAATTCGATTAGTGGGTCATTTCGGGGTCATTGTGGGTCAAGATCTAAAAAGCGGCTCAATTTACACTAAATTTTGCATCCTATGGTTTTCGGGCACGAGAAAACTGTTGGGCTAAGTCACATGTTCGAGAAAATTCAATTAGTGGGTCATTTTGGTCATGGGTCATGATATTTGAACTCAAATTTAATTTTGACCGAGCATAGCTCGGTCTTCCCTGCTCGTATATTACATAAATTTTAATAGTCATGAAATTGTATAAATATATTTTGTTTAAATATTTAGAGGAATATTTATTCCGGTTTAATATGAAAATATTACAATAAATGTTCATAATTCTTTTGCTTTTTATAATTTATTTACTTACTGAGTTTATAGAAGTGAGTATTATATCTGTGACTTATAACGCTTATAAACTGATAACTTCAAAGACGAATAGCTGAAATAGAAATATAATAAAATATGTCCGTCTAAGCTTTTCTCAAGAATAAATTTTCATAAAAGATCATACTTTAAAGAAACGTAATTTATTACGTGTTTAGAAGTCAGATGTAAAAGTACACTCTTAGATAGTTCATACCCCATGTATATCACCTATCAAAGAATCATATTAAGGAGGGAGATTACGTTGAGCAGCCTGAAAATGACAATAATTAAACCAGTGCGAAAAACTCTGTAGTTTGAAAACCAATGAATGAAATACAACAATTTTTTCACTATAATTTCACACTTTCTTGTATTTAAACAAAAACACTCAAATTATATACATTTATCAATATTAATTAATTAAATGAAAACGACAAAAATGACTTTTTAAAAAATATAAATACTAAAACAGGCATTTTGCGCGCAAGATTTAAAAAGTTCTACTGCAGACACATACTTAATAATTCATTTATTTTTCCTTATACTACTATATTTTACACTGAACCTCAATTTAAAAGCATATTGAAATTCATTAGCATAATTAACGGCTTTTATAATGACATTCACTAAATTTACCAAACATTTTAAATTTAATTTTTGAATACAAAATTTACTATGGCAAAAATCAGACTAAATTTAGGTTCAGCATAAAAGTACACATGAAATTAATTATACGCAAAATTTCAAGGTTCTGTGATAAGTAGTTTTTTAATGAGAGTGCGCGCAATACCAAAAAACATTGTTTTGAGAAAAAGGCTTCAAAGGTAACTTTATAGCATGACAGGAAATGGCTTTTTACAAGATATATTTAGCTATAACTTCTGTTCTAATTGCAATTTTTGTAAAATTCTTTTTGCAGTGTATTTGTAACATTTCAAGGCACCCATGCTAATTTTTTTGAAAAATCGATTCTTTAAAATCTTCAACGTGATCTCGCCCCTTAAGATTACATCTTATATCATGTTTAAAAAATATGTCCGCAACTGAAAGGAGTTTTAGATTCACAATTATTCTGTATTTCATTTTGTGGCAGTAAGCAGGATTAGAAGAAAAAAGTTAAAACAAGTTTGAAAAGTTAAACATTTTTATTACTTTACTAAAAAAATAATACTTTTTACAAACAAATTCTATAAGATGCACTGTGTAGCATAGATATTTATGCGTTACAAGTATCTATCTATCTATCTATATTATAAAGGCCAAACGTGTCCGTGCGTAACGCATACGTCATTTTGCGAATGGCAACAGCTGACGATGAAATTTCGGTTTTGTGATTTTTGCTATTGCAATTTTTTTAATTTCTAAACGTAGCACATTTTAAATTTTTACATCGTTACAGAGGAAAAAAAATTACTTTCAAATGCAATTTGTTTGAAAACTATATCTTAATTGCCTGATATATTATGGCTCATAAAATAATTTTTAAGCATGAATTTTGAAACGCCCAATAAACAAATGGAAGAATGCTGCCATTATAAATTTTTAAATAGTTACAGGTAGTAAAATTAATGAATTTTGAAATAAAAACGTCACAAGAATAGAGTGCCTTTATATGAGAGTAGCGTTATACCGGATACAAAATTTGATTAGTTCAGACGATTTTGGAGAAAAGGAAGCTTTGTAATAATTTAAAAATTTAAAAGAAAATTATTTATTTATAAACAAACATCGGATATTTTAACAGATAATATAAACAGAAGATATTGTTTTAGATATTGCATTTTTATGAATAAAAAATAAAAAAAATATTTCACAAATTTAATAAAAATGCATATAAAAAGTTAATATGAGCAGTAAGAAACAACGTTTTAATTCATATTTCATCAGTATTACAAATAATGTTAACGGTGATTGCGAAGTTGGAAGAAACGAATATACATGAAATTCGTTAATATCGCGATCATCACTATATCGCATGCATAAGATGATGAATAATAAATTAACAAAGAAGCCTCACTGGATGCAGCGAACTCCCTGTATTAATAATACCAAAAAAAAATAAAAAATAAACAAAACCCTTGAAATTCGTTAATGTCGCGATCACTATATCGCATGTATGAACGCTTAGTACAAAAAAAAAAAAAAAAAAAAAAACTGTATGGATACCGCATGTATGAGCGGGGTTCCCGGGTTCGATTCCCTAGTATTTTATAAATGACATACGTGTCCGTGCGTAACGCTGACGTCATTTTGCGAATGGCATCACTTGACGATAAAATTTCGGTTTTGTGATTTTTGATACAGCATTCCTAAACATCGCACATTTTCAATTTTTACACCGTTATGTAGGGAAAAAAATCTACTTTCAAATGCAATTTGTCTGAAAACTGTATCTTAATTTATTCAATTATTATAACATTTAAATTAAATTTCAAACCATGACCTTTTTAAAAAATCTATCTCTATCATTGGCAGACGATTACAAAATATTAATCCATTTGCATTTTAAACTATATAAAAATATCAGCATTTGTTTCCAACAAATATTCCACAACGAAAGCAATAAATAAAATAGTATAAATAAATCACAAATTTAACAGACGTGTAATCGAAATAAGCGCTTAAAACAGCTGAAATTATCATAATAAGAAAAACTGATATATAACGAAATTTTTAGCGATTTCTTTGACTATAGAATAATAATTTCAAGAGCTACTATTTTACTTAAAACCAATAACAATTTGAATAACAATTCTGTATCTGTAAAATAGTAGAAAAATAGTAATCTGTAAATAGTATGTATATTCTATGTATGTTGAAACAGATATAGAATAAAATTACGCCAGCCTAAGGCCTTTTCCGTGAATATATTTCAAAGAAATGGATATACTTTAAATAAATGTATTTTCTTTTATTTTTCTGAAAAGTCAGATATTATACCGCACTATTATGAAGTTGATGTCACGTATCAGTGCACCATATTGAGGATTACATCTTCTTTCATGTTATAAAAAAAATAATAAATTCACCAAAAGTAGTTTTAGGTTGAATATTATTCTGTATTTCAGTTTTCTGCAGTAAGCAGGATTAGAATAGAAAGTTCAAAAATATTTGAAAAGTGACTTTTTTTTTCTTGTTAGCTTTAATACTATAGTTTTCCTTATAAATTCTGGAAAAAACGGCATTTATTATATGTTTATTCGTTATAAAAATCATATCAACACGGTGATACAAAACCTTTATTGATACTTTTTAGAATTTTTAAATACCCAACGAACACAGAACTTTCGGGCCATTGATGGCTACGTTAGCTTTGGCCCAAACTGTCAGATGGAGGGCCGCTATCATTGGCCGTAATGGCAACTTAAAAAACTGTCACGCTGGCCACAATGTGGCCGCAACAGAATTGGCCAGAAATACAATAAGATCCCCATAATTAAGCCACTAACGGTTAATCATAAATGATAGATAGCCTAAAACTGGCCACAATTATACTTTAAATGGCAATTATTAATGGAAACTTGCCATAGCTAGACCATTAAAAATCATAATGAATAAAAGCTAGCCACAAACTTGCCGTAGCAACGCCATTTGTGGTTTTCAAGAATTAAATCCAGCCCAAAACTGACCATAAAAATGCCTTTTATGTCTTTTATAAATGTAAGCTAGCCAAAACCCAGCCATTGTCACCCAATAAAGGTTATTTAGGCATAAATCAAAATTTATTTTAGAAAATAAAATACTTTTTAGAAGTTTATTCAAATGATAAATTGTTTTTGCGTGAAAAAAGTACTAATAATCATTTAAGTACACTTTTCAACAAAATTATAAATTCACTTACCTTGATTTTTTTCAAAAATTTTAAAAATACAATGTTTGACATAGTGAATTAAGTATTTGTTTATTTTTTCTATTATATATTTTAAAAATTTATATCATATGCTATTTTTAAATTATTGCATTTCATATAAATTTTAAAAGTATATAATTAAAAGAAATAAACTAATTAATTCACTACGTCAAGTATTCTGTTTTGGAAAATTTTTGAAAAAAAAAAAATCAAGGTAAGTTGAACTTATAGTTTTCTTGAAATTTGTACCTAAATAATTCTTAGTACTTTTTTTTCACGCAAAAACACTTTATTGTTTAAATAAACTTCTAAAAAGCATTCTTTTTTCCAGAATAAAATTTGAATTGTTGCTTAAATAATCTTTTCTTTATGTGTATTATAGTAACATGATCCGTTATATATTTTATATTTGGCAAATGATAATTAATGTATGTTTTTTACTGGTTTTTACAGTCTGTTACCAGTAATTTATGTTTATTCTTTTAAGTATTATTAAATCAATATAATCTGAAACATATTACATCTTTTTGCATCATAACATTTAGATTTTTCTCTCACAGTTTAATAGTCAAACTTTAGAAAAAATACATTATTTCAAACTTTACAAAATCCCTGAGAATTATTTTCAGTAATTTTAAATGTCAACAACATTTTTCTTAAATTTTATTACACTCTTTTCCATTAAAAATATAATAAATTATAACATCGTGTAATAATATACTTTTTTAAATGCTAAAAGGCATAAAATAAAGAGTAAAATAAGTTTTATTAGACTCTTGACATGTTTCGGATTCATTGGAGCCATTATCAAAACAAATAAGAATATTATGCAATTGCACTATTTTTGAAGTTAAAAATTAAATGATGGCGTTTTAAATAATAACTTCAAAGAACGTGCAATTGTAGAATATTCTTATTTGTTTTGAAAATGGCTCCGATGGAGCCGAAACATGTCAACAGTCTAATAAAACTTATTTTACTGTTAATTTTACGCCTTTTAACAACTAAAAAAATGTAAGAAACTCTATTCCATTGTTACTGTCACTGAATTTTTCTTGAGTATAAACTGGTAAATTTCTTCACCCAGAAGGAGAAAACAAAATCATTTTCTTTTTAAAGCCATATTTCTTATATTTAAAGCTAGGCAAACTATTTTAAAGAATAAATTGATAGATATTTATAATGCTTAAAAATAATTTACGCAATAATAATAATAAACTACTGAATTGAATTTTACACTATTTTGCCGAAAATGAAAATATGTTTAAAGCATTCTTGTGTATTATTAAAACGTAAAATATAAACATTCTAAATGATGCAAAATCAGATTATATTGAAATTAATAAACATGTAACGAATAAACATAAATAAGACTTACAGATGGACAGAATATTTTCATGCTACATTCGACATTGAAATGGAGCGTCTGCTCACTGTTATCTGCTTTCCCAAAATGACACTCCGTACCGTACACCTGAATGACAGAGCAAAAAAGAGGCAGGAAATTCCAGGAAAAGTGTCCCTCTCTCTTATCGCAACCCTGAAATCGGCTTGACCTTGAGCCGCTTGCTGGTCTAAAAACTTGCTTACTTGTGACTGAAACAATTTGTTTCGGGAAGAGGGTGGGGGGGAGGGGGCTTTTATGAGCCAATGCCTTGTACAATAAATAAAAATAACTTTTTTTATTAAATCATATATAGAATATATGATTCGATATGATATAATAGATATTCTTTTTTTTTTTAAGTCACTTGAAAAAAAAAATATTTTTTATAAAGAAAAATTAAGATATACTGTGTGATTTTTTAAACAACTTGATACAATTTTCAGTTTTCACAAAAAACATCCATTTTTTTTTCTTTTGTATTTATTTTCTTTTAACAATTATTATTTGATCACCATTACATAGAAAGTACTTTTTCGCAATCGTATTTCATGTTAGAAACAAATTTAAAATATTATAATACGGGAAAACGGAGCTGTAATTGGGGGTGTATACAAAGGTAGCATATACTTTTCACTTGTTCTTTATGGGTGAATATTATTCTGTTGAAACTGAAAATAAATATATCAATAAATTGACATTTATCATTAAAAATTTTATTACATATCTATATAGTAAGTATGCTTAAACAGTGCAGTTTATTCCAATTAATTTCGTATCGTTTAAAAGGGCATATGGAAAATTAAGATATACTGTGTGATTTTTTAAACAACTTGATACAGTTTTCAGTTCTCACAAAAACACCCATTTTTTTTCTGTTGTATTTATTTTCTTTTAACAATTATTATTTGATCACCATTACATGGAAGTTCTTTTTCGAAATCGTATTTCATGTTAAAAACAAATTTAAAATATTATAATACAGGAAAACGGAGCTGTAATTGGGGTGTATACAAAAGTAGCAAAAGTAGTAATATGTTTGTTATTAATTTTTGTATCTATTTATCTTTGCAATTAAAAAATATATATGAATTGAAATTAACATATATTCAATTTCACTGTAATGTGCTTATAAAAATTATTTATGTACATATACATATTTTAGACTCAAGACGCTTTTACTTGTAATTTATAAAAAATCCGTAAAAGTTAGAAAAAAAATTATCTTGCATCACATTTAAAACTTTCATCTAATGACAGATTTTAAATATCGAAAATTATGTTGAAAAGAGTGAAGGAAAAAATATTTTATATCTTATAACTAATGTATCAAATACATGGCATTAGCCCTTTTCTTTTTATTTGATGCCAGGCTTTTATACCCTTGCCAGAAACACATCTTCAATGGCTGCTGGACACTGATAATCAATTACTTTTACTTTCGCTCGCCCGTTATCAATGAAACAGTGGTCAGCGGATGTTGTGGTGTGTCATTTAAAATACAACGGTGGCTGGGTACAAATGGCCCCAAGTCTCTTTGGCCTTAATGTTCACAGAAGGTGGCCACAGATCTTGTGTTTGTTGGGTATCTTTAATAATTCGCAGGGAATTCGCATTCAGCTTTGAAAATAAAAAATATTAGAGTGTTTTAGGTGCGTTCGTAATTATGTAAATACGTAGCACCTATTGTCATCGTCTGCTCCGTCCGTCTGTCTGTCTGTCTGTCCGTCCGTCCGCATATAACAACGCAAAAGCTACACAACCGAATGGTTTGAAATCTAAGATATACTATCTTTGCCAAATTTTGTCGAGACATTTCAAATTTTATGAAAATCGAATCAAAACTTTAGAAGATATTAATAAAGACATTCATTAAGAAATTTGAATAATAATAATAAAAAAAATAGGTGCTTTCTTGTTATAGGAGCTTTCGAGGTTTAACCGTCAAGCGACCGAGATACTTATTTTATTACAGAAATTAATCTGCAGACGATATAATTCATTTCACAGAATTAAAAATCATGAAGATCTGAATATTTATATAACTAGCTATAGTACGAACGCACCTCATTTGTCACGTTTGACGGACAATTTCCAACTTGTTTATACTGCTTCAGCTTCTATGTAATTCAATTGTTTACCACTTGATGTATTTTTAATTGTTCTTTATCTATGTGAGTTTATAATAACCATAGTTGTCAATCATGCGGGGTTTTCTTTTAAAACAAATAAACATATTACAGCCAGAGACTTTATTTAATAAATAAAAACTTTTTTTTTTTTTTTTTTTTTTTTTTTTTTTTTTTTTTTTTTTTTAATCTAACTTCACATCTTATAAAAATAATTCTGGTTCAAAGCAAAATCTGTTTTTTTTTTTTTTAGTTTTAGAGTAATTCGTATATAAAATAACAACTCCAAGAGCAAGCATTAGAATAGTATTAGAATAAAATATACCTTTATAATAATTTGCACAAAATGAAAAACCTGTAAATGAACAGCAAAAGGCATATTTAGCTTTCTTAAGCAATTCAGTAAAAAACTACATACTAATACCTGGTATTTATGACAGAAAGGTCTGATGTACCATTTCAGAATCAAAAAGTATTTTCAATGCCGATATTCAGTTTATGACATAATTTTCATATATGACAGTGAATTCATTTATGACACAGATTTCATTTATGACAAAAAGGTGTCATGTACCATTTCAGACTCAAACAGTATTTTTCATGACGATATTCAGTACCATATACCAACGCTATGCGCGAAACTCGAAGCTAAAATATTCAATTTGCCGATGACTCGGAACATTACTACTAATATTTATTATTCGATCTGCAATGACAAAATGTAGGTGTATGAGGCACGCAGAGTTTGCAGAATAGAACGACATAAGACATTTATTTACAATTAAACGAAGACAAAATATATACAGCTCGTATGCGACTGAGCGCTGACATCTTTCTTAAAGTAACAACAGCTCTCGCTTCCGGAGCATCATCATCGTAACTGTACGCGCATGCGCCATATGTGCGGAGAGGAGAAAATGAACGTTGTTTTCCAACAATTCCCCCCTTACAACATGCATTTTCTTAACAAGGCATTAATTACTCTCCTATTACGCAAATATTATATGCAAATTACAGAGAAACAAAATATAAAATTACAATTACAAACAGTATATACTTTAAACTTATATGGAAAAAGGATACAGAATAACATTGAATGTTTTTAAACACTTAGTCCTATTAAATCACAACATTTCTTATGTTTATAGACACTTAAAGCTTTTGTTAAAATGTCAGCTGCCATATTTTCAGTTTCTAGATATTTAACTTCTATTTCTCCATTCTCATATATTTCGCGCACAAAGTGATGGCGAATGTCAATATGTTTTGTGCGAGAATGATAAATTGGATTCCTTACTAATTTTTGAGCAGACTGGTTATCGCAGAATATTAAAGTAGGTGCAGACACTATTTCAGGAGAAAGTTCATTTAAGAACCGTCTGAGATGCAAAGTCTCTTTAGCAACCTCTGATAAAGCCATATATTCTGCTTCAGTTGTGGATAATGCAACAGTTCGTTGTTTTCTCGATTCCCAAGATATAGCACCACCGGCATACTTAAAAATGTATCCAGTATAGGACTTTGTATCATTGACGTCTGAAGCCCAATCAGCATCAACAAATGCAACTAAGGACTTAGTATCACGTTTAAAAATCCGTCCTTGATCTTGAGTACCTCTTAGATATCTTAAAACTCTTTTTGCAGCTATCCAATGAGGTTTGCCTGGATTGTTGTTGAATTGACTTGGAAAATTCACAGCATGAGTTATATCAGGTCTAGTTGCTACTTATAAATACATAAGAGAACCAATTTGTTGACGATAAGGAATATTATTCATTTCAGACTTTTCTTCTTCAGTTTTGGGACACATATATTTAGTAAGCTTCACATTATATCAAAAGGTGTAGATATTGATTTTGATTCTTGCATATTAAATTTGCTCAGAATATCTTCAATATACTTCTTTTGAGTAATTTTAATACTGTCCCCGTTTTGCATAAATTTTATGCCCAAACAATAATGTAACAAACCTAAATCTTTCATTTTAAAAGATTTGGATAATTCATCTCTAATATATTCATAATCTTGTTTACATTTAGTAAGAATTATCAGATCATCAACATAAACAATGATAATAGCTTCAATTGGAGATTTAGAAAACTAAACACATTTATCAGCATTTAGTGATTCAAACTTCATTTGTTTTAATTTTTCATCTAATTTATTGAACCATTGTCGACCTGATTGTTTTAATCCGTAGAGGGATTTTTTTAATAAACAAACTTTGTCAACATTCGATTCATATTTAAAACCTCCAGGTAACTCCATGTATACTTCTTCAGTTAAATCACCATTTACGTAAGCCATAATAAAATCTAATTGATAAGCTGTAAAACCATTTTGAATACCATAAGCGATCGCAGTTCTGATCGAACTTAATCTGGCTACAGGCGAAAAATTTTCTTCAAAATTCTTTTGAGAACACCCTTTTGCAACTAATCTCGCCTTAAACTTTTCGATTGACTCGTCTTGTTTATATTTAGTTTTTAAAACCCATTTACTTCCTATAATTTTCTTATGTTTTGGCCTATCAACTATTTGCCATGCATTTTCTTGCATTAAAGAATTAAATTCTAATTCCATTGCATCTATTCATTCCTGTTTAAATGGCCTGTTTAAAGCCTCAGAAAATTCCGGACATGAGTCAGAAAATAAATTTTCCATTACAACTTGGGACTTTTCTTCTTTTGGAATTATCATTTTAAATTCTTTCCTGCGTCTACCCTTTTTACCAGTTTTTATTTTTCTCGGCCGGCCGCGCGCTCTTGTAGGAGAAGAAAGGGGGTCGGAAATTTCACCCGATTGCATATCAACATCACTGTCGCCACAGCTGTCTGGTTCATTTTTGACGGGATGAGATGTTTCTGATTCTTGCGTAATTGTTTTATTTTCATTATTCATTTTCATTCATTTTCACATGTCTTTCACAAGCTCCAAATGAATTGCTCTTGTGATAGCGCAAGTAAACAATAAGATGTAATTTTTATTATCACTCCCATTCACATATAGGGGCCCCACAAATTCAAGGCCTGTAACGGAAAATGGAGGTGCTTCGTTAATGCGGTCACCTGGAAGAGGTGCTATTACTTGCTGACCAGGACGTATGTTAAATTTCTTGCAGATTGTGCAGTTGTTGAGGACTGATTTCATGCACTGTCTGCCTCTTAAAATCTAAAACTTTTCACGAGTTTGTAAAAGTATGTCTGATATTCCTGCATGCAAAACCCTTTGATGGGAATCTTTAATAATCAATTCAGTAAATTTATGTTTGGGAGGAAGTACGATAGGATGTTTATCATAAAATGGCAAGTTAACCTTTTGTAACCGCCCTCGTACCAAGAGTAATCCTTCTTCTGACAACACAGGATTTAGCTGCAAAAGGTTGGATGCTTTAGGGATATTTTTGTTAAGCTTCAAGCATTTTATAACCTCAGGAAAACTTTCTTTTTGAACAAGCTTTACCCAAAAATTTTCGGCATTTATTATTTCATCAGCTGATAACTCCGCAAAATTTCGTTTTTCTGTTTTTACTTTTGTATTGGAAATAAATCTAAATACCCATGCAGTTACTCGATACAATTTCTTTAGTGAGCTATACCTTGACAAATTTAAAATTTGAATTTTATCAGCGTTATTTGTGTTAACTACACAAGAAATAATTTTTGCTTTTCGAGACCGCTCTTCAGAAACATTAGACACTTGAGTTGCAGGTATTTTAAATCTGGGCCACTGATCTTCAGGCAAGGAAAGAAATTCGGGACCGTACCGCCATTTTTGAGAATTGACCAATTGTTTTCCTGAACAACCTCTAGTGATTAGGTCGGCAGGATTAAGTTTGCCTTCGCAATGTCTCCATAAACTAGGATCAAACAAGTCATGAATTTCTGAAATTCTATTTGCGACAAATGGTTTCCATTTTCCTTTTGAGCATTTTATCCAATAAAGGACGATTTCAGAATCTGTCCAGAAAACAAACTGGAATACCTGGAGAATATTTTTAAGATAATTTGCAAGTCTTGCACCAATAACTGCTCCCATCAATTCAAGGCGAGGGAGAGTTAATTTCTTCAAGGGGGCAACTCTAGATTTAGGCATGACAAAACTAGTTTTAAATTTTTCTTTAGATGTTTGAAATCGTACTTATACTACTGCGCCATAGGCTTTAAGATTAGCATCTGTAAAAATATGTAATTGGAGTCCCTCCATTTTCATGATCAGGGTGCTAAAGTAATATCTGGGAATTTTCAGTATTCCTGTATTTCTGAAATCCATGTTTTCCAATCATTTTCTAACTCATCAGAAAAATTTTCATCTTATGATATGCCCATTACCCATAATTGTTGCAATAAATATTTAATTCGATTAATAAAAGGAGTAATTAACCCAACCGGGTCAATCAACATAGCTGCAATTTTCAAGACATTCCGTTTTGTACAAGAATCATTCTTTAATTTTGATAATAATGGACGTAATTCTAGTCCCAAATTATCTTCATTATTGTTCCAAGTTAAGCCTAATACTTTTAGAGAGTTATTTGGTGGATCTGAATTAGAACTAGGTATGCTCTTATCAATCCATCTTTTCCTAAGCTCCTCGGAATTATTTTCAAATTTTCTTAAAATCATCCCCCCTTCTTTAAAAGTATCAACAGCTTCTTTAGATAAGTTAAAGGTCTCTACAACATAATTTTCTCCGGTAAACAAATCATCTACATACAGGGACGAATTAAGGATTTCAATTGTTTTCTTGTGAGATTATATTTATTGATATGGTTTTTGATAGTACAGGCAAGGATAAACGGACTGCAGGTGACACCAAAAGTAGTCCTAGTCATTCTATAGGGAACAATTTCTTTATTTTTGTCAAAATCTTCATAATATAGAAATCTTAAATAGTCGCGATCTTCTTCCGCTATAGATATCTGGAGAAAGGCTTTTTCAATGTCAGCTGAAAAGGCAATTTTGTGTAATCGGAATTTTAAAATAATATCCAAAACATTTGGGTTCAAGTTAGGACCAGGATTCAGGCATTCGTTTAAAGATAAGAAATCCGCTTGTTTAGAAGAAGCATCGAAAAGAATCCGAGTTTTTGTTGTAATTTTATCCTCTCGGATGAAAGGTCTATGGGGCATGTAATAACAGTTATTCTCGGAAAACCTTTTAGGGCACAATTCTACTATACCTTCATTAACTTCATCAAACAAAATAGAATTGTATTCTTTGAATAAAGACTCATCTTTCAGGAATTTGTTTTCCAAACTAGAAAACTGCTTTTTTGCTACTTCAAGATTATTTTAAAGCAAATCCCGAGAATTTTTCCATAAAAGGCGTGGTTCATAGTGACCATTCACGAATTTTAAGTTTTCTTGAAATTCATTTATTACTTCATAATTAGGAATTTTCTTTTAATTACTTTCAATAATGCCAATTGCTTCAAGATCCCAAAATGCTTTTAATTGTGTATTTAAATTTTTACCCGAAACATTTAAACATGTTAAATCTCTTTCTTTCAAATAGCAAACATACATTTAAACAAGAAAGAGAATTCATCGAATAATTATCTGGCATTTGTCCAACTAATGTTGTACCGAAAATAAACGTTTGAAAGTATACTTGCTCGTTTATTTTGGTAAGCGATCCACATAATGTTTCATAAATATAATTAGCTCCTAATAAAATTTGAACTGGTAAATTTACCTCGAATAAATCAGATAATTGATATTCCTTTGAAATAAGGTTTTGAACCCGGAGATTAATATTTTGACATAATTGGGTACCACAGATTTCATCCGTAATTAATGCCTCAACATTAACAGAATTATACGGATGATATCTGCTTCTCAAGGTTTTTAATACACATTCAAATTCTTTTTCTGTAGGATTTCTGTTAGAAAATGTATAAATGAAAAGTTTTACTTTTCTTAAAATTTTGGCATTTAATGCCTTTGCCAAATCACTCCGAATAAATGTTTTTGTGGACGCAGAATCATATAGTATTCCGGCAAATAATTTTTTAGATCCACTTTCCACCTGAACACAAGCCGTTTGCAGCAGAGTGATATAATTATTTATCAAATTTTTCGACTTATGAATAGATTGCATTACTGTTTCATTTTCAGGAATTTGGCTAGCTTGTTTTAATTTTGGATCTGCATTTTCAACCAATTTTTTTACATTTTCTTTGTGGGCAAAATAAGTGATTATGTTGTGTGCTCTGACATGTTTGACAGGGCTGAATTTTTACTTTACAAACTGACTGTAAGTGTTTGAAAAAGCATTTATAACAGCGTCCGTCTTTCTTTAACTTAAATCTTTTTTGTTCATTTGTTAGGATTTTTCATCCTAATCCAGTATGCGAATTAGAATTGCAAAAAATGCAAACACTTTTAGAAATAGTACTTAATGTAGCTGCTGTCGGGAAATTATTTTTTATTTTAAATTTCTCTTTAGAATATTCAGCTTTCGAACGAAACGTTTCCTGACCTTTCAACGAAATTCCTGACACTAGATCTGCAGCATCCCTAGATTCAATTTCAAACTTGATGAATTTCATTAATTCCTCTACATCACCCATTTTCGTAGGATCCCTTTTTCTGTGAAATTCTACCACTAAATTATGTGGCAATTGCTTTAACAAAATAGGGATTAATATATATCCAAATTTATCTGATGCAATACCCATCGATTACAAATTCCTAATACTGACTTCACTTTCATCATAAATATGTCTGAGCCCCTTAATATTTGATGAAGATTTAACAGGTTCGATTTCTAATAGTTTATTAACAAAACAACTAATTAACTGGTCTTGTGTTCCGTATCTTTCTTTTAATAAGGTTAAACAAGACTTATAATTTTCTTCATTTAAAGCAAAACCAGCCACTGGTTTGTAAGCTCACCGGTTAAGAAAGATTTCAAATATAAAAATTTATCAACGGTACTTAAAGATTCATTTGAATCTATAGCGCTTTCAAAACTATTATAAAATTTCAAGAAATTAATTGGATAACCACTAAAGGTGGTTATATTTAGTTTGGGCAAATGGACAGGATTCTGTGATGTATTATTTAAATAAGAAATATTATTAATACTTTTAATAGATTCAGCTTGCACGACCTTGAATTGTTTTAATTTACTTCTAATATTGGTTTTCGAATCAAATATAGCTTCCTCATACTCAAGTGACTTTTGAATTTCGTTTTCAAATTGCGTTTCATCATCAATTAATTCTTCAATTTTTTCATTTAAATTTTTAAGCTCATCTTGTTTTTCTTGTAAATTTATTAAATATTCTGACAGTTTAAATTGATCATTGTCACTTTGAGTATCAATACTTTTAATAAATGTATCAATAGAAGAAATTAATTTCGTGCATGAAGTTCGAGCAAGCTTCCGTTTTGCCTTTAACTTATCAATTTTGTTCCATTTTAGAATAATAATAATAATAATAATAATAATAAAGTTTTTACAGTACCTTTTATCCTAGCTTACTTCACGAGAAAAAAAAAAAAAAAACTTGCTATAAATCAATCAAACAAACATCGACGATGAATTCAGAACATATTCTTTATCTCCCGCGTTTTCGGCGCCATGAAAAATGTTAAAAATCAGCATAACGTAAATTCGGAAGCACAAACAAAAAATAATATTCTGGAGAAGTGTGGTGATCATAGTTGCATAATATTAGTCTTGATGTCTTTTCTTCTTTTTATTTAACAACAAACTTAACAGAACAGTAAATTAATAAAGATAATTAGACTGAAAAAATATTAAATTTCAGGAGAGCTGCCAAGAAGCTTCATATTCTAGATACAAAATTATTCCAACTAAAAAAAACAACAGTTTTCTAATCAGTTCGGGGTAAGCATTACGTCACATTACGTAACGCCGTGAGCTTAACTCCGCCCACAGAACATGTGATCCATGATTTCTCAACTATCATTTCCAAGTTCGTATACGCTCGTTTTTGTTGTTTTTCATTTTATAAAGTTTCAAAGAGAACCCTTATTAATATCACTCATTAAAAAATATTTTTCTGGGATCATAACATATTATGCAAAGCATGTATGAATAAGTAATATACATTAATTTCATGATTGTAAGTTGACTGTAAATAAAATCTGCATTATTTTCTTAAAGTCGTTATGCAAGTTTAAAAAACAAGTTTTTTTTTTTTTTTTTTTTTTTTTTTTTTTTTTTTTTTTTTTAACATTTATACCGTATTTGAGTAAAAACAAAATTCTATTATTTATTTCTATATAAATCAAACTGTATTTGAGTAAAAACAATTTTTTATTATTCTTTTTTACATAAAAATATAATTTATAGTTTTTAAAAACTATAATATCAAATGCTGTCAATTCATTTTTTGCTTTGTTGTATGATTATGGTTTTTTGTTACTTATTTCCGCAGTTGTGAAATATTAAATAGGTTTATCGTCGAAGTATTCAATACTGTTTTCCATACAACCTTACTGGTTTGAGAAGAATTTTCTGTAGATATAAATACTTACTGTTTCGCCATTTATCCCTGAAAACGGTGGACATTATTTATATAATGGTCGCCAAAATGAAAGTGGCATTGCTGTAATAACTCCGCCATTTAAAGAGAAAGATGACTGCGCATGCTCCTATAGAAGGCGCAGGGTCCTGGGAAAGTATGCAATATCGTCAGACCCCGCCACGTGCGTGTATAATAGCGTGGGAGCGTGTTAAATGGCATCATTCGCATCATTCATGCCTCCAAACGGTATCAACACGCAGTCGTGCAATTTTTAACAGCGGAAAATGTGAGTGCCATTGAAATCTATCGCCGAACGCAAAATGTGTATATCACGCTGATCGGTATTCCGATAGTGTAGGGATTTTCGTAATGGAAGAAACAGTACTGACGACAGGTCACGACCTGGTCAAGCGCATGTGATTATCACCAAGGATCTATACAAGGTGACAACCTACAAGGTCACTTTGTTTAGCCTCTCTGTTACATCTGTATTACTTCTTTCTTTTGTATACTAATTTATATTAATACCATTAAACCATTTCTCAAACCGACTGTAGCGCCACTTTCATTTGGGTGACCTATATATAAAAAGAGAGATATATTAGTCAGTTTACTGAAAACAACGAAGACGGATTCAAACAGCCGCGCTGTGGTCAGATGTATTTTTTTAAGTTCTGAAAATGATATCACCAAACCAAAAGACTCGAATATTCTCTCAACCATGGAATTAACCATAATTTAATGAAATTGCTAGTGCATATTGCAAGGCATAAAATAATTTCGCACAATCACCAGAAAATGAAATAAATTAAAAAAGTGAAAAGGAGCACGAATGTCGAAGGAATAAAACCTTGTCAAAAAGCTCTTTATAATGTAAGAAAATGTTGAGAAAACTCATTATTCCTGTGACATACAAAGTTTTCTCTAGTTTTACATTCAGCTCTAATTGAAAGCAACGTAGGTAATAAATGTTGGTAAATCAGTGTTGCAGAAAAAAAAGAAAAAAAAAACCATCGTCTGTTTGAATAATGCTGATAAAGTTTATCGTTTTTATTAGCTAAAAATAATAAACTAAATTAGCGAAATTAAAGTGTAAAACAAATAAACAAAATTCTAAAAAGATATATTCACATTACTTTATTAACATAAATATAAGATAACGGATAGTACTTCTAAATGTATATAGATATACATATGATAGGCAAAACTGAGAAATCCATTGCCTTATAAATGTATGTACTGTTGGACCCGGTTACGACACTCACGATTAATACTCGATCTCGCTTAATACGGTTTTTTTCTGGTCCCTTGAAAGTCGCCCATGAGGCCAATGCAAAAATATGACGCTTACTGTGCGAACGGTTGTTACGCGATACTCCCTAATCGTACGCGATAGATATTGCGTCCTTTGAGGTAAAAAATCATGCTTAAGACACAAATTCATAGCTCAAGATGCGAATTTCTCTTCTCTTCTGCAGTGATGCCATTTTTTCAGATAAAAACTAATGTTTCCTAATAGTAATATCGTCTTTATTTAAAACAGATTAATTAAGGCAAGAATTACTAATCGGAAATAGTGGTAGATATTTAAATAAAACAATTCAGCTAAATTAGCAATAACGCAATTCATCTTTCATCCTTTTCCTTATTTTATTTATCTGTTACTTCGTGTATGTTTTTATTGTAGTACAGAAAGGCAAAATATTTTTTGTTACTTATTCGCCTTTCTTTGCGCTACGTATGCTGTCGTTTTTCCCCTTTCCTAGAATATAAGAAATAAAGCCTCCCTAATACTATGTGCTTCTGTTTATCTGTGTTAAATAAATGTGTGTCATTATAAAAATATGACTCTGAAAGCCATGGTATGCCTTGGAGCATTCGTAAAATCATGCTTAATTTTGGAATCTATGTTATGTATCCTGGTAAAAATTTCAGAAACAACCGACACATTTGTCCAAGATAATGAAGGTAAAAACCAAGGAATACAATGGTGCATAAAGGATATTGTTCGAATGGTATACTCGATCTTTGATCATTATTTTTAATGGTCAGTAGTGAAAGAAAAAGTTTCGTGGATAGCAAAGACTCTTAACAAAGAAAGGTAACTGCCAAGTGAATGGTTAGACCGATTTAAAAATCTGCATAGAATTGGATATAAACATATTTTTCGAGAAGCAGCAACAGTGAACCCCCAATTTATAGAGTGTTGTAGAAGCAGCCTATTTCCGGAAATTTTCAAATATTGTGATATCTTCAATATGATTAAATATGGACTGGTGTTCAAAGCAATTAATTAATGGCTGATTAAACATTCGCTGTGAAAAGGGACATATATAATGTAGGAACGTTAAGTATCGGTCACGTTCTAGTCGGAAGAAATGCAGACGACACGAAAAAAAATGCTTGTTCTGATTGGTAAATTGCAATTTGGATGACTGGTTGAAAATTTCTACTTATAGCTGTGCAACTTCGGCATACAAGTGTGGAAAATATCTCGGTAGATTTGTGGAGAAATTCCCAGTACACCCGAAGCACTTTCAGGGTTTTAAAAACACCCATGTTGCGTTTTTCGCACTAATTTCCAGGTGTGCCCCAGCAGATGAATCAGAGCATAACTAAGAGCCGAAAACGAAACTATGGTGAATGATATAAACATGAACATCAGGCATCTGCCATGTTACTGAATAGAATTCAGCCGCAGTACAATGGGCTATAGCATTAAACGAAAAACAAAAGCAAACTGTCTCCGGAAGGCCAATTTTACATCAAAGAAAAGTGATGCACAACGCGAGGAATTGGACGATGACCTTTTTTCGCAATATTGAATTGTTGTGCGTCTTTGCATTGGGAAAAATCAATCTTCCTCTAATAGTAATCAACGTCAACGTAGGCATCAGTACAATCAATTTTAGAAGTATAGAAGACATAATGAAAGACGCAAAAAAAAATCTCCTTGTGTTCGTGACTTTAAGTACGAAGCAGGTAGTTGCAAAAGGGACGAGGAACCTAAACTTCCGACTATTCTGACATTATCTGCTGTTGCAAATGCTTTAAACATCTTTCTCAGATACATCATAAAAATGATTATCATGAGAGATTACGTTACCTATCGTTAGGGGGGTTTTAAATGTACAGTCGGGGAAAAAAAGAACACCACAAATTCTACTAACTCTTCAACAAATTATTGTAGAAGAAAGTTACTGGTACAAAGCGATTGGAAATGAAGTCGACTTTTTAATGATATATATACAATTTTCTTAGGGAGACATCTACATAGCGAAACAAACCTTAAGGTATCTGACTACGTTTAAAAAGTGGTTTTTAACCAAAATTGTCAAAATGATTTTATTACATTTTATTAAAGCTCAACATTTTAACTTTCTAAAACTGTATTTATTTTTATTGTACGATAAATAAAAACGGAGTTATAGCGGTTTTTAAACTACTCAACAGCTGTCACTCAAACCGGAAGTATTATATAAAGGTACTAACTGAGAGCGAGGAAGCAAAAATATGGCCTTGCAGAAATAAACAAAAGATCAGTACTAAAAAAAAAAGAATATGTCTCATAAAAACAGCGAGATTTAGATGAATATTACTGCGTAAATTCTTGTAGTAAAACATAAATCTAAACTTTGAATGCATTTTTTAGAAAATGTAATTTTTGGTGAAAATTCCATACGCAAAACATGATTTCTCAAAAAGTTATTAGAATATTACTATGAAATTTAAATTACATGTTGTTTACACTAATGTGAAGGCAATATACTAAAGATTTAATTTTAGAATAAATATTTTTTGTTTTATGGATGTTTTCGTGGGATCACATCGATGAATTTTATGAAAATCAGCATGTAAAAAGGTATGATATGCTATAAGTTATGAAATAATTAAAATATCTCTTAGACTTTAGTTCATTGCCTTCACCAATGTCATATGTATGGAGTGTAAAAAGGAAATTAAGATACATACAACAGAATTTTCTGTAGAGTGTTTTGCGTATTGGACCAAATTTCACAAAATTTTACCACAAAATTCCTCATTTACCAAAATTTCATGAATGAATGAAATATTTTTTTTGCTTTTTTTCACTGTTTCTAGTCATAATCTTAATAAAAATAGGTTCAAAAAATAATTAAATAGCTTTTTTGAAAAAAATTGCTTCGTACGTAGTCAGGCACCTTAACTTTATTTTTTTTTTCAATAACAAAACCCAATTTTGACAAGATATTTTATATCTTCATTTCAACCTATGTCTAGATACCAACTTTCATCATATTTCTAGGATTTGTTTCAAATAAATTAATTATTTTAAAATGAGCATATTTTAGGGGCCGTATCCAAATTGAAGTTTGATATTCGATTGTTGAAATTCTACGGAATGACGAGGTTATTTTTCTTAATGTTTTATTTATTGCCAATATCACCATTTTACACAATATGTTTCAGCTATTATTATATACGGTAAAATCCTTTTCAATATCCATTTTATGATGTTTATAAGAGTTGAATTTTTCGATTAAATATATATATATATATATATATGGTTATCGGTGATTAAAATATTTTCGAATATGTGAATGTGATTGGAATCCTATAGGTGATTTTTCAATGCTTTTTCTCAGATTCTTTAATTATTTTACTTACCCTTTTCTAAATTTATATGTAAAGAATATCGGCGAATACAAAATTTAGAGTAAACAATAGTATGAGGCAGTATAAAGAAACGATGTAGAAAACACCCCAAAAAATTGCTTTTCAGTCTAAATATAAATTTTTACTGGCATGGATTTTTATAATGCATTTTATAGGGAGACAAAAATGAAACTCATGAGGATTAATCAAATACGAATTCGGTTGTGTAATTGTTATGTTTTGTTTACTTTTTGCTATGCTACCAATATTTTTTACGCAAAGATGAATAAGGATAGTTTTTTTTTATAAATAAAGGGTAGATTATAATGGTGTTTAAAATTTCCTTTCACTTTTCATGATATATGATATTTTTTTACCGCCTATTTTTATTTTATCAAAGAAATATTAAATATTTTTAGATACTTTTAATCTCTTTTCCATTACCAATGTGAGTGATTTTTAATACGCCTTTCAGGGCCTGTATAAGTTATCACAAGTACTAAATACAATTTTATTAAGAAGATTAGGCTTCAAAGATTTAATATATCTCTATATAAAAAAATAGTCTATCAGGAAAATTGTCTTTGTTCAATGAAGTCAATGAAGTGTTCAATTTCGACAATGAAATCATGTTTGAATCCATAATTATTTTCAGTTTTTATTTCAAACCGTCATGTAAAAAAACAATGAGTTACGGTTGAATACAATTAAATTTTAATCTAAATATTACGTAAAAGGGACAATTGTTGACTCTAGACATACAAATCAAAGGTCTAAAATTCATTTAGACTATTCGATTTGTAACTACTCCCAGTTCCTGCAAAATTATAACCTGCAACATTATTCAACTCCTTTGAAACGCGTCTTAACTGAATTCGACTTTATATTATGGTTTTCTCTGAAGGGTTTCACTCTCAATTTTAAACAAAGGAATTTTTTTACATATTACAAAACATAATTTATCAAGTCAGCCAGCATTATGCAATTTAAAATGTAAACAACAGCTAAAAAAGTAATTAATGAACTTATATAGGCCAGGAAAGGCGTATTAATATGTGCTATGTACTCACATTCGTAATGAAAAAGGGATTAAAAGTATCTAATAATATTTAACATTTCATTGATTAAATAAAAATAGGTTGTTGAAAAATATCATATATGATGAAATTGGAAAGGAAATTTTAAATAATGAAAATAGCTGTGAGGGATATCAGATGTTGGTATCTCAGTGATAACTTTTATTTAGTTACGTGTAATAGATTTTATTTATATCATATTTTCTGTAAAACAGAAAACAGGTTAGACTACTTCCTTTCTTTACTTTTCAAGCTGTTTCCGCTGACAGCTTGTTGCAAGATTCCTCTGACAGAAAATCTTCATTACAATTTACTACATATGTATAATTAAATATAAACATTTCCTAGATATATTTTCTGGTACAAATTATATTGAATTTTTAAATCACAAGATATCTCGAATCCCATCTCAAGCATGGATGTTTGTGATGGTTCGAATTCCACTTTAAACGAAGATCTTGGTCTGATTAGCCCCCGTGTGCAAAATGTGACAGTAGTGTCCTCAACCAACCAACCATCCTACCTTTATACATTTTCTTTAAATAAAAAACGTTCAGAAATAAATTTATCCGAAGCTATGTAAGATTTTCAGTACGGGTTGTCCAAATAAAATTTTCGTAATGACATTAAGATCTGACAACATACAATACAAATATTACGGTTTATTATTTTATTTTTTATTTTCTAAGTGTCCTGCGTAAGTTTTTCTGTTGGTTTTACTGTTGGTTAGCAGAGCCTTTTTCTCTTGCAAAAAATCTTTACTAACTAGAACTTTCTATTTATGATTCGCGTTATGCAGCAGTGCACATTCAATTTCTGATATGCAATTCATGTATTTTTCTTTATCGGATCATAATATCAGTAAGTAAAACTTAGACTTAATTGAAGGAAATCACGTTTCACATGATATACAAAACTGTCTACATAAGGATTTACAGGGTGTTTAAAAAATGACTGGTATATTTGAAAAATCAATAAAAACTAAACGGGCAGCGATAGAAATACACCGTTTTTTGCAATATGCTTGGGACAACAGTAAATTTTCAGGAAGGCCAACTTTCGAAATTAGTTACAATGTCCAACAACAGATGGCGCTGCAGGCGATTTGAAAGATATAGAAGAAAACGCAGTCTGTGAGTTCGCCATTCTGTAAGTCGTCTTTCTGCTGTAAGCGTGTGCTGTTCACAGATTGCAAGTTTGCTGTGAAAAATGATTTTTTCTTTAGAACAGAGGATTTTTCAAGTGTTGGAATTCCACCGCCTAAAACACAGTGTTGTTGCAACAAGACGAAGTTTTCAACGGAAGTTTAATGTAACAAGGACCGAAAAGCGATACATTAAAGGATCTGTTTGAAAATTTTCAACGGACTGGGAGCGTGAAGGATGAACGTGCTGGAAAGGTTGGCCGACCGCGTACGGCAACCACAGAGGGTAATGCTCATATCTTGTGCAGCAGGTGATCTAACATTGGCCTCGGGTTTTCATTCGCCGTGTTGCAGCTGCGGTCCAAATAAAGACAACGTCCACGTATCCTCTCATGCTCCAGAGAATTTTCCAGACTGCAGCGCCATCTGTTGTTGAAAATTGTAACTAATTTCGAAAGTTTGTCTGCCTGAAAATTTACTATTGTCCTAAGCATATTGCAACAAACGGTGTATTTCTATTGCTGCCCGTTTAGTTTTTATTGATTTTTCAAATATACCGGTCATTTTTGAAACACCCTATATATAGACTATATATATATATATATATATATATAGATAGATAGATAGATAGATAGATATAGATATATAGATAGATATAGATATTAAAATTCTTGAGCGAATTATTCGACGTGTTTGTCGTCACAGCATGTCGCTATGAAAATATACAATATATATATATATATATATATACATATATATATATTGTTCGAAAGTGGTTTGAGAAGTTTAAACGCGGAAATTTCACCCTCGATGATGATGACCGCTGTGCTGATGACCATCATCTCTAAAAGAGGACCTCTTATAAAAGAAGCTATCAAATGATCATGCACTGTACATTTTGGAATATTTAGTCTGTGTGATGTCCCTGCATTGTATAAGGTGGATTTTCTGCGATAACGTCTTTTAAGAGGTTCATTTTTACAGATGATGGTCATGCAGAGGGTCATCTTCCAGGCTGAGATTTCCGTACTTAAACTTCTCAAACCACCTTCGAACTGAGTCATCTGAAACAGCACTTTGACAATATACAGCACAAATTTTACGAGTACTCTGACTAGCATTTTTACCTTTCTCGAAATAAAACAGCATAATATGACGAAAATAAACTTTTTGGTTCTTTATTCTTAGCACTTTACTGAAACAAAAATTATACCACAACACTAGCAAGTAGAACAGACCAAATGTACATATCCAAGTCATTCAAGGTAATTCCTTATCAGCAGTAGAGCAAAATATCAAGACGAAACCACAAAACCACACAACTTTATGGAAGACCCAATAATATCAATGATAAATTATCTGAAATTTCGCAAAACTACGGTAATTTTTAATTAATGTATTTTTTAATAAATGAAAGCTACAATTTCATGTTAATGATAGTATTCTTTAATAATACAAATTTCCACCAAAGCTATTTTTATACTAATTATTGATCATTATAATCACTTTTGTCTAGGCAATATTGCTTATTTAAATTGGTTTATTTTTCATTTTTCATATTAGAAAAACTTAATATCATTGTTTATTTTCTTGATTATATGATTATTTTACTTACTAGCATTTCTGATTATAACGTTCCCTGTGACTCAACGAATATAATTAGATATAAAGCAATCACATGTAATCAAATAAGAAATTAGAAAAAAAAACATACTATTGAACGCAGTGAATTAAACAGAAATACTCATAATTTTGTAATGCATTATGCTTAAACTTGTGTAATTATAAAGCCACATTTTTAAGAATAAAATAATTATTTATAAATTTTAGTAAATACAAAATACGAATATATATCTACTTAAATAAACTAATGTTAGTCATTTGATACGATAATTTTTCATAAAATTTTATGCACTATAGTAAATTAATTTGCTTTATTCAACAAATAAAATTTAGTATTATAGGCATTAAATTACAGAGCAACAAAAAAAAAAAAAAAAAAAAAAAAAAAAAAAAAAAAAAAAGTAAACAGTAAACAGAAAACAGAAAACACTCAAAATAACGTCTGCCCGAATTAAACTAGAATTATGGAAATGTGGTTATGATAGATTGCGAAAAAAGTCCAATGCAAAATTTCACTCTTACTCTGCGAGATCAAACTGCTGCATTTTACTGCTTTATCACTTCCCTCGTATAAAGTTACTTTACTGAACAACAACCCATTTATTTAGTGGGAATTAAAAAAAAAAAAATCAGCACATGTTACAGTTTGATGCCTATAAACTCTGTTGCGCACATGAAAATTTTCAGAGAGTAAAGAATGCAAATTTGTAGTTTCACATTACAAATGAAATTCTAAAAACTGGTACGCAGAACATAATTAAATATTAGCTACTGGTTCTGCCTAACCTACACCAGTGCAGGTTAACTGGTTTTGCCGAACCAGTTAAACTCCACCGCTGATGTATACTATATATTTTGTACCACTATTTCAGAACAGCAATTTGACTTTATTTAATCGCAAGAAATGATTACAAATTGTTTTACTTTTTTTATAAAAAAAATTGAAAATTTCGTAAAATTAACCGCATAATTTTTATTAACATGTAAAAAACGGTAGATCAAACATGTGGCAAAACTAACTATTTCTTAAAAGACAGGAGACGTTTAACTATCCATGAATCACTACTTTCCTTCTTATTTATTTTTTCGGATGGCTTGGAGAGTTTGTTCCAAGGTAATTTATCCCTAAAACTAAAAATCACTTTATCGCATCGATACAAAAACCCAACCCATTTGTCAATTGTTGAATATAAAGACACGTTTAACTAGCAAATAAAATGGAAAGCAGACCTTGCGAATCTCCCGCCCTGAAAAACATACAAATGGTCGAAATCTGTCGCGGTGTGAAAGTTAAAATAAATTAGAAAACTAAACATTTATAATATTTTAGGTCACTAAAATTAATTTGAACAATTATCGCGCAATATGATGATTTTAAGCCACATTCTGTGATCTTTAGGAAACAATAATCCAGTCATTGAAATTGCAAACGGTTAATTGTTTCAGGTAACTATTTGAAGGAAACTGATCAAAGAAGTTTTGGAAGAGTAATTAAGGGCTTTAAGATTTTAATATATTACTACACTTGAAAATAATGACCCACATTGTAGTTTCTACAATTCACTTATTGTCATCTACTGAAATTTCTTTGAAAGTATCAAACGAAAATTTTATTATTGTTCATATTGTCTCCTTATTGTTAATGCTGTCAAAAAGAAATTCAAAAATCTTAAACTATTTAATCATGTTTGAAATTATCTTTTGATAATACGTTATTCATCTTCTCTAATAACACACACACAAAAAAAAAAAAAAAAAAAAAAAAAAAAAAAAAAAAAAAAAAAACAGGACAAATACAAATAGTATTCGCACGCTGAGGGTTTCGTACATCCGTTATATTACCGTAAAGCTTAGTAATTACGGGGTTTCTTTACAAATATACAAAAGTAAGAACTACTCACTTATACCCAGATTGTTTTTGTAATTGTTGTATCGTTAAGCTGCAATTCATTTAAATTTCCTGTTTTTTTCTATTAAATGTTAATCAGATTTACTTGTGTTGTCTGAAGAAAGAATGAATTACACCACATTTTATATCAAACTTAAAATATACAAATAACGTTGTTTTGGAGCCGTAACTGTTATTGCATTTAGTTAGAAACTCCAATTTTTTTTACGAAACAATGCGGTTGTGAATTATTTTAAATAATTTTCAACTTGCTGCGTTCAATCGTTCATAAAAAGAAAATGTACTCTCATGTCACGTCTGAAGTAAACAAAGATATTGTAGACGTTCAGACGAGTTTGTGACTCAATAAATAGACATAGAAGTATAAAGTAATGATATTTGGATTTTTTCCATTACATGTACTATAAGAAATTTCTTTGGGATAAATACCCATTACCCGCTGGTGTTGCTTTAACGCAACATTCAAAATAAAAGTGTATAAGAAAAACCTGCCATGCCATACCACTATTTTAATATGTTAAAAAATACTTTAAATGACAAAAACTTTGCTATTAAAGATACTCAATATTATCTTTCAAAATTTTTAGTGGGAAACAAATTTCAGTAGAAATATAGAAGGCTCTGCCCACATAGTTTTGGTGGTTAATGGGTTAAAGGTTCTAGCTTAACGGCAAGTGCTACCTTATAGATTTTGAGAGTGTGTTTGTAAGAAAAAATACGTTTTAAGGCCGTAACTTTTTATTGTATTGAGTTAGATGATCAAAATTTTACAAAACAATGGAACAGTGGACCTTATTATTTCATATTAATTTCAACTTGATACACTCAGCCGTTCTTAAAATAAACAAGTGGGTAAGTGTGATCGAAGAGCGCACAAAGGGTTTCGTTTAATACTCCTTTCAAAGCATTTTATCCTTTCTTTAATAAATCCAAATAAATTTCATTAAAAAAAAAAAAAAAAAAAAAAGTTTTTTATCAAGTAAAAATTGACCGGTCATCATTTAACGGTCTATTTTTCTTTTAAATATTCACTAAAACATTTTTATTTTGCTTAAAAGACGTCAAACATAAACATTAAAGATGTTAAAATTTTAAATTTAAAATTTACATGTTTCGATTTGTTCATTAAATCGTCATCAGAATATAAATATAAACACAAATACAATGTACAAAAAAACGCGAGATTAAATTAATTATTAATTATCGACGTATTTTGACTCACTACGTTATTTGAAAAATAATAACATTTGGGTCTATTTTTCGTTTAATATTCTTTTGAATATTCCCCCTCTGTCATAGTAATATCTGTCATGTGGACTAAATGCGATATTAAAAAAAATCAATTTTAAAATCAAACATGTTGTATAGAGACCTTCAAAATGTAAAAATATGCCAATAATTCCCTAATCGGGTTTTTATCATGATTCAATACGTTCCTTAAACTCATATGACATTATAATCACTTGCTGACGTCATATCTGCTTGCTTTCTCTATTACTCATATTATCTATTACTCATCTTTGTATTATTCTCAAACATTTGAAAAAGTCCGTTGAACTTCCAATATGACGTCAGAATAATTTTCTTTTTAATTCTCTAATGACATCATGTTAACCTGCTTTCTGTACTTACACATAACTCTTTGTATTATTGAGAAATTTTTGAACATTTCTATTTTCTTAGCAATATGACGAAAAACAAAATCAGCCAAAAATATAGGTGTACTTTGAAATCCTTTCATTTTGTGGAACTGACATTGTAGTTACAAATAGAATTATTTCAATGGTAGCTGCGAATTGCAGATTTTTTTTTTAATAAAATTACATATTCTACAATTGATTTTTGCTAAAAGTGGATCGCATATTCATATTATTTATATAGCGTCATTGAGTTGAAAAAATCTAATAAAGTTTATTTCATGAGTAAAGTTTAAAGTAGTGAAATAAGATGATAAACTTTCTTAACAATGTAATACGTTCATCACTATATCTGATTTTCTTCATACTACAATAGTACACAGCTAATCCGAACCTCATGAGTCCGAAAAATCGTATATTCTGAACAGAAGTTTATTTTAAACATTAAGAAATACAAATGAAATAATTCTGTGTTGTTTTTTATGCTGTTTATATCGTAATTTCGGATAATCCTAACATTTGCAGTCCCAATTAGTTCGGATTAGCGGAGTTCAATTGTATTTCCAATAATTTTTTGTATTTAGTAATCCCCGAAATTTCGCTGTTTGTCCTACATAACCTCGAATTTTTGAGAATATAAATTATTAGGGATCTTCAGTCCCTGAGTTAAATTCTCAAGTTTGAACTTAACCCCTTGAGGGGCGGTGGTATATAATATATACCACTTATTTTAATTCCCAAACGCCACATTGACACCGGAATTTTGGAATCAAATTTTACTTTTATAACATACGTGAAGAAACGCTTCTACTTATTTTGAAATAAATTTTGTTTTTAAATCCCGGTGTTATTCAATGATTTCAACATTTTAGAAACATAAGTACTTTGCCCCTGAAAGGGTTAAATAATTATACGAACATCAAGCAATATCCGTGAACAGCTTGATAACAAGAAACGTAAACAATTTTTCTGCAAGAAGTGACTGTTTGAGGTTTATTTATTAATTTTTTTTTATAAATAATTTTATTGTATAATTTTTCTGCTGTCTGTTAAATTATGCTTCATAAAAGTATATGATTGTCTTTTTACCAAACCAAATTTTGCAACCTAAAAATTCAAATGTTAATTTGTGAAATTAATAATTAAACTAATGTTGTTTATTTTTTTTTAATAATTGTGAAATTGTAATTTATTCCGTTATTTATAAAGTTTAGATCGCAATATTCGATAAAATATTAAAATTTGTATATACTTTAGTATTTTATATATATAGTAGATGTGTATTATTTTGTTAGGACAAATAAAGAAACTTTGTTAAATAACACAAGAAATCTATATATTAGCCGTCTGTAACTTGAAAATGAAATTTCTCTTTTAATTCTAACAACATGAAAGAGATGTTTTGCGTTTCCTTCTATAACCCTTTTCTTTTTAACATACTCATTATATTATTGTGAAATATCAATATCGTATTACCCAATAGAGGCGAAACGTGGCAAAGGATTTCAGTAAAATTGAGATAAAAGTAAAACACCAAAAATTAGCCTACAATATTCGTAAAGCACTATCAGAGATGTGGAATGTAATGAATTTTTTTTGCAAGATCTTTTTTCATTGCAATATATACAGTGTGTTTCTACGGTCATGGGGCAAACTTGGAGGGGGGTGCAGACGCTGCAACAAACAATTTTTGTGTAGGAAACCAGGATAAGAAAACCATTTATACAGTCAAAAATATGGGATGTCTCCCTCTCTCTCTGTATATATATATATATTAATAAAATTAAAAATTATGCCTTATCTTAAAAGTATTCTGCAAATTCGTTCCATCTAATATGCTTTTTTAACCCTACTTTGTTTAGTTCTCACATGTCTTTATAAATATCCCAATAATTCATTTCACCAATACATTTAAATGCGTGAAATAACATTTATTTCTCCTTTTTGAAAAACCTATTAAAAACAATTCACGCATCATTATTTTTTCGGATATCATATGCTTCAATTCAGTATCTTTCGATTTTTATTTCAACCTTAAATACCGATATAAATTCATTCCACCTACTAAATTATTTGTTTTATAATTATCATTTTACTTGTTATTTTCTTTTGTTTTATTATTCTAAAAGATTTCCCGCTATTTATCGAAAGAGTCGTTGTCAGCTATTTTCCGACGCAAATAGTTCTTTTGGCTTTTTCATTAGCCAAGAGCGCCTGTCGCATTGCAGTGATGTCTTCCTAAACTGGTAACATTTAACGTGTTACACGAACTTCGGATATACGATTTTATGTTTATTGACTTATTAACACCATCGTGCGACACCAGGAAGAAGAATGTCCTCTTTAAAAATAAGAAATAATCTTTTATTATCGTGTAATTAAGTAAAATCTGATGGATTAATACCATAAATTCGAAATCGATGAAGCGTCGTCGCTAATAATACTGCAACATGCAATATTTTTAGTTGTGGAACTGCTCTTCCTTTGTTAACTGCCACTGAGATAATAAATACATTTCATAAATAGATATTGACTCTTAGTTCATTTCCGGGAAAGCACATTTTGCTTTTTCGATTCATTGCCGTGTTTCAACATACACGACTGACACTTTGTTATATTTTGTTTATGAAACATTTAAAAACGATATTTAATATTACGACTGTCTACTATTTTCCATATCTGAATTTGGAATTGCTATTTCGTATTGCTTGATTGGTGTGAGTGGAAGCTTTATTATAGAGGACAAGGGTGGAAAGTTTTTTGTGATAAATGGAGAACAGTGAAATCATACCAACGAAATATTGCACTGAGGAAATATAACATAAATACAACATACATATATATATATATATATATATATATATATATATATATATATATTACTGCACCATATCTTACATGTATAAAAATTTTATATTAGAGCATAGTAAAATTATTCAGTTTTTATTTCAGCGGAATTTAAAATATTATTTTAAACGTTTGCGATTATGAATTTAGTATTTTTATCACTTAAAAATGTTCTTAAACATATTCAAAAAATGTTGCCTAATAGATGTTCATTATGTAATGTTACTGAAGTCTTAAATATCTTATATTCTTCTGCTTCCTTTATATGTGTATCTTTAAATTTGGAATTTAATTTAAAGATTTGTATTAACACCGAACCTAAATATTAGCACCTACACGTGAAAACACATTTATATACATACAAGGTGTACCAATTTGAGCTGTCGAATTAAAAAAGTCAGTAAGTAGTTCGCTGTAATAGTTATAAAGATATAGGTAATAAGTGCTATTTTTTATAAAATATCTTATAAATTCTGTATAAAGTAACTTAAGCAATGTGTTCATGTTTCCAAGATGCGCTGCAATGTCACGTAGAAGCCAAAAATCCAAAACACAAACTTTTTTTTTTATCATCTGTGTTATGATCTGTGTTTCAACATCTGAACAGGATGAAAAGCGGAAACCGAATAGCCTTTAATCCTTTCCAGCACAGTGGTTCCACTCCGGGAACACCTAATTTTAATTCCAAACTTGCATTCGGCACCAAGAATATTTTAATAACATTTTTCTTCTACAATGAAAGCTTAAAATAAGGAGTTCTTATTTTCTAAAAAAGTCGTTTGTAAATTCCGGTGTGAGTCAGTAATTTCGCATTTTACGAACAGAATTTGTCTGTGCCGGAAAGCGTTAAAGACACTTAACACGTAAAGTCTATTCTTCTTACAAGTTGAACTAACGTAAACGGGAAATGTGTTTCGTAGACTTGCAACATACTTGTTTCACTTAACCCTTTATATCTTGAATTAATTTTCCAGCTACTTTATAAGATGCTCAGAATCTTCGATTATTCCCACCAGTTATTCTTTTTTTGTAAAGTTTTCCTTATCTAATCATAGCATTTTTGCGATTCAATTAGGTGAAAATTTCTCATTTGAAAAACCGGTGGTAACAGATTAAAATGTCTGTAAAAGACGCTTGTCGCGAAGGGGTTAAGGTGGTACTTATCAGTAACGTCAGGATAAAAAGGGTTAATGAACAGTGTTTTGGCGTTGCATTCAAAGGGTCGATCAAATGTGGTTATCTTTTAAAGCTTAATTACTTTAAACAATTCGGTTTGGCACTGGAATACAGTGCTGGATATAAAATCGAATATTTCCTGATGCGTAAGCATATTAATATGATTACAGACGTCTAAATCTGCACCCTCATCAACTTACATGAGATTGAGATTTATATATTGATTAATGTAGTGGCTATATATATGAATATTTAGATCTAACATTGCATCAGAGCATATTTTTAAGAAAGTGAAGGATGAATTCAACACAAAATTAACCACTGCGTATTCATTCGAAACGCTTTGATTAGAAATTATACTAACATGATTACATTTGTGCAAAGATGCATCCTTTATAATTGATATGAGAATTAAATTTATATAAATGCATGCAGCGAAAAAATGAATAGTTCGAGTTTACTTTACGTGTATGTGTGTATTTGTAAGGAAGCAAAGAAACAATATCTAATCTATTATTTTGCATATGTAAATCAATCAAAAGTACAAAGCAATATTGCTAAAGAAAATTTATGATGAGAGGAATTTTAGAATATAGGGTCAGTTAGATGCATTAATACCTGCCTACCTGAATATATTCATCTGAAAACATCAAATAATATAGTTTTTTTTTGCTATTTATTTTAAAATTCTATACTTATTTACAAACTAATTTACACCTTAATTACAATATTTTTCTTTATCACAGGTGTGTACAATCAGTTACTCGACCGCTTTTTCTCAATGTCTTATGTCTCTGGGATTACTATTCACATATAGGTTGAATATTCAGCAGGAAATAAAACAGAACAAATGCATGTGATACCTGTGTATTGCAGAACAGTAGTTGTTGGAAGAATTATTTTAATCCCACCCAGTGCTGTAGTTGGGGGGGGGACACGTGGGAACGCCGTTCCCAGAAATATTTGGTTTGTTACTGTAAAAAATAAATATCACGTACAAGCAGAAGCTTTTTCTATTCTCCAGACTGTAAAACTATACCCATTTCAATGTCTGAATGCGAAAGAGCATTCAGCTGTATCAATAACATCATGGCCGATGCGAAAAAATCACTCCTTATTGAAAGAGCCAGTTTACATATATTCATAAGCCGTGTAGGACCTCTCTTAAAAGAATTTTGCCCTGAACCATATGTGGAATCTTGGTTGCGATCAGGAAGACGATTATCAGACGAGACAGCTTGTAGTAAATCAGAGAGCACAGAAAACACCTCTCATTATCGTTTTTTATGGACACTTCTAGGATAGATGTGCCAATAAGTTATGTATGGATTTATTTCTGTTATTTCAACTATATTTTGATTCATAATGGAAAATGTTATTATGAGATTGATAAAATATTGCTTTTAGATGAATGCTCTACAATTACAATACTATAAAAACTGGAATATAATAATTATAACTGCTAATTAAAAAAAGTCGGCTTTTGGCTAAATGTTTTAAATTGGCTCTTGGCTTAGCAAAAATCTGGTAGCATCAACATCTACTCTATGAAATGGTGAGTTCCCACAAATATTTTTTTCCAAGTACAGCACTGATCCCACCCCAAAATAGTACATTATTAATAAAAGATGAGATAATTTTTTACTATTAATTCACCTACCTTCATAAATATGCCAGATTCCTGTTCAGATGTGTTTGGAAGCGCAGGGAGGGCATTTCGAACCCTTCACGTTCTAATCTCTAATCATAAACATACAGATAGTTGTTTTAATTTGTTGTTCTCAATTTTTTATAAAAACAACATATTCCGTGTCTGCTTTCTAAAAGGAACACCCAGTAGTAACAAACAAGCACAGATGTAAGGATATCATACCTTAATTTCTGAATTTCTGTTTTGTTCCTTGACTTTTCCTGTCTGCATGTTTAGCGTATTGGTGTGGTTTGTAATGTTTGTGGTGAGATAAAGATACTAAACATTGCATTTTTTCATAAATTACGTCAAATAGAAACGAAAGTTAATAATATTTTGTATTTGACACTTCATTGGATTCAGACATACCTGACTGATACATGCAGGCAAAATTATGTGTCTCATTCTCTGTCATAAATTCTGCGATCTAGAGAATTCCACATATTCCTCCCTTACACACCACTTAAAAATGGAATTATATTTGTATATTATAAAAATGCATTTATATTATAAAAAAGAAACTTGGAGTATTAGACGTCTTAATATATGACTCTGAAATACACTCAACTAACGGTATTGATCTTTTCCCGGTCTTTTATACATCTATTTTGTCGTTCATCCTTAAATATCTTATAATATATAAAAACTTCTATAACAGAAGAAATGATAGTTTAATATTAAGAATTGTTTTTAGTTTTATTATTTCCAGATTTATCAAACAATAAAATAATAGGTAATTTTTAAAATGTAGAAATATCTGCATTATTTGTTTTAAATTTGGCATAAATTCAAACTTTTATGATTGTTTAAAATGTACTGTTTGTAAACAGCTTTAAATAAAAAGAAAACTTTTGTCTCGTTATTTTACAGTAAAATAGATTAACATCAACAACTAAAAAAACTATATAAATATTGTTTAAACTATGTATTTCGTACTTTGTGAAAATGATTTATGTTTGTTAAATTCGCAATTTGGATATAAAAATCGTTTTATGTGTATATTGTAAATGTAAAATCAGATCAGAGTCATAAAAATAACAATATATTTAAAACATATCTTATTTATATTTTATTTATATTTATATTTTATTTAGACTTATCTTATTTATATTTTATTATATATCTGAACGGTCCGATAGCAGGCGAAACCCGCTATTATACTCTCTCATAATAATATCTGTCATGTCGACTAAATGCGAAATTAAAAAAAAAAAATTATTTCAAAATTAAACATGTTGTACACCTTCAAAATGTTAAAATATGCCAATATTTCCATAATCGGGTTCTTATCATGTTGCAATACGTTCCTCAAACTCATATGACGATATTATATTTTGCTGACGTCATATCTACTTGCTTTCTCTATTACGCATATTGATACTCTCTTTGTATTTTTCTCAAACATTTGAAAAAGTCCGTTAAACTTTCAATATGACGTCAGATTAATTTTCTTTTTAATTCTCTAATAACATCATATTAACTTGCTTTCTGTACTCACACATGCTCATAATCCTTGTATTATTGAGAAATGTTTGAAAATTTCCATTTTATTACCAATATGACGTCATATTAATATTTTTTCAATTTGTGAAACTTTTTATTTTATTTTTATTTTTCACGTGGAAATCTTTCGATAGAAACTTAATTATTGTAGAAAATTTTTTATTGTGGATTTTTAATTATTGGCAACTGCTATAGCGAAAAATGTTTAAATTTAATGGGAAAAGTCTGTTAGGTTTTTTTGTTTTTTTATCTTATTATATTAAAATAACACTTTTTTTTCAAATTTTCTGATTTTCAGCTTCATAGTAGGTATTCAGCTATAAGTACACAAAGTATCAAGTCTGTAAGTTATTTAGTTTCTGAGAACCGGCTCTGTGAAGGACAGACAACGTAACAGGACTATAATTTTTTGAACTGGAAAAATTTAGTGAAAAACCAATTTTCAAATAATAAATAATGATAGTTCGATTTATTTCTTTTGTTTCTTTAATAAAATAAACAAAATATGTACATACATAATTTTATTAGAAAACAAATAAAAAAAAAGAAAATATAAAATCAACTAAACGAAGTTTCCTACTATTCTCAATAAGTTAAAAGTAAAAAAGGAATAAAAAAAAAGATTTCCTATCAAAACGATACTTTTTCCAAAAAAGTTTTCTGAAATCTTTAATAGTTTTCTAAAGAGATAGCAGTTTAATTTCTATAGAATATTTGTGCTTGGTCTTTCTACGCTTCTTGCAAAATACTGAGGGCGTTAGAAGGAAACTAACTGAAAAAGATTTTTATTTTAAAGGCAATTTCACACACAAAAAAAAAAAATCTATTGAAAGTGAGTAAAGAATTTTACGACATTAAAACGGTTTTGTTTAGCAGTTTTGACAGTTATTTATTTTATTTATTTTTATTTTATAAAAGAAAAGAAAAGTTCCTTAAAAATGTTCAAACAAAACGTTTTACAGAACATTTAAAAAAAAATTATGTTGTATTCTTGCTAATACATTATTATAACATTTTGATAAATTTACTTCTTATGCTTTTATTATAATGTTATAGTTGGTTATTTTATGGTATTTTTATTTTTATTTATTTTATTTTATTTTTTGCTTACTGACTGACCAATACGGATGGGCAGGTGGTCAAACGGTCAGATGGTCAGACAGACAGACAAACGCAATTCATATACACTTTTTTAATTATGTTGGAAAAGTGTTAAAAGGACATTTTTAGACAGTTGTATCTTAAAATGGCGGACAATTCTTAAATGTCTGCAAGTAATTGATAAATGTTCAGTTACAATGTGTTCTTTAGTTCCTCCAAAATCTAACATTTCATATATGTGTCATCAAATACGCACAGTGACATTTTCTAAAATAATTTTTTTCTTTTGTGAAATTTTGCGGAGACTTAGGTAAAGGTCTCCATTTAGAAGAACATTCTGACACCGCATTTTGTCACCACCATATTGAACTCCCTAACATTTCTGGTAATTTCAAGAATAAATTTTAAGAAATACGAAAGGGTTAAAAAAATTATTTTACACAATATTGTTATACACATAGTATGTCCGAAGTGTTTGGAAACGGTCCAGAAACTCGAGAAATACACATCGGATTGAAAAACGGAAAATATGTGTTAAATATATTTTAAAAACTATTCAGTGATACCAAAGTTGACCCCGGGATTAGAGTCGGTCAAACTTTGAAATTTTCAATAAGAACTCAAATTTTCGGATTCTTCAAATTTTCGGAACTCAAATTTTCGGATTTTTCGAATTCGGATTCTACGGTATGAAGTGCTTAACTATTGTATTTCAAATTATTTTCTTATAATTAAAGATAGTGATGTAATCGAACAAAACGATGTGTTAAACTGCACCTCGAATCGTGAGAGGCAAGGAGACTCACGTTAAAGAAGTAACTCGTAGGGAACAGGAAGCTACTATGACCAAGTCGTCGTTCTTGAGTAATGCTTAAAGTAGTATATTCATTATAATTTAAGCAGTGGCCGTCTTCCTATCCCCGTTATAAGCAGGTAAGCAGTATTTTTATGTTTAGTTTATACTTTTTACACTTTTAAAAACTGAACTTCCATGAAAAGTAGAACTTTCTGCTCACAAAACGAATCTGACCGCATTTTGCTCGATTACAGCTCCATCTAGGATGATAAAAAAAGAAAAGTAAATGCAAAATTTACGCACTTTTTCCGTAGAATCTGAATCTGCAACAAAAAATAGGTGTTCTCATTGAATATTTCAAAGTTGGAACTTCTCTGACCCCCCAGTGGTAGGGTTGGGTATGAACTTTGGTATCAGTGAATAGCTTTCTTTTTTTCTTTAATATGTTTAAAACGTATTTTTCCGTTTTTTCATTCGTTGCGTATTTTTCAAGATATTCGACCGTTTCCATACTTTTCGGACAAATTGCATATTAAAGTAGAAAATAACATTTTTCACTTGATATATAAAAAACTACGGCTTGACAGTTGATGTGCGGGAGCGCTTTCAAAAAAGAGTGTGAACTAGTGGATACCAGAACTTATCGTAGATGTTACCTAGAACAATAACACAAAAATAGTTTTCTAGCCCAAAAGCTATTTTTATACATCAATACAGGGGACAGGGGAGGGAATCTCTTTTCTACAGACTTGAATCCAGTCCCTCTTGGGCAGTAAAGTAAAGTCCATAAATTAATCGATTTTAAAACCGTAAGCGGTTTTTAAAATATCTGTTTTTAGCGAAATGGCATCAATTAAAAATAAAATTTAAGTTTTTTCCATAAACTGCGTTGTTTATCGTTACAAAAAATCGAGATAATAATACTAAAAAAAAAAAAAAAACTTATGTTTTAGAAAATTCTATGAAAATATAATATAACCATGGTTCAAAAACAATACAATGACCTCTTCTCCGAAAAGCGTTCTTTTTCTTAAAAAACCCTCAAAAACCAATATATTTTCGAGATATAATGAGATATTTCGAGATATAATTAATAAGCATTTATAGAAACAAAGATTCTTTTATTGCTACTAATTTTCGAAACGTTTATGAACAGTGTTTTTAGTATATTAATCAGGTAATGCATACAAATGCATACAAATTTGCAGTGATTATGATATTGTGTGTTACATTTACTAAGCACTCTAAGCTTTTATTTATACAGGGTTAACGCAAATATTATTTCTTATTCAATTTGTTGATTTTCTAATTGTCTTTATGACTACGTCTTCAGTGATAAATACGAGTTTAAGAATTTTATTTACATCACCGATGTCGAAAAACTATTCCACAGTATTTCTTTGGATATTCGACAATACAACCAAAACCGAAAAAGACTGGTGACTTTTGAAAACACATATATATTAACAAATGTAAAAAAAATACAGATGCAGCTAAATAAAACATTATACAGTTAGAGAGCATGCAAATCCAATAAGTTAAAAATCCCAGATAACCTAGAAATTATGATTGAAATGTTAGAAAGGTAGTTTATAATCAATAAACCTACTGATTTCTTTTTGAACGTTTGCTACAAATATCTGACAAAAGGCTAAATTTGTGGTTAAAAAAAGATAATCTTCTTATAAACTTTCGTGGGCAAAATTTTGATAATTGTATAAGTCAAATCTTAGCAATTTTTTCAAATAAAAGAAAACAAGCTCTAGAGCAAATTCTAGTGATTTCACATTTTCTTGAAAGTCAGGAGTGAGTTTTAAAAACTTTAAAAGATTTATTTTTGAAAATTATTATTTTAATTATTTTAATTTTTATGCATTGAAAAATTGTTCTAAGCACCCCACTTTTTAATCGCTTGAAGGACAAAGGAATATATTTCATTTCACTTCATTTTAATCAAGGTTTGTACAAGTATTTTTGAAATAAAAATTACTTTTCGAACTTTAGTTATTAAAAGTTTTACAATTTCATTTCCTTATTTTCCAGTTTTTTTTTTCTTAAATTCTGATTTTAATTCAAAATTACATTAATACAATTACTTGTCCCTTATGGAGTTAAGAATGAAAAATGTTTATATATATATATATCCCATATAGCACCAAAGCTCCTGAATACCTCCCCAGAAGCTCCAATTCATCCAAAATTCCTCATGAAACTGCAATGACGCTATCAGGCGTTCCTGGGGAAGATACTTAAATCACTTCCCCAGGACTGACTTCCCAGATTCTTCCCAAGGAGCAAGCTCCTCGGGATGATATTCCTAGGGAAGTACCTAGGAAGAGACGGAACTGGTGCCATCTCATGGGTGATTTTGACACTAAAATAACTTATTATAACTTTTTATTAAAAAATATATATTTGATTTGATGTGGTTCGATTTTTTAATTAATAAAGTTTATATTATTATTTGATTTATTTTATTTCCTAAGCACATCTGGTTAATGTTTAACTTTTAATTATTGTTATAACATTTAATTATCCTTATTTAGATATATTTTTTTAATTTATAAAATGCAATCAAAATGTAGTTAAATAAATTGAATATAGAAAATTAAGTTTAATATTCCTCATCATATAGTAATAATTAAAATAAATTAATCTTTAAATATAAATTGAAAATTTATTATTTATTTTATTCTTGATCTTTTAAAAATTAACTTATATATTAATACATTTTATTATTACATTCATTAATTATTTTTTCTGAACTTTCAACAATTACTTATATATTTATATGTTTTTACTATTACTTTTTCATCTAACTAATAATTTTACATTGATTTCACTTATATACGTTATTAGTTTCTATAGAAATAAGTTACTTTTAAATATAAAATTGATTTACTTTCTCCAAATAAATTATTTTCATTTTCAATTATAAGAAATCAGAATTATTTTTTTCGAAACACGAAATTTATCAAAAGTTTAATATATATTTATATATTTGTATATAACCATATTTTGTAAATTAAGGATTAGAAATACCTAGTAAAAATTATTTCTTCTGATCCTTTAAAGCCTTATATATTAAATTATTATTATTATTTGTATTAAATAATCAATCATTTCCTATTAATTTGAATTATATATATAAATAATTTTTGGATCAATATTTAATTTTAAAATATAAATTCTATTTATTATTTTTTTTCGCTGACCATTTTAAATTATCATATATATATATATATATATATATATATATATATATATATATATTTCTTTTACTATTCCTAATAAATGAGTTTTTTTTTCTTTTTCTTTTTCGTAACTGTAAGAAATCAAAAGGAATCAAAAATTTGTTACAAATAAGGATTTTATCAATAATTTAATATATATTTACATATTTGTATGTGTTCAGAATTTGCTAGTTAATAGATTAGAGATAAGCATTTTTTAAATGAACAATCTATTTAAAAAAAAACTTATTTCGATTGTAAAAGTTAATTTTCATGTAAGTTTCGAGCATATTTACTTTTATTATTATTCTTCTATTAATTATTTTTTTCTGATCTTTTTAATAATTACATATATATTTATGTATTTTATTATTACATTTTCAACTAATTAATAATTTTGTATTTATCGTCATTATCAAATCAATAATTTACTTTTAAGTCTAAATTATAACACCAACTTAAAGAGATTACATGCTCTATTGAAATGGCACATTTGGTTTTAAAAAATACAAACATACACCCCCCCCCCCCCTGAATAAGTCCCATAATGCAAATATGTTTAGTCAGGTAAGAGGTAAGTATAGAATTTTAACTACAATAAGAACATGAATAGTACTAATTCCTTTTGTTGGATGAAGAATGGATATGTATGCTTACTGGAATGCATGCAATACTTGCAAAGAAAAGTAGTTGAAAGCATGGAACTTAGTTCCACGGTTGAAATGAGAGAAACGTTCTTCTTCCGAGAATAAGGAGTATGCTATTTCAAATTTAGCTTTGAGATAACCAAAATAAACAATTGTCGGTACAATAGAAAAATAATCTTTAAAGCAGTCGACCAATGATTCTATAAAAGACAAAAGTATTGCTTTTAAAGGATTTCCTTGTTTAGAATTTTTACACATTTCTTCGTTGACAACCATAGCAAAGAACTCATATTTTATGTCAAAGTATCCGTACATTTAGGCTTTTTAATCTCCTGAAATATTAGTTTTGTTAGCTAAAATGAAATTATATTTCAATGAAAAATAGTGCATAATGAAATTTCTATGTATTGAATGTTTTCACAGGATTTCAAAAGATCGCTAAATGGAGATTTAATTGTAAATTAGTTTTATTTATTACAATAAGAAAAACAAAATATTTTTGTTACAGACACAAATTTTGTTAACAGTACTTTTTTCCATATTTAGCTAGTTACAGATATAGAGTAGAAATGCCCATATTTTAAAAATTAAGAGCTAAAGAAATATTATTGTCATTTTAAACAACAGTTTCATGTAGGTAATAGAAAATTAAACGATGCATTTATGTATCTTAGGGTGTTTCTCAAATGATCTGCTCAACAACGCGAAACTTTCTGACACATCTTTTGACTTATTTTTAAACGCAAAGACAAAATTGGCTGGCCTGACTATTGAATTGATTTGAGATCGAAATGAATTTACCATTTTTTGATAAATAAATTACTTATCGGATTATAAGCGATTCATGTTACATGACGACACGTTTTTCTCCTTTCTTGTGCCTACGGCGTCGGAAATTCAGCTCAAAACACCGACTTTGACAGTATTTTCTGAAAGATCTTCTGTCTTACAAAAAAAATGGAAAACATCTTTTGATTACAAAGTTTATAAATAAGAACACCTGCCAATTTCATGCGTTTCCGAACAAAAATGAACTAAAAAATATGTCATAAAATAGCCAATTTGCATTTGAGAACAGCCTAGCATGCATAAACTCAGAAAAGCTTTTATAGATATATCGTTCAACAACTTGTAATACTGTAATATCAATATTAGAAATCAAATTGAGTTTTGCTTATTCTAATTCTAAATTTAAAATTATAATATTTCTAATTTTTTAAAAAGTGCATTTTGAATTTGTTTTTCAACTTTTGGTTTATAAAAACGTCAATTTTTCTCTTACTTTGTTTAATTGTGATTATTTATAATTTATAATTTAATTTTAAATATTTTTAATTAATTGCCCCCTTATCATAGACCCCTGACCCTGATATATGTGGCTCCTAACTAAAATGATAAAACGCAATGTTGTTGCAAATGATAAAACACCCCTCCCCTTTTCCCTTTTATTGTGATGTCGCGTGGGGAATTCGGTTCAAAACGACGACTTTCGCAGTATTTTCTAAAAGATCTGCGCTTATGAAAAAAAAAAAAAAAAAGGGAAAACGTTTTTTTAGTATTACATAGTTTCTAAATAAGACCATCTGCTAATTTAATGCATTTCCGAACAAAAACGAGTTAAAAATGTGTCAGAAAGCAGCTCTTTTGGGTTTGAGAAGAGCCTTAAATAATTGATACGCTTTTTTTTAAGTTATCAATTTAAAATTGTATTGAATATATATCAAAGGGTATGCATCTTTATTTGCAATAAAGGTTACAGAATCCCTGCTATACGGAGAGTAAAAATATGCATGTTTTCTATTTACTGACTTTCATAAGAGGAGAAAGAAATACATGAATACCTTATAAACGATTCGGGTACAACGGCCGTGTAACGTAATCACTAGAGCGTGTTTCTCGTATGCGTAAGTACCCAGGTTCAAATCCAGTCGGCGGTAAGAAAGTTTGTTCCGTAAAATCTGTACCGTAACTTTCATGTGATTCTGTGTGCGTGATTAATAAAAGTAATGTCTGTTATATGTGTTATGTAAATTTTTAAAAGATAATGTCCGTATTTATTATTAAAAAAAATACTTTTTACATTATGTCGAATAATAATAACTTCGGATGTTTTTTATGCACATTAAGTGAACCTGAAGTCTCCCAAATTCCTCCGGTATTACTTCCTGAAATCTTCCTTAGAACAACCTGAGGAGGAACCTGAAGGAGGTCCTGGGGAGCGCCCGGGGATGCTATGAGGCGGACATTTTCGGTTCCTGAGGACCTCCTGGTGACAAATTTCTGCATCCTCAGGGAAGCCTGGAGGATAGTCAATGGAGTATATGTCAATCTTCCTGGGGATGTCCTAGGGAAGCCCATGTGCTATATGGGATATATATAACCATAAATGAAACATTATCATAACACCAACTTAAACAATGAAATAATAATTAATATATATATAAACATTTTTAACACACACATATATATATATATAAGGTTTTATCTGGATGAATTAAAAATTCATATGAAATTGGCATCTCGTTAACGGTGATGATAAATTTCAGTCGATAGATCTTGATAATCATGTCGAGAAGTAGCGGACAATGAATATACCCATTTAGTAATTTCTCCATAAAGAACAAGTCAGTTTTTCTATCAAGGCGTTTATTTAAGCACAGGAAAAATGAATAAACAACTCCAATGCACATGACGAGATGTTCCAAAAACCCGTCGGGCTTGACTATAAATCATTACATCATTTTAATTGATATTAAACTGCTAAATTAGAAATCAACTAATTTTAAACACCTCATAACCATTTTATCAGCACTTAAAAACTAGACAAAATTGTTAGTTCCGAAGTCCTGCTTTCGCTTTTTGTTAGACGCGCGAAGTACCACAAATATTGACGTAATACGGACACGAACCAATCTGTGAAAGGATCGCTTGAGAGTTGAGCGGCTGAGCTAATGAACGCGAGAGGGAGTGGTCTAAAGAGAAAGATCCTTGAAAATGCAACGGTGAACAGTCTAAGGCGCGAAAACAGATTCGTGGAATTCAAATAACAAAATGGCTTTCAAAAACATTCGAAAAAAAAATCGCTTGTCTTAGAATATTATAGATTGGATAGTTGATAAAAGTTTATGATTTGACTTAAAGTTTTAGATTAAGATTTTTAATATGATAATTATTAATATACGTGTTATGCATTTAAAAGGAAATTAAATAGAAATAGATATTATTAAGAAATAGGGAAATAATGAATATGTGTGTCAGAATTTAGAATAATTTAAAGGAATGCCGCGAAGTAAAAGTTTTATGTAACACATATATATATTTATATATATATATACATACATACACACACACACACACACACATATATATATATATATATATATATATACACAGTGGAACTCCAGATATACGTTACCTGAGTTGTACGTTTCCCTTAGTTATACGTTACAACTCAGTGGTCCCGACCGCTTGTCATTAAAAATTATCTGAGTTATACGTTCTGAGTTATACATTTCCCTCAGTTATACGTTACGTTTTTGCATCTCCGGACGAAATTTTTTCTCATTTATACATTTTGTAACCGAAAACACTGACGACACGTCGGATGAGTCTCATTTGAAAGAAGATCCCACTCAAACTTCGGAGCTGCTCTGGGGTTTTTTGACGTAGTAAAGCGGTTCGTCAGTAGTAAAAGCTGTAACGATAAGCAAATTTATAACAATAAACGAATAATCTTTACCGAAAAGATGCAATCAAAGATGAGTGATTATTTCAACAAGATTCAGTAAACTACTGAAATGTCTTTTGATAAATGACTTACATGCCAAGGCGATGTGATTTCTTTTAAGTGCTCCATGTATATTACAAATATTTTTAATAAAGCTTTTATGATAAAATAACTTCATGTGTACTTTTCTTACGTACCTTTTTCTATTATGTTCCATTTCGAAACTTTATGTAGTAATACTTAGGAAACTTCCATTTTCGATATAAAAGGTAACTGAAACGCCTCAGCGGAACAAAGTTTTTACTATATATTGAAGAAAAGATTCCGATAGACCATTAATTGAGTTGTACATTTTACTGAAATATACGTTTTGTTGTCCGGTCCCGGGCAAAACGTATAACTGGAGTTCCACTGTATATATATATATAATATTTTGTGAAGTACAATGGTGTTTTGTGTTTAATATGGAGTTTTTATCGCATTGCGAAAAACCTTCAAAATACAAATATTCCATAAAGAAAAGCTTTAAAATATATTGAATTTAATAGGTATAAAAAAATCTCTTTATGAACATAGTTTGTTTTCCCTCTAGTATTAACAATATTACCATAATTTTACAGTAAAAGATTTTTTAACTATAAAACTGTCAGAACTCAGCTTTTTCTACCATAAAACGATAAAATACAGTTACTTTTTTTTTTCAAACATCTTTAAAAGCTGAAAATGCATATTAAAGATATTCACGCTAGAAAGGATAAAGTTTTCTGAAAAGTGAAATTTGAAGTAATGAAATCTAGACTCAATTTATGTTAAGTCATTAAGTTAAAACAAGCTGGAAATTGTACATCAAATGTGACAAATGAGGTGCGTTCGTACTATAACTTATTTTATAAACATTCAGATCTTGGTGCAACAGCCGTTGCACTGCTATACAAAAATGCATGAATACAAAATTTATTTTCTGAGCAGATTTTCATATTATAGATATTAATTAAATGTTATGAAATTAAGTTTCAATACACTTTTACAAATAATTAATTACAATTCTGTTATTTAAAATTATACTAGGTGTAAATATCCAATACAAAACAATGTAAACAAAATCATCGTTATGATTTCACCGAAAAATTATTTATATCATTTGTTATTATGATATGATTAATTTCCGTTAATAAAATAAATACATTTTAAGTTGGCAACATTTTATCTTTTGTTGTCATTTACTGAAAATTCCATCGGGAACTTAAGCCTAGCTTTGAAAATTTCAGAACTTAAAATCCATATTTAGACTATTTTTCTATTTAATATCTATTTTTCCGGAAACATCTATCCAAAAAACAGTCGGTAGATTATGTGATTGCTATATTTAAACAATTTTAGTATACAAATTCGGTTTCGAGATATCATTCAATTAATCTACGTATGATAGAATTTAATAGAATAAAGAAAACTTTAATTAATATATTTTTAAGTTTTGATTCGACTGTCATAAAATTTGAAATGACTCGACAAAATTCTGATACGATTATATATTAAATTTCAAACCATTCGTTTGGGTAGTTTTTTGGCTGTTTTATGTGGACAGACGGACGGACCAGACGACGACTATAGGTGCTACGTTATTTATATAATTACGAACACACCTAAAAATTAAATCCATTTCAGGAGATAATTGCGAACAAGAAGCAACTGTTAGCAACTTAGCTATTATTTAACCCTCTGAGCGTTTTGAAAAAGGGTAAAATTGTAAGTTGTTTTCTCTGAATTTTGTTTTAAATGCTAAAAAATATGATTATTTCAGCATTATAAATAAAACTTAATTACAAATATGAATGTAACCCTTGAGAGTATTAATCATTCTTCAATGTTTTGAAAATTCATTAAATCTATAAAATTATATTATCTTAAACATTACATATATTGCAGTGAAACCTGGAGCTCAGTGAACGGAATATTACGTTCCACACTCTTAAAGGGTTAAAAAAATGAATGGATTTAAACTTAAAACTTTAAGGAACTAAAGTAATTTAAAATGAAATGTTTCTTTCAAAAATCAAGAATACAGAAGTGCATTGTAAAATAAATAGTGCATTGATTTTTGTTCATTTTCTTCGATATTTTTCTTTGGGAAAAGAAAAAAAAATATATTTTGGTTAAAAAATATATAGGGTAGATCTATTAGTAATGGACAACCTTAAGGAATTTCTTTAAAAATAATTTTTTTATTAATAGTTATAGATGTTATATTCCACATTTTTTAATATTATATTAATCTACCAACAATATTTAACCATGCTCATAGACACATTTCCCAATGTGAATCGAAATTTAATTGTAAATAACAGAAATAAATCAAAACACCCTAAATTCCGGTAATGGACACCTCCACAAAAAGTAATAGATAATTGATAGTACAATTGTATTTAAAACTAGAATTTAAAGAAAGCATATTAATGAAATAAAAAAAGCTGAATTTTTATTAGTTATTTTTTTTTAACCAAAAAACGTTGAAGGGGGCCCATTACTGGAAGGCGGTCCATTACTGGCACATCTACCCTATATATAAATATATAATGTATGATGATCGACCTTACGATATTTATCATCAAAACTGTTAATATATTTTAATGAGGAAAATGCGATTTGACTTATTATGAAAAAATATAAAAACATTTCAATGTATTATACGAAAAAGCAACATTTGAAAAATTATATTTAGGGTTTTATTTGGATTCCTTGTTAAGCGGGGTTATTTCATATCACATTTTAAACCATTTCAGATAACTGAAAATTGTATTCCTAGAAAGGTAAAATAAGAATACAAAGTAGCGTAATTTGAAGTAGCTTATCTATGTTTTAAAACTTAAGTAGGTTTAAAATTTAATATTGACTGTAATCATTTATCTACAAAAACAACTTTTCAAAAGTAAAAAAAAAAAAAAAAAAAAAAAAGTTGTGGCTAAAAAATGATGTGATATGATATCAAATTTCCAAGCTATTATATTACTTATTTAACTCTTTTTCATTAAATAAGTTATTATATATATAAGTCGAGTGCCTACGTATATGTTAATAGAAATCGTTTTCTCCTGTACTAAATACATCCTAACGAGTTTCTGAAAATGCAATTTTTTTTCAAATTATGCATGATGGGCTTGGCGGCCATCTTTGCATATTATTCACAAAATTCTAAGCACTCAAATCCGTAGTTAAAATCCGAAGTTCAAAATTGTTATTTAAGCAAATGTTTTAAGCGTTTCGTTTATAGACTTGTAATGCTCTGAAAATTGTGTCTTAAGATAATGATGACTTATCTTAAAGATTCATCTTATGATTTATTTTTTAGAGTAATTAACAATTTAAAACTAATAAAAATCAATTTCTCGAAATATCAGTCTTATCTAATTTATCAGTCCGTAGTTAAAATCTGAAGTTCGAAATTGCTATAAACATATTACAGTGCAAACATATTACGCTTTTACTTTAGAAATTTGGATGCTTAGAAATATGGAAAGATGGCCGCCAAGCCCATCATGCATAATTTGAAAAAAAATTGCATTTTCAGAAACTCGTTAGGATGTATTTAGTACAGGAGAAAACGATTTCTATTAACATATACGTAGGCACTCGACTTATATATATAATAACTTATTTAATGAAAAAAAGTTAAATAAGTAATATAATAGCTTGGAAATTTGATATCACATCATTTTTTAGCCACAACTTTTTTTTTTTTTTTTACTTTTAAAAAGTTGTTTTTGTAGATATCATTTCTTTTTTTTTAAATAGATTAAACATAATTTAAATAATCCAAACATGAGAAATTAATTACATTTTACTTTCAGTCATTGTTTAAAGGGTTAACTAGAAATGCCAGTAGATTTTTCAATTAAACTAATTACACTCTTAAAAACAACATACTAAATGTTGCTTGTTATAATACTTGTTATCCTCCGTTAAAAAACACCACTGACTTATCCATGAAATGAATAAAAATGGAATACGTACATAGCGTGTCAGTGCTGCATTTGATATCAAACGTGATATCAAGCTCTTTTATTATTAGCACTAACTGGCTTCGCCCGCTAGCGGGCCCCTAATTTACATCGAGGCCTCGAATCTTGTAAAACCTTGAACGGAACGAACCTCCGACCAGGTTCCCCACTGCCTTCGGCACCGGATAATCCCTTAATTTGGACATCGAATAGTATAAACCTCTAACCAAACGAACCTCCGACACGGGTCCCCACTGCCTTCGGCACCGTATAGCAGTCGTGCTGTGCACGCTCAAGTTCCATCTTCCACCACCAGGTAGCGCAATATGTTCTATATGAACCTAGGGCACTGAACTCGTTAAGGCGAGAGATGTCGAGTCGAATGAGCTATACCCCGTCGTGATCCAGCCCATAGAACCAGAGATAAGAAAGTGCCCCTGGTGGTGAAAAAACGAACTAAAATCAGAAAGCTATATCGATGTCGAGTCGAATGAGCCGTACCCCGTCGTGATCTGACCCATAGAAACAGAGATAGGAAAGCGCCCCCTGGTGGTGAAAGCTAATTGCGTTTGGGGGGCAAACTTAGGGGGGGTGAACACCGGAGATGCATAATAGGATTAAGCGGTCACAGACGTTTCCAACGATGTATCAATGAGGGGTATGTGCAAAATTCAGAAAATACCCCCCCATGCATAATATGATTAAGTGTTCACAGACCTTTCCAACGATATATCACATGAGTAGTGTCGGGGGGGGGCGCAAAATGTGGGTGGGGTGACACCTGTGATGTATAATATGAATAAGTGGTCACAGCCCTTTGTAACGATATGTGACATGACGGATATCGTTAAAATTTAGAAAAGTGTCCCACCCCTTGTATAGGCAAAACACGCTCCGCCCCTCCCTATTATTTTTGACGCGGCTTTATTTTTAAAATTTATGTTATGTGTTATAAAATATAGTAATGTTTCAAACAGATAGCCTTATTATACTTCCTAATTTTGTTCACGCCCCTCCCCATCCCCTCCCCGAAATATGACCTCTCCATTCTTTTTTATAATTCTTTTATCATGTGTCATCAACTATCTTAAAGTTTAAATCAGATCGCATTGAAATTTAATATATTTGCTGGAATTACTATTATATATGGAATAATATAGAAATAAACCCTCCTTTAGCATGTAATTAAGATATACGAACAATTTTTAGAAATTCTGAAAGCTTATTTTTATTTATTTATTTATCTATTTTCTTATTTTTTGTTTATTTATTTATTTATTATTATTATTATTTTTGGCGTTGCCCTGTGCATGTTTGGAATTTCTTAGCAATTTCTTAGATTTACATTATTCTATTCAATTAAACATTGTACTGTTACAATAAATTTAAATGGAAACTTCACTTCTAAAACAAAAATAATTTAACAACTGGATTTCATTAATTTATAGGAAAATGACGTGAAAGGCAGCGTTGCCAAGTCTCCGGCTTTTTGCACACCGGTAATTGTTTAGAGAAAAATGTTGTTCTTTCTAATCACAGAATGCTAGAATTAAATAAAACAAAATTTTCTGTACTAAAATACTGGTATCCAAAAAGCCGGAGACTTGGCAGATCTGCGTGAAAGGTATTCCTGCGAACGAAATGCCTGTCCTTTACCGTTTTTTTTTTTTTTTTGGAAATAAATGAATCACATTTAATTCATTAAAAAATTTTTGTTTACGTTTGGAAAGAAATTTTAAATGCCGATAAGTCTTAATGTATACATTTTAAAAGGTACATCTTCCCTCAAAAACTAATTTATTTTTAAAGATCTTTCTAAAAACGTAAATTATATATTTAAAATATTTTTTAACGCATAAACACTACGTCTGATTACTTTATTTTACAATATTATAAGAACACGCAATTTATCAGACAATTAAATACACTAAACAAACATGAGTGAAAAGTTGACCTGGGGCAGGACTCGAACTGGGGATCTTGTGCATGCCGTTTTGACGCGTTGCGACTGAGCTACCCAGACCGATATCCTTCAGCGGCAATTTCTCATACTTATTCATGTTGGAAACTGTCATCTATCACAGTTTGCAGTCATATTTAATTGTCTGATAAAGTGCGTGTTCTTATAATTATGACGTTTTATTTTTAAAAAAATATCTTCAGAAAAAAATGGCTGACTTGCAGATGAAATTGGATGTGGTTATAACCTGTAACTGATATGTGCTGTTATAACTGATATGTGCTATTATAATACAGATTGTACATGGTCGTTGGAGGGTTTTATCTCTGTTTTGGCATAATTTTTTAATCGCCAAGTTAATTAACAGTTTTTTGCTAATTAAGGATAGAAAATATTTTTTTTTACACTGAATTTTATAAAAGCACATAGATTACGTAATTACTTGTCCAAAAATGCAATCCTTTTTTTATTCTGCAGAATATTAAGGCCTGTAGGTTGTTTGAAAAAAAAAGTTTGACGAAGAAAAAAGTGATCATTTTAAGTAACTCGACGTTTTATTAAAAAAGCTATATCGCTGTTTATAAATCACTTATGAAGATGAGTTTGGTCTTAAATTGAAGAAATTCTTCCTTAGATACTTCTAGTTTTCGTTTTTTTTCTGCGACGCTTGGTTTCTTTGATATCTGATATTTTAATCTGGCATGTTTTGTCGATTTAACATTGCGAAATCGCTTTCTGCAAGTAAGCATTAGCGGTCTTTATTCCAGTTCTTGGCGTTGTTTGTGTGGCGTTTTTTTTAAAATCTTGGCTTGGCAGAGCGACAGCCCTGCTTGATAATTTTGCTAAGCAAAAAACCCTCTGTTTATTTTAAATTTAAACAATGCTTTTAAACAGTGCATTAATTTTTTCTTCACTTAAGATATTGCACATAGTCTTGCGGTAGAACAAATTGTGTTTTTCATTTTTTTAAGTAAGAAATTATTTGTTTGTTTTTTTTACTTTATTTTTATTTTATAATTCAATAGTATATATAGTATATAATAGTGCACAACGTGCTCAACTGCGGAATGTAATGCATCAGGAGTGATGTTTCGTACATGTTATGATATGCAGTAAAATCATTGAGGTTTGTGACACCTCCACGGTACACAATATTACACATTACATTTCACAATCAAAAGCGCCATCTGTCGGCGATTATTGCAATTATTTTTTTTTATTGTTCCATTCTTCTTCCTCCTTCTCGAATAGTAAGTGTACCGAGTTTGGTTTCATTTCTGTTATTCCTTCAAGCTACAGACAGCTCCAATTAGGGATACTTATTTTATAACCACCCGGTATTTACAAATTAATTTTCAGTCATTGAAAAAGGAGCGAGAATTGTAGAAAAGTAAATTAATAACAACAGCAGAATATTCATTGCAAAGCTGATATTAGAAGTGGTAAAGTAAAGGCTCCTTTAATCAATTAATTTAACATGTTCACGTTTTCGTAGAGATGTTGCTGAGACTGCTCTTAGATGGAAAATAAATTAAAGCATTTCTAAAAGCATTCGGTGTATTTAAATATCGTATTTTAATTCTGTATCAGACAGTGATCCACTAATTCATTACCATCTCTTTGCAGAGAGAATCGAAATTACTTTATACAAGAACGTTTGCTTTTTTAGCTGTAATTATTTCTCGTTCGTTAATTTGAAATCTTTCATAGATAAATTTAATTTTTTTTAATATCTGCGTACGTTTAACTTCTACATACATGTTAGACATAACGTATTATTAATAAATATACTCTTTTATTTATTTTAAATGCTTTGCCACTCTATTTAAAATTTCATCGAACGTAACTCCTTTTTAGAATAGATAGACTCAACATTTGCGAAATTTTCCTGGAACGAATTTTAAGGAATTTTTGAAATCGTTGTGTAATTATGTGATTTCAAGCCATTTCGTGCATTTATTGGATGAAATATTTAAATAATAAAACCGCATTTTCACGCAAAGGATAAAAAAAGTAGCAATTAAAATTTATCAAGTTATGAAATATTGTAAATTATTTCTGTAATTTATTAATTTGACTGAATTCGATTTGCTCTCAAACTTTTTTCATCAAATTATTATAAAAAAATTTGAGATTGCTAATTATATGTGGGATATTTTGTAAATGCTAACGATCGAAAATTATTTATAATTTTTTTTCTGAAACACAGTACATCATAAAACATTAAACATTATTGCCAGAAATAATTAAATTCCAGTATATCGTTAATATGAAATTGTTAGTTTTCAAACGACTTAACATCACGACTGAATGCGCCAAAACAAACTAACTAGCTTTATTTAACACAAGAAAGGTGAGTTAAGATATTTTAGGGACATTGATATACTACAATCGCGCAAATTTGTGCTTAGAAAGTTTGAAACTCTTCCTTTCCAGATTTGCCAGGATTTTGTAACATTTCACCATTCTGCGTTGCATTACTTTGCTAATGAAATAGTTCAGCTGATATATCATAGTCTAAAACTTACTCTAAGTTTGCAAGATGGAAGAGCCAAAATAAACTTAACTACCCTTGTGTTCAGGGGTCGGAAAAACTACTTTTTGTTTGTAGCGAACTACAACTAGAACTACTTTATGAAAAATGTAGTTAACTACAACTACAACTACTTATTTTAAAAAGTAGCGACTACAAACTACTTTTCAAAATTTAGTCACTACTTCCTGACTTTTCGCTACTTTAGTTATCATCGCTAATTAAATGCACCGCAAACGATTTTTCCCCATAGACCATAATGTAACAGAATTCTTTTGAATGTCCCCGTAAGCAAGATATAAATGCTACATATTTCATTTTCAATACTGAACATTCTATGGTAAACTTCAATAACATATAAAACTTTCATGGCAATCCGAGTATATTTACGAGAGTTAGAGCACGGACAGACAGACAAAACGAATTCATAGACACTTTTAAATTATGTTGGAAAGTGTTAAAAAGAGGAAATTTGAAAGCAAAAATTGTAATAATTTAACAAATTTATGAGAGTGATATAGCACAGTAGCACTTAAGGTGGTTCTCAAATTCCTTGCTCAGCAACGCGAAACTTCTGATACATTATCTGACTCATTTTTAAGCACAAATGCATAAAATTGGCAGGTATGACTATTGAAGCGATTTGGAATCGAAATTAGTTTTAAATTTTTTGATAAATAAATTACTTATCGGGTTATAAGTGATTCGTGTCACGTTTTTTGCCTTTCCCCTGCTGCAGCGTCGGAAATTGCCCACTTTGACAGTGTTTTCTGAAAAATCTTTTATCTTTACCAAAAAATAAAATAAAATAAAATAAAATAAAGAATAGCGGAAAAAGTCTTTCGGTTACAAAGTTTCGAATAAGAACACCTGCATTTTCACGCGTTTCCGAACAAAAATGAATTAATAAATATGCCATAAAGTAGCCAGTTTGGATTTGAGAACAACCTTAAGAGCAGATAGCCCTTGGTAAATTTGAATATACATTATTTTTTTTAAATAGAGCTAAATAGTCCTATTTCTTCACAATTTAAATATAGTTCCTGAAAGCAATTTAAAAATTGAACAAGATCATAAAGACTTGCATAAGTTAAATCCTATCTTTTCTTTTCTTTTTTTATCTCTTTTTGTTTGTTTCTCTTTGAAAACCCGAATTTCAACATACTGGGCTTTAGATTCAGTATGGAGACAAAGATATCTCATTAAAACACCAAGCTAACCAATATCAAATCAAATATAAAATATTATAAATCAATTATTTTAGCGATAAAAAACCTGTGCAGCTAAAGTAAAAATATATAGCTATAAAAATAAAATTAAGCATTCTTAGGCATTTTTTAAATAATATTTTTTTACTTCCAACCATCTTTGTTTTATCTATTGGAATCTTCAAAAGGAAATATGCAGTAAATTAATTTGTATGCATACATTGGATAAATATTTCACAACGATGAAAAGGCGTATTAAAAAAATATTTTTTTACTATAATAAACAATTCGATAAAAATGTTTTCTGAACCAGGTATTGTAATTCGAAAATACTCTTTTTAATGATTTATGAATTTTAGTGAATAACGATTTAGATATTCGGTGCGAGATGCGATCCAGTAATTATTATTAATAAACAAAATGCTAACTCACCCCTATGTTTAACTTCAAGCTGTAAGATACTGATAATTTCTTATTAATTGGACAAAGTTTACATGTTACAGAATAATTACCACTTTCTTGTTGTTCTATATCTTCAAAATATTCATTATATGCCGACCAGGGCAGTTCTATGCTACTTTTATCTGTCATTCTATTACATTAATCTCAAAAGAAGCATCCACACATTAAAATACAAGATCTAATAATGAGTAAGAGAACAAAGGGTTGTCAGCAAGAAAATTAATTTTTTTTTATGAGTGAGTACATTGCGGTTTTATCAGCAAATCCAGCAAATAATAGATCACTGGCATGCTGACACTTTACGTTTCAGCTGCTAGATTGTTTGAAGGCAGAAGTCATTCCTTCCTAGTGCACTTTTAATAATAAAATGGTGTACTTGTTCTTTTTGTGTGCTTTTTCGAATATATATTTATTTTTTAATTAAAGTTCTAGCGATTTTAAACTGGCAGAAAGTGAGCAGAAATTTATTCGAAGGGGAATATTTTAAATGATTGAAAATTTATTTAATGTTACCAGACAGCAAAGAAAACGGAACTTAAAAAAAAAAAAGGAGTTTTAAATTTTGTATATGAAGAGGTGGGAGAAATTTCAGGGAAAGGGGGATAATTTATAATACTGATTATTTATCGTCACTACAGAGCACTATTTAGGGCAGAAAATTTTTTGTATATGTAAAAATGAAAATAACTTAGAGATTTTAGATTTATTTGTATGCTGGGGGAGGGGGGGGGAGAGAAGAGTAAATTATGGGAGGTTTTGGGGAAATTTAGATGGTTAATTATATATTATTATTAGGTAGAAACGAATGTGGCCATTTTTTTTTAAATAAAGAGTTTTAAATATTTGAAATTGTATGCTAGAGGAGGGGCAAAAAGGGAAGAGTAAATTTTGGGGACAAGAAAATAATTTTTATTTATAGTCATTAGAGAGCAACAAATAGAGTGAAACATTTTATTTTTGTATAAAAATAAAGATTTAAAAATACTTTAAACTCCTTTGTATGCTACTAGGGTGAAACGTGAATTTGAGAGGTTAGGGATAATTTAGATGAATTATGTTTAGATAAATCCATTCTTTTTTTGTTTCTTTTCTTTTCTTTTTTTAAAAATAAAGATTTTACATTTCTTTGCTTGCTGGGGGTGGGAGGCAAAAGGGAGAAGAAATTAGTCCAATAAAGACTTAACATTGCAAGACGACTACATTTTGGTAAAATCAAACGTAGTCGTATAAAAATACATTATATTGAGAAGATTTCTATGGATTTAAATAACAATACACGAAGTTTCTGACACCCAAACTGTGAAAATGACAGTTAATTTGTGACCGTGCCCGTCGTCTATGGAGAAATATATGACACTGCAACTGAGATTTGTCGCTGACGTTCGCAAATTGTTGCAGAGAACATATTTCGCAAAAAAAACGAGTTATGATCACGTGATTTGAAGATTGGCACTTTTTTCCTCCCTCATAAAGTAGCGTAAAAAGTAGGGCCGATGCTCGCTACAAACTACTGATATTTTGTATCGCGCTACTCGCTACACTACACTTTTTTTAATGTAGCGCGCTACACTACAAACTACTGGAAAAAGTAGCGGCTACTATAGTTTCGCTACTTGTAGCGCTACTTTCGATCCCTGCTTGTGTTACACAAGAAAGGTGAGTTAAGATATTTTAGGGACATTGATATACAATTATGCAAATTTGGGCTTAGAAAGTGTGTAACTTTTGTTTCTGAGTTTTGGCCAGGATTTTGTGAAATATCACCATTCTGTGTTGTATTACTTTGCTAATGAAATTGTTCAGCTGATATATCATAGACTAAAACTTACTCTTTTTAAGGTTGCGAGATGGAACAGCCAAAATAAACTTAACTACCCTTACGTTTACACAATACAAGTGAGTTAAGATATTTTAGGAACATCGATATGCAATCACGCAAATTTGGGCTTAGAAAGTGTGTAACTTTTGTTTTCGAGTTTTGGCCAGGATTTTGGGAAACTTCACCATTCTGTGTTGTGTTACTTTGCTAATGAAACTGTTCAGCTGATATATCATAGACTAAAACTTACTCTTTTTAAGTTTGCGAGATGGAACAGCCAAAATAAACTTAACAACCCTTACGTTTACACAATAAAAGTCAGTTAAGATAATTTAGGAACATTGATATGCAATCACGCAAATTTGGGCTTAGAAAGTGTGTAACTTTTGTTTTCGAGTTTTGGCCAGGATTTTGGGAAACTTCACCATTCTGTGTTGTGTTACTTTGCTAATGAAATTGTTCAGCTGATATATCATAGACTAAAACTTACTCTTTTTAAGTTTGCGAGATGGAACAGCCAAAATAAACTTAACTACCCTTACGTTACACAATAAAAGTCAGTTAAGATATTTTAGGAACATTGATATACAATCATGCAAATTTGGGCTTAGAAAGTGCGTAACTTAGAAAGGGTGAAACTTCACCCTTCTGCGTTGTATTACTTTGCTAATGAAATTGTTCCTCGCATATATCATAGACTAAAACTCATTCTACTTAAGTTGCGAGACGGAAATGCTTTAATAATTCACCTGTCTAAACATAAATTTTGTGTCAAACGTGAGTGCCACTATATGAAAAAGGGAAGTTGGTTCAATATTTAATATACAGAAGGAGAGGGCCTTCAAGTAGCAGCACTACAAGAGAGAGATATCTTTTTTTTTCTACGAATGTTTATATAGTCTGTTTAAAACAATCAATGCAAAACTTAAAAGCCTTTTAAACATATATAAGACATCTCAATGCTCTGACTGACTTGCAACAGAGTCACCATAACTTGGGAAATGGCACTCGTATATTTGAAATGAAATATTTAGCACTTTAAAATTATGTTCTATCACAGATTCACATCATATCAAAATAAAATAGTTTAAGAAATTTGTTTACCCACAGATAAGAATTGCACTTTGTTTATAAAATATTTTTACTATGCGTTGTGATTCCAACAATAAATTTCAGTAATGAAAACAAGAAAGAAAAATTATTCGTCAATTATAGATTATGAAACACTTTGTAACACATTTTAAATAGTATAACAAAACTTCACTGTATAATATTGATTATATGATTTTTTAATTTCATTGCATCTGTGTAAACAAATTGAAAAACACATAACACATTTGAAAATCCAATTTTAGTAATTACCATCGTTAGTCGGAAAAATAATCGAATTATCTTTTGAAGATTATTTTGTGTTGATATACAGATTTGTATCTATACTACATAATATGCTTAGAATTTAGATCAGTTAAGAAACGCATAACATAGTTGAAAATTTCTTGCAAGAAATTTCCTACCAGATGAAATCCGAATAACGAATTGAAATGAAAATTCGTTATTTGGATTACAGCTGGTAGATGGCACCACTGCATGGCCTGTGATTGGATGGAGCCAAGGGTGGAGACGGTCCTTTCGAAAGATTCAGTTCAAGATAGTGGCATCTGTTTTTTAGACACTGATATAAATTAACGTTATAATCCTCAAGACGGTCGCAGATGTCGACCAAAACGTAAATTCATAATGTTTGTGTAAGTTTTAATTATACATAAATGTATTTAAACGCCATTTAGTAAAGTGATTTTTATTTTTCACAAAAACTTTGTTGCGATAACATTTATTTAGTTGTGTTTAATAAAGTTAATTTATCTCACAGTGTCTGTTCTTGTTAGCATGTTTTTTTTTCTTCGTTATTCAAGCCGCCTTCCATGGCAGCTTGATACAAGATTTAACACAAAGCAGAAGAAAAGAACTTTAATCTTGCTTATGTTTAATTTAATATAAACCCTTCCTACATATATTTTCTGGTACCAATAAAACTGTATTTTTTAAACAAAATGTCACTCGTATGACGTTAAATTTTTCCTCTTCTGTCAGTACTAAATAGATGGTAAATAGAAATATTTATAAGCTACGTCTTGTACTAAAAACTGTAACTGTCATTTTGAAAAAGCAATTAAATATATTTCATTGAATTTTAGGAAAAATGTTCTCCCATATTAATTAGATATTTCAAATTATCCCTTCATTTTAAAGTATAAAGAACACTTGTTACGGTCATTGCAATAACGAAAAAATACTCTTTAGAATCCTAATTTATTTTATCAATAAGTTTTCGACATCTTACGCATAAATTTGTAAATATTTAAGTATTTAATTCGAGGAATAACTAAATAAATGCGTTTCAAAATCAGAAGACATAAAAAAATATTAAGCTTTATGTGGGAAAATTACGTGATTTTTGATTTCCATAACACAACTATTGGAATGAATATATATTTGAAAATTAACATCAGCTGTAATCCATAAATATGTAGAAATTTTGTTAACTTTAAAATTAATCACATTTATTTTTAATACTTTAGATGCATTTCAATTTTTTTTTTTAAAGAAGCCTAACCAAGCACCTGATACTGATAAGAATGGAGCTGACCATAAACATCGTCAAAGCAGACTCGAACCTTCTCCTAATTCGTGGAGGAAATTATAATTTTTGTTTATAGATCTGCTGTATTCTATTTTTCTGTAAACAATTTATACTAAGTAAGTAAATATATATATATATATATATATATATACAGGGTGTCCGTAATTAAACGACCCGACTTTAAAGTTGTCTACAGACGAAACTATTGGTCAGAAAATTGTGAAATTTTGTGAAGGACATAATGAAGGAATGGGAATTTGTTTAAGCGAAAAAAAATTAGTTCAAAATTTCGCCACCAGAGGGCGTTTTTTTAATGAATTACACATTTAGCATACATTTACGATAGATTACAAATTTTATTTCAACAAAACATGTTGAACAAAACTTTTTTCGCGACATGTTTTTAGCATTTCCCAGAAAACACTACTGTCAACTGTGGAACATGCTATCTTACGATTCCAGATGGTAGCTGAAAATGATAGCCGTCATGTGGAACATGTTTTGTTGCCATAAAGTATGTAAATTATCCGAAATGTATGCTAAATGTGTTATTCATTAAAAAACGCCATCTGGTGGTGAAATATTGAACTAAAATTTTTTTTTCGCCTAAACAAATTCCCATTCCTTTATTATGTCCTTCACAAAATTTCACAACTTTCCGACCAATAGTTTCGTCTGTAGACAACTTTAAAGTAGGGTCGTTTAATTATGGACACCCTGTATATATATATATATATATATATATATATATATATATATATATATGTACAACGATTTTTAACCAACCGATTTTTATCACAATCAACAATTGTCTAATTTTGTCTTTTTATATAAAAAAAATGCTTTCATGCAAGTGTTTGCCTCCCTCCACACCTTTTCCCAATTCTTTGTTTAGTAGTTAGGGCGCTGGTTACTGTACAAAGGTAACTGGGTTCGAATCCCAACACGCGCATGTATGTTTGTGATGGATCGTATTCCACTTAAAACAAATATCTTAGTCTGATTAGCCCTCGTGTGCAATAGATGACGATAGCGTCCACAATTAACCCACCCTCTTCCTTCCTGCAACTTTTCCTTATGTTTAGAAATAAATTTATCATAAGTAACTTTCTAAGAACGCGTTGCCTAATTTAAAATTTCCTAATGAATCGTAAAAACATGAAGTCTGGACAACATACAATACAAATATGGAGGTTTATTATTATTATTTTTTTATTTTGTAAGTGCCTTGCTTAATTGTTTCTGTTGGCTTTGCTATAATCTTAGCAGAAGTCTTCTCTCTTGAAAAAAACCTTTACTAACAAAAACTTTTTATTTAAAATTGATGCTATGCAACAGTGAAAATTAAACTTCTGGTATGCTATTCCGGTGCTTATTCTTTATTTGATCATAATATCCATAAGCAAAACTAAGGCTTCATTATAGGAAATTACGCTTCACATTCTATACAAATCTATCTGTATAAAAATTTATTTATATATTTTTTAAAATGCTTGAGCGAATGATCGATGTGTTTGTCACCACAGCATGTCACTATAAGAATATACAAAAATGTACATAGTCTGTTGAGTTAGGGAAGCTTACAATAAACAGGAAGGTCTGTTTATTAATTTTTCTCTTAAATTCGAGAAATATTTTACTAACTTTTTTAGAACTGAGCGATGAAATAAAATTCCTCTGAAGTGAGCTTGTTAATGCTCGAAAACAAGGACCTTATTCCTCTAAAATCGATTTTCTTGTTTTGACGGTTTCCAATCATTCACTATTCCTCTAATAAATTCAATTTATCTTTTCTACCATATAAATTATCAAAGATGATAAAGAAATTTTTCAACCTGTAGACATCATAGGTATCTTTAATAGCCGCCGTATGGCATAAGAAAAGCATTCCAAACGTAATATAGCATACGAAAAAAAAGGAAAGAAATCGAAGAAAACATCAGAAATTATACACATTGATTTACATTTCACATTTCGCACAATGCTGATTAACTGTTGTCAAACTTCAAATGCATGTTTTATAAAAGTTAAATTTAGTCTTAAAATTCCTTTATTCGGGCATTATCACATATAAACATTTCCCCTTCTATAAATTCGCATTAACCATATTTAACACAGGAAACATTAAATATTGTTATAATCAGGGATCACCTAAGAGGCATTAGAATTTTCAATATTTTCCAAACGATTACTTCAGTTATTGTAATAAAAATAAATAAATAAATAAATTGAAGAAGAATTTTTTTTTGATCGAAAAAAGCTATGAGACAAAAGACTGGCAACTAACCAAGTTTACATTTTATTGGTTTTAAAACAAAATATTTATTGTCCAGAACAGTCTAATATATTTCCATAAAGTTTTTAAAATATATTCAATTGCCCATCTGGTTTTAGAATCAAATAATTTTTTGTGCCGTTTGACATTTGACAAACGACCCTATATTTTTCATTTCATGTAATCTTTATAATAAAGAAGATTCTTAATTTATTTTCTAAAATAATTTTGTTTAGATTTAATCCATCTATATAGATTTAAAATATGTATTCTTCAAATAAAGATATATGTGATTACCAAATTCATTTGAGAATATACTTGTAAACAACTTCAAGCGTAATCACAGATATTTTATGACCTCTAAAATCAGATGGAAGGAATGATATTTGGAAATCATCGATGTAAACATCCTGGATTCCTACATCGGATCTTGAATCTGATCAAAATCGATGCTCTGGATGGACCTAATTTATCCTTTTGCGGTTCGGTTTGACGTTAAATGTCTGCGGCTCGGGTCGGTTTCTGGTTGAGTTTTGACTTTTTCGGGTGGCGTTCGAGTTAACGCGTTATTTTAAAAGAATGACCTGTACATTTTTCAAATGAAAAAAACAACAACTATATATTTCAGTATTAATAAGTGTATATATGTTTATTTTTGTACAAAAGTGTTCAAATTTGTGTTAAAAAATATAAATTACTTATCCATAATTGTATTAAAATATTGATTAACTTACTTGTCTTCGGTTTCAATATTTCGTGTATCAATATTTCGTGTTCAATATTTCGGGTTTAAGTGTGTCGAGTTTGGTATGATTTTATATTGACCTAATTTTTTTGGTAGGGTTTCGTGTTGAGTTTAAACAGAATGTTCGTGTCGGCTACCATCCGACCCTTGGCGGACTAAGACCAAGGAATAATAACATAAATGTTGCAATCTCTGAAAAATAACGATTTTTTAATTGTTTTCAGATTTGTAGTATGAAATGTTATTGTAGTTTTTTTTTTTTTTTTTTTAAGTTAAGTAAATGTTTGTTGTAAAGTAATTGTATAAGAAAAAACCATTTTTTCAAATGTTTTGTATTATGCAAATTTCTAAATACGGTTAATTACGTAGTTATACGTATAATGTTTATAAACGACATTGTTGCACTTTTAATCTTTTGATAAATGAAAGTTGGTGTAAACGATTATAAATATTTTCCTTCACAGGATATTTTATAAAAAAATATAATCAAAATTTGTAAATAGTTTTTTAATGAATAATGGACGATTTGAATATTAACATTCATAAATAAATGCATTAGAATTAGAGTCGGAAAGTACTAAAATTTATAAAATCAAATTGACATAACTTGCATAGGTCGAATACTTTGTGCGAATTTTAATGCATAAACAAAAACCAATTACAACGTTATAACGCACAAATATGAAAAATGGCATAAAAACGCATACTAAAAGCCAGTACTCGGGGCTATAACCGAGGGGTTCTTTAAATCCATTTTTATCTTCTTTTTTTTTTCTCGCACTGAGGAAGGGGATTGATGCATCCTTGAAACAGCCGTATCCGTTTTTTGTGCCACTTTTCATATTTGTGCGTTATAACGTTGTAATTGGTTTTGGTTTATGCATTGACATAACTTGGTAAATTTTAGTTGTAAAATAATGGAATTTATACAAAGTCCTTTTAGACGTGATGTAAAAGTTTACTAAAAATAAAAGTTATAGATAAAAAAGGCGGTATAAAAAAGAAAAAAATATTCCTTGTTAAAATAATTTTTTCCTTATTAAAATTCTTTCTAAAATCTATATTTTACTTTTTTATTTTTTATTTTTTAGAAACCCCCTGAGCTCGCCAATACCCGTTCAGACACCGCAGATGATAAAAACACGCTAATTTTCTCTGTTTCTAAAAGATTACGGAAGATTGACTTATAATTTAACGACCAGTGGTGATCTTCTGTAATCGGGTTTCTACTCATTTCCCTTTGAGTGGTGGATTTTAAAGACAAATCAACTGCTGTCGCGACAGCTAACGGCTGATGTCGTGAATGATTAAATAAGATCATTAAAATATTTTAAAACCAATTTGTGGAAAATGGTTAAGTAAACAGTGTCGCTCCCTCCCGTAATTTTCTTGAGACACTACATGAAAATTGTTTTAAATAAGACGTTTTAAATGTACCGTTTTAAATATGAGGTAATTTTCATCAGAGTTTTCTTTCGCTTTTTTAATATCCACGTAAAATATATATATATATTAAAATTGAAAGGAAATATTATTCTTTGCTCTATTTTACAATTGGCAACAATAAGTAAAATGACTTTTTGAAATTAGAAATAAAATTCTCGAGGAGTATGACGTAAATTTCCCCAATTATTGCTTTTAACGCGCAATAATTATATCTACCCTATATATATAAAATCCTAATGAAACGAATTTGTGAAACGATTTTATGAAACGAATTTATGAAACGATTTTATGAAACGACTGATTAAACGACTGATTATGTTTCAGGGCTATTTTTAATAAAATATTAAACACTTGATGGTGAAATTAATACCAATTATCCATAAAAATCCGCGGATGTCAAAACTGGTAATAGAATTTTGAAATTGGAATTCATTTTCGAGATATTAATTTTTTTCTAATTTTAATGACATATCTGTAATGATGGCAACTAATTACTCAGTTTTTTTGTGACAAAAAAGGGAAAAAAATTGAAAAGGATCCCGATAGGGATTATTGATTTCTTTTTATTCGTCATTTTCAAATTGAAATTGAATTTATCTTTCATTTCAATCGATAATGAAGACAAGATTGTGATTAAATTATGTTTTTATGGAAAATTTGAAAAAAAAAAAATCACATTTCTATCGTCAGGATTCAATCGTCTGTCAGCATTTAATTTAATTTATAAACTGAAAATATTTTGAATAAATTCGTCCAAATGACGTCATTTATGTAAACGCAAAAGAAAGGGGGGGGGAGGAAATAATAGTAATTATTATTTATTGATATCATTTTGTTATTTTTTTGTAAAATTTAATTAAACGAATTTATAAAATCACTAATTCGGATATTTGAAACGAATATATAAAATAATAATTACCCAACTGAACGGAAGGAGAATAAAATATCCTGCTTGGTTTTCTTTTCAATTTTAATGAGAATATGACATCAATTATGGTAAAATGATATTTATTCCTTTCTCTCTTTTATTGGCAGCAAGGGAAAAAATGCTCCGTATATATTAGAAAAATGCTATTAAAGTTTAAAACAAATGAATATTTCAGTAGCATTACTTTTTTAATAATTAATTATATGTTTACACATAAATAACAAAGATAAGGAAAAACTACAAATAATTAAATTACTATATTCCAAGCACACTTAAGGTGTAAATTACGTTATATATTAAAATGATTTTCGTTTCTTTTCCAATTTAGGGGCCTTCGCGAGATACAGAAAGTGACCTTGGCGATGAATTGAAATTCGACAACATGTTTTTTCTAACAATATATTCGCTTTTTGATATACACAAGCAATTATTTCGATATTTATACAATTTATTTAATATAAAGAAGCCATTTATCTATTTTTATGTACAAAAAGAGGTAAATTAAAAGACAATTATAAATAAATTGTATATATACATATAAATACATGTATAAACAAACAAGCATAAAAGAAAATTTGGCAACATACTTTCTGTCAACCTATTCACTTTGTCATTTCGTATACAGAAGCATTTTTTCAATATTTATACAATTTGTTTAGCGTAAAATATCATTCATCATATTTTATATATAATCAGAAGTAATTTGTATAGAAAAAACAATAATAATATACGTATAATTAAAATACGCATATAAACAAAAAAATCGTCGAATTTGTTTCCATGGCTGTTTAAGTCATTTGGCACCAAATATCACTTTCTGATGCCCGAATTACGCCAAGCTTTTTTAAAAAGCGTCAAGACCCCTATAATAGAAAAGTACCAAAAGTTCATTATATTTGTTTTCATAACTTTTGGCAACAAATCTATGTATATTAACGAATCTATCCCTTTTTGAAGCTCGAATTACGCCAAACCTAAAAGCAAAGGATCCTATACTGGAAAAGTACCCGATTTTCTTATGGACAATATTCAAGTGACATAACATGGTGTAAAATTATCGCGGATAGCAAATTTGTTTAAATATCTCATCAATTGATGCCGAATAAATGCAGGCATGCATGCACAAAATATTTAATTAATTTTGTATGATAAATAATTATTAGAAAATTCGTATAGACATATTAATTAAAATAAATAATTTACATATTTAAAATAACATTAAAATATGCATGATGGTGCACTAAAATAGAGAGAAAATTAAAACCTGTTACTGAAAATGTCTATAACATAGTACTTTTCAATACCGTGGTTCTTAATATTATTCACAAGTAGATGACATTTTTCTCATCCTTAAACGCAAAGGAAGAATAGAATACAGATCGTTGTTATAAAAGTCCGAGAGGTAGCCACAATTTAAACCTAACCATTTTATACAAGCTGGTATTCAAGTTGCAATTGATTTTACTTATCAATCCCGAAAACAGTCGTCAGTTGTCGCAACAGCTGTGTATGAGGCTATGATAATCAAAAAATGCCCCATTAAAACGTTAAAAGCATGGCAACCCAATTACAGATTTACCAATATTTTTAAAACAAAGCACGCTGTCATGTTTTTAGAGGCCGCGAAGTCTAAGCGGTGGTGGGCGAGCGTAGCTCGCAGGGGGTAGGCCCCCTAGTATAGATATATTTTTTTTCTATTTTTATTATTCACGTGGAAATACTTTTTTTAATTGAAAGGAAATATTATTATATGCTCTGTTTTAAAATTTGGCAAGAATATAAAAGCATGACCTTTTCTAAATATGAAATAAATCTCTATTCAAAAACGGGAATTTGAATGAAAAGTTGAAAAAATAACCTCAAACCATTAGTCAAATAATAATTAAAAAAATTGCACACTGCTGACCACAAGCTTGACAAGTATGTCCCTACAGAATATAGTTTAACTGATATGCATAAATTTTATTCCTACAAATCTTTTTAACGGAACAATTTTGATTGATATCAACATTAAATGGCTATTTAAATAATTCTTCGATTTAAAAATTGTCTGCTTCAGAGTATTTATTGAATATTTCCATATAAAATTACAAATTTTCATATTTTATTTTGCAATATTTTTCTTAATGTTAGTCGAGAAAGACATCCGGTTACAAAAAATTCATTGACGGCGCTAATTGCTTTTTTTTTTTTTGGAAGAGAGAGATTCGAAGTATGTTTCTATTATCAACGATTTAACCCAATCGTCATTATGCCTGTTTAGAATCATCCAGTGTAATAGGCGTGTAATGCGTTTCTTCAAACTTTTTCTTTCACTCTTTGTAATTTGGCGTATTTAGTAACAGTATTTTGCGACCATAAATTTAAAAAAAAAAAACCTCTATGCCTAATTTCTAATTTCTAGCTTCAGCAATATCACAGGTTTTCACAATTTTAGTACTTTTTTGTTCCTGGACTCTTTTAATTTTCTAAATATTCTCAAGTAGTTATCTGCGAGCATATACATCTCAAACGTAACGGCTATTTCAAGTTTGAAGCACGGACAATTCCAAATAAATCGAAATTTAGAATGTTTTTAGAACAGTTTTTTTCTTTCCACTAATTTCACTATTGTTAATTTCAGTTTTTTTAGAAACAGTTCTTAGAGAGTACTCCGAGGAGTATATGAAATACCTTTTATTAAAGAAGACGGATCCAAGAATTACTATATTGTCTTGACCAGCAGGAACTTTTGTTACAGAAAAAAGGAGCATATAGCTGATATTAAGTGTAATAGAAAATACACAGCCCTGGCAAGATTATATCAAGAAAAAACCATCCAAATAAATCTCAATGAAAGTAAAATAAGTTTTTCCCTCCAGTCTATAAAATCCATCCATAATAGGAGAAACCATAGAGATTCTAACACGCCAAAATACAATATGCAACGCGATGCGGCATCTTTTAAATGACCAAAATATTGGCTCGAGTTGCTCCATGTTTACAGATATGAAAATAAACAACCAAGTAAAAATAAAAGATAACGTGCATAATTTTTAAAACAGTTCATGAAAATTAAATGATAGTATTTTAAATAATAACTTCAAATCCCGTGCAATTATGGAATATTCTCATTTGTTTTTGATAATGACTCGGAGTGAGTGGAAACATGTAAATCAACCTAATAAAAGTTATTTTAATTTGTATTATGTTGTTAATTTACACCTTTTAAAAGAAATGTATTATTACAAGGTGTTTTAATTTATTATATTAGGTACTTCCATTTTAAAAGTAATCACCATGCCAAATTTAGGTTTCTATCCCCAACATTATCTCATAAATTGCCATTTTTAGCTCACAGGCTATCAAAGCCTGAGAGCTTATGTGCCCGCCGGTTCTGTGTACGTATGTACGTACGTATGTATGTATGTACGTAACGCGATAACTCTTCATAGAAATATCCGTTTTCCTTCAAATTTTGTTTATAGGTTCACTGTGTTAAGGCTCTTCCCTTATTAGTTTTCGGGATTGATTGGTTAAGTAAAAGGGGGGAATGGAGAGCTAATCCCCCCTTTAATTTATATAAATGGGTTTTTCATGCAGAATTATTCCGTTTTCCTTCAAATTTTGTTTATAGGTTCACTGTGTTAAGGCGCTTCCCTGATTAGTTTTCGGGATTGATTTGTTAAGTATAAAGGGGGGGGGAACGGGGGGCTAATCCCCCCTTAATTTATATAAATGGGTTTTTCATGCATAATTATCTCATTTGCTTCAAAATTTGTTTATAAGTTCATTGGGTTAAGACGCTTCCCTGATTAGTTTTCGGGATTGATTGGTTAAGTATAAAGGGGGGGACGGGGGGGCTAATCCCCCTTAATTTAGATAAATGGGTTTTTCATGCAGCATTATCCGATTTTCTTCAAATTTTGTATATATATATATATTCATTGTAATAAGAGGCTTCCCTAATTAGTTTAACGGGTTCATTAGTTAACTATGAGGGGGTAACGGGGGGATAACCCTCCCTTAATATATTGTCGATTTCTTTATTTTTTGAGGGGCTTATTTCAAATTCTTTGAAATACGAGTATAATATACAATTAGTGTGAATAGCCTGTGAGCTCAATGCCCTCAGTTTAACTGGGCAGTTTTCTTTTTATTTAATAGTTATTACTCCTGCACAATTCTTGAGAGTAGATAAGGTAACAACATAAATTATGTCCTATATTGGAGCAGAGATTGTCATCATCATTTTACCGATATAATTTTTATATAAGTTGTATATGATTTATTTAGTTGTATATATACTACATGTTATGCTAAAAGTCAGTTCAGTTAAAAAACACAGAGTTAAAAATTCCCTTTCAGCAATATGCGCCAATAAACGGACATGTACTTGTATTGTTTTGTGCAGCCCCGTAGATGATCTATAGAATTTATAAACACAAAGTAATTTGCAAGAATATAGCTACATTTAAAAACGCATGCCGCAAATGAAAACGCCCTTCTAAAAGTTATTGCTCATAGACAGCACTATAACCTAATTATTTTATGTTACTCTGTAAAAGAATGATAACTTCTTTGCGCACCCTACTCTATAGTAACCATCTTGTAGTCCATCTCAATGATGTATATAAATTTCAATATGTTTGAAATTGTGTAACATAATTAAAATACATTGCAAATGATTTTTCCACATAGACCATAATGTAACGGAATAATTTGAGTGTCTCTGTAAACAAACTATGCAGGCTACGCACTTAATTTCAAATTCCGAACATGCCATAGTAAACTTCAACAACATATATAAATTACATGGCAATCCAAGTATATTTACGCGAGATAGGGCGCCGACCAGTGGCGTAGCCAGGGTGGGGGACCAGATGCTCTTGATACCGCTAATTTTGTAAAGTTTACTTTAGCTTATGTAATCGGAGAACTTTCTGCGATAAACAAGGTAAAGAAAACTTTACAATTTTACTGGTATCCAGAGCGTTTGGACCCCCTCCCTGGCTACGCCACTGGCGCCGACACACATATAACCACACAAAACGAACTCATAAACAATTTTCAACTATGTTGCAAAGTGTAAAAAAAATCAAAGGTTAAATAATAAGTAGTTTTACATTTTTAAAAAAGGTGTGCCAAAAAGATGGAAAAGCAATTTAATTTTTATATCTGTTGGAGATACTTAGCCAATGTAAATTCACAAATATTTTAACAATAAGTCAGAAAGTAAGATTATGATGATGAAATAGTATTGCCATTAATTTTCCTAAAGTTGACCGTTTTAAACTAAACGTATAAATATTTTATACGTCCATGGCTCCTATAAGTTACATTTAAATTTCCTCCATGCTCTGATAAGTCCAAAAGTAAAACCTCCATTCTTTTATGACCCAAATTCATCGAATTATAATATTTTGAATTTTATAGAATTTTAAAATCGTTCCAGCACTAACAGCAGGCAGACGATGTTTAGAGCAATAATAAATTAGCTACTATTGATCGTTGTGCATGTATACAAATATAATTCTATAGATAAAGCTTTTAAAATTATTTCAAAAAAAGTATTTAGCTGTTTTTAGGTGCGTTCGTAATTATATAAATACATAGCACCTATAGTCGTCGTTTGTCACCTATAGTCCGTCCGTCTGTCTGTCCGCATATAACAGCGCAAAAACTACCCAAGCGAATGGTTTAAAATCTAATATATATTACCGCTGTAAAATTTTGTCGAGTCATTTTAAATTTTATGAAAATCGAATCAAAACTAAAAAAGATATTAATAAAAGTTTTCTTTATTCTATTAAATCCTTTCGTACGAAATCTATATAATAAATAAGCAAGTCATGTGACTGAGGAAAACAAATACGGGTAAACCACTTCTTTTTTCATATGCCATGCGGCCACTTTTATTCAAAATTATTTTTTCGAATAAAATTGCACAAAAGTTACATTTTTAGAAAGATCGTCGAAAAAAAAAAATGTTTGTTTGTGAGATGAGTTACATTAAAAAATGTATAGATTCTGAAATAATTTCAGTGGAAACTAGGTTAACAGCCGGATATCTCAATCCATTAGAGTAAACAAACACAGAAGATTCGTTCATTATGAGTCATAAAAATATTACACCATGGACGTAATCATTCGCAAAGCAAGATCTCCATAGTGAATTTTACAGTGCTGTCTGGTGTAGAAAAAAAAATCGCATTTTTAAACGTGGCATACGTAATAATAATAAAAAAATCATGATCATTTCGCTCATAGCAGACGATATAATTCATTTCACTGAAATAATAAGAATGATTTTTTTACATTCTGAAACTAATTATAAAACAAACGCACCTCATATGTCACGTTTAACGTACAATTTTCAAATTGTTAATTAAAAAGTAGCATGCAAGATCGAAATAATCTTAAACAATACTTGTAAATACCCAATGCTTCGTTTGTAAATGGTTTAAATTTATTCCAACAGTTAATAGTAAACGATTTGGTAATAAATTTAAAAGATCCTACTGATTTATCGTACATAAATGATTAAAATTATTTCAAAGGTCGATATTTTTAGTATTCAACTTCTACAGCGACGACAATAATGTTTTATGCATGAGATTTATTACATTAAATTATTATAATGTACTTACTGAATAGTACTCGATAACAATCAAATTATAAAATACTAATTGATATAAAGTACAAACTGCCATTTTCATAGATACCTAAAATATTTTTGATTTATGATTTGTCCTTAAACATAAAATTGATTTAAATTATTTTAACTGTCCTACTGTTATTAATGGACCGTGTATTATCGGAATGACTGTTAGAATAAATAGTTTTATAAAGATATATTTATATTTTAATTAAAATTATTTTCGCATGCGTTATACAAAATATTGTAATAATTATTTAAATTAAAAATGCAAACAGTTCTTCTTTACTTTGTTTAGTATTTAATTATTTTAACATAACTCAAATGAACAGACGGAGACAGCAATTTTAAATTTTTACCCAGTTCGTCAGCATAAGAAAAAGTTATAATATATATATTTTTTTTTGTAATCTTTTTTTTGTAATCTTTTATTTAAATATATCATTAACTGGAAGAATTACGACAAATAATATGCAATATTTAAATATTTATTTCATCTTTCTTATTTGGATAAAATATCATACATTTTATGTAAACTTTAGATGTTTTATACCACCAATATAAAACAGTTTCCAACGGATAGTAAAAAGCTGACAAGTCAAAATAATTTTAACAATGGTCTGGATATTATCCAGGAATCCATTAAACTATTTTTTCTCTGAAAGAAAAAAAATAGTGAAAAAGAGACTCGTGTATCTCAAAGTAATTTTTAAATTACATTCAAAAGCACATCTGGTTTTAGAAGGAAGAAAAATGTGTCACATTTATACTTAGGCCAAAAAAAAAAAATCAATTTACCAATGCCATAATTTTTTTATGTGTAAGTATTTTCTCTTCGAGCACAAATTTACACATTTTGGATTTTTAGAACGTTACTAAACAAAATACAGCTATCAATATTTCAACACAAAATTATAAGTAAATTTGGGGGGATCTTTCAACACAGTATATTCTTTTTTTAAACTATCTTTTCTTACAAATAACCATTTTTTAGGTGCGTTCTTAATTATATAAGTATGTAGCACCTATAGTCGTCGTCTGGTTCTCCCGTTTGACTGTCCGTCCGCATATAACAGTACAAAACTACTCAACCGAATGGTTTGAAATTTAATACATATTATTGATGCCGAATTTTGTCGAGTAAATTTTATGAAAATCGAATCAAAACTTAAAAAAATATTAATAAAAGTTTTCTTTATACTATTAAATCCTATTGTACGTAATCTATATAATAAAAGCGCAAGTCATGTGACTGAAGAAAACAAATACGGGCAAACCATTTCTTTTTTAATATGCCAGGCGGCCATTTTTATTCAAAATTGTTTTTTCAAATAAAAATGCATATATGTTACATTTTTAGAAAGATCGTTGAAAAAAATTGTTTGTTTGAGTCATGAGTTACATTAAAAAATGTATAGATTCTGAGATAACTTCAGTAGAAATTAGGTTAACAGTAGGATATCTCGACCCATTAGAGTAAATAAACACAGGATATTCGTTCATTATTATGAGTCATAAAAATATTAAACCATGGAGGTAATCATTCACAAAGCAAGATCTCCATGGTGAATTTCGCAGCGGTGTCTGGTGTAGAAAAATATTCGTATTTGTAAATGTGGCATACGTAATAATAAAAAAAAAGACATTCTTATTTCACTCATAGCAGACGATATAATTCATTTCACTGAAATAATAAGGATGATTTTTTTACATTGTGAAACTAGTTATAAAACGAATGCACCTCATATGTCATGTTTAAAGTACAATTTCCAACCCGTTTCTAAATGATCTTGATTCTTTAACCTCTTTGCTACTGAGTATTAATGTATTATCATGTATTTTCACCAGGACTTGAAAAATGCGGTCGCCAGGTCGCCACTGGTGATATATATATTTTTTAATCTGGCGACCAATTTATTTATATATATATATATTTTTAAATTGACATAAGAAAGGAGCACAAACGGTATTATAGTAAGTTCATCAAATGCAGTAATAAAATCAGAATTACTTGGCTGACTTTGACAAGAAAACAGTTTTCCTACTTCACTATTTCATCGATTCACTTTTCATCAGATATAGATTTTGTAGCATTCAACTATCCGGACATTTGAATCTTTCGGTAATTAGCGTTTCCCAAAACATGCCGGTTTATTCTGTCTGTGCAGTATTTCTTTCTTTCTTTCGTGTTTTTTTTTTTTTTTTTTTTTTTTTTTTTTTTTTTTTTTTTTTATTAGAAAACCAATAATTCTAAATTGTGCTTGTTATTATTTTTTCACAATTAATTCATAAGAAAAAATTGTGCTGTTTGAAAATAAATAGCGATGGAAGGGGTAAATAGGTAAATAATAAATGGTGGGTAAATAGTTTCTACTGACGACTGGAATTTTTTTATGGCTACCAGATTTTGTAAAGTCTTTATAATTACTAAATTATTTATTCCGACTTCACAGCAAGGAGTTTTAACCCTCTGGGCGTTTGAGGGTTTTCTTTGCATTTTTATAAAATTGTTCGTAAAAATGATATTAATTCAAAATTTCTTTCCCTGTGTGTTTCTAAATACACTTCGTATCTCATTATTTTACACATATCTTAAAATACAATTCTGTTAAAAATACTTTTGATTACAGCCGATTTAAGTTGTTTTTTGCGAAACGGAAAAATAAGGGAAAAACGCTTAGAAGGTTTTAATCTATTTGCATTATTTTAAATTTTGAACATGAAAGCATATCATTCTGTGTTCGAAATTGAATTTATGTTCATCATTCGTAAAACAAGAAAGAACGGAGGTTCACATATATGGACCTAAGGTGTGAAGAGTTTAAATAGTTATATTTTTCTTCCACATTTTTATGTATAGATTCACCATAGCTGCAACAAGCTACCATTTTTTTTCGCACCAAAATTTTAAGATAATGATCTTTTTTCCTTATTATAAAGCATATTTTTGTAATTAAATAAGGAGAAAATTACTTTTCTTATATAGTGGAGCCAACAAAACATATTAGTTGGCACCTATGGCATTGAAGTATTGCACAAATAATTGCATTTAATACGTAATCAGTGTATTTGGACAATACACATATTTTAGTCTTTTAATTTGTTTAATACCTCGTCACCCAGCTACTTTTAGAAAGCAAATGAAATTCAGCTCACTACGTCGCCAATAACTTTCTGAAATTTCGCGATATTCCACAGAACTTATTAGGGGAAGGTGGACTAAAATGATCCTAACGGGCAAAACGATCCACATATGTTTTATTCCAGACAGGTCGCACTAGCTACAAGGTAACACATAAACTAGTTGTGATAAGTAAAGAAGAAGCAATGGCGGTATTCAAGCGATCGCAGTATTACGCGTCTGAATATATTTCTTTGAAAAATTGGGTTTTATAATATCTTTCACAAGGTAGGCACTAAACTTTCATATTTATTTAGATTACAGCCTTTGATGTAGAGACATATGACTTGGTTTACTTAATGGAGTATGTTTTTAGATGTGAATTACACTGATGTATTGTCATAATTACTTTTATATCCTTTATTTTGCGAATAAAAGAAGAATTTACAATTACACTTAATTGAAGGATCATTTTGCCATTTGGTGAGGGTAAAATAATCCTTTGGACACTTTAAAAAATCTATTTTTTTTCATTACTATATTTTGGTTTAAAATGTTATTAAAATATGTTTATAATGCAAAATATAGTGTAAAACATACTAGCAAAGGACTAAAGTTTTATTTAAACAGTTATATTATTTTACACAAGTTTTTCTCTTAAGGGGATCATTTTAGGCTATCTTCCCCTACTATTAAATATATTAATTTTTGTAACTGCAGCATAATGATATATATATATATTTTTTTTTTTAATTTTGTAGAGTTTTCAAAAAGTGGCGCTAAATTTGGTTGAAGACTTTGCATTCTATAAATAAAATACATTTGAAATTTTTTACAGAAACATTTTTATCTTTACGAATATATGTGAAATTATTAAACAAAATGCATATACAAACGTTACACAAAAATCCCATGGACATTTAAGATAGTGACAGACAATTTCGAGCATTTTCTAATATATGGTGACCGTAAATACTTTTTCGCTAATATGCGATTTATAGTTGACCTACCTAATTGCTCTCATGACTAAATTTTTACTCAAATTATAAGGTCAAACATGTTCTTACATCCCCGATTTTCAAAAGACGATCTGTCAGCGCTTTTCGGTAGATATTCGAAAAAAACATGTAAAATCGAAAGTGTCAGATCTTCATCCTTAATATATGAGTATGAGTATATTTTTCCCACATAAAATATTGAACTAGATCTACATTTCATTCTAGAAAAAGATTGTGGATATCAATGTGTAATTTCGTGGTCATCGAACAAATTAGCTTAATATATATATTTTTTTTGTTGCTAGGAGTTTGTTGTCAGGAGAAATCTTTCTAAAGGGGATGTTTCCGTTCATCGGCTTGAAAAGTAGGTCAACTTCGAGATTATTTATTTATTTATTTTTGGAAGAATAAAGTATAACTAAAATTGAATTTAATCACTTATCATTAATATATTGTACTATAAAAATTAATTATATTATACAATAATTATGAAAATTGACCATGATACTGTAAGTTCCGTATATATTGTGCGCGCTTCATCCTGCGTACTGTATTACACATGTTTTCAAAGTCATTTGAAAGAAATCAAGTAATGCTCAGAGCACAAATTGTAATTGGGGGGGGGGGGGGTATGAACCTACTCTTGGCTAAATTGAACGATATTTGTTATAATGATAGTCTTTTGAAATTAGTGTAATTTTTTTTTTTTTTTTTTTTTTTTTGTATTTGAAACTGGATTAAAAATTATTAGTATTTTTTGTACATGAGAAAGGTTCAGTTGTTGCATTTTTCAACGTAGTTTCGAAGAATAGAATATTGCATTATTTTCCGTTTAGATATTTCAGTTTTATTGATTTCAAAATCGTCTTCTCCATTATCTCCTTTTATCTGATTTCCATCTTTTATATGTAAAGTGAGTTTTGTTTTGAAAAGTAGTTCATACCATACATACAATCCATAAGAAATCAAAAATCATGCGTAAGCATTGCACATCATGCGTAAAGCATTGATTTTGTAACACTTCCAAAATACTTTAAGAAATCTTTATAGTTTAATAGGGTGAAAGATTATGTCAAACTAAACAATTTGGCAAGCGCATAATACATTTTAAAATCAAATTTCAAGAAATACCAAGAAAAGTCAGATAAATATCGAAATTCTACTGGGAAGCCCTATGTATGATCTATAGATGTGTATATATACTACATAGAATACTAAATTTTAGTTTATGTAGGAAACACATAAAGCAGTTTAAAATTCCTTTCTAGAATTTCTGTCAGTAACCGGAAATGAACTAGAGATCTTTTGTGCTGCCCTGTATATGATCTATAAAATTTACACACACCGAGTAATAGACGAAACATTAGTTAAATTTAAAAACGCGTTCCGCAATTTAAAACGCACTTTCAACAGTTGTTGTTAACAGATAGTACTTTAATCTAATTCTTTTGTGTGTCCATGTAAATTAACGATGAATGCTACACACTTAATATTCTGTAGTAAACCTCTTGTAACGAGCTTCAGTGATATATGTCAATTTGAAAATAGTTGAAATAGTGAAACTTTATTAAAATAAATCTCGAACGATTTTTAACACTTTCCAACCTAGTTGAAAAGTGTTTATGACCTCGGTTTGTCTGCAGTATGGCCGTCTGGCCGTGCTCTAACTCCCGTAAATATGCTCGGATTGCCCTGCAATTTTTATGTTATTGTCGTTATCTATGGCATGTTCCCTATTTCAACTGAAGTGTGTAGCACTTATTGTTTTTTTTCAAGGGACACTCAAAAGAATTCCGTTACATTACGGTCTATGGGGAAAAATCATTTGCAGTTTATTTTAATGATGTTACACAATTTCAAACACATTGTAATTGATATATATCACTAAGGTGCATTACAAGAAGCTTAATATGGAATAGGGTGTGCATAGCACTTATAGTTACTTTACAGGGACAGTCAAAAGAATTCCGTTACATTACGTTTATGGAGAAAAATCGTTTGCGGTTTAATTAAATAATGTTTCACAATTTTAAACGCATTGAAATTTATATATATAACTAAGGTGCATTACAAGAGGCTTACTGCAGAATATTGTGTGTATAGCAGTCATTGTTCATTTACAGGGACACACAAAAGAATTCTCTACTGTCTGTTAACAATAATTCCTGAAAGTGCGTTTTAAGTTGCTGAACGCGATTTTAAATTTAACTCACTTTTTGTCTATTACTTGGTGTGTATAAATTCTGTAGATTATATACAGGACAGCACAAAAGTTCGCGAACACATTTCCGTTTATTGACAGAAACTCCAGAAGGAGAATTTTAAACTGTGCTACGCGTTTCCTAAATAAACTAAAATTTAGCATCCTATGTAGTATATATACAAATCTATTGATCATATACAGGGCTGAATAAAAGTATTTGGATATTTTTCCAAATATTTTATATGCTGGAAATATATGTTGGAAATTCCTGAAATTACGTTTTTAAATATATTATGCGTTTTCCAAGTTGTTTGCTTAGATGTTATCTTTCAACTTATTAAACGGTAATGATTTGTAAAGTTATTTTGGAAGCGTTGGAAAGTGTTACATAATCTATGCTTGACGCATTATTTTTCGTTATTGCTTCCTATTGAGCGTAATATAATGGTTTTGATTATTCTCGTAAAGGAACAATAAGTGATACAACATTTTATTTTCAATACAGAGCATACCACAAGTAGTAAGCTTGAATTATATATATATCAACTGCATGGCAATCCGAGAATATGTACGCGAGTTAGAGCAGGGACAGACAGGCAGACAGACGTACAAACCGTAATCCTAAATACTTTTTGAACTATGTTAGAAAGTATTAAAATGGTTAAAGGCTATATATACCTTAATGTTATTTTGAAAAAAAAGCATGTCTTTTGATTTTAAATCGTTGTGGATACAAGTTGCATACACCCATTAGAATTTCCAATGAGTATTGTACCACGTTTCAGATTAGAAATTTTTTATGTGATGTCAAAATCTCAGAACTTCTAATCGTTTTATTTAATAGCAGAATTCGCAATATATTTCTGTAATTGAATAAGGTGAAAAGTCGTATTCAAACATTATGGTAAAACTGAACGCACCTTTATAATAACAAAAACAATCCTTATTTTTTTCTAAATCCTTTCCGTTCTAATATTGTTTCATTTGTAGCAAGATAAAACGTGAAAAACTTAAATGAGAGCTGTAAAAATGGAAGCTGTAAACATCGAGAAATTTACAAACATTTACCAAAGGAATGATGAAGAAATCAATTTTTATCATTATCAATTTTTTAAATTATTAATTAAAACAAATACTTAAGCATTTGGGTAACTTTAAAATGTCAAGAGTTAGCAAAAGTATTCAGTTTATTCTCTAAATAGGTATTAAAGCGCTGGACCGAAAATTAGAGCATAAAAATAACAAATACTTGTACCCGTAAAAATATATGTTAAATATTAAATTCAAAAATAAAAATTTGTAAAATTCCAAAACGAGACCCGACAGATCTCGCTGTTTACTTCACAGTTAGACAATTTAAAATGTACAAATAGATGCTATTTTTTTTTTAACTGTAATATCTATTCGAGTCTTTTAAATTGCCTTGTCTTGTTACCTGCTAAGTAAACAGTGGGATCTATAAAGTCTCATATTAGAATTTTATGAATATAGTAAGGTGAAATTTGCATTTCGCCCTATGTGTTTTGATAAAAATTTGTGTTAACATCAAGCGATCAAAGAATATCAAATGTTATCGTACTACCTAATTGTCTTTAAAACTTTAAAATTGTCTTTTTGAAAGACAGAATAGTATTAAAGCAGATTGTTTACATAGTAAAATCTCTGAATGAGGGGCACTTATACCTACGGGACCAAATACTTTCTCCTTTAAATATTCATGTATTTTATTATTTCTCGTGTCTTTTATTATTTTTTGCTTGAAAAATATCGTGAAACATCCATAAATATGTAATGTAATTTAAATACAATCAAGGTATCAAGAGTAATAAAATATGTATTTAATAGATTATAATAATAGTTCAACAGTTTGCACATTAATAAACTTAATAATGTGAATTTATTTTTACTTGATAATTGTATTATTTTAATACAACAGTTAATATAATGTACAACAATAATACAACAGTTGTTTAATATTTTAATACAACAGTTATTAAAATATGTTGGTGACTGAATAGAGATATGGGTGTACACATGTTCAATAAAAGGGTTTTTCTTGCAATTTCGATTGATGTGTATTCCTTCTTATATGCATATTAAGTTTACTAACTAAATTTAATCCTTGTTATCATGACTACTTCAAAAACACTTACACTGTTCATAGAGATTCTGTTTCCTTTTAAAAGAGATTCTCCAGTCTAATGACAGTTTACTACTTATTTAAAATATTAAAAAGGATGTTTTATGAAAGATTTTGTTGACAAACTTCTCCTAAATAAAAAATTATGTAAAAAAATAATTTTAGCTTATCATTTCATTTATTTATTTTTTAGTCGCATCGCTAATACAGTTATTAATGTCCCTTGAGTGGGGGGTTCCGTTATTTAGAGGTTAAATGTAGAAGAACTTGGAAATCGCCCTTTAAATAGAAGTGCTATTTTTCACAGGTTGTTTCTTAAAGCGGAGCTTTATTGTATCATGGTCGGCATACAATGCATTATTGTCGAATCTTAGTTTCCCGCATCGTTAACGATCTTCCGAATTTCTGGATGTCAATATGAACATGATCTGTAATCAGTGTCTAATTTAATCCATTCAATCACTTTAATTGCCTGCAATATTGCAATCTTACATTTTATTTCCAAAATTATAACCTTCCTAGTTTTTAAACTATGCATATATGCATATAATTTTGGTTTTTTTTTAATCTTATTACAGATGCTGTACGATGTAAAAAAAAAAAAAAAAAAAAAAATTAACGAGCTGTAAAATAATTTTATCTATCAACAGAATATATTTTTCACAGACATAAAATAGTTGCTGTATAAGTTACTATTTTCTATCCGACAATTATGGTTATTTTATAAAATACATATTTAAACAACCACTGTGTGGAAGGTTATATTTGCACTATTATTTAAGAAAATTACACTTTAATCAAGGTGCAATAATTAAAATTATTAAACAAAACGAAAACAAAGTTAAAATTAAGGGGAGGTCACCGTTCCGCAACCTAAAAAGTATGCGAATAACGGGATTTTGTTTTTCATAGAAATAATAAAGTAACAAGAAACTGAATTTTCCCACTTATTATTAATATTTTTTACTATAAAAATGTGTTAATTATGCAATAATTATTAAAAGTAATAGACAAATTGTTAGCTGTATGGGTATGCTGTGTGTGCTATGCGTATGATAAATGACAATTATTATATTTAACATTATTATACTAAAGTTCCTGCTGTTTTTGTTTTATTTGCACTTGTAACTACCCTCATAATTATGAATACATTTTTGTGAAATATATCTTAGTCTTTCCACATATACACTATTTTACGATTTGTTTTCTAATATTCTTTTACTTCGTTACTGCAACTTTAACAGAAACATATATCAGCTATTCATATGTGACAGCATTTTAATTCAAAGATTTATGTTTCTGTGGAAAATAAGTGGAAGTTACAGCTTGAAAAGGCATTTGTTTAGCAAAGAAAGAATACTTTTAGATCTGTTAGAATGTTCAAAGACAATATAACATAAAATTATTCAAATGAAAGATTTATTTGTATAGACTACTTTGAAAATAATTTGAGACTTACAAAGTCAGAAAACTTTTCTCATACAACTAATTTCAAGATAACCAAATATTTTCTATTGTTAAACAAAATAAAGGAACAAGCCGCAAAGAAACTGTTTTTGGAAAATTTTATACGTAAAACATAGATATTCTATACTTTCTAAACAGAATTAATTGCGTTCTATTTGGAAGGAGACGAATTCATGTAATTGCAAAGGAAAACACAAGCAACTAAAAGAAATTTTACATTACAACAATAGTTATACAGTAGTTTTGCGATTTAGTCTTCTCAATAGTTTTGTTTTTACATTTGAAACGTTTTTATATAAGTTTTTTAAAAGCAGTAATAGAAGAAACAGAGGCAAAGTGTTATGTGTTCTCTATTAGTATATATTCCTATCTTTCGTTTAAATTAAAAAAATTTTAATTTTCCTTAATACAAAAGTTAATGTATTTACAGATATACAATGTTAAAATTAGCATTATTATAACTATTTCTACTTATTTCTTTTATAATTTATTAATAAAAACTGTAGTGAAAATTAAATTATTCAGTTTATTGAAAAACGTTATAGTTTTCATGCTACTGATAAAGAATGAAATCATTCTTTCCATTACATTTTTACTCCTTTTAATACTATTCTTCTTGAATCGGGGTATTTGATCCCTGTGAAAATTCTACGACTTTTTCACCACTAATTCTGATAAGCAATCTTTGGTTTATTAACTCACTTGACAGCTAATTGTATGCAGTTGGATATGCCTATTTTAAAGCTTGGCAGGATAAACTTGAATACACTGAGTGTGCCTAATCGACCCGTCTGTGTAATCTCTTTCTTTCGATTTGAACCAGATACATTTTCAAGAAAGTAAGTTACATAAAAGCCGCAAAGTACTGAACATTGAAGCTGCTTAAGGGGCTTCCTAGTTGCTTCCAACTTCAGTCATAGTCAATAGATTAATGCCTTTCTCTTATTTGAGTCATTGGGGAATTGAGTCATTATAGCTGTCTCATTTGAGTCATTATAGCTGTAGTTATAAGACTAAAAAGAAAATTTATGACAGTCAAAGTGAAAAATAATGTTAGCAATAATCCAGTTCTAAATAATCAGGAGCAGTTTAAGTAAAAGGAGATAGCGAAATCTACAGGATGATAATAGAGACACTTTTAAATTCTATTCTTCTTTATCTCTCTTTAAATATCCAAGTGAAATATCTATATAAAGGTGGGTTATAATATAAGTATCTCTATTTGAAACTGTCTGTAGCTTGAAGGAATAACCGGAATGAAACCAAAATCGGTACACTTATTATTCGAAAAGGGAGAAGAAGAATGGAACAATAAAAAAAAAATCCAATAATCGCCGACATATGGTGCTTTTGAAAGTGACATGTAATGTGTAATATTGTGTACCGTGGAGGTGTCGCAATCCTCAATGACTTTACTGCATATCACACAATGTGCGAAACATCCCTCCTGATGCGTTACATTCCGCAGTTGAGCACGTCGTGCACTGCTTAGATTGTATCCTCCAGCACAATGGCCATGTGGAACCTGAACGTGATTGGCACCGCCATCCGAAAGCGTAATCACATTCACTGTGACATATTCCAATAAATTAGATATGCGATCCGGTTTTACACCTTAATTCTTTGTTCTTGTACATTACATTTCACACTCAAAAGCGCCATCTGTGGGTAATTATTACAATTATTTTTTTCTATTGTTCCATTCTTCTCCCCCCTTCTCGAATAGTAAGTGTACCGATTTTGTTTTCATTCGGGTTATTCCTTCAAGCTACAGACAGCTTCAACTAGAGATACTTATATTATAACCACCCGGTATATATTACGCTATGGTACGTGTCCCAGAAATCGTGATTATTTTTTAATTGTTTAATGGCGACCCCCGAATGAATCGCATTTCATTGATTATTGTATAAAAGTTCTTTGGCAGGATTTAGGCCGTGGTAAATCGGGTTTATTTACGTTTCGCTCCTTCGCTGCAATTATGGAGCTTGAAAATATCATTAAAAATGCCCGTAAAAGATCTCGACTAATGCTTGAAAGGGAAGAAGAAACGAAATTAAGAAGAGAAAATCGAAATAGATTGGATCGAGAACGCTGCCAAACACAGAGCATAAGCGATCGTCAAATTAGGCTTAATAACCATCGCATGCACGATTGCGTTGCTTCTGAAATCCAGATACTGATTTAACCGTTCCGGTGCACAACTGTGGGACTTCGAGTGAAACGTGCCATTTCTGCCAAGCACTGTACTGGAAATGCGAATTAAACAGTAGCAAGAAGTTTACGAAATGTTGTCATGACGATAAAGTAATTTTGTCTCCCTTATCAGAAACTCCCGATTTTTCTCTGACCTTTCATTTTTTAAACGTAACTGTTATACTTTTGAAATTGTAGCTCTTATTTAATTTTTTTACAAGTTTTTAGTATGAATAAATATTATTCGGTGTTTTTTTTATGAAGTCCACTTCACTGTTATACTTTTCAATGTCAGTCTGTCCGGGCAACACCAGGCGGGTCATTTAGTATTTAATAAATAGTTTTAAATCAAAATTTTGATGCGAAAGTTTTTATCAAAAGTGAGTAAATTTTAATAAGGTAGGAAGTTTAAAGAATATGAATGCACAAAATACCATAAAATTGCACTTACTTGCATATCTGGAGGCACGGCAGTGCCTTCGCCAAGTCGAGTTTTAGTTTTTTAGATATAGCATATTCAATTTGCTATACAATGTAGAATAATTCTTTAGAGGAATACGTTTTTAAATGTTTCTAGAAATTTTCGTGCTTTTTTTTTATATAGCTTTACATAAAATAATTGACTAGATTCTTAATATTAAGCAATCATTTTGTTGTCATGAGTTCTAATATTCATCGAATGAGAGATATGGTTGTTTTATTTTAAATAAAAATTCATGTGTTATGTACCTGATATAAATAAATGACCATAAAGTGGTAATACTAAATAAAATTTAGATTCCTGCTGCAATAAAATAGAAATATTACATAAAAACCTGGGTAATAGGATTTTTTTTAAATAATTAAAGGGATAGTTTTTAAATTTAAACTGATTTTTACGCATTAAAAGGCAAAATCTAGCTGGTAAAATTTAGAATACGTAACTGTGGGTAAACAAAATTTGCTCCAAACGTAATGAAACTGCGTAAATGAGGATACGTCTTAAATGTAAAATCTTGCGCAGTTTCTTTTTGTTGTGTAGCAACAGGAAAGAAAAAACTATTTAATTTTTTTTAATAGATTTGTGTAAAGATAAATTATGGCAGATGGGTGAAAAAAGACATATATATATATGTAACGCAGAAAACCCCTTCCCGGAAATAGACTCTTCCCGGTGCGCCACGCATCACGTGATCTAAATATATTTTCGTTCAGTGGAGTTGTCATGTGAGTTTTGCCGATGGAAGTATGTTTTTTTCGAAGAGCGGTGTTAAAAAACAGAATATTGTTATGTCATGGGTTATTTTGTTCTCCGAAAATGTGAAAATGAAGTCCTATATATTCGTGTAATGTGTCGTAATGTGTGTGCTTTGTGTCAAGAAATAAATAAAATTTTGAAAATGCCAGCATTCTGTTACTTCTGGTCTTATTAAAGAAATAGTCTTTCAGCCCCGAGATACGAAAAGTATAAGTATTCTACAGTGAGTGCTATAAAAGTTGGCTCCCCAACTCGGGCTAGAAATCCACAGGGATTTATATAATGATATTGTGAATAATGATAAAATGATTTATTTCTACAAATCAAGTGAAAAGTGCTAAATTTCTACAACTCGAATCCGTAGTGAAAGTGATAATGATTTATTTCTGCAACTAGAAATCTGCAGATAAAATGCAAAGTGCTTTATTTCGACAATTAAAATTCGCAGTGATATTGTTTTACATCAAGAAGGATCTTAGGATCGTATTTAAGTTTTGGAAGCTCTTTCGTTTTCAGCAGTTATAACCAGAAAATGGCGCAACCGGGCGCCATTGCAGCATACGATTTTCATGTGTTCTTAAAATTCTAAAAATTGTTTTGTGTACGCCCAAGAAATGCATTATATGTGTTTACAGATTTCTACAAATTATGTAACTCATGTGTGTCTTCGAAAAAACGGATCCGTAATTTCTTCTTATAAAAAACAAAGAATGCATTCTTATTCTTTTCATCGTTGGGATATTCTTAACTTAAGTTTGGTTAATCTTAATATTATTCTGGTTCATTATTAACTTCAGTTTGATTATTCTTAAATTCAGTTACATTATTCATAACATTATTTTGGATTTCATACATTATTTTGTTATGTTTTATTTTGTTCTTACATTATTTCCCCTTCCCCCCTTCCCTTACTTTTGATTTTATTTTTGAATGCTTATCGTGACTGTTGAAATAAATAAGTTTTTATTGATTCAGAAAAAAAAGAAAGAAAGTAAAACTGATATCAGTTTCAAGTAAAATTATTATATTATCAGTTTCAAGTAAAATTATTATATTATCAGTTTCAAGTAAAATGATTATATTATTGATTTCAGGTCAAATTAATATAAATTATTCGTAATTTTATCGCCATTATCATAAAGATGTTTTGTTTTTCTTTTATTATTAGTTTTAAAAGGGTTGATTACTTTTTGTTTTCCTTTTATTATTGATTTTGAAATAACTGAGTACAGTTTCGGTATAAATGTTTGTTCTTATTTAATATTGGACGTAAGTATTTAATTCTGAGTTCTCGATTGAGAAAAGAAGCATTATTGTGGAATTTAAAACTGAATGAGTAAGTTATGCAAGTTTTGTTGTTTTGATTTTTTTAAGGTAGAAAGTTTTTTTTTTAATTGTACTGAACAAAACAGATATTAAGCTGTCTTAGTAATTTAAAAATAATATTGGTTGAGAATTTAATTATTCCGTTATGTGTTCTGATTTCGTTTAGAATATTATTTAAGGAACAATTTAATTATTCAGTTATGTGTTTTGATTTCATTTAGAATATTATTTAAGTGACAATTATTCAGTTATGTGTTTTGTTTTCATTTAGAATATTACTTAAGTGACAACTATTCAGTTGCAGTTTATTTCATTTGAAATAGTGTTTTGAATGTGTCGCGTTATGAAATCCAGTTTATTTTAATGTTTGTTCTGTTTTGTAGTAATAGTTTATATTATGGTTAAAGCTCACTGTTTTGTTTTATTAAAAGTTTATATGATTTGTAACGGCAAAACTCACGTTTGGGGTACGGTTTAAACGAAATTTTTGGCATTTATAGGGTTTTCGGCTAGTTGTTTTGCTAAAATTAAAAATGTCTGAACTTAATAGAGCTCGCAAAGAGGATTTGTTCCAGGTTGCGTTAGAAATGAATTTAGATGTGCAAACCACTATGACAGTTGTTACATTGCGGGAAAAAATCAAATCCTCCCCGTCGTTCGATGTTGATTTTGTGAATTCATTAGTCAGAAATCAAATTGCAACGCGGGAAGAAGAACAACGTAGGCGAGAATTAGAGGATAAACAAAAAGAAGCCGAGTTAGAGCAGCATAAGCTGGAATTAGAAGAGAAGCGTAGGGCGGAAGAGATGGAGTTTAAAAAGCTTGAGATGAATTTTGAGCTTGAGAAGCTCAAGCTACAGGCTCAGAGACAGAGTGCTTCCGGTGGAGTGCTAGGTGGTAATGCGACAGGTATAGTATCTCACGCGGAAAGTAAGATAGATGTCCAAAGGTTGTTGCCTACATTCAGGCCAGAAACAGATGATGTAACATTGTTTTTGGTTCTTCTGGAACGCCAGTTAAAGCTCTCTAAGGTACCTGAGAATCTATGGGTATCGTATTTACTCAGTGTTGTCCCATCTTCTATTTCTACGCTTATCGCTCGTGAATCGGAAGAAAACGCTTCGAATTTTTCGCATGTTAAAGATTTACTTCTAAAACGGTTTAAAATTAGTGCCGAAAAGTTCAGACAGTTGTTCTTTGCTCATCGCAAGGTAAAAGAAATTTCTTGGCGAGATTATTACTTCGAACTTCGAGATTATTTTGAAAATTGGCTTAAAGAGTTAACTGTAACATCTTTTGAAGCACTCCAGGATCTGATCATAGCTGATCAAATGAAAAGGCGCGTGCCTGTTGAATGCAAACAGCATATGTTAGATGAGTGGGAAAATTTAAACTCGCCAGTCGACCTCGCCGAAAAACTAGATGCCTATGAAATTATACGAAGTACGTTCCCAAAAAGAGATCCGGTTGTACCCCAAGTGAAAAAAGAGTTTTCTCGTCGAGATAATAATTGGAAGCAGAGTAAGCCTCCAAAAGAGGACAGATCTCCTCCTAAGTTTGGTAATCGACGCTTAGAATCCGATATTGTTTGGTATGGATGTGGTAAAGTGAGATTTATAAAGAAGAAATGCCCAGATTGTACCCCTTCGGTTAAAAAAGAAAATGTGCAAGCACATCGTCTTAAGTTGTATAGTTTAAATACCGCAACAGTTTCAGCTCCAAATGTGCCTATCACGATCTGCAATAAGAAAGTGTTGGTCTGTGCAGATACGGGAGCGAATCGTTCCATTGCGGGTGAACGTATGTATGAGCTATTTTTAAGAAATGGTGTTGCTCTGAAACCTCATACTCATGATATCACGTTGGCTGACGGAATTACAGTAGCCAGAGAAACTTTGTCTGCTACAGTTCCAGTAGAGATTGAAGGTCGAGTCTTCAAAACGGAGTTCATTGTATTACCAAATGCTAAGGGTAATAGAACGCTTTTAAGAATGGATTTTTTGCACAATGCTAACATGGTGTTAGATACTGCCAACAAAACGTGGTATTTCAGTAATAAACCTCAGAAAAAGGTTCATTCTGTAGATGAATACGTTGAAGAAAATAATTCATCAGCTGGTGCGGTCCAAGTCAGTCCATACGCCTTACGGGAAGATGAAGGCAAATATTTAACTTCTGAGGAAAGAGAAAAACTGAATGGTCTTCTAAAAAGGTATGAAAAATGCTTTCAACCAGGGGGAGAGACAACCCCGTATGTAGAGCATCGTATCAATACAGGTGATAGTGCTCCTATTGCTGTGCCACCTTATCGGATGACTCCTGCTAAGAAAGAAATTCTTAAGAAAGAAATAGATAATCTTCTAGATCAGGGAATCATAGAAGAATGTGAATCACCTTATGCTTCACCGGTGGTTCTCGTACCAAAGCCGGATGGTAGTATGAGGTTATGCATTGATTACAGAAAACTAAATGCAGTTACAGTGGCAGATAAATATCCATTACCTCGAATGGACGACCTTTTGCATGAAGCCAAGCATACTTCTTATATGTCAACTTTAGATCTTCGTTCAGGATATCACCAAGTCCGAGTCTACCCACCAGATCAAGATAAAACTGCATTTGTCTGTCCTTTCGGTACTTTTCGTTTCTTAAAGATGCCTTTTGGACTTAAGAACGCTCCAGCTACGTTTCAGAGAATGATAGATCAATTTAGAAATGGTCTTAAGGATGTCCTTGCTTTGTCATACCTAGACGACATCATCGTTTTATCAGACACCTTTGAGAAACATCTCTCAGATCTTACAGCTGTGTTCGAGAGACTCATAGAACTTAAATTAGATGCCAAGCGTGAAAAATGTCATTTCTCTTGCGAAAAGGTCAAGTATCTAGGGCACTGGATAACGCCAAATGGTCTAGAAGTAGATCCAGACAAAGTATCTGCAATTAAAGCGCTACCTCCTCCTAAAAATGTGAAAGAGATCCAGTCTTTCTTACAGACCTGTTCTTGGTACAGAAGATTTATACCAAATTTTGCTGATATCTCAAGGCCCCCTAGTAATCTAACGAAAAAGAAAGTTATTTGGAAATGGGGAAACGAAGAGCAAACAGACTTTGAAACTCTAAAACAATGTCTCATAACACCTCCTGTGCTTAAGCAAGCTGATGGGACCAAACCATTTATTCTGCGTACTGACGCTAGTAACTATGCTCTTGGCGCTGTTCTTCTACAGGGTGATGACAAGACCTCTGAACATCCCATAGAATACGCTAGCCGTCTTCTTACAAGTGCTGAAAGAAATTATTCCACTACGGAACGCGAGGCATTAGCTGTAGTCTGGGCCTTAGGAAAATTTCGTGGCTATGTGGAAAGTCAAGAAGTAGTTGTAGCTACTGACCACCAACCTTTAAAATGGCTTCTGAGCCTTAAGTCACCATCGGGGAGATTAGCCCGTTAGGCACTACAAGTACAATCGTTCTTATTAAAAATTGAATATGAACCTGGAAAATCTAATGTTGTGGCTGACATGCTATCACGTCCTGTCTGTAGTCATCAGTCTGCTTTCTGTGAGACATGCAACTTTGTCAGCATAGACATGCCAACAAGAAGCCCAAAAGATATCAGAGAAGCTCAGTTGCAAGATGAAAACCTTAAAAAGATTATAGATTGTTTTGAAGACTAACAGAAAAGTGAAGACTTTGCCAATTGGACTGATAGAGGATTCCTGATGAATCAAGGTGTACTTTACCGGTATGATCCTGAATCGGACGCCGAGAAAGCGCAACTGGTCATTCCAGCACAAGAAAGACAAAACATTTTGAAACTTCATCATGACGACCCCTCAGCCGGACATTATGGTGAAGCAGGCACTTATCAAAGAATTGCTAAGATATATTATTGGACAGGCATGAGAACATATATTTCTGAATACGTGAAGAAGTGTCCAGAATGCGCTCGTTATAAATCAACAAATCAGAAACCAGCTGGTTTATTGCGAACACCTGCTTATGCTCAACGGTTTGAGACACTCAATATTGATCTTTTTGGACCATTGCCTCGTAGTAAAGTTGGGCACCGATGGATTTTTACAGTAGAAGATTGTGCCACTAAATGGGTAGAACTGTTTGCCTTAACAACTGCCACTGCCCAAGAATGTGCGACTACGCTGATTGAAGAGATTTTCCTTCGTTACGGTATCCCAAGAAGACACTTAAGTGAAAACGGCTCTCAGTTCGTGAGCGCTGTTCTACAACAAGTTTGTTACATTCTTGAAATTGACCAATCATTAACACCTTTGTACCACCCTCAGGCCAACCCAGTCGAACGGAAAAATAGAGACTTGAAACCTCGAATAGCAATCCTTGTTGGGGATGAACACGATTCCTGGATTGATAAATTTCCTTTTATTAGATTTGCTATGAACTCTGCCAAATCTGATACAACAGGCCAAACTGCCGCCTATCTGCATTTTGGTCGAGAACTAAGAACAATCGATGATGTGGTGAGCGATTTTAGAGCAGTTGTTGAAAATGACAATTTTGTTCCTGAAATAACTCCATATCTTAAACGTCTTGCAGATGTCTCAAAGAGAGTGAAAGAGCGAGTTGAAATAAAACAAGATCAGCGTAAGAAATATTATGCTAAAAATCGTAGAAGAGTTTATTTTACACCTGGTGAAAAAGTATGGGTTACCTTACACCCTGTGAGCAAGGCAAGTAACCAGAAAACAGCAAAATTTATGCCTAAGAGGGATGGGCCATATATAGTTTTGACTCAAAAATCACTGGTGACATATGACATTGCCAGTCTAGACAATCCTACTCAGAGAATTGGGTCTTATCATGTTTAAGCCTTGACACCATTCCAAGAAACTGAAACTACTCCAGTTGCACCCCTGAGAAAAAGGGGGAGACCCAGAAAATATCCTGTTTCCTCTCCGAGACGTATTTCGGACACAGAGGGGGAGGATGTAACGCAGAAAACCCCTTCCCGAAAATAGACTCTTCCCGGTGCGCCACGTATCACGTGATCTAAAAATATTTTCGTTCAGTGGAGTTGTCATGTGAGTTTTGCCGATGGAAGTATGTTTCTTTCGAAGAGCGGTGTTAAAAAACAGAATATTGTTATGTCATGGGTTATTTTGTTCTCCGAAAATGTGAAAGTGAAGTCCTATATATTCGTGTAATGTGTCGTAATGTGTGTGCTTTGTGTCAAGAAATAAATAAAATTTTGAAAATGCCAGCAATCTTTTACTTCTGGTCTTATTAAAGAAATAGTCTTTCATCCCCGAGATACGAAAAGTATAAGTATTCTACAGTGAGTGCTATATATATATATATATATATATATATATATATATATATAGAAATCTGTAATGTAACGAGTAATTTTCGCTTGATCCTAAAACGTATAACTATCGAGTTTTGCACAAATCTCTCAAAAATTGTAGATTTGTACAGGAAATTACACACAACCTTTAGCTTATATATACAGTCAAACATCATTAGTAAGTCACCTGAATAAAACGGGTCTCTGCATATTACGTCGCGAATGTTTCAGACGTCATGTTTCGGATGTTCAAGCTGGCTAACGCCAGCTATCGGACCCATAATTACATCGGGGCTTCAAATTCATACGAGCCTCGTAAAAAACTGTCCTAATAGTTCGTTGTCACCAGGTAGCGCTGCAAATTTGGATTTTCTATTAATTTATTCCTGGTGCTGATTAGTGTCATATTAGATAACATCTCCTTATCACTTTTTTTATATTTAGTTAAATTTGCAGTATGTATTTCTTCAATATTCTTATTTAATAGTTAGTATTTCTTCAATATTCTTATTTAATAGCTAGTGTTAGCTTAATACCTTTATTTCGTCATTTACGCGAAATTGGGAAGAAGGCGTGACTGTTTGGCGTCACACATGGCAATCTTCTCTGCCAATTTCATTCGCGCTTTTTTTTTTCTTTTTACACCAGGCTACTTCGGGAAAGATTATCTAAGTGGTTCAATATTTTAAAAGTTCACGAAGAATGAATCTTTTGTGTTTAGAAAATCTTCAGAAGTGTTAAGATTGTTTATAATGATGATGTAACAATATTTTTCTGTAAGGTGCAACAATGCAAATTTAACAATCACAATGGACTCAATGGTACAAAAAAATGTAAACGCCTGGCATATGAAAAGGTGAAGCGGGCATCCCGGAAATGTTAATGACAGTCAAATGCTCTGCACTTTTATTATATAAATTGGTTTCTTTCAGTAGATGTCTTTGGCACTCTGCAATAAATCATGTGGCATTCGTTTAACAAGGGTTTGTATACATATTAAAAGCGAAATTTAATTTTTTATGCGACCCGCCTTTCCTATAACTTCTATATATTTTTTAAATATTTCCTGCGTATAAGGAGAATAATACAAATAGCATGTTCTTTTACAATAAAAACATACCGAGTTATCAAACATTGTATTTTATGAATTATCAGTGTTCTCCGGTGTTAGAAACATGTCGATTCTTTTGAGAGCCAAAATTCACGAAAGCATTATAAAAATTCAATTTTGTATTTTAATAGATAACCCACTCTTTATAAATCAAATGCCACATCTAAACGTTATAATAAATTCGAATACTTTATGTAATTGAAAATATGTCTCTATTATCAGCTGTTTAAGTGGTCCTCGCCATATCCACTGTTTTAAATGACCTGGTATAAGAGTATATCAGATCAGGTTTCATACGGCTCCTGGAGTTTTACGACCAGTAAATTCTTCGGTACCAGTATTTTCTTACAGAAAATTTCTACTTAGAAAAAAAATGCGAAATTTCGCGAGTGTAAACTACATTTCTTTTAGTATAAAGAACATACTGGTGAAACTCCTGGAAAATTCGCTAATCTGTACGAACACTGATATCAGTGTAAATACCGTTTATACACTGCAGATACTACAATTTAAGTCATTTTACGCTTTAAAGTTCTATAAATGTATCTACATACGTGTGTGTGAAATTCGGAAAGGAGTGTTTCTTTGTGTTATGCAGAAATTAATTAAGTTTTTAAAGATATATACATTATAAAATGGGCTTTAAAATATTAAAAGTATGTTTTTTAACCAAAAAAGTCATTTATAATACACTTTTATTTATTTTTTTAATATCTAAAATACTTGCATGATTTTACGATAAAAGAAATTTTAGCCATAAAACCGTCAAAATTACGCCCTTGCCACATAACACTATGAAATATTAGCACCTTTTTTCAAAATATTTTTACCCGATAACAAGCATACTAAGTATATCTAATGCAGCAACGATAAAAGTATCATTTGATATTCCTGAAAAATTGAAGTTTGTTATAACAAAATCTATGCTCGAATTACCTCAGTAATTAAACTTTAGAATATGAAAATAATTGAAAAAATAAGGAATTGGAAGGTGAAAGGATAACTTATTACGTTTTTAAATCAGAATGGTTATAATAAAAAAATGTTCTGAAGCAAAAAAAAATTGAAATAAAAATTATCTTTTAAACTTGTAGAGTGCCTATGAATTATTTAATATGTAGGTTACTTACATAGAAGAAGGTTTGAACGTTTTTCACAGAAAAGAAACTAGCTGGAATTCGCTTAAAAGTCACGAAAACTTTCACAAAATTGTTTATCGAAAAAAAGTGTTTATCACAATCAATTTTCTTTTATTGTGAGCTCTTTTGAGTTAATTTTTACTTTAGAAAACTAAAGTTTTATACCCCCAAAAATGTCTTACATTGATCTCCTATTATTGAAATATTGTGCTGTCTGTTACAATCGCTGTAGAAAATGTATTGATCGTTTTCAAAAGCGTAGAATCGAGTAGATGTTCCTATTTTCACTTTTCGAATTTATTAAAACAATGTTTTTTTCATGGCAGATGTAGATATTTTAAGCAACAATGCATTACGCAACTTTTTCTATTCTTAGTGTTGAAAAATCACCGCATTAATTAACATTCGAAATAAATTCGTTTTCATGTAAGTAAGAATTGTGTTTTCTAATTGCAATAAATGTTAACTGTTAGATAAAACATACTACTTTATAATATTGGAAATAGTATGATTTCCTGACATCATTTAAAATCATATTGAACTACTTTTGTGGTAAATCATCATTCAACTAATATCTTTCGTTTCCAATATCATGGAAATATTATTTGTAAACGGAAAGTTAAAATAATGCATTATTCCGGAAAATTGGAGCACTTTGAAATATTCGTTGCACACAATTCATGAATGATTAAATAATCTGTTACATGGACTTGGGAAATTTCACGTTGGTACTGGCCATAGTTAATTTACCTATGAAACTTCTCGATTTCAAAAGAAACTTTTGCAACGATAAAATGATCCTGACATGAGTGTCGGTATTAAGATTTTGGAAAGAAACCCAACTTTCTTTTCAAAACGAAGCAGTTGCAGACCATTTAGAAAATTAGTAGAATTTTGGATTACTGAAGAAAATGATATATCATATGGTCTTAATAATTATTTTTTGCTGTAATTATGTAAAAGCTTAATGGACCTAACAATGATTTTTGCTGTAATTATGTAAAAGCCCAAAGGCCCTAGCAATGATTTTGCTGTAATTATGTGAAATCCTAATGACACTAACAATGATTGTTGCTTATGTAAAAGCCTAATGGCCCTAACAATAATTTTTGCTGTAATTATGTAAAAGCCTAATGGCCCAAGCAATAATTTTTGCTGTAATTATGTAAAAGCCTATGACGCTAACAATGATTTTTGCTGCAATTATGTAAAAGACTAATGGCCCTAACAATAATTTTTGCTGTAATTATGTAAAAGCCTAATGACCCTAACAAGGAATTTTGCTGTAATTATGTAAAAGTCTATTGGTCCTAGCAATGATTTTTGCTGTAATTATGTAAAAGCTTAATGAACCTAACAAGGATTTTTGCTGTAATTATGTAAGTCTGTTGGACCTAACAATGATTTTTGTTGCGCATTTTTTTCGCATGACTAGTGTAGGCTCTTAATAGGAAAAGTAACCACGATTTTTGACTAGAAAATTTTAACCTCGAGCTTGTTCAGAGCCTTCGAAAAAACGCGCAAGCTAATGTTAAATCTGTGGGAAGGTTCTTGGCAGATTTTTTGCTCGCATTTTAATATTTTTAAATGCTGTTTGTTGTTGCATAGGATAGCTGAGGTCGATCTCGAACGTACTTTCACTTTCAGAACCGGTTCCAACCAGTTCCAAAATTGAAAATGTCCGCTTATAAAAAAAACTGTAATCAAAATAAAAAAAGTAAAAACTAACAACGGTACAGATCGACCTCAGCTATCCTATGCAAAAGAATCATTTATAAATATTAAATTGCGAGCAAGAAATCCGCCAAAAACCTTCCCATAGACTTAACATTAGCTTGAGCGTTTCTTCGCGTGACTCGCGTAGTCTCTTAAGTAAAATAAATTCGTGGAAACCGCCTAATGTTACAAACCTAGTACATCCAGGTCTTATTTAAGTTGTGAGAGATCACAGTTGTGGGGAAGCAGCTAACTTGTTACATGTTAAACTATTTTCCCCATTTTATCTCTGATTCTAACCTGATGAAAGTGTTATTTACCAGTTACCTAGTGTTAAAATAAATATCTTCACCTGGGGTATTTGAATTTGCTTTTACAATTTATACAATAACTGCGCCCTCACAAATCTAGTACCCGGGGAAGCTATTTCGGCTGCCCCCCGCATCTCTTTAGTTTCGTCACTACATGTATTACTGTGCAAACATTTGGATGCATTCTTACTTTAAATATATATATTTGACAATTTTTAAAATATGTATTTCGCGGAAAGATTTTTTAAAAACACCTAGATTAAAATCTATTATACAAGGCGTGAGAAAATAATATTTCAAATTAAATTGATTAAAATTCCAACACATTTATAAATATGCATAAAAGGACGTAAAAATTTATTATTACACATAATGAAAATATGAAATTGTTATCTGAATAACGCACAAGCTATTTTTTGAAATACAGAAGAAAAGTGTATTAAAATTTAATGTTGGTTTTAACGGTTAGGTTTAGAAAGTTTGATTTTGTGTGAAATATTGTAAGTTAGGCTATTCATTGTGATCAAGTATAAAGTATAATTGCAATATGATATGAAAAAATTTAATTGTTTTTCTATCATTTTATTTTTTTAAATTTAAGCTCCTTCCATAAACGGATGCAATATATATATATATATATATATATATATATATATATATATATATATATATATATATATGTGTGTGTGTGTGTGTGTGTGTGTGTATTCTTTTAACCTAAAGAAAAATAAATAAAAACATTTCTTTATTATTACGAAATGTTGATAATATTTATTTTTAAATTTTATGATTGAGCCACAATATTTAATGAAAAGAATTACCATTAGGAAATAATTACAAAATATTCTTTAATTTCTCAAAATTATTTTTTCTTACAAATAAATTTTTGTATAAAGTGAATAAGAGTGAATTTGCGTAATTTATATCTAAAGATGACAATTCGAAATTTAAATTAAAAGTATCTGTTTACAAATTCTGCCCATTTTATCAACGTTGAGATGTAAAATTAAGGAACAATTAAATAATATTCGTGAGTAACTTATTTAATAAGCAATGTTAATACTTTAAAAATTAACTAACTCATAAAATAGGATTATGAGAGGAAAAGACAAATGTACGAAAACGAAAAAAAATAATTTACTCAATAATATTACTGACAAAGCCCTTTAAGATAGTAATTTAATTTCTTAAATTACATGTCTGATAACTACAGGTAGTTAGACTCTCAAATTTTCACAAGTCATGTAACATAATTAAATACAAGGAAACTTCAGCATCAAACGATTTGCACTTAATAAGTTTAGGATATTTAAAAATATATATATTTTTTAAAGTAATACAAAAACGGGTGTGCATATTAATTTAACATAATGTATGCAGAAATTATTGTTAGTTAACTTGTTTTATGTTACAATTCTTACCTGCTTATAAATTTAAAACTTACAATTGATAGGTAAGCATATTACAAGATAAAATTACAGCCGACGAAGACTTTTGCCACTTTTTTTTTCATTCAATGCTTCTCTTAGTAGTGCAGAAAAAAAGAATGTGGGATTTACTAGTGTCATAAGATAATTAAAATGTATCTTTAATTATCTTACAGTTTAGAACTCGGAAAATAATATGATATGGGCTCATTGCTTTTAATTAATTTAAGATAATTCCAAGAAAACGTATGATATGACTTATATTAATACCTATGAAAAGACTAATTTTCGCATTTATTTATTGCAACGTATTCCGAATTATTGTTAATTATTCCTTTCCAATAAGCTTTTTTGTGAGAGAGATTTTTCTTAAATAGTTATTGACACGTGTCAAAATAAAATAAAAAACAATGGAAGTTAAATTCAGTGTTAGTTTTCTCTTTAAAAAATATCAAAAATCTTTTACAGTCACCTAAACAAGAAATTAACGAGATTATTTACATTGATATATTATTTCTAAAAAGCACGTGCTCAATACGACAAAAAGTTTTTATAAGGGAGAACTATTTCTTATATAATATAAATTAATATATATATATATATATATATATATATATATATATATACTACACTACATTCTAATAATATATACACTACATTCTAACATTAAAAATACATAAAATCGTTACAATATTAATTGCAAAATTCCTCTGAAATGTTATTATTCAACTGTGAATATTAGACTTGCTCAACGATACTCTAGCTTTATCCTTTATGTTTTCTTTATAATATATTTTTATCTAAAATTCCTATTCCAAAATCCTGCTGAAACTTTCTTAAAATAAATTGTTATTCAGTTCTTTTGAATGTAAATTTCAATATATCATAAGTTGCTCACATTTCGTATAATTAAAAACGGCAGCTTAAAGCTGTTTTTGAACATAAAAAAATACAGTTTTGCAGCTGCAAATGTAGTTCAATCAATTTCTGAATGCATTCATTTTAAAATGCTTTTATTTTATTTACTATTATTATTTTTATGTGCTTCAATAAACGTTACGGAAAAATTTCTTTGTTGGTAAAATTTAAATTCCACTTTATTTTGAAGTGCTTTATAAAATTTTCATATTTATTAAATTATGCATTTACAAAAATTGCACCTGCTGTATATTTTTTCACTATTAAAAAGCTATTTAGCTTAAGAATGAAAATAGAAAAGAACTGATAACAATACTCAGTATATTTTTTACGGGAGTAAATAGTTCAGAGTTTAAGAACCGTTATAAACTATAATGTGTTTGTGTGTGTGTGAAAAGCTTTCAAAGTGAAAATGACCCAATTTAAATGCATAAAAAGACTGTAAAGTAATTCAGTTCCAAGTAACATAGTTTAAAAGAGTCAAGTTGAAGACAATGTGCATTCTTTAATTTTTAAAATTCGAATTTCGTCTTCAAACTAACCGTACTAAAAATTACTTTCCTGCTATACAAATTTCTTTTTACACATTTCGTTTCTACCATGCAATGTTTTCAACAAACTTTAACTCCACTTTCAGAAAATTTGACAAAGAATAGTAAAGAAAAAATATAATGCAACAACTAGAATATGAATCTATTACATATTTGATCAAATATGAGCATTTATGTAAAATGATTTTTAACTGAGCATGTGCGAATGGTTGTGAATAATGTTGTAATTTCAAATGTAAGTGACTAAAATTTTTGATAATTTTTTTATGAAAAAAAAATTGGATCACGTTACTTTTAAAATTTCTACCTAATATTTTTCATATAATACCCGAATTTAATTGATGCAAACGTATACAAATATTTATAAGTAATATTATACAACTAATATTATAATTATCTCGTAAAGCCTAAACATGAATTATATATATATATAAAGGGTGGTCCAAAAATATATGTAAAAAATGTAAAGGTAGGTAGAGGGGACTTAAATAAGCATATTTGGGATAGGAATGTGTGTGCGGTAATGACACATTAAAGCACTAGCTTGTAAAGCAGTAAGAATCAAAGGAAACTGAAAAGACAAGTAAAGACAAAATAAAACAAAAATTTATTAACAGCTTACAAGAGGTGCTAGAAAGAGCGGCTACAAACAGCGATACAAGATTCACAGCGACGGCGCATAGACCGGCGTACATTAGAGAAGACGTCAGACATATCGAGCACATGTAAAGCAGCAACAGGCAAGCGGGCAACAAGATCTTCTTCAGATGTGACGGGACTCTCGTGCACCAGGCTTTTAATACGACCCCAAAAGAAAACATCCAAGCCGGTTAAATCAGGAGAACGTGGTGGCCAGGGACCTGGACCGCCCCGCCCTATCCAATGCTGGCCGTAGACAGCGCCCAGGTGATTCCTGACGTCTCGACTGAAGTGAGCTGGAGCTCCATCGTGCTCGAAACACATTCGTCTGCGAACGGCTGGTCGGATTAAGCGTCACATTTCCAATTAAAATATATCTTTGAATTGAAATTTGAATGAAATACAAGGGTCATGAAAAATCGTAGAGTGTGGAAAATATGATTACAAATATTTCGGCAACTAATTATCCGATCGACTTCAATCTTTATGCAAAATTTATGTTTTTTTATTGTCTTTTATATTCACTCCTTAAAAGAAACAATTTCGAAAATAATTTTGTACCTTTTATCAGAACGAATATTTCGAGAGTCCGAAAAAATAGTTCTGGATAATCGAGGTTACTGAAATTCATTAAGCTTCTTTCCATTATTACATACTAATTACATACCAAATTTCAAATGGCTATCTCATTTATGCGGGAGATAGAGCGTTTACAGACACACAGACACACAGAAGCACAGACAGTTTGCATCGACCTTTTTTGTAACTTTAACATTTTTGCAACGGTTTTATGCATTTCTATTGATTATTCAAAGAAAATTTCATTCGAAAGTTACAGAATTTCGTAAAAAACGCTTAAAATTTGTTTCTAAAGTTAGATAATTTCGTTAAAAACGCTTAAAAAAATAAAGTGACGACGTCAAGTTGTCCATTCTCGACCGAAAACAACAACCATTTTCGAAATGGTTAAAAAAAAAGGAAAAAAGAAAAGAAAAGAAAACTGAGAAAAATGCAATTAAAGATTTCAATTTGCAACTCTGAATGATTTTAACCGATATTTATGCGGTTAAAAGTCTTTTTGAATATTTTTAATTATCGGAGCATTACGCAGCTTCGTCAGCATATATATTGGATATTTTAATTCATTTTAAGCGAAAAGAAAATGCAAATTGATATTTTCATCATAATTTGCAAATTGAAGTCTATCGATCCAAGTAGCAGAAGGACGTTCCCTGTACGTTTTTATCTTCTTCTAAGGACATGTCATGAGGACGTGGGCATAATATGTCTCTCACGTAGAATAAAAAAGAAACCAGAAGGAGCGTGAAACGCCGGTTTAGCTCTGAAGCGCGCTGGAGCTGATGGTACGGTCATACACGTGGATTACTCGCGCTATTAGCCTGCACTGCTCGCAACACTACTTCTATTGGACTGCTTCGAATTAGTTGCGGTAACAAGTACTAAATTAAAAAATTCGGTGGCAAACAGGCAGTAGAGAAGATCCATTGTAAAACACCCCCATCCTACTTCTTGATGTTTTGTTATTGTATGGTCTCACCGGCGTACTTTTTACAGTTAGTTCTACTGAAACGAGCTGTGAAAGTTACGATTGTAGTTTTCTATGACGTTTCCATTATCAATTTAATACATTTTATGCCGTATAAGCACATTACGTTTTATTTATTAATCGGTGATGTGCCCTTTGCTGTTTACAGTGATCTATATTCTGCCTATAATTAGTAAGGCGCATATTTATCTATATTTATAACTCGGGGATTAACCTCCTTGCACCCTTCGTGCGACAACCCCCGGACCATTTGCAGACTTTCGCTTGGCAAATTTCTTTCTAATTCATCCATTGGGGGAAACATATTGTAATCCACCATTAAAACAAATTAAAATTTCTTGGCATAAGAATATCTTTAAAAAATTTAATTGTGTATTGGTGTACAAGCCGACGAACAGATAGCGACAGACAGCGTAAAAAACTCGTATCATGGGAAACTTTTTATCAAAACATGCACTTGACCGAGGCAGAAACTTAGTCTGAAGATTTAATGTAAAAACATAAAAAAAACAATTATATTTAAATTTGCTTAACCTATATCACCTCAAGGGACGCTGTAAACACAGAAGAAAAATCTCTTAACTTAGAGTATGATTGTCATACGAGAAAACATATAAAAAAATTCCAACGTTTTAGTTATGCAACATCGCATCTGGGGTGCTACTAGCGTTAAAAGACCTATACTGTGAATTTTTTTTATCAAAACATAAATTGGACCGTGTCAGAAGCTTAGTTGGAAGGTTTATAGAAAAACCATAAAATATCAAATTTATTGAAATTTAGTTACCGTATTTCCCGCCAGGGGACGCTATAAATACAAAAGGAAATTGCGTTGAATCTGTTCCACTGCTTGTAACTTCATTATAGCTATCATACAGCGAAACACACAAAAAAAATTCCATTTTACTTGAATTTTGTTATGATGTTTCTCTCCCAGGGGGCACTATAAGCCAAAAAGCAAATAGTGTCGAATCAGTATTACCTATTTTTATCTTGAATACGTGCATCGTACGGTAAAACATAAAAACTACTTTTACTTAAATTTTGTCAATATATTCTTCTATAGTGGTCACTATCGACGTAAAGTAAAGTTGAGTTCAAATTACCCTATCTAATTTTAACTTGGAATACAGTTGCTGTATTAGAAAACATAAAAAAAAAATTCCATTTTAAAATTTTAGTTATGCAATTTCTCATCAGAGGCACTCCCAGCGTAAGAAGTCTGAAATTCATTAGTGGTAAGTGATCTTAAAATCCGTTCGAAACTAAGTTGAAGATACAGCTATACACAGAGATACATGAAGCATCATAAATTAAATAAACGTCATAGAAAATAGCTCTTCCAGTAGTATTTGGCGATAAAGTGGAAAGTGTATTGTTTTGTGTTGCTCTGTAAAAGAACTATAAATATTCCATCCCATATTTTAAATAGAGAACAGACCGCAGAAACCTTTTGTAATATACACAAATAACATAATAGCTCTGAAAAGCATTTTGATTTATTACGGACTTTAGACGGTAGTTTAATTTAATTGTTTTGTGCTGCCCTGTACAATAACTATTAATGCTATATACATCTTCTTCAATAATGAAAAAAAAAACATGCTGTAAGTGACTGTAATACCATACAAAATTTTCCTTACCGTTAGCGTTCTACATACCCCGCGTTTAACGTACATATTCATTTAATCAGTCGTTTCATAAAAATGACCTTTGTTAAATTACATAATTAAAATTTCAAAGTTTGTTCAGAAAAATTATAAGTTTTAAAATATGATATTTCCTTTACAAGGAGCTGCATATATATATATATATTAAAATACGTAATTTAAGTTTTATATGGTCCCTGTGCTCAATATTTAATTAAAATATTTCTGTGCTCTACCAAGTAAAACAAATAATACCAATTCCTATGACAAAAACTCACTAAGTTATGATACTGTGAAGTTTATTAAATGTTTTTCTTCGAGTTTATAATATGCGTATCTGGGTCATTCATACATTATAACGAACTATCGAACATTTTAGCGTTAAGCGAATTGATACCAGTATTTTAGTTATTATTATGTTATATCTAAAAACATTTTTCTTTTTACATTACAAACACTAGTTCTTCATAGAATTTTTTTGTTTATTTGATGATTTTATATAATAGTTTAAAGAAAATAAAACACGACTAATAATATTTAGAACCAATGTTTGGAAAATACCGTACCTACCAGAAAAAATAATTTAGTGTGATTAATAATATTTTCTATTAACATCAGGTATTTTTAAATCAGGTGTTTGTAAATATTGTTCCTCTTGTAATAAAGCTATCTTACAAAGACAGCTTTAAAAGAAAAGAAAAAAAATAAGGTACGTACACACCTTAACAATTGACACTTGATTAGAAAATTTCTGTTCCAATTGCAGATTTCGTTATCGCTTTATTTGATAGCAAAATTTGTAATACTATTCAGCCTGTATTAATACTGTATACACCTGAAAATGTATACATATATCAGGCGATTAGAATGACAATGGAGTAAGTCAAAATTTGAAACACTCGAAATAATCATATTTTCACTGAACGTATATTAATTTCTGTTCAGTGCGACTGTCAAATAAGCCCTAGTTCACTTAGGGAGACGCTAAAGGGCAAAACAAGTTGGACCACTTAATGCAACGGCAATACGACAAGTTTCACAAAATCCTTCATTTCTCAAATTCCTAAATATTGACTTACCCCGCTGTCATACTAACCCCTTCATATATACATACATTTTTTTTTACATTTACTCTCTATCACAATACATATGCAATAATAATAATAATAAAAAATCTGATTACTTAAAAACGAAAAATTTAAATCTTTACTCTAGTATTTTAGAGACATTACATTTTATTTAATAAATGTTGAAAATGCACTATTGAATAAAATGGAATACAAGATGCTCAGCATACCGATTTTTCCCACTGCAGGTACATTGAATCATTTATGTCATCAAATTGTATAATCTACAAGTACATCGAATCATTTATGTCATCAAATTGTATAATCTACAAGTACATCGAATCATTTATGTCATCAAATTGTATAATCTACAAGTACATCGAATCATTTATGTCATCAAATTGTATAATCTACAAGTACATCGAATCATTTATGTCATCAAATTGTATAATCTACATGTACATCGAATCATTTATGTCATCAAATTGTATAATCTACAAGTACATGTTGTAGGTGCAAGAAGACAAGAAATTAAACCAAAGTCATTTCAATAAAAATATGAAACTTAAACCATTCTTTGCCTATAACCCTTTCCGGCACAGTGGTTCCACTCCGGGCACACCTAATTTTAATTCCAAACTTGCATTCGGCACCAAGAACATTTTAATATAATTTTGTTTATAAAATGAAAGCTTAAAATAGAGTTCTTTGTCGTTTGTAAATTCCGGTGCCAGTCAGTAATTTCTCATTTTTCGAACAGAATTTGTCTTGCCGGAAAGGGTTAATACTTTCAAACATCGTTGAAAAGTGTTCATGAATTCCGTTTATCTGTCTGTCTGATGTCCGACGTGCTCTAACTTGAATAAATATACTCACATTCCCATGACAATTTTATATGTCATTGATGTTTAATATTGGATGTTTGGTATTGAAACTGAAATATGTAGCATTTATAGTTCGTTTACAGGGTCACTCAAAAGAATTCCTTTATATGATAGTCTATGTGTAAAAATCGTTTTCACTGCATTTTTTTTTTATATTAAGATATTTTTAGATATTCAGATACATATCCGTATGCATCTCTGAGATAGACTACATCATGATTTCTAAGGAGTATAGAATAAGTAGAATTCCCAGTTCATTTACAGGAACTCACAAAATAATTCCATTACAATATTATCTATGGAAATATATCGTTTGTGGTACATTTTAATGATGTTATATTACTTCAAACATTATGGAATTTAAAAGGACCATAAGGTGCACTACAAAGTGTTTTCTATATATTATGGAGTGCAAGCATTTATTGTTCATTAACAGAGACACATAAAACAATACGGTTCTAGAGCTGATCCATAATTCCTAGAAGTGCGTTTTCCGTTCTACGTCATATGAATTTTTAAACTTCTCATTTTGAGTGAAATAGGGGGTGTGTATCAATCCTATAGATCGTATACAGGGAGACACGGAACAATTCGCACACATTTCCGGATATCAACAACAATTGCTGGAAAGGGATTTTTACTGAATTATGTGTTTTTTAAATTGCGTATTAAATAAATAATTTATTTCATTATATGAAAAAAAATATTCTTAATAATATCCTCTGAGTGTTGGAACATGTTTCATAATCTATGCCTGATGCATAAGATTTCAACCACTCGTCAACGAAGAAGGTTATACGATTAGTTTGTATATTATATGTATAAATGTTATATAAAGATTTTATTTCGCAATATTCCTTTAAATTATTTTAAATTTTATTCATTATTCGCCCTTAAACATATTTATTCCTAATTAAGTTCCTTTTACATTTCAAGACGCGTATATTAATAATTATCTTATTCCAAATCTTAATCTAAAACTTTAAGTCCATTCGTAACTTATATCAACTATCAAATCTATAATATTCTGAGAGAAGCTAGTTTTTCATTTCGAATGTTTTAAAAAGCCATTTTGTTATCTTATTTCACGGGCTGGATTCGCGCGCTAGATTTTTTACTTCAAAAACAATGCGCCTCTAAATCCGAGATTATTTGTTATTAAAACCTTCTCCATCTCTCGTCATTCGTTTAGCCGTTCAATTAGCCTTACATTTTGCCTGTCCCTAATTGTTTCGTGTACGTTTTACGTCGATTGTGTAGCTATCCGCGTATATAACAACTAGTCGTTGGGGGCCACCGTAATACTTACCCATCATGGATATGCATAATGTAAAATATTAAAACAAAAATGTGTAAACTACTTATAAAATGCATAGCAATTCAAATAAAATCGTGGCTTGATGACGTCATAACTTTATAGGCTCGATTACTGAATTGCTTGAAAGAGGTTTTTCCTTATAACTCCAAAAATAATAATCCTATTAACTAGCGGTTTATTGCATCTGATTAAGCGTCAAATTTCCAATTAAAATATATCTTTGAAGTGAAATTTGGATGAAATACAGGGTCATGAAAAATCGAAGAGTGTGGAAAATAGGATTACAAATATCTCAGCAACTAATTATCCGATCGACTTCATGCTTCATGCAAAATTTATGTTTTTTTATTGTCTTTTATATTCATTTCTTAAAATAAACAATTTTGAAAATTTTTATATACCTTTTATCAGAACGAATATTTCGAGAGTCCGAAAAAAATAGATCCGGTTAATCGAGGTTATTGAAATGAAATAGGCTTCTTCCCATTATTACATACTAAGTACATACCAAATTGCAAGTGTCTATCTCAATTTTTTCGGGAGATAGAGCGTTTACAGACACACACACACACAGACACACAGACACACAGACGGACGGCAATTTTTTTTTTCTAAAAATATGTTTTTTGGAATCTCCAGTGTCTGAAACGTGTAAATCCGTCAAAAAAAATTTTCGATTTTCAAAACGATTACAAGACTTACCCTATACTACGTATGATGGGTAAGTAAAAAAGCATTTGCAAGGAGAGCATATTTTGTCTTGTTTTCAAGTGCTGAACATAAGATTATCTGGCGTTCTTATGACTTGGAATTTCTAAACCAGCCATTTAAGTTCAACTCAACGATGTAATAATTTATAGTCAAACCTGAGGTCTTAAGAAAACATCTGTGTCCTGTGGGAATTGTTTCGTCATCTCTCCTGTGCCTGAATAAACGCTTTATTTGGATAACTTTATTTGGAGAAATTTTCAATCTGTACATTTATTGCCTACATTCCTCGCCATGGTTCTTGATCTATCGACTGCAATCATTCACAATCTTTAACCAGCTGCCAGTTTCTCATGAATTTTTAATTCATACAGCTAAAATCTAACATATATATATATATATATATATATATATATATATATATATATATATATATATATATATATATATATATATATATATATATATATATATATATATATATATATATATAATGATAATTTGTTTTCGTAAATGTCTCTGTCTTAATGTGATACCAATAGCAGGTATAAGTAGATGACTTCAATATAAACATGTTCTAACAATAATATATTTATATGTATGTATGTTTCTTTGTATTCGTTTTAAATTTATTCGCTGCACCTTTCGTAATCGTCAAGAATATTGAATAAAATATAAAAGTATACAATACTAATTTATTAGTACTAATTTTACAGTACTAATTTTTTTTAAATAGTTGTCGTACTATGTATAGTTTTTTTTATAGGGATATGTCAAAACTTTTAATGTGTCATCGTCTACTGCGCGTGTAAATAAGCGAAAATTTCAACAAAAGGATTTAAAACGAATGTGAATTAGTCCTGCATCGAGTCGGTAACTAGATTTTAATCGAACGTGAGTCCATCCGTGGTTCGGCTTGGGTTGAAAATTTATTTTGGGAACATTTTCATTAAATTAAACACGTTTCTTAGCTTCTTTAGGACGCTTTTGTAGTTTACATTGTCTACTTATCTACAATAAATTTTAAAAAAAAGCATGTTTGAACCATTTTTTGAGACCGTGTATATGCAATTCGTAGAAAGAAGCACATAAAATCGTTTAAGTAACAATTAGTTAATCCTCCAGCCGCGGTAACGCTCCTATCGCGTTTCACTTATTCTATACAATTCCGCGGGGAACGCTATTTTGACGTTCCCTATAATTTTTATAGTACTTAAACATCGGGAGATTCTATTTCTTCGTTGAATCTATCTTCTTTTATTTAGAAACAGAGAGATTTGTTTACAAATTATAATATACTAGTATATAACCCCTTCAAAAATGACGGATTGTCGATCCGCGTTTCATTTTCATAAGACTTCATACAAACAAACAGCATGAAGATTTATTATTGAAAGGTTTGTATTGTAGAAAAATACATTTTAAAAATGACAAATGATTTCTACAAATAAAAATAATGAGGATACACACACACACACACACACACACACACACACATATATATATATATATATATATATATATATATATTACTTAGTATTACATTTCTAAAATAGTTCAACGATTGGACAAAACATTCAAATTAAATATTAACAAATAATCCATGTGTGAAAGTTTTTGTAAAAAAGTGTTTGTTATCAATGAGTTTCTAAACAGCTAGACTCACCACATAACTGATTGTTTGTTTATATAAGCAAAATTAAATGCAAATTACGCTGTACTATGTGTTTCTTATATTTTAATTACGTTTGGTAAGAAATAATCATTTTACAGTTTATGACCCATTATCCCGAAATCCAAAATCCGGAAGGAAAAAATTCGAAAATTTTCTAAATTAGAAAATTTTTACTAAATTTTTAGATTTTCTGAAATTTTTCGAAAATTTTACCAATTCTTAATTTTTTTCTTCAGTCCATTGTGTTTCAATGTCTAATCACTCAAATATTGTTACTTCGGTGGCGGGTGAACACGGTCCCCTCTTCCCGAAATTAAAAACAAATCATTTTTCTCTCAAATTTTATTTTAAAATTAATTTATATTACGATACGTTAGAAACAAAAAAAATAGTTACATATTTATTTCATCAGGGGTGATTCGGTTCAAGTTTTCCTAAAAATTTAAGGCATTCGGTTTCGAAAATTTTTGTCTTCAGTCCAAAAATTCGAACATAAATATCTCGAATTTTGGACGATCATCGCCGGAAAAATCAATTATGTCTATCGTTCACAGAAAAACAGTAGACAATTTCTTCAAATGATTGTGGAAACAACGTGAATTTCGTCAAAGGATCGAAAAAAAAAAAAACGCAAATTTTATCGCAGGATTGAAAAAAAAAAACGCTTATTTTGTTCACAAATCGCAGAAAAACGCGAATTGCGTCAGAGACTTGCGAAGAAAACGCAAATTTCTTCCAAGGACTCCGAAAAAGTGTAAAATTTCATCAATGGATCACAAAAAAAAAAAAAAAAAAAAATTGGTTAAAGGATCGCAAAAAAATCCTCGAATTTCGTCAAATAATCGCAGAAAAACATGAATTTTTTCAAAGGGTCGCGAAAAAAAAGACACAAATTTCTTCAAAGCACTGCGAAAAAAATTCTAATTTCGTTAAGGGATCGCGAAAAAGTGAAGTTTCGTCAAAAGATCGGAAAAAACGCTAATTTCGTCAAAGAATCTCAGAAAAAACTAGAATTTTGTCAAAGTATCGTGAATAAAAGGCAAATTTCGTCAAAGAATAGCAAAACAACGCAAATTTCCTCAAAGGATCGCAAAAAGAAAACGCAAATTTCTTCAAAGGACTACGAAAAAACGCAAATTTTGTCAACGAATAGCAGAAAAAATGCAAATTTTGTCAACGAATAGCAGAAAAAAATGCAAATTTTGTCAAAGAATCATGACAGAACATGAATTTTGTCAAATAATCGTAAACTTCGGAAGGACCCGAAATCCGGAAAATTCCAAAACTCGGAAAGCCTTTTTGGTCCCGAGGATTCCAGATAATGAGTTTTTACGATGGAAGAATTTCAAAATCCCCCAGTAGATGGCGCCTGTATACTGAATCAACCGCAAATCCTCCCTACGAAATAAATCTCCGCTACTTCTGAAAAAAAAAAAAAACTTGCTTACAGATTTTTTTTTTTTTTTACAGAAATGGTGATATATATATATTTTATATGATATAGTTTTTGAAGGTTTTAAACAAAATTAAAATATTTAAAAGCTTTAATATGCTTTTACAAATATTTTAACAGCAGAATCGAATGTAGCATAGATTTTTTAGTAAGCCTAACATGGCGTTTAACTATTTGATTCGCAAACCGGAGTGGTCGCACCCGGATGCGTTACAGACAGTTTCTTGCCTTTGGATTTTATTATATGGGAGATATATATCATTTCATTTATTAGCTCATTCTGAAAGTTCTGCGGTTTTTTAAATATTTTGAATCCAAAAATACATTGCCACCGGAATTTTGAAATAAAACTCTGTTTTTATAATGTACATAAAACAGTTGATTTTTTTTTCCGATGGGAAGAAACTGCTTTTATTTATTTACAAATAAATCTGTTTATAAATTCCGGTGACAGTCAATCATTATAACTATTATAAGTGACGAATAAAAATAGACCGCGGTTTTATATAAGAAAATGGAAACATCGCCCGCAGCTAGAGGGTTAAAGTTCAGTAAAACAAATACATATTTTTGTATGTAAGACATATCCTGATATATTCTTTAAAATCATTCATAATCTTCTTTAATCTTAAATTGTAGAATTATGTAGTAATGCTGTGATTGGGTAACTGCAAATGATTTGCACATACCATTACTTTCTATTGATATTTAAATTACTAAATGAATTTTAAAACCATTCTTATCGTTAATCCTAAGTAAAAATAGGAGTTTATCGTTTTTAAGCATTCCTTTTTTCATATAAAAGGAAATAGAGACTCTAAGCTGATAATGATTTACATTTTTATGAAGTTAAATTATGTTTTAACGTTCAAGCTATATAATTTTACTGAAATGATGTAATGTTAAATAGTTTCAGAATCCATTTATATTGGCAAATAATAAAATAATGTAAACTTTGTAGATTTATTTGATTTTTAAAACATTGTTATGTTTTTGTCTAATGTATGCCCATTAATAGACATTGAATATGTAAAGCATGTAAATATTTTATATTATTATGCACTCTACGTCTATATCATACTAATTAGCAATAGAAACACGTGACCTTTGAATGACCTGTAGTGGTATGCGTATTTTCTTAAGAGTGTTGAAAATAAGAGACAATAATACAAGCACATTTTTATATCTTTGTTTCTATTATTTAATTTACATGTCGAACAAAATACATGCAGAATGCAACTATATAGTTGTTATTATGTGACAATCAATAATTCGGATCGATTGAATGTAATGCATAAATTAATGTAGCGTAACTCTAAGTGTTGGGACATTGCAATCGACATAGTCATTGTATATGCTTCAACCATAGAGCTTTATTGAACCTAAAACCATTCAATTCCGCATGTATATAATATATAATGAATCAAGTCAAATAACATTTGCTGATTAACTCTGTAATTAGTAGCACATTGTTGACTGATCATGATCATAATCGTGTAACCAATATAGCGGATTTTTTTTTAATTCAGAAAACTTGAATATGTAGTAATATATCGATTTATCAAGTCACAAAATGTGTGTCATTAAATAAAACAAAAATATTCTTTGAAATATCTGGTATTAATTTGGAATTTTTGAACAAAATAATTCTCTAAATTGGCAACACTTGTTACTTACCCATCATACGTAGTATAAAGTAAATCCTGTAATAGTATTGAAAATTGAAAAAAAAATGACAGATTGGCACGTTTAAGATATTGAAGATTCCGAAAAACACATTTTTAGAAAAAAAAAATTGCCGTGTGTCTGTAAACGCTCTATCTCCCGAACAAATTGAGATAGAGACTTGAAATTTGGTATGCTCTTAGTATGTAATAATGGGAAGAAGCTTATTGAATTTCGGTAACCTCGATTATCCGGAACTATTTTTTTTTGGACTCTCCAAATATTCGTTCTGATAAAGGGTATACAAAAATTATCGAAATTGTCTATTTTAAGGAGTGACTATAAAAGACAATAAAAAAACATAAATTTTGAATAAAGAATGAAGTTGATTGGATAATGAGTTGCCAAGATATTTGTAATCCTATTTCCCACACTCTTTGATTTATCAAACCCTGTATTTCATTCAAATTTCAATTCAAAGATATATTTTAATTGGAAATGAGACGCTTAATCCGCCGCAGTAAACCATTAGTTAATATGATTATCAGTTTTGGAGTTATAATGATGTCTCTTTTACGCAATTCAGTAATATATCATTTAAAGCGAGGCTAACGAAAGAGACAGGCTACCGCGGTGCATTCCACTTATCTTTTTTTACAGACCGCTAGAGTGACGTGATGCTCTTTCCGTACACCTGCATTGGTGGATTCGAGCATCACGTGACTCTCGCGGTCTGTAAAAAAAGATACGCGTAAAGCACCGCGGTAGCCTTTCTTTTTCGTTAGCCTCGATTTAAAGTTTATGACGTCATCAAGCCACTATCGAGGCTAACGAAAAAGACAGGCTACCGTGGTGCATTCCACTTATCTTTTTTTACAGACCGCTAGAGTGACGTGATGCTCTTTTCGTACAACTACATTGGTGCATTCGAGCATCACGTGACTCCCGCGGTCTGTAAAAAAAAAAAGATACGTGTAAAGCACAGCGGTAGCCTTTCTTTTTCGTTAGCCTCGGCCACGATTTTATTCGAATTGCAATGCATTTTATAAATAGTTTACACATGTTTTATATTCATATTTTATATTATGCATATCCATGATGGGTAAGTATTACGGTGGCCCACAACGACTAGTTTATGTAACTAAATGTCGCAGACTAAGGTCGTGTTCTGATTTCTTAAGTCCACCGCACAGGACTATGTTCTAGGACTACTTCATTACCGCAGGGGCAATTTTCCACCACCATATTGGTATAAGAACTAAAATAACTTCTTAAAACACCATAAAAACTTTAAAATGCGCTAGGCCTTTCGAAAGATCTGAGTCTTTCTTCGTCAGGCGCAAAAAGACGTGCGTCTACTATGAAAGCAGCAGCAAGACATACATAGTAGACGCACGTCTTTTTGCGCCTGACGAAGAAAGACTCAGATCTTTCGAAAGGCCTAGCGCATTTTAAAGTTTTTATGGTGTTTTAAGAAGTTATTTTAGTTCTTAGTGTTTCACACCAGTTTCAACTTATTTTATTTCATATTGGTATAGTAGTCGTTGCTTTATTGAAACGCAAAATTTCTTCTATAAATTAGGCAAAAATCACTATTCGGACGTACTGGTAGAATTTTGCCCCTGCAATAATCAGACTCTCTCCATCTATGTATTTTTTCAATCATATAATCTTGCTAAGACATTTGTCTGAAAAAATATACATTCATATTATATACTTCAGCGTATTTCTTTAAATGTAAGACATTTTATAATAAATCCATGTATCGAATATTTACTAATGCATACATTTAAGAAATCTACTTTTTGAAACACCAAAAGATTTGATAAATGGGCGGGTTAGCTTTTGTTATAAAATCAAATTTCTAATTAAACAGACGATCAAAAATGTGTTAAGACTGCCGATACATGACTGGCATATGCGTAACATTATTACTTATCCATCATAAGTAGTATAGGATAAGTCTTGTAATCGTTTTTAAAATAGAAACAAAATTTTTACGGTTTTACACGTTTCCGACACTGGAGATTCCGAAAAACATATTTTTAGAAAAAAAAAAATTGTCGTCCGTCTGTTTGCGTGTGTGTCTGTAAATGCTCTAGCTCCCAAACAAATTAAGATAGAGACTTGGAATTTGGTGTGTACTCAGTATGTAATAATGCTTAGTATGTTATAAACTTATTGAATTTCAGTAACATCGATTATCCGGAACTATTTTTTTCGGAGTCTCGAAATATTCGTTCTGATAAAAGGTGCATAAAAATTTTCAATATTGTTTATTTTAAGGAGTGAATATAAAAAACAATAAAAAAACATAAATTTTGCATAAAGAATGAAATCGATCGGGTAATTAGTTGCCGAACTATTCGTAATTCTATTTTGCACACTTGTTTTCTATTCCAGTCATAATCTTCTTCCCCTTGAAAATAAGCTCATGTGCGTCTCGAAAGTTCTCGGGGCATATTATGTAAACCTAACATCTTTACATATGTTTTTAATATTTTACCACCTTTTAATGTTTTTAATTATTATATAAATCAATGTGAAAGTTCCTTCACAGCAATGTTTTATTCTAGTATTTTGATTTTATTGCATACATGATATTTATTTCTTTTTAAATAATCTCATATGAATAGCTAGTCATATTTAAGTAAAATCCAAATGAGCTAAGCTTACTTTAAAAAATATATATATACATGATATTTAAAATTTTGACGCAGTATTTTAGTTATACTGTATTTTCCACTGTGTAATGCTCTCTTTTGTACAAAACGCATCCATAAATCCTTTTTTTATGTGACATAGGAAATAAAATTAATGAATAATAAAATTAATAATGAATATGTAATGAATGAAAAAGTGAAATATTTATTTACATGCAATACCATGACCTGAGCATATGTTTAAAAAGTGTTATGCATTATAAGTTCAGTAAATTAATAAAATTTGTAATTAGTAAAATTAAAGTATTTATTTTCTAAAATTAAATATGAATCTTCATAAACAAAATTACGTTAGTTAATATTACTAATATTGTTGTTGTTGCTGTTGTTTGTTTGTTTGCGTAATATACATGGTGTTCCAAATATATCTTTACAACTTTGATTATCCATAAAGATTATATAACATAAATCTGTTTATTGTATAATGAACATCAAGTTCCAACGTTTTATGTGAGACTAGAAGACCTCCACATGAACAGCTTTGGCTGCACTAACAACATCGAGACGGTATTCATCCTCCTGCCATATTATTTGTAGCATGTCCACAGGAATTGTAGTGATGACCGCAGTAACCCTGTGCTTTAGCTCATCTTCGTATTTTGTTCGGACTTCGTATTTTGTGTTTCTTTGTGTATCGGACTTCGTATAGATGTATCAGGCCAGACACTCGGCCCTTACTTGTGGTGCAGCCATTACCAGTTATGGATCTTAGTAGGCCGTAACCTGAATCAAAAACCTTCTTTTAGTAAAAACAAAACTTTATGAGTTGCTATTATACGCACACAAAGCACCGAACTTCACCATCTTATTTCGTTTAGGTTTTATGGAGGATCAAAGTTGTAAAGATAAATTTGGGACACCCTGTACATCATTCAAGCATGACGCATACCAAAGGGATTGAGAAAAAAATCTGTACATTTATTGTATAAAATGCAACGTATTTTTAAGTGCATTAAAGTGTATCTTATAAAACGGAAATTAAAAAAAAAATATTTTAAAGGAACGGTATTTAAAACAGACATATCAGTCATATATTTACTCGCTTGACCATTCCGTATAAATAGATACTATGCTATCTACCTACTCATTTAGTCTGTAGTCTCCGAGAATTAAAATCCTAAAAAATGCAAAACAAACCTAGTTCATACAGCATAGTCAAATCATCCATTTTTAAACATTTACTTACACATTTTAAAGTTACATGCTTAAAACATTTTAAACCGCATTTGTTCTAATATGTATGGCATGTCGTGATTTAACTTTTCCAGGGAATTCATATTTTTTTTTCGCATAATTGTTTAAACAAAAATAATAATGAAAAGTAAAGAATAGTTAAATTCAGAAATCTAACAATTGATTAAAAAAGTGAAATTAAAAAAGTTAAGACTGAAACTTATGAAGCTTAAAATCTATTTTAGTAGCAGTGCAGAAATGAGAAAATGCGATATTACTTCTGTAAATTTAATAAAACGCCGCTGTCCTGTTTTCCGGGTGGGTAAACTTTCGTTGGACAATTTTGTATTTGCGCAGCTTGAAAAATATGATTTGTAACATACCAGTTCAATTGCAATACCAAATTATTAGTATTTTATATTAAGATTCCGGATGTATTTCTTCCCTTATTATTCAAGTTTCCGTATGGATTGATCGATTTCATATGCGCATAACTAGTTATTTTACCTCTGGGTTTCAGTGTAAGGTTTTATTAAGAATCAGAGTATGCTGATTCCGAAATACATTCTTGAATTTGAATCACGAATCAGCATTGCACATCTTTTGATTGTTTTGGACATTCTCACAAACTTAATTCAAGAACTAATTTACCGATAGGACATTTGCTGATTAACGAAGTGCAGCCGCGCATATAATATTTTTAAAAAAGGTAAACTTTGTATATTTTACTCTCTTATAATTATGTGTACTCCCATGTTTGGCTACACATTACGCCAATATTTTACCCACAAATAAATTATGTCCACCCTGTAGAGCACAATGGTAAAATATTGGTTAATATATCTAAAATTACGACACGCATTTCTGCAAGATTACTTTTTCCATTTGATCACTACATGAAAAACAGATCTAGATTATCCCTCCATCCGTTCATCTAACGTCTCTAGCTGCGTTTCGTCTCTCCGTAACATTCCCCCGGCCGGCTTCGAACGTTCCGTCCGATGTCCTTTACACGCAATACCTCCTCAATTCCGAACCCCACATAAGTATTTCCATTTCAAAAAAAAAAAAAAAAAAAGAAATAAGGAACAAACGCGCGAGACATCAAAATAAAATTATTTTGTGTTTTTTCCCTTGTTTTTCGTGTTATGTGTGTCTTACAGATGTAATAATTTTATAATTACTATATTTATTATAATATAGTATATTATAATATATTATAATATACTTATTACATTCATATTCAATGAGTATGTTAATTAAAAGTAATTTATTAAAATATGTATTAAAGTATGTTAATTAAAATATTGTAATAAAAAAATAAGCCATTAAAATATCAAATATCACAACGAGATGCAAAATATTTCTGAGCGTACAGTTCGATGATAGAATTAAGAACTATTGTTAAATCACTAGATTAATATGAACACAATTATTTCAAATTGGTAAAGAAATCAAACAAGTTGTAATTTCCCAACTGGACGAAAAATATCCGCGCCAGGATTCGAACCTGGGATCTCTTGGCTGAAGCCTCCACGCTCTACCAACTGAGCTATCCCGGTCCAATCTGGAGGGCATAATTCATCCAGTTAACCTTATTGATCATAGCATCTGGTCTGATATTTTAATCAGCTCAACAGAAAAGATCGCAGGTAATGGAACTCCAGTAAACACTGGATACGTGAATACACTAGATTAATTTGAACACAATTATTTCAAATTGGTAAAGAAATCAAACAAGTTGTAATTTTCCAACTGGTTTCTGTTGGTTTCTGTCTGAGGAATTCTGTTGAGCTGATTAAAATATCAGACCAGATGCTATGATCAATAAGGTTAACTGTATGAATTATGCCCTCCAGATTCGATCGGGATAGCTCAGTTGGTAGAGCGTGGCGGCTTCAGCCAAGAGATCCCAGGTTCGAATCCTGGCCCGGACATTTGTCGTCCAATTGGAAAATTACAACTTGTATTGATAAATCGGCCGTTTTACAATACACCTACATGGTACGCTCAATTTTGTGATACGCAATTCCTGAAAAAACAGCTAGAGGGAAGTTTGGTCTTATGAATTGGCTTTCAGGTAGGACTAAAAAAGTTCTGATAACTAATAAATACATGCAGTTAGAACCAGATCGTTTTAATAATGTTTAAAATTTCTTCGTCCCCTCTTGACACGCGTCACTTTCGACATTGACAAAGTTTTGTGTTTGCCAAAAATTCTGAAATTTTATTTGTGTATTAATATTTTTCTAATGTTTTATGGTTAGTAGAATATATTTAAAATTTCCCTGTATGTTCAATGAGTTTTTGCTCTGGTTCTCAATTCATATTGCGGTACCATGTTGGCGATAACGTAACAACCAAAAAACAGATATAAAAAATATTCAGAAGCTAAACTACTAAACACTTTTAAAAAATATGAAAAATTTAACGGTAGATCGTTATGTGGGAACATAAATAATAAATACCTTTAAATAAAAATTTAAAGAATTAGAAGCACAGACTTAAAAGTCACGTACTAGTACTAATCAATTTGATTATACTTTTAGAAGATAATTCAAATTTCAGTTTGTGTTGCTTTTTAAAATGCGGTTATTCTGTAGAAGTTTATATATACAAAATACAAAGTAAATAAAATTTATGCGCAAACATGGTTATTATCAAACAATGTAAAAACACTGAAGATTAACTAAAATAATAATAATCATAAATTTCGTGTAGTTATGAATACAACTGGTAGAAACATATATATGAAGCTGAAACTGAAAATGTTATGTATATCACAAAAAAAGATTACTGTTTATGTCTTTTAAGACAGTTATTTAATTTCTTAAATGGTTTTGTTTTAGTAATGCAGCGAATTACATTTTGCATTTAATTAGTTTAACAAAAATTTCTGAAAATAAAAAGAATACAAGAAAATATTCGCAGATTATTTCATTATAATTTATACGGAAATTGTATTATGACTGAGAACTCCAATATTTTAATGAACAAATCTCTTTCCGAAGGAACTAATAATTATACTTTAAACCTTTTTGAGAAAACGTATAACCAGAAGAAAGTTAGAAGTATTTCCCAAAATTTAATGTACGATAATCATACTAATTAGAGCGAATTTTAATATACTGCAAACTTTAAAATGACAGATCCAAAATTAAATAAAAATAATTTTAGCAGCGGTGATTATTCTGTCACCGTTTAGACGCAGAAAATAGAAATTAATTAAAAGTTATTCGCAAACACGGTTAATAGCAAGCAGTATTAAATACTGAAAATCAACTTACACGTAAAATTAAAGCAAATTGGATTATGGGAAGAAGGAACAAATGTGTAAATCGAAATAAAAAAGAAAACAATAAATTGTATTATTAGATTACTATCGGCGTCTTTTAAAACAGTTTTATTTTTATTTTTTTAAAAGACTTGTTCTAACAAGTTAAAGATTTATAAAAGCCAGTCAATAAAGTGGAAATGTAACTCAATTTTATTTTCATAATTAGGAATATTTAGTGTAAAATGATATTGGAGTATTTGTCCCTTATAACTTTAAAATATGTTTTTACTATCTTAACACAATTATGCAAGTAATGGCGTGCGCTTTCAGTTCATCTAATATGTGCAAAAAATATTGTTAATTAAATACGTGTTTTCTAATTATCTTTAAAATATGAATCTGTTTAGAATGAGACGTTAAAATTTTTACTTGATAGATAAGTATATTATTAAAGGTTACTTCCGAAAGATTTTCAATATTAAATTTATCAATCAACACTTGGCTTAGTAATAGCATGAATTTTTTTTTCACATTTAAAAAAAAATACAAAATCAAATGATAATTGCTAATTGCACTTAGGTGGTTTAGAATAAATGAAAAGTATTTTTTTTAAGATCATTATGTAAAGAAGAAGTGAGTATATTGGTTTAATAACATTTATAAGCAAGTTAGTTCTTAATAAAGTAATCTGGCATTTCATATGCACATTTTCCATGAGAAAACAGCAGTAATGTTTCTTAGCCAAAAATTAAAAATATATATAATGGTATTTTTGTTTATCATATCTAATATCATTTGAAGATAGAATACATTTAACAGGATAAAATACAGAAGAAAAGAAATGTTTGTATATATGCATTATTTTATATGTATGAAAAGTTTAAACAAGAAAAATATGTTTACATTGGGCTAAAGTGGAATTCAAATCTTTTTAAGACAAGATATTTTTCCATAATATTTAATGAAGCTAAAAAAAAAAGTTAAAAAAAAGAAAAAAAAAACTGTTTCACTCGAAACAAAAATAATTCTACATATACAGTTACATACATATACATATAAAGCCGAAAATCATAACTCTTACGAACGCAATCCTAGCTTTGCATCTTACTATCTGTGTTTCGATCGTTTGAACCAAATAGATATAGTATGTATATTCAGTGACGAATAATAATGATGATCTACAAAATTTTCATTATAGACTCAAACGATCTTCCTAGATCTTATATACAGAGCGCCACCTCTTATCGCGGAATATGGTTAATTTTAAAAACACTATCTTTAAAGGTTATACTTCGAATTATACAAATTTTTTCAAATGTTCTATAAAATTTCCGTATAAAAAAGTACATTATTATCCGATGAAGCGAATCAATCAGAATATTACTGACAGTGACTCAAAGAAATAACATATATTATGTTCATAGACAATTTCGAAGATGATGTGAATTAAAATAGTTAAAAGAAACACCAAAAAGCAAATTTTAAGCAAATTTTAACGTTACAGTTATGAATGTGTTTAGTAGAATATTTAATTCACAAATTCGATAAAACCGTTATATGTTATAAATATTTTAAAAAGATGAAAAATATACATCAATAGCCCTAGACGGATAATAAATAATGGAGCGTCTGACTCAGCATTGTTTGGATGTGAATCGATGCCATTTTCAGAATTTCTCGTGGTGGCATCACACTCCATTGAAATATATTTATATATATAAATAGTTGTATATATTCATGCATACACTAGTAATATTTCTCGACGAAATAAAACTAGTCGGATGTGCCAATCCCAAAACTCTCTTCTGTCTCATACAAGTTTCCCATACACCAAAAATGAATCAAGATCAATTTATGTAAACGTCTAACTGAATATCAAGTTTTATTAAATTCCATGCATTAGTTCTTGAGATGTGAATATCACTAAAATCGTGTAAATCCTGCAAAATGCAGCATAGCAGCGCCATCCGTTGGGATATTTACATCAAAACCTAATACACAAGAACCTATATCAACGTCTAACTGAGTCTGAAGTTTGATGATATTCTGTGCGTTAGTCCTTGAGATATAGCTATCGTGAAAATAATGAAAAAAGTAGCATAGCAGCGTCACTTGTTAGGTTGTTTACACCAAAACGTAACCAGCATCTATTTATATCAATGTGTAAGAGAATCTGAAGTTTGATGAAAATTGAGCATTATTTCATGAGATATAGTTATCGTGAAAATTATGAAAAAAGTAGTGTTTCAGCGCCACTTGTTAGTACACACCATTTACACCAAAACATAATCACTTTCTATTTATGTCAAGGTCTAACTTAATCTGAAGTTTGATGAAATTCTGTGCATTAGTTCTTGAGATATAGCTATTATGCGGATCCTGAAAAATGTAGCATAGTAGCACCACCTGTTGTGCGATTTACACCAAAAACAAATCAGCACCACTTTATATCAGGGCCTAACTGAATCTAAACTTTTATTAAATTATTTGCTTTAGTACTGGCGATAGAACGCCCACAAAACTTGTGTCACATACATACAGGCAGACAGAGTCATAGACTCACATATTCTAAAAACAGTGAAATCGTGTTCAGTACCCTCTAAAACGTGTAAATCGGCCGAAAACCGGAAGTTGAATTTTTTCACGAATCCAATACTTTCTTCTTGTAAAGATAGAAGAAAATAAAAATAAAAATATTTTGTTGTGAGACTACTTTTCTTATAATTATGGGGAATATTGGCACATATATACCATTCGTTACTTATATAATTGAAGGTCGTGTATTGCTGGCAGATAATATAATCTGAATTTCTTTTAATATTTCATATTTTGTTAACCGGTGCTAAGGTGTACCTGCGGTGGTAATTGACAATGATAGATACTTTTAATTTGAATTAAAACAATAGGATTTGAAAGTTGCGCAGACGTTCGCGTCTAGTGGCACAGCTTGTACTACATTTTAGTATTAACACTTCTAATTACAGAGATTTCAAGCCAAGAGTTCCCGAGCAGGACGATTTTAACTCAATCAATGTGACCGTGAGATCTTTTTATTGTGATTTCTTGTAGTTTCTAATAAGGTTAGACATTTTTTTTGCTTGTTCCAACTTTTAAGCAGTATTTTTGCACTTTTTGCTTCAATATAACTAAAACTGCTATGCAGAATTCATTTATTGGGTTTATTATTTGATTTTTCATCTAATTGATTCATTTGCTACGCATATCCAGTACTGGTACCGTGACATATCGTCTAACCAGCTGTCGACAGTCCGCTCAATGGCTGGGGACAATGGGCGACGTTGTGCATAACGAAGGACGGAACTGCACTGTAAAAAAATGGGTCGATCGACTAAAAAAATTTTAGTTTTTCCCATTGATTTTTGCAATTACTAAAAAATTTTTTGTATTCTTACTCAGTTACAAGAAAATCTGTAAGAATTACTAGAAAACAGCTAGCAACGTTTCCTGTTTTTAGTACAGGTTACTAAAAAAAGCTGTGGAATACAAATATACTAAAAAATTTTTAGTAATCTCAGGATTTTTTTTTTACAGTGTGGATAGATAAAACACATTTTGTGGATCACCGACTAGAGCGCAAATGTTTTGCATTTTTTTGGAAGAATCCGACAAAATTCGTATCGAGCTAAGAATTTAAAGGCAACATGAGTTTTATCAATGAACAAAAGCTTTTGGAATCGTTGGAAGTATCGTATTGTCAGAACACAAAAACTTTACTCGGTAGTGAGAGTAAAAACAGAGTGTTTAAAGTATTCGAGACACTAGTTTGTAAATTCTGAAGCCAGTAATGTTAGTTTAAAAAGAGGCAAAGTGGTGATTTAAGTTTATCACTATTTTCTGTTATCTTCACCTTATATAACTCACAAAAATAAGGCAAAGATTACTACTCGAAGTTCTGTTATCGAAATTCAAGGGATATCTAGAACACTGAAAAAAAAAACGAATTTCATAGCCGCGATTTTTCGTCTCAGCGCGTAGACTCAGCATTAAAGGGTATGTGACTGAGCTATTTCTTTTTAAGTTTATTACAAAATGCTGTGATTAGAATCTCTTTAACGCATTAGGACTTAATTGCAATAAGATGCTGTCATTATAGTACTGCTTTTGGCTATGATGTTATACACTCACGCAATTTTTTTTTTTTAATCGGTTATAAAAAGGAAAAAAGTCGCCAAATTTAGGGGATTTTTTCCTTTAATGGCAACCTAGCCAATGTATGAAGTTATTGGTTTGGCGCGGGCCTGAAAATTGCGCCAACGAAAAAGTCGCCAAACATCGCGCGTGAGTGTAAAGCATCTGTCTCCTGCTTTTGAAATGTTCTATGTTAAATTTTTAGACCTTTTTTTCCAGTTTTTGATAAAACGTGTATGGTATTTAATTCTATCAACGCAATAATGCATATCATTTAGTTAATAAAATTAATATTTTCAACAGTTTCTTCTTTTATTTGACGTTTCTGCAAGAATTTCAAAAGTAATTACTACTGTTTTTTGGGTGTTACTCTAGCGACGCATTTTAAGCTTTCCAATAAACTTTTCCACGGAAAAAATGTTTAAAGCAGATGTGCAGAATGTGTTAACATAGATATCGAATACTTACTGTTGTCGCAGTCACTAAAGTAACAACTAAATACTAAAAATAAGTGAAAAATGTTCTTAACCGTTTTAATGCTGAAAAGTCGGCCTATAATCCGCGGAACAAACAATTGTGTTTCAACCCAGAAATTTTATCTTATAAAATGTAACTCACTAGATCGCTGTAAATACTTCATTCTATACTTCATATTCTCGTACTTCAACTGTTGAATAAAAATTAAATGATTTCAATTATTGAATAAAATTTCTGGGTTGAAACAAAATTTGTTTGATCCGCAGATACATTGCGGCGCTATCGCGCTTCATAGCACTGAAACGGTTAAAATGTCTACTACCAGTACAGTTAGTTACTTTATGGGTGAATAAGTTTTTTTCAGTTATTGTTACAGAAAGCAATGTTGGAAAAAATCCGCCTTTTAAATGTCAGATAAAATACTCGTAACCGGAAAAAGTAACTAGTTACTTTTTAATTTAATAAATCTTGCTATTTATTTTTGTGGAAGTATTCAAGTCCTGACAACTCTCGTAATAAAGTCGTCTACGAAAACGACTTGAAAAGTTATTAGAAAATAGATACGTATGTACTGTTTAGCTCACAGGCTATCAAAGCCTGAGAGCTAATGTGCCCGCCCGTTCTGTATGTATGTACGTATGTATGTACGTAACGCGATAACTCTTGATAGAAACAACCGTTTTGCTTAAAACTTTGTTTATAGGTTCATTGTGATAAGGCGCTTTCCTGATTAGTTTTGGGGGTTCATTGGTTAAGTATAAAAGGGGGGAATGGGGGTCTAACCCCCCTTAATTTAGATAAATGGGTTTTTCTTGCAGAATTATCCGATTTCCTTCAAATTTTGTATATAGGTTCATTGTGATAATGCGCTTCTCTGAATAGTTTTGGGGGTTCATTGTTAAAGTATAAAGGGGGGAAAGGGGCTAATCCTCCTTAATTTAGATAAATGGGTTTTTCATGCAGAATTATCCGATTTTCCTCAAATTTTGTATATATATTCATTGTAATTAAAGGCTTCCCTGATTAGTTTAAGGGGTTCATTAGTTAACTATGAGTAGGGGGTAACGGGGGGTTAACCCCCCCCCCCATAATATATTGTCGATTTCTTTAGTTTTCGAGGGGCTTATTCTAAATTCTTTGAAATAAGAGTATAATATACAATTAGCGTGAATAGCCTGTGAGCTCAATGCCCTCAGTTTAACGGGGCAGTTTTCTTTTTATTATTGTGTCTGATCACATTTCTAATAGTGAATTTATAATATACGACTTAACGGAAGCTAAAGATCGAATAAGTTCTATTTCCACTCCATTTTTCAAGCATTTTATAGTGCGTAATAGTTACGGTATAAAAATTGCAAATGCAATATGCGAAAAAGTTTTAAAAGCGACACATACATGTTACCCTGACATCCGACGCGTTGGCTGAATCATTCATTCATGCAATCCGGTTATATACGTTTTATGCGCAGGGAAAATACGGCTTGCGGTTTATAGAGTTCTTCTATAGTCGCCTTCGAAAAAGAAAAAAATACTGTGCAAAGCGAAAACTCTCATATCCTTAACTGAAAGTGAAATAACTTTAACGCAAGAACATCTTTTTATACGTATGCATTCATTAATGAATGTATTATAAAATATGTACTGTTTGAAAACAAATATTCCGACATGTATTGCACCGATTGAATTATCGGAGTTACTTATCTACATTTTGCTTCCTTTAAAGTTATAAAGCACTTGTTATATATATATGTAATAGGTAAAACTAATATATGTATATTTGTACATCTGACTGATCATCCACAGACAAACCAAAAAATATCCCGTGATCCATAGTTTTTGAAATGCTGTTGTATCATTTAATAAAGTTTCTGGCACGTCCTTTTACAAAACTTACTATATCACACGACGTGCATTTTTAAAATATACTATAGTACATACGGAAGTGCCACTGCGTACTTTAACAATATATTGAAATTTGTCGGAGATTAGTCAATTTGTATGATAGTTACAGCGTGAAAACAAAGACGAGAAAATAAACAAACAAACGCACCATTTTTGGATCCTGGTAAAATTTATGATGCGACCATTACCAAAACGATTTGTTTTTTTACTTTCCCTTAAAAAACACAATTATTAAAATCAGAGTACCTTTTTAAAAGCTAGCCGTGGGTGTACATGATAAAGTCTATACAAACGGGAAGTATAACCAGTTTTGTTGGATTTCGGTTAAAAATATGCGTTTTATGTGCGTAGAGAGAGGAGGCAAGAATGTGACAACTGCCATATAAATCATTTTTTACTCAATATATTCTGCTCAGTTTTGAATACAATTGAGTTATAATGGTTTTTAGTATGATCTAAAACTAAACAAATATAAGATAACCTAAAATATTAGAATATTAGAAATAAAGAAATCCAGACATTTTTTGAAATTGTGAAGATTCTTTTCCACTCCAACCGCACTTGAGGTAGAAGAGGGACAAGGTACGGCAGGAGCAGGACATATACATGTAAAGTATAAGAAACATATGATAAATTAACATTTAAACGAATATTATACTTTCACCAGATTATTAAGATTTGATAACTAAGTAAGGTAACTTTATTAAGGTAACATTGTTGTAACTAAGTTTGGTAACTTTGGTACTTAAGATTTGGTAACTTTCACAGATTTGGTAATTAAGTAGAGGATTCTATTTCGAAATGGATCTTGATATTTATTTCTAAATACATATTTATAAAAATTTCACATATTACAATAATTATTTTAAATTATTTATTACATAATTGTAGGCCTTTTAGAGAATATAGAATTTGTTTTTCATTTTATAGTGCTTTTTATACAAATTCAGAAGATTTTAAAATTTAGATTAATTTATTTTCGATTATTGAAAAAAATCCGCATTGGAGAATTTATTATGGTATTAAATTGTTTATGTTAAAGTTTCGCTAAGCAATGTCTTAAATGAATCCGATCAGTTTGAAACCCTGTCTATATATTTGTCAGACATTTGAAATTAACTGTGTAAGGGCTGGTAAACTTTTATGCGCCTTTCATGTGTTCTAAAAATATAAATCATGTTACTTTGTCACTTTAACAATTTTGCCAACAATCATAATGTTTTCTTTTTCTTTACTAGTTGCCTAACAACTGTATTTTATAGTGTATACAAACATCATTAAAATAATTACCACACTCAGAAAAAGAAACTGATTAAAACTACAAAACATGTTTTTGAGTACATTTTGGTTGTTTTAGCAAAATTCAAGTAAAATTGAACCATTTTACTTCAATTAACAAAACATTTTTGCTGACAATACAAAAAATTTTTTGGAATTGAAAAAAAATTGTTGATTCAAACAAAATTTTTATTGACCTATATTTAAACAAAAAATTTGTTTAAATATAGGTCAATATAAATTTTGTTTGAATCAACAAAATCTTTTTTTTGTTAAAAACCATTTTTTTTTTTTTTTTTTTTGCAATTCCAAAAATATTTTTGTATCACCAGCAAAAAATGTTTCGTTAATTGAAGTAAAATGGTTCAATTTTACTTGAATTTTGCTAAAACAACCAAAATGTACTCAACAAAAATGTTTTGTAGTTTTAATCAATTCATTTTTCTGACAGCATTATGATAGATTAAGCATAAAGATTAAATGAGAAGAAAAATAATATATTAAGTAATCGTCTGTAATCGGGCTTTGAGCCAATGTTGGCATCAAACACGATTGAAACTAGGAACAATACGGTTTCCATATAATTTTGATACTATTAAAAGAGCATTACAAAAACAGTATTTTTAGCGCGAAATCACGCTTGCCAAAAAGCGACAGCTGCAAGTGAACCGTTTATAAATCTATATATATAAAAGCCGTTCTTGGTATGTATGTTCCTTATACAAATCTACAGTTTTTGTCCGATTTGAACAAAACTTGGTGTACATATACTTTAGAACACGAGTAAAATTACTGTCAACTTTAAAAATTTCTCAGACAATTCTTTACCACTTTTTTCAAACATTTCCCATAGTTTATCATTACAGAAATCTATTTATTTCCCTCAGTTTCTAATTCAATTTCTTTCCCGTTGCCATTCAAAGAAACTGCGTATGGACAATATTTTTATAAACCAATTTCAGATTAACTCGCTATAATTTGAAATCTGAAAGTGACGTCAATTTTGTCAGTTGTGATTTTTTTCGCATATATTTAAATGTGTTTGGAGAAAAATAAATAACTTATCTCATAATTTTACAAAGGCAAATTGTTTCCAGTGTTTTAAAGTAAATTTTCTGAGAAATAAAAACATATTTTTTGCGCATTCAAACTTTATGATTCAATTTATTCAACATAATCAAAAATCGTCGGTCAAATATTGACATTTAGCAATCATTACATCGTAACTTTTTTCAACTTGAGCCTCAACCAAGGAGGCATATTTAAATTCCTTGGATGTAGGAGGACAGTAGATGCCCTATTAATAAAAATTGAATTTAAAGAAAACAACACAGTGTTTTCCATTATTTTTTCTTCAAAAATGGGTGTTAAAACAAATGGGATTAAAAGTAAAATGGCTTATCGAAAGAAAAAAAAATAAATGCATTTTTTTAAATATAAAACATTTATTTTAATTTAAAAAAATATATATTTTTTATACGTTCGACAACGTGGCGACGTTTTCATTTCACCAGCTTCGAAATTATTATCCAATTCTTATAAGAACACTATATTTTGGAAAAATAATGTTTTGCATCAAAAATCACATAATTTCAAAAGCCAATTTTAGCAAATTTTGTTTAAACTATATTGTAAATATAATTTCGGATTTAAATTTAGTATTTAATAATATTGTTTAAAATATTTCTATGAGTACAGTAGTATTGGATTTCTTTAATCGCTTGCATGTTTTAAATACAAATATGCATGTGACGTCACGCACTCAAGTAAAGTCGTTTTTCTCAACTGTAGATGAAAAGTAACAATTCTTGCGGAGTTAGTAATTCATAATGTATTATTTCCTACACATAATATAATGTATTTTAACTATTTGAAAATTACGAGAAACTTGGCGAAACTTCAAGCAATTTAACTCAACATTTTCCCTACGTTAAGTTGACAAACATACACATTATCTATAAATATAAATGCATATTTGTACATGATTCTTGAAGTGAAAGAATTTTTTTTAATTAGACACTTATCGGTTCAGAGGAAAATGTACCCCGGTGAAAGTGTCGTCATATTTTAAATCATGTGCCGGTTTTCATTCACAAAATATTAGTATTTTATAGCAATTACACAAAGGAGCGTAATTTCCACAGAATGTATTGGTCGCCAAAGTATAAGTTTAACATTCATAAGTTTAAATTACTTTCATAAGTTTAAATTACGTTAAAATTACTTTAAAATCCATAAAACATCAGTAAATTGAGATACGCTTTTCAAACGAATAACATTGAGAGTACATTTATTTTATTCGACCGCATAAAAATTGTATGTGCTAAGTATAGAAATATATGTCTTTACTTTATAACGATCAAATAAGTTAATCTTTCGTAATTGGATTGGACACAGATTTAAAAATATACACGCTTTAAAATTACTTTAAAATCCATAAAAAATCAGTAAATTGATATAACCTTTTCAAACTACAATTGAAAGTGCATTTTTTTCGGATTGATAGTTTAAAAAATGAAATTATGCGATATTTAGTAGTTACAAATATGCAGTACAAGCAAAATTTAATGGTTAGGTCGTTGATACCGTCCATATGATGTCGACATTACTCACGGATATGTTTTTGTTTTATAATATAGATAGATGCCATATGAAAGCGAATTTCGCAAAATGTTACGACTTTTGGTATTTTGTTTTCATTGTCAGGAAATTCGTATATTTTTATATTGTATGCGCAAAGAAAACGTGCATTCTCATTTATAAAGCTGAGAAATTTTACTATGGTTGAATTAAAGTAAAGCTTTTTTTTTTTTTCCAATTGTCTTTTTTAGTGATTTATGGTTGAGTATGCACAAATCATATTGTCGTCATTGTTATTGTCGTATTATTGTATGTTAATTTATGTTAACCCGGGCAAAGCCGGGTGGTTCTGCTAGTACAATATACTTATATACAATAGTTTTAAAGGCTCAGCATATATGAATGGTTTGCAGTTGAAATAAAACTGGGTATTTTGTAGCATAATTACCAAATTAAGTGAAATAATCAGTTTTGTGAAACTATATACTAAAAAGTTAAACTACGTAACCACAAAAATTTTAGGACAAGCTCCTGTTATCGCTATCAGTTTATTCCGATTCGGCGTAGGCATAGTATACATTTAAGGATGACATAGCTGGTCACCAGGTGGCTAATAAAATTTAAATTGCACTATTTCATTTTCGATGCTTTTAGTATGTTTTTTCCATCAGGATTAGAATGTATTTTCACTAGATTTTTCTTTTAAATGTTTTGAAAACAAAAATTATAATAACACTGGATTTCTAAATTAGATATAAGTATCTTTGTTACATGAAATGTTATTAAACCTTTGTAAAATGAGTTTCTTAGTTCAAGGGTAATTTAGTATTACTATTAAGATATTACTGCTTTTAATGTAAGATTAAAACGAGACACTAATTCTAATACAACCACGGTGTAAATTGTACCATAAGAAATACCACAACCATGAAATAACAGATTTATAGAAAATTGCGAATGTAAAATTATTTTTACCCTTTACATTATAAATTTTTCTACCAGATATTACGGCAGGTCAGTCTTTTAAAATGTGTTAAAAATTTCTATAAAAACAGAACTACCATCATAAGTATGTTAAGATGTTTTATAAAAATAGTCCACCACCACATGAAATTATTTGTTAATTCGAAACATATTATGTATTTTTTATGTAACTCTAACATTTTACATTACACTAACTACATTATACAATAAATTTCAGATATATCTATTTTAATAATAATACTTAAAATATTTCTTCTAGACAAAGAAAATCTATCAACATTAAAAGAAAAATGTAATAGTTTGCAAACGCCTTTTAAATTTTTATGTTTTTTGTATTCGATAAAAATTTAAACTTTCAAAGAAATAATTTTTAAAGAAAAATAAAACTTTTGCTTACAAAGATAACTAATCATGTGTAGAATTTTAAATATTTCAAGAATGAAAATATTTTCTTTTTATTATCTAAACAGCGCCTCAAAGAATAAATATGTAAGATCAGGACGTATTGTAATGTTTTCCAGTAAGAAGGTATTTTTAAAGAATTTGAAATATTTTGCAATATTTTAAAAGTTTAGCAGAAGTTTAAAAAAATTCTGCACGGAAAACATAATGCCTGAAAGAAATAATAACAAAAAGTAAATAGTACAGTTTCTCACGTTTAATGTTTTAAAGTTACCACTAAAACAAAATTTTAGTGGTTTTACGTAATGGTTCAAATATTTGAGACGATATAAAAAATAGTCAAATAATTACACGGAAAATAACGCTTTTGTTCAAGGAAAGTTGCGAAAAATATTTTTAAAACAAAACATTACCTCAAACAAATAATAATTTGTAAGAGTTATAATGCACTAAATGTACTAGATTTATTGATATTTGTTTTCATTTGTGTAATAATTGAACAGAAATACTAATAAAAATGCATTACAATAAGAAAAAAAGATTTATACATAAAAAAATTTCCGCTAATTGTTGGTTTGATTTACTGAAATTCCATGTATCAAAATGTAGAAAATCGAGTTTCTGAAAGCGAGTAAATTCATGTATGTTCAAAATGAGCAGAGAAACAAATCTTATTTGCTAATTTGCATTTAGATCTCAAATACAATTTTAACTTACTCAGTAGTTAAACCTTATGTTTGCATACACGGTGTGAAATCATTACAAGTAATATAAAAACTTTTTTTTAAAGTCAATTCCTACTTAGGTCAAATAGAATTTTTTTTCCAACGATCTACACGCTTCGCCACTGACGGTATTTTTTCCTAAATTTATATCTTGTTAAATATCTTACATAAGAGAAATTTTTTAAATGTATTAAAATTAAATAAAAAATAAATAGCTAAAATACCAAAAATTAATAGCTCGAAAAGTATTTCTCGCAAAATTGTTAGACAAACTGCGTTAGAAAGTTTAAAAAATTGTATTTTTCTTGATATAAATTTAAAATCTAATGATTATGCCGCCGTTTTTCAAATATTGAATTTCAAAAATTACCAAATTTCACAATAAAGTGCCACAGCGATGTTACAGTTAACGATAATACAGTTTTTTTTTCAAATATTAATTAATTAATTAAATTTTATTATTAAATTTTAGTTTTATACTTCATTTCTGTTCAAAAGTATAGACTCACTTCACATTTATAGTCTCCTTCGCCCGCGAGCCGCCTGATCTTCGCCCGTGAACAGTCCCATTATCTTTCTACGTGTGAAGGTGAGACTATAAATATGGAGAGAGTCTATACTTTTGAACAGAAATGAAATATAAAATTAAAATTAATTAATTAAATTTAATTAATGAATTAATATTTGAAAAAACTGTATTAACATCAATTGTCATCCAGTACAAGTTAAAAAAAATTATTTGAACTTGATAGGATGAACAGAAAATATTTTATTAACGATTGAAAATTTGAACAAGATATATAAATATATAGAGAGTGTGAGCTAATAGTAGGAATTGGAGAAAAATAGATGTTACATGTTTACTTATTATAAGTTTAGTGTTATTAAATGCGATGCGATTTCTCATACTTTTATTACATTTAAGATGTATTTCGCATTTTATTAAATACAAAATTACAAATTACAAATATAAGCAAACATGGATTTATTATCATTGCCTTTATGTCAAACGTAAAGAAAAAATTATTAAAGTGATATTTTCGTATTAACTGCATGCCATAATATAAGATGTATTCTTCCCAATTGGGTATAAAAGTGCGTGCCAGGATTCGAACTTTTCGCCCATTTCGGAAGATTACATGTCATATGATTTCTTTACCATTTTCAATAACTGTGTCATAATTATTCTAGTGCATGCCTAAGTTAATAGCCTTCGAAATTGCAAAAGAATTTGTTACTCACAGTAAGCAGTCTTTTTGATTCTGATAATTGCAGTGGTTTAAGTGTGTAGTTTGATTACATATCTGTTAAATCTGTGTTTAATTTAAATTATTTAAATTATCACAACTGTAACCACAAAAATACTTAGATGCATTTTTCTTGTTTTCACGTGGTTGTTTACTAACAGAACTTGTTTTATAAAATTTTCACTTCAATATATTGTCACTTCATAAAAATTAACACTTTAGAAATTCAAAGTCGGTGACAATCAATTCACTGACGTTCAAATATAAAAAACGAAATGGTAATCTAGATTTCGGGATTATTTTCCATATTTAGGAACTATGGTCAGAATTTGATATTCAACGATGCATACTGCAATGTGATATTCTAGTAGAATAGACTCTTTAAATGCTGTAACATGTTTCGCGTATTGTTCATAAAATGTGGATATTTCATCACGCCACATATGTTTACGAGTCTTCTGTTAGAGTTTTAACTGAAAGAACTTTGTTGCATTTATGAATTATCACATTTATAATAAAAAATTCCAGATAACAAGAAAATGCCGTAGATTTATTGACCTTTCTAGATACATTATTACAGGATGTGTTTCATCTAAGTGGATTTTAATAAACATTTTAATTTATTTCTCAAATAAAATCAAAAGCTAACAACATAGGATAAAAAATAACAATAGTTTGCAAATGACGTTTAAAATTAATTATTTCATAATTTGTAAGACAATTAAAATTATCAAAAGAAACGTTTTTGAAAGAAAAAATCACTTCTTCCTTATAAAGATTATCAAAAATATGTGCAATTAAAAATTCTTCTAGAATGGAAAGTTTTCATTTATTTATTTATCTTAACATTTTGAAAAATTAAAATTATTAATATTAGCGCAAAATATTTTGCCTTGCATGAAGAACATATTTTAAAAGAAATGTTAATATTTTGAAAAATATAACAGTTTAGAAGAATAATTAAATGTTTCGTGACAACAAATATAATGCCTTGAAGAAAATATAACGAAAAGTAAACATTACAGTTTTTCCTATTTAACGTTTAAGGTGTTGTAAATGACAGCAACATTGAAAATTAAATACACCAATATTTTGTAATTTTATGCAATAAAAATTTTTGAGGTCATATAAAAAGAGTGAAATATTACACAGGGAATAAAGATTCTATTCAATAAAACTGGCAGAAAATGATTATAAAGTAAGACATTATTTTTCTGAATTACATCACACAAATTGAGGTACTTTTCCTCTACCTTGACTAGGTCCATTACGAGAGGGAACCGTGGCTACCTTTGTAGGTTTCCACATCCCTCGAGTTATGGTAAAGCATATACGCGTCGGAAAAACCCGACTTAAGGACGAGGGCCTGGCTCCCTTTTGGGTGTCCAGCCCCTAAGCTGTTGGGGGACAACGGCCCGTCCCGAAGTGTCTCGTGGTGGTTCTCACTGATAATGGGTTCCACCGCGTATCGCAGCGACCTACGTCGTCGACACAGGGTTGGAAGGTCTGCTGATGGTGGTCCTCCGGCCTCCCGAAATGCATACGGAGAGACAAATCCGGTCGTGCGCGCTAAAAGTCCCTCAGAACTTGGGTTCGGTGGTCGTAGATGCGCAGGGCGCTCCTCAGGCTACTGGCAGCGCAACCTAGTTTTATACCTACCTTGACTTTTTTTTAAAAGCTTGGCGCTATTCCAGCATCAGAAAGTGAGATTTGTTGCCAAATAATATAATCAGCTATGAAAACAAAGTTGATGGACTTTTACGTATGTTTATATACTATACACACACACACACACACATATATATATATATATATAAACATTTTATTTATAAATATATATATTAGTATTGTTTGTATATATAAATTATATCTGTTTGTACATAAAAATAGATGAATGGATTCTTTATGCTAAAATTTGTATAAGTATTGAAAAAATTGTTTCTGAAATATATGAAGTATGAATAGGTTAACAAAAAATAAAATGCCAAATTTTCTTCTCTGGCTAATTCCATTTTCTTTATTTCGCCATGGTTCTTATATTGGAAAAGTACATACATTCAATATCATTAATAATTTCAATGTAATAAATATCCAAGGTTTATTTCATTGTATTGTGTTTTTTTACATAGTTGCAATTTTTAAAAGGAAATAATATTAAACATGCTCCGAAGTAGATAAAAATTTATACACAAAAGATAATCGAATAGCATATTTATCGATTTCCATTTAAATACCTACTACACTTTAAATATACCCTGCAGTTAACCTTTGTATTGCTGCATACACAATATGAAATTATTGCAAAAATTAAATTTTATTCTTATAATATACCAGTTGTATTACACGACGTGTTTCAGTTACGTCGACATTAGTAAAAATGACACACATTTTAATTTATTTCTTGAATAAAATGAATAGCTATCAATATGATAACCAACACAAAAAAAATCATGTGTCAAATAAGCATTTTAAAAATACAAAACAAAGTTCAAAATTAACTTCCAGTAATTATCGGTCTTAGGCCGGTTGCTGTAACCGTATTCTTATGTGTGTCCCTGTAAATGAAGGATAAATGATACTAACTCGAAATTTTGCAGATAAGAATCGTATAATACACGCCTGTAAATGTACATAAATTTCAGTATGTTTGGCATAGTATAACGTCATTTACATACGCTGAAAATGATTTTTGCATGCAGATCATTGTGAATTCTTTTGCGGTACGCTGTAAATTAATGATAAATGCTGTGCACTCCACATTATACAGAAATCATGTTTTTCTTCATCTCGTAAATACATATCATTTACATTATGTTAGAAATAGTGTAATAATATTAAAATATATTGCAAAGGATTGCCATGCATATCATTATGAATTCTTATGTAAGACGGTGTAAATTAATGATAAATGCTGGGCACTCCATATTCTACAGAAAGTACGTTTTTCTGTCTCTCGTAAATACATATTAATTTCATTATGTTAGAAATAGTATAACATTATTAAAATATACTGCAAAGGATTTTTCCATGCAGATCATTATTAATTCTTTTTTGGGACGGTTTAAATTGATGATAAATGCTGTGCACTCCATATTATTCAGAAATCATGTTGTTCTGCATCTCGTAAATACTTATTAATTTCATTATGTTAGAAACAGCGTAACATTATCGAAATATACCGTAAAGGATTTTTCGCATAGTCGAGGGTGTAATGGAATTCTTTTGAATATATCCGGCAACAATTATAAATGCTATGTACATTCTCAGAAAAAACTGTAAATTTATAAGCGTTTGCCATAAAACGGCCTGATCCACTAAATAAGCGGCCTTATCCCTTAGATACTTAGAAAATTAAGACCAATCCACATATTCTTACAGTTCTAGCCCATATGTTAGCAAAAATACGGTACGACCCCATGCATTGTCCTCCGCTAGGGTGTAATCCTTCATTTTACTCGTGTTTCGAAAATTTTAACCCGCCAAAACAGCGATTCTGTGATGATTATCTAATGTGCTACGTGCTACGGAACAGTAAGCAAAGTGTTATTGTGTTTTAAAGTGCATTATATCCTGTGCATTATAATGCTATATTACTTTGCCCCGTAAAATTACGGGCTGCACAAAATGATAGACATGGATTTTTTTTTTTTTTTTTTTTTTTTTTTTTTACGGGGTATGCCTGGAATCTCTGCTGCCGGCCTCTGCCCGTAATTTTACTGCAGTTTTTTTACAGTGTACTTCGTTTTGAATAGAGAACATACCATGGCAATATATATCGGCAGTACATATCGCAATAACATATATCAATAATGTACAAATTGAAGAATATAAACGAGAGTTGAAGCACGACCAGACTGACAGCAACGGAAGGGCAGACTGACAGTAAAGCCAAAATCATAAACTGAATTCATAAAGACTTTTCAACTATGCTGGAATGTGTTAAAAATGCAATAGTTCGTAAATACCGTTTAAAATTAATTATTTGATATGATTGATAAAAAAATTTATTTTCAAAAAGAAAAAAAATAACTTTTGCTTACAATAGTTAATAATCATATGCTGAACCTTATCTATTGTTACTTTCCAAAATACGACAACTGACTGTACAACTGTAGCAACGCAAAATTTTAAACACTAAAAAGTAGAAAAGATAAATAATAAATAAAAAGTGTAATTTTTATTAATTTATTTATTAATTTTATTAATTATTTTACGCTTTAATCAATTAAGAGTTTAATATTATTAAATTATGATTATACATTGAGAAATCAATTTCAAACTCCTCAATAGATAGTTTAAATACTTTATTTCCTTTTGCAGTATCTTAAAAATTAACAAGAACGTAAAATCATGCGTCAAGCATAGATTATGTAACACTTTCCAACGCTTCCAAAATAATTTTACAAATCATTACCGTTTTATAAGCTGAAAGAGAACATCTAAGTAAACAATTTGGAAAACGCATAACATATTTAAAAACTTAATTTCAGGAATTTCCAACATATACAATATTCGGAAAAGTATCCGAATACTTTTATTCACCCTTGTATATGATCTATAGATTTGTATATAGACTACATAGGATACTAAATTTTAGTTTAGTTAGGAAACGCGTAGTACAGTTTAAAATTCTCCTTCTGGAGTTTCTGTCAATAAACAAAAATGTGTTCGCGAACTATTGTGCTGCCCTGTATATGAAATACAGAATTTATACACACCAAGTACTAGACAAAAAGTGAGTTAAATTTAAAATCGCGTTCAGTAAGTTAAAACGCACTTCCAGGAATTATTGTTAACGGACAGTGGGTAATTCTTTTGTGTGTCCCTGTAAATGAATGATGACTGCTATTCACACAATATTCTGTAGTAAGCCTCTTGTAATGCACCTTAGTGATACATATAAATTTCAATGTGTTTAAAATGGGAAAACATTATTTAATTAAACCGCAAATGATTTTTCTCCATAGACGTAATGTAACGGAATTCTTTTGAATGTCACTGTAAAGTAACTATAAGTGCTATGCACACCCCATTCCATATTAAGCTTCTTGTAATGCACCTTATTGATATATATCAATTACAATGTATTTGAAATTGTGTAACATCATTAAAATAAACCGCAAAGGATTTTTCCCCATAGACCGTCATGTAACGGAATTCTTTTGAGTGTCCTTGTAAAAAACTACAGGTGCTACACACTTCAGTTGAAATAGGGAACATGCTCTTGATAACGACAATAACATATAAAAATTGCAGCGCAATCCGAGCATATTTACGGGAGTTAGAGCATGGACAGACGGCAGACGGCCAGACGGCCAGACAAACGGAAGTCAGAAACACTTTCCAACTAGGTTGGAAAGTGTTAAAAAGGGCAAAAATTATATATTTTAAAAAATGATTCACCTATTCTATTAACAGTAAAAAAAGGGACGGATCTTCCATAATCGAGGCCACACCAAAGTAATGTGTTGTAAGGACATTTGTTGGAAAAACATGAATTATAGTCATGAAAGTATAAGATTTTCAAGATAATTGCATGCTTATAAAATAGAGTTAAACAAAACAAAAAAAACTTTTATGCTTATTTATTTGTATCCTTTTTTTACCAGCTGATCCATTTTAAAAGAAATAATACTAATAAAGAATCATAATGAGAAAAAGTTCGTTTTATATAAAATACAGTTTAACTGCAAATCATGACGAAATTGAATATCAAAACGTAATAAAATCCCAAACTTCTGAATGGTTGTGATTTGATGTATTTCACACTTCAAATCAAGTACCGATCTGATTTGCTGATTTCTATGTAGATTCAAAATAGTCTTTCAAAATCTACTTATCAGTCCACTTTTGGATAAACGTTACAAATTTGTTCAAAAATTTAATTCAGAGATTCAATTTTATATGATACTGGCTACTTTACAGAAAGCGTTTCATTTATGTCGTCTTTAATTATAATGATACACATTTCAGTTTATTTTTCAAATAAACTTAACAGGTAATTGCATTATCAAAATATATAATAGTTTGCAAATAACATTTCAAATTAATTATTTCATCTTTCTAATAAACATTTAAATTTTCAAAAGAGATGTTTTTATATGAAGAAACAAATGTTGCTTACAAAAATTATTAATCATACGTGGAACTCAAAATGTTTCAAGAATGAAATGTTTTCATTTATACTTTTATTTAACATAAACATTCTGAGAAAATAAAATATGTAATATCAGTACACTCTGCGATACTTTCTAACAAGAATGTATTTTAAAACTGAAATATTTTAACAGTTTTAAAATATTTTACGTTTTATTTTTTGATGAGAGAGGGTATAATGGCTGGGAGAAACAACACAGCTTTTCTTTTTAATGTTTTAAAAATTGTAAAGAGCGCAAATAATGAACAGTAAACAAGAAAAATTATTATTGAGTAAATTAATTACGTAAAATAACGGTTTTAGCAAAAGTCTTTGGCGGAGAACATTTAAAAAAGAAATATTACTTCGGTGCTTTGTTTCAAACAAGTTCAATAATTCTAATGTTTGATTCAGTTGTATCTTTTATTTTTTTCACACCACATATTATGCAGAAAGTATCTTAAGCATGATTCGTTAGTTTATGTTAATTAAAACGATAAAGCCGAAATGAGCTTCCTTTTTGCGAAAATGTTATACATCACGGCGCAAGAACTGTATACTTTTTCGTACAAATCGGTCGACGGTTCTTTAATCCATTTTTAAGCCATTTTTAAAGCAGTTTGTGACCGATTCTATACGGAAAATCACCAAGGAAATGTATCACATTCAGCGTTTGAATCCAGACGATTACATTAAATCAAAAGCTTATAAAAATGCTTTTCTTTTATTTTTGTACTACACAGAAAATCGTTCAGAAAATCGAGTAGCGTAACTACAGTTTTCTTTCTTTCTTTCTCTCTCTTTTTTTAAAAATCAACTAAAGCATTTTTAGCGAACTAATCATAATTGAAGCATAATGAGTAAATGTTCCGTTTTACATAAAAGAAACTTTTATTGTATATGACGAAATTGCATATCAAAATGTAGTGAAATCCCAAATTTACGAGCTTTTGTATTTTGATGTACAGGTTTAGTAAGAAATTACAAACCACTTCAGAGAGCCATGGAGTACGTTCTACTCTTCCGAATTTTAATAAATTAAAAAATGCAGATAAAACAAAAGATGCACTAGTCATAAGTTAATTAAAAGTTTTGTAGTACGGAAATTTACTAGTATATGTATCAGTGCAGCTAAGAAAGAAAGCTTTTATACCCATATTTTCCTTTTTCTTTTTCATTTTGGACAACTGCCTTTTGGTACACGAACTATGATTTTTAGATTAAAACACTATATTGGCAATGAAAACAGACATGCAGCTTATTTAGTGTGAGTTTCTAATATGCCTTCACATATTAAACATTTATGTGAAGGCATATTAGAAATTAATATTTATAAGTCACCTCAAAACTGTTTGAGATGATACAACATCACCTTTGAACGAATTTGAATATGGATTTTTTTTTATTTAAGAAATGAGAAGTGCATCATATAAGTAAGTTTTTCCTTACTGAACAAGTGTTATTTAAAAAAATTTAATTTTTTATACCAGTAATTCTGCATAGTATTTTTCACTTTATTTATTCCAATAAATTTATTATTAGTCTAGACACAGATTGCAACTAAAATTTGTGGTACTGAAATATAAAAATTGTACGCACCATAAATAGAACTTATACTTGACACCCGTCCTGAATGGTTTAAATGCGTTATCAGATTCGGAGCAGCAGAATTCACCCTAGGTCCCTTTGAACTCAATAACATTTTTTCTTAACCAATTTTATTTCACAAATCAAGAAGACAAACAGATCTGATTTACTGTCTTCCATGTTGATTTCAACTGCTATTTAAATATAAGTAGCAGTCCCTGTTTGGAGGAAACATTGTGAAAGTGCTTAAAAATTGAATTCAGAGTTTTGTATCTTAATTATACTTATTACATTACAGCAGGCATGTCAGACACGTGGCCCTTGAGCCACAACTGGTCCGCAAAGCCTTTGGCATTTTACATCTATTTAATTTATTTGTTAGAAACCGCATGCTGAAAATACGCTTTGCACGAACACGCTTGAGCCAACTGTGGTCTTTGATGGCAAACTTTTATCAGAAAAGATACTACAAACTTTTGCTTATCTTTTAAAGTAAATGATTTATTAAAATCGGTTATTTTCGTTTATTAGAATATCAGCATAATAACAAAACTGAATATTGTATTTACTTATTTAATTTATTTCGATATTTTTTCTCTTTAGAAAAGTTACAATAAAACTACAACAAAACAAACTAATCGGATTGGCCAATCCCAAAACTTCCTTCTATCTCACACAGGTTTCGCATACACTAAAAAAGAATCGACAGCAATTTATATCAAGGTCTAACTGAATCTAAAGTTTTATTAAATTCCGTGCATTAGTTCTTGAGATAAGACTATTGCTAAAATCGTCTAAATCCTACAAAATGCAGCATAGCAGCGCCACCTATTGGGAGATTTAAACCAAAACCTAATCAACAACAACTTATGTCAACGCCTAGCTGAATCTGAAGTTTGATGAAAATCCGTGCATGAGTTCTTGAGATATAGTTATCGAGATAATAATGAAAAAAGTAGCATAGCAGTACCACCTGTTGGGATATTAACACCACAACATAAGCAGCATCTATTTATGTCAGGGTCTAACTGAATCTGAAGTTTGGTGAAAATAAGGGCATTAGTTCTTGAGATAGAGCTATTGCGGAAATCGCGAAAAATGCAGCATAGCATCGCCACCTGTCGGGCGATTTTCACCAAAAACTAATCAGCACAAATTTATATTAGAGACTAACTAAATATAAAGTTTTATTAAATTTCGTACATTAGTTCTTGAGATAGAGCGCCCACAAAAATTATGTCACAGACAGACAGACAGACTCACAGACTCACAGACAGACATTTTCTAAAAATGGTCAAATCGTGTGCAGGACTTTCTAAAACGTATAGATCCGTCGAAAACCGGAAGTCGAAAATTTTCATGAATCCAATACTTTCTTCTTGTAAAGATAGAAGAAAGTAAAAATAGATTTAATTTCATAGGAAAAGGTGAAAAAAATCAGTTGAAAGTTATATGCATATAATTATATTTCTTAATTTAGATAGTGGAGATTGTTTAAGTATTAATGTTTAAATTGTGATTCTGTTTGTTAATATTAAGCAACATAAAAGATAATTCTATTGGAAGTGGGCTTGCCTCTCTTTCAAAATCAACGCATTTAAAATTTGTAGACCAGCTATATTACTAGTAACAAATTTATACTGGAGAAGGATACTTATTGTGAATTGATTAAAGCTTTAGATTTTATATATGAAACAGCGCCGAATAACTGGCGATAAATAACAAAAAGTTGATTTAATTTCATAAAAAAATGTAAAAGAAAATGGTAGAAAGTTGCATGCATATAATTATATTTCTTAATTTAGATAGTGGAGATTGTTTAAGTATTAATGTTTAAATTCTGATTGTGTTTGTTAATATTAAGCAACATAAAAAATAATTCTATTGAAAGTGGGCTGGCCTCAATTTCCAAATTAACGCATTTAAAATTTTTAGACCAGATATATTACTAGTAACAAATTTATACTAGAGAAGGATACTTATTGTGAATTGATTAAAGCTTTAGATTTTATATATGAAACAGCACCGAATAACTGGCGATGAATAACAAATAAATGATAAAACTTTGTATGAATCAGCATAAAAACAAAAGAACACACAGAACGCATTTTGGGGATAGAAATTTTTAACAGCCCGTCATCAGCCAAAGTAAACACGTATCCTTAAATGGTCACAGATGAACAGAAATACAGAGAGGAGAGCTTACAAAGAATGCGACAGTTGAAAGGAAATACCAATCACAGAGGAGCACATACGGAAGAGAAAAGTGTAGACAAAATGATAGGGGAAAAAAGAATAAATAAATAAAATAGAAGAAGTAAATAAATAATTAAAATAAATAAAATAAAATAAAATAAAATAAATGACTAACAAATGTATCAAAATAAAATAAAAGTGACAAGAAAAACAATAGAAAAAAAAATGACAAAACTAGTTTCTAACCTTAAGAGAGAAAAGGGGCTGATGAGAGATCATTGAATTTTTTAAAATAAAAAAAAATGTTTCGTGAAGATCCAAGTGAGTGGGAGAGACAGAAGATTAAATTGTTCTGGCCATGGAGAAAATGAAACAGTGATTTGAAGTCCAACACGTGCATTGAGCAATACAGGCGGTTTCAGCAAGATTACTACATACTTATTTAAACATTTATACACGTAACAACATTTAGTCTTTATTAAAATCATTTTCATTAAAACAGTGTGTAATTTTGAAAGCTTTTTTAATTCTTTTATCATTTTACGTTGATTTTTTTACAATATTTTTTACATCACTACTAGTATTGAGACAGGTTAAGCCTAAGGCTCCTATAAGAGGAGCTGACTCATATCCATATTGTTGACCAAAATAACATACTGTAATCCAGCTCAGCATTAGGAAACCACCCGAGCAGGTGTTTGCCGTCCTTGTGACTGTCACTTGCCGTCCGCTACTATGGTAAGCTAACTGGTTTTAGCTTGGTTTTTTATCCTTCAGGTTACTAAATGGCGGTATGATTCAGCCTGTAGTATAAGAGCTCTAGCTCAGCCCGGGACCAAACTGACGGGTTCGGACTTAACGAGAAAATTTTATTTATTCACAAATGAAAAAAAATATAACCTTACCAGATGATATTTGAGAAACAAGAATACAGGGTGATCCTGAATTCATGGTGTACAAACTTTAAGGATTGGTACAGGACACTGAAACAAATAATTTTTTAATAGGAAACGGGGGTCGGAAATCTATTCATATAGTCGAATATAGAGGGCGTCTCACTCCAATCTGAAATCACGTTTTCGTTCATAATTTGAACAGGGGTGAGTATATTTTAACGATATCCTCAGAATATGCTTACAATTCAAACAAAGATGAGTCTTCACGAATTTTATTACAATATCTTCGCTACTGTTAAAGTTATGAAAGAAAACGTGACTTTGGATTGCAGTGAGACTCCCTGTACTTTTGACTAATTAGTGGGATTTTTGAAGTGGGATTTTTGACCGTCATTTCCTATACAATATATTATTTATGCATTGTCATGTACCAACCCTTAAAATGTGTCCCATGAATTCAGAATCACACTGAATTCATATTTCTTAAAAGTTTTTTACAATCCTCTAAAAATAATTTTGTTAAAGAGTTGAATTGTTATTGATGGGATATTAAAAAAAAAATATATTCTATCTGATTCTGCAGGCTTTGCACTGTCAGTTTTAGTAACATAAAGAAGTTATGGCGTATTCCTTGTATATACTCTCTTTCGGTTACCAGAACCTTTTGAGAATTATAGGAAAACAAAACTTACATATTTCTGCAGTAGTTTACCATAGAGACACATTTTCCTTTATAACTGTGGGAACATTTAAGAAAAAGTAAATAAACTATTTCCCCGGGCTTCTTGATCCAACGAAATCAAATATGTTATTAAACGTGGGTGTTAGCAATAACAAAATTAAAGTACGTGTGATTTTTAATATTCAGAAAATTCGCAATGCAAAATTTATGTACAACGTTTCATAGTTATTCCTAGCTCGATTGATACTTGACATTTTCAGTAGAATTTTTTATTTTCAGTATTGTCTTGTTATTGTCAGGATTTCTGGCATATTCTTGGCATAGCGACACATTTCCGTTATAATTGTTTGAGCATTTAAGAAAAAGTAATTAAACTATTCCCCCGGGCTTCTTGATCCAACGAAATCACATATGTTTCCAAACGTGTTTGTTATCATTGGCCAAATCAAAGTACGAGTATTTCTTAATAACCAGGCAATCCGCAATGCAAAATAACTATTAATTACTCCTAGCCGATTGATACTTGACATTTTCAGTACAATTGGTTATTTTCAGGAGAATTTTTGAGGTGGGGGAGGGGGTGATCACTGATTTTCCAGAGCTGCACCTTAAAAAAACAAAGAAAACAATCTACTCGGAAGAGCTTGCTTATAAGTGTGTTTTACATTTAATAAAATATTTTTGTAAAACAGTTATATAGTTACTTAATCGGGTACTTCTCTATTATCCCGTCGTTTTCATAACAAAAAACTATCGCAAAACTGTAACGACAAATAAACGGGAGAAAAGTTGCAATTAGAATATCAAAATAAATAAATAAATAAAATATAAGAATTAAAGGACACAATTGTTATTTTAATTAATGAAATAACTAATAAATCAGTAAAATATAATGAAAAATACACGCAAATGTCGAATTAAAAACTACTTGATGACATAACAAACACGTATAATGCTTCTGACGTCAAGTAAATATGGGACTGCATGTTTGGCGTTTAATCTTACAGTTTGGCGATATTTTGTTGTTATGAAAAGAGATCGACGGGATAATAGAGAAGTACCCTTAATCGAAGCAACAGATATTGTGAAAAAACTTGTAAAATAAATTTTCTATAATATTTGTACATCTTCTATGCTGCTTTATATATAATTGCATTAGTCTACAAATGAATTTTATGTTTTTCGACGCTGAATGTTAAAATGGAGTGATTATTTCTGCATCACGGATCATATTTTTGTTCCACAACCTTGAGCTTATTTTGTCATTTCCAGAATGACAATATAACAAACTTTGAAATTTTTAGTACTAGCACCTAAATTTGACATCACATATGAATTCTTGTTAAAACTATAACGTCGGATAGAAATCGGGCAATTATTCGGTAGCGTAGTTTAAATTTATGTAACATTTGGAATTCCTAATGTTAAACTTTTTAAATATTTGTAATACAAGGTGAAATGTGGTTCAAATAAATCAAAAAACGGAACGAGTTATAATTTTTGATGTGCATTTTTAATGTTTTTAGAAGTCGATTTCGAATGAAATATTTATTGGTTAACTTACGTATTTCTTTCGAATGTCAATTTCATAATTTATATCTTGGAAAATATATAACCTGGAACTGTAAAGTGATAGATCAGTTTGATTACGTTGCCTGTTTTAGCAATAAATGTGCTTTATAAAACACTCATTCACCTATCTTTTCATCTTTTCCGAAGATCCTGTAGACCAATGTAATGGAACAATCGTAACAACCGTGATATTAAATTAAAATCCTTACGTAAACTAACAGGGAAATGTCTGCATTTTTTTGTTATTTCGACGACTAACTTTCTCTACAGGCATAGTTAGGTATTTTGATTATATTAATAAATATACATCAAGCTTTCAATCAAGGAATAAACTTTATATTATTATTTTGAAATAGTCTTGTATTTTTTCCGGTGTCTCTTTAGACACATTTTTTTTTAATTACAAAAAAAGAAAAAATAACTCTTACAATTTTTCTATATAATCCACTGCCCGATTCTGTTCTCCTTATAATATTTTGATAGATTTCTTTGAATTCTTCTCAAAAAGTTTTGATTAAAGGTGTATATTTCTTCTGACACAATCCAGAGTACCTTAAAAATGGGATGAGATGGGTTTTTTTGCGAATCATCCGCCCGTTTTGTCTGTTGTTCTGATGCCTTTAGGGAGAACTTTTTGAAGTGGAAGTAGTCCTATATATCGTTCTCGCACAAAGAAAACACTGAAAAACTTCTGCAGTCACCCCGAAGAGATCGCGCTTTGGTATCTAACCGGCGAACTTAGGTCCAAACATGTCAATTAGTGGCCAAAATGCTAACAGCTGTGTTGAGTGGTGGATGTTTTAAAGAAAAAAACTGTGAGCAGTGAACTTACATGAAAGTTCAAAACAAGAACGAAAAATCATGCATCAATCATAGATTATGGAATACTTTAAAACACTTTAAGAATATTATTTTGAAATTTCATTTTTACATTCAATGAAATTGTATACCAAAATAAAGAATTCAAAAATACGTAACACTAGTAAAAAGCAAAATTCAGCTGTTCTTTTGCATAGCCAGTAAAGCATGCGAATTATTTTGTGTAACCCTGTACCTGATTTTTAGATTTTTATGCTTATCACATAGTATAGTTAAAATTTAAATCAGCTGGAATTGCATACAGCCTTTAAAAGTGTTTTTCTGGTTATTACCATCCATAGATAACGATAGTTCAATATCTCGTTGTTCAATTATGTATATAAAATTTTTTATATTACTAGCAGAACCACAGGCTTTGCTGGGCTTTACCCCAGGGGTCGTTCGGATAAAATACATAACAAGAACAAAAAAATCATGCATAGATTATGAAACACTTTCCAACACTAACATAATATTATTATTTTTTTATTTATAATAATTTTATGCGATTTTATGCGATTTTTATGCGATAAATTATATATCTATATAAGCAATTTAAAAAATACTTAACTCAGTAAAAACCAATTTTCAGCAATTACTGCTCATATTTGAAGTCTTTCGTGGAGCTCTGTATATGATCTACGTAATTTGTAAACAACAAGTCACTACATTAAAAATTACACAAAAAGTATCATAACATGTTAAAAATGCACAGCAAACGATTTTCCCCATAGATCATAATACAAAGGAATTATTTTGTACGTCCTTGTAATTGAACTATATATGCTGCTGATAGCATACTCCGGAGAAAATATGCTGTAGCCCTCCTCAGTAATGCATATTAATTTCATTATGTTTGAAAGATCGTAAAATCAGTAAATTCCGCCACAAACTAATTTCCCCTCCATAGATCATAAAATAATTGTATTATTTTCCGTGTCTATGTAAATGAACTATACACTTCATTTTCAATACCAAATATTCTATATTAAAATATAGTAATGTATAAAAATTTCATGATAATCGACAAAACGAATTCATAAACAGTTTTCGACTATGTTGGAAAGTGTTAAAAATGCGATAATACGGTGCTCACATTGACGAAACTCTGAGCATTCTGTGCCTCATCACGATAAAAAGACAATCGGAAAAACAAATTAGGTTCATTTTACGCAATCATATTAAAATCCGGTAGCTTTATAAATGAGAATGGGCATTTTCTTTGGTGTATGTAACAGAGAAATATACGATTTTCCTGCAAATATGGAAAGAAATGAAAAAATTGAACCATGTTGCGTAGCATTTAGTGAAATTGTATTTAGTATGGCATTGTTTTTATATGGAAGCCAACATTTTCATTCATAAAAAGTCAATCTACAAAGATTGCAGGAAAATGATGTCGTTTTCTATTAGCTTTTAGGCTTGGCGTCGTCATGAAGTTTTGTTTCATAAGAGAGAGAACTGACTCAGAGAAAACCTCGGTTGTTATATTTCATTTCCTTTTTGATGCAAGTCGTAGAAAATCTGACAACTACATCTAAAGTATTTAAACTTAGGTATAAAATATAATTATAAGATATAGATGTGGTATACAAGTAAAATAGGAAATACCACATAGCAGCCGTTTGTTTAGAGCCAATTTGACGTCACACTGAACGCTTCTCTTAGAAAAAGGCGTTCTGATTAAAATTTTATTTATTTTATTTTCCCCTGATTTCTTTCTTTCTTTCTTTCTTTCTTTTTTTTTTTTTTTTTATTGAAATGTCTGTAATATAGTAGATGTTTTACGTTCATATATAACATTTAAAAGGAGATACTACTTCATTTAAATTCACTTACAGTAAAAAAAAAAAAAATGAAATTTATGTATGGAAAATGCGCATTATCTGCTTGGAATAACTTCAATGAAGGCTACGGAAATATAGCGAGTGTCACTGCAGTTTTATTGGCTTATAAGAATATTGTCTATACGTACTTTCTCTTTTTGACAAAAGGTAAGAAAAAATTGATTCGAAAATGAAAAAATATATACATTTGTATAACGATAAACGATGGCAGATGATTGGAAAAAGGGGTAAAGAATTGACAGAATTTTTTTTAAAGTAGCCATTATATGCTTCTATTAAAACTATGTACATCAAGTTTCTTTTAAATAGATCAATAATTGTAATTAGTATAAGAAATATACACGTAAACATCGATTTCTATATATGTAAGATATTATACTAACGCTATGCAAAATAGCGTAAAAGTGTATCAAACAGTTTAGAGTGCTCTGTCTGTACATTCCGTCTATAGACATTAATTTAAATTATTTTGGGTAAACCTGTATTTGTAGAATTTATGCACACTACGTAATAGAGTAAATTTAAATTCAGATAAAAACGCGCAGAAAATTCATTTTCAAAAATTGCCACCGATAGAAGTCAAAGTATTATTATTTTTTTCTGTTGCGCATCCATTTATATGAATATATTTATTTTCTGTAAGCATGTCTTATTACACTAAAATATTATTCAGCTGTAAAATGCATAACACTGTTAAAACACACAATTTAAACAAATTACACTCATAGACGGTGATGTTTAAAAATTATTTTGTGCAGCAATGTATTTGATCTATAGAATTTATACGCATCACGCAATAATTTAGTTACACTGAAATATGCATGTTACAGCTAAAAACGCACTAGAAAACGCACTAGAATTGATAGATTCAGACATGTCTTTTTACAGTTATCAATCAAATTTTAAGTGAGTATTGTAACGCTTAAAAGATTGTGTAAGACTGAAATTCCAATTTAATTTCTATATTGAAATTTCTCTTAGATGTACAAGTTCTAGCTTTCAGCCAACCATGTGGAATCTCGTATATGAGCAACAGATATCCACAATGTAATTTTGTTTCAATGTACTACTTGCTTAATTGACAAATATCTTTAATAAACACTTTAATGGACACTAGAGGATCCATCCCAGGCTTCCCAAACATTATACCATAGGTGAAAACCATTTTTACTTTCTTCAAAAAGAAAGTATTGGACCGGTTTTTGGCAGATTTATACGTTTTAGAAGGTACTGAACAATATATGACTGTTTTAGAAAATGTCTGCTTGTGAGTCTTTCACTCTGTTTGTCTGTATGTGACAAAATTTAAGTGGCGCTTTATCTCAAGAACTAATGCATGGAATTTATAAAATTTTATATTCAGTTAGTCCCTGATATAAATTGGTGCTGATTCGTTTCTGATGTAAATCGCCCAACAGGTGGCGCTACTATGTTGCCTTTTTCGCAAATTCCGCAATAGCTCTACCTCAAGAACTAATGCACTGATTTTCATAAAACTTCAGATTCGGTTAGACTTTGACAAAAATAGACGTTGATTACGATTTGGTGTAGTTATCATAATATGTGGCGCTGCTATGCTACTTTTTAATGATTTTTACGATAGCTATATCTCAAGAACTAATAATTTTGTCAAACTTTAGATTCTGTTACACCTTGACATAAGTAGATGCTAATTACGTTTTGATGTAAATAGCCTAACAGGTGACGCTTCTAGGCCACTTTTTTCATGATTTTCACGATAAATATATCTCAAGAACTAATGCACCGATTTTCATCAAACTTCAGATTCAGATAGACGTTGAGATAAGTTTTTGTTGATTAGATTTTGGTGTAAATATCCCAACAGGTGGCACGGCTAATCTCCATTTTTCAGGATTTACACGATTTTAGCAACAATCATATCTCAAGATTTAATTCACGGAATTTAATAAAACTTTAGATTCGGTTAGACTTTGATATAAATTGGTGATGATTCGTTTTTAGTGTATGCGAAACCTGTATGAGATAGAAGAAAGTTTTGAGATTGGCACATCCGACTGGTTTTTAATTGAGAACTTAAATATATTTTGTACATTTAATAACTATTTCTTTAAATAGCCCATTAACAACACAAAAAAGCATTTTTATATGATACGTATCAATGATATGTTAAATAAAGTTATAAATTTATTGAAAACGTTACTTTCGTATTAGTCGCATGCCAGTAGTTAACGGTCGGAGAAATCGCCAAAGATTACAGTTTATTCCAGTTGTTTAAGCGCGCAGTTCGGTTACATGCCCGTTAAATTCGTTTACGTAAAGAAATTTTTAACTATTTATATTATTTAAATGCAAAATTCTTAATCTTTCTTAATTGGTCTCCACGCAATAAAGATAGATTTACAAAACAGTAAGAATAATAAAAAAGAAGAAGATAGATAATAAATTTTTCAAAGAAATAGCATTTCAAATAACACATTTTACCTATCAGACAGCATAAAAAAATGATATATAGGTTTTAATCTTTTTGTTTACTTTAAAAAGCATTTTAATACAGTAAAAGTGAAATGTATTGCTCATGTGTTGACATCTTAAATATGACGTGAGCGTTACTCACGGACATGGTTTTTCTTTATAATATATAAAATTTATTTAACTTCAATTTTCTCCGTCATTCATGTTCTCTTTGTTTATTTTAAATCTTATAAAACTTCTTATTTTATTTTTGGTATTGATAGAAACTCTGTGTTTGGCTTTCCCATATCTTTCGTTATCTGTCTGTTTTTCTACTCTATATGTTCGACTTCAGTTTTAATCCTTTTAATGCTCTTGTAGCAGTTTTAAATTTCTTAGCTTAATCCTTCTCGATGTGCATCTTAATGTGTTAATCTAGTGTTTTAATATGCATGACTGCCACTCTTTTCTAATGGCAAACTACATTTATTTTACCGCATATTTCTGCGATAGCAAAAAAAATTAACTGTTAGTAACTATGTATACGCATTTCAAACACTTACAAACTATTATATTGCTATCTGACATGCCCGGCGTTACCCGGGCCCGTGATAATAAACTTAAAAATACCTAAACTCAATGTTGAATGATTTTATATTTTTAAATGAAAATCTATCCAAACGAACTGAAGGACAGTCGTTATAGTTATTTCCGATTTAATGTTGATTTAATTTCTGACGTTTTGATACATTAAACTTTCAATTCTGATGAAAAGTTCCTGAAGAAATCTAAATAATATAAAGCGCTCCCCCACCTTTCCTCTTGTAACCTCAAAATAATATACAGTATTGGCCAATTTATTAGTCTCATTCGAAAGAAAAAAATTTCCAAAACCTTGCTTCTAAGATGATTATATTAAAATTAAATAAAAATCACACGCACTCGTCGCATCCTAATTTACTTTTATATTTTAACAGAAAAGTAAGCCTTTTATAATTTGTGACTCGTGCTATAGCCAGTATACGTCAGGACACATGGCTGTTATCATTATATTTTTACGCGTGGAGATTTCGCTACGGCACTTTATTGTGAAATTTGGTAATTTTTTTTAATTCAATGTTTGAAAAACGGCATAATCATTAGATTTGAAATTTATATCAAAAAAGATACAATTTTTTACCTTTCTAACGATGTTTGTCTAATAATTTTCTGACAAATACCTTTCGAGTTATTAATTTTTCAGCAACTTCAAATGTTTTATTTTCCGAAATTAATCTGTGGCAACGATTATCGAAAATCCCAGTCGTCAACAACGCATAGCTTTCTATTAAACAGGATTTTGTTTATTTGTTTTGTTGTGAACTAAAGTTTGGTATAATCCGGAAAAGTTTCTACATTTCATACACATTATTCCATAGATACAATTCAATGTAGAATAGTGTTTTCAATTTTTTTTTTCATGAATAGCAAGTTTTATGTTTCAATCATTATATTTAAAAGCAGAAATTGATTTTGTTTTTAAAAATCTAAGTAAAAAAGGAATATTGGTTTCAGCTTTTCGGTCTTATAGTGGAAAGATGGCAATATTTATTAAACATATTATTTAAAATTTATTAAGCATATTTTAAATAATTAACGAAAGATTTTAAGCAGCTATAACTAAAAACAAATATTCAAAACAAAATGATAACATTTTTTTTTATCCTGTAGATTATTTTTATTTTGTAAAACTAATAGAATATTTTCAAGCTGAAATAATTTATCTCCCCATTGAAGCAATTATAAGAACTCAGCCTCGGTACATTTATATTATTGTTTGCGTTATAAATATCTATCCATCCAAGATAAACGTCAAAGATTTTTGTGCTGTTTTGTAAATGTTTATATGAAAACACAATTTTTTTTAATAAAAGAATGTGCATATTTTTTTTTAAAGTTCGATAAGTAAAATATTAAAACTATTTCAATTATAACGAATCAGATATTTAAACAAAAAAATGAATATTTTATCTTAATTTTTTCGAGTAAAATTTGCATATCTTAGTTTGTTAATAATTCTTCCCATTTGATTTTCCTCCTCATTTGCCAAACAAACATAATTCCGAAACGAAGAACATGCATTATAATTGAACCTTGAAAAGTGGAATATTTTGTATATAAGAGCATTTCAAAATACAGGGTAAGTCAAAATGAATATAGCGATTACAAACGGCTATAACTATTTAATGGAAAGGAATTTATCGATAAGATTAACACAGAATGCAGACGGAACTTCAAATTGTATACATACGTCATAGATGTTCGATGTGACTTCCCTTGGTCATACGGACAACATCCAGGCGATAGTCCATTTCACGCCATACATTCTGAAGCATTTGTTCAGTCACCTACGCAAGCGCATTACAAATGCGTACTTTGAGCTCTTCAATTGTTTTGGGCATTGGAGGCACATACACCCATACATAGAAAAAAATCGCAGGGTGTCAAAGTACGCATTAAATAGTTATAGCCGTTTGTAATCGCTATATTCTTTTTGACTTACCCTGTATTTAAATTTTAGATCTCTAAATCAATTTCAAGAGATAGCTAATGACGATCAGGTTTTAAACAAAAAATATCGCATGTAGTAACATGAATGTTCAGTCATGACAACCATCTGTTTTTGTAAGAAGCAATCATAATTGCAGGTCTAACAGTGAGCACTTTTTTGGTCATCACTATTTTCCAACATCACTTTTTAGGTAGGTTTCTAAAACAATTGTAAGCAATAGCTAATCACAATTAGGTTTCTGCAACGATTGGTATAGAAATCTAAAACGAAAATTTTTGTATGTAAAAATTGTTGGTCACAAATGTCACTGCTTCGAAGCCTGTAACATTTGGAAGACACCTGGTAGACGTTTTTAGATCACTTAATCCTACAGTGCATGAATTTTTCTTTTAGAATTGTGTTTTTTTATACTTATATTAAGAATTAGACACCAGAAATTTTAAGTTAGATTTTTATGTTTATTTAGTAGCAGCGAAAGCAGCGAAACAGAATAATGCTTCAATGGGATACTCAGTTAAGAATAACTACAACTCCCAGAATATGAGTAAATGTGTATCACATCTTAAGAGAGCCATGTTAAAAAAAAGTTTAAAATAATTTAAAGTAACAAAAATATGTAAAAGAAAGCATAAAATGCGTTAAATTACAGTCTATTGCAATGAGAGAAAGTTTATAATAATATAAGGTAACAAAAAAAGTTTAAAAGAATGTAAAAAAGTGCATATTTATGTTAATTTTAGAGGATTAATATTTCTATATAAATATGGTGGTTGCAAAGAACTGGGTTTATTTACTAAAAGTTAAATAGAAAGTGTTGCCAATTGGCTACACTATGCACTTTAAAATTAAATATTGAATATATCCAAACTTGCATTTTATTAGATATCTTGTTTTTATCCGTGCCCTTCAGATATGTAAAATGTTGCTTGATAGGAAGTGAAAATATATGCTTTTGTAACTTTGCCAAATTATTGTACAAACATTTTATTAATATTTCAGCAATGCATCTTTAGAAAGTATTTTAATTAATTGTGTTCAAATGAATTAATTGTTAGATGAAATGGCTCTACAGCTTTATATGAAAAATTTTATCCTTAGAACGGATTGGAAATATTTAAAAATAAATAACGTTCTTTCTACAACACTTTTTTTTCCCTTCGTGGAAGTTTTATTTTGAAGCTTTTAAAATTTTTATTTTTCCGAGGAAAACTAATACAAATGCAGTATAGATATCACGATCTTAAGGATAATTTATATTTTTCAAATGCAATACTATTAAAAAAATGGTTTTCTTAATTATAATCATTATTTCATTCTAACTTTGGAACTAAATACTATTACATAAGTAATCGAGAAGTAAAATGTACCAAAGAAGTTACACATAGTATGTTTTAGTATTTTATGAGAGATACACTCTAGGTATATAAACTAATAAAATCTATCTTTATTATACTAACTGTAATTTAAACTATATTTTAATATATGGCAATGTAAACAATGTAAACTACCTTTTTTTTAAGGTGTAGACTTCCTGCTATACCTTACCTTTTTTGCGAACAATTCTCTTTTGAAACAGTTAAACATCTTTCTCATGATATATTTACTTATTTTTTTACGTAATTATCACATTTTAATGCTTTTTCTACTCATTTTTCTACTTTTTAGGGTTTCGTTAATCTCACGAAACCCTATTGCTCCCGCTCCGTTGTCTGTCTGTCACAGAGCCATTCTCAAAAACTATGTAACTTACAGAGTTGAAACTTTGTGTATATACCTGAATGCTAGCTATAAAGAGATCAAAATATTAAAATTTGAAAAATTCGTATTATTTTAATAAATAGAGATAAAAAACCAAAATCTAACAGCCTTTTCCTATTAAATTTAAACATTTTTCATTATAGCAGATGCCAAAAATTAAAAATCCACGATGAAATTCTTTCTACAATAATTAATTTTCTATCAGACGACTTGATATTCCACTTGAAAAATGAAAAAAAAGTTTCACCAATTGAAAAAAAGATTAATATGAAATAAAATTGATTGACGTCATTGTGGTAATAAAACGGAAAGATTTCTCAATAATACAAGGAGTATGTGTATGTACACAAAACAGATTAATATCACGTCATTAGAGAATTAAAAAGAAAATCTCACGTCATATCGGAAATTTAACGGATTTTTCAAATGTTTCAGAATAATACAAAGCGAGTATCCCTATGAGTAATAGAGAATACTAAATATATGAGTTTGAGGAACGTATTGAATCATGATAAAAATCCGATTATGGAAATATTCGCATATGTTAACATTTTGAAGGTGTACAACATGTTTAAATTTGATTTTTTTTTAAATATCGCATTTAGTCGACATGACAGATATTATTATGACAGAATATAAAAGCGGGCTAAGCCCGCTAACGGGCTGGTTTAGATATTCGAAAAATCGAGAAAAATAGACCGGTAAATTTTAATTTTATAAGAAACATGACTTTTTTTTTTTTTGGTTGCTAAATGAAATTTATTTGGATTTATTAAAGAAAGGATGAAGTGTTTTGAAAGGAATATTAAACGAAACCCTTTGAGCAATCTTCGATCACACTTACCCACTTATTTCCTTCTCCTTGCACTCTTATACTGCAAGTTAATATTGATTGGCTGATGAATTTCTCAGTCGAATATTTTTTTCTTTCGTTTTCTAGTGCTAATACACTAAATTTATACTTATTTATACTAAATTTATACTTTTTTCATGGTTCCTCTATGATATGATATACAACTACTCATGTACCGGGAGTGGAGTCGTTTTACACCTGGGAATCCCATTGAAACAATAAACTGTTTCTGTTTATTTTTCTACGTTTATCCAATATAGATTTTCATTTGATGTGATATACAACTACTCATATACCGGGAGTGGAGTCATTTTACAACTGGGAATCCCATTGAAACAATAAACTGTTTCTGTTTCTTTTTCTACGTTTATCCAATATAGATTTTCATTTGATGTGATATACAACTACTCATATACCGGTAGTGGAGTCGTTTTACAACTGGGAATCCCATTGAAACAATAAACTGTTTCTGTTTCTTTTTCTACGTTTATCCAATATAGATTTTCATTTGATGTGATATACAACTACTCATATACCGGGAGTGGAGTCATTTTACAACTGGGAATCCCATTGAAACAATAAACTGTTTCTGTTTATTTTTCTACGTTTATCCAATATAGATTTTCATTTGATGTGATATACAACTACTCATATACCGGGAGTGGAGTCATTTTACAACTGGGAATCCCATTGAAACAATAAACTGTTTCTGTTTCTTTTTCTACGTTTATCCAATATAGATTTTCATTTGATGTGATATACAACTACTCATATACCGGTAGTGGAGTCGTTTTACAACTGGGAATCTCATTGATACAATAAACTGTTTCTGTTTATTTTTCTACGCTTATCCAATATAGATTTTCATTTGATGTGATATACAACTACTCATATACCGGGAGTGGAGTCGTTTTACAACTGGGAATCCCATTGAAACAATAAACTGCTTCTGTTTATTTTTCTACGTTTATCCAATATAGATTTTCATTTGATGTGATATACAACTACTCATATACCGGGAGTGGAGTCGTTTTACAACTGGGAATCCCATTGAAACAATAAACTGTTTCTGTTTCTTTTTCTAAGTTTATCCAATATAGATTTTCATTTACCATTTGCAACAAGTTAGAAGAACGAAAGACCAATATAATTTTTGTAAATTTTTAAACATAATATATCTTTTCTCAATACTTTCGTTATAGAAAAATATTCAACACCATTTTTAAACCCAATTACATAATTAACTTTATTTATATATACAAGTTATATAAATAAATTTATTGATTGAAACTTTATTTTATTTTCTATTCAAAATTATAACCTTTCAAATATTTAATTTTTTTTTCCAAATTTACGTAAATATTTTGTTCAATTTTAAGTAGAAAAAATGTAAATTTACATTGTATGTGTTAAAAGTAAGATTTTTGATTAAATATTTAATTATCTACTTCAAAAGTAATTTTTTTTAGACTCTTAAAGCTTTAAAAATAATAATAATTACTTTCGCGCTTGATTTAAGCCGCTATAGTTCAGTTTAATTTATATGTTTCAGTTGATTAATCTCCTTTATTCATTAAGGTTTATCATGTCATCTTACCGAAATTAAAAAAGTTATCTTCTGTTAAAGTAAATAATTTAACTTGCAATCTTTTGAATTTCAAATATTAAATCAAAAAACTCTTAAATTACTCATATATTTTTACAAAAGTTCTGCGATTTTTATGCGTTGTTCGACATTATTATGAAAGTTTATCAAAAGAAAGTTGAATTCCTTTTATTTCAATAGCTTATTATGTAAAATAAAGACTTTTAAATAAATACTTCATTAACTGGTAAAATATAATCTTGCCTCATTTCTCTAGGGAGTGTTTATTTGTAAGGAAAATGTTTATTCGTGCGTTAAATTATAAATATTATCAACATAATATAGTGTTGATAAATCTTTTATTATGCAACACTGCGTTCATTAGAATTCGTATGTTTTAAATTAAAAGTTTAACAAAATGGCAGCTTTAAAGAAGATCATTTTAAATAAAAAGCATATTGTTCCATATATTTTTAAAGTTCTTTTGAAATTTTATTAGATTTAAAATTGCGATATATGGTTTTCGAGGCGTTAACACCGTTTGTTTGACTTTTTACATATTCGTGATAAGTTTGATGATAAAACATTCATCAAAATAGATTAATATTTAATTCAGTAATAGTTAATTTGAATTTTGTTTCTATAGCTATGTACTATCATGTATTATTATTTTTTTAGTTATTATATTATCTTCATTTCGAATTCACACTATATCGAACATTTTCATCTGTTAAACTAAGCTTAAGTCAAAATTCTCTTAAATTTTTAAAAATAATGTAAACTTTTATTACACGTATTAAAGTATAACTTACTTTCTCATTCAAAATCTTTTATTTTTGTCAGTTTTGTTTACTTGTTTATTAAAAAAAAAAGAGAAATTATGGAATGCTTGCTTTAAGATGTTACAATGAAACTGTAAAGTAAATGTTTAAGCTGATTAACTCCCTTTTTAGGGTTTCGTTCTTAAAAAGTAAAAACGAAACCATTATAAGATAATTCATGTGTCTGTCTGTCCATCTGTCATAGCCCTTTTTCTCGTAAACTATGAAACGGGAAAAGTTATAACGCTTTTTTCACAATTTTTTTTTTTTTTTTTTAGATTATTAGCCATTCACAAATATGTTTACGAAAAATATAGGGGGCAAATTTAGTTAATTGAAGTTAAGGTTCAGTAGAATTAAGGGTAGTAGAAATTTTTAAAACTTTGTAGGAAAACTATACAGATTTTCCTAGGTACCATAGTTTTTGAGAAAAACGCATTTTTCCGTTACTCACAACCTTTACTTTGCGGACGTTCAACGTTGCTCGAGTTGATTTGCGCTCGAGGTATCTATCGATGCAGAATCATCTAAAGATATTTGATAATGATTTTTGTAAAAAAACGTCGGTAATTAACCGAGATATTAATTAAGTTACTTGAAAAAAAAATCTGTTTATACATCGCATAGGTTCGAAAGATCTCGTAACGTCGAACTCAAAAATATAACTGTTTTAATTTTAGGTTTTATATTTTCAGAGATATCGTTGAAAGTACTGAGAACATATGCCTGCCCCTCCTATTTCCGAAGATGCGGAAACAAAATTTATGAAAAAATTAGGGTAGTAGTAGTTAATAAATAGTAATTAATAAATTCAATGTACGGAACCCTTTGAGCGCGATTAATAATCGCATTTGATTGATTTGTTGCCATTAAATTTTCTTTTGCCATCATATACAAATTTGAAAAGTTATCTTCTATTAAAGTAAATAAACTTTAATTGCACTCTTTTAAATTTTATATTTTAAATCAGAAATATATAAGAATGTATGAATTTCAATTGAATATTTTGACAACTGTGTTACGCATGATATACTTTGTTTGCCTTTCAAAAACAGACTGCGCCCTAAGGCGGTGGAAGAGGGAACTACAGGAGTATCTCTGGTTCTATGGGCCCGATTACAACGGGGTTTGGATCATTCTACTTGATATCTATAGCCTTAAATATTTTAGTTGCACTTTCGACCGCCAGGATGCGCTTTCCGATCTTGGGTTTTGTGAGCCCGATTACGACGAGGTTTGCCTCATTCGACTTGATTTCGATAGTCTTACAGATTTCAGTCATATTCGTATAGAACAGATTATTAATATCTCGGGCCCGGGCAACACTGGGCGGGTTAGCTAGTAGTATATAAAGTAAAGCATTTTAAATAAACAATTCACTAATACAATATAATCTTGTTTCATTTTCTTAGGCATTGTTTATTCGTAAGGAAATTGTTTATTACTACGCTAAATTGAAAATATTATCAAAATAATAAAGTGTTGGTGAATCTTTTAATAAGGACCACTTTGTGAATTCTAATTCCGATTTTTTAAAGTAGATGTTTTAAGAAAATTATAAGTTTAAAGAACTTTTTTACATAAAAACTATATTCCTTCATATGATTTCAGAACCTCATGAAATTTTACTTTAAATTTTCTAAACATACTTTTCCATGGATTAACACTGTTTCTTTGGTTTTTGCAGTTTTATAATAACTTAGATAATAAAATTTAACCCTTTAAACGTTCTAATAATGTTTTTCTGTCACGTAAATCTTGAATTCAAAGACTGAATTAACAAAATTTTTATTTTAATGTTATTTTTTTTTCCGCTGCATAAGAAATATCGATATGGAAGTTTATTAAATATAAATCCTCATGCCAATTCTTTTCATATCTATTATTTTATTAGTCGTTAAACATATGTGAAAAATTCGGCCGGACGCTTATAGGGTATGAAAATGATTTATATAGAATATATTTTTTAAATTGTATAAAAGTCTTGATTGTTAATCACTTTAACGAAATAACATTAATACATCGAACATTGAAAATCTTCTAAAATAAAATCGTAAGTCATGTGACTGTCCTCAACAGTTCCGGGATGTCCGTTTCACTTTTTCATATGCCAAGCGGCCATTTTTATTCAAAATTATTTTTTCGAATAAACTGCATAAAAGTTACATTTTAAGAAAGATCGTTCAAAATAAATTAATATTTGAGAGATGACTTGCGTTCAATTATGTATATATTCTGCAATAACTTCAGTCGAAAGATTCGCAGTTCAAATTCTCTATTCATAAAAGTAAACAAAAAAAAGATTGATTCGTCGTGAACACTTAAAATATTAAATCATGGAGGTAATCATTCGCAAAGCAAGTTCTCCGCGAATGAATTTTTGGACCGCTGCCTCGCGTCAAAAAAATAATTCGCACCAGTGAGACAATCAAAGTTTACCATAATTATGTGCTATACAACTCAACTTTCGGACCTTTTCTTGACGTAAATTGAACTCATGTAATAATATTTAATGAATCAGATTTTTAGCATTTTTTAAAATCGCTAATACAGCTTTTATTTATCGCGTATACAAATTAGAAATGATACTTTGATTTTGAAATCAAATGTTTTGATTTATGATATTATTTCTTATTTATTTATTTATTTTCTCTTTTAAATGAAAAGTGTGAAGTATTTTAAATTTATGTAATATAAGCAGTTTAGATTAAAGTTAAGTATTTTAAATGAAATGAGTGACAGGTTTATAATTTAAAATTAAATTAATTGTAGTATGAATGACGGTGATGGGAACGATATTTGTCGAATTATCATCTGCTCCCGGCTAACAAAAATACTCATAATTAAAAAAAAGAATAAAAATAAATAAATGATAGTTTGATGTAAATAAATATTGATATACATATCAAAAATAATTTATAGAATTAAAATAAAAAATAAAAGTAAATAAACAACAATTTCCATAACAAAGTTTTCGCCAAATTGGCGGGGGAGGGGGGGGGGAATCGCGCCAACGTGCGTATGTGACATTTGTGCCCAAAAAATATGCGAAATGCTACCATGATCGCAAAAGTTCATGATTTGTCTATTAGAATCTTCCGATTTGGCGAAGGATTAAGGGAAAATTAAATTATGAATAAATGTAACGTGTTGCAATGTTTAACATACATTTAAGGGAGACCAAACTGGTCGCCAGTGGCGGCTAGTTATTAAATATTTAAATAATGCGTATGCTAAAGTATAGGGAAATACACACGTAACAAAGCAATATTTAACCAATATTGTTGGTGGTATTACTGATTGAATAGTGACCTAATATTGCATGAATTAATTGGACATATATCTCCCAAAATAACAACGTTGAAAAATATTGTCTTCATCTTGGAAATATTTTCTATAAAATGCACTATTACAGAATAATAATTTTTTTTTTAAATGGTGAATTATTTCTTGTTGGTATTGATTGGTATAAGGCCGATGTTGTATTTGAAGTGGTAGGACAAAACGTCAGTGATCCGTTCTCATTAAAATAAAATAAAAAAATTATTATATTGAAAAAGCATATAACATGAAAGTAACCTTGGTTAAAATGATGTTCACAACAATATTTTGGGTTTATGAAAGCTTATAATGAATAGTGTTAATTACTGGAAATGTCCATCAAGCACGCCATTGATTTAGGGCAAATCAGAAATAATAAAGTTCGATAAAGTTTGTCTCGCGAGATAATTTAATTGAGGGGAAAGAAAGTGCCAAGCCACATTTTTGGTGAAATAAATATAACACTGTAATCTATTGCTTAATATTGTAAATTATAATGTTCAACATATAATTTGTTTTTTATGACACTTGGTGGCAACACATGCGACAGGTTTCGTTTTTGCCCCAGATGTTCATTCCCCCAATGAAGATTGCTAATTTACAAAAAACGTAATAGTAATGTCATTAAAGTAATGCCATATTGTTACTCAGAATATCTCAAATGTTACTAAGACATGGGCGAAAACACTTTAGGTTATATATCTTGATTTGAGTATTTGATTCAATTTTCAAACTGAAATGTCTCAAAAGTTAAAAAATGTGGCATGCCCCGACCTCCTCAATTTCTCTCTTGACAGTTTTTCGTGGCATCTCCTTACGCAGAGCGTTAGTGGTGAGTTTCTTTTCTAGCTGACGCCTTATTTATTAATGACAGTCATTGGCGGACGTTGCTTCACCTCCGTTACCGGTTTATAATCACAACACAGGAGCATGAGCCTTGTCGAACCGCTGATAAATATTTATAATGGGATCCTTGCGATCCCTAGTGAAACAAAACTAAACATTAGGGGAAAGTCGGGTACTTTCTAAGAAATTCAAAGTGTTGCGTAAATAAAGAGTTATTGTAAGTGAACGCCCTCTAGAGTCAAAACAAATACAGTTTAATTGCGACGCGGGTGCCGAGTAAGTTAGTCTAGAGTGAGTGTTTTGTTTTCAGTAAATTTTCGACAAAACGAGACAGAATGCATCATATGAGGAGAAACATTTGGAGAAGACTGGATTCAGTGCCAGGAATGCAAAGACTGGGATCATGAAGATTATGTTTGTATAGATGCAACGGATTTTTATTATAATTGGGCTGTTTGTAAGGCCAAAAAACGTTTGTGACACCATTGATTAATATGTCCGGGGCTACCCGCCGTTTCTTGAGACGCCAAAAAAAATAAGGCCAAACTATTTTCAGTATATTTCGTTATAAAATTCGATATTATTCGCAATGTTTAATTAAAATCATTAAAGAAGTTCGTAATTTTAGTTCAAATTTAAAATAAAGACAGAAATTTCATTCGTTTGTTTTTTATTTGCAATTTATCCAAGTGTCCGGGGCTACCCGATCTTCCCCTACAATGTTGCATTCATTATATGTGTATATTTGAAGAAGAAAATTGGCGTACAAAGTACCCTGTAAATTCCAAAAATTAACGTGAGGGATTCATCGTTTTCTGCTTCAGGGAACAGTGTTCCTTTTTGTGCTTCACTCCATACTGGTTTGCAATGTTTAACCTACTTCACGTCCATTTTTAAATGACTTGTGCCGTCTACATACGTAAGACATCGATAGTGTGTCATTCTAAAATTGTACATTCAAGCTGTGCGATATTTTAACAGGTTCATTTTTGAAAGTTTTCTAATTTCTCTTTGTGCAACCACGCTATGTACTTTGTCATTATACATAATACTAGCGACCAAATAAATGAATGTATGAAAAATACCACGAAGCAAAACAAATTTTTAAACAGTAAAAAACTTTTCATAATTACCGTGAAATCAAATATAGAACATTTATATTGATATTAAAATGTCTGATTTATGTTTGATCCATTCTTGTGGAAAAACTAAAATTTAAAGCATTTCATTTCATTTTCGCATTATTAAAATTGATATGTCAGCTGCTGAAGTAGTTTAAAAAGTATCAAATTTTAACAAGTGTAAAATAAGATAGCTGTTAGTTGCTGTCGAGAATTCATAATGAAAGAACAGTTTCATAAAATATCTGCAACTGACAATGATTTAAAAAATTCAAATGACTGTGACGGTTTCACTGTCATGGACTTCACTTATTTCAACATGAAAGAAAAAAGTTTTGTTTTTCATTTTATACAGCTCTTTTTTTTTCATGTAGTTTTTATTTATAGAAGACGAATTCATTCATTTATAACTTTTTATGTTTAAAAATAATATTTTGTAGACTTATTAGGGAATTTTGTACCGCATAATTTAGATCTAATCATTTTATCACAATTTGTGAATATGTTACAAATTTAGTCAAAAAATGAAATTTATTATTTATTGAATATATTCAACATTTATAATAACAATAATATCTTCTATTACACTCCTTTAATTACTGTAATATGGTAATTGTATATAAAGGGGGAAATTCATAATCGATTTTTTCCGCACTTTCTGTTATGTTAGGTTTATAAAAATTGGGTAGACAGGTGTGTTTACGATGACAGTACATATTTTTACAACTGTACAATAGACATTAAAGATCATAACGTGAGCAAATCTTGTGTGTCTGTGTGTGGGTATGTGTGTATATGCAAATTTTATCTTAAAAACGACTTTAACGTTTTTGACTGCATTTTGTATCCTAACGTTTTCGGGCACTAGAAGACTATTTGGCTGGGTCGTATGTTCGAGAAGATTCGATTAGTGGGCCATTTTGAGTCACTATGGGTCAAACTAATTTTATCTAAAAAACGACTCAAACGATTTTGATTAAATTTTGTATTACGGATTGTATTATTTTGGATTACGAGAAAATCATTGGGTTAGATCACAAGTTCGAGAAAATTCAATTAGTGGGTTATTTTGGGGTCAATACGGGTGAAGCTAATTTTATCTAAAAGCCTGCTCTAACGATTTTGACTAAATTTTGTATCCTACCGTTTTGTTCATATTTCACTCACATATGTCGGACAGGCTGCAACTGCAGCACAAGATGGAAATATCCTCATCAGAACACGAACTCTGTGGCAAATTTGAGACGACATACAAAGCCACACAAAGTCGAACATAGATGAATATTTATAAGTAAATTACAAATAATTTTTTAATTAATTATCAGGAGTGAAATTTGTCCGAAACTAATGAATAATACTAAAAAGTACGAGGGCATTTTGAAAAGTAAAGATACACATCGTACGCCGGAGGAAAAGAAAAGTTTTGGCAAGCAAGTTGGCAACACAGGTGTTAACCTTGAACCGTTAGCTTTCTCCTCGCGGTCGTTCGGCATTTCAACGTTGATTCTGGTTGGAGTAGGTCGTGTTTAAAATGGTTTCAGAATCCCGCCAAATGCGAAGTGCGCTCCGTCATACGTTTTGTTCATGCAAGAGGTCAGCGACCAGCGGATATTCACAAAGAAATTGTTTCTGTTTATGGGAACATTATGAATCGACAAAATGTAACGAAATGGTGTCGTCATTTCTCTGAAGGTAGGACCGATGTTCATGACGAACAAAGAACAGGTCGGCCATCTGTGATCTCTGATGCCCTTCTTCAGAGAACGGAGGAAGCAATTCGTGCGAATAGACGTCTCAAATTGAAAGAATTGCATCAGGTCATACCGGAAGTGTCAATGACAATTCCACGACGATGATGAGATCAAAGATGAAGCTGAAATGTGGTTCCGACAACAGGCGGAAACCGTCTATGACTGTGGGATACAAAAGCTTGTGCCCCGACTTAACAAATGTTTGGATAACGGGGGTGATTATGTCGAAAAATAATAAATAATCCAGTTAATAAGATGTAATTTACGTTTTCTAAATAAATGTATTTTTTAAGGTATGCGAGCCATTGTATCTTTACTTTTCGAAATGCCCTCGTATATATAATTTAACAAATTACAATAACCATTGAGAAAAAGTTCCGAAAACTTTAACAAGAAAAAAAAAAAATCAAAAAAAAACACGTATTTTGTGTTATAGCGTCCCCCACAATTGTGATTATGACAAGGTTGCAGTTATGATTTCGCCAAGATCAAAGCTTATATATGCATCCTATATACGCATATATATATATATATATATATTCCAAACACTCCTATATGTGCGATATACGTAATTATACACATATTATTTACGTCTTATATGTCATATATACATCATATACACACGTCATATATATACATCATATACACACGTCGTATATATACATCATATATGCATCATATGTGCATCGTACATGACTATAACTTGGCCACATACATCAAGAAATGTTATATATATATATATATATATATATATATATATATATATATATATATATATATATATATATATATCATATATTATTGTAATATCATACATGCTTTGTAATTTGGCGATAAATCTTGGTCGCTTCGCGGTTCATTCTTGGGGGCCGCTATAACGCCAAAATACCAAATTTGCAATATATTAATGAAAAGACAAACAATATATAACACGAAAGTACGAAATTTACAATATATTAATGAAAACAGAAACAACAATATTTCATCCTTGAGGGCCGCTATAACACGAAAGTACCAAATTTCTACTTTATTTTTCATATATGATATTGCATCTATCCTTTATGTAACGATTTTATGATTTCTATTGCCTATTAAAAGAAAAATGTTTCTAAAGTTACAGAATTTCGTTAAAAACGCTTAAAAAATTCTTTTAAAATTACAGGATTTCGTTAAAAACGCTTAAAAAAAATAAAGTGACGACGTCAATGAAGTAACGACGTCAAGGAAATGACGACATCAAGAGATCCATTCTCGACCGAAAACAACAACCATTTTCCCAATTTTTAATAAACATGTGATTTTTTACATTACTAAACGGGGCGTTATTGCAAGGGTCCGGGTTTGATTCCAGGCTTGGGCATTTTTCAATCTGTCAGTTTTAGACTCAGTTAGCAATGTAAAAATTCACATGTTTATTATTCAATTAATTTCCGTCGAATTTCACTCCTGAAAATTAATTGAAAAATTAATCGTAATTTATTTCTATAAATATATTCGAAATATTTTTTTGTGAACACTTTACTATGTTTTTTAAAAACAACCTTTTTTTTAGGTGCGTTCATAATTATATAAATACTTAGCACCTATTATCGTCGCTTGGTCCGTCCGTCTGTATGTCCGTCCGTCTGTCCGCATATGACAACGCAAAAACGACCCAACCGAATGGTTTGAAGTTTAAGATATATTATTTTTGCAGAATTTTGTCAGGACATTTCAAATTTTATAAAAATCGAATCAAAACTTTAGGAGATATCAATAAAAATATTTATTAAGAAATATGAATGTTTCTTAAAAATCGGTGCTTTCTTGTTATAGGAGTTTCCGAGGCTTCACCATCAAGCAACCGGGATACTTATTTTATGACAGAAATTAATCAGCAGACGATACAATTCATTTCGCAGAATTAAAAATCACCAAGATCTGAATATTTATATAACTAGCTATAGTACGAATGCACCTCATTTGTCACGGTTGACGTACAATTTCCAACTCGCTTTTCTAATTTTTGTTTAGGCTTAAAAGGAAATTTTAACCGAACTTTCTTCTACGTTTCCTGATAAGAAACACAATTTCTATCTAAAGAATCTTTGTAACATATTTTTGTGTAATACATCTCTTTTTATACGGAAATGGTATCCAACAATTTATTTTATAGATTATGCCTTTTAAGGATTCATAATGCATTGAAGCATTTCGTCTGCTTTGACTGACCATACGTTTTTATGTAAGTGAAAAATAAGATAAATACCGGGTACCTCATTATTAGTTGCTTCTAAAGGCTAGGATTTAATAAGACGTTGTGTAAATACTTTTCACAAATTCTTGTTCAAAAGTATTCTTATAAATATATGATATGTTTATCTCATTTTTATTAATAAATGGTTTTATAGAAAAATTCGAATCATCACTTCCGCACGTGTCCGTGTCGTAAGACCCTTTAGATATATTACTGCTACAGGTCATGTAAAAATGTTGGCTTTCTTTTGAAAACGAACAATGTATTTTATATTTCAACTTTAAATAAGGAATATAACTAACAATATTTCGATTATAAAGCTAATGATTTTATATCTAAAGTGTAATTATCTTCAATAAAATTTGAGAAATTATAGAAAAGAGGTCCACTGCTATATTCAGGTGTATAACAATCATAACCACTTCTCTCCATGTAAGTTTGTCTATCTTTTCTCCAAGAAATTTTTATCGATTCATCGAACATTGTTTTCTAATATACTGTTTGATCTGATGTTAATTATGGGAAATAAATCTTTAAGAAAATTGCTATACGCAATAATATAAAAAGTTTCAATAATTGTAATGAGTCCATATTTTTAAAAGGTAGAAAAGTAGCAAATATTGTAACGAAAAATGATAAAATAAACTTTCCGATATAGAAACTACACAAATGTGAGTATGGATATAAATGTAATAACATTTATGTACGCTAAAGGCGCCTGGTTCATGTAAAATCCGTCGTGGGTGCAAAGTTCTCCAAGCTCCCTCTGAATTATACCTCCGGGGGTGCCTAGTCAGGTGAAGGTCTCGTCACCTAATCAAGGTTCTAAATTACGCGACCAATTACTATCACTTCCTTAATATTTGCTTTTTTTTTTAATCTGCTAATGCAACAAAGATAAATAGAAACCTTGAACCGGCAAACAAAGATAATTGTACGAAACCACTAGTGAGCAAGCACTGCAGCGATTCCAACAAAACTATAGTCAGGTGGATCACAGTCATGCTATGATCAGGGGATTTCCGTTTCGCTCCCGGGTACTAACTCGGCATGCTAGGCACTCATGCCGGGCATGTTAGCGGTATTAAAAAAAAACAAAAAAACACGTAATAACAGCTTCTTTTCCTTGATAAGAGTTAAGTATTTCAACCATTACCCGCTAAATAACTGCTCAGATAGATTACAAACTGAGCTATCTATTTTACCCTAGTACGCGGTTTTATTCTACATTTCCATGATTTTTTTAATTTCTTTGAAATTGTAAAGCTATTCCAGGCCGCTATTAAATTATAGTAAATGATTAAAAAAGCACATCTAATATAATAAAATAGAAAATATACCACAGTTAAAATAAAAGTATTAAAAAAAGATATTTAAAAGTTGTATCACCATCTACAAGATAACTTAATTAAGAATGGAAGTATTTACATACATTTTTTATTAAAAGTAACTGGTTATTAACTAAAATTAATACTTTCTTTCTTTTCTTTCCTATCTTCATTCTCTTGGAGGTAATATCAGATCAAACGAGCTATTAGAAAACAATGTTCGATGAATCGATAAAAATTGCTTGGAAAAAAGACAGACAAACTTACATTATGTAGAATAAATTATTAATACAGAGATTTTTTGGATTAAAAATATACTATAGTTAAAATAAAAGCATTTAAAAAAATATATTTAAAAGTTATATCACCATTTACAAGATAATTTAATTAAGAATGAAAGTATTTGCATAAATGTATTCTGTAGAATAAATTATTAATACAGAGATTTTTTGGATAAAAAATATACTATAGTTAAAATAAAAGCATTTAAAAAATATATTCAAAAGTTGTATCACCATTTAGAAGATAATTTAATTAAGAATGAAAGTATTTACATACACTATGCATTAAAATTACCTAGTAACTGTATTCTGTAGAAAAAATTATTAATGAGGAGATTTTTTGGAAAAAAAAAATTATAAACCCATTCAAATTTAGAAAATGGAAAAATATATTGCAATCATAATTCATTAATATCTAAAATAATCTAAATATCTAAATATATCAGTGCTTTTAATTTATTGTATAGATAATACAAAAGTATACAGACATGAAAAAAATTAGGCCTATGCAGGGGATAGATTTTATTTATATCTTGGAAACTATTGAAATATTTTTTTTTTAGAAAATGAAGAGTAAATTCAGATTTATGTTCTTAAGTGGAATAAAATGTTTTTAGTTAATCTCCGGATCTTATTCTCATTTTTTGTACTTTGTTTAAACGGTTCAGTATGCTTTAAAAAGCAAAAATAAGCAATAATGTATTTTTTAAATTTTTGAAACGTTTAGATAGTATGATAGTTAGATACCTTAAGATTTTTTAACGTTATTTATTAAACGGATTTTACACGATTAAAAAATAAAAAATAAGTTTAATCTTTATATGATATTTTTTTTCCAGAAGAACATATATTTGCAATCTAATCCACTCGTAAGCGAAAATTCAATTAAATTGTTTGCTGTCAAAATGCTCTGGTATTTTGAAAGCTACTATAAATATCCCATAAAACTATTTTCAATAGAAGTATAGAAATAATTTTCGTATTCTGAAAGAGAATTAGAAATAAACCACAAAATTTACTATATATTTTAGATAAAACGCTCTACGTCTAAGTATAGAAAATATCGAATTTAAAAAGAAGAGGTTACTGATATCTTTTATCAAAGAACTGAAGCAAGCTCAATAAAATACAAGACTTCCATAAAATGGAGCTTGTTTTCACATACATATCCGTTTATTTCAATATGTATTGAATATTGTTCTTTTTCTTTCGTTTCATAAAACATATTTTTGATTCTTCCTCTTTGATTGCATATGAAAGCAAATAAAAAGTTGTATTTTCTCTTTTCTTTTAATATTAGCAGCATGTCAATTGAAGGGTACAGGCTACAATTATAGTTATTCACTGTTTTTATAAATCTGGGATAAGTATTCAAAATGTTTGATTTTTTTTTTAAAGTTGAAAATTGTACGTTAAAGGTGACAAATGAGGCGCATTCGTATATTATAACTAGTTTTACAATGTAAAAATGTCATCCTTACTATTTCAGTGAAATCAATTATATTGTCTGCTATGAGCGCAATGAGTATATCTTTTTTTAGCTCACAGGCTATTAAAGCCTGAGAGCGAATGTGCCCGCCCGTTCTGTATGTATGTATGCATGCATGTACGTATGTACGTAACGCGATAACTCTTGATAGAACTAACCGTTTTGCTTAAAACTTTGTTTATAGGTTCATTGTGATAAGGCGCTTCCCTGATTAGATTTGAGGGTTCATTGGTTGAGTATAAAAGGGGGAAACGGGGAGCTACCCCATCCTTAATTTAGATAAATGGGTTTTTCATGCAGAATTATCCGATTTTCTTCAAATTTTGTATATATATATATATTCATTGTAATTAGAGGCTTCCCTGATTAGTTTAAGGGGTTCATTACTTAACTATTAGAGGGGGGTAACGGGGGGATGACCCCCTCCATGTAATATATTGTAGATTTCTTTATTTTTCGAGGGGCTTATTTCAAATTCTTTGAAATAAGATTATAATATACAATTAGTGTGAATAGCCTGTGAGCTCAATGCCCTCAGTTTAACTGGGCAGTTTTCTTTTTCTTTTTATTACATATGCCACGTTTAACGACAACAGCCAGTGCTGCAAAATTCACCATGGAGATTTTGCTTTACGAATGACTACATCCAAGTTTTAATATTTTTATCATTCATAATGAACGAATCTCTTGTGTTAATTTTCATTAATGGATTGAGATATTTGGCTTTCAACGTAATTTCAACTGAAGTAATCTCAATTCTATACATATTTGAAAGTAACTCATCACTCAAGCAAACAATGTTTTTGAACGAACTTTCTAAAAATATAACTTTTATGCATTTTTATTCGAAATATTTTTTTTTAAAATAAAAATGGCCTCCTGGCTTATGAAAAAATAAATGTTCAGCCCGTAATTTCTTTCCTCAGTCACATGATTTGCGTTTTTGTAACTATATAGATTACGTATGATAGGAATTAATATAATCAAGAAAACCTTTATTAATATATTTTTAAGTTTTGATTCGATTTTCATAAAATTTTAAATGACTAGAAAGAATTCTACAATGATTATATATATTACATTTCAAAACATTAGGTTGGGTATTTTCGCGCTGTTATATGCGTACAGACGGACGGTCGGCGGACCGATCAAACGACGACTATAGGTGCTACGTATTTATATAATTACGAACGCACCTAAAGAAGGGATGTTACTGATTTTTTTTTAATATCCAGAAACAGAACCAAGATCAGTAAAGTAAATCAAAATCTCAGTAAAATGGAACGATCCGTTATTTAAATTATGCCTTGGATATTGTTCTTTTACTTACCCATCATACGTAGTATAGGGTAAATCTTGTAATCGTTTTGAAAATCGATAAAAAAATTTTCACGGATTTACACGTTTCACACACTGGAGTTTCCGAAAAACATATTTTTAGAAACAAAAAATTTTGCCGTCCGTCTGTGCGTCTGTATGTGTGTCTGTGTGTCTGTAAACGCTCTATCTCCCGACAAAAATTATTATAGAGACTTGAAATTTGGTATGTACTCAGTATGTAATAATGGGAAGAAGCTTTTTGAATTTCAGTAACCTCGATTATCCAGAACTATTTTTTTCGGACTCTCGAAATATTCATTCTGATAAAAGGTATATAAATTTTTTAGAAATTGTTTATTTTAAGGAGTGAACATAAAAGGCAATAGAAAAACATAAATTTTGCATAAAGCATGAAGTCGATCGGATAATCAGTTGCCGAGATATTTGTAATTCTATTTACCGCACTCTTCGATTTTTCATGACCCTGTATTTCATCCAAATTTCAATTCAAAGTTATATTTAAATTGGAAATGAGAGGCTTAATCAGATGCAATAAACCGCTAGTTAATAGGATTATTGTTTTTGGAGTTATAAGTATGTTTCTTTTAAGCAATTCAGTAATCGAGCCTTTAAAGTTTATGACGTCATCAAGCCACGATTTTATTAGAATTACAATGCATTTTATAGGTAGTTTATACATTTTTTATTTTAATATTTTACATTAAGCATATCCAATATGGGTAAGTATTACGGTGGCCCCCAACGACTAGTTTTAGGTGCGTTCGTAATTATATAAATACGTAGCATCTATTGTCGTCGTCGGTCTGTCCGTCAGCATATAACATCCCAAAAACAACTAGACAGAATGGTTTTAAATTTAATGTATATAATCGATGCAGAATTTTGTCGAGTCATTTCAAATTTTATGAAAATCGAATCAAAACTTCATAAGTTATTAATAAAAGTTTTCTTCATTCTATTAAGTCCTATCATACGCAATTAAATCAATGATGTACCATGATAGGTAATGATTCTAGTTTGCCATGGTGATTACGTCATAGTTAAGATGGAGTCCTATTATTTCCGTATTAAATAATTTAAAACCCTAATTTGTATATTAAAATTGTTTAATTATAGCAATCCTATAATCTACAGACATATTGTTAGATAGATGTTTCCGGAGAAATATATATTAAATAAAACTAGTCGTTGGGGGCCACCGTAATACTTACCCATCATGTATATGTATAATATAAAATATTAAAAAAAAAATGTGTAAACTACTTATAAAATGCATTGCAATTCAAATAAAATCGTGGCTTGATGACGTCATAAATAGGCTCGATTACTGAATTGCTTGAAAGAGGTTTTTCCTTATAACTCCAAAAAATAATACACCTATTAACTAGCGGTTTATTGCATCTGATTAAGCGTCAAATTTCCAATTAAAATATATATTTGAAGTGAAATTTGGATGAAATACAGGGTCATAAAAAATCGAAGAGTGTGGAAAATAGGATTATAAATATCTCGGCAACTCATTATCCGATCGACTTCATGTTTTATGCAAAATTTATGCTTTTTTATTTTCTTTTATATTTACTCCTTAAAATAAACAATTTCGAAAAAAATTATATACCTTTCATCAGAACGAATATTTCGAGAGTCCGAAAAAAAATGTTCCGGTTAATCGAGGTTATTGAAATGAAATAGGCTTCTTCCCATTATTACATACTAAGGACATACCAAATTGCAAGTCTCTATCTCAATTTGTTCGGGAGATAGAGCGTTTACAGACACACACAAAGACACACAGACACACAGACACACAGACGGACGGCAAATTTTTTTTTTCTAAAAATATGTTTTTCGGAATCTCCAGTGTCTAAAACGTGTAAATCCGTCAAATTTTTTTTTTTCGATTTTCAAAACGATTACAAGACTTACCCTATACTACGTATGATGGGTAAGTAAAAAGAGTTTAAATATGGATTTCAAGTTCTGAAATTTTCAAAACTATGTTTAAGTCTCCCATTGGAATTTTTAGTAAATGTCAACAAAAGATAAAATGTTGCCAACTTAAAATGTACTTATTTTATTACGAAAGTTAATTCTATCATAATAACAGACGATATAATTTATTTCACTGAAATAATAACGACGATTTTTTTTTACATTGTCTTGTATTGGATATTTGTGCGTAGTATAATTTTAATGTCGCAGAAAGGTAATTAATTGTTTATAAACGTGTATTGAAACTTAATTTCATAAAATAAAATTAATATCTATGATATGAAAAATATATTTTGTATTCATGCATTTTGGCATAAGAGTGCAACAGCTATTGCACCAAGATCTGAATATTTATAAAACTAGTTATAGTACGAACGCACCTCATTTCTCACGTTTGACGTAGAATTTACGACTTGTTTTCCTTTTATTTTCGCTTTGAGTTCATGATATTTATCTCCACACTACAGATAATACTGAATGTGTGACGTTCATGAAATAGATAAAATTCATTACATTCTGGCATCTGTTTAACTATAGTAACACCTAGCAAGAGGGACGCCGCAGTCTATATATATGCAAGCAGGTGCGAAACAACAACAGCAAAGTTACTCATTAGATGTAAATATTAATTGTGTGGTAAACTTTTAACAAATACAATTCATTATGAATGTTTTTTGCACGATTCCATCTTTCATAGGAATGAAAAACTTTAAAAGAAACCTCAAAATTTGATTTCAAAAAACAAAGTTAGATTTTTTTTTTTTTTTTTACACAATATGAATTTCAAACAATACTTCACATTTTTTATATTATCAGACTTATGGAAATGGAAAGTGAAATTCTTTTTTATTTATACTCCGCATACAGAAGTAGACCAAGACGGTATTTTTCCTGAAAATAAATTATACTTTCTAAGAAAGTTTTATCTAGGCATGTGATTGAAATATGAAATACTTTTTGTGATGGATGATTAGTCCTATGTTATTTATTTTCCGAAATATTATTATTTTAGATTTTACTTATGCATGTTGAGTCTTAGCAAGATTTTAATTAATGTGTGCATTTTATGAAATATCCTATATTTTTTGTGCTTGACTTTTTTCGTATTATATTCGTTATAGAAACAAAATATTCTTTATAACGAGTTAAATGATGGATATATAAGTATATTTTTGACAAATGGAGTCATACTTTTAAAATTTAATGAAATAAACAATGAGATAAAAAATAAATATAAATTCTGTTTTAAAAATAATTAATCAGTAATACTGTAATTATTCAAAGTGATTATTTTTTATCTATTATATGATATAATTTAATAACATCTAAAGATCTTTTATCTATTATATGATATAATTTAATAACATTTAAAGAAAACTTGTTTATTTTTCAAAAGCAAGTACAGTAACACTTCTGTTTGACATCTCTCATTTAATCGACATTTTTTATTTTCAGTTTGCCTTTAAAGTAGTGCATACAAAAACGATTTACAAATCGTTTCCGCGTTGTTTTTCGATTTCCCGCTTATGTTGTCTAACTGGATCAAGTATCTGTATACATATGAAGGAAAGCTGTTAATTCATTGCCGCCACTTGACTAAACCAACATTGCAATATAAGTTTGTAAATCTAAATAAACGTTTTTTTTTCACTTTATTTGATGTACTATTTCGAAAGCTATATGTGTATAGTGAATTTTCAATTTTAAACTTCTAAATTTTAAAAATCTTAACTCAACATAAACTCATTTGCTAAATTTTAACTAATGGCAATCGCCGACATTTTTTTTAGAATATTATTAGAAGTTTATTTTATCGGTTAATTTTATTATTAGGTATACAGATTGTCAATTGTTCTATGACTCGGAGATATTTTGAATTTTAACTTGAATATTAATTTTGCTAATTTTTTCCTGGGAATATCTGTATATTAGAATACAATACCCTGATAAAAAAAAGTTCATTAATATCGGGAATAATTTCCCGTCTACAGGAAACCAAGAAAAACATATTATTTCAATGGGTTAAAAACCACGCTGGAAATAAGGGTAATGAAATGGCTGACTTTTTTGCTAAGGAGGCCACTAAGTTAACGCAGGAAATGTTCTCCCCAAATCTATACTCTCATCTTAAAGATATCAACAAATGCTATATCAGCAAAAATGGCAGGAAGAATGGGACAATAGTGAAACTGGACGGTACACATACCAACTCTTACCATCGGTCCCTGATAATTTATTACTACATCACAAAAACATCTACATCTTCTCGAAAAATCATGGCCCCTTTCCTTTGTACCTACATCAGTTTCGCAAATCTCCTTCTACATTATGCGTCTGTGGGCTTCGTGGAACATATTTACATTATTTCCTGAGCTGCACTCTAATGTCAACATATCATATTAGAAAGCCTATCACAATTCCCTTGTTCAGTTGGTTCCAATACGCTATAACGCGAACCAATCTCCTTCATAATATAATAGACTGTGTTAAACTGATAGAAAATAACCAGCTATTGTTTCAGAATGCTGCAGATGTTGCTCCTATAGAAGCTTAGTGACATTGGTGACTCTCTGTACTTTAATTTAGACCTATATTGTAACTAGTTTGATATTCTTATTTTGTTTCTGTTTTGTATTTGTTATTATTTGTTTTGTATTTATTCTGTTTTGTTCATTATTTGCTGAAATGCATTCTAACGTCAACATATCATATTAGACAGCCTACCACAGTTCCCTTGTCCAGTTGTTTCCAATATGTTATAACGCGAGCCAATCACCTTCATATTATAATAGACTGTGTTAAACTGATTGAAAATAACCAGCTATTGTTTCAGAATGCTGCAGGTGTTGCTCCTATAGATGCTTAGTGACTTTGGTGACTCTATGTACTTTAATTTAGACATATATTGTAACTAATTTGATATTATCATTTTGTTTCTGTTTTGAATTTGTTTATATCTGTAGAAATATTTTAAAGATTTGTGCTTTCTTCAGGGGTTTGGCCAGGCCCTTCCTCTTGTATAGTGTCTTGGATTGTGGGTAATACCGCTCAGCGGGGCTTGTAGAGCTTTAGCCAATGACTAGGCCACCCCTGTCAGCTTAACCTGAACCTGTGAGTTATCGTGTACACCAGCGTTTCCCAACCTTTTTTCTTTCACGTACCCCTTTCGTAGGCTATTCATTCCGGCGTACCCCCAATTCTTAATAAACACTCCTCTCCCCCTCCACTCAACCATATAACGCAAATATGCTTTTTTCCATTAGTAATCTTCTTATCACTACCAAATAATAAATCGACACCAATTACATTGACATTTGTAGCCTTTTATTTTTTTAACTTGCATTTTAAAATTAATATTGCTTTTTATAATATTTACTAAACATTAAAAAAAATAATGTAGCATTAAAAGAAATTTTAACTATATTACGATGATTATTGATAACAACTTTGTCGCATTATATACAAATAATCAAAATGACTTTTGATACTCTCAATGTGATCATTGAGTTTGTTTCATGGAATTGAGTTTCTTTAAATCAGGTTCAAACGAAGACAGATATATTCTCAAGTCAGGAGCAGCGTCAAGCTTGTTGCAATGTTTGTGTTTATTATGCGCATAAGACGAAAATGCTCTTTCGACAAACTCGGTATTTGTGAAAGGCAACAAGTGTTTTATATCCTTATCACTGAGTTCTTGGTAATCGAAAAAGCAATAAAATTTCTTTGGTTGAAATCAGATTGTAAAGAAGAATCAGTCGAAAGTTCGATAAATTTTTCTTTTTCAGAAATTGATAATTTTTCCTCTTGTTGAAAGAACAAGTCGTTAAATGGGTTGGAAATCAAGTTATTTTCACAACTCTGTTTCGGAAAATATTGGCGGAACGACGCCTTAAGCCCTGTTAAGTAAGCCATTATACTAGATTTTACTTCTTCTGATAATTTTTGTTCGTTTTCAGATAAGACATTGTAAAGTGTTTGAAAAACCTGGATGGTGTTTTCTGATGCATGATTCCCAAAAATAAAATTTTTTAATCATAGACTCGATCTTGTCAGATATCTTAAAAATGGTTATGGAACTGTTCTGTAATCCTAAATTTCTGAAAAACTGTCAGATAAGTATGCAAGTATTTGAAACCATTATATTTCATGAAATTTAGAGCTCAGATCAAAAGAATGATCGTAAAAAAAAATTGAACTTCATGCCTCAATTCAAATAATCTTTCAAGTACTTTTCCTCATGAAAGCCAAGAGGTGACTCTGTGTGCAAAAGCGATGTAGTATGCAGGCTATCCATCATCTTTCACACACACATTTGAATAGTCTGGAGTTTGTTGAATTAGATTTAATATAATTAACAACTTTGACAGATTGATGGAGTACTTCCTTCAATGAGTCTTGCAAGGGTTCGGTCGCTAGACTGCGTCTGTGCATTCAACAATGGTTTCAAGCTACATGGGATACGATTCCTTTCATTAAACCGCGTAAGCCTATATAACAGCCAGACATATGTTGTCCACCATCAGTGCAAACCCCACAGCAATTGGCGCAATCAATTTCTTTTTCACAGAAATAACTGTGAATAGTATTTCAAATATATCTTTTCCTGAACATTCTGTGAGAGGATAACAGAGTAAAAAAACTTCTTCAAGCACATTATTATTCAAATATCTTGCAATAACAAACAAAATTGACAGATTGGAGATATCCGCCTGAATTAAAAAGTAGGGACTCTTTTTTATTCTTTGAATTACTGTAGATTCAATATCAGCAGACATGTCACTAATTCTTCGAGCAACTGTATTGTTTGAGAAAGGAATATTTTTAATTTTTTTTCACATGTTCTTCACCAAACATACATTCGGCTGCATCTTTGATACAAGGATATATCAAATTTTCAGCGATTGTATGATTTTTACCACTTTTAGAAATATGACAGCATATTCTGTGCGATGCTTCAACAGCATTCTCATTGTCTTTGTAGAAAAGAAAAGTAGAAATAATATGATAATACATCGTTACAGACTATGATGTATTATCATATGATATCAACGCAGTTTGGAATGAATTAATACATGATTGATCAACCTGTACTTGTTTTTGAAATATTGAATGACCTTTCCAATCCCACCTTATGTTTCACACCCTTGAAGTAAAATGATTTGTTCCGGGTAAGCTATAAGACGCGCAGAGACAACAAGGCAACTTAACTATTAGTTTTTCACTGATGATGACCGAGTAAGTTCGGTTGAAAACGTTTTTATTTTAAAAGGACTTTAACCCCTTGGGGACGAGCGACACGAATACGTGACGCATAAGATGCTCAGAATCCTCGATTATTCCCACCAGTTATTTTTTATTGCAAGGTTTTCCTTATCTAATCATAGCATTTTTGCGATTCAATTAGGTGAAAATTTTTCTTTTGAAAAACCGGCGGTAACAGATTAAAAATTCTGTAAAGGACGCTCGTCGCGAAGGGGTTAATGTACTTTTAAATGTTTTTATGTATGTTATTATGAACCTTCAAGCAATATATTTACATTTATTTGTATCTTTATGAATTTTAATTTTAAAACAAGGTGAATTTGCACTGAAATTTTTACTATTTATTGACATCCTTTTGTTTATAAATTGGATGTTTACTCTCTATATGTCACATTCATAAAGAAGGTTTCATGCTACAATTAGACAATACCTCTCCACAAACAATGCATATCGGTTTTGGAAAATCTTCCTCTCCTGTGAATGAAAATCCATTTTCAAGTACTAATTATTATATTTACTTTTCTTTAGTGGGGCACTGATGCTTTCAGTTTTATTTAAAGTATTAGGTTTTTCACATAACAGAACAGGCCTATTAACAGATTCACTCCTGTTGTCTTGCACTTCTGAATAATCAGATTTTTTCGAAGTACTAACAGTTCCGGACGCACCAGGTTCAATTTCAAACGCAGTAGAGTTCTCTTAAGAGTTCCGGTTTTCAACCAATTACCCATTTTAAACACAAAACAAAACCACTCATATATTAATTAAATGCTCATTAAAATGGGGTAAGCTTTTCTATTAAAATACGCTAGTGATATATCTCGCCTATTCGAAAACGAAAATAACGGCCAGCTTTTCAACACGTTTCATCAAAAGACATTACAGCCAGAAGCTCTAACATAATTTAGGCGTTCTGCAATTATTATTAAAAACGGAACAACAACAAAAAAAGTGGTGAGAAACAATATTGCATACTTATTAATTGAAGTTTTTGGGGAGATGGTGAAAAATATATAAGTACTCATGCAATATGCTTAAGAGTGGGCGGAGCTATTAACATTGCATTATCAATGAATTATTGGGTGCAGTGTGCTTTTTCTCATTTTTAATGTAACATATTGGATTTACACATGAGACTAACTTTGTAATCCAAAACAATCAAATTTCTTTATTTGTTTTCAGTAAAATTATTTTTGTGATTTCAGCCATTACCGATATTATTTTCACGTACCCCCAACAGCCCCTCCACGTACCCCCAGGGGTACGTGTACCCCAGGTTGGGAACCGCCGGCGTACACTATTGCTCACACATATAAATCATGATTACTATATTTTCCTTACACTACGCTGTAAAAGACGATAAATGTATCTTAATCTAGCTCTTATATTGGTTACTGTTTACGAAAATATAACTTCTTCCGAGTTACCAACGGTTCCGAAAAGCAGAATCCAGAAACCAAGATTTAAAGAAACATGTATGGGAAAGGTTCCGAAGATTTAAACAAGCATTTCTGAAACGAAAATTTATTTTGATAGCCATGCTTTTTTTAAATATTTCCGGGTAGTTTTTGCAGTTTATTAAACATAATCAGTTTTCTCAGCTCGAAATAATGGATTTTCGTATGCTATCTATTCTGAAGTGAGCAATTTCATATTCAACAACCATGAAAAATTAACAGCATTAGCATTCAAATAACAATTTATTGCTTTCACATTGCGTAGAATTTAACTTTATTTTTTTTTTTACTCTTGCATTTATAAATTGTACAGCGCAGCTGAAAATGATTACTTGGTAATTTATAGCGTCCAAAAAACCAATATTATGTGTAAAGAAAAATTATCAATACTATGTAATATCTACTCGGAAACTTTTCTTAAACTTTCGTGTAAGCAAAAGAAACCTTAATTTTTTTAAATGCTTTTTTAAATACTGAAAACCTATTGTTTTTTGAGGCTTCTAAAGATAAAGAAAATATTTACGAAATCGCGGGTAACTCTGAAAAGGTTATACAGTAAAACCTCGTTTATCCGAAAAGCAGGGAACTAAACGATTTTCGGTTGACCGGGGTTCCATAGGAATTTTCGGATAAACGGGAGGTTTCCTAATTTTATTCTATACCAGATGACACTACTCACATTTCTCACTTCCCCACAATCAGGAAAAGCATTCGTGCTTGCGGAAGTAGCAAGGGTCCGTATTCTGTTCGATTTTCCCTTCCTGTTTACACGTGCTTTAATTTCCAACAAACTTTATTAACGATGAGTAATATTTTAAAGCACAAACGGGTTTTTATAAGCATGAAGAGCACAACGAGTTGAAAAAGTTGGTATTGGCACATCAATATATTGAAGTGCAGGAAAATGCAACAGCGTCAGCTGTTTTGTTGTTTAAAACGTGGCATGATAAGGCAGCGTTGAAGCAATGCGAAGTTGAAAAAAAAAATCACAAGATATTTTGTAAAGAAATAAAGTGTTGTATCTGTCTAGGCAATAAAATTCATGCATTTACGCAATAGTCCAAATAAGAAAGTTGATGCTGTTTATTTATTTCATAAACAGCATGCTTGTTAAAAACTAAAAATTTTCATACTTAAAAAAAAAAGAGTTTTAAGGTCTTTCGGTTAAGCCAATTTTCGGACAACCGGGATTCGGATAATCGGGGTTCTACTGTATTATGTTTTCGTCAGCCTGATGAAAGATAAGAGCTAGATAAAGAAATAATTTTCTTTTTTCACAATGTATGCGCTCGGTAAGTAAAAGTTTAAATCTTCTGCTATTATATCTTTTTTTTTTTTTTTTTTTTTTTTTTTAACGTAACTGCTTTTACATTTAAGCAAGAACAAAAATTGGTACATCAAGCATAAATTATAAACAAGTGGATAAGTGTAATCGAATAGCTCTCAAAAGGTTTCGTTTAATATTCCTTTCAAAACACTTTATCCTTTCTATAATAAATCCAAATACATTTCATTTAGCAAAAAAAGAAAAAAAAGTCATGTTTTGTATAAAGTAAAAAATTACTGGTCTATTTTTTCTTTTTTTCAAATATCTAAACCAGTCCGCTATTATATTTTGTCATGCGGACTAAATGCGATATTTAAAAAAAAATAATTTCATAATTAAACATGTTGTACACCTTCAAAATGTTAAAATATGCGAATATTTCCATAATCGGATTTTTATCATGATTCAATATGTTTCTCAAACTCATATATTTACTATTCTCTATTACTCATATTGATACTCGCTTTGTATTATTCTCAAATACTTGAAAAATTCGTTAAACTTTCAATATGACGTCAGAGTGTCTTTTTAATTCTCTAATGACGTGATATTAATCTGATTTCTGTACATAAACATACTCATACTCCTTGTATTATTGAGAAATCTTTGAAAATTTCCGTTTTATTACCACTATGACGTCAATCCTTTTTATTTCATATTAATATTTTTTTTTCAATTGGTGAAACTTTTTTTATTTCATTTTCATTTTTCACGTGGAACTCGTTCAATAGAAAATTAATTATTGTAGAAAGAATTTCATTGTGGATTTTTTAATTTTTCGCGACTGCCTTAGCGAAAAATGTTTAAATTTAATAGAAAAAGGCTGTTAGAATTTTGTTTTTTTATCTTTACTTATTAAAATAATACGATTTTTTAAAATTTTAATATTTTGAGCTTCATAGCTGGTCTTCAGCAAGATATACCCAAAATTTCAACTCTGTTAGTTACATAGTTTCTGAGAATGGCTCTGTGACGGACAGACAACGGAGCGGGAATAATAGAGTTTCGTGAGATGAACGAAACCCTAAAAAGGTTCCAACGCTAACAAAATATTATTAAGAAATTTCTTTAAACTAAAAACTTATTTTTTTCTATACTCCTGAGAGCGTTGTTGTCCATTTCAAAATTCTACATCAATCTGATTATGTTTGTAATATCGTAACATATAAAAAAAGTCCCCAAAACTATTTTTTCCCACAGACCATAATGTAATGGATACGTGTATCCCTATGTATGCCTGTAAACGAATTATAAATGCTGCACACATCATTTTCAATACCGACCTATACTAAAACTCATTAACATTTTAAAATTACATGACAAACTGAGTATATTTATGAGGCCAGAGTACGGGTAGACTGCCGGACGGATAGGCAAACAGACAAACTGAATTCCTAAATATTTTTCAACTATGTTGGTAAGTGTTAAAAAATGTAGCATCAATAAATATTCTTTGTTTATTTTGACAATTTATTTGCATAGACATAATTTTAAATTCTATGCTAAAAACTTTCTAAAAATAATATTTTAAAACAGACCGATGCAATTTCGAAGTCCGTCGTTTCCTAAAAATAAAACGTTAATGCTTCATAAACTTGTAACAAATGCTTTCGTTCGCACGAAATATTTTGTTTACAATGCGTAACAGTTTCGCTTCCGTGCAAATTGTACATTTAAACTAAAAATATTGAAAGAAAAAGTACGATTTAAGTAGAAGCATTATTCAGGCACTTGTAGGATAGCTGAATCACGCACATAACATAATATAAAAAGATTGAAAATAAGCGATTTGGAATTCGAATAAAAACTTTTATTTAAAGAGTTTTATGCAAAAGTCAACTTCAATTTTGTTTAGGTTTGTTGGACAATCATAAAGAATGAAATTTTATTTTTAGTAAAATATTGTTTTTAATTTAAGATTTGGGCTTTGCTAATTTCATTCTATTCGCGAAGTATATACAGAGCTCGCGGCGTTTCGAAAGTTTTCTACATGTCCTATCACTATTTAAAATGTGAAAACTTCCTGGTGGATTCTTTTAACATCTGCAGTAGAAGCCTACATTACAAATATCATTAAACAAATTTAAACAAAGTGAGAAAATGTTAGGAATGCTGATCCCTTTATATTGTAAATTATCTTTACTGTATTATTGATTGTAGATAAGAGCTGTAAACATACCTCTGACTAAGCATGATATTAGTTTTATTGCATATTTCTCATGTTATGCTTTAGTTTAAAGTTATCAATCTTTGAAATGAGAAGAAAAAAAATATATATTTCATCTGATGACTATGATTGGGTACATTGACAAGAGGTATGTTTCTCTTTACATTGAATTTTAAAAAAGAGAATTAAGAAATATTAAGTAATAGCAAAATCGTGAAAGATCGTGAAAGATAACTGTCTAAATTTAAGAAATATTACTTAGGTTGAAAATTTGCAATTTTATTGAAAATAATTTTTTTAACACAAAATCTTGAAATTGTTGTGTAAACATGCATTTAACAGCACAATAAAAGCAAACAAAATGTAGCCTTTTACTTTTCTTTTGCATTCTTTAAAATCTAATCTAGCATTTACAGGATAATGTTACCTATAAAATAAATAGTTTTACTTTAAAAAAAAGGGCAATATAATAAGATTCACAGAACAAATAATTTGATTAGAATTCATATCGGTTCCGTTTAAAAAAAATGAAAAAAACCTTGAAACTAACCAATGAGCTTTGAAAGAAAAAAAAATAATAGATAAATTGTTATTTTGAAGTAGGATTTTGAAAGAAGAAATAAAATATTAATGTACGTAATTACGTAACTTTTTTTTTTTTTTTTTTTTTTTTTTTTAACGTAACTGCTTTTACATTTAAGCAAGAACAAAAATTGGTACATCAAGCATAAATTATAAACAAGTGGATAAGTGTAATCGAATAGCTCTCAAAAGGTTTCGTTTAATATTCCTTTCAAAACACTTTATCCTTTCTATAATAAATCCAAATACATTTCATTTAGCAAAAAAAGAAAAAAAAGTCATGTTTTGTATAAAGTAAAAAATTACTGGTCTATTTTTTCTTTTTTTCAAATATCTAAACCAGTCCGCTATTATATTTTGTCATGCGGACTAAATGCGATATTTAAAAAAAAATAATTTCATAATTAAACATGTTGTACACCTTCAAAATGTTAAAATATGCGAATATTTCCATAATCGGATTTTTATCATGATTCAATATGTTTCTCAAACTCATATATTTACTATTCTCTATTACTCATATTGATACTCGCTTTGTATTATTCTCAAATACTTGAAAAATTCGTTAAACTTTCAATATGACGTCAGAGTGTCTTTTTAATTCTCTAATGACGTGATATTAATCTGATTTCTGTACATAAACATACTCATACTCCTTGTATTATTGAGAAATCTTTGAAAATTTCCGTTTTATTACCACTATGACGTCAATCCTTTTTATTTCATATTAATATTTTTTTTTCAATTGGTGAAACTTTTTTTATTTCATTTTCATTTTTCACGTGGAACTCGTTCAATAGAAAATTAATTATTGTAGAAAGAATTTCATTGTGGATTTTTTAATTTTTCGCGACTGCCTTAGCGAAAAATGTTTAAATTTAATAGAAAAAGGCTGTTAGAATTTTGTTTTTTTATCTTTACTTATTAAAATAATACGATTTTTTAAAATTTTAATATTTTGAGCTTCATAGCTGGTCTTCAGCAAGATATACCCAAAATTTCAACTCTGTTAGTTACATAGTTTCTGAGAATGGCTCTGTGACGGACAGACAACGGAGCGGGAATAATAGAGTTTCGTGAGATGAACGAAACCCTAAAAAGGTTCCAACGCTAACAAAATATTATTAAGAAATTTCTTTAAACTAAAAACTTATTTTTTTCTATACTCCTGAGAGCGTTGTTGTCCATTTCAAAATTCTACATCAATCTGATTATGTTTGTAATATCGTAACATATAAAAAAAGTCCCCAAAACTATTTTTTCCCACAGACCATAATGTAATGGATACGTGTATCCCTATGTATGCCTGTAAACGAATTATAAATGCTGCACACATCATTTTCAATACCGACCTATACTAAAACTCATTAACATTTTAAAATTACATGACAAACTGAGTATATTTATGAGGCCAGAGTACGGGTAGACTGCCGGACGGATAGACAAACAGACAAACTGAATTCCTAAATATTTTTCAACTATGTTGGTAAGTGTTAAAAAATGTAGCATCAATAAATATTCTTTGTTTATTTTGACAATTTATTTGCATAGACATAATTTTAAATTCTATGCTAAAAACTTTCTAAAAATAATATTTTAAAACAGACCGATGCAATTTCGAAGTCCGTCGTTTCCTAAAAATAAAACGTTAATGCTTCATAAACTTGTAACAAATGCTTTCGTTCGCACGAAATATTTTGTTTACAATGCGTAACAGTTTCGCTTCCGTGCAAATTGTACATTTAAACTAAAAATATTGAAAGAAAAAGTACGATTTAAGTAGAAGCATTATTCAGGCACTTGTAGGATAGCTGAATCACGCACATAACATAATATAAAAAGATTGAAAATAAGCGATTTGGAATTCGAATAAAAACTTTTATTTAAAGAGTTTTATGCAAAAGTCAACTTCAATTTTGTTTAGGTTTGTTGGACAATCATAAAGAATGAAATTTTATTTTTAGTAAAATATTGTTTTTAATTTAAGATTTGGGCTTTGCTAATTTCATTCTATTCGCGAAGTATATACAGAGCTCGCGGCGTTTCGAAAGTTTTCTACATGTCCTATCACTATTTAAAATGTGAAAACTTCCTGGTGGATTCTTTTAACATCTGCAGTAGAAGCCTACATTACAAATATCATTAAACAAATTTAAACAAAGTGAGAAAATGTTAGGAATGCTGATCCCTTTATATTGTAAATTATCTTTACTGTATTATTGATTGTAGATAAGAGCTGTAAACATACCTCTGACTAAGCATGATATTAGTTTTATTGCATATTTCTCATGTTATGCTTTAGTTTAAAGTTATCAATCTTTGAAATGAGAAGAAAAAAAATATATATTTCATCTGATGACTATGATTGGGTACATTGACAAGAGGTATGTTTCTCTTTACATTGAATTTTAAAAAAGAGAATTAAGAAATATTAAGTAATAGCAAAATCGTGAAAGATCGTGAAAGATAACTGTCTAAATTTAAGAAATATTACTTAGGTTGAAAATTTGCAATTTTATTGAAAATAATTTTTTTAACACAAAATCTTGAAATTGTTGTGTAAACATGCATTTAACAGCACAATAAAAGCAAACAAAATGTAGCCTTTTACTTTTCTTTTGCATTCTTTAAAATCTAATCTAGCATTTACAGGATAATGTTACCTATAAAATAAATAGTTTTACTTTAAAAAAAAGGGCAATATAATAAGATTCACAGAACAAATAATTTGATTAGAATTCATATCGGTTCCGTTTAAAAAAAATGAAAAAAACCTTGAAACTAACCAATGAGCTTTGAAAGAAAAAAAATAATAGATAAATTGTTATTTTGAAGTAGGATTTTGAAAGAAGAAATAAAATATTAATGTACGTAATTAGATGAATTTGGAAGTAAGGTAAAATGAATGATTGGAATATTTTTAAGAAAAGGAAGAATTAAATGAACTAGGGTTGTAGATGATATTAGACGGGAAAAAGAGTTTAGAATACTGGTAAGATAGGGCGGAATTTTAAATTTCGTAATATTATCATTGAGATAATGCAACTTACAATTTAAAGAAAATACGTACATTGCTTTTTTATGGTTTTAATGAAGTGATTTATTTTATATACCTTCTCAATTTGAGGTGCATTGCATTGTTTATAAATTTTATATAATTTTTTTTAATTCAAAGCTGTGAAAACTCAAAAAAGTAGTTTTTGTGATTCACTATTCATTTATTATTTTTTGTTGAAACGTAAATTCTGTCTCTAAAAAGCTATGTTTTGAAATACTTGAAAGCAAATTACAATGTAATCGAATTGCAAAACTCGTGTTGTTTAAATTTAATAAAATTTGGGCCACCTATCTGTGCTATAGTTTTCAAATTAATATAAATTATATTAATTTTGAAACAGTTTTTTTTATTTAATGATTATAATAAGGAACCTTTAAATCCTTAAACATCGAGGGATTTAATTTTCGAGTTTTATCGCGGTAAACTGGTATTACTAATTTCTACATGATACTTTGATTATTTTCTCAATTAAAATGATATATTTTAACATAATGTCGTTATATATATATATATATATATATATATATATATATATATATATATATATCCAAGTACATTGAACGTATGTCATTTAATATAAACATTAAAAATAAAAATAAGTTTCAACTCTGACTTTTATTTAACTAAAACTCACTAAAAATTAGAGAAAAAAAATATTTTTTTTCAAATAGTCAGAAAAATGCAAAGTTTTCTATATCATAATTAACTTCTATATATTTTTACATGAACATGCACGTATTATTACACACTTTGACAAAACAAATATATTTAGAATTTTCCTTTCACAAAAGGATAAAAAAGGAAATTATTAAAAATATATACATCATAACAATCGTGTAATAAAAAATTGTTCTCCTTTCTTTAATTCCTCGATATATATGCCCGATAAAGTATAAATATATGAAAGTTATAATTGATACAGAAGATTTTTCATTTTTTCACTGTTTTATACATTCGTTACTGGGAATTGTGTTTAATTTGCAACTTCTCATCAGTGGTGCTACCAAGATACAATACTCTATCAAGAGAATTTTTTGTTTTTTTATCCACACATAAAATTGACAATGATAGACGATTATTCTGAACATTATAGCGAAATTTGTTCGTAAGAAGTGAGTTTAAATTGAATTTAACAGTGAGATGAAGACATAGTTATATACAGGGTGATTTTTTTTTTAAGTTGGGAAAGTAAAACCCTATAACAAAAGAACCACTGATCCAATGACCTGAAATTTCACTAGTGTGCTCCCAAAGCAATGGAAATTTTCCAGACGTGTTTAAAAAAAGCCTTAAAATCCCACCGACAGATGGCGCTGTATATGCTGTGCAGTCGGAGACGAGCTAGTGCACGGCACACGTACAGTGGCGATAAAAAGTTGATGCACACACCCCTCTAGTTTATTATTCTATGGATATCCTCGCAATAACAGTGCCGTTGACGGACCATGCGTTGATAGCGAAACTGTATTATCAGAATAATGACAGCGCAGCAACTGCTCTTAGGAGATTTAGGACACTTAAGAATTTAAGAAAAGGTCCAATGGCGACAGAAGACTTACGGAAGATGGTTTTGAAATTTGAACAGACTGTTTCACTGAACCTAAAACGGGGTACAGGAATGAATCCAGTTGATGTTAACTTACAGCGCCATCTGTCGGTGCGATTTTAAGTTTTTTTTTAACTACGTCTAAAAATTACCCATTGCTTTGGGAGCATACTGGTGAAATTCCAGGTCATTTGGATCAATGGTTCTTTTATTATAGGGTTTTACTTTAACAACTTAAAAAAAATCACCCTGTATATAGACACATGAAAAACTTGAATAAAATCACAGAAAAAAAAATATACAGTTGCACAACATTTATCTTTGTTTGAACTGTACCATATATTTCCTCGTTATACACATTTTTTCTTTTAATTACATACTTACTTTTAAACATTTCATCACCACTTGTAAAAGAAGAATAGATAATAAACTATGGATTCTTTTATAGTTCGAGTTGTATTTCTATAATATATAACAGGCGTATTTCCCAACCATTTACAATAAAATAATATATTTGTGTATTCGATTGGAATTTGCAATAACTGTATTATATAAAATAAATTAAATAAATAGAAGACAATTATGCATTAAGGCACATAATATACAGGATGATTATAATTAAAGTACCATTTTCAAAATTCTCTAAAAAAGGAACAACTGGTCAGAATGACCAGTATATTTATTATAAAATAAATTTGAACTGAATATACTGCAGGAAAGGGGAAATGGTATGGCATAAGAAATAAAAAAGTTCCAAAGTGCATAAATAAAGCCGCTTACAGCGCCATCTTCCAGATTTCACTTCAAAACTACCCGGTTCTTCGAATTTCTGAATCATATTCTTCAGCCCCTTGGCAGATATCAGACCACAGCCTTTTTTCATACCCTTTAACGACCGGAATTTCTTTAAAGCTGCAAGCGCACAGTTGCCGTTCTTGTAAAAGAGCTTCAACAGCAGAGCGCGATCCTTCATTGACAGACACATGACAAGCTGCTCAGATGCAATATGAGGAGAATGACGCATATCCCGCGTTATATACCACATGCAATGTGTCGTGCGCATGAGTGTCTTTTAATTTTCATAGTATGCCGCTTACAGCACATCTATTGGTACAGTTTGGAACTTTTTTCTTTCTTATGCCATACCGTTTCCCTCTTTTTTCAGTATATTCAGTTCAAATTTGAAGTCATTCTGACCAGTGGTTATTTTCTTACAGCATTTTGAAAGTGTGGCTTTAATTATAATCAATCTGTATATAGAATGGAATATAGCTGCTTTATACAGCTGCTGTATATAGCTGCATACTTGCATATAGCTGCTTTAAAAATAAGACAATGTCTGTAGGAAGAAATAAATATCTTTTTTAGGCGTTAAAGGTAGCTTGCGTTAATTCTCGAAATTCAACAACTTTCACCTTATTTACTATTTCACATATGTTACAGCGGAAAACATTTCTTAATTTGTTAGATACCGATATTCATCGTTGCTTATTTTGTTAGACAATGAAACACTAATTACGATGTAACCATTAAAACATAAATGTATATTTTTCTTCTGACACGACTATTTTAAAGAAAGTTTTTACGACGTATTTATAAATTTAAGGTTCTTATTTTCAGTAAAAATAAAAAGTTTATTTTTTAAAAATAAAATTGCAAAGTAAATAATCGTCTTTACTTTATTTTTACATATGCCAATACATTTTATTTATTTATTTTTAAAGTCTAAAAAAATGAAAAGTATTCCTAGCGCACTTTCCAGAAAATTATGAAATAAAAATTATTGCAAAAATTTCTAAATTACAGGAGAAGTGTAGTTTTAGTATTTTTTTATTTCTCTCTATGCTAAAAAGAAAATAAATCACTACTTTCGTTGCCGTAAATGATTTTTTTGTGACTGGAAGTCATTCTCCGCTAATATTAAGAAAACTATTGCATATAAAAAACATGAAAGTTGATAGTTTTAAAGATAAATGTTTGGTGAACACGTTGAAGAAAATAGTGTTTAAATCGAGGAATTATTTACAGCTCAAAACCGTTCCTCTAAAAAAAAGTTTTATAGGAACAAACACTATGCACAGCAATTTAACCATATTATGCAGGAGCATACTTGACAAGCTTATGGTGTGCAGTACGCAATTATTTATTTTCATATTTGACTTTTTTTAGGTTTTTTTTTTTTTTCAAATGTTTGTATTTAAAATTTCATTATCTGAGTAGAGATTTATTTCATATTTCGAAAAAGTCAATTAAAAGTGTATTTGTATCTAAAAATTAAAAAGAGAAATAAAACTTTGGTAAAAATTCTGCCATATTTAAAGCGATACATTTAAAATTTTACATCTATTTTAAAACAATTTTCTTATAGCCTCCTTATAAAAATGAGGGAGTTAGTTTACTTAGTCATTTTATACAAGCCGATTTTCAAATGCTTAATTGATTTTATTTATCAAGCACGAAAACAGCCGTTCGCAGTTGCGACAGCAGTTGATTCGGCCTAATGAACCGAAAAATACCCCAAACAAAGGAAAATGAATCGCAACCCGATTACAGAAAATTGCAAATGGTTGTTTATTTGTAGTTCAATCTTCCGTAGTATTTTAATAAAAAAAAGAAAACTGCCCAGTTAAACTGAGGGCATTGAACTCACAGGCTGTGCCCACTAATTGTATATTATACTCTTATTGCAAAGAATTTGAAATAAGCCCCTCGAAAAATAAAGAAATCGACAATATATTAAGGGGGGGGAGGTCATCCCCTCGTTACTCTCCTCATAGTTAACTAATGAACCCCTTAAACTAATCAGGAAAGCCTCTAATTACAATGAATATATATACAAAATTTGAAGAAAATCGGATAATTCTGCATGAAAAACTTATTTATCTAAATTAAGGGGGGATTAGCCCCCCTTTCCCCCTTTATACTTAACCAATGAACCCCAAAAACTATTCAGAGAAGCGCATTATAACAATGAACCTATATACAAAATTTGAAGAAAATCGGATAATTCTAGATAAAAAACTCATTTATCTAAATTAAGGGGGGTTAGCCTCCCGTTTCCCCCTTTTATACTTAACCAATGAACCCCCAAAACTAATCAGGGAAGCGCAATATATTTTATAGGATACTAAATGCCCTTTAAATTGTAAATGCTGGTCAAATTTATTGTATAAAATATGTTTTATTCTGGAAGACCCTTTTTAAAGCCTTTCAGGAATGAAAATATTTCCCTCTTACTTCGACTGAAAGAAATGAACTACTTTCGGAATAATTAATGGCACTTACTGTACTTGACTGCATAAATTGTACATATATAAAAGAGTTTCTTCGCAATTAAGTGAATGTTAGACAAGATAGATAAATAAAATACAAGCATTGCTTTAATATATGCAAAAAAGTTAATGTAAGTTGACAAATTATGAAATAGTTTAAAACATGTCGTTTAATAACCGCAAGATTATGTGTGGGTTATGTATATAAATATATGGAAAAGAATATAGAATAAATTTAGGTCCATTCTCCTATAAGTGTGAGTTTTGGCTGCTAATATAACACATATCTGATTTTTAAATGTCTTATATTATGCTCCATTTCAAATTTTAAAACCACTGATATATTGCAGAATAATAATTAGTAGATGAGCGCAAACTTTATTGAAAAATAAATATCATATGACAGTTTTTATCAGACAAAACACAAAAAAATGTCACTACTGTCCCAGAGGCAGTTGTGACATTTTTTGTAATTTGTAAATTTAATAAAAAAAGAAAAAAAAAGTGAATGCTGTGAGCATATTTTCAACGACATATCAAACCTATGATTAAATGGCTAGCTATTGGTTAATCTATGAATATGTATCAATATTTAAATTAACAATAGGGACAGTATTAATGGTCAATAAAGTTGCTCTTACCTTTTCCCCATACTTCTTTATGAACAAACAGCAAGAAATGGCGTCTTTTTTAAGAACAACTTGTGCTCCCCTACTGGAAATAGTACTAAAAAAGACTGCATACTGCCATCTGGTGGAAATATAAGGATATTCATACACCGGGACAGTAGTGAAAACCAAAGTGAGAGACACATATTTAAACACAACAAAAACAAATATTACACATTTCACTCATATAAAAATTATGTTATTATGCTCCATGAGATACATATTTATAATAAATGCATTTTTTGTTTATAATTATTGTTTTTTTATGGTTTTAATGATCAAGTTATTGGTTGGGGACACGTGACAGTAGTGACTTGTAAGATATTTAAATTCTATTTGAAATATTAAATAAACATATTTTCGCAGTAGAAGTAACATAATATTGTAGAACAATCACAGAGAAACATTTCACATTAAATGAGAATTTATATTGTAAAGAAATGCCGAGAGATATACTGGGGACTGAGAAATCACACTTATGAAATATTGTCCTGTTCGTAAGTGTTGCCAGGTAGTCGAAAGTCAATTTCCCCAAACGTTCTGAAAAATTCCCCAAATCAGTGGGTTTTTTTCCTTGAAAGTCCCCAAATCAGTTTCTACTTAAAAAGTTAATTTTAAATTTACCAATATAAAAAATATATAACTATATTAAGCTCAAGATTTTTACTCAAACCAAGCCTTCTTTTGAAAAAATTCCCCATTTGCAAAAAGGAACTTGCGAACATAAAGAAAATAACTCAAATTACGGAACTATAAATATATATTAGAATTAGATATATAATAAATTAGAACTTGGAACATGTGTAAACTGCAAACGGCGAATAGTTATCCTGTTTTAAATTATATTGCCTTGATTTGCTATTGGAATCTTGCTTGATCAGAGAAGTACTCTAAATTTATAAATAGTATCATTTTGATGGTTATACCAATTAAGTCCATAATTATTGGATTTAACCAATTTTAAGGCCATACATATATTATCAAATGCATTGAAATAATGTTTTTTTGTTTCTAAATACATCTAATTCTTAAAAATTGCAATATGATTTGAAATGAAAAGGTTGCGTTGGAACGGTATCATTATTTTTACAATAAATCAGTAACCAGAAAACTCTTAAAACACTACTTATATTACATTTAAATATTTCATTGGAGATTTGTGTAATTAAACTTCTATGGAATGTGCAGACTACATATCTAAAGATTTCAAATTTAGGAATTTATAAAACAAATAAAAATAAAAATAAACAACAAACAATAAATTAGCCAAATAAGGGAACAGTCTTGACTGCCATAACTGACAAAACAATATTTTCACAATTTAGTTTAAAAAGTTATAATTACAATAGTATGTGATCCAGGAAGCCGTTAAAATTTCATTAAGAATTTTAATTAGAAAAGAAAAGCTTAGATTAACTTAAGTTTAGGTAAACTTTCAAATTTTTCAAATGACAACACCCAGGTTTTTTCGTCACAAAATTATTTTCGTAGTCAAACACCTTAAAATATGTTTATATAGTACATGTCGAACTAGAAATAGCGACTTAAAACAAACTCAAATTACAGCACTGACGACTAAAGTGAGTCTTTACAGATGACAAAAACAAATATTTTATTCGTAATTTCCAAGTATTTGTAATTGCAGACGATGACATATCTTATTCTCAAAGTTGATGGTAGCAATAAATAAAATTAAAAAAAAAGCATATTTGCATGTTTAATTATGTTTTTAATGCAACGCCTACTTAGCAGATTTGATATGTTTACATTGAATTTTAAATATCTCGAGCGTAAAAATCCTATTGGTGTGGATTCATGTGACCATGGTGGCAAAGAAAACAAAAACCTGTGATAGATAACAATGTTGACAAGGTGTTTTTGCAGTACATATATAAAGCACTGAAGATATCGATTCAGCATTTTGCTGATATTTTTTCACATTGAAAATAATTTTTCGATGATAATAAGCGGATATTGTGATTTGAAATTTTCCATCTTTGATCATTAAAACCGTAACTGTGAGAGCTCGATTGTTTTTCTTCATCTCGATACCTTAAAACATAAATATCCCAAATGGTATCCCATTTCCTTGTAAAGTCCTGTTCATATACTGGCAGAGTTATTTTATGACCACCCTGTAATTCGTGGTAAATAACAGTCTAGAGAAATTCGTTGTCAAAAAGTATTGTCGTTCTCTAATTAGACAGAAAAATCTGTCTGGGAACATTCTCATTTTCAAGTCATATTATGACTGCTATAGAAATAAATTACTATGACAAAATAACTTATTTTAAATACATCGTTCGAGTATTTTTTCATCTTTTTTATATTAAAAATAAATTTCAAAAAATCCGTTTAAAAAATCGTTGCATGCATCATACTTAAATATAAGGCAGTATTTTGATGCTGAAAAGAATAAATAAGTCCACAAAGATAAAGAAATATTTCCTCTTTTTTAATAAATGTTTTTTAAATTGTCAGAGATTTCATTCATTTCTTCCATTTTGTTTTCCTGTAGACAACAATAATGTAATTTATATTTTACGTTTGCACGGATAAAAATGAATTGAAATAACAGAGATTTAAGTTTCCAACTTATTATATTTCGCGAGATAATATTTCCACTGCATATCTTAGAAATTTCATATACAATTTCACGAATGTAATTAAAATATCTTTCCTTGACATAGTTGTATTTCAGTCATATTGAAATAGAAAAATAATGTAGAGGCACAGCAATGAGATTTTACTTAAGAAAGATATGATGATTAGGATGATTTTTATTGTTGTTCTGTTTTAACGTTTAAACAACGTAACTTTCCAATAAAAATGATACGTCACAGATACCTCTGTCAAAATTAATATTTTTATAATGTATCCCATATATCGTATGAATATAAATGTTAAATTACATATTGCTATTTATTTTTATTAATACTTAACAAATGTTTTAGAATTTGTTTCTTTATTATTTTTTGAAAGTAAGTTTAATAAAAATTTCTTAATTAATGCTGTGCAATAAAACGCTCTTTTTCTATTCGTTGATAATTAAATTGAAATTTTAAATATAGTCAAATATTGGTTTTTAAAACTTTCCAACATAGTTGAAAAGTGTTCATGAATTCGGTTTGTCTCTCCACAGCCTGTCTATCTGTCCGTGCTCTAACTCACGTAAATATACTCTGATTTTCATGCAATTCATATATGTTATTGAAGTTTAGTATGGCATGTTCGGTTTTGAAAATGAAGTGTGGAGAATTTATAATTCCTTTACAGAGATACTAAAAAAAATTCCGTTAAATTACGGAATATGGGGGAAAATCCTTTGAGGTTTACTTTAACGATGTTACACTATTTCAAACATACTAAAAGTTATATATATCACTGAAGTACACTAAAAGAGGATTACTCTACAATAGAGTGTGCATAGCTCTTATAGTTCCTTTACAGAGATACTCAAAAGAATTCCGTTATGTTACGGACTACGGAGAAAAATCGTTTGCTCTTTTTTTTAATAATGTTTCGCTATAATAAACATATTGGATGTAATATATATATCACTGATGTGCATTACAAGAGGCTGGGTATAGCATATTGTGTGTACAGTGTGTACAGCATTCATCCTTCATTTACAGGGGCACACAAAAGAATTCGGTGAAAGTACTGTCTGTCAACAATAATTGCTGGAAATGCGTTTTCTGTTGACCAAAGCGTTTTTAAATTTACCTAATTTTTTGCCTATCACTTGGAGTGTATATGTTACGGTGAATATGATTAATCCGGTCATTATTAATAATAACCGGTTATTATTTCCGTTTTTATCTGGATATTCCAGAAAGGGAATTTTAAAATGTATTATGAGTTTTCTAACCGTAATAAAATTTAGCATTGTGTGTAGTATGTATATAAATCTATAGATCATATACAGGGCCGTACAAAATATATCGGATAGTTTTCTGAATATTGTCGGTAATTTCTGAAATTAATTTTTTACAAGTGTTACACGTTTTCTAAATTTTTTCCTTACTTAGACATCATCTTTCCCCTTATTAAACGGTAAAGATTTGAAAAAGTACTTTGGAAATGTTGGAAAGTTTTTCATAATCTTTGCTTGGCACATGATTTTTGTTCTTGTTATATTTTAGTACCAAAATATTTTAATCGGAACTATTGTGTTCTATACTTGTAGAATTCTAGAATTAAATACGGAGAAAAATACTATATAGAATTACTTGTGTAAAACAATAAAATGTCGTTAAATGACATCAGTCCCTCAGGGATTAAACTATCTGCTTCAAGAGGTATTCTAAATAATGAGTGCATTTAAAATCTGGAAAGGATTTATGTAAATTAAAGTCCACACGTAGATAATTTATGCAATTTTAACTACCGACGTCTATTCTAACGGTATTTCGGTATTTAAATCAATGTGCTTTCATTTCACGAATGTGTATATTCTTTAATGTAGAGGCTTTATAATCCACACTCGTGTTGTCTGCTTCAAAACTATACAGCATATTTCAAGAGATCGCATATTAAAATGTGAAACATATTCTACAATCAAAATGTTTAAGAGTATTCATTTTCAACATATCAAGGAATATCGTAAGGATTAAAATGAATGAAACATCTATGATATATATATATTTTTAAATCTCAGATATTGAAAGATTTCTAAAAGGGCGTAAATGTACTGTAACTTTAGCAATTAATATTCTTTAATGTAGAGGCTTTATAATCCACACGCGTGTTGTCTGATTCAAAACTACACAGCATCTTTCATGAGATCGCATAGTAAAATGTGAAACAATTTCTACAAGTCAAAATGTTTAAGAGTATTCATTTTCAACATATCAAGGAATATCGTAAGGATTAAAATGAATGAAACATCTATGATATATATATTTTTAAATATCAGACATTGAAAGATTTCTAAAAGGGCGTAAATGTACTGTAACTTTAGCAATTAATATTCTTTAATGTAGAGGCTTTATAATCCACACGCGTGTTGTCTGATTCAAAACTACACAGCATCTTTCATGAGATCGCATAGTAACATGTGAAACAATTTCTACAAGTCAAAATGTTTAAGAGTATTCATTTTCAACATATCAAGGAATATCGTAAGGATTAAAATGAATGAAACATCTATGATATATATATTTTTAAATATCAGACATTGAAAGATTTCTAAAAGGGTGTAAATGTACTGTAACTTTAGCAATTAATATTCTTTAATGTAGAGGCTTTATAATCCACACGCGTGTTGTCTGATTCAAAACTACACAGCATCTTTCATGAGATCGCATAGTAAAATGTGGAACAATTTCTACAAGTCAAAATGTTTAAGAGTATTCATTTTCAACATATCAAGGAATATCGTAAGTATTAAAATGAATGAAACATCTATCATATATATATTTTTAAATATCAGACATTGAAAGATTTCTAAAAGGGCGTAAATGTACTGTAACTTTAGCAATTAATATTCTTTAATGTAGAGGCTTTATAATCCACACGCGTGTTGTCTGATTCAAAACTACACAGCATCTTTCATGAGATCGCATAGTAAAATGTGAAACAATTTCTACAAGTCAAAATGTTTAAGAGTATTCATTTTCAACATATAAAGGAATATCGTAAGGATTAAAATGAATGAAACATCTATGATATATATATTTTTAAATATCAGACATTGAAAGATTTCTAAAAGGGCGTAAATGTACTGTAACTTTAGCAATTAATTTTCTTTAATGTAGAGGCTTTATAATCCACACGCGTGTTGTCTGATTCAAAACTACACAGCATCTTTCATGAGATCACATAGTAAAATGTGAAACAATTTCTACAAGTCAAAATGTTTAAGAGTATTCATTTTCAACATATCAAGGAATATCGTAAGGATTAAAATGAATGAAACATCTATGATATATATATATTTAAATATCAGACATTGAAAGATTTCTAAAAGGGCGTAAATGTACTGTAACTTTAGCAATTAATATTCTTTAATGTAGAGGCTTTATAATCCACACGCGTGTTGTCTGATTCAAAACTACACAGCATCTTTCATGAGATCGCATAGTAAAATGTGAAACAATTTCTACAAGTCAAAATGTTTAAGAGTATTCATTTTCAACATATCAAGGAATATCGTAAGTATTAAAATGAATGAAACATCTATGATATATATATTTTTAAATATCAGACATTGAAAGATTTCTAAAAGGGCGTAAATGTACTGTAACTTTAGCAATTAATATTCTTTAATGTAGAGGCTTTATAATCCACACGCGTGTTGTCTGATTCAAAACTACACAGCATCTTTCATGAGATCGCATAGTAAAATGTGAAACAATTTCTACAAGTCAAAATGTTTAAGAGTATTCATTTTCAACATATCAAGGAATATCGTAAGGATTAAAATGAATGAAACATCTATGATATATATATATTTAAATATCAGACATTGAAAGATTTCTAAAAGGGCGTAAATGTACTGTAACTTTAGCAATTAATTTTGTTTCATTTTTGACACTATTCTTCTAGAATAGTCATAATCAAAATCAAAGGGAAAAATAATAGATAGATAGATATGTAAATAATGCATGCTTAATATATGTTTTGTGGCGATTTTCTGCAAAAGGAATATGATGTAATAGTGAGACAAAAAATATTTTCTAACATTTTAAATCATATTAGATAACACATATTTACTACATTTTATTCTCTATACAGAGCAGAGAGATACATTCCTGAATTTTCTAAAAATATATGTGGAATATGCATATGTATTACTGCAGAGTACTATTTTTTAAATGTGTTATGTTTTCTTCAAAAAGCTTTTTATTTTATGTTCGTTTGAGAAACCTTGCTAATATATATATAGAGAGATATATAGATATTTATATATATATATTTCAAACGAAACTGAATGCAAATATATTTTAATTTTTTTAATCGTTGTAAATAATAAACATATATACATTAACTAATAATAATAAATTTGTAATTATAGTCAAATTAAAATAGCTTATCCAAGATTAAAAGTCTTTGATGCTTTCTACTAACAAAAAGATAACCTCTACCGGCCGCTGTGGCATAGGTATGAAACTCGATTTACTGCAAATGTTATAAAGGTTTATGCTCATAAAATTTTTAATTTTCTTATTCAATATTTTCCTTTATATTTTCCGGTACTGTTAATTATTTTTCTTTTATAAAAAAAAATGATAATAAATATTTGCATACGTTTTTGTGGCATATTTTTTGGTTTATTGTATAACAGTTCTGTTTCATTCACCGAATCGGCATCCACAAATCGTAAACGAGGTTCATGAGCGATGGCAACTCACCACATCCATGTGCAATTGATCTGTACCTGTCTGGTCATTGAATGAAGATCGATTCAAGGATACCATTCTTAGTCCTGAATAAAAAGCAAGTGCTTATCTAGAATTTTTCAGGGTTTGTTAACATCAAATTAACATATATGGAAACAGAAATAAATATTAAGGTATCCACATACCTTCGGAATTGTTTTTTTTTTTTAATTTTTAAAATTTTTTTCTCTTTATATCAAATTTTTTAAATTACATTTAAGTTAAAACTTTGCAAAATATATGAACATTTTAGAAATTACACAAAAATTATTTTTATAAGAGAAAAATAGCAAAATTATGTGAAAAGTTGACATTGCGAAAAACATGATAACTCAAGTTCAAATCAATGCATTCATATTTTGTAAATTACGTAGGACATAGACTAGCCGCATTGTAATTTCATCTCTATCGCAGATGCTATGGCACTAATGTAATGAGAAATTCGTAAAATGTCTTGCATTTTTTTAACCTACTAGGGGGCTCTGCACCCTACGAGCTACGCTCGCCAACCCCCGTTCTGACACCAGAAACTGTAAAAACACTCTGATTTGATCAACCTTAAAACGATTGCGGAAGATTGAATTATAATTAAACGACTTGCTGTAATCGGCTGCTATAATCGGCCTTGTATAATCGGCTGCTCGCTGTAATATCTGCTATAATCGGGTTTCCATTCATTTTCCTTTGACCAAGGGATTTTAAAGCCGAATCAACTGCTGTCAAGACAGCTAACAACTGTTGATAAAATAAGGTTAATTAAACATTTGAAAATCAACTCTTGCAAAATGGTTAAGTAAGCAATGTCATGGTATTGGGAAATTTTATAATGATGCTATAGAAAATTGGTTATTACTCCATTATCCCGACTACTACTTTCTATAAAAGAAATGAACTGTCGCCAAAATATAGGATTTAAAGCCAAAAGTGCATATCTGTGGCGTCGCATTCAATTGATACCAGATGCGTTGCGCGTAGTAGTTATGTCATCGAGTGATTTTTAATTCAACGTTTATCTGTATTTTTAATTATATTTTACCTATTTATTAGTTATTTCGCTGATTTAAACGTAACTATTAAACGTAAAAATATAGCTTTTAATTGAAGGGAAATATTATTAATTACGCTGTTTTAAAATTTGCAATAATAGATAAAATATTTTGTCGAAATAAATTAATCTTACTCTACTTAATGCCTTGAAAACGCGGAATAATTTAATTATTTATCTTTTTAATATTCACGCGCAAGTATATTTTTTATTCCGTTATTTTCTACATTTATTGCTTTTAACACGTGATCATTTAATTATTATTTTAAAGTTTTATTTCTCTTTTTAATAGTCACGTGTTAATACATTTCTTAATTGAAAGGGAATATTATTACGTGTGCTATTTTACAAATTGGCAACGATTCAAGTAATGGAATTTATGAAATATGAAATAAATCTTCGTCAAAATAATGAAAATTTTGAATAAAAAATTGAAATATAACCTCAAAAAAGGTCAAATTCAAAAAATATTGCAGTCTGCCAACCCCAACCTTGTCAACTATATCCTTACAAATTATGTTTAAATTCCTGTCCATAGTTTCCGTTTCTATAAAACTTTTATAAGAAAACTGTTTTTACCAACTTTGATTTTAAATATCTCTTAAAATAATTCTTCGATTTAAAAACTGTCTACTTCAGCGTGTTTATCGAACATTTCTTTATAAAACCACAAATTTTTAAATTTTTATTTGCAATAGTTTTCTGGATATTAGTCCAGAAAGACTTCAAGGCACAAAATCTTAATTGACAGCGGCGACGGCGGCGGTGGTTACTTTTTTTAATATAGAGAGATACCAGTATAAATATAAAATTAATTAATAAATTACCATGATTGTAGTCTTATTTTCCTGAATAAACATTTGTGAAAGTAGTACAAAAAATTCCAAGGTATTCCACGCATAAATTTTTGCTGTAAGATGTTTTGCGTACAGTAAAAATCTGAAAAACTTCATTTTGAGAAAAAAGCTAAAAATAACTTTTAAACGTGGTTCCTACTATAAAAATAATTATTATTCTTTAAAGGTTTAATTATACAGTTCATGCATTTTCTTGGACATATAATCCAATTTAAATGCTAAAAAAAAAAAAAAAAAAAAAAAAAAAAAAAAAAAAAAAAAAAAAAAAAAAAAAATCTAAACATAGATTTTACCTTACTTCCGGTTTGCAGAACGATATTTCAGATTGTAAGACTCTTTGGCAAGCTTTAAAAGATGTAATTTTAAACGGCTGTAACTCGGCATCTCATTAAGATACAGACAAAATTCAAGCAGAATTCCATAGAATGGTATAAAGGGAAAAGTCGATATTATTATCGAAAACAACGTTTTAAAGGTGTGTAGCCTTAACGAAATGTCTCTTCTTTCTTTGTGGAATTTATTAAATTCCTTTTATTTAGTGACATTTCTTGTTTGACTAAATTTAAAAATTCAGCAGCAATGCAAATTATTCCCTTTAGAATTTTAGACGAATATTATTTTTTACAGAAATAATTTTTTCCGACAACATTCGCAGCATTTTTGGTTTAAGAGGGACAACAGTTTGAAAGTTAAACAAAATGTCTATTTTAGGATTTATTGTTGTTTTCAATTACAATGTAAACTGTGGAAGGATTATAATTATACTATGTTAAGTTTGGAAAGGGTATCGAATTGTATTCAATAAAGAAATTCATACTAAGACAATGGCATCCACGTAGGGTATCCTGAAAACGCAGTGTCAGTTAGTCTGCTTCCACCGAGCAATTTGAAAACTTCAAATAAAAATTTTAAAACATAATAATAATGCTATTAATCTTTAGTGTTGTCTACGGCGTAATGTAACATATTTTGTAATAATAAAATTTTAATTGTTTAATAGGCGTATAGCTAACATAGTGAAAAGCACACTGACGTTCTACCAACTGAACCACTTGGGAACGATACTCAGCCTGGAACTTTCTCACTATAACATGTTGGCAAGGCTACAAACGCAGCACAAGATGGAATATTTTCCGTGAGCCACCAACCCTGGGGCAAACACGAAATCAAAGAAAATCCAGCATCGATAATTGAATAAATGCATATTTAATACTTTGGAAATTTTTTCATATAAAACTTCTTATTATGAATGCAAGGCGTGTGAAATTTTCTATGAAAAAACTTCCAAAGTATTAAATATGTAAGATCTTTTTATAATTTAAATATTTATCGCATTTAAAAAATATATTTTGCTACATAAATATGGTTCAGGTCGATAACGATAATTCAGGTCAATTTCCCTTCAAATGTCCTCCCTGAAGGCATACCTCCTACAGTATTATAGCCAAATCTCTCCGATCCTTAACAAAAATCCTTACCGTTCCTCTACATGATGTCTTCTTGTAAAAAAGTAATGAATAGAAACACAAGCACCAGCGAAATGTTTCCTTAAGGTGCCTGACTACGTACGGAGCAATTTGTTCCAAAAAGAGCTATTTAATTATTTTTTTAACTCATTTTTATTAAGACTATGACTAGAAACTGTGAAAAAAGCAAAAAATATTTCATTCGTTGATGAAATTTTGGTAAAGGAGGGATTTTGTGATAAAATTTAGTGAAATTTGGCCCAATACACAAAACACTCTACAGAAAATTCTTTTGTATGTATCATAATTTTCTTTTTACACTTCATTTTTATGACATTGGTGAAGGCAATGAACTAAAATCTAAGAGATATTTTAAACGTTTCAAAACTTACAGCATATCGCACCTTTTTACGTGCTGATTTTCATAAAATTCATCGATGTCATTCTACGAAAACATCCATAAAACAAAAAATATTTATTCTAAAGTTAAGTTTTTAATTCATTGCCTTCACAATAGTGTAAACAACATGCAATTTAAATTCCATAGTGATATTCTAATAACATTTTGCGAAATCATGTTTTGCGTATGGAATTTTCACCAAAATTTTTTATTAAGACTATGACTAGAAACTGTGAAAAAAGCAAAAAATATTTCATTCATTGATCAAATTTTGGTAAAGGAGGGATTTTGTGATAAAATTTAGTGAAATTTGGCCCAATACGCAAAACATTCTACAGAAAATTCTTTTGTATGTATCATAATTTTCTTTTTACACTTCATACTTATGACATTGGTGAAGGCAATGAACTAAAATCTAAGAGATATTTTAAACGTTTCAAAACTTACAGCATATCGCACCTTTTTACGTGCTGATTTTCATAAAATTCATCGATGTCATTCTACGAAAATATCCATAAAACAAAAAATATTTATTCTAAAATTAAGTCTTTAATTCATTGCCTTCACAATAGTGTAAACAACATGCAATTTAAATTCCATAGTGATATTCTAATAACATTTTGCGAAATCATGTTTTGCGTATGGAATTTTCACCAAAAATTACATATTCCAAAATATGCAAATAAAGTTTAGATTTATTTTTTATTACAAGAATTTACACAGTAATATACATCTAAACTTCACTGTTTTTATAAGCCATATTCTTTTTTTTTTCAAGTACTGAGCCTTTGATTATTTGTAGAAGGCCATATTTTTGCTTTCTCCTTCCTAGTTAGCACCTTTAAGTAGTACTTCCGGTCCTTTAAACAGTACTTCCGGTTTTAGTGACAGCTGTTGAGTAGTTTAAAAATCGTTTCACCTCTGGATCTATTTATCGTACAATGAAAATAAATACAGTTTTGGAAAGGTACAAAGTTGGGCTTTAATAAAATGTAATAAAATCGTTTTGAAAATTTTGTCGAAAACCACTTTTTAACATAGTGTGCAACTTAAAAATGTGCAATATGAATTTTTTTCACTTTTTTTTCCTGAAATTCCGGAAATGTAATGACAAATCTCTAACACATGGGAACAACAACAACAACAACAAAATAGTGGCTGTTTACCACAAAAATTGTTGGTAGTATGGATGACAGCACATTTTGTTGTAAATTTACAGAAATTTTATTTTTCATGGTAAACAGTAAATTTTACAGCATTTTTTGCAGTTAATTTTATCGTAATTTTGAATCTTTTTTAAACATTTTTATGATAAATTTGTATGTTTTACAGCATATATTATTGTTAATTTTACAAGACTCTTAACAGCGTAACTGTAAAAAGTTTAGCATTTTTTTATAGTTATATATATATATCTATATTTTAACACCCTTTTCCGGGAGGTGTGTATCTATTTTGAATTTTTCTCAATGATATTGAGACACATTTTAAAGACAAAAAGCACGAAGTATTATCCTTATGTTTACTTATACCAAAAATTTTAATGTCATTTTTATATAATCAATTCTGCAGAGGTTCCCAAAGTGTGCTCCGCGGAGCCCTTGGGGCTCCGCCTCTACTTTTCAGGGGCTCTGCGGCGTCCCAGGAAAATAAATAAAACATGAAAGAAATTACCAAGGAAAGATTTTCAAAAAAAAGATTTTCAAGGAAAAATTTTCAAAAGTATGCAGGAATTTGTGTGTGTGTGTGTGTGTCAAAAATAAATACATCTATCACTGGGTTGAATAACACTAATAATATATTTTTTTAAATTATATAAAAATTTGCATTATACACCTACCATTTTCTATATAATATTTTTGGTTTGAACTACTTTATTTTTTGTTTATGCATTTAATGTGTATTAAAAATTCGATTCAAAATAAGCTACAAGAAATAGTATTCTAAATCGAATGCCCAACGTGAATCGAAAGAGCAAAGGCGCGCCAGTGCTGTTATCTCTGCTTGCCGAACAAAAGGGAGAACAGTTTTGTTCTTTGGAGTGCAGCCTATTCATATGTTTATACTTAGTTCTTTTTGCTTAGTAACCAATGCAAAACAATTTAACCACATTTTTCACACTAAACTTTTATACGTTATTGCTCGTCACACTTTGTGCAGAATAAAAAAAAACTATCGGCATTTAATATTTGTATATATTGTACATTGAATTATCTTTATTTTTGGAATTTTAATTTCATTAAACTGTTTATTTTATTTTTTATTAAATTTTAGTTACTTAAATATTCTATCCTATTTTTCATAATTGTATTTAATTTTTAAAACAATGTTTGGCGCTTAAAACATCTTTTTTATAAGATCTTGTATCATTTAAAACTCTTCACTAGATTCATTTTACATTTGTGTATATATATTTCTTTTTCTTTTTATAACTTTGATTTCTTTAATCTGTTTATGTTATTTGTATTAATTTTTAGTTATTTAAATTTTCTATACTGGTTTTCATAGTAAAACAATATTTGTCGCTTAAAACATATTTTTTATAACATCTTGTATCATTTAAATCTCCTCATTAGATTCATTTTACATTTGTGTATATTGTGTATATATATATGAAATGTTTTTCCATTTCATAGTGATTACATCAACATATTAATTCTGGTATGCGATGAATATGTAGAATAACATATGTTTTGCAGTCGAAGGCTCCAGATGGAAGACGATGTTTATGAAATACACTAGGAGTTTTCCCGTAAAAATAAAAAAAGCTGCATATCAATATATTTATTGAGAATTCACAAACCATAGACAATTCCACTAATTCTCAAGTTGAGAATTCCTAACTCAGCTGTGCTACGCCATAGAAAAAAGCATGACGATGTTACATATGATTAGAGATATACACCAATTTAGAGACACTTCTCCTCCAAGTGATGGGTTTTGTTTAGCAATTCAAAAAGCGTAAAAAATCTGATATCCAAGGTTATGTAACGCGTTTTATACTCCGCGAGGCGTAGGAATCTTTCGCCAATGCAGGGGTAACTTAACCAATGAGCGGGTTGCAAGCCTGTGGGACTCTTTATTGTACTCGGCATAATTTTGAAAAGAAAAAATTAGACGCGGGAGTTGAAATGAATCATGGGATATCGAATGATAATTTTACTAAAAATAAAAATGATATTAAGAGACGTTCTAAAGAAATAAAAATTTAATGTCTCAAAATATGAAGGAATAAATTAGTGTTTTTTACAAAAAAGTGTATCTTTTAACAGATTAAGATTTTTAGAATAAGAATTAAAAGAATATGTTGATTAAATATATAGAGTTAAAATATAATTTATATTTAAGATATGATTAAAAGACAGGGAAAAAAGGTAGAATTGCAAGAATTTGGAATAAATTAATTAAGGTAAAATGGCGAATTTTTTTAATTATTACATATATTTCTTTTTTTTATAACTTTAATTTCTATAATCTGTTTATGTTATTTGTATATTTAAATTTTCTACTCTGTTTTTTAAAGTAAAACAATGTTCGTCGATTAAAACGCTTATTTTTTGGAACATCTTGTATCATTTAATAAACCCCTCATTAGATTCATTTAATATTTGTATATGTTGTGTATATAGTTTTCTTTTTTTCTTTTTGTAACTTTAAATTCCTTTAATCTGTTTATTTTATTTTTATTAATTCTTAGTTATTTAAATTTTCTATGCTGTTTTATATAATTGTATAACTTAATTTTTAAAGCAATGTATGTTGCTGAAAACGCTTATCATCTTATATCATTTAACAACCCCTCTTTAAAATTTTCTTTTAATTGGTCTCGGCATTGCTAAGATTCTTATGTTATGATGCCACATTTTCCTATCAGAAAAAAGGCTGTAGTAATTAAAAAATATATATTGGTTCTTTACATTTGTCATCACACTAACGATATAAACTGTTGCTCAGATCCACCCCTTGCTGATACTTTTCGTCGATTAGTACTCGCCCTGACATAAATTTAACCCCACCCTTATATCCCGTTTTGTTAGTAAAGTTTTTCTACTAGTTGCAGTTCTTTTAACATGTGTAGTTTTTAACCGTATATCTATTTCGAGGAAAAAGCAATGGTGAAAGAAAGTTTCCTTCAAAAGTATAATTAATATCTAAATACTTCAAATAAAACCTCCAAAAAAGTGAACGATGCTGCACCTAACATTACGGGTTATAGATTTTTCCCCGCCCACTTAAACACTAAAACGATGATCTGCTTCTAAATGTATTTTTAAAAAATGGTCCAAAAGAAGAAGCTCAGAGACGATTCGTTGTCGTTGCATGTTTAGAAGTACAAGAAACGTAAAGAACGAAAAAAGAATCCATAATCGCATGATTCTATTGCGTGTGGGCGGGACTAGCGAAACTGTACAACTTACCTTTTTTTTCTCTGTGTGTGTGGTTTTCGCCATAAATAATAATAGTTTCACATAATCCCCAATGCGATGCATGGCACAGACAGTGTTGCCATTTTGATCTTTAATTCCAAGTTCATACTGGAAATCCCCAAAGAATATTTTTTTATTTTAAAAATGGATGTCATTAGCCCCTTAACAGTATTGCTCGAACGTGGCTCGGGTAAGAAGAGTTTGTTTTCTTCGTTACTAAAATCTTTCAGAAACCACAAATTTTTAACTATAATTTTGGTTGTATTTGGCCGACGTATCTCGATTATACAAGACAGATATTTTAATACAAAAAAGTGGTTTTGAGTCCTTATTTTTAATTTATTATGTCCAATAATAGTTATATTACAGTGCTTATAATACATAGTGTGCAAAACACCTACAAAATAGTACTAAAAAATAGAATCCGATAACTGTAGAACGATGCTGAAAGATAACGGGTTGATCGCAGCGACATCTTCTAGCAGTGGCGTAGACAGGGTGGAGGTCCAGATGGTTTGGATACCACTAATTTTATAAAAATACTTTTGCCTTATCTAATCGGGGAATTTTCTGCAATATTGAAGGCGAAGAAAACTTTATAATATTACTGCTTTCCAGAGCATTTGGACCCCCCTCTCTGGCTACGCCGCTGTCTGCTATCTCTTTTCAACGCAAACATTGTATAAGAATCGAACTGAGAAAATGTTTCAGCTGGTGGTAACTATTTTAAATAATTAAATTATACACTATTTCAATGAGTCAATTTGAGTTAAATAGTGATTTTCATAAGCTTTGAAAATATGAATGATATTGATCATGGCCAAAAAACGTGATACGCATTCTTTTGTGCCTGGTTGCAGTACTCCATACAAGACAGTAAACTAGAAACTATCCCTATTTAGCATACCAAAGGATGAATCTCTGCTAGAAGAGTGAAAAAGATTAATTCCCTGATATGATAAAAAACTAACTGCAAAATCAATTACATCTCAAATATACACTTACAAGAAGATTTTATTAACAGAAATTATGTCCCTGTCGTCAATAGTGAAACGGTTACTTTTGCTAGAGGTAAATCCATTTTTAAAGCAGATGTCGCTGCGATCGCCCTATTATTGTACCGCATCGTTGCACGTTTATCGGCAACAATTTTTTAGCACTTTTTAAAACATTACCAGTTTGGCTTTTTTTAAATTCCGAAATTTTGCATTCATACCAGAAATTCCCTATAATGTTCTTTTGGTTACTTAATGGCAGATATTGCGTGTCTTCTTAAAATAAAAATTCTTCTTTCAGAATTTCCGGTTTGAATTAGAAAAATTTTAATTAAAAATCGGTAAAACCGTTTTCCACATTATGTATTCTAAGCGCTCTCTGTAGTAATATTAAATAAAACTGTTAAGGGGTTAAATTATAGAAAATTTTATTTTCAAAATTTCTACTATGAATTCAGAATTTCTGTATCAAGAAAAGGGCCAAACTGAGAACCTTGGCGCAATATTGGAAACTACTGGTTCGGACTCATATCCAGCAGATCTTTCTCTGCTCCATAGGCATAAAAAAAACATTATTTTGTAAATCATAGAGTACCGTGGGGTTAAGGGGCTCCGCCTTAGAAATTCATCCCAAAAAGGGCTCCGCGAGCTCAAAAGTTTGGGAACCACTGCTGTAATACATATGTAAGATATACATTTAGCACCATAAAGAAAATAATAAATAAAATAATAGTAGACACCGAAATAACAGAAAGTTTTAAACTATTATAACTCATTGTAAAAAGTGTACCATATAGCGCTTTCAAGTATACAGTGCATTATACATTGGGAACAATCCAAATATCTAATTTCAGCATCTACATTCGAATTACTTTTTGGTGTTAGATAATAGACAAAACCTGGTCTGCTGCTATTTAATGCTATGATAATAGTACACAAACTACTCAGTTTGTTTACTATTATCACAGCATTGGAATATTTTATGAAATAATAAAATAGTGTTTCCAGATTACACACACTAGACTATTTGTAAAACACATATAAAATTTTTAAAAAAATGCACGAAAAAAACAAACCTCTATATGTCACCAGCTGAAAATCGGCTCAGTTGTAATACTGTTGCTATGGTAAATTTTGTGATTTACAAAAATACATTCAATAAATAAAAATATTTAAATAAGCACAGAAAGCGAACATAAACATTTGGAGAATGCTATAATTATATGATTTAGATTAGTAAGCACATTGAATCGCAAACGGATGAACTGGCGTTTTGAAACATGTAAATGAAATAAAGCATATCTAAAACATAGTGATTTTTTTTAATATTCTGTTTTAATCTGTTACTATATTACACACGTAAGTAAATAATAATTAAGTCGTATGAAAATATAAATATATATAGTAAATGTAAGCGTGGTTTATCCGAGCTTGCCGCTATAACTCCGCAGCCTATCCCGCAGCCCCAAGGGTCCCATCTGCCATCCATGAAGAAGGTTTTCGGTTTGGTACTGCAGGGGTTGGGTTTGGTGATATAGGTTTCCAAACAGGACATCTCACAAATGGACTGATGGGAAGTATGTGAAGTAAAGTGGCCGAACTGTCCAGAATGTTCCTGAATGTTCTAGACTGTTCCATCAAAATGTTCCATAAAGAATGATCCAGAACGTTATAGAATCTTCCAGAAGGTTCGAGAATGTTCTGGAATGTTCGAGAAAGTTCCAGAATATTTGTAGAAACCTCATAAGTTTCTGCACCATCGAAGGGATTTCCTATTCCGTAAGAACGTTCTAGAATCAGGAAATGGAGGTCCGGAAGCTTCTGGAGTATTTTTGAATGTTCCATTATCCTGTTTCGGGGGGGATATTTTCCAGAAGCTCAGAAATGCATATATAGGTGATAAAGAGGCGCATGCGTCAATATACTTTTGGAAATCAGTTAGAGTTGAGCAAGGAAAAGTAAGTGATAGAATGTGAAAAACAATTCAGTGAAAATTTTTAAACGTAACAAGTGAAAATGAATTGCTTAAAGTATGGCAGTGTATTAAGTTGAATTTTAGTGTTTTAAGTAACATTAACATTTAACAGGATGCCGAAACGCAACAGAAGAGGATATCTTTCCAGTGATAAATCAAAAAGAAGGAAACAGAATGAACAGCGAAGAAATGAAACAGATGTGCAGTGAGAATCCCGATTAGCTTCACAACGGAAGAGAATGAATGGATTGAGACTAAACATAACAGATGAACAACGAGAAGAAATTTGAGAGGAAGATCGTCTGAGACACTCAGTAAGCAGATATAGAGAAAGTGCTGAGGGAAACAAGATTACGAAATGAACTAGGTAGAGTTACAATGAGTGAAGTTTGTGAAAGACAACGAATATGCTGATTTAGTTTAGCTTTCTAATTTCTGTATTTAAAGGCTCATTTAAAAAAAATTACATTTGCTAGGAGCTGGCGAGCTTTGTCCGAGCGAAGCGACGTTAACACTGGCTAGTATTAAATAAATCGGCAAAATCATATTTTGTTATAACTCAATACAAAATTTCCAAACATTATGCAAGGTTTGACGTGAAAGTTTATAAACACGTGGTCAAAAACGAATTGTGAATCTTACATTATATAACAAAAGTGTGGTTTAATGTTTATTAAACCAATGATACAAATAAACATCAAAATAAAACCTACCTCTAAGTTTTAAAATAATATCCAATCTTCATGTTTATGTACCTAAAAACACCATTATGAATTACATGCAATAATAAGCAGATATCCCGCATATGGCGCTAAAACTTGTACAACAAATGACACTAACACTATTAATATCCTTTTCTTGTGTTCTATTTCAAGCACGCGCCTGCATTTATCTCATTTAGAATGTATTCCGGGTACTTTCGTTAATCTTGAAATTTCAGATATTTCGGTAATTTTGTACTATAAATTACAAAAAACGCTGAACCAGTGAAGTGCACAGTAACATCAGTAATAATTTTCCTCCCTTTTATATATATATAGTGCAAATATTTTATGCACTTTCTGTTTTCAGTGACACATAACTCTCGAACAATATTTTAATTAATATTGTTTTATGTTTATTTTAGTTCAAATTAACCATTGTGTTAAAAATAAACTTGAATTAACAAATAAGTGTTAACATTATTTATAACTCGAAGGTTTTTAGACTTTATGACTACTTCGAATTTACCGAAAGTTCAAATTTGCTAGGTCTAAAATATAGCGAATCTACACTGAGAAAAATGATACTTTCAAAACTGATTAAATCGATGTTTTCATTTTGCTATGAAACTTTTTGCTTCAAATATGGCTACCCAATGCTTTCATTTCAGAAATACCAGAAATACTCCGAATATTGAAATATACACATACTCAAAACTGAGCACATAGAGGTGAGTTCATACACATTTTTTAACCATAGACATACTCAAAAATGATTTGGATCAGTTCAAACTCATTTTTGAAACATGGAAATACTCAAAAATGAGTACATAGAAGTCAGTTCATACTCATTTTTGAAATATGGATATACTCAAGTATGAGCACATAATGTTTTATTCTTGAGTGTGTGCATGTATTCAATAATGAATGTATACATGTTTCAAACTTGAGTAATTTTGATTCGGAGCTATTTTGAATTACGACATACTCAGGTTTGAGTATTTTTTGCTCAGTTTTGAAAATGTCGTTTTTAGAGTGTAGTGTACTATATTCTCATATTATAATGAATGACAGAGCAATAAAAGATAAAAATGAAAATATATAGTTTACGAAATTTTGCATGTAAAATTCTTTTAGCTTTTATGATTTTCACATTATGTGGAATTGCTGATACTAAAAAACAAAAAATAGTATTTGTAGTACTGTAGCTTCCACAGATGAATCTTTGTAGTACTGTAGTTTCCATATGAAACTTTGTAGTTTTTAGGTGCGTTCGTAATTATATAAATACGTAGCACCTATTGTCGTCGCTTGGTCCGTCCGTCTGTCCGTCCGTCCGCATATAACAACGCAAAAACTACCCAACCGAATGGTTTGAAATTTAAGATATATTATCTTTGCAGAATTTTGTCGAGACATTTCAAATTTTATTAAAATCGAATCAAAACTTTAGGAGATATTAATAAAAATATTTATTAAGAAATTTGATTTAATTTTTATGAAATTTTTTTTTAATCGGTGCTTTCTTGTTATAAGAGTTTCGGACGTTTCATCGTCAAGCGACCGAGATACTTATTTTATTACATAAATTATTCTTCAGACGATATAATTCATTTCACAGAATTAAAAATCATCTAGATCTGAATATTTATATAACTAGCTATAGTACGAACGCACCTCATTGGTCACGTTTGACGTGCAATTTCCAACTTGCTTATTTATGTATTCCTACTTAAAAGTTTTACGTGCTCAAAGTCTTTTTTAAAGTAAAGAGGTAATGAAAAGAAACAAATGACACGTTTTCACATTTTGTCCATCCGGCGCGTAATAATGGAAATACGTTATAAGGATAAATATCATTTTTAATATAAAAACGTTATTTTTTTTCCAAATTAAATCTATAAATATTTACTTTACACAAATATGATAAAGTAAATCAAAATTGAATAATATCCGAATCAAGAACTTTAATTTCTACAATTTTTTTGCAAGTAATTCATCGTAACATTTCATTACAGCTGCTTAATCGAATATGTTCTTTAGCATTTTTCTGGATGTTAGCAAATAGCTGTATTTTTTAACGACAATGATTTTCAACTTGTTTGTTTATGTTATTATCTTCACAAATCATAAAATTACTTTTACTCTATAATTTAAAAATTCAAGTCAACAATAAAAAAAACTCAATTTATTTATTTATTTTTCATTTATTTTTTATTTTATTTTTTATTTACTAGGGGGCTCAGCCCCCTACTCGCTAACGCTTGCCAACCCCCCGTGAATTGCGAAGCAATTCACATTGAGACCGCTACGCTGTCACAGCTCGCTTCGCTCGCTTGCCACTTTTTTTCAGCAATTCAGCCGGAATGAGTTCTACCATAAAACATTTGAACATATGAAATTGACAATTTTTTTTAATGTAAAAAAGTAATTCTCCGTTGAAAACACAACTGAAAATGGATTTAGTTGGCGCTACCAATGAGTATATAAATCTTTTAAATACTATGAATAAAAGATCTTTTGTACAGCACGATTTAAATTCATTAGAAAAAAAAACTACGTAGAAATTATTTTTTACTTCATCAATACATCAACAGATGGCGCCAGGTGCAATCTAAACAGTTGATTTTTTTTCTCCGACTTTTGAGGAGTGAAATTCGTAAATGAATTCTAAATAAGAGTTGAGAATTCATTTGAAATTAACGATATTGCTCATAATTAAAATGAGGAATCAACTCAGACGCTTTGGATTACGTACATGTTATTTTATTTTTAATAATTGCTAGTTTGAGTTTCATTCTATGGTTTCACTACTCTCACACTTACCGCCATATTGGAGGTGGAGCTGATCTAACACAGTCTAGTCTTTCATTGGTCTGAGCTCTGGAATCTACGGTTGTTGCCAAACCATAACTTACAAATTCAGCCCTATTTTCGCGCCACTTAAGACAAATATATGTATAGATTTTTTGTTCTTTTTAATATGGTACAGTAATTTTTTTTAAAGAAATATACAGGAATTGTAGAGGTAAAAAAAAATTGTAGAGGTTAAATATTTATATCTTATTATATATTGCACATTTTCAGAATAATATCATGATTTAATTTCATACATTTCAATTATTTCAGAATAAAAGAAAAATATAATAGGCATTTAAAAATCTAGACTGGTCCGTCCAAATAATGTCTTTTACATTTTCTATGATCAAAAAGTAAAAAATATAGTGAACTGAGAATTATGTGTCATTGTGAAAAATATCGGAGAAGTAAATTTAGATTTTCTCAATAGAATTTTTTTTCAAGTCTTCCTTTATCTTAACATTCCTTTTCGCCATCTTAGCCTATGTTTCCGAAATGTAATGTGGAATATTTCCCCCCAAAAATGTACAATTTATATTCAAAGTGTTAATGTTGAACCTACTTATCTGTTTTAATTCTTTCACGAATCATAAACTTTTATTTGCTCCATAAAGTAATCTTCAAATTGCGGCAAGGCGATAAATAACTCTTTAAATCCTTAAAAAATAAATCCTTTAAATAAAGGTAAAGAAATTCTGTAGAAAATAAGTAAATTCTACAGTTTAAATACCAGACGAACGTATATCAACAGAGATGGGTAAATGTTTTTCTAAGTTCAATAATTTAGAAGTATTTATATTTTTTGTTAAATATACTAAAAACGTCGTGTTTCTTAAATTGCATTTTTGCTTTAATACAGTACATTTGGTACATTCAAAGATTATACATTTGCACTTTATTTTCTATGCACGAATTTATGAAACTGCTACATATTTCTTAAATATAACTTTGGTGTACTAATAAAGCGATTAAGTCAGAAAACATTTAATGTAAAGTACAATAAATTGGAATGGTGTTGATGATTGTAAAATACGAAAATCCAACAGTAAATTTACTGAAAATGCCCTCTCTTCAAACAGCACCAATGGGTTCGCTAAATTTAATTATACTGACCTTGTTTTAGCGTTTTAAACTATACACACACGCTGCTGGTTCTTAACTAAAAACACTTAACTAAAACTAAATGGACTGTATAAAAGCGGATTTATTCACACACAAATATAAGCGAGCCATCACACGGCTTATTCTATAACATCATATTTTCACATTCCACAAAACAAGAAGCAAAACAGAACACTGAGTGTTGCCAAACGCGGAAAGTAAGAAAAAGAAACTTACATAAATTCGGAGCACATGAAACCAAGGAACATCCAGCTTTGGCTAGATGCAGACGATACTTACACAAACATTCTGGCTCCCGATGAAATCCCCTGGGATTTCAACAAGTGGTTAGTTGCATACAATTTCTTACTATAATGACAAAACAATTAATAACACAAACAAATTAATGCAAAAAAAATAGAAAAATGTATTAAAAAGTTTTTAGTTCACTGTTTTTAGTTTTTATAGGAAAAGGGCACAGTTTCACTACTGGACGATTGATTACACCACTACTAGTCTTGATCGTCACAACTCTGACCTTATTATCTGAACCTGGATGAACAGTTAGTATTCTCCCTAATTTCCATTTAAGTGGTGGAAGATTGTCATCTTTTATGAGGACTAAGTCATTGACGTCTAAATTTCGCTGACTTTTCTGCCATTTAGGTCTTTGCTGAAGTTGAGCCAAATATTCCCGGCTCCATCTTTTCCAAAATTGCTGTGAGATGAACTGTCTCACATGCCATCTATCAAGGTGACTCAATGAACTGTGACTTAGATCTAGTTCGGGTATGGTAGTTAGAGAAGTTCCAACTGGGAAGTGACCTGGTTGTGGAATTGTGTTTGCTAACCCAGCATTTTTCAATAGTGATGGTTCATTTGTGGACCATTTATGTAGCTCAAACCCACCTTTTTTTAGCATTTTTTGCAAATCAGATATCAATTCAGTACCTTCCTGACTATTCTCAACACCAGTTAAAACATCGTCGACATAAAAATCTCTTAAAACTATAGACTTTGCTTTTGGGAAATTAAGACCCTCATCAATTGCTAACTGACTCAAAGCTTTAGTTGCAAGATATGGAGCAGCAGCAGTTCCATACGTGACGGTATTTAAGCGAAAGACTTGTATTTGTTTATCTGGACTATCTCTCCATAATATTCTCTGAAAATCCCTATCTTTGTCATGATTTTTTACCTGCCTATACATCATTCTTATATCAGCTGTTATCAGTTCCAACTAGGAAGTGACCTGGCGTTAGAGCAGTCAAGTCTGTTGAGTCAGGTGATATGGGACACAGTGGCCTAGAGTTGAGACAAGCTTCAACTTGTGTAACCAAGGTTTGGAACTCAGGATAGGTTAATACAGTGTCACCAACGGTTTTCTTCAGATGCGATTTCATGGATTTTACTGCAGATTCCCACAGTCCACCAAAGTGTGGAGCAGAAGGCGGATTAAATGTCCAAGTTATTTCCTCTGACGACAAAAATTTGCGAATTTCTTCATTCTGCTTGCACTGGAAAAGATATTTGTTAATTTCTTTTTCTGCACCTTTAAAGTTGGTTCCACAATCACTAAAAATCTGAAAAGGTTTCCCTCTTCTTGCAATAAATCGTTTTAATGCACTTAAGAATGCCTTTGTTGAAAGGTCTTCGACGACTTCAAGATGGACTGCCTTGATGAAAAAGCAGACAAATACACACACATATGATTTAAATGATTTTCCTCCGCGTCCTGCACGATATTTAATCATGAATGGTCCTGAAAAATCTGTTCCAAATCGATGAAATGGTCGTGATTGTGTTACTAGGGATGCTGGAAGATCAGCCATTATCTGTTTTGCAGTTTGAGCTTTATATCTGCAACACGTAACACAAGCTCTTACCATTTTCCGAATATCAGACCTAGCAGTAATGATCCAAAATTGCTGTCTAATTAAAGAAAGAAGACGTTCTGGACCTACATGGAAGTATTTTTCATGATAATGTTTATTTATGATCTTAGTCACATGGTGCTTTGATGGTAATAAGATTGGGTGCTTTTCATTCTCCAACAGCTGTGCGTTTTTCAATCTTCCTCCTACTCTTAATATTTTTTTTATCATCTAAAATTGGACACAAGCACATGAGACTGCTATTTGCAGGTGGCTCTTTTCCATCTTCTAAACACTGAATTTCCTTACGGAAGTTCACCTGTTGAACTATTCGAATAATGCAGCGTGTTGCGGCTTGAATTTCACTGCTTGATAAAAACGATGTATTTCTTTCTATACGTGTTACCTTTGAATTGGAGATGAATCTCAATATCCAAGCAAATATGCGTTGCAACTTGGAAAACGAAGATATTTTTGATATAATATCAAGTTCTTTTACAGTTTCAAAAGCTACAAATGATAAGGTTTTACGTGCTTCTGGTAATTCTTCTTCATTTATGGGAATAGGTTCATGCACGGGAACCTCACTGCTTCTTAAGCATAGTGGGTCGTTCCACCACAACTCATGGGACAGCAGTTCTGCAGGAAGTAACCCACGTGATGCACAATCAGCAGGAATTTCTTTTCCGTCCACATGGTTCCAATTCTCAGCTGGTAAAATGAATTGGATTTCAGATAATCTGTTGGCTACAAAGACTTGCCATCTTTTAGGATTTGATCTCAGCCATGACAATACAATTTGTGAATCATTCCATGCGTGTACAGAATCAGGTTTTATATGTAATGCAGCTGTTACTGCCTGTATTAGGTGTGCCAATAATACTGCAGAACATAATTCCAGTCTTGGAATCGTGACAGGTTTTAGTGGTGCTACACGAGTTTTAGCTGTTAAAAGTTTCACATCAATGTTAGAGTTATCACAAGTTTTAACGTAAATAACTGCTGAATAACCCTTTTATGACGCATCACAAAATCCATGAAGTGCACATCGAGAATAATTGGGCAAGATTACTTTTCTAGGTATATATATGGAATTTAAGAGTTTGATTTCTTGGCACAAAATTTTCCACTTTTGGTCAATATTTGCTGGTACTGGGTCATCCCATGATAATTGAAATTTCCACAGTTCTTGAAGGATCATTTTAGTTAGAATCACAAAAGGTGCAATCCACCCCAATGGATCAAACAGCGTTGAGACAAATGACAGAATAATTCTTTTAGTAGGGACACCTTGATAATTTATATCACTGAAACTACATTTGAACATATCATTATTAGGATGCCATTCCACTCCTAAAACTTTTGTGGCCTTATTGCCCACTACATTATGTATATTATCGTTAATTGTGTTTGCTAACCCAGCATTTTTCAATAGTGATGGTTCATTTGTGGACCATTTATGTAGCTCAAACCCACCTTTTTTTAGCATTTTTTGCAAATCAGATATCAATTCAGTACCTTCCTGACTATTCTCAACACCAGTTAAAACATCGTCGACATAAAAATCTCTTAAAACTATAGACTTTGCTTTTGGGAAATTAAGACCCTCATCAATTGCTAACTGACTCAAAGCTTTAGTTGCAAGATATGGAGCAGCAGCAGTTCCATACGTGACGGTATTTAAGCGAAAGACTTGTATTTGTTTATCTGGACTATCTCTCCATAATATTCTCTGAAAATCCCTATCTTTGTCATGATTTTTTACCTGCCTATACATCATTCTTATATCAGCTGTTATCAGTTCCAACTAGGAAGTGACCTGGCGTTAGAGCAGTCAAGTCTGTTGAGTCAGGTGATATGGGACACAGTGGCCTAGAGTTGAGACAAGCTTCAACTTGTGTAACCAAGGTTTGGAACTCAGGATAGGTTAATACAGTGTCACCAACGGTTTTCTTCAGATGCGATTTCATGGATTTTACTGCAGATTCCCACAGTCCACCAAAGTGTGGAGCAGAAAGCGGATTAAATGTCCAAGTTATTTCCTCTGACGACAAAAATTTGCGAATTTCTTCATTCTGCTTGCACTGGAAAAGATATTTGTTAATTTCTTTTTCTGCACCTTTAAAGTTGGTTCCACAATCACTAAAAATCTGAAAAGGTTTCCCTCTTCTTGCAATAAATCGTTTTAATGCACTTAAGAATGCCTTTGTTGAAAGGTCTTCGACGACTTCAAGATGGACTGCCTTGATGAAAAAGCAGACAAATACACACACATATGATTTAAATGATTTTCCTCCGCGTCCTGCACGATATTTAATCATGAATGGTCCTGAAAAATCTGTTCCAAATCGATGAAATGGTCGTGATTGTGTTACAAGGGATGCTGGAAGATCAGCCATTATCTGTTTTGCAGTTTGAGCTTTATATCTGCAACACGTAACACAAGCTCTTACCATTTTCCGAATATCAGACCTAGCAGTAATGATCCAAAATTGCAGTCTAATTAAAGAAAGAAGACGTTCTGGACCTACATGGAAGTATTTTTCATGATAATGTTTATTTATGATCTTAGTCACATGGTGCTTTGATGGTAATAAGATTGGGTGCTTTTCATTCTCCAACAGCTGTGCGTTTTTCAATCTTCCTCCTACTCTTAATATTTTTTTTATCATCTAAAATTGGACACAAGCACATGAGACTGCTATTTGCAGGTGGCTCTTTTCCATCTTCTAAACACTGAATTTCCTTACGGAAGTTCACCTGTTGAACTATTCGAATAATGCAGCGTGTTGCGGCTTGAATTTCACTGCTTGATAAAAACGATGTATTTCTTTCTATACGTGTTACCTTTGAATTGGAGATGAATCTCAATATCCAAGCAAATATGCGTTGCAACTTGGAAAACGAAGATATTTTTGATATAATATCAAGTTGTTTTACAGTTTCAGAAGCTACAAATGATAAGGTTTTACGTGCTTCTGGTAATTCTTCTTCATTTATGGGAATAGGTTCATGCACGGGAACCTCACTGCTTCTTAAGCATAGTGGGTCGTTCCACCACAACTCATGGGACAGCAGTTCTGCAGGAAGTAACCCACGTGATGCACAATCAGCAGGAATTTCTTTTCCGTCCACATGGTTCCAATTCTCAGCTGGTAAAATGAATTGGATTTCAGATAATCTGTTGGCTACAAAGACTTGCCATCTTTTAGGATTTGATCTCAGCCATGACAATACAATTTGTGAATCATTCCATGCGTGTACAGAATCAGGTTTTATATGTAATGCAGCTCTTACTGCCTGTATTAGGTGTGCCAATAATACTGCAGAACATAATTCCAGTCTTGGAATCATGACAGGTTTTAGTGGTGCTACACGAGTTTTAGCTGTTAAAAGTTTCACATCAATGTTAGAGTTATCACAAGTTTTAACGTAAATAACTGCTGAATAACCCTTTTATGACGCATCACAAAATCCATGAAGTGCACATCGAGAATAATTGGGCAAGATTACTTTTCTAGGTATATATATGGAATTTAAGAGTTTGATTTCTTGGCAGAAAATTTTCCACTTTTGGTCAATATTTGCTGGTACTGGGTCATCCCATGATAATTGAAATTTCCACAGTTCTTGAAGGATCATTTTAGTTAGAATCACAAAAGGTGCAATCCACCCCAATGGATCAAACAGCGTTGAGACAAATGACAGAATAATTCTTTTAGTAGGGACACCTTGATAATTTATATCACTGAAACTACATTTGAACATATCATTATTAGGATGCCATTCCACTCCTAAAACTTTTGTGGCCTTATTGCCCACTACATTATGTATATTATCGTTAATTGTGTTTGCTAACCCAGCATTTTTCAATAGTGATGGTTCATTTGTGGACCATTTATGTAGCTCAAACCCACCTTTTTTTAACATTTTTTGCAAATCAGATATCAATTCAGTACCTTCCTGACTATTCTCAACACCAGTTAAAACATCGTCGACATAAAAATCTCTTAAAACTATAGACTTTGCTTTTGGGAAATTAAGACCCTCATCAATTGCTAACTGACTCAAAGCTTTAGTTGCAAGATATGGAGCAGCAGCAGTTCCATACGTGACGGTATTTAAGCGAAAGACTTGTATTTGTTTATCTGGACTATCTCTCCATAATATTCTCTGAAAATCCCTATCTTTGTCATGATTTTTTACCTGCCTATACATCATTCTTATATCAGCTGTTATCAGTTCCAACTAGGAAGTGACCTGGCGTTAGAGCAGTCAAGTCTGTTGAGTCAGGTGATATGGGACACAGTGGCCTAGAGTTGAGACAAGCTTCAACTTGTGTAACCAAGGTTTGGAACTCAGGATAGGTTAATACAGTGTCACCAACGGTTTTCTTCAGATGCGATTTCATGGATTTTACTGCAGATTCCCACAGTCCACCAAAGTGTGGAGCAGAAAGCGGATTAAATGTCCAAGTTATTTCCTCTGACGACAAAAATTTGCGAATTTCTTCATTCTGCTTGCACTGGAAAAGATATTTGTTAATTTCTTTTTCTGCACCTTTAAAGTTGGTTCCACAATCACTAAAAATCTGAAAAGGTTTCCCTCTTCTTGCAATAAATCGTTTTAATGCACTTAAGAATGCCTTTGTTGAAAGGTCTTCGACGACTTCAAGATGGACTGCCTTGATGAAAAAGCAGACAAATACACACACATATGATTTAAATGATTTTCCTCCGCGTCCTGCACGATATTTAATCATGAATGGTCCTGAAAAATCTGTTCCAAATCGATGAAATGGTCGTGATTGTGTTACAAGGGATGCTGGAAGATCAGCCATTATCTGTTTTGCAGTTTGAGCTTTATATCTGCAACACGTAACACAAGCTCTTACCATTTTCCGAATATCAGACCTAGCAGTAATGATCCAAAATTGCAGTCTAATTAAAGAAAGAAGACGTTCTGGACCTACATGGAAGTATTTTTCATGATAATGTTTATTTATGATCTTAGTCACATGGTGCTTTGATGGTAATAAGATTGGGTGCTTTTCATTCTCCAACAGCTGTGCGTTTTTCAATCTTCCTCCTACTCTTAATATTTTTTTTATCATCTAAAATTGGACACAAGCACATGAGACTGCTATTTGCAGGTGGCTCTTTTCCATCTTCTAAACACTGAATTTCCTTACGGAAGTTCACCTGTTGAACTATTCGAATAATGCAGCGTGTTGCGGCTTGAATTTCACTGCTTGATAAAAACGATGTATTTCTTTCTATACGTGTTACCTTTGAATTGGAGATGAATCTCAATATCCAAGCAAATATGCGTTGCAACTTGGAAAACGAAGATATTTTTGATATAATATCAAGTTGTTTTACAGTTTCAGAAGCTACAAATGATAAGGTTTTACGTGCTTCTGGTAATTCTTCTTCATTTATGGGAATAGGTTCATGCACGGGAACCTCACTGCTTCTTAAGCATAGTGGGTCGTTCCACCACAACTCATGGGACAGCAGTTCTGCAGGAAGTAACCCACGTGATGCACAATCAGCAGGAATTTCTTTTCCGTCCACATGGTTCCAATTCTCAGCTGGTAAAATGAATTGGATTTCAGATAATCTGTTGGCTACAAAGACTTGCCATCTTTTAGGATTTGATCTCAGCCATGACAATACAATTTGTGAATCATTCCATGCGTGTACAGAATCAGGTTTTATATGTAATGCAGCTCTTACTGCCTGTATTAGGTGTGCCAATAATACTGCAGAACATAATTCCAGTCTTGGAATCATGACAGGTTTTAGTGGTGCTACACGAGTTTTAGCTGTTAAAAGTTTCACATCAATGTTAGAGTTATCACAAGTTTTAACGTAAATAACTGCTGAATAACCCTTTTATGACGCATCACAAAATCCATGAAGTGCACATCGAGAATAATTGGGCAAGATTACTTTTCTAGGTATATATATGGAATTTAAGAGTTTGATTTCTTGGCACAAAATTTTCCACTTTTGGTCAATATTTGCTGGTACTGGGTCATCCCATGATAATTGAAATTTCCACAGTTCTTGAAGGATCATTTTAGTTAGAATCACAAAAGGTGCAATCCACCCCAATGGATCAAACAGCGTTGAGACAAATGACAGAATAATTCTTTTAGTAGGGACACCTTGATAATTTATATCACTGAAACTACATTTGAACATATCATTATTAGGATGCCATTCCACTCCTAAAACTTTTGTGGCCTTATTGCCCACTACATTATGTATATTATCGTTAATTGTGTTTGCTAACCCAGCATTTTTCAATAGTGATGGTTCATTTGTGGACCATTTATGTAGCTCAAACCCACCTTTTTTTAGCATTTTTTGCAAATCAGATATCAATTCAGTACCTTCCTGACTATTCTCAACACCAGTTAAAACATCGTCGACATAAAAATCTCTTAAAACTATAGACTTTGCTTTTGGGAAATTAAGACCCTCATCAATTGCTAACTGACTCAAAGCTTTAGTTGCAAGATATGGAGCAGCAGCAGTTCCATACGTGACGGTATTTAAGCGAAAGACTTGTATTTGTTTATCTGGACTATCTCTCCATAATATTCTCTGAAAATCCCTATCTTTGTCATGATTTTTTACCTGCCTATACATCATTCTTATATCAGCTGTTATCAGTTCCAACTAGGAAGTGACCTGGCGTTAGAGCAGTCAAGTCTGTTGAGTCAGGTGATATGGGACACAGTGGCCTAGAGTTGAGACAAGCTTCAACTTGTGTAACCAAGGTTTGGAACTCAGGATAGGTTAATACAGTGTCACCAACGGTTTTCTTCAGATGCGATTTCATGGATTTTACTGCAGATTCCCACAGTCCACCAAAGTGTGGAGCAGAAAGCGGATTAAATGTCCAAGTTATTTCCTCTGACGACAAAAATTTGCGAATTTCTTCATTCTGCTTGCACTGGAAAAGATATTTGTTAATTTCTTTTTCTGCACCTTTAAAGTTGGTTCCACAATCACTAAAAATCTGAAAAGGTTTCCCTCTTCTTGCAATAAATCATTTTAATGCACTTAAGAATGCCTTTGTTGAAAGGTCTTCGACGACTTCAAGATGGACTGCCTTGATGAAAAAGCAGACAAATACACACACATATGATTTAAATGATTTTCCTCCGCGTCCTGCACGATATTTAATCATGAATGGTCCTGAAAAATCTGTTCCAAATCGATGAAATGGTCGTGATTGTGTTACAAGGGATGCTGGAAGATCAGCCATTATCTGTTTTGCAGTTTGAGCTTTATATCTGCAACACGTAACACAAGCTCTTACCATTTTCCGAATATCAGACCTAGCAGTAATGATCCAAAATTGCTGTCTAATTAAAGAAAGAAGACGTTCTGGACCTACATGGAAGTATTTTTCATGATAATGTTTATTTATGATCTTAGTCACATGGTGCTTTGATGGTAATAAGATTGGGTGCTTTTCATTCTCCAACAGCTGTGCGTTTTTCAATCTTCCTCCTACTCTTAATATTTTTTTTATCATCTAAAATTGGACACAAGCACATGAGACTGCTATTTGCAGGTGGCTCTTTTCCATCTTCTAAACACTGAATTTCCTTACGGAAGTTCACCTGTTGAACTATTCGAATAATGCAGCGTGTTGCGGCTTGAATTTCACTGCTTGATAAAAACGATGTATTTCTTTCTATACGTGTTACCTTTGAATTGGAGATGAATCTCAATATCCAAGCAAATATGCGTTGCAACTTGGAAAACGAAGATATTTTTGATATAATATCAAGTTGTTTTACAGTTTCAGAAGCTACAAATGATAAGGTTTTACGTGCTTCTGGTAATTCTTCTTCATTTATGGGAATAGGTTCATGCACGGGAACCTCACTGCTTCTTAAGCATAGTGGGTCGTTCCACCACAACTCATGGGACAGCAGTTCTGCAGGAAGTAACCCACGTGATGCACAATCAGCAGGAATTTCTTTTCCGTCCACATGGTTCCAATTCTCAGCTGGTAAAATGAATTGGATTTCAGATAATCTGTTGGCTACAAAGACTTGCCATCTTTTAGGATTTGATCTCAGCCATGACAATACAATTTGTGAATCATTCCATGCGTGTACAGAATCAGGTTTTATATGTAATGCAGCTCTTACTGCCTGTATTAGGTGTGCCAATAATACTGCAGAACATAATTCCAGTCTTGGAATCATGACAGGTTTTAGTGGTGCTACACGAGTTTTAGCTGTTAAAAGTTTCACATCAATGTTAGAGTTATCACAAGTTTTAACGTAAATAACTGCTGAATAACCCTTTTATGACGCATCACAAAATCCATGAAGTGCACATCGAGAATAATTGGGCAAGATTACTTTTCTAGGTATATATATGGAATTTAAGAGTTTGATTTCTTGGCACAAAATTTTCCACTTTTGGTCAATATTTGCTGGTACTGGGTCATCCCATGATAATTGAAATTTCCACAGTTCTTGAAGGATCATTTTAGTTAGAATCACAAAAGGTGCAATCCACCCCAATGGATCAAACAGCGTTGAGACAAATGACAGAATAATTCTTTTAGTAGGGACACCTTGATAATTTATATCACTGAAACTACATTTGAACATATCATTATTAGGATGCCATTCCACTCCTAAAACTTTTGTGGCCTTATTGCCCACTACATTATGTATATTATCGTTAATTGTGTTTGCTAACCCAGCATTTTTCAATAGTGATGGTTCATTTGTGGACCATTTATGTAGCTCAAACCCACCTTTTTTTAGCATTTTTTGCAAATCAGATATCAATTCAGTACCTTCCTGACTATTCTCAACACCAGTTAAAACATCGTCGACATAAAAATCTCTTAAAACTATAGACTTTGCTTTTGGGAAATTAAGACCCTCATCAATTGCTAACTGACTCAAAGCTTTAGTTGCAAGATATGGAGCAGCAGCAGTTCCATACGTGACGGTATTTAAGCGAAAGACTTGTATTTGTTTATCTGGACTATCTCTCCATAATATTCTCTGAAAATCCCTATCTTTGTCATGATTTTTTACCTGCCTATACATCATTCTTATATCAGCTGTTATCAGTTCCAACTAGGAAGTGACCTGGCGTTAGAGCAGTCAAGTCTGTTGAGTCAGGTGATATGGGACACAGTGGCCTAGAGTTGAGACAAGCTTCAACTTGTGTAACCAAGGTTTGGAACTCAGGATAGGTTAATACAGTGTCACCAACGGTTTTCTTCAGATGCGATTTCATGGATTTTACTGCAGATTCCCACAGTCCACCAAAGTGTGGAGCAGAAAGCGGATTAAATGTCCAAGTTATTTCCTCTGACGACAAAAATTTGCGAATTTCTTCATTCTGCTTGCACTGGAAAAGATATTTGTTAATTTCTTTTTCTGCACCTTTAAAGTTGGTTCCACAATCACTAAAAATCTGAAAAGGTTTCCCTCTTCTTGCAATAAATCATTTTAATGCACTTAAGAATGCCTTTGTTGAAAGGTCTTCGACGACTTCAAGATGGACTGCCTTGATGAAAAAGCAGACAAATACACACACATATGATTTAAATGATTTTCCTCCGCGTCCTGCACGATATTTAATCATGAATGGTCCTGAAAAATCTGTTCCAAATCGATGAAATGGTCGTGATTGTGTTACAAGGGATGCTGGAAGATCAGCCATTATCTGTTTTGCAGTTTGAGCTTTATATCTGCAACACGTAACACAAGCTCTTACCATTTTCCGAATATCAGACCTAGCAGTAATGATCCAAAATTGCTGTCTAATTAAAGAAAGAAGACGTTCTGGACCTACATGGAAGTATTTTTCATGATAATGTTTATTTATGATCTTAGTCACATGGTGCTTTGATGGTAATAAGATTGGGTGCTTTTCATTCTCCAACAGCTGTGCGTTTTTCAATCTTCCTCCTACTCTTAATATTTTTTTTATCATCTAAAATTGGACACAAGCACATGAGACTGCTATTTGCAGGTGGCTCTTTTCCATCTTCTAAACACTGAATTTCCTTACGGAAGTTCACCTGTTGAACTATTCGAATAATGCAGCGTGTTGCGGCTTGAATTTCACTGCTTGATAAAAACGATGTATTTCTTTCTATACGTGTTACCTTTGAATTGGAGATGAATCTCAATATCCAAGCAAATATGCGTTGCAACTTGGAAAACGAAGATATTTTTGATATAATATCAAGTTGTTTTACAGTTTCAGAAGCTACAAATGATAAGGTTTTACGTGCTTCTGGTAATTCTTCTTCATTTATGGGAATAGGTTCATGCACGGGAACCTCACTGCTTCTTAAGCATAGTGGGTCGTTCCACCACAACTCATGGGACAGCAGTTCTGCAGGAAGTAACCCACGTGATGCACAATCAGCAGGAATTTCTTTTCCGTCCACATGGTTCCAATTCTCAGCTGGTAAAATGAATTGGATTTCAGATAATCTGTTGGCTACAAAGACTTGCCATCTTTTAGGATTTGATCTCAGCCATGACAATACAATTTGTGAATCATTCCATGCGTGTACAGAATCAGGTTTTATATGTAATGCAGCTCTTACTGCCTGTATTAGGTGTGCCAATAATACTGCAGAACATAATTCCAGTCTTGGAATCATGACAGGTTTTAGTGGTGCTACACGAGTTTTAGCTGTTAAAAGTTTCACATCAATGTTAGAGTTATCACAAGTTTTAACGTAAATAACTGCTGAATAACCCTTTTATGACGCATCACAAAATCCATGAAGTGCACATCGAGAATAATTGGGCAAGATTACTTTTCTAGGTATATATATGGAATTTAAGAGTTTGATTTCTTGGCACAAAATTTTCCACTTTTGGTCAATATTTGCTGGTACTGGGTCATCCCATGATAATTGAAATTTCCACAGTTCTTGAAGGATCATTTTAGTTAGAATCACAAAAGGTGCAATCCACCCCAATGGATCAAACAGCGTTGAGACAAATGACAGAATAATTCTTTTAGTAGGGACACCTTGATAATTTATATCACTGAAACTACATTTGAACATATCATTATTAGGATGCCATTCCACTCCTAAAACTTTTGTGGCCTTATTGCCCACTACATTATGTATATTATCGTTAATTGTGTTTGCTAACCCAGCATTTTTCAATAGTGATGGTTCATTTGTGGACCATTTATGTAGCTCAAACCCACCTTTTTTTAGCATTTTTTGCAAATCAGATATCAATTCAGTACCTTCCTGACTATTCTCAACACCAGTTAAAACATCGTCGACATAAAAATCTCTTAAAACTATAGACTTTGCTTTTGGGAAATTAAGACCCTCATCAATTGCTAACTGACTCAAAGCTTTAGTTGCAAGATATGGAGCAGCAGCAGTTCCATACGTGACGGTATTTAAGCGAAAGACTTGTATTTGTTTATCTGGACTATCTCTCCATAATATTCTCTGAAAATCCCTATCTTTGTCATGATTTTTTACCTGCCTATACATCATTCTTATATCAGCTGTTATGGCAATATTATGAAATCTAAACCTTAATAAACAGCAAATTAAATCATCTTGTATTTTGGGACCTACCATTAAAGTGTCGTTTAAAGAAACACCTGTTGTTTTTTAGCACTCGCATCAAAAACTACTCTTAATTTGGTAGTTAAACTAGAATTGTTTAAGACGAAGTGGTGTGGGATGTAATAATGTTTAGTTTCTAATTCACGATCTGTATTCGAAACAAAGTCCATGTGGCTCAGAGATAAATATTCTTTCATAAATTTAACATATTGGTTGTAAATTTCTGGCATGGTCTTTTCTCAAGATAAAGAAATCTTCTGTGCGCCATTTGGCGTGAATCACCTAAAATATCTCGATCCTGTTTGAATGGTAATGCGACTGAATAGCGGTCTGATTTTTCTCTAAAATGAGAACTCTCAAAATGTTTTTCACAATGTTTTTCTTCAACTGTTAAAGGTTGCACATTTGGAATTATTTCTAATTCCCAGAATGAATTTACTAACTCGTCAGTTTTTGTACTTAAATGATTTACATGTACTGGATCAGTTGCCAGCGTTTCAAAATTTGTAGTACGCGAAATTATCCACTCAACTCTCGAATTTAAGGCGAATGGAAGGTTAGGTTCACGTTTGACAATTTCCCCAGTCATTAAATGCATAAATACATTTACACCAAATAAAATGTCAATTTTTTGTGACTTGTAAAAAAATGGGTCAGCTAACATTAAATCACTGAAATTATCGCAAATGACTGAAGGTAAAGACACATAGGGAATATTATCGGTCACTTTATCCATTACGAATGCTGATGTTGATACTCTAAGATCACTTTTGAAGTGAGAAGTGAATAATACATCGACTTCCCCATTACTCACAGTATTAAATGTTCCCAAACATGACACAGAAATATAACTATCTTTTACCTTTAATCCTAATTTGTTTACACATTCTCTAGAAATAAATGACTTCTGAGAGCCTGTATCACATAAACATCACACAACATATCACACAACACAACTTTTATTAATGCGGTACACAACAAAATATGACTCTTTTGATTACTCTTTGCGTTTGATTCATAATGAGAGGCACAGACTGTAGACGAAACATTATCACTCGCTGACTCAACTTTTTTAGGAATACATTCTTGTGCGTGTGGGGACATAATATTCGTCTGAGTCCTATTCCTTGAATTGTTTACCATGTGCAAAATACTATGATGTTTCTTAAAGCAATAATGACACGTATTTAGACTCTTACATTTATTGAGAAAATGCATATTAGATAGGCAATTGAAGCAATAATGATTATGTTTTACGAAATCTACTCGTTGTTGAACAGGCAAATTAAGAAATTTCGAGCATTTAGCTAAACTATGTTCTTCTTTACTGTAACCACAACTCAAAGTAGCTACAAAAGCATTACTCTTATTTGGAAATACAGATTTAGGTACCTTATTTACCACTAACTTGCTATTTTGAAGAGTTCTTGCATAATTCTTAAGAAATTCAATTAAGTTCTTAAGTTTCGGAATTTCATTGCTTTTAAGCTGACGTTCCCATCACAATTTTGTAGAAGGATCCAGTTTTTGCAAAATTAAATAAGTCATTAATGTATCCCCAAATTTGTCAATGTTTGGTTCAATACTTCTAACGAGCAAATAACTTCATTAATGTTATCAACTAGATTTAAAATAGCAATAGCTGATTCTGTTTGAATTGCTGGTAAACTTAGAAATCGTTTAATATATGCAAAAATTTGTTCTCTCTTATTTGAATATCTTTCGTCTAGTAGATTCCATGCAATTTCAAAATTAGAATCTGAAATTTGAATAGACTGAATGACGCGATACGCTTCACCTTTCAATGAAGCCTTCAAATACTGCAATTTTTGAGCAATAGATATAGCCGTATTACTGTTTACGCATGCATTGAAAAGATCTTTAAAAGCTATCCATTCAGTGATATTGCCTCCAAAAGTAGGTAATGATAACCTAGGTAATTTAATATTCTCAAAAATGTTTTCTGAAATTACACTACCAGATTTATTTTCACCCTTACTTAACTTAGCAGTTTCGATTTTCAATACTTTCTCACCTTTAAATTTCCACAAGTCAATTTTATCTGAGATTTCCTGTGCGCTATCTATTTCACTCTCTAATTGTTTAGAATCTGTAATTAAACTTTCAATTTCACTATCAAGTTTTTTTAGTTCCGTTTCTTTCTGTTTTAACAGTTCAATATTTTCTTCTAATTCTGTTAAATTAATTTCACCATCTGCGATTATATTTTCGATTTTCTTAATATAATTCGTTACACTTCTCCGTAGAACAGTTCTTTTCGTTTTAAAAGTTGTTAGTTCACTCATTTTTACTTAAATCAAACCCAAAACTAGTTCTAAAATATGTCAATACGAAATTTAGTTTAAATCTAAACTATATTCTCATCACAATTCCACAGTTTTAACCCTTTAGCGGGCGGTGGTCACAAAAAGGACACCTAATTTTAATTCCAAAACTGACAAACGGCACCAAGAATATTTAATTAAAATTTTCCTTTTATAAAGTAAGGGAAAACCAGCAAGTTATTCTTTTCTAAGGAAATCGTTTGTAAAATCTGGTGTCAGTCCATTATTTCATTATTTTACAAACAGATTTATTCCGCGCCGGAAAGGGTTAAATAGCAAATTATTTTTACACACGAAATATAATGTTCAAAGTTAACTTACCTCACAAGCTGAGGTAATCTTTCGCCACAAAACGACATCACGGTAGTTCGAAAAAAATGTTCGATTCTACACTTCTTTTTTTTTCTTTCACTAGCGCTCCGGCTAGACTTGTACCAAGAATGTTATTGCGTTTTAAACTATACACACACACTGCTGGTTCTTAACTAAAAACACTTAACTAATGGACTTTATAAAAGCGGATTTATTCACCACAAATATAAGCGAGCCATCACACGGCTTATTCTATAACATCATATTTTCACATTCCACAAAACAAGAAGCAAAACAGAACACTAAGTGTTGCCAAACGCGGAAAGTAAGAAAAAGAAACTTACATAAATTCGGAGCACATGAAACCAAGGAACATGCAGCTTTGGCTAGCTGCAGACGATACTTACACAAACAGACCTCTTTAATAATTTATATCCCATCATTAAAAAACTTAAAATTTTGAATGAAGTACTTGAAAAAATATTCAACCTAACTTCTAAACTCAATATTCTAATCCAAAATTTAATTCAATTCAAATTCAGATCTGCACGTAATGAGTCAGAGAAGTCCGTTTTTCCTAATGCCACCATCACATCTAATTTCCTATTGGCTGACACAGACTTGTCTGTCGGATCCCTGCTTCTCTGCCGGCGCTGCTGCTGGTGCTGTTGATTTTTAGATTTTAATATTGTTACTACTTATATAGTTCCTGAATTGGGACCCCTTTTTTTTAATTCCCGCCTGTCCAGCCTTGACGGTTTTTTCCAGTTTTTCTGAATTCATGTGATTGTTAGTTGCAAATGCGATGCTCCGGGGATGTGTGGCAGATGGCCACTGGCGCCTCGGTACAAAGTTGTTCGAAGTCGATTGTAAAATACAATAGGGAAAGGTGTTGTAATTAGGTAATACGTAGTCAAACTGGGTAATAAGGAGTAGAAATAAAATATTTTATTTTCTAGTTGGGCTGACCAGCACGTGATAATAACCTTAAATATACCTAAAGTCAGTATTGAATGAATTTATAATTTAATACGGTAATTAAAAGCAGATATATGAAAATTAAATATAAAATATGTTTTCTGATTACAACCATTCTCATTATGCAATTGAAGCGATAAACAGCAATCATTAAGAAGATGACTGAAATGCTAAAAAGAAGCAAAATCATATTCAGATGAATATTGAGTCCATTCTTCACATGATAAGGAACAACCTTTTATTGTAATATATAAATAAATCATACATCTGTATTGAATACTCTTGCATCGATTGATTTAAGGTTCCTTATCACTTACTCAGAAATACCTCCATTATTGCGAAAATTACATGTGATAACATAAGTAATAGAAAATTGGCTCATGAATGTTTTCATAAGACATATAAAAATAAATTGTTTTTTCCTGTCATATCGTGATAAATTTCCCTTGCTTCAAGATAATTTCTTTCTGAAATCGGAATATGATGTTTTATAATAGATGCGGGTTCATCAGACAATAACCCTCTCAAATATTGAAGTTTTAGTATATCAGTTATACTGTCATTATTATGCACTAATGAGATATGGAAATCTTTAAAATACATCAATGTCTACTCCCATTAAATTTCTCAGTAATCAATATCGATAATTTAAAGTTGTTAGCAATAGTTGAACTAACGACAGGAATTTGATCACTTAATACATTAGATAGTATATGCATATGTACAGACAATTTCTCAAATTCCTCTTGCAGTTTCGCTTTGTATTTCCAATATGTTTTACTCAAATCCCTGAATTTCAGATGAGTCTAAAGATAGCGTTGGGTCTGGCATAACAAGATCTAAAAAAAAATGGTTTTAATTTCTTGAATGTATTGGATAAATAATTTTTCTAGAGAGTCTGTTTGGAATTGTTACTGAAATTCGTTATTCCTGTTAATGTTTATTTCGTTTAGATATGACACGCAAATTTATAGCTACCTTTTTAGCTTCTTTTGCAGGGTTTTTAAAATCTTCTTCATCATATTCCTATTATTGGAATAATGGTGGGAAATAATGTACCAAAACAAAGTCAAATTGATAGCAATGAGATAAAATATACTTATATAAGATTCGATATAGAGATGCAGTGTTATTCTTTCACAATTAAATTCGATGTCATGAATGATCTCTGCCGGTACCTCGAAATTAATGTTCGGGATTGTGCAATGTAATGAATATAATTAGGTCAATTTAAAAAAAAAAACTTATATTGATAACAGTTTACAAAACTACTACATTAATTTGCATAGAACAGATAGCTTTACGATGTAAATAAAATTATGCTGTTTTGTTTGCTTGAAAATGTAATAACAGTGATTATAACACAGATGAGGGTGGGAGTTCCATGCATTTTAATGGATGCCGGACACAACCGTTCTAAAAGTGAAAGTTGAAGTACATTTTTTAAGTAATAGTGACATGGCTTGCGGTGCGAATATTTTATGTAGAATTTTTTGTATTAGTTGATTGGAACATGAACAATTTCTTGAGTTAGAGGCGTGTGCCTCGTGCTTAAAGATGTATATCATCTCAGTCTGTGTTTATCATGTTATTGAATGATATTAATAAAACCTGTATGCCCTACGCAACCTGAATGCTTAATTTAAGATACTCTCCTCTCGGTGTTTCGCTTCACCCGAATTTATTTTAGCCACGTTCCGACGGTGTTTATCTTACCCCCTGACTTCGTCTATTAAGATAACTCTAAATGCTTCAGTCATGAATAATTATGAATTCTCTGCTAATACGCACTAATGTGAACTCAGAGCACCATATATATATATATATATATATATATATATATATATATGTATATATATATATATATATTTATAACGCAAATACAATGTTGAAACAATAGCATCTATGTGATAAGCGCTGTAGCCGCAAACAACCACACAAACTATATATAGTAGATCATAATATGCAAGTACCTGGCAGAACCAGAATTCCACACCATATTTAAACATAAAAAAATATCAAATCAGAACACGATAACTAAACTAAAAGGCTGTGGCCTCTTCGGCGGTGGGTATAACATAAAAATAACTGCCATGTTTCAGAACAAAAATTATGAATTATAAAACAGTGCAAAAGTGGCAGTGGGTTTCGGCCAGATTGTTGCAACATAAATTAAATGTAAAAACATTCAAAAACAAATTGCAAACACTCTCCCACCCGACCCGACGTCATATTAACTAGTATATCATAGTTCCAAGAAACAGATGAAGAAAAACTGATACATGTGTAGTAGAAAATAAGTATCATTTGTACCCAAACATAAGCCACGCAGCCACAAAACAAACCAAAATCCAGTGTTCAACAACCCATTCAAGTACTTTCCGTGTCTATTGTCCCACAATCGCAGGCATCATTGTATTGGTTTGATTTGATTTTTTCTTTGATTTCTTCATTTGTACCCAAACCTAAGCGACGCAGCCACAAAACAAACCAAAATCCAGTTTTCAACAAAACCCATCCAAGTACTTTCCGTGTCCGTTGCCACACAATCGCAGACATCATTGTATTGGTTTGATTTGTTTTTTTTCTTTGATTTCTTCATTTGTACCCAAACCTAAGCGACGCAGCCACAAAACAAACCAAAATCCAGTGTTCAACAACCCATTCAAGTACTTTCTGTGTCCGTTGCCTCAAAATCGCAGACATCATTGTATTGGTTTGATTTGTTTTTTTTCTTTGATTTCTTCATTTGTACCCAAACCTAAGCGACGCAGCCACAAAACAAACCAAAATCCAGTGTTCAACAACCCATTCAAGTACTTTCTGTGTCCGTTGCCTCAAAATCGCAGGCATCATTGTATTGGTTTGATTTGTTTTTTTCTTTGATTTCTTCATTTGTACCCAAACCTAAGTGACGCAGCCACAAAACAAACCAAAATCCAGTGTTGAACAACCCATCCAAGTACTTTCTGTGTCCGTTGCTACACAATCGCAGGCATCATTGTATTGGTTTGATTTGTTTTTTCTTTGATTTCTTCATTTGTACCCAAACTAAGCGACGCAGCCGCAAAACAAACCAAAATCCAGTTTTCAACAAAACCCTTCCAAGTACTTTCAGTGTCCGTTGCCACACAATCACAGGCATCATTGTATTGGTTTGATTTGCTTTTTCTTTGACGTTTAAAAATGATGTGGAATTCTGCTTCTGCCAGGTACTTGCATATTATGGTCTACTATATATATATATATATAAATATGTGTGTGTATACATAAGCTAAATAATGTTAAAAAAATGCTTACAAAATATAATCTACTACATATAGAGAGAGCGAGAGTGGCAAAGATAGATACACTCTTGAAAATTGTGTGCTGTCTTTAATCAACTTTTGATGCTGTAGCAGCTGCAATCGTCAGATGATGAAACCTTTTTTCAAACATTTTAAGCTCCTGTTGAAACATAGTTCCAAATGTTGGTACGATATTTCTCCATCTTACGGTTACAGCTACTGCCATATCAAAAGTTAGTTCAACCCAGCACAAAATATTTACAATGTATATTAGTAGACCGATAATTATATACACAGATATAAAGAAAATATCACTTGCAACATAGAAAAAAAAAACCTCAACTATTATTCATATTAATTATTAGACATTAATAGTTTTAGTGAGTAGTAGTAGAAACTCATTTAAAGGCATATCTTCGTTAAATAAACATTTTTGTTTTTCCTACTTGATACCAGTAATACAAAGAATAAAATTTTAAAATGCGATTAAAAATTAAATTGGCAATTTTAAATAAATTACGCAAGATTAGCGTTCCTTAAGTGTTATTTACTTATAGAAACCTGCTTTTGGTTAAGTATTCTTTTTTAATGATTAAAAATTTTAAAGTAATTTTATTTTGATTTAATATTGTTGTTCCTAATCTCATAAGGACAAAGTATCACAAATCACTGCATGTAAGCCAGTAGTAAGAAGTTTAAAATTAAGAGTAGATTTTAAAAATGTGCATGGCTTTTCAACGTTTAAATGTAACACAGTTGCAGTAATTAGAAGTGATTAATTTACATGGTAATTAGCAAACTGTTTTAACGATTGAAAAATTATTGAGGCATCAAAATCGTGTAAATGGTATTGTATGATGCAATCACTACGATATATATATATATATATATATATAGTTGAAAAAAATAACAGAGGGAGTAAAGTCGGTAAGTTTATTCTTTAAGTAGTTTACATGGTAATTCCATGTCTTTAAAAGTCATTGGTGCATAAAAGGTAAATTTAAAAATTCCTAATTTGAATCGCAAGGAATAATTATTGAAGCTTCATTTAATTAGTTTTCCAAATTCAGGGAACCAAAAGTATTAAGAAATTGTAGAATACATAATTTAAATTGTTACTTATATTATAAAACGTATTTTACGGATAAAGGTCTATAAGATTATAAAACTATAAAACTGCCTTCTGCAACATTCGTGTAAATTTAAAAGTATATCACAAAACAAATATTATCTAGTTATAAGCAATTAAATTTGTTCAAAAAAAGTCTAAATATATAATGTATGTAGGGTATAAATATTGATTCCATAAAAATCCATTCTATAGTAGAATATTAGTTTAGCTTTACATAAATATAGTATATTTATTGATTTATATTAATATAAGAAAGAGAGAACTTCTGACTGACTGACTGACTCATCAACGCAGAGTTGCAAACACTAAAGTCAGGATAACGAAATTTTGACAGTAGATTGCTATCAGGAGCAAGGCAAGCAATAAGAAAGGATGTTTTAAAATTCAACACTTAGGGGGTTAAAAGGGGGGGTCGAATGTTTTGGGTTATTTCGCCATATCTCAGGAGCAGTTTTAGGTAGGAGAGTAAAGTTCAGTTTAAAGAAATCTTAAAAAAATATCGTTAAACACGTAGTTTAACGATTTTATTTATATATTCGACCACTAAAAGGTTTCAAGGATTGTTTGAAATGTAATATGCGGGTTAATTTGACCCTGTTTAACAACGCTTCAAACCAGAAAAAATATTGGATGAATCTTTATTTATTCAATTTCAGGTTTCTACGTGAATTTTATTTAATTTCATTTCTTAAAAATATTTCTGGTGCGAAACGTGTGAAACCTGGGTCAAATTAAACCACATATTACGGAATATTAATGAGAGGTTGGCACCTATGAAAATATCCCAGTAGCAGTTTTAGGCAGGAGTATATTACAACAATCGCATTATGATATGAGAATCATATATTAATTTTAACATCCTTTATCCTTCATTTAAATTATGTTTTCCCCTTCCTTTTTCAAAATTTAATTGAGTTATCTACAACTTCAAACAATAATCCCGCTGTAATTAATACCCTTTCACTTTTTCATTTTCACTTGTGCTCGATCACTAATATCTCACGGCTTTTCGATTAAAAATAGAAAAAGAAAAGAATTAAATCAGCACAGATGCCTTTTCGTAATTTCACTTTCCGAAACCAAGCTTATAACACAATATGTGCATAACGCATTTTTGTGGCCACTATATCAGTTAAAAGTTATGCGAATCTTCCATTTGGCCCAAATGCATGCCCTTATTTGGTAGTGGTAATAACTCAATCACTCACACCCATGTCTAAAAATATATTCTGATTGTTAAAAGCACATACTGTTTTGTCTGTCCAAATTATATTCACACGAGAAGATATTTGTCGGTTATAATCGCCGTGGCGATGTTAATTTTTGAAACAAAATTCGTCCTTTTGAAAAAATCTAGCAACCCGGCTCGCTAAATACCATTAGTTATGCGGCAGCTTCATCTGAAAGTCCGCTCGCCTAGACAATTATTAGCAACCCTATTTGGCGAGATTCTTGTCAGTGCAATTTCAAGTTGTGTCGTGGAAACAACACTCATGCTCTGATCTGCTTGCTGTAAATGTGCTCATAATTGAGCTCCAGCTGTATCTCCCCCTCTTCTGCCGTGCGTTCCTTCTTTTGACATGGTAATCTCCTAATAAACCATTTAACTACCATACTGGAGTTTTTTTTAAATTTTTTCACATAGAACCTGGTGACTTATGCGGATACTTCTTTCATCACGAACAATAACAAAGAAGCTCGAACAATAACCATCATTATAAAATTTATGGTGCGTAACCAGCTTTTTCTCCAGTTAAAATAAAAAAAAAAGATATATAGTTGGCAGAAGAGGGGACGCTTTTTCTTCACCTGCACCTGCCTGTCTCTTTGGATTATCAGCATGCATCAAAGAAAATTCCCGCCTGCATATTACCATCCCACCGGACCGAATGGACTGATTTAAAAACTTTGCCTGTGTTTCTAGGAACATTTCAAAAGTTGGAGTAATTCATCTAGACTCTCCCACGCTGAATTTCCTTTGGATTTTTCTGTGCCAAACCAGGTCTACTCCCAACGTTTAAGACCGAGGAGGGGGTCCCTGTATAATTGGAAAGTATCTTGCGAACTGCCTCTTTTATCCTATTCTCAAGCGCCATTCCTACAACTCATCTGTAGATTATCATCGTCTCTCCCGTTCATATACGTTGCATTTTAACATTTTGCCGGACCTAATGTGCTGATAGAACTTTCTTGCCTGCACTTTTCTGCTTTTAAAATGAACTCTTTTGAAAGTAATGACACCATAAAGTTTCCCGTAATCAATCTCTCTCTGGATTACAGTCCCCGTCCCGCCAACCCCCATGCTGCCATGTAAGCCATGTGTCCGTGTCCCAGTGCTGCGAACTGTGGTCCCGGTTTCCAGGTTTTGCTGAAGTTTGCATATTACGAGAAAACTTGCTACTAAAAGTGTGCCTTTCGTCTTTTGTGTATTAAATGGAAGTTCATCAATTTTCGAACTTGCATTCCTCCGTCCTAATGTCTGTACCGGTGCCAAGCTCTTTGCCTTCTACGGTGTCTGAATTTGGCTACTTAACAAATATACTATCAGTGATTTCATTTCAGTCCCAATAGGACATCGGATATCGACGGTTGACTTCTTTGCTCGAATGGTATCTGCAAATAGTGCCTGCTATGTTCAATAAGCCCCGTGGCATCTTTTTCTGCCCTGTGTATTCTAAAAATCTCGCCATTCCATATCCTATAACAACTTCTGCATTTCTAAATCCATCAATTTTTGGCGCTTCCCTGTAGATTCAATCCAAGACCAAAATCACGCAGAAATCATCGAACGTCGACACATTCGAATTCAGCAGTAAATCAACGGAATTTTTATCTGCTATTTAGCGTTCTTTTCTTTAACTTTCAGTGCCTGTTTCTACCATTCAAGAACCTTTTCTCTCCATCGAAACTAAATAACTGAACAAAAAAAAAAGAAACGATGATGTCAAACGTATAGTATAAACAGCTGGTGAATGATAGAATGGTGAACTTTGATTCTTCAGGCGGACTTTTAATTTACAGCTGATAATACGATTGCACTTTTAACTTTTTCCGCGCTTTCAGGCAAATAAAATAAAAGTAAATTTTTTCTTGTTTCAGATAGTGTAGGTAAATAAAAAGGTACAAAATTCTATTTGGATTATATTTTTCTCATTAAGGTAAGTTGTTCGTTATTTCTTTAATAGTGATAAAAAGGTTTCAATTTGAACCATGCTAAATAATTGTTTATAAAGTATACAAATAATAATAATATTCTCGAATATTGATTTAAACTGATATATCATAGTAAATTGAAATGGCACTTGTTGCTTTTTGTTTTTGTTTGTGTACTTTAGATTATAATATAAAGAATTCACGGTAATTAAAAAAAAGTATAAATGGCCTTTTTTAATTGTCACTATGATATGCTTTAATAATGATTCATCATAGTATTTTTAAACAATTTCAATTTCTTACTGTTTCCAATATCAATTTTCTTGCCAGTTATAGGTAAGTTGGTAAATTATATGCTGTATGTAAAAAAAAAATTAAAAATTCACAAGATAAATCCTAAATAAAGAAAATAAGTGAATAAGAGAATTTTTGCATATTGTTGGTTTTATTTCTAAATTTTTTTTTCCATTATGCAATATGATTTTTTTTTTCAAATATTGAAGGTATGATTATTATTATTTTGAACGAAGAAAGAATAAATTACTAGCTGCATCCTTTTTATTTTATAAAGTTTTTTTTTCTTTCTTTAAAAGAAACAATATTAGAGTGAAACATATGATATAATATTTATTTATTTAGTTATTCATTTTTCTCTCAAAGGTATGTTTAGATATCACATTTTTTTTCCATGACTGAAATTTATTTAATAGATATTGCACAAAATTTTTGTATTTATAATAAGGCAGACATACTTTTTCTATAAACAGTTCATGGTTTTCTTTTTATCTGCCACAAAGAGTATAGCTACCTGCAGAATGAATGATTCGTTTATTTATGCATTTGCATAAATCTGTTTCCAAATTGTGCTTCTTTTGAAAATTAAGATATCTCTTGGTTAAGAATTAAAAAAAAAATATATATATATATATATGGTTGGATAATAATAAAAGAAAGAAGATAATATATTTGTGGGTGTGAATAATTGTTCATTCTGGAGATATAGGTATTTTGTTCTTGTGTTTTTTTTTTCTTTTTCATAAAAAAAGAGAGATTGCATTCATTTATTTATTCATTTATTATATATATTTTTGCTTATAAGTAATACTTGCAGTAAATATTTTCTGGTAAATTTCTGTGAATATTTCAGTGAAACAAAATTTTCCCCACCTGAATTTTTAATATTCTCTTAAGGTAAAGATTTATTTAGCTAATAAATTCTTGCAAACAAAATATTTATATTTGCTCACTCGTTAGCCAAACATGGCCAGCAAACTAACTTTTAAAGTGATCTTAATGGTGTTTGATGGTGAACCCACCTTGTTAGATTTTTTTTTCAATCAATTAAGAACATTGGCCCGTATACAAAAATGGAAACAAGAGGAAACAATTCAATTTCTGGGGGGGGGGGAACTCACAGGCCCAGCGTTAACCTTTTTCACGCAAAACCCTGAGGTATAATAATCTAAAGATTTGGATTTTGTCGAAAAAGAATTCAGAGCGTTTTTCGCTCCCCCGAGTAAAACTGCTGCGTTGGTTGAATTTAATAATCTATTGTTATTACCAGAGGAATCAATTCGAAACTTAGCGCATCGTATAAACACACTCACTGCTCGTGTACATGACACTATAACAGATAGAACGGCCCTTGATAATATAAAATTTACTAAGTTTATTTCAGTAATTCCTTCAAATTTAAGAGTTAAAATACAAGAGGAGGGAATATCAAGTTATAAACAAGCGGTAGCTAGAGCACAAGCTCTCCAGGAAATCATGCAGAATGAGAAAATATTGCAGCCCTGCGCATCATCTAGCTCCGCAGGCTCGATCGCCCTGCAGTTGAAAACACTAAATGAAAAAATGAACGCCTTGTCGTTAACAGGTAGCGAGGACAAAAATAACACCCATAATCAACCCTCTCGCCCACAAAACTCGCATGATCAGTATAAAAAAGACTTCAAAAAAAGACATACTGGTCATAGCTATGTCCGCACAAATAAACATAACAAATCGAATTCTCCACCCACATGTCAGTTGTGTTTGAAACGTGGCCACACTGCAAAATTTTGTTTTAAATGGAGAAGATCTAATGCGAATAAAGGTGGATACCAAAATTACAAATTCAATCCAAATTTTCGCAAAAAAAGTAATCAGAAAGGGGAATCTTTAAACTATTAAGGAGATGTAATTTAGCTGATGTCTTTGCATCTCAGGAAAACGTTTTAACATCAGCAACTTGCCCTACATTCCCATGGTCGTTTGATGAAACTCTTACAAAAATTTCTAAGGAAAGGCTAGTCAATTCGGTCGCTTCAAAGACCACAACAAACATAAAAATGACCAGGAATGGGTCGTCACAAACAGTGAACAGATCAACTGAAAGTTCATCGCAAACTGTATCGCCAAGTGACGAAAAGAAAGTTGAGGTTATTTCAAATGTGAATAATAGTTCCCCAACACTCCCCCTTATAAAGGCCTCTATAGCAAGAACAGACACAATTTTACTTTTAGATACAGGGTCCACAATTTTGCTTTTATCACAGTCCCTTTTCGATTCTATTAAGCACAATCTTAAATATAAAAGGTTAGGCACAACAGTTACCCTTAAAACAGTAAATTCCGATGTTGACTTCACCGCATGTATAAAAGCCTCAATCAGAATTCACCACAAATCTTTTAGTCACAGTTTTTATATTGTTGACATTCCCGATACCTCTAGTTTTCAAGGAATATTAGGATTTGATTTCATTCATAAACACAGGATCATAATTGATGTGCACAAAAATAAAATGTCAACAAATGAATTTCACGTGCCATTACTTAGTGCGTCAGCGGATGGCAAAGACATAAATCTGCTAAGTGAACATGTAAACTCTCCGTCAAATTCATTCAAAACGATTCGCCTTGCACATAAATTAAAACTTGAACCACATGAGAAAACATGGATTTCCATCGACACTGATTCTTTAAATCCTTCAATGCAGTACTGTTTTGAAAGTACTATTTCTAATAAACAAATTATTTGTTATGACAGTCTGCTAGGTAACAATAATGATGTTGAATCGGTCGATCAGGTAAATCATAACAAACACCTACAAAAACCACATGTATACGTATTCTTACAAAATTCTTCTAACAAACCCGTACACATAAACAAAAATGCACGAATAGGAATTTTATATGAAGTTTCGGAAATTGTGGAACCATATAAAAACGACAATTTTTCACAGACCATGAAGTCATGCGACAACATCAACAACTTCAATATTCAACCTCATGATAATTTACAACAGTTTATTTGCAATTACATTCAAGCTTCAGATGAGGTCTTAAAAAAGAGAAAGGAAGATTTAACAATACAAGACTTCAAATTGGAACATCTAGACACTCAACAAGCAAAAACCTTAGGCTCATTATTGTTAGAATACTATAGTTCTTTTTCTAAATCAATGAAAACATTAGGTCACACAGACAAGGTTGTTCCAAATCTCAAATTCATTAATGACTACCCAATCAAATCATTACCTTTTCCGGTACCACAATCATTACACCAAGAAATGAAAGAGCAAATAAATCAACTTCTTGAAGTAAATATTATTGAACGTAACTGTTCAGAATGGGCATGTCCCATTTTGCTGGTTTGAAAGAAGTCTGATGGGTCTGCAAAACAAAAATACAGACTTGCTCTCGATATAAGAATGCTAAATTCCGTCTTACAAGGATCTTCATATCCACTTCCCAAAATACAGACCATTATTTCAAATTTATCTGCATATAAATATTTCACTTCGTTAGATTTTCAACAGGCCTATCATCAGATAAATTTACCTGAAAAATATCAAGATCCACTTACATTCACATGCATTTATGGTACTTTTCGTTTCAAAAGATTGGTATTTGGATTAAAGAATAGCAGTAGTTTCTTTCAAAATTTAATGGACACTATTATTGATGAATTAGAAATAGAAGGTATTTTTGCATATCAAGACGATTTGATCTTTGGTTCTAATTCTTTTGAGGAAACATGTGCAAAATTACAGAAAGTATTGGAAATTTTATCGAAATATAATTTAACTCTCTCTCCTAACAAATGTTCGTTTCACAAAACCGCTGTTGACTACTTAGGTTTTCACATTGAAAATCATTCCATTTCTCCAGTCCAATCAAATATTGTCAAAATAAACTCTTTTCCTACACTGACAACAAAAAGACAATTAAAAAGGTTTATTGGTCTGGTCACATTTTACAAATCTCTAGTGCCTTCTTTTTCAAAAATTATCCAACCACTTATAGATCTCACTACACCAAAAACAACATTTAAATGGGCTCAAAAACATAAAAAATTATTTGATCAAATGCAACAGGTGTCCTTTAATTCTCCCATGGTTCGTTCACCCGATTGGTCTAAAACTTTTTATGTAAACACAGATGCGTCAATTATAGCCATAGGAGGTGCTCTGTTACAGGAACATGAAGGACAATTACTTCCCATTGCATTTTTTTCTAAATCTCTTAAACAGTCTGAAAACGTTATCCAGCACTAAAACTTGAATTAATGGCCATTTACAAATCAGTAATCGCTTTTAAATACTACCTATATAACCGAAAGTTTGTAATTTTATCCGATAGTGCTCCTTTAAAAAAATACAAGAAAACAACTAATCCCGCTGATATAACAACTAGATGGTTAACAGAATTATCAGAATATACATACACTTTTGATCACATTCCCGGTTCTTCAAATGTACTTGCAGATTATTTGTCCAGATGTTCTTTCGAGAAAAACACAATTGACTTAAATTCCAACCCAGAGCTTATCAATGAATCATATGCTTTGCCAATTGTCGATAATGATCTACCAGACACTAAAAATGATCATTTATCATACGGTACACATTCTCTAAATAAATTAGTTATTGGTAACAAGGATCAAAATGACCCTTTATTGGAAATTTCAAATGAAACATTTGTAAACGAACAAAAGAAAGACACAAAATTATCCGAAATTTACAACGAAATTATGCAAAATGGCTCATCGAAGCAATTCCCTATGTACTTCATTCATCCCGATTCAAAGGTTTTAATGTTAAAAAAAGAAAACATTTGTAATGACACCTTTTCTTACCACATTATTCTCCCAAATTCATTAAAAGCAAAAGTTCTAGCAATATGTCATTTTTCACATTTTGGATTAACAAAAACTTATGCATTTGTCACAAAAAAATATTTTTGGAAAGGAATGTATGCTGACACTTTAAATTTTGTAGCGTCTTGCACAAAATGTTTACAGGCAAAACATCACAAAAATCCACTTGCTCCACTACAACCTACATACACACCTACGCATCCAGGAGACACAGTCAGTGTTGATTTGGTCGGTCCCTTTAGTAATGGACTGTCGGTATTGACAGTAATTGACCATTTTTCTCGACACCTAGAACTCTTCCCTTTGCGTACCATCACTTCTGAAAAGATAATAAAATGTTTATTCAGTTATATAACTATCTCTGGAAGACCTTCTGTAATTTTGTCAGATTGGGGAAAACAATTAACTTCACACATATACGACAAATTTAACGACACATTAGGCATAAAGGTACGTCATTCCAGTGTAGCGAGGCCACAAAGCAATGCCGTGTCAGAGTGCGTTAATAAATCAATTAAATACTCCGTTTCGACTTTACTTCAAGAAGGTCACACTTTTGAAAATGCTTTATCAATTCATAAATCTCTTTATAATGGATCTCTACATTCCTCCACAAAATATTCTCCCAACTTGCTTCACTTTGGAAGAGAACTATCATTAATATTTGATACTTTTGACCATAATGTCAATCAGGTTCTAGACAAAGATTTTGAAGCTTACAAATTGTTACAGGATTTAAATTCTATTTACAGGAAAGCATACAATAACATCAAAGACTCTCAAAACAAAAGGAATGATCATTTTCAAAAACGTGCTAAACTAAGAAAAATTATGAATAAAGATATTGTGTATTTAAAATCAGTAGATAAGTTCAAACCAAAATATTCTGGACCTTACATTGTTATACACAAATATTCACCTGTCTCTGTTTCAATCAAACGCTTACATGCATCTGATGACTCTGCTTTTAGAGTACACATTGATAGGTTAATCATCGCTCCACCAAGAAGCGATCACTTACTTACAAGTCATGATGGTTACAATAATATTAACTGTCCAACTTATTCAACACGTTATAATTTAAGACCTAGAAAATAGCGTATAATTTTATAATTGTTGTATTTTGTGGGAATTTTTGGTTTTGTTCACACTTGTGTATATTGATGTACACAATATACTGATGTTATATTTGATGTTTCCTTGTGAAAGTTCTCGGCTGGTCCAAGTTTGTTTCATGAAGGGAATGGCAGATATGGCAATCTTGTTGTGAACATTATCTTTTATGTTTATGGGGTGTTTGCACATATACACTTAAAAAAAAAATCTTAACTTTTGTCGTTATATTTTTTTTTAATCTCATAAATAGTTATAAACATAATAGTAGTAACATTAATTGCACTAATTTTTTTTTTCCTCTTAAAGTCAGTTTTTTAATTTTAATAATGCTAATTAAGTAAATATGTTACCTCATGACTTAACATTTTTACCGAACTTGACAAAACTCTCTCTCATTACTCTAGGATTGACTTTTATTCGACATACACTAGGTGTATATATATATTTTTATTTTTCTAATTATTCCCTCTCGGAGTGGTGATCTGTTCAAAATTATTGCCCTTAGGATCTTCCACCCCATTGTAATGGGAGACACATTCGAATTGGTATTCCAATTCACCTTAAATCCCCTGTCAAAATGAGTATACGAGACTGCTCCTCAGTTTGTTGCATTACTGCTGCGGGAGCAACGGGGTCTATGTTGTGACAACAATGTGGACCTCGCCCTAAATATTCCCTCCACAAATAAGGAAATAGTCCTAAACTTGCGCCATTACACTTGTTCTTAGACAAGATTGAGGGCAGGTATTTTTTTTGGATCGTGCGTCACTTTCCCTATCCTGTTCTGTGCGAATGCACAAATTTTTACCATTTTTAAACATAAATTTAATCCATTTTTTTGTCATCACTTTTTCATATTTCATTTTTTTTACACAACTGTAACTGTAACTGTATCTTAACTTATATATCCTGTATTTGTATTTATATATTTCATGTTTATTTTATGCAAGATTACATATATCATTATTTTGCATTATGTTCGAACAAAGAAAATTTTATTGTATTGTACTTGCAACTTAACATAAGCTTACATGTGTTCAGAAATATGAACATTTTAAATTCATTTAGCATGCTTACGACCAGTTGTCAGTAAAATAAATATTAGTTGATGATAATGCAACTTTCCTGGCCATATTTTGGTCATCAATATATATGTAGAGTAGTTCAAATGCTATATGTTCCGGAACAGCAAATAACAACAACATCTACATCTACAAAAAAAAAAACTCTTATGAAACCATGGACTCAAGGAATAAACTAGTGTGCACACTTCTATGACCAGTAGCAAAAATTTTGGTATACCATTTCCATTTTCATTTTCATTTTTGATATTTGTATGTGTTTATATTTTTCTTATTTTGTGCATTGATTATATGTAAACTTTCAGACGGAGCATGCCTGCAATTTAAACCCTAACAAATTATTCTTTTATCTGAGCAAACGGGGGAAATATATGATATGAGAATCATATATTAATTTTAACCTCCTCTATCCTTCATTTAAATTATGTTTTCCCCTTCCTTTTTCAAAATTTAATTGAGTTATCTACAACTTCAAACAATAATCCCGCTGTAATTAATACCCTTTCCCTATTTCATTTTCACTTTTGCTCGATCACTAATATCTCATGGCTTTTCGATTAAAAATAGAAAAAGAAAAGAATTAAATCAGCACAGATGCCTTTTCGTAATTTCACTTTCCGAAACCAAGCTTATAACACAATATGTGCATAACGCATTTTTGTGGCCACAATATCAGTTAAAAGTTATGCGAATCTTCCATTTGGCCCAAATGCATGCCCTTATTTGGTAGTGGTAATAACTCAATCACTCACACCCATGTCTAAAAATATATTCTGATTGTTAAAAGCACATACTGTTTTGTCTGTCCAAATTATATTCACATGAGAAGATATTTGTCGGTTATAATCGCCGTGGCGATGTTAATTTTTGAAACAAAATTCGTCCTTTTGAAAAAATCTAGCAACCCGGCTCGATAAATACCATTAGTTATGCGGCAGCTTCATCTGAAAGTCCGCTCGTCTAGACAATTATTAGCAACCCTATTTGGCGAGATTCTTGTCAGTGCAATTTCAAGTTGTGTCGTGGAAACAACACTCATGCTCTGATCTGCTTGCTGTAAATGTGCTCATAATTGAGCTCCAGCTGTATCTCCCCCTCTTCCGCCGTGCGTTCCTTCTTTTGACATGGTAGTCTCCTAATAAACCATTTAACTACCATACTGGAATTTTTTTTTTATTTTTTCATATAGAACCTGCTAACTTATGCGGATACTTCTTTCATCACGAACAATAACAAAGAAGCTCGAACAATAACCATCATTATACGCATATTTCAGCGATTTTAGAAATTCAACCACCAAGGTGGTTAAATGAGGGGTAGTCGGAAGTTTGAGGTCATTTCATCAGATCTCAGCAGCAGTTTAATGTAGGAGCACAAAATGCAGCATAAGGAATCTACTAAAAAGAATTTTAACACGTATTTCATGGATTTTAGAAATTCAACCACTAAGGTGGTTAAATGGGGGGTCGAAAGTTTTAAGGCATTTTACCATATCTCAGCTACAGTTTTAGGTAGGAGCATAAATTACAGCTAAATCAATATGCTAAAAAATATTTAAACACATTATTTCAGCGGTTTTAAATCTATTTTAGTGATTTCGTTGCCAACATCGGCTATGAATCCGATTATGGAAGATTAGAGAAAAGAGACAACTATTGCTGATTTTTGATTAAATATTTTGCGTAATAGATTTTTCCAAGGAAATGTTCTTTTTTATTTATGATGTATAGATGCCGTACGGAATATAGTTTCGCTAAATGCTACGCCATTTGGTTGATTTTTTTTGTTCTGAATGTCAAAGATATCGTATGTTTTTCTTTTATTTGCACCAAAGAAAATGCACATTTTCATTTATAAAGCCGAGTTTTTTTTTCTTTTAACTATTTTTGTGCGGGGATGTAGAGGGATCCGTTATTGTGATCGCACTTTTATTATTGCACTTTTATTTGCTTTACCTTTAAGTCCTTCATGGTTAACATGGACAACAGCTTTGTTTTTTATTTTTATTTCGTAGTGTTAATTTTGCAGTTAAAGTTCAGTAAAGTAGCTCATGCTATGGCATTCTTAAATGTTGCCAGTTATTTTAAAACATTTTCTAACATTCTCAGGTATTTTTTCCTTGATGTTGTTTGTATTTTTCTTTTTTTACAATCCCAGTATGTTTTATCAGTAAATGTATGCATGATTAATAACCCATTAAATATTGAAAATGATATATCTACTTCATATAATAAGACAATTACTTGAAAGCAGTAAAACTGCATAAATGTTGCCTGTTTTCAGCAATAACAACAGCTTTGCGTAAACGTGCATTAATAAATCGCTATTGAATGTAGTCAAATTAAAGAAAGTTGATTGCAAAATGTTTATAAATTAAATTACCACCATAAATATGATAGTTTGAGATTTTATAAAGTTACAGTACATTCTTATTGCATGTAGACTTATTTTCAAATATCCATTTAATAAATACACATTGGTACTCAACGTGCAGCGTGCTATAAAAAGAGTACAATTTTAGTTTTAAAGGAAGCAAATTCAAAATTTCTGGTGCTTTTATTTTATGGTATAGAAAATAAATTGATTACCTAGAAGTTTCAATTAATATTACTGTTTTATACATTTCAGTGTTGTATTATAAAATCGTAATTTTATTTGCTGTATTTTTCAATTATCATTAATATTATTATTGCTTTAATAATTTCATAGTTATTTCTTCCTCCTTTCGTTTATTATTATTATTATTATTATTTTCACAAACACTGACTTCCTTGAAAGCTTCTTTAGAACAAGTTAATGAACTTATTTTCTAATAATAATCAAACTTTAATTCCTTAATAGTCGTATAGCCAACATAGTGAAAAAGTACCCAAGCCGGGACTCGAACCCGGGTCATCAGTATATTGCATTGACGTTCTACCAACTGAACCACTTGGGAACGATACTCAGCCTGGAACTTTCTCAGTATATCAGGTTGGGTTGGGTTGATTATTGAAGGCTAATTATATACACTTGGGATACAGGCCCGGGGGGAGTGTTCTTCGTGGGGGTCTTTCTAAGGGAATCTAACCCGTATTTACCCGTGGTTAAATCCACGGCTTGAAGAAAACCACGAAAACTCCGAACGATTAGGCCGACGAGCGCGATTGGGATCGAACCCAGCACCTCCCGTCTACCAGCTTCGAGAGCAGAACCTCTCAGCCACTGGTGGGGCCTGCACAGGATGGAATCGAGACAGGATGGGATTCGAGTCCCGGCTTGGGTACTTTTTGACTATGTTGGCTATACGCCTATTAAACAATTAAAATTTGATTATTATATGAATGCAAGGCGTGCGAAATTTTCTATGGAAAAATTTCCAAGTATTAAATATGACTTTATTTTCTAATGTTCTGCGCGTTAAAATTAAGTCGTTTGTAATAGTAAGAAGTATATTTCATGACAGGGGTTTTAAATTTTTATAAATACCTAAGTGGGACACGGTAAAAAAGAAAAAAAAAAGATGAAGGAGACTTGAAACCTCTATTAAACAAGCGGGTAGAATTTACCATAATCAAAATTATGCTAAAAATATTTAGTGATGTATTAGATTATTATTTGGCGATATATTTGCATCACTGGATAAGATCTGGATAATAAGTTGATAATATCTGATTTTTCTTTTCAAAATTTTACCGTCGAATTAAACAAAATTCAATCTTCTAATAGAACTCAGTAATTTAGTAAAATTTTAGACAGACAGAAATCAGTTCAACAGCCCGACAGTATTCAGGACCAAAGAGTGTAAATCAATCCAAAAACGCAAGTAGAAAATTTTCGTGAGATTCACAAATAATGTAACAGAAATATTTAAAAAGTTATTGGATAAAATATATCTTTTATGGATATTTGTTTACGACCTTTATAATTATTATTAATTAAGAATTTTTCTGGAGAAATTTTCAGTATTAATTTTTTAGAAATTCTAATAATAATTAAAAAACACAATTTTAGATTCAATGTATTCTGTCGTGTTTTAATTTATTAGTGTATTTAGTGTTTTAAAGATATTTTTTAGAAACTCGTCCACGTCGATGTGGGAATAATTTTGAATTATTAAAATATCTATACAGTGGTGGACAAAAGTTTGGACATTTTTTGAAAGTTTCATGTTTTTCAACATTGTGTACTTGTAGAATATATTAATTTTCACTTAAATAGAAACGTTTATATATCAAATTGAAGGTAATTTAATGTAGAATTTAATAATAAAAACAGTATTACAATATTTGTATTACAAAAAAATGATGATGTTTGAAAATTCTTGTACGAAAAAAAGTTCATCCAATAAAAGACAACTTATTGAAGCTATAATTGATTCTTGGCACCATGTGATTACGAAAGATGAACTCCAAACACTCGTTCACTCGATGAAAAGACGCTGTGAAGCTGTCTTAAAAAATAAGGGTTAATTGTGTAAGTATCACTTAAAAAAAATGCAAATCTAAGATAGATCTTACTATTAGTTGCATAACTTTTTTTGTAATACAGATATTGTAATACTGTTTTATTATTAAATTCTACATTAAATGACCTTCAATTTGATGTATAAACATTTATATTTAAGTGAAAATTAATATGTTCTACAAGCACACAAAGTTGAAACACATGAAACTTTCAAAAAATGTCCACACTTTTGGCCACCACTGTATATATATTCCAAAAAGAAAAGTTTAAGAAAAACAATTCAAATCATTGTTGATTTTAGCTTTTTTAAATTTTCGGTATAAACGTTAACCCTTTCAGACACTATAAAAATGTGACAGCAAAGAATGAATCGAAAGTATAAATAAAAAGAAATATTGCGATATCTGGTGCCGTGTTGTTCATAATTTCAAGATATAAGTCTTGCGCCCTTTTCTTCTTTTTATTAACAGGAAAAACATAACACAACAATTTGATATTAATAATCAAATTAGACTGAAATTAATAAATTGTCCAGGGGAGCACATCGAGAAAACGCTCCATGTTCAAGATACATTTATTCCATAAAACAACAGTTCTCCAGTTAGTTCGGGTTGTTACGTAACGCGTGAGCGAGTTATAACTCCTCCCACAGACATCATGTGATCAAATCAATTCTCAACAGGCACAATTAACAACAACTCTGTCTCAAAGTACTTCTGATACTAAAATGTTGAAATTATTAAATGTCATCAGGACTTACGAGCAAATTTATTTACAAATAAATAAAAACTTTCTTTACATCTACTATATATAAAAGACACAAACGGAAATTTCGTTCCGTTCCTTTATAACTCAAGTTCCGCTGAATGGATTTTGATGAAACTTCGATAGATATTTTTTCGATAGATATTTTTTCAGGGAAGGTTTTAGTATATAACACAACGTTCTACGTAGATTAGTTATAGAATTATGATGGAAAGTTCTGTTATTTTGGACGATAAGGTTACCATAGGTCATTTTTTTTGTCGACCGTTATCATTGGCGAAAGAATTGAAACGGCTATATCAGAAAATAATTCAAACACATAGAAAACTAAAAGAAAAATTATCTTAATTTTATTTAATATACCCCCCCCCCCCCCCGCAAAAAAAGAAAAAGGAAAAAAACTGTTTTAGTGAGGGATAATGTTATCAAGCGAAAATATTTAATTTAAGCCCAAAGGAATGTTTGTAATGCTTAAAAATATTCAATATTTGGCGATTTATCGTTTACATCAGGTTAACAAAATCTGATCATTTGATTAGATATTATATGAGTGACAATTTTTTTTGTTTTTCATTTTTTTGTCTTTCTGTTAACTTTTTTTACATATAACTCCCCTATCATGTGACTTACAGGAGGAACTAGCAGCAGATGCAATTCTAATAAAAATGACTGCATTTATGAGTTACATGTTATTTGTTTATTTACGATTTTGATTTTACCTTTGGCGCCAACCAATGTGATTTTAAGCCAAAAATGCATAAGCGTGACATCAGCTTGAGATTTATTAGCAATAATAGTGTTTTTTCGGGTATACAAGATCCTTTTTGTAGTAAAATTTTATATTCAAATGCAAATTTTATAAACAACAGTTATTGTTATAAATATGCGATCAAATATTTCAATTTTAGTGAATATCTGCCACCCAAACACATATTGTAAAATAGTTAAATTTTAGACATTTAAAAATTTACTACAAAAACAAGCTGGTTTGTTTTCGCCAAACATATGATTTTTATAGCCTCGAATTCAGATTAGCGAATATTGTCTATTCTTTAATTTTTTTTTATTATATCGCCAATTTCACTTATAGAAATATTCACTACGTCAAAAGTTAGGAATTAAAGAATATTCTTAAGGAGATGCGTTATTATTATGCGTTATTACTATCACAAAAGGCAAATTTTTTAATAAAAATTGCGTGCTGAAATAAATGTTTGATGCTCATTTTGATTCGTCATTGTTTATAAAAGATATTGGACAAATCGTCCGTATTCCGGTCACCTGCCAGCTGGCATTTTTACTATGTTGTTGGAAGTTTCGTTTATGTTTCAAAGTTACTCTGGACGACGATTCAGATTACAGAAGATTAAACGACATTTCAAATTAGCGATTGCTAAATTTATGGGGGTTTTTAAATTATGAAGCAAAGTTTTACCAAAAAAGCAATGCTTCCAATCAATGTACGGAAAAACTTTGTGATGTCAATGGTGGCGAATGGAATAAATAATATTTGTCGATTTATCATTTCAGCCTGGATAAGAAAAACGAGTAGCTGAAATTATGATTAGACAATTTTTCGATCATTATAAAGCATTTTCGACTTACACACATCCCTAGCAGCTAAACATAGTGGTAAATGAATGTATTTCTGCGTGTTATTATGCCCTTTAGTGAATTGCAAAGCAAATATTCGGTTTACGTATTCACCAAAAAGATTATTACTAAACATTTTGCATAACTAACTTTATCATTCTCAGTTTTGTATGAGGTGTGGAATTTTGCTAATGAAAGATCTATAATTGAATTAACAGTAATTTGCCATTATTTAATAGAACATAGTTTGGCGTTTCAATAACTTCGTTTTGTATGTAAATCTGGTACGTAACCATATAGTTTCAAGCACTTCTAATGTTTGACGTCAAACTTCGATATCGACAAGATTAAGGAAGATTAGGAAGATTTTATTGGATGCAAACTAGAGTTTTTTACTTCTACCGGATTTAATCATCGGTTTTTTTTTCAGGTTAACGGTTACTAGAATGCAACTGGTCTAAAAAATGGCGTCATTTTAATTTTATTCAAACTATTCAGCTTTAAAAATGCACTTTTTTTTATGTTTCACCAGTTTTTTTAAATAGAAAATTTAAACACTGTTCTTTATGTGCAAACAATTTATAACGTTTTTGACTGTATTTACTCTGCTGGAATCGAAAGAGGAAAAACCGTAGTAAACTTGCCTGAAGAGGACGTATATTACGAAATATAAAGTAACATAGAGTGAGATTGTACTTACATTACCAAAACCTCACATAGAGACAAGAAAGAGGAACGGAGTTCAAGAACTTACAGACGAAAATAAATCACCCGAACATTATTTAAGTTCAATGGTCAATCTATGCAATCATTGTAATGCTCTCTTTTTAGTAGTATGTTGACTAGAGAACATTTTAGTTCCTATTGCCATAATGGTCTTATGGTTATAATGGCCTCATTTCCAAACCAAACTCTATTACAAATGATCAACTAAATGAGTTGCTTCTTATTAGCTCAAATTTTGTCCAATGGATGATATAATATAACGCAATGTCGTTCGCATCGTTTACAGCAATATTGAAGGAAAAACCAGGTGAACGTCCCTATTGCTTTAAAATACATGCTCAAATCCATTGATATAATTCGTTTGAAAATTTTGACTTGGGTAGCATCCGTAGGTGAAGATCCATATTCCTTTAAAATAAAAAGTCATTTCGTATGATTTAAGGTACATTTAGAAAAATGGCCCAGCGCAACAGGCATAGCATGCTAGTTCCTTATAAAAGGCAAAACTTAATTTCAAAATTCTGATGCCGTTGTTGATTTTTGGGATTAAAATTAAGTGACAGCGAATTTAAACAACTATGCTGGAAAGGGTTAATCATCTCATACGTTAGATAGCTTTTCACATACAGTTTTTCTTATAGGGTCATTAATTACTAAATTTAATAAACATTAATTTATGAAATCTAACTGCATCGCTGATATAATGAAGAATGAAGAAAAATCATCATTTTATAAAATTAAATAAAGTTTAATGGTTATAAAAATTTTGAACATTAAATAGTAACATGTTTTCTCCTATATATCATTTTGAACTCTTAATATAAAAAAAAAAATATTATTCAGTGAATTTTCAATCTTTGTGCAGATTTTTGTCTTTTAAATTTTAATAAATAAAAAGAAGTGTTATTAATTTTCTTAACAACCCGCCTAATTTGAATTTGTTATTTTAAAAATTACTGGATTTCGATGTAATTCAAATTTCCTTCTTTATGAAAAATAAAATATGACATCATGTATATTAAATTACATTGTTCATGTTTTGGTACCTCTACATAATTTATATTACAGTCTATTACTTAAAATTATCAAATTGTATGGATTTTGTTTTTATTTATAATGTGGGAAAGTCAGACCTAAAGAAGTTCGAAAGGGAAATAAATTTTGGAGCACATTTGTATGGTCTGTTAATGCCTCAGATTTGAATGCTTATGGGATTGTGAACACTTAGTCTCTGAATGAATTTGTTAGCACATTTGTATGGTCTATTAATGCCTCAGATTGCAACGCTTATGAGATTGTGAACACTTAGTTTCTGAATGAATTGGGGCGCACATTTGTATGGTCTGTTAATGCCTCAGATTGCAATGCTTATGGGATTGTGAACACAATACATCAGAATACAACAAGAAAGCTTACATAATACTTTTTGCAAATTTTTCGTATATTTTAACTAATTATAAAATATAAGCCAATGGTCTTGAAATGCATGCGTTCATTATATATTTACTGCATCCTCTTTGGAAGTGTTCATTTCAATCATTCATCATCCTCTTTACTAGGCACTATTGAATCCCATATATCTAAATTCTTTTATCTCAACTATTGCTGAAACCAATAATTGATGAAATGAAAGCGATAAAGAAAACGTGTATAACAGTTGACGTTTGCGTACACAAACGTAACAACGTTTTTGTAACAACGTTTGTAACAACGTCGTAACGTTTTGCGTAACAACGTTTGCGTACACCATAGCTGCCAACTTTTACGCTTTTTTCGTACCACTAAAAATTAATAGAAATTTTTACCTTGAATCACATGATTACGGTGATTTAATAAGTTTAAATTTACTATAAAATATTAGTGGTGGGAAAAAAGCGTAAAAGTTGGCAGCTATGGCTTACACAAAGAAAACTCTTAATTCGAAAATTACGTCATAGTTAGTAATAGACATCTATTTGTTATCTAAACTTGATCTTAAAGATTATTTAAAACATTTATTTACTTTATTTTCAATACACCGTATGTTCTGGCGAATAAAGCACTATTAACATAACGCACCAAGCGAACAAAACATGTAAACGCTACCTGATATATATTACGATTCCTCTGGTTTTCGTCTTCGCATTTTTGTATCGAATGCGGATTCATGATATTTTGGATATCTCGGTATTTCAGCTTTCTAAAAAAATACTCGAAATATTATTGTTGATAAGCGAATTCCTATGTAATACAAAGCATGCTACGATTTATAAGTGCTGTTGGAATAACGGTAAAGACAAGACATTTCGTCTCTGAAAAGAACGTAACAACCGTTGCATCAGATCACTAATTGCTTACTCGCCACAATAGTTTCTTCGATTTTGCCAGTTCGACCGAGACCCGACATTTTTCTCTTTTTGTGATACTTAAAGTTGTCTTTTAAAACAACTTTATCACGTGAAGCCCAAATTCAATGTTAATTTAGCCTGCAATGATCATGAATAGTTAATATTTCATACAAGAAAAATTAATTACTTTTTCCGGTGATTTCAAAAGAATATATTTTTAAAAGTTTCCTTTTAAAAACACAATTTTAAGAAAATGTGCAGATTAGTCGAAAATATTCGGTATCCCGCTTTTTCGAGTATACATATTAAGGGTAGGTAGAATATAATAAAACAAAAAAAATTCCCATAGAAAACTAAATTCGCAATCAATTTCTATACTAAAATATACAGGAAATCTCATTACAATCCCAATCCGGATTTTTGTTCAAAAGTTTTAAAATAATGAAGATAATTAACTAAAATTACAGAAACATTACATTGTAGTGGAACTAACAACCATCTACATCAAACCAAAGTCCGTACTAGATTGTCCATGCTGCAGAAGATAGTCCGTCATTCCTTCCGTTGCCATTTACCGAATTACTGATTTCTTCCATCACATTTTTTTAATATCGTTGTGTTTTGCAATAGACGATGTAATATTTATGGTAGGCAATGGCGATGACGATAAAAATCTTTCATTACTGTTAAACTTTCTGTTAAATCAAGAATTCGAATTCAGAATGGAGTGAGACGCCATGTATGCCTTTAAATGAGGATTGTGATCCCACTTTTTATTTAAAAAATGTGTGCTTTACTTCCTTTTAAAGTTAATAAGTACAGTGTCGGAACATCCGGTAAATTATTATAGAAACAACTCAGATATATGATATAAATTTTTTTATGCCAATTTATGTTGAAATAGGAGTACTGTCGGTACAGCGCCTAGAATGCATAGTGGAGAAAACGGTTTTACCGTTTTTTTAATCCAAAATTTTCGAATTCAAACCCGAAATTCTGAATTAAGAATTTTTACTTTAAGAAGTCACGAAATATATCTGCCATTAAGTAAAGAAAGGAACATTATAAGGAATTTCTGGTATGAATTCGAAATTTCGGAATTTAAAAAAAGCCAAACTGGTAATGCTTTAAAAAGTGATAAAAAATTGTAGCCGATAAACGTGCAACGATGCGGTACAATAATAGGGCGATCACAGCGACATCTGCTTTATAAATAGATTTACGTCTAGCAAAAGTAACCGTTTCACTATTAACAACAAGAACGTAAATTCTGTAAATAAAATCTTCTTGAAAGTGTATACAGGGTTTGTACAGATCAGAGAATTTTCCAGGAGTTTCACCAGTATGTTCTTTAAACAAAATAAATGTAAGTTAAACTCGCAAAACTTCGTTTTTTTTTAAGTAGAGATTTTCTGTAAGAAAATACTGGTACCGAAGAATTTACTGATCGTAAAATTCCAGGAGCTGTACGAACCCTGTGTATATTTCAGATGTAACTGATTTTAAAGTTAGTTTTTTATCATATCAAGGAATTAATCTTTTCCACTCTTCTAGCAGAGATTCGTCGTTTGGTATGCTAAATAAAGTTAGTTTCTATTTTGTTGTCTTGTATCGATTATTGCAACCAGGTACAAAAGAATGCGTATCACGTTTTTTGGCCATGATCAATATCATTCATATTTTCAAAGCTTATGAAAATCACTATCCAAGCCAAAGAAAATAGAGTATAATTTAATTACTATATATATTTACCACCAGCTGAAACGTTTTCTCAGTTCGATTATTATAGAATGTTTTCGTTGAAAAGAGCTAGCAGACAGTGGCGTAGCCAGAGAGGGGATGGGGTCCAAAAGCTCTGGAAACCAGTAATATTATAAAATATTTTTCGCCTTCAATATCGCAGAAAATTCTCCGATTAGATAAGGCAAACATATTTTTATAAAATTAGTGGTATCTAAAACATCTGCACCTCCACCCTGTCTACGCCACTGCTAGAAGATATCGCTGCGATCAACCAGTTATCTTTTCAGCATCGTTCTACATTTATCGGATTCAATGTTTTAGTACTATTTGTAGCCGTTTTCCACACTATGTATTCTAGGCGCTGCACAGTGGGTAGTTTTGATGATCTAGGTGGACAAAATTCATTTTTCCGATTATCTCGGAATTTAACAAGACCACGTATACTGGTAGCTTAATGTCTCTTTTGTCGAGATCCGTACGAGTTTTGTCGAAAAAACCCAATGTGTCGGTTAACTACGACCGTAAAGAAGGCAGTTGATTTGAGAGACTTTCAACAGTTGCATTATTTTTCTGTAAGTTCGAAAGCATGTCGTGACTTTTCTGTTTTATTTGAAAGCAGGAGTTTACTGGACATATCTCGCATGTTTGTCACACGATTTAACCTATTGTTGTTTGAAAATAAGCGCCATCTAGTTTACAAACTTCATCTTGACTTTCAATACAGTATTAAGCATTGTTAAGCAATAAGCATTTTTTTAAATCAAAGTGCCATTCCTAAAGTATTGAAAATTTAAGAAAACTCCTGCGAAAGTTTGCGAATCATTAAGTTATATTAACTTGAAATGTGCGTCTGAGTGTTTAATTCCAATCTTGCCAGTCAATTTTCACCACTTTTAATTATCCGATTGAGCTGAAACGTTGAATACACAGGTGTAGTTTCAATGACAATACAATATTATAATTTAAAAAATAATAATAATATAAGTAATAATATAATAATAATAATAATAATAATAATAATAATAATAATATAAATAATTAAATAAGTCAAATATTCATCACTGTTTGGATATTTTATAACTGATACATTCGAAAACCCAGCAAAACCTAATTAAACTTCAACGCAATAATTTTGTCCACCTAGATCCTCAAAACGCCCCACTGTGCGCTGTACTATCGGTATTTGATGGGTATGTTTCACTATTGCATTTGCGATTGTCACTTCTGTTGCATATATATATACAGGGTGCTCATAAAAAAACTTTGCCGATACATCGAACTCGAGCGGCCGGTCCGTTCAACCGATCTAGATGAGCATTCAGATCATTCACAGGTATGAGCTTATTATTCTGTAAACGCCAACAAATTGGCGCTCACTGTTACGGTTATAGCTACAGAAACTCGAAATTTTCAAATGACAACGCCCATTTCTTTTCATCGCGAAATGCTCAGCGTATGCGAAAACCCTAAAGAGCGTTGGTACGGTACGTGTATCGCAATAAACCGAAGCGTTATGCACGCACAAAAACAGCTCTGCGAACGGCCAAAAAAAACAGAATCAGAGCGCACGAAGGAAATTTACATATGACAGAGGCAAAACATCAATCACGGAACGCCGTTCGCCAGATAGTCAGCGTAGAAAACGGAAAAAAAGTGATTTGGGAATGTTAATTCTTCAGTCGGGGGCACGCACATGCCGACGAAATGACTCTTCCAGCGACAGTTCGTGGTGAATTGGTAAAACTCTATTATCAAAATGGGATGAATGCTGCGAAAACCTTGCGTGTTTACCGTCGAAACCATCGCCAAATACGTGGCCCATGTAGCCCGCAAGCTCTTCGTGATTTAGTAAAGAAATTCGAAGAAACTGGTTGCACCTGTCATAGACCGCGATCCAAACTTCAAGAGGTGCATCTCGTGTATTGGATATACTGAAATCAACGGTCCTAAAGCTACTGCGCTCTGTAATCCGCGTGTTTCCTTACAGGTACCAGCGCGTCCAGAGGTTGGAAGTGGGGGACCATCAACAACGTATAGACTTTGCTAATGACTTTCTTATCCGATATGATGGAGATAACGACTGGCCTCTTCGCATATTATGGACGGACGAGGCACATTTCACCTTAACTGGCAAAGTCAACACCAAAAATTGTCTGCACTGGGCAGACATGAAACCACACGCTGTGGCACCAGTACCTTTATACGACGTCAAAGTTACTGTGTGATGCGGCATTGCTGGCACAACTTTTCTCGGGCCGTACTTCTTTGAGGAATCGACACCAACGGGATTTGTAACTTGCTCTGTAACAGGCTCCCGCTATACGAAAATGCTGCAAAATTACATCATACCAGAATTGCTGCAGCAAAATACGCTGAATGACTTCGTTTGGATGCAAGATGGTGCACCTCCACATATAACGAAGTCTGTTCGCAGGGTCCTGGAACAGCATTTTGGTGACCGTGTCATCGCACGCCATTTTCCATTTCCGTGGCCTCCGCGATCCGCCAACCTCACTCCTATGGATATCTGGTTCTGGGGATTTCTCAAATCTAGAGTGTACATATGCAATCTGCAAACTTTGCCGGATTTGAAAGATTCTATCAAACATGAGATTGCAAACATCCCTCATGCGATGTTACGTTCGGCTGTATTGTCCGCAGTCGCCCGCATGCAATGTGTAATTGCCTGTGAAGGCACCCGTGTGGAAAATGTGTAATCAAAGTAAAAGTTTTCTTTTCTCCGATCTGTGTTGTAATCAGTGACTGGTGTACTGACTCTGTGTCATATGCAAATTTCCTCCGTGCGCGGCCCGACCTTTTTTTTCTTCAGTTTGCAGAGCTGTTTTTTATGCTTGCATAACGACGCCGTTTCATGCGATACAGGTACGGTTCCACCGCTCTCTAGGGTTTTCGCATACGCTGAGCATTTTGCGACGAAAAAAAAGGGCGTTGCCATTGGAAAAGTTCGAGTTTCTGTACCTATAACCGCAACCGTGATCACCATTTTGTTGCCGTTCACAGAATCCCGAGCTCATACCTCTGAATAACTATATATGAAATCTCACCTCGATCGGTTGAACGGACCGGCCGCTAGAGCTCTATATATCGGCAAAGACCACCCTGTATATATATATTCATGCGGTCTATTTTTTCTTAAATTTGATTTTGGAAGTATGGTAGGTATTTTGTGGTGGATACAAGTTTGATGAAAGTAAAATAATTTAGTTATTTAAAATATATTCTATTTTCTGCTCCTTTTTTCAATGATTTGTTTCATTATAGTTTTATTATAGTTAAAAAAAACATTTGCAGAACATTTGCTTAATTAATTACTTTTTACCGCTTATTCTGTTTTTTATAATGTTTGTTGAATTTTATATCTTTAAAAATTGCAACGAGGCGACATTTGGATACATCAATTTTCACTTTTTGGATACCATCCAAATTTATCTGATAAATAATGTAATTATATATAGTCACAAATTCCAATGTTTTTCGGTGAACATTATATAATGTTATTGTCTATTTCTTTAGCTCTAAAGCAGCTGAATGTACCAAAATCCATGCAGTAAATTCGTCTAAAAGCTTTAATATATTTAAATAATAATGCCAGTGCTTTGTGTAGTTTTCTTTTATAGACTTGTCCTTAGAGAACTCGATAACAGTGCAAGAAGTCTGCATCGGCTAAAATATCCTGGCGGACTGGCTCAGTATGAAAGATAAAAATTTGCACCAGGCACTTGAAAAATCATTATTGGTACATATAAAATTCAATGTAATTAGGTCCAATCATGCTCGACCCCTTTTTTTACGAAATATGCAGATGTTTATTAACTAACGTTGTCTACAATAAATATTCTTTTAAAACATTACTACATATGGATTTATGTAAGAGTTTTAAAGTGCAGCAATCTTTAGATTATGCATCTGCTGCAGTCTACGGAATAACTACCGAATCTAACGAGTACTGTTGCAATAAGAATGATCACTGAGAACACTCTTTAAAACATTAATGTAGTTTTGAATGAAAGAAAATAGCTCGGGAGGGGATTAAAGAAAATTTATGATTTTAAAGCTGTATAAAGAAAAAAAGTACATTTAAAAACATATTTTCAGTTAAAGTTTTAAAGGGAAATCTCACTTTTTTGTATCCAAATAATCAATAACGAGTTTGGATTATTCGAATCATTTAAGAAATTACGGCACTTTGAACAAAAACATCCGTCCTCTGAAAAACATGGTTATCCCTCATACGGTCTTCGCAATACCATGTTTTCCAGCACACGCTGGAGAAGAGTGTTAGCAGCGATCATCTGATTACCAAATTGTTATGCTATATTTTTAACACACACACACCTCTCAAGATAGACAAAACCTATAAGAAGTGCCCTATTTTGTCCTCTTTCCAGCTATGATGTCATACACTCACGCACAGTTTTTTTTTATCGGTTATAAAAAGGACAAAAGTCGCCAAATTTAGGGGATTTTTTTCTTTAATGGCAACATAGCTATTGTATTAAGTTATTGGTTTGGCGCGGACTTAAAAATCGCGCACACTTAAAAAACAGTCGCCAAACATCGCTGCTTGAGTGTAAAGCATCGATGCTCCCTCTTTCCTAATTTCGCCCCCAGTTACTTCTCCGCTTCTCCGAAAGTGGCGCCCCTTATCACGCAAGGCTCAAGGAACGGAAGTTAAAAAGCGTCAGTAGTGAAAGTTTGGTTCGCCAAGACGCATACATATATTATAAACGCTGAATTTCATATTTTTAGAACAGCTGAGTTCTTATTATGTCATTTGTAGAACGTTATTTACTGTACTGTCAATATTTATTTTCTATTCATTATATGTATTCTACGTAGGTAAGGGGCTAACAGCAGCATTCAGTGAGTTTTAGGACGTTCAGTTCATCTTACAAGAACTGAAGCCCCGCTATATTGGGAAGTAGCATGGTCCCAATTTCGTCCCTCTTGCAGTTCTTCTTTTCGTCCTGGGGACGAAATTGGGAACGCTTTCTCATGGCATTTATTTGAAAATGAAAATAAAATTTAATATAAAATAATATAATATACTAAAACAAAGTATAATAAACTAAAACAAAAAATATATATAAAGTTTAAAATAAAATTCAAAATGAAAATAATATTTTTACTTTAAAAAACTAAATAACTTTTAAAATCTATACTAATATTATAAAGGAGTAAAGATTGTTTGTTTGTTTGTTTGTAGGGGGTAATCTCTGGAACTACCGAACCGATTTCAAAAGTGATGGTGGCAAATTGATGGTGACAATCCCTGCTCCAACATAGACTATATTTTATGTCGGTGCGACTAACCCTAGGGGGTGCAGGAGCAAAAAACTTTCAAAAATTGCCATTTTTTAGCTATCAAACTGGCTGTCAAACCCTGAGAGCTTGTCAGCCTGTTCTGTATGTATGTATGTACGTACGTAATGCGATAACTCTTCATAGAAATATCCGTTTTCCTTCAAATTTTGTTTATAGGTTCACTGGTTTAAGACGCTTCCTTGATTACTTTTCGGGATTGATTGGTTAGGTATAACGGTGGTAACGGGGGGGGGGGGGTTAATCCCCCCCTTAATTTATATAAATGGGTTTTTCATGCAGAATTATCCCATTTCCTTCAAATTTTGGTTAAAGGTTCACTGTGTTAAGACGCTTCCCTAATTAGTTTTCGGGATTGATTGGTTAAGTATAAAGGGGGGAAACGGGGCGGCTAATCCCCCCTTATTTTATATAAATGGGTTTTTCATGCAGAATTATTCCGTTTTCCTTCAAATTTTGTTTATAGGTTCACTGTGTTAAGGCGGTTCCCTGATTAGTTTTCGGGATTGATTGGTTAAGTATAAAGGGGGGGAACGGGGGGATAATCCCCCCTTTATTTATATAAATGGGTTTTTCATGCACAATTATCCCATTTCCTTCAATTTTTGTTTATAGGTTCACTGTGTTAAGGCGTTTCCCTGATTAGTTTTCGGGATTGATTGGTTAAGTATAAAGGAGGGAACGCGGGACATATCCCCCCTTATTTTATATAAATGGGTTTTTCATGCAGAATTATTCCGTTTTCCTTCAAATTTTGTTTATAGGTTCGCTGTGTTAAGGCGCTTCCCTGATTAGTTTTCGGGATTGATTGGTTAAGTATAAAGGGGGGGAACGGGGGGATAATCCCCCCTTAATTTATATAAATGGGTTTTTCATGCAGAATTATTCTATTTGCTTCAAAATTTGTTTATAGGTTCATTGGGTTAAGACGCTCCCCTGATTAGTTTTCGGGATTGATTGATTAAGTATAAAGAGGAGAAACGGGGCGCTAATGCCCCGTTAATTTAAATAAATGGGTTTTTCATGCAGAATTATCCCATTTCCTTCAAATTTTATTTATAGGTTCACTGTGTTAAGGCTCATCCCTGATTAGTTTTCGGGATTGATTGGTTAAGTATAAAGGGGGGAACGGAGGGCTAATACCCCCTTATTTTATATAAATGGGTTTTTCATGCAGAATTATTCCGTTTTCCTTTAAATTTTGTTTATAGGTTCACTGTGTTAAGACACTTCCCTGATTAGTTTTCGGGATTGATTGGTTAAGTATAAAGGAGGGAACGGGGGACATATCCCCCCTTATTTTATATAAATGGGTTTTTCATGCAGAATTATTCCGTTTTCCTTCAAATTTTGTTTATAGGTTCGCTGTGTTAAGGCGCTTCCCTGATTAGTTTTCGGGATTGATTGGTTAAGTATAAAGGGGGGGAACGGGGGGATAATCCCCCCTTAATTTATATAAATGGGTTTTTCATGCAGAATTATTCTATTTGCTTCAAAATTTGTTTATAGGTTCATTGGGTTAAGACGCTCCCCTGATTAGTTTTCGGGATTGATTGATTAAGTATAAAGGGGGGAAACGGGGCGCTAATACCCCCTTAATTTAAATAAATGGGTTTTTCATGCAGAATTATCCCATTTCCTTCAAATTTTATTTATAGGTTCACTGTGTTAAGGCTCATCCCTGATTAGTTTTCGGGATTGATTGGTTAAGTATAAAGGGGGGAACGGAGGGCTAATACCCCCTTATTTTATATAAATGGGTTTTTCATGCAGAATTATTCCGTTTTCCTTTAAATTTTGTTTATAGGTTCACTGTGTTAAGGCACTTCCCTGATTAGTTTTCGGGATTGATTGGTTAAGTATAAAGGGGGGGGACGGGGGGATAACCCCCCCCCTTAATTTATATAAATGGGTTTTTCATGCAGAATTATCCCATTTCCTTCAAATTTTATTTATAGGTTCACTGTGTTAAGGCGCATCCCTGATTAGTTTTCGGGATTGATTGGTTAAGTATAAAGGGGGGAACGGAGGGCTAATCCCCCCTTATTTTATATAAATGGGTTTTTCATGCAGAATTATTCCGTTTTCATTTAAATTTTGTTTATAGGTTCACTGTGTTAAGGCACTTCCCTGATTGGTTTTCGGGATTGCTTGGTTAAGTATAAAGGGGGGGACGGGTGGTTAATCCCCCCTTAATTTATATAAATGGGTTTTTCATGCAGAATTATCCCATTTCCTTCAAATTTTATTTATAGGTTCACTGTGTTAAGGCGCATCCCTGATTAGTTTTCGGGATTGATTGGTTAAGTATAAAGGGGGGAACGGAGGGCTAATCCCCCCTTATTTTATATAAATGGGTTTTTCATGCAGAATTATTCCGTTTTCATCCAAATTTTGTTTATAGGTTCACTGTGTTAAGGCAGTTCCCTGATTAGTTTTCGGGATTGATTGGTTAAGTATAAAGGGGGGGAACGGGGGGCTAATCCCCCCTTAATTTATATAAATAGGTTTTTCATGCAGAATTATCCCATTTGCTTCCAAATTTGTTTATAGGTTCATTGGGTTAAGACGCTTCTCTGATTAGTTTTCGGGATTGATTGGTTAAGTATAAAGGGGGGGGGAACGGGGGGACTAATACCGTCTTAATTTATATAAATGGGTTTTTCATGCAGAATTATCCGATTTTCTTCAAATTTTGTATATGTATTCATCGTAATTAGAGATTTACCTGATTAGTTTAAGGGGTTCATTAGTTAACTATGAGGGGGATAACGGGGGATGACCCCCCCCTTAATATATTGTTTATTTCTTTATTTTTCGATGGGCTTATTTCAAATTCTTTGAAATAAGAGTATAATATACAATTAGTGTGAATAGCCTGTGAACTCAATGCCCTCAGTTTAACTGGGCAGTTTTATTTTTATTTTTTATACTGAAGGAGCTAGAAATTTGAAATTTGTCATTGTAGTTACTTATAAGATGTAAATGCTCTCTAAGAACAAAATAAAAAAAGAAATTGAAATTTGACAGGGTGAAATGAGCGAAAAGCGTTCTAAAAACAGTCTAAATTACAATTTCTATGAAATCTCTGGAACTACAGAATCGATTTCAAAAGTAATGTTGGCAAATTGATGGGGACAATCCCTACTCCAACATAGGCTATATTTTATGTCACTGCCACTAACATCAATGGGGTGCAGGATGGAAAAATTTTCGAAAATTGCGACTTTTTTACACTGAAGGGGCAAGAAATTTGAAATTTAGCATTGTAGTTACTTATAAGATGTAAATGCTCTCTAAGAATAAATTTAAAAAAAAATCGAAATTTAAATGGGTGAAATCAGCGAAAAGCGTTCTGAAGTCATTCTAAATTACAATTTCTATGGAATCTCTGGAACCACGGAACCGATTTCAAAAGTGATGGTGGCAAATTGGTTGTGACAATCCCTGCTCCAACAGTCTCTTTAATAAAAAACTATGCGTTGCTGACAACTGGGTTTTTCGCTATTTGTTGCAACAGATTAATCTCGGAAAATGAAACATTTGAAGTTACTGAAAAAAAATGATAGCTCAAAAAGTATTTGTCAGAAAATTGTTAGACAAACTGCGTTTCAAAGGTAAAAAATTGTATTTTTCTTGATATAAATTTCTAATAAAATTTAATTTTCTTGATATAAAAATCTAATGATTATGCCGTTTTTCAAATATTGAATTTCAAAAATTACCAAATTTTCCAATGGAGTACCATAGCGAAACTTTCATGCGTAAAAAGATAATGATAAGGGCGACATGTCCTGACGTGTATATTGGCTATAGCACGAGTCACAAATTATAGTAGCCTTATTATTCTGTTAAAATATAAAAGTTATTTATGAAATGTCAATATTTTGTTTGATTAAAGGTTCGTTGAAAGAAATTGACCAGCGTAGCGAGCGTAACTTGCTAGTAATGTATAAAATCTTTTTTCTTTTTTTTAAATTTCTTTCTTGAACCATCCGTTTCAGACACTCAAGTGTCTGAATATCAGACATTTTAGTTTACTTTAGATTTTTACTTTTTTACTTTAGTTTTATTTAGAACTTTGTAATTATTTTAAATTATTTTATGTCTTTACTTTTTATCTTCTTTTTATCTAATTACACACAAAAAAAGGCAGGTCCTTCTATTTTTTAATAGAAGGAAATATTGTAACCACATGCCGTCATATTTCAAATGAATTTTAAATATATTAAAACAATAGTAAAATTGTTCAATCTAATAAACTTTATAAATGTTTTTAATTAGTTTATGTCTTTATTTTTTATCTTCTTTTTATCTAATTAATTATAATCAATAAAACAGTTTCTTCTATTTTTTAATAAAAGGAAATTTTGCGACTATATACCGTTGCATTACAAATGAATTTAAAATATATTAAAATAATTCTGAAACTGTAGAATCTAATCAACTTTATAATAATTTTAAATTATCTCTTTTTTTATTGTATGTTATCTAATTACGTAAAAAACAAAACAATTAATTATATTTTTTTAATAGAAGAAAAGTTTGTGACGTTGTACTTTCAATGAGTTTAAAATATTGCATTGTCGGAAAGTCATGACGCATAGATGCTAAATTGTACGCGGTTTAGTAACAGATCCTTACAGTTTTCTTCTTCTTACTTAATCGCAGAAATTTTACGATTAGGTAAGGCGAAGAATAATAACGATTTATTTTCCTCTTTATTATATTATATTTTTACTCCTTATATATATATATATATATATTATACTCTTTAATTGTTTTATCTATATATTTTTTAATTAGTTACGAAAATAAAACATTTTCTTCCATTTTTTAATACAAGAAAATTTCGTGATCACATATCTTGTATTTCAAATAAATTTACAATACAATTAACACAACGTTTCTGAAATTGTCGAATCTAATCAACTTTATGAATATGTTAAAGCATTCATCAGCATCATAAATACCTCAAAAGTATTTTATTATTATTCACATATAGTAAAAAACTGTTCTTTGCGACACAATTATTTAACAAATAAACAGAATTCACAATTTTCATCCATTGTTGCTCAAGGAGATGTTCGTGACAAGAACAGCTGCTGGAAGTCCTAAACATTGAAATTAAAAGTCGGGAAAAATGAAAAATAAATAATGCATTTAGCCCAATATAAAATAGTAAAATGAACATTCCATTCATCTGACATATGCTTCATAATTTTAAATAATTATAAGTTCTTTCTGAATTTTTTAGTGTTATTTTGTAAAAATAATAAAAGATATAATTCTTCATTTTATTTTACCATTTTTAAAGTAAATGTTAGTTTTCTGGATTATTAAATATAATGAATAGAAGTAGGGGCAATTCAGCTGTTTTTTTGCTTTTATATTAGTTTTCCATTAAGGGCATATCTTCTTTGTAACTTTTTATTTGTGTGTTCATAATTAAGGGGTAGTTTTCAGCCAAAAGGAAGGGGCGATTTTAAGTTGTTGTTCTTGTTTTTGAAACAGTAAATAGTTTTGAAACACAAATTTCTTTATTTGAAAAAACTGTATTTGAAAAAGCTTCATTACAATTTAAAAATATATACGAAAACGATGTATCATTACATTGAATAGTCTCGGCGGTACATGTAAAAAAAATCTAAAAGTAATATCTACAAAACCGCACCATTGTTATATAATTACACATAAAAAGCCAAAATAGTCGCTCTTCGATTGAATCTGTAACGGAATGTTCGGAATTAATAACTATTTAATTAAGAATATGTGTTTTCTATATTTATGCTTACAATCCTTAAAGTTCATAACGAGATCACCAATACTTTGAGCACAACTTTTTCAGACACATCAACTGTTTCAGACACAAATATTTAAAATGATCGTCTTCAACACCAACCCATCGTGCAATACACTGTAGAAGAGAGCAGGAAACAGTAACTATGGGTGTTTGTATAAAAATAGATTCACATATATTCACGATCGGGTTATTTATGTCATATCACCACTATGCGTAGAAGCAGGGTTCTCACTGCCGATAGCCACTGCGCCTAATCACGACAAAATGTTTCACTTGGCGAGAAAACGAAATATTAAAATTTAAAATCCCCAATTGGCGAGAGTTTTTTTTTTTTAATTCGGCGACACTATCAGTGATAAACTAATTCTTCGTGATATAATTTTTTTTTCAAAACCCATTCACATTTTTAAAAAATATATATATATTTATTTATTTTCATTTAACCCACTAACATGCTCTCCCGAAAGTTTTGTTTCATAAAATTATTTAGAAATAAATTGGGCTAGAAATAGTTTTTGATTTTGCAAAGCATCTATTATACACTTGTTTTATTAGTGTATATAACTGATAATTAAATTTAGATTCATAACTACTCTACAAACAAATACAAAAAATGAGAGCACATATTAAAAAGATAAACAGGGTACGCTAGGGAGTTTATGAAGGACTCTAGAATCACTCTTATATTGCGAATCGATTGCAACAATATTTTCATTTGACTGTAGTTTTTATTTGATGATTAGCCAACTTTCTGAGGTTAGTCAAAAGTCAGTGAGAACCCTGCATTGCATCATAGAGTGTGAGACAACAATACCTTAAGTAACTTTTTCTGGGGAACTACTGAAGTGATTACAATATTTTTTATTGTTTTTTCAGTAATTAAACAAAATAAAAATTATCGTTTGACAAGGAATAAACAAAAATACAATGCTTACGGGAATTTACAAACAAAAAATATTATATGCAAAACAGCTGATGGCATTGATGTACTTTTTTCTTCTAAACCACTGAAGGGATTTCAGTACATTTTTAAATAGATTTGTCAGAATCTAAACTATAAATTAACCGTTTAGCAATAAATAAAATAAAAAATACCATTGTTAAAATTGTAAGTAATTAATTTGTAAAAAAAAAAAAAAAAAAAAAAAAAAAAAAAAAAAAAAAAAAAAAAAACTAGATTTTGTTTGTTTACAATATTATATAACTATATACTTTTTATTTTTATTTCTTGCCGAACTATCAATTTAAAACTTTGCTTATGCCTAAAATAGTTTTAAAAATATTTAAATTCCTTTAGTAATTCGTAAGAAAAAGGCACATGTATATCAGTTGTTTTACGTGTGTGTTTCTTTCTTTGTTGTTGGTTTTTCAACATTGCATAACTATTCTTTTTTTTTCTTTTAATTGTTACCGAACAATAAATTTACAGTTTAACTAAGGAAAAAAACAATTTAAAAAGAGTATTGAAATCTATTGAGTAGTTCTCGAAAAATGGTACATCAATATCAACAGTTTTATTTTTCGCAAATGTTGTCGCCTCTTTACGATCATAGAATGTAAACATTATCTTAGACACCACGTATAAGACTGATAACTTGTAGGTTGATTCTCAGCTGGAACATTGTAGGACAATATTTCGCTGCAATGCATTCCACCACAGTTTAAAATATTCTGTGATGAGATTTTCTTTTTTTAAATGAAAGAAACTATTCCGCCACAATAAAATTTACATTACTCTTATCTTTCTTTCACTCTAAAGTAGCTACGGATAACTTTCACCATCCAAATTAGCACCGTTTTCTAGTATTTTATAAAATACTTTTATTTTTATTAAAAGAAAAATATTATCTCTCTTAATCGTTGCAGATGGGGTCACGGTATAAAGTCCAAATGAAGTTGGCTGTTGAAGCTGTACGCAGTAAGGAGATGGGATATAAAGCTTCCAGTAAACTGTCCCAAGATCAATGTTGAAAAATTATTAGGTAGCTTTCAATACAAAAAAGTATAAAGCTACCAACTGTAGCCGTACGGCGGAAAGCAATTCCGAAAAATTTCGGTATATTTTCACCGATCATGACTCCCAGACCCCAAAACTACCCTCCGTTCAAATGTTGTTTTAATATATAGATATATCCATATATATATCTGATCTATGTCATGCGATAGCACTCGTATTTATAAATCAATTTCGAAGAAACTAATTGTGTGTATTAACCCTTTCCGGCACAAACAAATTCTGTTCGTAAAATGCGAAATTACTGCATGACACCGGAATTTACAAATGACTTTTTAGGAAAATAAGAACTCCTTATTTTAAACTTTCATTGTAGAAGCAAAATTTTAATAAAATAATATTGGTGCCGAATGCAAGCTGGAATTAAAATTAGGTGTGCCCGGAGTGGGACCACTGTGCCGGAAGGATTAAGCTCACCAGTGTCTCGACCGAGTTCATTGGCCAGCTTGGTCCGCCATTTTGTTTCAAGATGGCGGCCATTTAAAAATTTAAAACTAAAATAAATATACAAAAATTTAAAAATTCAAATTTATTTTCTGTTTAAGAGTTAGGCCTTGATATAATGATTCCGAAGTATTTTTTGTTTTACCTCTATCTTAAAAAACGGCTGAGATACTGCAGTTTGAAATTCTAGGGTGACAGACATTTTGAAACAACAACGCACATTACAAAAATCCAACGATTAATTTATAAGTTTTAGTTAACGCGACTTCACGCAAATTATTATCTTTCATTGTTGTAATCATTTTCCCAATCATACGCATAAAACTATATATTCATATCCGTTAGTGCCAAATTCTCGCCAAACTTGGCGACGTTTGGGGAAATATCGCCAAATTTGGCGACCGAAATAAGTCTTTATAAATGAAGCCAATTTGGCTATAGTTGACTAATTTGGCAAATTTTTTATTCAAATTCAGTGTTAACGAATGTTTTGTAATTGGGTTCTTTGCATTTTAGCTTGCTGTTTCGAGTTACATTAGCTAAAATTTTAAAACGAAGATATAAGAAAGCTACCTTTTCCACCCGGTACATGCCGGAAGGACTTTATTAAAAAAGGTGCAGACAAAAATGTAGAAGACTAAATTGAAATGAGAATCGTCCGGTAATCAGTTTTCCCACTTGAACTGGAAAGTGAGTTAGTTTTATACTGTAAGGAAATAGAGCAAAGTTTCTATGCACTAACTCTGAAATATTTGAGACGAATGGAATTCCAACTAGCCATTCGCAATAATTTACTATTCCCATCCTCATATGAGACAAAAATGGCAGGGACCAAGTGGTTGCTCTGATTTTTGAAGAAACACACGGAATTCACTATTCGAAAACCTCAATCATTATCGATCACTCGCATTCAGGAAGGAGTTCACAGAATAAAGTGTTCAACTATTTTTCTCCATACTGAAGGTAGAATTAGAGAAAATAAAATTCGACCCGACGAAACTGAACATTGTAAACGAAACTGGCATCACTACTAATGTTTAACTCAAAGCCCAAAAACTCGTAGCCATGAAAGGAGAGAAACACGTCCATAAAGTATCATCTACGGAGATGGGTTCCTTTGTCACGGTGACGGGCAAGTCAACCGCAGGGATGTTTGTGCCCCATTTCATGATATTTCCGAGGAAGATCATGAAGAAAGAGCTAATGGGTGGAGCTCCTCCAGGATCCAACGGAGCTATGCCTGAGTCAAGGGGGATTGCAGCAGAGCTTTTTGCGCGAAGGTTAACCATATTTTGTCTATCTTATTTTGTTGATATTGGTTGGGCATTACCCAAATTTTCGTAACTTGACTCTCATTCAATTTGAACGGGAGAATGGTGTAATAATCGAGTGTTTGCCTCCGCATTCAACAAAAAAACTTCAGCATCTCGATGTCGCGTTTAAGATATCCTTTTAAACGTTTTATGCTGAAGCAATAGAAAATTGGCTGTCAAACTATCCTGGTTGAAAAGTTGGGCAGCTACAAATCGCACAACTTTCGAATGAATCCTACGAGCGTGCTGCTGCTGTTAATACTGCTGTCAATGGTTTCAAAAAGACGGCCATCATGCAATTTAGACCCAGAATTTTTTGACCTGAATATTTTTGGCGAAACCTTATTTGTTGAAAATTTCATTTCAGCTGATCAAGCGGACAGGTTCAACAAACTGTTGCTGGCATCAGCCTTAAAGAGCTCACAAAAGTGCCAGTGTTCACACCATTAACTTCCGCTCGAAGACGTTCAGCAACATTGATCACTGGATTTTCGCATAAAAACAAAGTGAAAGATTCCTAGGCGAAGAAGAAACGCTCAATTAAAAAAAAAAATCTGGCACCCACCTCTCTCATAGAAAAGGCGAAAAATCCACCATGTACAAAATCCAAATGTGACCTACACAGCGACTTTTATGACGAAAGTGATTCTTCTGCTGACATTCCGTATGACGATAATACAAGCGATAATGATAGCGACAATCATGAAGAGTGTCCTATATGCTTGAAGCTTTTTTCTGATGATAAACATGGATAAGAATTGGTTCAGTACCTCCAGTACTGCACTTGGTTACACTCTATGAATCCTGTTTTTTACACCAATATTAGATACACGGAATGTAAAACCAAGAGTATTTCATTTAGCCAATTACTTATAACCCTACAATTTTACATTTAGTCTTCATTTTCTGCATAAAGTCTAATTAATAAATTTAGTTTTATGGTATGAATTTTCACATCACCTGAGTGAGTTTTTTCTCACAGGAAAGTTTTCTTTCCTGGCAAAAAATGACCAATAATTCAACACGTAATGCGACATATGTCCTCAGGGATTAATAATAGATGAAAAAGGAAATAGTTGTATGTTTAATGTGCAAAGATAAAAAAAATAATTATAGGAACAAATGGATAAAGGATATACCTTATTTTTTTATTATTTAGCTGTTACATTTATTCTAATTTTGTTTTCCGAGGATACTTTGCATGTAACCGCTCAATGTGACGTTTTATCATCACAAAGATTTTTTTTTTGCAATGAAACTGTAAGCATAGAGTAATGAAAAAACTCGAAGTCACCACTATCGTATTATAAGTATTGATGTATTTAACGCTCCAGCATTCCCGAAACCGCTTCTTGGCGTCTTTAACTTATTGAATTTTGCTTTTAAAATTTTCTTGTAAGATATTCCGTGATCGGCGCTATCCCTTTCCTGACAATATTAAAGGTAGCTAAAAATGTTCACTTTGTGCGAGTTCAAAGTTATGAGCCAAGGTTTTACAAAGTTAAAACCCACAAATTCAACCTCCACAACATTAAACGACATACGGTTCTTTGAAGGTTATTCCAAGATTCCCTTCATAAAAAAAAATAATAAAAATAAAAAAATAAAAATAAATAGGGTTCAAATATCCCACTCGGCTATAGCCATAAGTACTGTCTTATGAATCTCATATGTCGGTATTCATAAACCAGTACTCGGGGCTATAGTCGAGTGGTTATTTGAACCCTTTGAAAGTTTTTATTTTTGGTTTTTATCTTTTACCTTTTTTTTAATTTTTATTTTACACTGATGAAGGGAATCTGGGGTATAATTGAAGCGGACGTATGCAGTTTAATGCTGTGGTGTTTGAATTGTGTGTTTTAATGTTGTAAATAATTGGCTCAAGTCTTAAAGGTAACCGCGATTCAGAACCTTGTTCCACGAGTAACGGCAGTATTGATCGGATTTAGACCGCCGGTAATCTATGAACAGGTGGAAACGTGGCCCCATCAAGACTAAGGCCCTTAGGGAAAGAAGTAGACCCAAGGACGGAAGATCCCGCTGGAAATTTTAAAAATGAGTTTCGTTAAGTTAAATACATTAACCAGTGAAGCGGTGATGATTGTATGGTTGTTATATAATATATTTCGACAATGATTATGACATTTAGTGCCGTGAAATTAAATATCTGTAAGATTTTAAATATAACATTTTGAAAATTATTTCATGAAACTAAACTTTTATACAAAAGAAGATTCTTCTAATTATATTTTTATTTTATTACATTGTACAAATATTATTATTTTATTTTATATCATTATTACATTTCATTTTTTTAATAATCCAAAAGTAAGATTTCACATTTTAAACACGATTAATCTTTTGTTTTATATTAATAATAGGGACTAAATATTACGTATAAAAACTTTAAATAGCAGCACGAAGTCATGCATGAGTGAAACGATCAAATTTTTGTTGCTATGACCTGAAGTTTTCGTGCAGAGTAACAAAAAATAAATATATATATTATTTACGTTAACATAAATTGCTTCATTTCCTCACATGCAAACTTTTAGTAGAAGCAAGTATTAGTCGACATGACTATTTGATGTTAGATGTTATATTCTCATCCTCAAAAAATATTTTAAACTAAGCATTTTATGTTACTTTTATACTCCTCCATTTTGTTCGGCATAGAAAAACTCGATTTTCATACCGTGAAATGTTCTTTCTTCTATTGGAAACTGAAAATATATTTTGGATTATAAAACGACAGCAAAACATTTCATTTTTAGTATAAAAGGAGATTTAAAACTTTTGGATATTATTTTTTACTATCTTTTCATTCTGTAACTAGATTGCATCTCATAAAAATATATTTAAATACAGTTATAAATAGAAAAATCTCCAAGCTATTTCTTCAAAATTCCTTGTATAAAAATATAGTGCCATAAGTTCACTCAAATATTGCGTAATATTTGAATTTCCAAATGTATTCTCATACGTAGAAATTCTGTTTGACTTTACACTTTCTTCGGATACATGCATATATACAGAGTGCCTCAAAATATATAAATGTAGACTGAAACTCAATAATTAAGTGATTATAATATGTTTTATTTTAATAATGAAATATTGAGTGCATTTGTCATTAAGATTGAGTATGCAATTCTTTTCCTTTTCAGTGGCATGTTCATACGGTAGCAAATAAATTTTGTATGGGGTAATTTTAAAGTAGTTCATACAATAGTGACTTGTTACCGACTCAAACTGTACGAATACTCAAACGAACTTTATAATTACAAATTCAGGTGAAAAACAAAAAATAATTATTTAATCAAGAATTTCTAGTTAGTTTAAGAATTATTACATTTTAAGAGAGTGCAGCGTCATTTGTTGTCAAAAATTTCAATCCTTTTTAAAATTACACAATTAATAAATTAGGATTTACGTTATACATTTTTCAATTATTTCACAAGTACACATACTTTCGTTAATAAATATTTACAGTTTTAATTTATGGTGTCCGTTTTGAAAACATTTTGCTTATAAATAAATATATAATATACTGGGAATCCTCAAAAAATATATATTTGTTTTTTATGTGTGAATATTCTTACATTCTTATATTATTTTATATATCGGTTATTTTTTCGATTCTTTGTGGCAAAAATACATTACATAATTCTAAACTGATGATAAGTGTTGGCTTAGACAAGAACTATCTATTAATTTGAATATAAATGTAATATTTTTTATTCCTTATTTTTTCACTTAGGATAAAAAAAAATGCCTCTAAAATTTAATAATCAGAGTTAATTTTTAACATATTTTGAGAAAGGAAAATACTGCTATTAAATAAACATATATATTTTTAAGACTACTGTGTTAAAATTACAGGCAAATTGAGGACATTATTAAACATTAGAAGCAAAACATTTGAATAAAAAAGTTAGATGGTTTATTACTGTTAAATGGACTAAACTACTTATGTAAATTCAGAATGGCAACGTTCTCTAATTTTTTTAATTTGAGTTACAGTATGATACATGTAAACAATCAGTAAAGAAACTGCCAATTCAGCAACTTGTTAAAAAATAAGAAATAAATAATAAAAAAAAAAACACACAAATGGTGATATGAAACTGTATTATGCTCTAATTTCATTTAAAATACTAAAAAGAAAAAAAAGTAGTAAAAATACTATATATGAAAACATTTTATACGTACATTTTAAACGTAACTATATATGCCCGCAAAGTAATATTGCGCTGTGTACGAATCTTCATTTCACTCAGACAATTACATTACCATACAAAAAATACTATATATCAAAACATTTTATTTAAACATCAAAGAAATGTTGCTAATTTATACACGTGAAATATAAAATCTGATATGGATGATTAAAAAACTCATTTTATCTAGATTTGCGCAAAATCTCTACTAGTTTTACGAGTATTTGTTTTTCAAATTGAAAAATATCCAATTTAATTGTCCAGTATGATTACATTGAAATATGTTTTATTGTATTTTAATATTAGTTCGCGTGTAAATATTTTACTGCATGGGCTCCAATCCGATTGCCATAAAAAGCTCCCGCAGGTGAAAATAACGCACGCACTATATTTTCATGACGTAAGTATTTGAATTGAGCTATTTTATCTATTTTTAATGTAATTTCTAAACGGTTTAAAATTTATTCTTGTTAACATATCATTTTTCTTGTTTCTGTGAAAATTAGAACGAAATCCATCAAATGTTTTTTGAGTTATGCTTAACAAATAGTTTAAATATCTAAACGTAACTATATATGCCCGCAAAGTAATATTGCGCTGTGTACGAATCTTCATTTCACTCAGACAATTACATTATCATACAAAAAAGAAGTAAAAATACTATATATCAAAACATTTTATTTAAACATCAAAGAAATGTTGCTAATTTATACACGTGAAATATAAAATCTGATATGGATGATTAAAAAACTCATTTTATCTAGATTTTGCGCAAAATATCTACTAGTTTTACGAGTATTTGTTTTTCAAATTGAAAAGTATCCAGTTTAATTATCCAGTATGATTACATTGAAATATGTTTTATTGTACTTTAATATTAGTTCGCGCGTAAATATTTTACTGCATGGGCTCCAATCCGATTGCCTACGAAAAGCTCCCGCAGGTGAAAATAACGCACGCACTATATTTTCATGACGTAAGTATTTGAATTGAGCTATTTTATCTATTTTTAATGTAATTTCTAAACGGTTTAAAATTTATTCTTGTTAACATATCATTTTTCTTGTTTCTGTGAAAATTAGAACGAAATCCATCAAATGTTTTTTGAGTTATGCTTAACAAATAGTTTAAATATCTAAACGTAACTATATATGCCCGCAAAGTAAAATTGCGCTGTGTACGAATCTTCATTTCACTCCGACAATTACATTATCATACAAAAAGAAGTAAAAATTCTATATATCAAAACATTTTATTTAAACATCAAAGAAATGTTGCTAATTTATACACGTAAAATATAAAATCTGATATGGATGATTAAAAAACTCATTTTATCTAGATTTGCGCAAAATCTCTACTAGTTTTACGAGTATTTGTTTTTCAAATTGAAAAATATCCAGTTTAATTATCCAGTATGATTACATTTTGAAATATGTTTTATTGTACTTTAATATTAGTTTGCGCGTAAATATTTCACTGCATAGGCTCCAATCCGATTGCCTACGAAAAGCTCCCGCAGGTGAAAATAGCGGGCGCACTAAATTTTCATGACGTATGTATTTGAATCTATTTTATCTATTTTTTAATGTAATTTCCAAACGGCTTGAAATTTATTCTTGTTAACATGTCAGTTTTCTTGTTTCTGTGAAAATTAGAACGAAATCCATCAAATGTTTTTTGAGTTATGCTTAACAAATAGTTTAAATATCTAAACGTAACTATATATGCCTGCGCTGTGTACGAATCTTCATTTCACTCAGACAATTACATTATCAAACAAAAAGAAGTAAAAATACTATATATCAAAACATTTTATTTAAACATCAAAGAAATGTTGCTAATTTATACACGTAAAATATAAAATCTGATATGGATGATTAAAAAACTCATTTTATCTAGATTTTGCGCAAAATCTCTACTAGTTTTACGAGTATTTGTTTTTCAAATTGAAAATATCCAGTTTAATTATCCAGTATGATTACATTGAAATATGTTTTATTGTACTTTAATATTAGTTCGCGCGTAAATATTTACTGAATGGGCTCCAATCCGATTGCCTACGAAAAGCTCCCTCAGGTGAAAATAACGCGCGCACTAAATTTTCATGACGTATGTATTTGAATTGAGCTATTTTATCTATTTTTTAATGTAATTTCCAAACGGCTTGAAATTTATTCTCGTTAACATGTCAGTTTTCTTGTTTCTGTGAAAATTAGAACGAAATCCATCAAATGTTTTTTGAGTTATGCTTAACAAATAGTTTAAATATTTAAACGTAACTATATATGCCCGCAAAGTAATATTGCGCTGCGTATGAATCTCCATTTCACTCAGACAATTACATTATCCGTTTGAGTGATAGAGATTATTATGGAATAAAGAATCGATAAAACTTTAATTAAAACTGACAGTTTAAATAAAATGTATACTATACGGGTAAAGTGTGTAATGGTAACATTTTCGCTTGGAACTGGCTATTTTGGTTTGTTAGTTGATTTATGACGGCCGATTATCTACTCGAGGAATATAGGCCCTAGTGGGGGAGTGCCCTCCATGGGGGTCTTTCTAAGACTATTTTGAAAAGAGAAAACAAATTTCATGCATGCATTGTTTTGTCCAGTTGCATTCTCTTCATAGAGGACTCAACTGTTTCGGGTAGCTGAAACTGACTTTGTTTGCTATCCGGTCACTCAAACAACATGTTATAATATACTTCAAATCACCTATTCTAGTATTTATACTTTTTACTTTCTTCTATCTATAATACATAGTTGCCAACCTCCCGATTTTTTTTAATACCAATAAAATCTTACAAATATTTTCGTTTTATTAAATTGAAAAAATCGTATGATTAAATAAAACAAATATTTTTACATAAAAATACTGGTATGAAAAAAATCGGAAAGTTGGCAACTGTGATAATAGAAGAAAGTATTGTAATCGACTTATTTTTCAGCTTCGTTTTTTGATGGATTTAGAAGATTTAGAGGTCTGAGATTCTGAAAAACATGTTTATACAAAATGTCTGTCTGTCCGTGTGTATGTCCTCATTGTATCATCGAAAAGTCTATGACGTTATGCCTAGAATTGCAACAAAGGATCAGGGTTCATAAGCCGTGTTTTTGACCCATGAAATAAGATTAAAATTCGATTTTGTTATATTGACTTAATTATTTCACTTTTTAATATTAGAAGGTTTATCCTGTACGATTTGAACAATATTTTTTTTGCATTTTGTTCCGATTTATATAACTTACATCAGCTCAATGTTCGTATTATTCGTAGTTTTTGATGAAAAATACGCAATCTCGCCTAATTTTACCTCAATTTTTAATATAATTTTGAATATTTTACTAAGAGCGCAGCTTTGCAACACTTTTATTTTTACATATATTGTACAGTTTGATATATTTTATCATATATGTAAAGATAAAAGTGTTGCACGATTGCGCTCATATAAATAATTGAGGTAAAAATATAACGATTAAATTGCATATTTTTCATCAAAAACTACGAATAATATGTACTTTGAGCTTGTGTAAGTCATATAAATCCGAACAAAATGCAAAAACTATTGTTGAAATCGTACAGGATGAACCTTTTATTATTAAAAAGGGAAATAATTAAGTCAGTATAACAAAATCGAGTTTAGGCTTATTTCATAGACCAAAAACATGGCTTATGGACCCTGATCCTTTCTTTTATAGGTGTTTGGCTATACTCATTGAATTTGGGGATATTACGTCGAAAGGGGGCACTGTGATAGCGATTTTTGTACTATTTTCATAATTGTGTCATCGAAAAGTGTACGAAGTTATGCAGATAATTGAACCAATATTTTTAATATGATTTTGACTGTTGCTGACATGTCCCAGTTGAATTAAGTAAATTCCGTTGGAAGAGGAGGGGGGCTGTGATACCAATTAAACGATTCCAAATTGAGAAAAATGTACAAAAAATTAAAAATCCTAAAAGTTTTTTCTATTAAATGTTCGGCCTTGATCCAAGGATACCGGAGCAAGGTATCAAGTTTTGCTCCGATTTTGCCTCTATCTTAAAAAATGGCTGAGATACAGCAATTTTAAATTTTAGGGTGGCTGACATTTTGAAAAAAGACAGCTGCAGGATTCCTCCATAAAGGCTTAATTTGTTAGTTTTTGTGAACATGATTTCTCGCAATTTCCTTTCATTGTTGTAACCATCGTTCTAGCTCTTATATGTTTAACACTATATATTCATATTCGGCAGCGTCAAATTCTCGCAGAGATCGGCGCAAAAATAGTTTGCCATAAATGAAGACAACTTGGCTATTTTTGCTATTTTTGCACTATTTTTGCTAAATTCTGATTCAAATTCAATATTGACGAGAACTGTGAATGAAATCTTCTGTCATTGGGTTCCTTGCATTTTAGCTTAGTGTTTTCCAGTAAAATTAGTAGCTAAAATCTAAAAACCAAGGATTAGGGAGGCTATTGTCCCGACGGTACTGACCGGTACAGACCAGAAAGACTTTTCTTAGTCGTGTTGTATATCGGCTGCCCGTGCAACGAAGGGTGTTTTGCATCTAGGTAACCCGATGATTCGCAAGCAGCTCATGTACAACAGAATGACGGAAAATATTGATTTTATTGGCGATGCGATACCGAATTTTAAAGTATTAATATGTATGAGATTGAAGAAAGTTTTGGGATTGGCACATCCGACTAGTTTTCCTTCATTTGTCACAGAATAAATTTTAAAAACGAACCGATAACTAAGATTGTAATTACAGCACGTAATGTTTTTTGTACCGTACGTAAAGTAGTGAAATAAAACTAAGCACAATAGTGAAACTGCTTTCTGATTTTGAATTGAAAAGGTTTTTTGAAACTTCATACAGTTACAAGCTAATTTGCACTTTGTTGCATTTTGTTTTTTGTAGCAAAATTAGTTGTTTGGATTAACATATTTTGTTTATGCAATTGCCAACACAAAAATATATTTAATTTTTACGTACTATACATTGTAAATTATTATTAGGTTACATGTTATTGATTTGTAGAATAAAAATATAATATATGCTCATTATTTTACTCAAACTTGTGTTATGATTCAGAATGTTTTCGAACTGTATCATTTTTACTTACTGTTCATTGTAAATTAGTATTAGATTACATGTTATAAATTTCTAGAATACAAATATAAGTTATTTTCATTATCTACGTTGTGATTCTTGATATTTTCGAACTGTATGACAGAAAATACAAATGACGATCATTTATGCATAATTTGTTTTTATATTATACATTTTTCTAAAAATTTTATGGTAATATCTTTAATCACGTTAGTTGAACATTAAATAAATTGTTACATGCATGCATCAAAAAACTTTCCTGTAATGTTTTAAATTTCCCTTAAGAACAGATATTAGATATTTAAACAAATAACTTTTTTTTAAGTATTTAATGTGACAAATTTAGTTTTCATCGGAACATTCTCAAATAAAAAAAAAATTAATTCTATAAAGACAAAATTAATTATTCAAGCATACAAAATAAATTTTAAAAAGAAGGCAAATTTGTTTAAATTTGTTAATCAGATTGTGCCTTATGTATCTAACGAATCATGTAACGCAAAGATAAAATTAGCGATAAAATCAAATATACAAAGAATATATGTTGCTTTTAAATTAAATAAAAACTGGTAACATTCTTAAACAATTATTCACTGAATCTTTGAAGTAGGCATTCATCTTCGATAAGTAAAAGAATGACATTTAAATTCAAATCAAATTGATGTTATATTTTACTCAAAAAATGTCTAAAATGTTGTTATAAAATGTTTTCGTCATAATGAAAATAATTAATTTAGTAAATGGAAAAGTGTATATTTTACTATAAAAAAATAAGTAAAAAGGGGTTATTATACATTTTCGTTAGCGGTTATATTGTATGTCCCTAGATTAAGATTTTTTCCTTTTTTTTTTTACAGTGCAGTTATTAAAAAAATCGTACAAAAATGTTATGTAGCTCATTACATAAAATTTAACTAATTGTGTCTTTGATATTGATGAATTTGCTCCCATGTATTAAGTTTTTTTCTGTTCAAATGAGCATTCTGTTTAAATTTTTAAATGAGCAATAAGATATTTCTTTTTCAATTTATTTACCACAAAGAAATTTGTAAAATATTATGGCTCATTTCAAAGAGAGCAAGTGGTTGAAAAATAAAATATCTCGTTCGACTACAGTAATTAGTTTTTGAATTAAACCATTTGTTGCATACTGTCCACGACAGTGGACAAATATGCTATCTTTTTCATATCCAACATATTTCATTTACAGTTCTTATTCGAAGCTTATGCTACTCTATGACATCTATCCTAGTAGTAGAATAATCGAGATCGCGCCACAACCAAGGGTAACTTTATTTTCTAGATATTAACTATTTCGATGTGCCTTCATTATGTGGGTAAATTATTCCGCGTGAACTAAAACGTTTAAAAACCTATAATAATGTTAAACGGTATTTCGTTTATTAATTATTGCTTTCAGACTTCTTGCCATAATGCATAATATAACCACAACTATAAAAATACTTTATTTCTTTTGTTTTGGACTATAACGGACAGCTAGTAATTTAAAATAAAATTAAAGTTATTATACATAAAAAATGTCTGATTCTGTGTAACCCTTTTAATTAAAAAAATAGCTAATGTAATGTTGGGTATTTGACAGTTTTAAAATATGCAATGCAGAGTTAAAAAAAAAGTTTAAAAATTGTGTCAGCAAAAATGTATACAAATATAAACTTACTTAACCGGATGTTTGTTTAGAAGAATTATTTATCGCAGATTTTGTTTACATCGTAAAAATTTTGAACTTAAAATTTTAAACACTCGTAAAATTAAAGAAAATCATTCGATTATACAAAATACATGAATAAAAGATTCTAATGAAAATTCGTTCCACTTGCTTAGAAAAGATTGTTCCTTATGAGCCCAACTAATCATGTACCGTAAAGATAAAATTAGCGATAAAATCAAATAAATGTAAAGGGAATATTTTTTTTAATTAATAAAATTCATAAGTACATTTTAAACAGTTATTCATTGAAGCGTAAAAGTCGATTTTCTCTTGGATAAATATTAAAACCAGAAAGGTATTTAAAATTTAATCAAATATATGTTATTTTTTGCGCAAAAAAATATTTAAATATGACACATTTTATTTTATTTAATTTTTTATATCATGAAAGCGATTAATTCAGTAAATTGCTAGTTGTATATCATACATTATTAAAAATATATAGATATTTAAATCTTCATTTTAAGTTGTATGAATAGAAAGTTTTTACAAAACGAGTCTGCTAAATTTATTGGCAATTACAAATTGACCTTATTTCCAAAATAAGGTTAAATAGAACTTCACTTCATTTTTAATAATAATAATAATGAAACAAATCATTAAAAAAGTAGCTATCTGGAGATTTTTGCTGCATTCTATTGAAACTTTCTTCTTAGAAATGTATGTTTTAGTTCAAATGATTAATAATATACTTTTCGTTTCAATCCCTTACCTGAAAAAAAGGTAAAATATTATCGTTAACTTGTAAAAGGGTATCTTATTCGACTATATTTCGATTAGATTTTGAGTTTTAACAAAACAATTAAAAAACTGTGTCTCCGCAAATATGTAAAAAAATATAAACTTGATAAATCTTATGTTTATTTATGCGAGTTATTTATCCCAGGTTTTTGTTTTCATCGCAATAATTTGTCCATAAAATTTTAAACAATCTTAAAAGAAAAAGAAATCTTTACAGCACACTAAACACATAAATGAAACATTCGAATCGAAATTTGTTTCACTTGCTTTGACATAAGACTGTTTCTTATGAGCCTAATGAATGATGTATCATAAGGATAAAATTAGGGACAAAATCATATAAGCGTAAAGGTAATATTTGTTACTTTAAAATTAAATAGAATTCGTAAATGTACTTTAAAACAGTTATTCATTGAAGCGTAAAAGTATATTTTCTCTTCGATAGCTATTAATACATAAATGGCATTGGCAATTAACTAAAATGTATGTTATTTGTGACTCAAATATATGTAAATCTGATGTAAAGGTTTTTTTATAAAAAAAATTGTCTTCTATATAATGAAAACAATTAATTTAATCAATTGAAAACTGTATATCATAAACTATCTAAAAAAAGATACACGTTAAAATCGTTTTCTTTTTAAAGTCGTATGAATAAAAATTCCTTAAAATAAGAGTCGTCTAAAATTATCGGCAATAGAAATTTGGTCTTATGTTAAAAATAAATGTAAGTGTCACTTTATAGTTAATAAATTATTTTATACAAAAAAAATATTTGTTATGTTATATGGTATATGTTATTTTGTTTACAAAAATATTTAAAATCGATGTAAAATTTGGTTATAAAATTTTGTTTTCTATATAATGAAAAGAATTAATTTAATCAATGAAAATTGTATATCATACATTATCTAGAAACGATAAATGTTTAAAACGTTTTTTTTAGTTGTATGAATAAAAATTAATTAAATTAAGAGTCTTCTAAATTCATTGGCCATTGAAATTTGTCCTTATTTTAAAAATAAATTTAAGTGTCACTTTATAGTTAATAAATTATTTTATACAAAAAAAAAATATTTGCTATGTTATATGTTATTTTGTTTGCAAAACTATTTAAAAACGATGTAAAATTTTGTTATAAAAATTTTGTTTTCCAAATGTCGCCAATTTTGCCAATTTTGTCGCCAATGTCGCCAATTTTGGTGCTAACGGATATGAATATATAGTTTTATGCGTATGATTGGGAAAATTATTACAACAATGAAAGAAAATAATTTGCGAGTAATCGCGTTAATGTGCTGTTTTGTTTCAAAATGTCAGCCACCCTAGAATTTCAAACTGCTCTATCTCAGCCATTTTTTAAGATAGAGGTAAACCAAAAAATGCTCTGGAATCCTTGTATCAAGGCCTAAAACGTAATTAAAAAATAAATTTGATTTTTTTTTACTTTTTTGTATATTTATTTTAGTTTTAAATTTTTAAATGGCCGCCATCTTGAAAAAAATGGCGGACCAAGCTGGCCAACGAACTCGGTCGAGACATTGGTTAGCTTAATACACACAATTAGTTTCATCAAAATTGATTTATATATATATATATATATATGGATATATCTATATATATAAATCAACATTTGAACGGAGGGTGGTTTTGGTGTCTGGGGGTCATGATCGGTGAAAATATATCGAAATTTTCCGGAATTGCTTTCCTCCGAACGGCTGCAATAGGTAGCTTTATACTTTTTTGTATTGAAAGCTACCTAATAAGGTTAAGTGTCACTTTATAAATAATAAACAAAATCATGCAACGTTTAACTATTCAGTTTATTACCTAAAGTTTAACTGTTTCTTTTCTAGTGGTGAATTTGGTTGCAATCGATTTAAAATGTTCCGTTTAGAAATGTTTTTTTTTTTTTTTTTTTTTTTTTTAGTTAAAATAAGAAGTAAGATGTTTTCATTTTGATTTCTTTACCTGAAGAAAACTTGTAAAATATTGTGGCTCACTTGAAAAAGCGTACAAGTTGGAAAAACAAAATACCTTGTTCGACAATAGTAATTATCTTTTAAATAAAAAAAATAATAATTAAAAAATTGTGTTTAAGCACAAATGCATAAAAAATTAAACTTAATTAACCAAGTGTATATTTAGGCGAATCAATTATCGTAGATTTTGTTCTCATTGCAACAATTTTAAACTTCAAACTTTAAACATTCATACATGAAAATGTAATCATTCGAACATACAAAGAACATGAATGAAAGATTCGAATCAAAATTCGCTTTACTTGCTTAGCAAAATGCTACTTCTTTTAAGCCTAACGAATTGTGCACCGTAAAGATAAAATTAGCGATAAGATCAAATAAACGAAAGGGAAATATCATTTATTTTAAAATGAATTAGAATTCGTAAATATATTATTAAACAGTTTTTCTTTGAAGCGTTGAAGTAGAATTGCTCATCTATAACTATTAATGAAAACAGACATTTAAAATTAACTCAAATTTAAGTTATTTTTTACGAAAACAAATGTATAAAAACTGTAAAGACGTAAACCTTTGTTGTAAGCATTTTATTTTCTGAAAAAAGAGAATAAATGCAAGTATCATCGTATGTATATCACTTGAAAGTAGATTTCCTCCCCCCCTATATAACAGTGTAAAAGTTGAAAATGAACAATGTTTAAAAATTAAAATAATTGCAGTGCTAAAAATCGCAAAACCGAAATCTCGTCATCAAGTGCAGCCATTCCCGAATAAGGTCAGCGTTACGCACGGACAAGTTAATCCTTTATACTATAGATTTCCTTTTGTACTCTGAAATGAATCTTCATCGTATTTCCAATTTTATATGTATAATCACCTGTATTTATAAAAAGGTTTAACTGCATTTCCCCCTCAATTTCAGGTTGCTAAACGGTTGCATGTCTCTCAAGCTTACAGATTGTTATAATCGCAAATTTTCGAAAAAGAACTTTCACTCATCAAATATTATCACTTGTCTCCCTCTTCACACATCAAAGCAATTTAATCAATTCAAAATACTTTCTAATATTCTAAAAACCTTAAAAAAGCGTTTTAATTTTTCTAAATAATTTTTTTGATAATGTAAGAATATAATGAATTCATTAGCAACTGATTTAGTTCACTTAAAAATAAATTTATTGTAACTAAATAGTTCATAAAAAGATTATCATAAAAATATGACAATGTAGTTTATTATATGAATCAAATCTGCAAAATAACTGTGCAATATGTTCAAAACTTCTGCGGATATTTTTTAGATAAAGCTAAATCTGTAAATTGTTTTGAGATCTCTGTAGAAATTCTGAAGAAAGTGGGAATTTCTTCAGATAATCTTCAGATTAATTTTAGTGAGGCTTTCATGTATTTCCGCAACAATTGTTGGCCCCTTAACGAGCATATTTTTTGTATGGTTTCACAACATTGTGATTGCAAGTTAGATCAACAATGTGGCATTGTTAGTTCATCTTCCGGACAGGTAATTTTTGTCTTGGGACTTCTTAAATTTGTTTTATAGGTAAAATTTTGAATAAGAACGAGTAATTTCACTTAATTTGATAACACACAATATTAACTTACGATTTTATTAAATAAACTGATTTATAGTCATAAATTTCGAATTCAAATATCTCAAGGTTTTTCGAAAATAGTGAATTAAACGAGTTTTCCCGAGAGAGAATTTTCCAAAACACAAAAGTATTTATTTTATTAAAAAAAATAATAAAAAAAACTTTTTAAAATGGTAAATATTTTTTTTTCCGCAAAAAACAAGTGGTAGGTATGAAAGTTTTAATTTTATAATGACATAGAAAATATATTTCGTCATTATTCTTTAAACGAAAAATTATTTGTATTGGAAGTAATCCAAATTAAAGGTACATAATCCAAGTATGTATATTATTTACGATAAATTGAGAACTAACACAACACTTTATCAAACACACTGAAAACAATTCAAAGATAAAAATGATTACATAAGCGAGATAAATATCAGATTTTATATACAGGGTGTAACTGAAATGCTTCAACAAACTTTGAGGGATGATAGTACTCATGAAGACGAACAAAAAATGCAATGGAACATGGGGTCGCAAATGACGTTTAACCCCTTAAGGGGCAGTGGTATGTTTATGAAAGCGCTTAATTTTAATTCCAAAACGCCATAATGGCACCAGAATTCTGCTAAAATCTTTTCCATTTAATATGTATGTGAAATATAGCCTTTTTCTTATTTACAAACAAACTTTTTTATAAATTCCGGTGCCAGTCATTTATTTCAAGATTTTAGTACTAAAAGTAGTTTTCCCCTAAAAGGCTTAAAGGATAAAAAAAAGAGAAAATTCGTCTGAATATGGACTGGCACCGGAATTTACAAAAAAAATTGTTTGTAAATAAGAAAAAAGGCTATATTTCACATAAATATTAAATGGAAAAGATTTTAGCAAAATTCTGGTGCCATTGTGGCGTTTTGGAATTAAAAGTAAGTGCTTTTTTAGACATACCACTGTCCCTGAAAGGGTTAAATGTCCTTTGCGACCCCGTGTTCTATTGCATTTTTTGTTCATCTTCATGAGTACTATCATCCCTCAAAGTTTGTTGAAGCATTTCAGTTACACCCTGTATAATGTTATTCACGGAAGTGAATATTTTATAAAACATTATTAATTTAGAGTACATGAAACAAAGTTTTTTACACGCACTTAAAAATCCTTTTCAACTTACAGCTACTCCAACAGGGTGTCGCGTCAATTCGTCGCGCACAATTCATCGCATAACAATTCATTGTGCACAATTCACCGCAGCGTCAGTTCGTCGCAGCGTCAATTCGTCGTAGTGTCAATTCGTCGTGACGTCAATTCGTCGCAACGAAAATGTTTTTAAAGGCTATGAGGATAAAATAAAGAAATTTAGTAAAATTATTTAATAATGTTTTTTTTAGATATAAATAGCATGTAAATTGTTAGTTATAATTCTCTATATCTAAAAAAACTAATTATCATTAAACATTTTTACTAAATTTTCTTTATTTTATCATCATAGCCTTCAAAAACATTTTCGTTGCGACGAATTGACGCGGCGATGAATTGTGCGCGATGAATTGTTCTGCGATGAATTATGCGCGACGAACTGACGCAGAACCCTCTAACAGTTCAGAATATATGACAGGTAATGTAAGAAATTCCCTACTATGAAAAATTAAACACGTTCAAAACTAGAAAATATTATAAATGCTTCGTATTGATAAATAAAAACATTAAAAAAGTATATCAGAACAGAAAAACCCCCAGAAAATACTATAAATGCTTCGTATTAATAAATAAAAACGTTAAAAAATACATGAGAATAGAAAAAAAAAGAATGCGTGCAGGAAAAAAAAATACATAAACCTCATATGCTTTTGATAACTGAATAAAAATGTATTTCAGGGAGGAATATTTTCGTGCTCACTGGAAAAATATATTACATTACTTTTCACTCTCGTGTCTATATTTCAAGACTCTATACAGCAGTTTATGATTTATATTTGAAATGTTTAACCTCAAATTTTTTTCTGTATCAAAACCAATATTTTATCTAATCTGTATTTATGTAAGTCAATATTTGCCTCCCAAGGGCCCATACCTTCTTTTTACTTAACGCTCTATTTATTTCATGGAACATAAACTTCTCTTTCTTTCTAAAACACAAAAAAACCTTGTGTGATAAAAGTGGAATTCTATACATATTTATTCCTCAGAAAGAGATAAATATTCTAAAAGAATGTGATAAATTACTGAGAGAAATTTAAAGTTATACAATTCTATATATATATATATATATATATATATATATATATATATATAATATATATATATTACTTATTTAAAACCCTTTAGCGGGCGGTGTCCACAAAAAAGGACACGTAATTTTAATTCCAAAACTGACAAACGGCACCAAGAATATTTAATTGAATTTTTCATACTATAAACTACCTGAAAATAAGCAAGTTTTTATTATCTAATAAATTCTTTTGTAAATTCTGGTGTCAGTCGATAATTTCATCATTTTTAAAACAGACTTACGCCGCGCCGGAAAGGGTTAAAAAGTAACATTCATTTGATTACATCATATTTATCATTAATTACCAATGCTTGTAAAAAAATACATGATTAAAACCTTCTCACCGCCGTGAACTGATATATCCGTTCACTATGCTGCAGGTTTCACTGCAATAGAAGCATTGTTTAAATTAATATAATTCTACAAATATGATGCAGTTTTAGAATATCGATTAATGATTAATACTGTCAAGGAATATACTCATATACGTAATTAAGTTTTTTATACCAAGTTTGAAAATTCATCTTTTTTTGACATTAAAAAAAAAATAATAACAGAAAAAAACATTACAAATTTGCCCATTTGCTCGGCGGTCAGGGGGTAGTAAGAAATTATATCATTATTTCAAAACAGAAAAAAATATAAATTCTAAATTTATTTAATTAATTCTAAATTTAATTAAAGCATAATTAATTATTGCTTATAAATGAAACACACCGTATATTTTATGTTTTTGCATTTGTTATGCATTTTGTGATGCGTTATAATGTTCATATAAAATTCATTTTAATATAATTGACCATTATAAAATAATACAATTAATTAAAAATCTTTGACCCAAGTGTATATTTTATCTGTTTTTGTATATTTTTGTGAAATTTTATGTATTATGTATAAACACCAAAAAATATTTAAAAGAGTTGATAATTGAATTTGCAATGTAATTAGGTTATACATTTAGTTTTGCTTGATTACGTATAAATTTAATAATTTTGTTTTTATTCATGTCTGAGCATAAATATTTTATTCTGTGTAGATAATTAAGTATTGTATTTTTATAAAAATGTTTACATGAAATGGAAAGTCAAATATTTTATCGTAAATAAACAAAAATATATTATTATCATAAGCCAAGAAAATTTATATTATTATTAATCATATCGGTTTGACTTAATGTAAGCTGATTGGCATAAAAATTGAGTAACGATGTGCAATTACAGTCATTGAAATAAATAATAATAATATGATCAATATAACGATAGAATACATAATCATTTTTAATTAATAATAATGAAATTCTTTCATAGTATTATAAATAAAGATCAGAGAGAATACTTGAAGCCGTTCCTCCTTGGGGAATTGCCTAGCATTGTTTATAAATTATATCGCTATAAATCATATAATTATTATGCAAAGTAAAGTTTAATAAAAACAAACAAAAACAAAACAAAATAACTAACAGAAATATAACCTTTTAAATTTAATTGAGATTTGTATTCTTTAAAAAGTATACATATTGTTTTGTGTAAATCTTTGATATCAATATTATTAAATAAATCATTAAATTCCATTGTATTGGCGAATTTGACAGGTTTTATATTTTGTAATTTATTTATAAGCTGAAAACTGTTTTTTAAACAATGTTTATTATTATGTTTTATCGTTATATTATATATCTGAGTGAGTATATTAAGAAGTAAATTGCTTTATTATATGCATTACATCCTATAGTAACTGTGCAAAATTTAACTGGATTTTTATGAAGTTTTGGAATAATAAGAAGATGAGGATAATTTAAATTTTTAGATTTGATTTTTAGTAATTTAGGAAATTTTTAATAATCTTTTATTATTAAATTCAATTTTTAATGAAGTTTTATTAAAAATATTACTTGTGTTAATAGCATTGTGAATTAAGTGTTTATAGTATTCTTTATATGTAATAGCATAATTGTTCCGAGATATACCTACATAAGTGATAATAAATTTATTTTGTAGTTTTTTTGGTTGTTTATGTTTTTAAAAGCTACATGTGTAATATGTTGATTACTTTTAATAAATTCAATTTTGAATTTATAACATTAAATTTCAATTCATTAAAATACTCAATTGGTTTTGTATATAAATATGTCTAGATCTTGAATAAACTGGATTATAATAGATTTAATATTACACATGTATGGAAGGCAACACTTTGTACCATAATGCATAAATGTTTGTAAATTATGTTGTGCAACGATACTGAGACCACCATTAATAATATGTCCATGTGTAGTGCTCATATTTTTTTATGGTGTGGGTCATTACGAAAACAAGGTTAATTTGTAAAGAGTCTAATTGTTTTGCAAAAGAATTATATTTAAAACTTTTACGTCCTATTGTGCGGTGTGCGACTATATTTATAAGTCTTGTGAATTATAACATTATATATATATATATATATACAGGGTGTTCCGTTAAAGGGGTCCAATATTAATAGGGGTAATAGAGGAGATCACATGGAGCATAAATCAGTATATAAAGCCTGGTCGGATCTCAATAGTTTTCAAGTTACAGCAAATAGAATGAAAATTCGGAAAATTGTAAAAGAACCCTCATTGCTAAACTATCGATAATGCTACATAAAAACGAAGCACATATTTAGAAAGAGCAGAAAAAAACCTACAAAATGACATCAATTGTATTAAAATAGCAATATTTATTGACGAGTTACAAGCCCTGAAACAGTGAAAAAAGTACGAAATCCAATATACATCAAAATAGTTAATCGTTAATTCCAAAAAGACAACTCTAGCTACAACAAGGAAAATGTAGTAAAATTTGGTCCATTCCGAAAACTTTCGAAAAAGCTTACAATGAACCATATCGGTTTAATTGTGTGAGAGAAATTAATCAGTTTCTTAGTTACAACTCCGCTTTCTTTGACACTAGCAAAGGTTAAACTCCGCCCATCACGATTGGAAACACCGCCTTTTTAATTACTCTCAACTATACATTTTCGATCATGCTTCTTCTGAGATGCAACATTTTTAATTATTCAAGAGTTGAATGAACCAAAATAACTTTACAATAATAGTCTACATTTTAAAGTGGTCTTTTATTGATATAAAGCTTAAGTTAAATTCCTTAAAATTAAACTGGTGGTGAAAATTCGGAAATAATTAAAAATATTGCGATTTGTAACTATGCAAGAAGTTTCAGTACATGTTTTACATGGACAATTATTGTATGTATATGTGCATCATAATTTATGATAGGAAATAATAATAACAAATAGCATAATAATTTTATTAATTATAAATTTAAAAAAGACACTAAATTTTAAATTAATTCATACAAACTTTGTAATTTACAATTTGAGTACACCACAGTCTGTGACTTACAAAATACTGTGCCAAAAACTGTTGAAAATAAAAGAAAAATGACAAATAAAGAATTACATTCCACGTACTTTATGACATATGTGAAGCATAGTCTTCTGGCCTGCGCTGCACAGTTCAATGTCGGAAGGCAGACGAACGGACATTATTATAATAGGTGTTCGAAGTTGCGCCCATTAACAGAATCGCACAGCCGACAGCGACGTCGTAAAGATTGGCGAACACGCCGAAAAACTCCGACGGAGTTGGGAATGTCTCCTGCAGCGACAACGATTCGCGCTAGTAAATCCTCCGGTGTATCCACAGGCGTTTCATACACCAGCGATTTAAGGTGTCCCCAAACAAAAAAGTCTAACGGATTGAGGTCTGGAGAGCGTGCAGGCCAAGCAACAGGTCCACTGCGTCCAATCCATTTCCCAGGATATGTTGAATTGAGGTGATTGCGAACACCTATGAAAAAATGTGCCGGTGCGCCATCGTGCATAAACCACATATTGTGGCGCAATGTTGCTGGCACATTTTGCAGTAACTGCGGTAAGATATCCCGTAGGAAAACCAAGTACGTACTGCCATTGAGTACATCTGGGAGTAAATATGGTCCTATGAGATAATCGCCGAGGACACCTGCCCATATGTTCACACTGAACTTTTGTTGTGCGTTCGACGGGAAAACAGTGTGCGGATTTGTATATGACCATGTGTGCATATTGTGCGTGTTTACCACGCCCTCTCTCGTAAATGTTGCTTCATCAGTAAATAAAATATTTTCCAGAAATTGTGGATTATTTTCTGTTACATTAAGCAACCAGCGTACGAATTCTGTCCGCTGAGCACAATCTGTTACTGATAACAGTTGTACCCGCTGCACATGAAAGGGGTGCATGTTTTCTGCACGCAGAACACGCCACACACTTTGGTGAGAAACACCGACTTCAGACGCAGCAGCTCGTGTACTCGTGGAGGGGTTATCTTTAAAAATATTCAGTACATCTTCTTCCATTGCAGGTGTTCGTACATGTCGAGGTTTCCCTGCATCAATGCTTGCTGTATTAAACGATCCAGTCTCCCGTAATCGTCTATCGATTTTTATGAAGAGTTTCGAACTTGGGCAACGTCTCCTTGGAAATTGCTCACGGTACATGCGCTGTGCTAGACATGCATTTCCATGAGCTTGCCCGTACATCAGATGCATGTCCGCATATTCTTCGTTAGAGTATTCCGGCATAATTATTATACATCAACTTACTACAATCCCACTTACAACAGCCTCCCTTTAACATAACGCCCACTGATGACTGCTGTTTTATTACACTTTTCTTCCTATACACATAGAAAATTTGCATAAAAAGTATTTCTTCTTCATCATCCTGAAAGTTCATGGAGGAAACGCAGCAGTCACGGAGTTTGCTTTAAGACAAGGCGAGAGCTGCACAATATGTCATTCACTTGACCAGACTGAATAATGAAAGGGTATTGATAGAGGTTGATCAGAAATGTATAATTGAAAGATATTAAAACGGGGTGTTTACAATCGTCATGGGTGGAGTTTCGCTCTTTCCGAGCGTGCAACAGTACAGAGTTGTAACTAGGGAACTGCTTGATTTCTCCCATACAATTAAACTGATATGGTTTATTGTCAGCTTCTTCGAAAGCTTTCGGAATGGACCAAATTTTATAACATTTTCCTTGATGTAGGTAGAGTTGCATTTTTGGAATTAACGATTAACTATTTTGCTAAATATTTGATTTTGTATTTTTTCACTGTTTCAGAGCTTGTAACTCGCCATTAATTCTCAATATTCTAAAACAACTTATGTCATTTCGTAGGATTTTTTCTGTTCTTTTTAAATATGTGCTTCGTTTTTATGTAGCATTATCGATAGTTTAGCAATGAGGGTTTTTTTACAAATTTCCGATTTTTCATTCTATTTGCTGTAACTTGAAAATTATTGAGATCCGGCCAGGCATTATATACTGATTTATGCTCCGTGTGATCTCCTCTATTACCCCTATTAATATTGGACCCCTTTAACGGAACACCCTGTATATATGCATATGTATATTGATAGATATATAGCTATACAATAAAATTTAGATAATGACAGATTTTCAGTGGAAATAATTTAGAAACATGCATCATTAAAAGTAACCTGTAATAGCATGAAATAACAGGGATAGGGTCATGGGGGTGTCACAGAGGTCTTAAATAGTTGTGTATAGCTGATTTTATTTTATTTTTATTACTTTAACAAACATTTAAGTAGCGTTTGCTATGTTATATGCATCAACAAATACATTACTATAGTCAACAATACATTAAAAAAAAAAGCAGGTACTGGCTGAGAAATGAATTATAAGATTTCCTGCAAAGAGAATGGAATTGGAATATCTTTGAACCCGAACATTTTACAAATACTATATAGTAACAACAACAACAATATGTAGGAGCAGCAATATAAAAGAGAAAGGAGGGTAAATCATTAATTTTAAAAAAGAGAGAGAGAGAAAGGAGCAGGTTTATGATGCTTTTGGTACCGGAATAAAAAAACACTTTTAATGAAGAATATTTTCACGTTCGCAGGCAATTTGCTTGTTTTTGTTTTTCAAGACTCTGAACAGCATTATGAGTTTTATATTTGAAATGTTTAAGCTCAAATTTATATGCATTAGGATAATGATTTTATTGAACTTCTGAAACTGATGTGTATTTACAGAAGTCAATATCTTTATATTAAGAGCATAAAACTTTCTTTTTACATAAATAACTGTTTATTTTATGGTGTACGAAATTTCCTTTCAGCAAGTTACCTTTTACTGACAAGGAGAGTGCCAAGCTTGGTAATTACAGATTTTGATTATTTTTATATATGTTGTAGGGTAGAAGCCCCTTAGTCTCAGGTTCAATGGATTTTATACAACGCTCCTTAGTCCTCGAGAAATGGGGGGTCTAATATTATAACACAACTTAAATACCTATTTTGAAACAGAAAGTCTGCGTTGGTCGTAGCTCAGTTGGTATGGCGTCTGCTTGTTATTCCGAGGGCCCGGGTTCGATGTCGGAACGTGCTGCGTTTGTATTTCTCACTTTTTTTTATAAATATACTTGTAATTATAATTTAACAATCTCAATAAAAAATTTTGTTAACATAATTAAATTTTAATTTAGATTTTATGATTTTTAAACCATTGTTAAACATTTCTCATCATTTAAAGAGCTTTAAAAAATTGAATCTATTATTAACTGGTAAAAATTCAAAAAAATTTAAAAATCAGAATATTTACTATCGAACTACGAAATTTTTCTCCCATCGCATAGAAAACGACGATATTTCAGATGCTGGATTATTTGTTAAAAATCCGTTGTTTTGCAATAAAATTTTACTGTACTTCAACGCATTTGTGACATCACTTTTCTGATTTCCATCGAAACTCGACACTTCAGATTAATCTTCTTGTGAACTACAGCTTGCTTCTTCCTGTGAACTACAGCTTGCTTCTCCCATTTTTATACGATTATAAACTGTTATAGAATGATACGCACCTATGCGATAAAGATTGAAAACAAAAATCATTTAACTGCATCAAACTAAAAAAAAGAAATAACCAAAGTCTCTTGTGGCGCCCTCTAGTTACAATAAAATAAAACATAAATGTGCTGTAATATAATTCATTAATTACTGAAATTGAATGATACTTTCAGCATGAGAGTCACATCGTAATAAAAATCAGATACTTTCAAAATATCAGTCAACCTAAAATTTCAAACAGCTATATCTCAGCCATTTTTTAAAATACAGCCTAAACGAAATATGCTTCTGAATCCTCGGATCATGATCTAACACTTAACAGAAACAATTTTCCCATTTATACTTTTTTTTGTACATTGTTTTGATTTTTTTTTAAATAGTAGGACTGGCAGCCCTTTTGAAACAAGATGGCGCATGAAGCTAGCCAACGAACATGGTCGAGACATTGTTATGTCTTTTACATATGATCAGTCCTATTCATATCGTTTCATAAATAAGAGAGTACAGCATAACAAAATTCAGATTCATTCAAACTCTCAGCCAACCTAAAATTTTAAACTGCCTTATCTCAGCCATTTTTAAGGTAAAGCCAAAACAAAATGTGTTCCAGAATCCCTGTATCAAGATCTAACCCTTAACTGAAACAATTTTTTCATTTATATTTTTTTATACATCGGTTTCAATTTGTGTAAATTGTAAGAATATTAACTGCTCGCCATTTTTAAACAAAATGGCGGATGAAGTTGGCCAACGAAATTGGTTGAGACCTTGGTATATTCTATACACATACGCAGTCACATTGAAATCGTTTCATAAATAAGACAGTCACAGCATGACAGACAGTGGCGTAGCGTCAGGGGGGGGGGGGGCACGAACATTTTACTACCAGTATAATTAAATACTACATTTAGCCTTGTTTATTCTTTGAACGGTATGAATTAAATAAGGCCAAATATAATATATAAAAATACTGGTAGTAAAGTGATCCATGTCCCCCTTGACGCTACGCCTCTGATGACAAATGTCATATATATATATATATATAATCCTAATGAAACGAAATTATGAAACGATTTTATGAAGCAATTTTACGAAACGACTGATTATATTTCACAGCTATTCCTCCTAGGATATAGAACGTTGGGTGATCAAATTAACATTAGCTATCCGCATTGATTCGAAAATGTCAAAAGTCGTCTTAGAATTTTAAAATTTTAATTAGTTTTCACGATATAATTTTTTTTTCTAATTTTAATGACATTTTTGTAATGAAGGCAACTACATTACTCAATTTTTGTGGATAAAAGGGGTAAAATGGAAAAAGGATAGGGATTATTAGATATCTTTTTTTTGTCATCAGTTATTCGAATAAATAATGAAAACAATATTGGGATTGAATTATATAAACAATATTGTGATTGAACTATATTTTTCAAGAAAATATGAAGAAATAAAATTTATTTTCACATATTTGATCTTCAGGAATCAGTTTATTTTAGAGAGCCAAATATCGTCTGTCATCTTAAACATTGACAAAAAAAAAAAAAAAAAAAAAAAAAAAAAAAAATCCAGCTATTCAAAAAATTATTTCTTATAGAACGCGATTGAAACTTTTTTACTAAGGCACTTACACACCCTTTCTTAAATAATAAAGAAACTTATTGTACTGATATTGTTACAGCATTTTTTTCCCGTCAATTTTTGACGGGTTCCATCTAATATATATATATATATATATATATATATATATATACATTTGAGCGGAGGGTGCTTTATTGGTCTAAGAGTTGTGATCGGCGAAAATACACAAAACTTTTCTGGAATTGCTTTTCTCAGGACAGCTGTAATAGGTAGCCTTTTACTTTTTGTATTGGAAGCTACCTAAAAAAAATATTTTTTCGAATGCAAATTCGAACAGTAAAATACAGATTGTTTCTTGCTTTCAAGAATAAAATATTTTTTAAAGGAATAATATTTAAAAAAAAAAATATTAAACGAAGTAGTCAAATTACATATTATTTAAGTGCCACGGACATAATACTAAATTGAGCAACTAAAAATAGTAAATGATTTTTCAAAGTTAATTAAGAAAAATTACTTTGTAATTTTCTTTTCTATGTATTAACTTCTACATTACTCTGTTAAAGTACATTAATAATAAAGAAAAACTGACTGATAGAAAAAAATAAAAATTTCATTACAATGCAAAATATATATATATATATATATATATATATGTTCAAAACAAGAAATTTCGCTACGGATTTTCAGATACTAGAATATCACTCTCATAATAGATCATAGGGACATTAAAATATTAAGTGCAAGCAAAATCTAACATGTAAATCTGGTATTCTGAACTAAAAATCTTGTTGTGTTCCATCTTACCGCTTAGTAATTGAGCTTTGTAGAAGTTGCAATCGTCAATAAAACACTTTTCCAGAAATATCCCTGATACAATGTTCCATTGTAAATGTGTTTCAACTAAAATCGTTTGGTTTGAAATACAGTTCCTTCTATCGCATAGGCATCACATTTTGAGATGTAGGCAACGAAAATATTCAAGGTCAGGTCACTTTAATCATTGAGTTTGAAACTCATTAAAATTTTGTGGCCACAGTTCAAATATGAAATTTCGGAAGACACACTTTACTACGACAGAAGAACTACAACAATCTTCATGTTCATTTCAAAATTTTGCTGTTTGAAGAAATCAATTGAATGTTTGCTAATAAACTTGCTAAGTTGAATTTTGTAGAAGCCACGTATGTGATTCCCTAGTAAATATTCCACGGTGAAAAAGTAAATTTTTAAAAATCAGTCAGAGCAACATAATGAAAATGTGTACAAAATCAGTAAGATAAATCTTGCATGCTTTACATTGGGGTTTCAAAAACTACGTTACGCGTACGAGTTCTGTTACGTCAGATTTCGTTTCTCAGTGGCGTAGTTTAGTAGTACGTAGTTTAATAGTACGTTACGTAGTTTAGTAGTACGTTAAATTGAACTTCCAGGTTTTTTACACACTTTTTTCAGCGAATGCCAAAACGTAATCATATAGAAAAAACTATGCCGTTTCTATATCATTTTTACATAGCAAAACAATACTATCAATTCTACTTCTGTAAAATTTTAGTGATAGGAATAAAATTTAAAAGTACATTCTTCAAGACTAAATTAAGTATTCAGGGCTAAATTAAGGACTAAAAGGACTAAATTAAATATTGAATGATGCATGACTAAAGTTAACAAATATGTAACCGGGCAGAGAAATTTTCACTTGTTTTATTATACCAATCAAAGATACAAGTCAAATTAGTGTATGTAAGATAATATTAATAAATAAGCCGATGTGTGCATATAAATACGTACATGCCAATAAGTTATAAATTGTTTTAGTCATATCTCATCTCCAAATTGTTTTATAATAGGTTGCATACCTCTAGAATAAAGTCAGTATGCTACTTCATGTATGCATATACATACTAATATAGTTTATGAGCTATTTAGTAATATAACCATGCAGTTTTAAATGCACCAGTCAGCGACAAATTTCTTAACCTTGATGTCTTGGGAATACTAGATATTTTGGGGTTTTAAAAAACTTTATATCACGTAATTTCTTTTTTATTAGGACTATTTTATTTTGTGGGACTTTTGGGAAATAGGAAGCCAAGGCACATGCACTGAATGCCATTCTGTAAACCAGTTCCTGTTAGTTTTACCACTGTTACCAGTTAGCGTCGCAAAAGTCTAAATTTCAATTGAGTGGTAGGTCAGTTGAAAAGTTTGAAATCTCCTACTTTATATAACAGAATAAAATACATATCTCAGTGAAGAATATTTGCATATATACCGGAAATATTTTTTAAATTAGATATATTTCAGTTTTCGATAAATTAAAACTCTATTCAGTATAAAAATAATGTCTATCATTAAAACGTGCCCTATTTGTATTTTCCTCCTTAATCTCGACTGTTATGAGCGTTTGAATATTTTAGCATTTTACTTTTGTCATTTTTTTTATTAAAATTACTATATTTGTTATTTAAATTTAATAATATTTTTCATTTTTAATTCTATCGTAAATGTTTTTCTATCTTTAATTATAATTATACTCATTCTTATGTAGTTTAAACAGCAGTTACAGTTCTTCTCTCTTTTCGCTCCTACCTTTTAGGAATATAGCTTCCCCTAGACAGAGCATAAAGTTGGCGTCAACTAGAAAGCTCGAGAAATGAATAAACTATTCAACTGTTCAACTCCATTTAGCTGATATTTGAAAATTTTATTTTTTTTTATGTAGGACAGCCAGCATATTATCTATCTATGTTTATGTAAGCCAGTATTGTTCTGCTAAGTGTATAAAAACTCCATTTTTTTTTCTTTTTACGTATTGCACAGTACATAAAACTCATTATATATTATATATATATATATATATATATATATATAACCTTTTGAAATTAACTAGTATTACATGCATATTTATTTTACATTATATGCTTATATTTTGTTAATATTTCTTTGTACGTAAAAGAAAAATATTTGCACTTAGAAGTTCTTCTGATCAATAGTTGTATGGAATATACAAGAACTGACTTAGAAAAACAAGAACGTAAGATTTCCTGCTATGAAAAATTAAGTGTTTTCAAAAAAAGAAAATTCCATAAAGATATTAGAGTAATAAAAACCAACAAATAAAAATACAAAATGCAATGTTTATACAAATGTAAATTTACAGCAATGGAAAAGGAATACGTGCAAGCGAAGTGTTACATATAAATGTCGTATGCTTGATAACCGAGTGAAATATATATTTTGTGAAGACTATTTTCATTCTCACTTGAAAAATATATTGTATTATTTTCACTCTATTTCCATATTACAGGACTCTATGCAGTAGTGTATGCCGTAGTATTTGTTGCGGTAATAAATAATAATTATAAATAAAAACATTTTTTTTTAAATATTCAACTTTATTTTTCATTTATATTTTCTTTTCTACATTTTAGTGTTTAAAATATTGCATTATTTCAATTTCACTGCCATTCCGGGCACTGAATACAGGGCGTTGTATAAAGATTACTTGACAGTTTAACCTATGGCCCTGGGATCACAATTCGGACAGGATACGTTTTTCTCAGTTAGAGCACTTACAACTCTTATTATGATTTTTTACCAATGAGAATGACTATCTTAAAATAATGAAGTGTAATTAATTAAGTATTTATTATTGGTTATGTAATTAATTGGAGTTCCTTTACCTGCGATTTATTCCGTTGAGCTGTTTAAGATAATAGACTGGATGCCATTGTCAAAAGTTTGTATGAGTAATTTGCGTCCATGAGAACTGGGTCCTGGGTTCAGATCCCGGACTGGACATTTTTTTTTACTCATTTAGAAAAATTACAAGTTAAATGTTCGTTTGCGTTTTCCAAACGAGATACTAGGACTAAGGAAGAAACAAATTACTTTTATTCCGAAGCGTAGCAAGTCATACTTTGTGAGAATCATTTGGTATTAAATTCGTATTTATCTTCAATCATACGTCTATTCTGTGTAAATATCTTATTTGTAATTAAAAAAAGACTCTCACGTAGAAATTCTTTTGATCAACAATTTCACTAAGGATATATATGAACTGAGTTAAAAAAAATATATATACATAGTGTTTTAGAAAATTGAATGCACTATTTAATCGCTAATATCTGGCGATTTTTTTCCATCTACAGTTTTTTCTCGTTAAATAATGGCTACTAAGTTTTCAGCAAAAGCAATTTGTCTTTAGAGTGTTACTGGAAAATCGATAAGGTAGTTGAAATGCAGAAATTGTGTCGAAGAGAATTTCAACAGGTCCCACAATGCGACAATCGCTAAAATTAAAGATAAGTTTGAGGCAGATGAAACTGTTCAAAAGCAACCTTAGGGAAGACCTCGATAATCAACCAATCGAAAGTTTAGTTGAAACCTGAATGGTTCCTTACGCTCGCAGTTAACGATTATTTTTCTCTTTCATTACATACGTAAATTTACGACGGTCATCATTGTGGTTCAAAATTCAACATGAAGTGAGTGTTAGTAAAATAAAATACATCATTATCATAAAAATCTTTTATAATATATTTTTAAACATCGTATATAGGATTTCCTGCTAAGAAAAGGAATATTTTCAAATTTAAAAATTTGTAAATATTCTTCAGTAATAAAATACAACATTTAAAAATATATTACAGCAACAGAATAAGAATGCGCGCAGGCAAAATCTGAAATACAAACGTCATAACTTTTAAAAACTAAATAAAATATACATTTCATAAAAGAACCTTTTTGTTCTCACCGGAAAAAAAAAATTATATAAGTTTTCATTCTGGATTCCATATTTTAGTACTTTGTACAGCAGTTTTTGATTTATATTTGATATATTTAACAACGATTTTTTTGTATTAAAACCAGCCCTTTATCTAATATATTTTTTAATCAATATTTATCTCCCAAAACCAAAAAACTGTATTTTTATTTCAAGCCCTTTTTGATTTCGGCAAATATACTTTTTTCCAGTCTAAAATACAGAAAGCTTTCTGTGAGAAATTTAGTACTTCCCACACATATATTTTACAGAAAGTAGATAAATATGCTGAACAAATATAAAGTTTTACTAGGATAAAATATAATGTTATACAACAAAAAGTACATGTTTCTATTATTTAAATATTAAAAGAGTTTTAATGACAAAGACATGTGTACGTAATTAAAAAAAATAATGATAAAATAAGCTACATTGTACGTAATTTAACTGTCACGTATACTAGGAGCATGAAAAGTTGTCTGTAAATTATTTTTCTTCTGTTACATTAGTAAAGCTTTAAGTTGCGTTGTTCTTTAATTATATAAGTGAAAACTAAATTACTCTTGATAACAACTATATTAAAAACTACTGATGAAAAACTATTAGATTAAGTTTTTAAATTAAATTTAAAATCCTGGCTCTGAAAACAGATTTTCTTTCAAAACTACAATATGTTATAATTTGTTTTAGTAATAAATGACAAATAAAAATATATCCGAACTATACAATAAAAAAGCATGCATTGAAGATTTGCAATATAAATCTCGCATGCTTTCAAAACTGAATTTTTTATATATATTTGAGAAATGTATATGTTCCACAGCAAATTATGATTTATGTTTCAAATACTTAACCTCTAGCTTTCGGAAAATGAATACTTTAAATATCTTCTGACTACGGGAAAAACTTGACTGTTTCATCCCCTTTTCTTAAGGAGTCTTGTACCTTTTAAATTCGCCGAAAATCAACAAAACTTTCAAACTTTGAACTAGTGTATCTTAAATTTTTTTTGTGCTTAAGCATGAAATTTTGACTATTGATTAAGCAGATTGTGATTTTTGATATAATATCATTAGAAATTGACTAGTTTTTTACAGAATTTGAGCATTGTTGAAAATATAGTTGCTTTTTTTTTACTCCGTAAGTCATTGCGCGCATGATATATTGAGAACGTATGACTGGATTGTTATGAAATTTGAGTTAGATAATAATCACATACGTAATTTAAAAATGACCTACTCTAAAAAATTATTTCATTAATCATGTAAAAAAGTATTTTTGTAAAAAATTCCAAAATTTTACATTTTTAATGAAAAAAAAGTCATAATTAAACATCTTGTCATTGTAAATATTTAAGAGTAAATCATTTTAAACACACTTATGCGCTTATTATCTAACTCAAATTTCATAACAATCCATGCATACGTTTTCAATATATCATCATCGCAATGACTTACGGAGTAAAAAAAAGAGCTTTTTTAATTTCAACAACGCACAAATTTAGTAAAATATTAGTCAGTTTCTAATAGTATTATATTAAAAAGCACAATCTATTTAATTAATAATCAAAACTTTAAGTCTATTCATATAAAGCTTTAGAAAATACACTAATTTAAACTTTGATTGTTTTTCTCGATTTTCGTCGCGCTTAAAAGGTACAAGACCCCTTAACAACCCGAATAGTATGCACAGTCACAGTGACGTCATTGTGACGTCACTGTGAGTCACGTACGTCACGTCACATCTGTGACCAAAATGACACCACTTTTCCTAAATACGATTTTTTCATTTTTTACACTCTATTGAAAAGAGCAATATATTTAACAGAGGTGATATCTTATTAAGCACTGACCAGTTTTGGAATAAATTGCTATAGGAATGACATATACTTTATGACATACTTTTAATTCGTTTTTGTTCGGAAACGCATGAAATTGGCGTTTGTTTTTATTCAGAAACTCTTGTGAGGAAAACTTACTGTGAGGTCCCACTGTGATCAAAATGTGAACGTCTTGAAGATCTAAAGAAAACTTAAAATAAACTTTAGAACATCTTATGGCATGAAGAAAATTACTTTTTGACAGCTTTAAAAATTTTTGTGACGTTGCAATGACGTCACTGCAAGTCACATAAGTCACGTAAAACCTATGACCAAAATGTCAACACTCTGTGACTTCACGGTGTGATCGGAAAGAGAATTTGGAAAAAAACTCATAACATATAGAATTGAATTATGTCATGTACCTAAATCATTAATAAAAACATTGTCACACATTATTTAAATATATTGTATTTCCAAAATAAAATAATAAATAAATATTTGTCTACATATATGAGGCAGATATTTTTTTACAATTTTCATTGCCATTTTCATGAAATTTAACAAAATATACTATATAATACACAGGTAAAAATCCTTAAATAGAAATTTAGTAACGTAGGAAAGTTTTGAAGGAAAGTAATTCAGAAATAGATCTCCCATTCTAATAAAACCGTTAGCGATTTAGAGATTTGTTAGCATTTTAAATACAAACATTTAATTTTTTTTCCTACCACCGCATAGAACTCATTTGCTAATTTTGTGATACTAAAAATATTTTAAAAATCTCCAATCTCTTATTATTTTGAGGGGCCACTCAACCCAGTCATCAGCTTTCTGTTTAAAAATTGAGGACACCATTTTTGCGAGTTCGACATCGGGGGTGCTCGGGGTGACCGTCGAACGCGTTCAAGATTTTTCTTGTACTGAATATTTAAGGTTGTTCTCAACTGACCTGCTCCACAACGCGAAGCTTTCTGACGTAATTTCTGACTCATTTTTAAACGCAAAGGCATAAAATGGGCAGGGCTGACTATGGCAGTAATTTGGAATCGAAATGAGTTTTCCCTTTTTTGATAAATAAATTACTTATCGAGTTATAAGCAATTCGTGTCACGTGACGACTGGTTTTTCTCTTTTCTTTCCCTGTTACGTCGGGTATTTGGTTCAAAACACTGACTTTGACATTCTTTTCTGAAAGATCTTCTGATTTTACAAAAAAATGGAAAACGTCTTTCAATTACAGAGTTTCTGAATAAAAACAAAAGCCAATTTCATGCGTTTCCGAACAAAAACGAATTAAAAATATGTCATAAAGTATATGTCATTCCTATAGAAATTTATTCCAAAACTGGTCAGTGCTTAATAAGATATCACCTCTGTTAAATATATTGCTCTTTTCAATAGAGTGTAAAAATGAAAAAATCGTATTTAGGAAATCTGATTGCAGAATAGTATTTATATTTATGTCGTAATTATTTTATAAAGACTATTAAATCCATTTTTATTTAAAATTTATGTTTACTTTGGACGCCTAAAACAAATGCAACTGATTAAAAAATATATAAAAATTTAAATTTTCACAGCTTATTTCCATGAATATTAAACTCTCTCATATAAAAACAGAATATTATAGTTTTATTAGAAGTTATTTGTCAGCCATATAAACTATAAAGCATTTGAAATGTCTTTATTTAACTGTTTTCTTTCTATTTTTTTTTCTGGAAACACCTGCTAGATGTTATTTTGTGGTAAACATTACTGCGCAGATCATGATCGCAGATGTTGAGGGCAAACGATTATTTTTATCGGCGGATTAGAGTGTGTGGTGTTCTTTTAAGTTTGTGGAAGTATATTGTGGGATTTATACCGTGAAAGTAAATTAACGTTTTAAAGTGAATCATCCATTTTAACCTATCCTTATGTCTAGCTGGGTGCGTTATTAAGGTCTGCGTGATATTTGATATCTCAGATCTATGAACACACCTAAGCTGGACACTTTGAAAATTAAAGCAGTGGAATTGAGTCTCATTTTTCAATGAAAAGGAAGCAGTCAACGAACATTAAAACTTTATCCCTAGAACTGGTGGTTTTACTTATAGATTAGCAGGTAACTTTTAATGTCTTTGCAGTTTTGTTAATAGTGCATATTTAGTAATGGTACATTAATAGTGCATTATTTAAATGTTAAGATGTTTAAATCTTTTTTTTTTTAATCACTTGTATAAAATTTTATTTTTAATGTTTTAAATCGTTTTAAATAGAGAGTTTGGAAAAAAGCTTAAAGTATTTACTAACAATATATATTCTAAATGTAAAGTGTTATTTATAACGAGGAATGTATTTATATTTTGCGTTTCTCAGTTCAATTTTCATAGTTATTCATTGTAATTAAAAACATTGCAATTTTTAAAACTATTAATATTTGATTTACAATTTGAAAATTTCTTAGCTAGTGGAGGTTTTGAGAAATAATTTTCTGGTATATTTGAAATAATTGCGACAATTTAACTCATTACAAATTTAGTTGTCAAGATATGTCAATATTAGGTGCACAAAAATAATGAATATTGATGAAACAATAAAACAGCTATTCAGTTAATGTAATTTTTCCAGTTATGTTATCGAATTTTTTCTATAGTAAAAATTGATATTTAAGCTCTGCATTTAGTATTCTATCAAAAACTATAAATAAAATAATTTGTAAAGAAAAAAATATATTTTTTTTCTTTGCGTTTATGATCCGAAGTTTTAAATTTCATTTGCTTCGAAAAATGTTTTATTGCTTGATACAATGTTTATTATTTAATAATATCGCACAATAGGTAGATCTATTATTTAAATGGATTCCTAATATACATTTTTCACAATGCTTATTTAAAAATCTATACTTTTATTTTCATTAAATTTGTAATCAAATCCAAAATAACTAATTTCTGAATTCATTTTTATTCGGAAACACATGAAATTGGCAGGTGTTCTTATTCAGAATATATGTAATAGAATGACATTTTCCATTTTTGACAAAAGATTTTTCAGAAAACACTATCAAAGTCGGTGTTTTGAACCGAATTTCCGACGCACAGCGTCAGAAACGGAAAAAACGTGACCAAAATTGCTTTTAAGCATTTCATTTATCTAAAAATGGAAAATGCTATTCATTCCAAATCGCTTTAATAATCAGGCATGCAAGTGCCAAGCGTTTAAAAATTTGTTCATAAATGTGTCAGAAAGTTTCGTGATACTGAACGAGGGGAAATATGGCAAAGTATACACATTTAAAAACTTCAATACTTAAAAGCAAAATAGCATAGTTTTAATTATTGTCAACATTTTTGGTGGTTACATAAAACAAATGGAAGTCGAAGTTATTTTTAAAAGTGGTTATTTGCACAATAGAATTTCATATTATTAAAATATTTAATTTTATTATAATTTTTAATGGATTCATCTATTATTTTTATATTAGTATGCGTTTTTTAAATTTATAATTTTCTTGTTTAACGGCTAGATTAGCCGGTTTCCCAATCAGATGCAAAGTTTTAATTTGAATACGAGTTGCATAAAAAAAATGATTGCCGATCCAATCCTTATCGTCGATCTTATCCGTATTTGGTGAAATCTTGTTATCCGAATCTATGCGAAATCATTTATCAGGTTCGGTCGGGTTGTGGCCTACATAATTTTTGTTGTTGTTGTTGTTGGGTTAGGGTACGATTACGGGTTGAATGTAAATATAGTTTCAGTCAACCATCATTCATGTTCAAGTAGACATTCAATCATGTTCAAGAACTATATAACCGGATTCGTGCATGACTCTAGATCCGAGCCGACATCAGAAATTGTATCGTAACACAATTTCTGATAAAATCTGGTTACTTGGTCTTATGCAAGATTCTATTCTGAACAAGACTTACAGTAAAAACATTATACCCGACTCGGGTCAGATCGGGTTCACGAAAATCAGGTCACACGACAACTAATCCAAATCTATTCTGTAGCCAAACAAATCCAAAAAGATCGATCCGAAGTTTCTGGATTGTATTCGGGTAAAATCTGGTCACCCGACCCGGTGCAGTGTCGTCACAAACGTCACAAACTTGAACCATAAAAAAAATTTGATCCGAACAATCCGTATAGGATTCGGGTAAAATCTGGTCACCCTATCCGAGGCAGATTCGTCACATTTTTCACATTGAAGTCGCACGGTGACTTCACAAAGTAGTCACATTGTGAGGTCACAGAAAGCCTTGAAAACGGCCATAACGACCTCGCATTTACGTCTGAGTGACTTCACATCGACGTCACGACGACTGTCACAAAGTCACAGTGTGACTTCACAGTGACGTCGCCGTGATGTCACCATGCCTTACGGGAAGTCACCCCAGGTGATGGCAGCACATTTGGAATCATTGGGCACATCGGCTGACTTGCAATCGTGAGAAATTTCGACATATACTTTTCACTAAAGGGAAGCTATTTACCTGTCAAAAGTAATAGCTTATATTTGTAAATAAAGTTTAAATGTATACGGACATGAAAATTGGAGTTTTTCTGTGAAGTCATTAAATTCAAGTGATTAGGTTTTGAGATTTTTCAGGATGTATTTTTTAAATAATCAGAAAAAACACCTACATTGAAGGTTTAAATAGTGTTTTATATTTTGAAAGACAGAATATGAAACAAAAAGTTATGTTATAACCAAAAAAAAAAAAAAAAAAAAAGAAGAAGAAGAAATTTGTATCATAATATAAAAATACTGTATTTAGAAAGAGCTTTAAACTTTCAGATATGTTAAAAAATTAAATAAGCGAACAAAACTAATTACCTTAAAAACACATTTTTTTTAATTTTTTTTTAATCGCGATTCAGATCATAACAACAACAAAAAAATATTCTTGAGCAGAAAAATCTAGAAAGAAATGTATGAGAATCGCTATAAACAACGGTAACGAAGAACAAAGTTATATCTAACGGAATTAGTGTTCCGGGTAGGGCATTTACATTTTAAATTTAGAAATAAACCACTATTTCAAAACTGTTTTAGTTTATTTTATACTTAAATTCGGAAATAGTGGCAGAAATCTGTATAAAACGAATAAAGCGAATGTTATAAGCAAGTAAATAAATAAATAAATAAATAAATAAAAATAATAAATATGTATACTAATAAGAAAAAAATAAATAGATATAAAAAGAGAATAAAATTGTGTACTATTACAAAAATATTTTATTTAAAAATGTCTTTAAACTTTCAGATACTTTTAAAAATTAAGTAAGCAAATGAAAATAATTTCTTTAAATAAACATATATTTTATTTGTCACGATTCAGATTATAGCAGCAAAGAAATGGCAGTAAAGAAAAAATTTTGAAATAAATATATGGTAATCGGTATAAGCAGTAACGAAAAATAAAGTTATATCCAACGGATTTGATCTTAACAATTGGCCATTTATTAAAATTTTTAATTAAAAAATAAACCGCTATATCCAAATTGTATTCTATAATTTAAGCTGTACTTAAATTAGCCGAATATTGCTATTCGGAAATAGGAATGAAAAAAAGTTTAATATGACGTCCTATTGGTAATAAAACGGAGATTTTCAATCATTTCTCAATAATACAAGGAGTATGAGTATGTGTAAATACAGAAAGCAGCTTAATATGACGTCATTAGAGAATTAGAAAGAAAATTAATTTGACGTCTAACATTTTGAAGGTTTTTATACAACATGTTTAATTTTGAAATTGATTTTTTTTAATACGCATTTAGTCCACATGACAGATATTATTATGACAGAGTATAATAACGGGCTTTGCCCGCTGTCGGACCGGTTCAGACTTTCGAAAAAAAACGAGAAAAATAGACCGGTAAATTGTTACTTTATAAAAACATGACTTTAATATATTTTTATTTATTTTTATTATTTTTTAATTGAAATTTATTTGGAGTTATTAAAGAAAGGATAAAATGCTTTGAAAGGAATATTAAATAAAACCCTTTGTGCGATCTTCGATCACACTTACCCACTTGTTTAATTTTCTTTCTCTGTCTTTTTTTTTCTGATTCATGGAAAAAAAGGGTGTAGACAGTTGGAAAAAATATCCTTATTTTTAAAGAATATAACTTAATTTTTGTTTTTAATATTGAAATATATAGTTTAATTTTTTCCCCTCACATATAATGAAAAATTTCGTAATTAACATTTTTTAAAGAAAAGTAGAGCAACTTGTTTAATGTCAAGCTTTAATGTTTTCCGAGACAAAAGTTTAATAGTTAGTTAAAATTTTATCTCAAAAATTAAGTGCTTTTAATATATATATATATATATATATTAGTATTATTCATTAATACATCCTTTAATGTAATTCGATTTTCTATTTATTAATTAATTTCATTTATTTATTATTTAACTAATTGGTATCAATTAAGATAGTAATTTGGTTGAATTATGAAACATTTATTTCCATCCAATTCCTTCGATTCAGATTATATTCACTTTTACTAATAGATGGCAGCACTAATGTTCCTGTTTATTTTATAATCCATTATATTTTAACATTATTTCTGGCATCACTGCAAAGCAATTTATATTTCTAAGCAATTTATATTTCTAAAATTGGCAACATGTTATGATTTTTTATGCAATTCATTCCCCAGTCATGTTGGAGTTTTCATGATGGTTCATGAACTGCAAGGTATCTTATTTATATCTCTTTTCATCTTTATGGATTTTATACTTAATGTCTCTATTAAATGTTCTCTTTGTAATTTATAAGTATGGCTTCTTTCCTTTTTAATATTGTATTTTATTTTTTATTTTATCACTGATTTGAATCATTTTATTTGAGATGTAGTCCCAATATCATATTTTTTAGCAATGCATGGCTAATATGATGATGAAACATCTCATTTCATTTTATTTGTGGTATTTAGGCAATTGGGACTTGATAATTCTGTCTAAATTCCACAAATTTCATTTCATTTAATTCCATTTATTCAATTTTTATTTAATTTCTTATTCTTTCAATGTTTTTGATTCCATATTAAGTGTGTTGGGGAATCTTTCATTGTCAACTAATTATTTCATACTTAATTATTTCATTGTTTAAGTTGGTGATATGATAATGTTTCATTTATGGTTATATATATATATATATATATATATATATATATATATATATATATATATATACTTGGAAATTAAATTCTGTTAGTTGTTATTATAAGGTTGTTAGTTAGCATAAAATATAGCACAGAAAAACTTTGTGTTGAAGTTCAGAAATTTATTTTTAAAAACTTTACTATTTATTAAATCAAGTTTATTCATGTTTTAAATGAATTTAAAATTTAAAATACTTTAAAATAATATTTTTACATTGGTTTAAATATATTTCCGTAATTCATATATTATATGCCGTAATTCATATATATATTCCGTTAATTCATATATCATATATAAATATAAAAATATCATTTTTATATTTTATAAAAATTCGAACTACTGATTGCGAACTTTTCAATTTAATAAAAACTTTTCAGAATGGACAGGGGTAAAATCAAGCATTTTACCACATTTTGTTTAATCGAGAGGTTAGTTTTAAATGGTTATTGGTTACTTATGAAGAAATATTTATGTAACAATTGCTGTTATTTTAATCTGCTACCTCTTTAATCGTTTATTGCTGAGAAAATTCTGCTTCTTTTTCAGTCACTGTTGCGGTTTAGTCTAACCAGCGGGAAAGACCGAGCTATGGTCAGTTAAAATTAGCTAGCTGTTGAAATCAGTGTATTAATAAATTATCTGTACAACATATAACAATCAGCTCTATGTATCAAGATTGGTTTGAATTCTTTTTTTCGAGAACGTTCTAAAGGCGCTGATTGGTCGAATCATGTACCTCGGCTCTGATTGAGAATAACAAAAAATTTCTTTCATATTTTAAAAGTCAAGTTTTCCGCCAAATGTCGCCAAAAACTTAGCAACATTCTTTAATTTTGCGACAAGCATATGTTTTAGCATTGCTAATCTTGAAAGTCAATTTTCGCACCAAATCTTGCCAATGTCGCCAACTTTTCGCCAGTGATATTTGGCAAAATTTTGAAATCTTTGTGATTTCGTTTACTGCCAACTGTTCAACAACTTCATAACTTTTCAATCTTCATGCATTCACATTGAAATGAATTGAACCGCAGTGATACCAAAATGACCCACTAATCAAATTTTCTTGAACATGTGACCTAGACCTACTATGGTATTTTCGTACTCGAAAATGGTAGGATACAAAGCTTCGTAAAAAAATCGTTTCAGTCCTATTTTACATAAAATTAGCTTGACCCTGAGCCATCGTGACCCATAATGACCCACAAATCGCAAATTTTCGAACATGTGACCTAGCACAATGGTGCTCTTGTAATCCAAAACGGTAGGATAAAAAATTTATTAAAACTTGTTTCATCCATTTTTTACATAAAATTAGATGGCCCCTGATCCCTAGTTAACCAAAGTTATACTTTAATTGAATTTTTCCGATCATGTGACCTAGCCCAATAGTCTTTCCGTGCCCGAAAATGGTAGGATACAAAATTTAGTCAAAATCGTTAGAGGTGTTTTTAGATAAAATTAGATTGATCCGTAGTGACCAAAAAATGACGCATTAATCGAATTTTCTCGATCATGTGACCTTGTCCGATGGTCTACCCGTGCCCAAAAAGGTAGCATACAAATTTTAGTCAAACTCGTTAGAACCGTTTTTAGATAAAATTAGTTTGACCCGTTGTGACCCAAAATAACCTACTAATATAATTTTCTCGAATATGTGACCCAGCCCGATGGTCTTCTCGTAATCCAAAACGGTAGGATAGAAAATTTAGTCCAAATCGTTTCAGACGCTTTTAACATAAAATTAGCTTGAACCTGACTCGCAGTGACCCAAAATGACCCAATAATCGAATTTTCTCAATAATGTGACCCAGCCCAATGATCTTCCTGTGCCCGAAAACGGTAGGATACAAAATTACATGGTAGAATACAAATTCGTTTGGCCCGTCTTTAGATAAAATTAGCTTTACCCATAGTAACCCAAAAATGACCTACTAATAGAATTTTCTCAAACATGTGACCAAGCCGAATGGTCTTCTCGTAATCCAAAACGGTAGGATACAAAATTAATTTTAAATCGTTTTAGCGGTTTTTTAAGATAAAATTAGGTTGACCCTGACCCATAGTAACCCAAACTGACTCACTAATAGAATTTTCTCGAAAATTTTGACCTAGCCCAATATTCTTCGCGTGCTCGAAAATACAAAATTTTGATGATACAAAATATCGCGTGATACAAAAATTTTTCAAAATCGTTAGAGCCCTTTTTATGATAAAATTTGTATACACACAAGATTTGCTCATATTATAATATATGATAAATAACATATTTGAATGTCAGTAAAATATATAAGCATAAAATATTTTAATTTCTGGAAAATCTGTTTTGAATATTTATCGTCCACACATACTATTATTTATGATTTCCCCAATGTAATATCATAAAAAAATTGGAAAAGTTAAACACGGTATTTTTTATAGAACTTAAAATTGCCAGAGACTATAACATCACATATTTTGTTTTTAAATACTGAATTAAACAGTTACAAAGAAAAGTAAATTAATCCCATAAAAATTGTGAGAAAAATGCTGATCACTCATGCACTGAAAATTACAAACTTAAGTAACTAAAAGTAGAGGGATTTTATAAATGATTCATTCATTTTAAAAACACAATACAGTAAATCATCGTTTATACGACGTTTACATTTATACGACGTTTTAGTGTGGTCCCAATTCATTCCTATTCGTTTTAATGTAAAAATATATCCTTTATACAACGCACAAAATCCTTTATACGTCGGTTTTTTGATTTTGTACACGTTTATTTTTGTTTATTTTTCTTGTGTATTTTAAGAACGGGCGGAATTTGCCAGCTACGAATGACACCAAAGAACATGTTTAAATATATCTCCACATGATAACAACGTGAGCTGCTGTGGGATTAGTCTGAAAAAACAGTTTACGGGTAACGGATTACACTGGGAGAAAGAGGGGTCCTTCTTTTTGCGGGGATGGTCAGTTTTCCCGACCTGTTTTATTGTTACAAGGCACATTCTTTGCTTATCAGTGCACTAACAGTACAGATCTTTTTTTTTTCATTCTTCATTTTTCGTGCTGTTTCGGCCACAGCTCATTGCACAAATCATTGCTTGGCTTATTGCATAAATCATTAATTACAATTCAACGAACGTCAGTCATCACGTCAAACAATCATAGACTTTTTTTTCTGTAATACTACGTAAAATGATCAAAAGAAGAAATAAAGGTTACGTACATTTAAATTGCTTACTGTATTTGTTTTCCTTTTTTTTTTTTTTTTTTTTTTTTTTGTTTGGTTTGTTTAATTTATAAATTTATGTAAATCAACACGTTAAACTTTAAAATTAAGTGAAAACAAAATTAATTCGAGTTTTAGAAGTGAAAATTGATTATACGACGCTACCGTTTATACGACGTTTTTCAGTAGTCCCTTCGGCGTCATATAAAAGATGCTCCACTGTATATTCAAAAGTATTAAACGAGCAAATATGAGTGATATATGAAACTAACAACAAACTCACAGATTTTGTATTATGTGTACCAGGGGGCAGTACAAGTATTGGTGAGGATGACCTTTCTCTTATCCCTTGTCATCCCACCAGTTCACCTGATTTAACGTCCAAAAACATTAGAAGAACTAATAGAACGGATAAATGCTGCACTGATGACAATTTGACAAATGACGCTACAAAATGTGTGGAACGAATTCAACTATCGCCTGGACGTGTGTTGTGTTACACAGAGGGCGCACATAGAACATTTGTAAGGTGTGCAGAAAACTTGGTGCGTTTGCGGTTATTTTCATATATTACTGATATCTGTTTATGTAATACTTTTAATATATAGCCTTTTGAAAATGCATGAATCTTTATAGTAGCCCTGTATAACAGTTTATTACTTTCGTAAAAGGCTTCAATTCTGCTTTCTTAATAGAAACTTAAAGTATTTATAACATCTTTAGAATCCCATACATATGCGCATTCTTTTAAATGAATGAGAAAAATATCTAAAACAGAACTTTTTATTTTAAGTACTGTGTATATTTAACTGGATTATAGAGATTGTTTTCCTTTTTCTAAACTGTAGGTTTTTCTCATTTTTTTCTAAATGTATCTAATTGAAAGAAAGCAGAGTTAAACAAAATATCTATATTTACTGCGTCACGCATAATCCATATAATATTTTAAATATTTTTGTTATTGTTGTTGTTGCTTACAAGTAAATAATTATTTTCAAATATATGATTTAGTTAAAATTTTGTAATAATCTTTTATCTTGTTGTTAACGATCTTACTTTTAAAAATATCTTTATAAATGGAACTTATATTTTTAAGTTGTAATTTACATAAACAAAAGTTAGAAGAATTACTACAGAGTGGGAATTAAGAAATTATTCCTACGTTTCTTTTTATATTGTGTAAGGAAAAGGAAAGAAAAAATTCAAGTAGCTATTCAACAGTTTACATTTTACTACACTATAAATATAAAATTTTGGGCTTAAAATATTAGTAAAACATGCACTTCATTACAAGTTTTTAATGCAAAACGAGAATCTTTTATGTTAAAAATACATGTTTGTTTTCTTTTTTTAAATATATTTAATTTTTTATTACGTCACATGGATTTTTTATATCTCATGTATTTTTTTTAAATATCTAATCCAGTAATATTGTATTCAAATAAATTCGGAAGACATTCTATGTTTCATTCCAATGAAAAAAAAAAATGTTTTATGCATATGTTTTTAAGGCGGAATTTCTGTATTAGAAATTTTAAGGGGAAACAGGAGTTTCATAAACATCACCATCTTCAAAGTACCAAAACTGAAATAACATGCCATTAAGATATTTTTCTTCTTTCTGTGTAAAATATATATTTTTAAAGTTATTATACAGTTGTATATGCAAAAATAATATTTTATTTATAACTTTAACAATTCATATCACTAATGCATGTATGAAAAACATTAAGTGCTATGCGTACAATAAAACTAGAAATTATGCATATAGAAAACCATTTTTGATCAAAATAGAATCATAATACACTTACCTCTAACTTAAAACATAAATATACACAAAAAGTATAGTTTAAATTTTCATTTTAATACAAAATTTCACGAAATTCATACTTTTTAGGTGCCAAATAATAGAAAACTAATAAATATCAATTGTTTGTTTTTAGCATCTAGACTATGAAGTAGTGCACATGTGGTTCATTTTTTTAAACTGTATCTTACATAGTTTGATAGTAACAGTGCACGTAAACTCTACATTTACGAATCTGAGAAAACACATCTTAAAATTTCATTTTCTTCTTAAAGTATCCATATAAAGCTGTATATAAATGATTATAACTCATGAGACAATGCAGATTTTTACATATTGTTCAGAAATGTTTAAATATTCAGAATAAGAGAAAAATCGAAATTTATTTTTTGGAACTTTAAAGCTCCTATGCCCCTTTAAATACTCGGCAAATATGTATACACCATATGATATATTTTATTTTAATATGAGTCTATTTAAGTACAGATTCAATCAAGTTTTTTTTTAATATTTTTATGCGGTAAATTATGAATAAAAAAACTGCTCCACCTCAATAATTATCTTCCTTAATGCCTGAAGATATATTTAAAAAAATAAAATCATAACAATCATATGAAATTTAGATAATATTTTTATTAAAGCTTATAATAAATCGGTTGTTAGAGCTCTTTTGTAATGGACCTCTTAGTAATCGAAAGATTAAACATCCTGCTAAGAAAAACAAGAGATGGTGAATGTAACAGTGTAAAAATCATTTAAAGCTTTGTTAAATTAGTGTTTTTTGTAGGAACATATTCGGCGCAAAATACATAAACACGATGAAATACGTTGGGGAAAGGAATATAAATTAAGATAACATTTTACTTAAGGTACTGATATGAAGCAAAATATACCTCTAAAACGAAGTCGTAGTTTTAACTGAATTAAATGTCCCAGTCTAATAATTGGAAATCAAAATTTATGACCAGCAAGTTTTTGACAACAATTTTATTTATAAAAACAAATTTTTGCATTAGGTAATGTTTCGTATAACAAATAACTACTATAAATGACATGTGGAAGAAAGCGATTTGGCTCGATGCAGAAAACTATAAATCTAATTTTTCGAATTTCTAGTCTCAGAATAGTTAACCAGTTGCTGTATATATTCACTACTCTGCGTCACGCGAGTAAAAGAACATTCTAATTTTAAATTCTGACCTATCTAACTACTAGGTATAGTTAAATACCACGATTGATGTCAAAAAGAAAACCATGAAATTATAAATTTACTATATTTCATTTAAAATTAGTGGTTTATTTTTCCGGTTTGAATTCAGGATTTTTTAATAAGCAAAGAAGGTCACATACATATGCATTTGTTTTGTACATTTTCCAACATAGTTGAAAAGTGTTCATGTCTATCCTTCGCAATGTCCGTCTGTCATCATAATGGTTGTCTGTCTGCATCTGCACTCTTATTCTTGTAACTATACTTCGATTGATACATATTTGTTACACGTTATTGAGGTTTATCATAGCATGCTTTTGATTGAAAATGATTTTCGTAATGTTTATAGCTCGTTTACTCGCAATAATTTAAATATATTATGATCAAACGACGAAAAATGCTTTAAGTACATTTTAATAATGTAATTTTGATTCATAAATTGATATAAAATGTTTATCCAGTTTCTAAATTGAAATCTTTTGTTTAATTTTTGCGAACAATCAACATAAAAATGAATTAGCTAAACCATTATAATTGTTCAGTGTGTCATGATTATACTATGTATTCCTATCTGGTAGTAAACAATACATACTTAAAAAGTATATATGTTACTCTTTTTATTTCTATCGTACTGAATTTTTTAAACAAACTATGTGTACATATAGACTAAACTTCATATATTTTTAGTTTCTTTCAATTTCATTTTACATTAAAAAATGTTTGAAGGATTATTACAAAGTAGCAATTACAAAATTTCTTTTGTTTCATTTTACATTCGTTAAATTTATGAAAAGAATCCTTTCAGATCCCTATGAAAAACTTTCTTTTAAGATAAGTGTAAAAGTTTTGGCTTAAAGAACTAAATAACATACTTTATCATAATCATTTAATCCTAAACGGTTTTTTTTTAATGTAAATAAATGTATATATATTTGCGCAAGTTTTTAAGTATATTTAATGTTTTGTTATGTAATAAAAATATTTTATCTGTTCTGTATTTTCTCAAGAAAAATAAAAATTTTATTCGGGAAAGGTTTTTATATGAATAGTTATTAAAGGAATATTAAAGCTTAATGTTTGTTGCATTCATCTGTTTTAACAGAAAAAAGCTTAAAATACTTATATTATTTATCTAATATAAGTATTATTATAAGTTAACCAATAGATCTAAATTTATGTAAGTAGAATATTTTATTTTGAAAGAATCATCAATTGTTATTGCATTTTATTCAGGAAAAATATATATAATATAATTTTTATTATTTTATTATACGTATACATTCTATTTTACAGAAATGATATTTTAAATATAATTTAATTAATTCAAATATATATTTACATATAATATGTCCGAAAGATATCAAAGAAAAACTGTATTAAATATTGAAAAGTCAAGTTATCTTGAATGTTTAATATTCATATTTTCAGCCTCGATTTTCTATATATCTTAAAACACTACTGTTGACAGAACTTTTTAAAAATATGTTAAAATAAGAATTAATTAACATTGCCAAAAAAAATTCTTTTGTAAATGAATATTTTAATGCATCTGTGAGAATTGTAATAGAATGCATGATTGTGTAAATATATATATATATATATATATATTATGTGTGATTTTTAATAAACAATGCATTAAAATATTTTAATACTGTTAATTAAACGTATAATTGATGAAAGATAACAGTAAATGAAAGCCTGCCATTTATAAAAGCATCATTATTGAAATATTATTATTACTCTTATTTTATTAATGGTGCAATATGAATAATTTAATCCATTCATTTCTGTTTAAAACATGCTCCATTAAAAACCTGTCACGACAAAACCTATAAATGTTTAAATTCTACCATTACCAAAAACAAATGATTGTTCCGGAAAAAAAGTGCAATGGAATTATACAATGTACCTAAAAATGAATTTTAGACATGAATTTAGCATTAGGATTTTCAAACTTTAATACGGTATAATTCCTGATTTACACGACCGAATAACTTCCCGCTTGGTATCTGAAGGTAAACGTCACTGCATAATTCAAATAAGGCGTCAAAATTAGGTGTAATAATGAAAATTTTAAAATTTGTTACAATTTCTATATGTAGACGAAGCAGTAAGCAAGATTTTAAGTACAACGTATATCAGTAAATATTATTACTAATCGATTGGTTTCAGTTATATTTTTATACGATGGTTTGAGACAGAGTTAGTAAGGGGTGTTTTCTTTTTTTTTCGACGGCTGTACAATCTGCTTCAATAAGAAAATTAACTTAAGTATACTCAGAGTGCCAACAACCGTAGCAAATATGTTTATGAATGCGAGTGCGTGGGTATTGCTGCCAGTGTTGGAAAAATAAGCAAATTAATTATCTTATTAAAATTAATTGTATCTCGCTTACATGTATAAGTTGGTTGTATAAATAAATATACATCTGCCCTACAATGACACTTCTACAAGCAGTTATAAACATATTTAAGCCGGTAATTTGTTATTGGAAATTTGCATTTTATCGTTCCTAAAAAAGTTATTTATACATGCACATTGTGAAAGAGTCAGATATTTCTTAATCTAGAAAATTACATTATAACATTGAAAGAAAATATACGATAACTATTTTCGAGTTTAACCATTTCCAATATTGAAAAATTTTCTTTATCTTTAGAAACCTCAAACAAATTCTTTAAATTTGAGATTTAAAAAAAGTAGTTATGAACTTTGTTTTCCTGCCACTGACTTGCGGAAACTTTTCGAGGTAATTTTTGGATTGTATCATTAAGTTTTCTCAACCCAGAATATGTGTTGTTCGGATGTTATCAATTCTTAAGTAAACACTTTCATGTTCAACAAGGATATTTTACAGACAAACATGTTAAATTTACAGCATTAACATTAACATGAACATTAATATTATTTTATTACTCTTACATTTATAAAAGCAATCACGCATCTGCAAATTATAGCACACTAAAAACCTAAATTTCAAATATCAGTGCTGTCATCTGTCTCCAGAGAGAGAAGAAATATATTTAAAATTGAGTTATTATTTAAGTTATAAGATTAAAGGAGGATACTAATGTAGTAAACAATATAATTAATAGTATTAAAGTAAATTGAGAGAATATTGTAGGTAATTACTAAAAATGGAATAAGTAAAAGATAATATTAAATAATAATATAGATTAATAAATGTAAAGTAAGATATTATTATGTAATTAAAATATGCATATATACACCGTACAATATGAAGAGTTTTCAAAATGGTATTAGCATGAATGATATTTTTTCATCGGACTTGAAAAAAAATGAAGAAAATGAATACAATATAACCAGAAAATTAAATATGTTGTGTTTTCATAATGACAGTAATAACTTAATAATCAATTACTTGTAAGATTGCTTGAATATCTGTAATATGTGTATTAAAAAATTAGTTAAATTCTAACTTTAGGAGAGCAATAACTTTTCTATGTTTACTTAAATTTTCAACTAAATATTTATTCTGTGTATTGTTAACATTTCTTTTTAGAAATAACAATAAATATCCAGCTTTTTTAAAATAAAACATTTTTGTTATACGAGTTGTTACAGAAAAGAAAATCTTACTTTAAGGCAATTTCTAAAATATCACTAATTAAAAAGCAATATATTACAAAAACGTTTTTACTTCTCATCATAAGTAGTATAGGGTAATTCTTCTAATTGTTTTAAAAATTTAAAACAAAAATTTCACGGATTTACACGTTTCAGACACTGGAGATTCCGAAACACTTATTTTTAGAAAAAAAAATTGCCGTCCACCTGTTTGTGTGTCTGTAAACGTTCTATCTCCCGATAAAATTTAGATAGAGACATGGTATGTACTTAGTATGTAATAATGGGAAGAAATTTATTGAATTTCCGTATCCTCGATTATACGGAACTATTTTTTTCGGACTCTCGAAATATTCGTTCTGATAAAAGGTATATAAAAATTTTCAAAATTGTTTATTTTAAAAAGTGAATATAAAATAAAATAAAAAAAACCTAAATTTTGCATAAAGAATGAAGTCGATCGGATAATTACTTGTCGAGATATTTGCAATTATATACCACACTCTTCGATTTTTCATGACCCTGTATTTCATCCAAATTTCCATTCAAAGATATATTTTAATTGGTAATGAGACGCTTAATCCGTTACTTAATATGATTATCATGTTTCGAGTTATAAAGATGTTTCTTTTACGCAATTCAGTAATAGAGCATTTAAAGTTTATGACGTCATCAAGTCACGATTTTATTCGAATTGCAATGCATTTTATAAATAGTTTACACATGTTTTATTTTCATATTTTATTTTATACCTATCCATGATGGGTAAGTATTACGGTGGCCCCAACGACTATTTTTTCTATTAATGCTGTCTAATTCCTATGTAACTTTCACTGCTGAAAGTCGGAATCAAACTGTCCAATCATTTGACCGTCTTTATAGAAAAAAGGTTATTTGACCATAATTTGAAGCATTCTCACTCGTCAAAAAAGAAATAAATTACGTTTATGTAATCGTTTTATATAAAAACAGACGACTAGCTAGTCAGTTTACTCTCATTTTTAACAGTGTACATTTAGACAAAAACATAATTTGTAAATTATTCTAAAACTAGTTTTTAAATAAAGAAATACAAATATTGTATGTGGATATTGTTGTGTGTACAAGTATTGTAATGTGGATATGGATACAAAATAAGAATATCTATGGAAAAGAGATTTAAGATAAACGTAGAAATATATAATAAGAAAATGTATGTTCCTTAAATAGGTAAGTAGATATGAAATAGGTCAAACAATAAAAGCAAATATACAGCAGAAAATCTAAAATAGAACCTTTTCATAATGACACAGACTAAAACTTATACATGAAATGGAAAGTATTTACATAGAATTTTTCGGTATTCTGAAAAGTGTACAAATATGTTTTGAAAAGAAGATACATTGAAGCGGTTATTTTTAGAAAAACACATTGCAATTTCCTTTGATGCTTCCGAATATTGTATTCGGAGATGAAAAGTGATATTTTCTTGTTATTTCAGTATAATAAAACTTTCCTAAACTGAAGAAAACAAACTTCAATTTATAAATAAAGAAAACCTATCATTAAACCGCATAATTAATGTCGTTGATTTTTAATTCTGAAAATTAACTTATAGTAATAAAACATAAAAAAAGCTTTTATGGTTCATCCAATGCAAGATTCAATGGTGTATGCCTTGCAAAGAACACATTGAAAGATCACAATATTGTACACGAGTATATTTCTCCATTATAACTATAGAACTTAACAGAAAAAAAAGATATACATGTTGGAATTTAAAATGTAAGTCTCTGTTTCCCCTTATTACATGATTCTTTAAATTATACACAGCATCTGCAAATTAAAAGAATACTTCAAGGATGTTTACAGCATTTAGTAAAAATATACTGATAGATTTACTAATAATGGTGTAAACTATAAACAGTCTCAGTTATTCGCAAGACGATTAGATTAAAATCACAACAAGAATGTCTGTATACTTGAAATAGTTACTATTATATGTGTCTTTTCGTTATTGGAATCGGAAAAAAATTACATACAAGGAAAAAAATCGTTGTATTAAACAATACAAGAAATTTAAAAATTACATACAAGGAAAGAAAATCGTTGTATTAAACAATACAGAAAATTTCGCAATGTCGTGAACACTTTAACTATTAAAGCATGTATGAGCGTTTTGCGTGCATAAAAACCAAAGAATACCGCAACTCTATTCAGAAACTTTATTGTATGGGAATATGAAAATTGAATGAAACTCTATAACGCCTCGATCACTAAAACAAAATTACGTATACATCAGAAATGCAAGGTTAGAAAGGATATAATGCATTTGGTCGAACCCAAATTCAGGCATTATTTTAAAGCCGAATTTGGTTTGCAAGGTTGTTATCAATCCATTCGCAACCTAATTTGGTTTTGATAGAAGACGCGTATTTAGATACATATTAGACTTTCTTATTTCATCCCCCTTGTTTTGTGTGTGTCATCTTTGGGTTTAGAGGAAGACACTATTTTCAGATTTGTACTTGAATGAACATATAAGTACAGGGATCGTACGGGTACCGTTACTTTTCCAGATGACATACCAGTATATTTTTCTAAAAAAATACATCAAGTTCAAATGTGCGAAATTTCACCTTATTTAAGAAGAGATAATCTATAAGAATGTACTGGTACCGAATAATTTCCTCGTCTTAAAATTCCAGGACCCGTACGAACCCTGAAGTAAATGATCACATATGTAAATGAAATAACAAATATAAAAAATGTTCTGATTTCGTATAAAACTTTTTTTTTATATTCAAAAATTATTTTTTAACAATAAAAAAAAAGAAAATGTAAATTCAAAAAGAAAATAATTATAAAAATATTTTTTACTTCACTAATGATGTCTTTCTTTTGGGGAAATATATCTAAATATTTTAAATTACTGAAAACATTATGAAAGTTTCCTCATATTTTAAAAGTTAATTTATCGTTACTAAGCTCAAGTACATACATATTTATTTAACTTTCGAAAGAAATTAAAAATAAAATGAGAATTTTCTTAAGTTCTTCAAAAATTTTAAATTCTTTATTATGATTAATTATATTTGAATGTAACATTATTTTTCTGAAAGAAATATTCTTAGAAACATTTAAGTTTTAAACGCATAAAATGTTGTAAATAAAGTGTTTCTTCAAAGCTTAAGAATCCTCTTTTTAATTCTGTTTGTTGTTGATACGTATGTATTCATTAAGATGAAACTAAGATTAGTCTTGTCATATCTCAGATATTTTTTTCCCGAAAACATTATCGATATTTGAAAACTTTGTGGATTATGTACATACATGAATACACACATGATTCATTTTCATTTTTGTAAAAGCTGTCTTTTAACGTTACATGTCATTTTTAAATTTATGAAGTATGGTGAGGGGACTTAAAAAGTGAGATGTAACTGGTTATATTTCTATCAGTAAATTAGCTAGTATTTTTAAAAATTAATTCGTATTTTAAAAAAATCAAGTATTATATTTTCATTTTTACATTTTTTTTTTTTTTTTTTTTTTTTTAACATAACTTCAGGATGACATCAATGAGAGTTTTAAATATCTATCTCTAATTTTTTCAAAACTTCTTCTAACCAAACAAATGAATGATTTCACTAAATAAAGTAGAAAATGACCATCTGCTAATACATTTTATAAAATAGTATTTATTTCGCATTTCGTTTTGTAATAAAATGTCCACTGTATCGTATATTTGGACTAAACATATGTATATTAATAAAATAGAATTTATTTCAGAATTAATAATTTTAAAAATCTGAACATAATAATCAAAATAGTCTTCAGAAAGTTATGAGCAAGGAAAAATTTATTCAAAATTATTCATTAAAAAAAAAAAAAAAAAAAAAAAAAAAAATGATGCAGGGGGTAATCTGGAAAGAATTTGTATGGATTTATAGTGTTTGAATTACTTTTAATCTATACATTACTAAAATATGTTTAAAAAGTACACCAGAGTTATAATAGGCAGTTGAAAAAAATTAATTCCAAGCACTCAAATGAAACCGAGATTTCTTATTTTACATTTTACAACTGTTCTCTTTTCATATATAATACAAAGTTTTAGGTATATGTAACAAAGTAACGGATTTTCCTTTAACTAACTGTAGAAAATATTCGTTTTTGCTGATATTATTCTCGGTGGATTTATAAAATAATTTGTACATATACGAGTCCAAACATTCTTAAAGAAAAAAAAAATCCTGAATTGAACGATTTATTCCGTTAATTAAATTTCGTTAAAATACCAAATTCCCGCTTTGATTTGGTATTTTCCCCCAAAATACAAAACCTTCCTAAATCGAGCGTAAAAATTACATTAAAACACCCAAAGTAAAGCTGCATTTTCGTCAAATCACATGGGTGTTCCGGCAATTGTTCTGTGGCGTACTTTACCGTATAAGAAGTGCAATTTTTAGGAAAATGAATATGCGTAAAAATGCGCTCCTTACGTAAAATTTGCTACACTGAGCTTAAAATGTCTTAAAATTCTCTAGCAAAATAAAACGGGATTTCATTTAAATAACAGAGAAATTTATGCTAATCACAAGGATGTTCCTTGCTGCCTATAAATTTTACGTTTTTTTTTGACGATGACATTTAAAAAGTAAACATTTTATGGTATACACTTGAGAATGAGGTGAAAAAACTACAGTTTAACTCTCACAATTACATAAATAAGATTTCGAAAATTTGAAATGACAGCACTAAAATATTTTTGCATGGTAAAATCATCCATATGGGAAAAATATAAATGGTGTTGAAACGGTATCTGTTGCACTTAAAACTGTGACGTATGTAAAAGAAAAAGTACATCAGTAAATAATTCTGTTGTTATGCAGAAGAACTTTGTAGGCATTGCCATATGTACTGACATTTCGGACTTTGGTAATCGTCATGAGCACCGGAACACACTGCAATGTATTTCCTTTTCATAAAATATTTAAAACTCAATGTATGTATCAGCCAAACCTACAAAATGTACTTAGACGGAAAACATCAGACGACATGAGATACTGCATGCTCTTTTTTACGTAATTTATTGTTGTCCACAATTTTTACATTCATATTTCATCATCATTAAAGGCAATGTTTGAAAATATTGTAATGTCACAAAAAAGTGTTGTCGTTTGTCGGGGCTTAGTCATTGTTTCCTCACTTCTTCTGTTTATTTTTTTTAATTTTCTGTTTTATGTGCTGCAGGTAACGTTTCAATGCCAATATGGGTTTTTTAACTGTGAAATTCATTTCCCTTGGAAAAAAACCAAACAGGTAATGCTTCTTGAACTTTTCGACATTTTGTCTTTTTAGCAGTAACTTTGAGAGTTCAATTGTTGCTTCCACCTCAGAATCGATCTGATATTTTATAATACCGCAATCTCCAGTTTCATCTTGTTAGCTATATAAGCAATATACGCTCATATATCAGCAGACATATTTTATGACTACCATATACTTTTCTGAAGCGTGTCTGTAATATAAAATTAAGTAATACTTGAGTAAGATTTTCAATAAAATATATTTAAATTAATTAGAACCTAAGGTACACACTTAAAATCCGTCGATTCTGTCGATTAAAGTACTGTTAGTTGGTACTCAAACTCATCTACTGGAATCAAACTAGTATTTAAAGAACCTCAATTGAATTCTTTAGACTTTAAAAATATACCTTTGAAATTCCTAAGTTAATCGAAATGTAATATTAAAGATAACTTACGTAAATATATATTTTTTAAATGTTTTTTACTTTCAACACACTTAATTGTTATGTTTGTTCGATTTGTGTCCATTGCTTTAAGATTTGAAATTGCGGCAGAGATTAAAGGATCTCTTAATGTCCCCAATATTTGTAGAAAGCATTATTCATGTTACCTTTAAACATGTAAAAAAATAGCTTACATAATAGCATAATGAAAGTACTTTGCAGAAAATAAAATATATATGTCTAAATAAAACAGATATGTATAAGAATATTATCAGAAAATGCAACTCAAAGTTCAGATGTAAATAAAATAACAGTTTAATATCAGGTTGGTTTTGTATTAATTTCTATGCAGTATGAAAACACCAAAGAAGAAAAAAAGAGATTCACTACCTGGTATTTTATAAATAGTGCATATAATCTTGAAAATTTCAACACATTTATATCACATGGTGCGTAGAGGTGCTTACTTCGCAGTTTCACATTTTCCAAATTCTAATCTTTGCCTTATTTAATAGCATAATACTACGATTAAATAAAGCAAAGACGACTACTATTTGCAAGTAGTGATACCCAAACACTAGAACATATACGCACATAGTATTAGGGAAAACCTAAATATTATGCAATATGTCCTTTTACTTTTAACCCAATTAATCTTTTAGAATGCTAATATAACCATTATAGCAACAAATAAAATTTGTTGTCCCATATTTAAATTAAAACATTTTTGCTAAAAAGACAGAAAAAAATTTTTTTTGCTATTATTTTTTGTTGTGAGTTCCAAATATTGAAATACCTTTTTAATTATTAACCACATTAAGATGGGTGGGCCGTATACATCAGATATGGATTGCTCATGGTTTTACTTTTGCAAATACCAGAATTTTTTATTCGAAATCATTGCCTTAACTAATCGTAGAATTTTTAGAAAATATATTTGGTAAATAACGGAAAAATATTATACGGATTTCTTTATATAGTATATTAAAATGTATTTCAATGACACCTGTCCTGGGTGAGTTAAATATGGAGAACATACACTTATCTTATAATGGATCAAGAGAAAAAGGGTTTATTATGGACCCCATTTTCTTTTCAGCCAAAAATATTCGAAATAACAGTGTGTTCAACCATTTCCTGTATTTACGTATTCAGTGTGTCGCTTAAATTGACTGAAGTTACTCTCGTGTGATGTTATTTGGTCAAGCATAATAAAGTGTTTGACGTTAAATTTTAACATGAAAAGCTTAAAGCACCTCGAATACAAATATATAGTTAATATGGACCAGTTAATTGTTCAAAAGAAAATGTAGTCATTGTAAATATAATTATTAGTCAAATGAACACTAAGCAATGAGAAGATGTTAGAAAATCCATTAACAGGAACCGAGTGTGTACTAGACATTTAAATAAATTTGACATTAACACATTTTAGAATCATTCTAGAAGAGAGAAGGATAGTAAAACCTTTAACGACAGAAGTCCCAAAAGTAACCATCCATCCCTGCTACTAAACTATGAACATGACACGAGTTGTAATTTTCCAACTGGACGAAAAAGTGTCCGGGCCAGGATACTCAAAACATTATTTATGTCGTTAAAGGTTTTACCATCCTTCTCTCTTCTAAAATGATTCTAAAATGCTGTTAATGTCAAATTTCTTAAATGTCTAGTACACACTCTGTTCCTATTAATGGTTTTTCTTTACCAATTTGAATAACTGTGTTAAAATTAATCTAGTGTAATGAACATGACACCATATTTTACACTCTTACAACATTTTTCTATTATCACTTTCTTCTATCTCGAACCCTACTTGTTTTTCCTGTCATTTTCTCCTTATCCCAAAATTTTCGTCTTCGTTTTGGCTTTGGCTGGAAATTATCCCTTTCCATCTGGAAAAGAGAAATTATTAAATGAAATGTAAACACATAACGCAAACTAGATTTTATATATATATATATATATATATATATATATAATTATAATATCTATGAATTTCAAAAACATATCAAGTTCTAATATCATTCTACTAAAATCTACTAAGAGATAATTAATGATATTGTGTAATCAGAATACCACATAGCTAATAATTAACTTGTGCAATCATAAAATTACCATAATATATATATATATATATATATATATATATAAACACTATATTGCCAAAGGTGATTGGTCACTTGCGATTTTAGACGTTTTGTTAACTATCTAGAAAAATACATGAGGAATTAACCTGAAACTGCAGGTGTGTAAACAGTACAGTATAGGTTATATATTTCCGTGAAGATTTTTTCACGAAACCCCATAGGGGACTGTCAACAAATTGAAAAAGAACGAATATCTTTTGGATAACCCTGTAAAAACTAATGTAGCAGAGGCGTCCAAACTCGAGATTATTAATAAGTGGCTTATTGTAATATACTGTGTTCATTTTTATGAAGATAGCATGGACACTCGTAGAGAAATTAAGGTTTTTATAAAAACAGTCCCAAATTTCGCATAGTTTTTTGCTCATAATTTGCAGAGTTCTTAATATAAAAAAAAGTTCTTTTCAGAAAATATGACAAACAACATTGTACATAATACTCTGCAATCAAAATTAAAAAATAATAAAAATTGGATAAAAAATGAGCAGGTTTACTAAAAAATGTCTCACTGCGCATGCGCGAATGCAATCAAAATATAATATGCATAATGTATTAGCTTAGTATACAGGGCAACTTTTGTGAAAGTCTCAAAATCATAGCTTGAAAATTCTGAAAATTATCGTCGATAGAATGAACACGAAATCCGTTGTTCCCAAAAGGAAGCAAAAATATGAGGGGTTGTATCCAAATATAGTAGTACGTGAAATATTGTGTACGCTATCTTGGCACTAATCAACAGATATTTGATACAACCCCTCATCTTCTTGCTTCTTTTGGGAACAACGGATTTCGAGCTTATTCAATCGACGATAATTTTTAGAATTTTCAAGCTATGATTTTGAGACTTGCACAGAAGTTGCTCTATATACTTAGCTAATACATTATGCATATTATATTTTAATTGCATTCGCGCATGCGCAGTGAAACATTTTTTAGTAAACCTGCTCATTTTTTATCCAATTTTTGTTATTTTTTAATTCTGATTGCAGAGTATTATGTACAATGCTGTTTGTCATATTTTCTGAAAATAACTTTTTTTTTATGTTAAGAACTCTGCAAATTATAAGCAAAAAACTATGCGAGACTGTTTTTATAGAAACCTTAATTTCTCTACGAGTGTCCATGGTATCCTCATAAAAATGAACATAGTATATTACAATAAGCCACTTATTAATAATCTCGAGTTTGAACGCCTTTGCTACATTAGTTTTTACAGGGTTATCCAAAAGATATTCGTTCTTTTTCAATTTGTTGACAGTCCCCTATGGGGTTTCGTGAAAAAACATTTGCGGAAGTATATAAGCTATACTATACTGTTTACACACCTGCAGTTTCAGGTTAATGCCTCATGTATTTTTCTAGATAGTTAACAAAACGTCTAAAATCACAAGTGACCAATCACCTTTGGCAATATAGTGTATAACAGCAGTTGTAGGTAATAGGGACAGCTGATACGAGTTATATTTATCTCAAAGAGTTTGCATTTTAAACAACACCATTTTAAAGAAATTATTTGCTAATGGGCCAACTGCTAAAAAAACATTATCCAATGATTATGGAAATTTGCATCCTAGGTCGTTTATTTAAAAAATAAGATTTTAGACACACTATTTCAACAATAAGGATAAGAAGCAGGAAAAAATCACCCATTTTGGAAACAGTATATAAGTAGACAATGGAGGATTAAGGTTTCAATCTTCTTTAAAATTACAGAAATATCTATCTATCTATTACAATACCAAGCATGGTCGACGAGTTGACTGATATCATCTATTTGGTGGTCTTTGAGATTCAATTACAGTTATAACAGCTAGAATGCAGACTTCTAAGAAACTGCAGATGTCTATTTTACAGCAGGTGCCATGTTACCCCGATTTTTCTTTGTTTATTAAATAGACGAGAAGATAAATTTGATACACCAAATTTGTAGCAAAAAATATCACTTTCTTAGTATACATGAAGCTTAAAAATATATCACGGCTCATGTTAAAAAATTATTTTTGTCTACGAAGATCTATTATTAGGAAACTTAATTTTGGTTTTAATAACATCAAGCGTACTCAAGTAGTAAGGTAAACTTTCTAGCAGATTTCAAAAATTCATTCTTTTTTCAAAATTTACTCACAGCTACATACAAAAATTTAAATTACTTAATTTCGTTATTCCAATTGGATCCATTTAATAATTCTTTTTAGATTTTCCCCTAACAGCACCAAAGAGCATTTTTATATGAAATATGTCAATTATATATTCAAATAACATTTAAAACATTTAAAGTTTTAACAGCATATCACGTGGTCTATCTAGGTTCATGTTTAGTACGCTTGATTACAATAATAATTAATAGAAAAAAAATATAAACTCTAGAACAATATTTTTTATTACATTTACATAAGAATACATAATATATAAATAGTAATTTATGCTTCGATTGTATTATATTAAATATTTTATTTTATTTGCTAAAGAATACATAATATCTGTTAAATAATTAATTTAATAATATATTTTAATAAAAATTAAATTAAAACAATTAAATAGGCTAGGAAATACAAGGAAGTATAAAGCGAAATTTTACCTAAACAACTTTAATTACGCATTCTGTACCACTCACTACCACTAGTGAACTTTGTATCAATCTAATGACTGATTTCAGAGGGTAGCAATCTAATGCTGTTTTTAGTTGATAGTGAAATTACGGTATTCAGTAACAATTATTATAAAAAGCGACAGTTCGGTTCATTTTGTCACATGTGAGAAAAACGATATGACTAATTTTGCAGATACCTAGATCATAAAATGAGGTAGGACGTCAAAAGTAAACTATCCTCGCCGTGTGGCGAAAGGCTATCTAGTGACATTTTTTTTTCATTTACACACTAACTACCTCAAATGGTCAGTTAGATACCAAGATCGACGAGAATTACAGAGTAAAGTGCACTAAACTGTATTTTTTTTAATATATTAATTAATAATTTCTGGTATATTTTACCGGTATTAATTTTCGGTATTTTTTCTGAATAAAGTAAAAACTCAAAATATATGCAATTCATTTATTATGGTTATGATACCTGCACTTTCTTGTTGAAAGATCTGGTAAAGGTCGAAATTCCGTGGTCACGATGATTGGAATTTAGATTTCACTCGAAAATTTCCGGATCTTATGAGGAAACTTCCAGCATTGTGAACTATCGCTCACGTATTATGCGACGTTTATCTGCACTCGTATACAGCACAGAAACGACTGTGTCAAAAGTCCACTTTTCCGGAAATTCAATACCGTCATTAGAATATAATAAAGTTAATAAAAATAAATCCAGTTATTATCGATGGAACAACCAGCAGTTTTCTTTTCGTTGTATCGGACGGACAGCATAAAATTATTGAATCGGCAAGTCAAGCGTTTATAATCCATAAAATTTTGTTTTCCAATTGGAACGGAAACACAAAGTTGAAAACATTTAAGGAAAATAAATGCATAAAGAAGTAAGAAGGGGTGGTGCCTTAATCCTCGTACAAAAACAAAGCCACCATATTTGCAGCCGGTAGGTCAGAGAGGCAACTGCCTCAGAAATCTTACACCAGTTATTCACTTTAAGTTATTGGCATAAAGATTTGGTGAGAGTACGTGAAAATGAAAATATTGGTAAATAGCAACACCTTGATATTTTTTTTAATTTTGAGAGAAACATGAAAGTTAGCGACCCAGTATGTCAGCGAAATAAAATATTACACAAGATTATACAACCGTGTGATGAGATATATTATTGAAAATAGTGTTGATCTTAGTTACATGATTTATATTGACAGATATTTGTTTTTTCAAGATATATGAACATAATGGGTGATTTAAAAAATGACTAGTTAGTTTTTTTGTCTTAAGTTTATTATGTTTATGTGTATTCCAAAATAGTTTTAACCACTGTGGTATGATAGGAAATTATAAACATTAATCATGAGAAATAGTTTTTAATGATTTGGAACACAGTTTCTATAGAAGAAAATTAATTTATTTCTTTTATTACTGTTATTATTATTATATATTCTTTTCAACGAAAACTGTGATTGCTTTTTTTCTTTAAAAAAATGAATTTTACTAGAGAGGATGTAATAACTTGCGCGACTGGAATTTAATTTAATTATCCTGCATTTATTTATTTTTAAGGAGGTAGGGGTATTAGCGCTAAAACTTACAGTGATTTCTGTCTTTTATGTAGAACTAGGGCATCCAGCCCGGGCTTCCCTGGATAGAGAGTATAGGTGAGAACCATTTTTGTTAAATTGAAAACTCTAATAGATTTTCACATTTAATAATTCTTTTTAGATTTTCCCCTAACAGCACCAAAGAGCATTTTTATATGAAATATGTCAATTATATATTCAAATAACATTTAGAAATTTCTAAAAAGCGATACTTTAATATTGGCCTCGTGCCAAAAGTTAATAGCCGAAGAAATCGCTAATAATTTCGTTTTGTGCAGCAGTGTTTTTGTATTCTGATAATGTCAGCAATTTTAAGCGCTTTTTTCAATTACATGTCTGTTAAATTTGTATTTTATTTATACTATTTTATTTATTGCTTTATAAAGTTTTAATTTCGTTCTGGAATATTAGATGGAAATAATTTCTGAAGTTTTTATATTGTTTAAAGTGCAAGCGGATTAACATTTTGAAATCGTCTGCAAGCGACAGAGATTAGATTTTAAAAAAAATCATGTTTGAAATTTAATTTAAGTGCGATAGTAAATGAGTCAGTTGCGATATTGTTTTTACACAAATTGCGTTTGAAAGTGGATTTATTTTCCCTATATAACGGTGTAAAAATTTAAATTGTGCGATGTTTAGAAATTTAAAAAAATGCAGTAGCAGAAATCGCTAAACAAAATTTCATAGTCAAAATATAAAACCGTTGCCATTTGCAAAATGCCGTCGGCGTTACGCACGGACACGTTTGTCCTTTATAATATAGATAAATAGGAAAGTAGAGGTTATAAATACAAATAATATATCTTAATCAATGAATAATTGTAGGAAAAGATACCCAATAAAGTAAACGGAGATAATGTAAGAACTATATGTAATTTCACTTCACAATGGTTATTATACCTGGAATTTCCCGTTCAAAGATCCGGCTTTATGTTTCACGTACAGGGTGTTCCTTTGGATACTCCTGGAAGAAAGTTGGGCAATTGAAGAAAAATTTTACTGATACCAATCGCGTAGTCAAATTTTAAATGCTAGGTAGATGATTATGTGCAAAGTTTAAGATTAAAAAATGTACAATCCAGGATATAAAAAAATACATCAACTTTTACATTGACAGAGACAAAAAGTAGCCTGTGACTTTAGCTACAATGTGACCTATGTGAATATTAAAACTAGTTACTAATTAGAGAAATTAAATATTAATGCATTTGCTTGTATTTCTAGTTAATTTCTAATAGTTTAATTTCATTAATGAAACAAGTTAACATTCGCAAAAGTCCCTTCTAAAGTATTATGAACAATAAAAGAAATCATCGTTTGATAAATTATATACATGATTAGCGTAACAGTTAACGTTTATAAAGATCCTCTTAATTCACCCTCCCCATCTCGATGAAATGAAATTTCTAAAAATGAAATTAACTTCACAATTAAAGTGCCTCTTATTATCTAAGATGTTTGTCTGCAGATAAAATAGTGAAACGAGAAATTATTTTAGTTTTCCAAATGGAATATAAACATCGTCTTATATTAGACACCCCTTTAAAATTTACGTAATATGGTCATTAGTTATAACGATTTAAAAAAAAAAGGTCACGCTTTTTATATGTCTCTTAAATGCTAAAAGGTGTAAATTAACAGCATAATATACAGGAAAATAACTTTTATTGGGTTGTTGACAGGTTTCGGCACACTCCGAGACATTTTCAAAAACAAATGATATTATTCTATGATTGCGCGATCTTTGAGGTTATTATTTGAAATGCTATCATTTGATTTTTATATACTTTTTAAAATTTACGCACGTTATCTTTTATTTTTATTTGGTTGTTTATTTTCATATTTTTGACCAGGGAGTAACTCGAACCACAATTTCAGTAAGTTTGATGAAATCGCAATATAAGAAATATATCCCAATATGAAAATGATATGACGTTATAAAAGAACAGTGATAAAAAAAAAAAAAATATGGTAATTTATATTATTGCTTACTTGTTCAGGATCAACAGATTTTTTAGGATTTGTATCCTATTTCAAATGTTTAATGGGTTATAAATGTTTTATAACACATATTTAATATATGAATGCTATGTCTTTTTTTTTTAAAGAAAATAATTTGATTTTTAGTGGTGGCTTTAAAACCGATGATTTATAAAAGAATATATAAGTAATAACGTAAAAGTTCCCAAACATGCATATATAACTTCTGTGAGATTAGCGAGTGCCATGATCTGAAGTTTTAAATTCATATATGATACTATTATCTTCCTTTCATTTCAAGACATCAAAATGTTGATTGTTAAGATAAAAATGATGTAAAAACATTTTACTTCAAAAAAGAAATATCATATTCTAAATTCAAAAGAAAATTTAATTATTTAAAGCAACACAAAGAAATTTATATTTATATATATGCGAAAGTTTGCAAAAATATTATGCATTATGTTCCACTTAAAATTTGAAATAACAGATGTTCCCGTAGATTTCTTAAAACAAGTATAGCATTTAAGATTAATTTTGGCGGTTGTATTCATTTTGTATCACTCGTATATTTTAGGCATTTCATATTATATAACTGAAAGCAAAGGAAATTTATTAATTGTAATATGTGTGTTTTGTGATTGTTCTTGGAGCTATTGAAATGTATTTTTTTTTCATTGTGAACAATTAAAATACCTTCTTATGAGCTTACGTATCAGTGTTCAGAACACTTTTTAAAATGAAAGTCAAAACGTTAATTATCTGAAGTCCTAATTGCACTTAGCCACTGTGGTATATTTTCTTTTACACTATATTTTTACATATTTATTTGTATTACACAATAATAAAGAGATACAGAAATGATTTAAAGACAGAAAAAGCTTTATGAAAATATCCGGCCTAAAATATGAAAAAGTAGCTATTGTAAAAACATTACATTTTTTTTTTCAAACCTGTATCTCTGGATAATAAACTCTTATTTTCCATATCAGCATAAAATTTGATGCACGAAAATTAGAAAGATATAATATGTATGTTTAATCTAAGTACGAGGGGAAGTCGGAAAATAAGTTTCTCCTGGCGACTGTGGACAGAGGTTTGTATGAAAGACAAAAAATGTAACGAGCTGTTGCAGTCAACAGCACAATCTGTGCAGGCACTGCAACAGCGCCATCTGCTTGATCACTGTCGACCTCTACCCAATGGTGTATTGGTGTCTTGCACGTTCGTGTTCACCTGCTGTGTCGTCTTTCGCCCATAGCCCTTCAACGCTTCTTCCGAATGCAAAGGCCGGATTTTTTCATGGAGGGCTTTTTGAAGCTTATAAAGCGGTATGACAAATGTCTCAATGTACTTGGTACTTATGTGGAAAAATAAAGTTATGTTTCATCTTTAATGTATCATTACATTTTTTTTGTCTTTCATACACACCTCTGTCTACAGTCGCCAGGGGAAACTTATTTTCCGACTTCTTCTTGTAGGTTGGACTTATAAAAATATTCGCCGAGAAGATCGAATCCTTATTCACGTTAGTGTTCCTGTTTCCACTTACAAAGACTGCGTATTATAAAATAAAGTTTTGTACTAGTTTCCGTTCCGACAGTAAAAATAATGTGTTGATTCATAAATATTCGGATGTTTAATTAGAATAAAATACATAATTCATTTTAACGTGGTAAAAATAAATTAATTCATATTAAAAATTAAATTTAAGTAAGAAAAATCGCCTTTTTACTTTCTTCTATCTTTACAAGAAGAAAGTATTGGATTCATGAAAATTTTCGACTTCCGGTTTTTGACGGATGTATACGATTTAGAAGGTCCTGAATATGATTTGACCATTTTTAGAAAAAGTCTGTCTGTGAGTCTGTGAGTCTGTCTGTCTGTCTGTGACATAAATTTTGTGGGCGCTCTATCTCAAGAACTAATGCACGAAATTTAATAAAACCTTATATTCAGTTAGTTCCTAATATAAAATGGTGCTGATTAGTTTTTGGAGAAAATCGCCCTATAGGTGGCGCTGCTATGCTGCTTTTTTGTGATTTCCGCAATAGCTCTATCTCAAGAACTAATGCAAGAATTTTCATCAAACTTCAGGTTCAGTTAGACCTTGATATAAATAGATGCTGATTACGTTTTGGTGTAGATATCCCAACAGGTGGCGCTGCTACACCACTTTTTTCTCTATTTTTACGATAACTATATCTCAAGAACGAATGCACGGAATTTCATCAAACTTCAGATTCTGTTAGACCTTGACATAAATAGATGCTGATTATGTTTTGGTGTAGATATCCCAACAGGTGACGCTGATATGCCACTTTTTTCTCAATTTTTACGATAACTATATCTCAAGAACTAATGCACGGATTTTCATAAAACTTCAGATTCAGTTAGACGTTGACATAAGTTGTGTTGATTATGTTTTGGTCTAAATCTCCCAACATGTGGCGCTGCTATAATAGTCATATCTCAAGAACTAATACACGGAATTTAATAAAACTGTTAGGTTCAGTTAGACCTTGATATAAATTGATGCTGATTCTATTTAGTGTATGCGAAATCTGTGTGAGATGGAAGAAAGTTTTGGGATTGGCACATCCAACTAGTTTATTTTATTAGTTGTTTATTTAAATGTTACGTTTTATATTTCTTGAAACCATATTTCAAAATTTCAGTTTAATTTTATAGTTTTCGCTTGAAATAATTTAAGTTCAAGAAGCTGTAAAAATAAGTAAATCGAATTATACAATTTTTGTTGAAATCATCGATTACTTGTCTTTATACGATCAATTAGGATTTTCAGGCTATTGACGAAATGAAATACTTTACAACTTTCGTATGCAATTAACAAGGGAAAGCAACATCAACAATAAAAGTTTAAGATGTGTTTCTCATGTATTCAAAATTCATGTACATAGGTTTGTTGCTTCATCACGGTCTATGACATGTCCGTCCCGGTATTACTGTACCACTGCAATTTCAATGCCAAACTTTCGGTCCCGTCATTTCTGTCGCAGCATCTACTATATATATAAAACACAAACGGATATTTCGTTCCGTTCCTTTATAATTCGAGTTCCGCTGAATGGATTTTGATGGAACTTGCTCTGTTCGATAGATGAATTTTCAGGGAAGGTTTTAGTATATAACACAACGTTCTAATGCTTACAAAATTCGTAATTATTAAAAAATTATTCAGTGAGAAATATTGCAATAAAACCCTGTTTGGCGATTTATGGTTTGCGTCAGGTTAACAAAAATACTTCTAAAAATTTCATTTGATAAAATCTGAGTAATAGTTTTGTTTTTGATTTGTTCTTCTTTTTAAAATTTTATTCTTAATAAATCTAACTCCTTCTTCATGTGACTTACAGAAGAAACTTGTCCATGTGAAAAAGAGCATGTCATAGAAAACATAATTGCACTTAAAATGATTAATAATTAATATGTAGAAATAATTAAGAACTTCTTTATGCAAAAAGCTTTTTTGAGTAGCAAATGTAATTAAGTCTGTGTCTGTTTTATGAATTATTAAAAACGTTGTAGATCAAGCGGAAAAAAGGTTTAACGTGTTTGTGTAATAAGATTTGTCGAGATGACGTGAGTTTTTACAGTGAATTTTAAATAATTAAAGAAAATTATGTAAACTTCATATGCAATGTTTTTTTCTTTGCATGCTTATTTTGAATAAGTGGTTTTAATGTAAAAAAAAATAGAATTAATTTATTATATGTTTCTATTAGAGTAGGTTTTATAATTAAACATTTATTTGTGTTAGTGTATTATTTCATTAACGACGGAATAATTACTGGGATAAAAAAATAAAGAAAGAAATAAAGCCTTTTATGACTTGTTTGATGTTATTTAAAAGTATTGCTTAAAAGAAGCTTCGTAAACTGTCAGAAAGATTCAATTACGAGTAAAAAAAATATATGTATAGAATTTTAGTAGTCTATTGAAATTGGTAAATATAAAAGTTGTCTTTAACATTTTTTTTTCTAAACTTTATTAAAAAATAAAATATAATGGATTGATATTTTGAAAAGTAAAATTTCTTCTCTGCGCCATTTTATTAAAGCCATCGTTTTTAATATCTGTGAAATAAGAACTATTATTGTCACTTTTATGCGTATTTTATTTAGTGGACATATTTTCAATACTAAATTTAATTATAAGGCCGTAATTATAAAGAACGAAAAAGCTCACTAAATTGTCTTTTTAAAAGAAAATGAATGTTTTAAAATTGTTTTTGAAACCATTATAAGATCTTGATAAATTATTTTAATAATTATTATAACGAAACAATATTGAGCAAATATTCTATATTTGTGTCCACATAGCAACATTGACATAAGAAATTGGCAAAACAAAAATTAGAATTTTTTTCGAATATTAGGAAAACAATAATTTTAATTTGTTACATATATGTCATATAAACATTAGATCCCATTATATAGTAGTAAAAATAAAGTACATTAAGTACCAAGCCAAAGAATAAAACGTTATTACTATTTTTATTATTTTATTGAACATTAACTTATCGGAATGGTTACACGAATTTGTGTTATTTTATCCAAACATATCATTATTGTTATCATAGTATAAATAAAAAAAAATTGTAGCGAATGAGACTTTTACAACGATTTTGTTTTAAAACTGTCAAATTTATTAAAATATGTACTTAGTACAGAAGATTTTATGTAAAATGCACATTTTCATGCTGATAATTTGTTTAATGATTTTTATCCCTTTACAAACGAATACCGCCATATTCGCGACAACCGATTCATATTGTACAAATGTGTTGTTTCCAGTTATTATTGTTTTGTCATAACTTTTTATAAACAATTATTTTTGCATTATTTATTCGCTGAAATTTCGAAACTATATCAGGTACAAATATTTTACGATAATACTGATGACGAATTGGAAACAAAGCATAATAAAAATTGACTGGTCAAATATGGCTGCATTTGTTTTTGTTAAGGGTTAATTTTTCACAAAAGTAACTAGTATTTTAAAAGTGCATTTTGTCATTTGAAACTGAAAAATTCAATTAGTAAATACTAAAAGTAATTTCCACAGTTAGTCAAGTTTCTTCAAGCATACAGTGTATTATACTTTTATTATAATTTAAGTGACATTAGAAGGCAACTTTCTGAAGTAAATACATTTTGAGAAAAGACACATAAATGTTTAGTTGTAAGTAAAAAGAAAACCTTCGAAAGTGTTTATATAATATCTTTAAATTTTTTTGCAGTTGATTTTCCCAGATTCGTCATGTAATTTCTAATAATAGAATTTCAATAAATATTAATAATCTATATTACCGTAATTTCCGGCCTATAATCCGCGGATCAAACAATTCTGTTTTAACTGAAAATTTATTTTATAAAATGTAACTTAATAGATTTCTGTAAATATTTGACATTAATTATTGAATTAAATTTCTGGGTTGAAACAGAATTGTTTGATCCGCGGATTATAGGCCGGAAATTACGGTAATACTCTCCTCGGACATTCGTAGTTAAAATATTAGCAACAAGAGTATATTTTAGATTAAATATTAAGCATGATTAATTACTGATAAATTACAGATTACGGTTCCTTAATGCATATTCAGCCGTAAATAATATAAGCATACAAGCTGAACAAATGTTTTATTTAAGCATATAATTTGAGATAAAATCTACTTAATATTGAGCCATAATTGAAAAAATGCCTTGACTAACGTTTATGCAAACATTCTGAAAGTTGACGGAAATTTGTATATTAAAAATGCATTTTAAAGCTTATCTGATTTATAGCTGTTGTAAAAGTTAATAAATTCACACTTCGTTAAATCTGTTATAGTTAAGGGTATCTAAGCGTAAAACTTTAATTTGCATTTGTATTTTTAAAATTTTTTATTTGAATTAATATACATAAAATTGTAATAAATAAAATATCTTTTAATATGGTTGAACAAATTTTCCGGCATTTCATAAAAGATAAAAAAATACATAAAATACAGACGAAGAATGATTATGTGTTTTCAGAAACTTTCAAATTATCAGATAATTTGATGTTTAAGAAATGTTTTTTTCCTATTTTGTTTCAACTCTTATTGTTGTTCAAATAACTGGTAGATAAAAATCTAGTTAAACCATTGAGCCAAAACATTCAACTTTTAAATTAATTCAATTAATTTAAAAACAATAACAACAATACAAACAATTTTTTTTTTCAAATCTTGTGATAATATACAATATTTCTCGTGTATAGTCTTCGCAAATTTATGATAAAGCTTCATTTCTAAATGTAAAAAAAATATATTATTGCATTATTGTATTTATAAGCAAATATTATTCTACAAATACTTTTAAAATGCGCACAACATTTGATCTCGTGTAAAATATCCTTACTCTTAATATTTGCCTTAAAATAATTAAAATAATTTAATTAAAAATATTAAAATGTAATGAATTTAATTTTTCAATATTTTCGCTTTATAGTACATGGTAGACCATAGCAGTGTGATTTCGAATGACTATGTGTATATTTATGTGTACATTTATAAAGTATTTCGTCAGCAAGAAATATCAAATACATCATTTCATTAATTTAAATACATGTTCGCATAAAAATATTTAGAGTTTATGTTTTACTTATTACAAAAATAAATAAAATATTTCAATAAAAAATATTGATTTATATATTCTAAATAATTATTTGGTAGTGTCAACTCTTCAACTTTAACTGTAATATTTATTAAAAAATATTTTTAAAGTTGAAGACAATTTTTCAGAAATAAAGAAATTTTTAGAAAATATGAATAACTGTTTAGTGCTGAGTTTAAAAATGTATCCAAAAGTTTTGAATCTGTTTATACATATATTCTTTAGATAAATTATTATTTAATGAATTTATTTAATTTTGTAATACAACTTCCATCTTTTTAGTTGCAAGAAAGTTACTTAATATACTTCGTAAAAATTCCTAACTTCGTAAAATATTCCCCATAGGATAAATTTTAAAAGTGCAAAACATTTATAAAATAAGTTAGCATTTATAAAAAATAATTCTTTTCACAATTTTAATAGTATTTCTAAAAAAAACAATTAACTCAGGATGTGATTTTAAGTGACAATGATAATCTAGAGAGTGATAGATAGAGACTAGAAACTACCAGAACCAAAATTCAATGTGTCTCGAAACTAAACTCACGATTTCTGTTGTAGGCAATATTCAACCTGTATTCATTATGTAGCTAAATATTACACAATTTAATAAAATAAGTTATTAAACCTCCGGGACTATAAGCTTGACGAGAAGTTGTTTAAATTTCCTAAATGTAAGTGTTTGTAATGTTAACGTGTCAAATTTAACTGCAATATTTATTAAAAAATATTATTAGATTTAAAGCAAATTTTCAGAAATCAAGAGATTTTTAGAAAATAGAAATAATTGTTTAGTACTGTGTTTTAAATTGTATCCAAAGGTTTTGAATCTGTTTATACACATTCTTTAGATAAATTATTATTTAATGAATTCATTTAAATTTTCCATACAATTTCCACTATTTCATTTAATATTCATCGTGAAAATTCATAACTTAGTAAATTAATCGACTTTAGATAAATTTTAAACGTGCATAGCGTAACATTTAGCATTTATATAAAAAAAATTCTCAAGTGTAATAGAATTTCTAAAATTTTAATTTACTCAGAATTTGATTTTAAGTAACACTGATGATCTAGAGAGTGGTATATAGAGACTAGAGACTAACAGAGCCTAACGTCAATGTGTCCCCAACTCACGCTTTCTGTGGTAGGCTCCCTCCACCCTGTATATATATTACAGCTGAATATTACAAAGTTTAACAAAATAAGTTGTTAAACCTCTGGAACTATAAGCTAGACGGGAAGTTGTTTAAATTTCCCAAATTAATTATAAAGAGTTTTAGATTACGTGTTTAAAAAAAATTAACATAATGTGATTAATACATGTAATGATTTTATGAAAAATCATCAAGTCCATTAATTAAATGTATCATATATGAAGCTACTTATTACTCTCCATGCAAAACTGTAGCTAAATTATTTTCAACAAAATACAGTATAGTCATGTTTGGATAAAGTTTAAACATGTCTAGCATAACAAACAATATTCATAAAAATTCTGTAATCTCTTTTCTCTCAAAAGTAAAAGACTCCATACTAAGATATATCTTTTGAAATTTGAATTTAAGTGCTTCTAATTAGCGAAGAAGTTTACAGCTCAGAAATAAGAGTATGACGAGAAATTATTCTAATTACCCAAATTAAATATAAAGAGTTTCAGATTACCTGTTTAAATAAATTTAACATAAATTCAATCATCATCAATTTATACAATAATTTTATAAAAAAAAAAAAAAACCTACAAAGTTCATTAATTACCTTTATCATCTATGAAGCTACTTATTAATATCCGTAAAAAGTTATAGCTAAAATATTACCAATATAATACAGTATAGTCATGTTTAGACAAAATTTAAACATGTCTAGCATAACAAACAACATTCAACAAAGATAAAGTTTAAACATGTCTAGCATAAACAAACAACATTCATAAAAATACAGTAATCCCTTTTCTCTCAAAAGTAAAAGATTCCATAATAAGACATATCTTTAAAAATTTGAATTAAAGTGCCTGTAGCGAAGAGGTTTACAGATCAAAAATAAGAGCAAGACGAAAAATTATTCTAATTTCCCAAATTAAATATAAAGAGTTTTAGATTACCTGTTTAAATAAAATTAACATAATATCATCAATAGATGTAATGATTTTATAAAAAAGAAAAACAAAACCCACCAAGTTCATTTATTACAGTTATCATATATGAAGCTACTTATTAATATCCGTAAAAAGTCGTAGCTAAAATATTATCAACAAAATGCAATATAGGCATGTTTAGATAAAATTTAAACATGTCTAGCATAACAATCAACATTCATAATTTCCAGTTATCCATTTTCTCTCACAAGTAAAAGGTTCTCTAATAAGTTATATTTTTTTTAATTTGAATTTAAGTGCCTCTAATTAGCGAAGAGGTTTACAAGTCAGAAATAAGAGCGTGACGAGAAATTATTCCAATTCCCCAAATGAAACATAAACAACACCTTAGTTTAGCAAGCTCACTATAATTACCATAATAAGATCATTAGATATAACAATTTTCTTCAAAACATCAAAAACTTTAATTAAATTTATTTTCAAAAGATATTGGTGAAATATAAGAATTTTGACATACGTAGATTATGTCGTGATATTCTTTATTAATTTAACTGACATGTTGCACAAAACGAGCATATTTTTCTGAATGAATAAAGTTAAAATGTAGAATTAGGAATAATATTTAAAAATTAAAAAATTCTTTCGTTACTTATGCGTAATTCATATATTTAACCCGTCAGCACACGCGCCCCTTTCCATTACGTTACTACACGCGCGGGATAAATTTTACCCCAATGGGTTTTCTTGTGTCAATTTCCCCCCGGTTATATTATAAACAAAAATTTATATTTTGTAATAAACTGTAAATCAATAAATGGCACAATTTAACTTAAAATAAAAAATTCTTTTATATTTAAAGTAAAAAAAAAATTGCACTAAGATTTTTTTCTGCATATCATTATTATATACAACGCTTTTGCAATCCAAATTCAGCCATGAAAATACAAAAATATATAAAACTGATATATAGAAACTGTACGTGCAAGAGTTGTTAACGTTTAAAAGAAAAATTATATTATTATTTGCACACTATATTTTTTACATAAACATTTGCATTGACATTTTCCTATCATTATGGGTTAGGTTATAACACACGTGGGGTAAATTTCCTCCCACGTGACATTTTTATAACAAAAGAATGGAAAATACACAACCGGAGGTGGTAAATTCTTTTTGGCCACATCTTGATATCATTCAGCTTGATAGGTACTATAAAGCTCAGAATGATCCCGAACTATTTTCGCACATTTTTAAGTAATAGTTGTAAGCTGGGGTAGATTTTATCCCAGCGCGTGTGGTGACGGGTTAAGATTACAAAATGCATTTCTATAAAAGACTTATTTTATTTCAGTATTAGTCTTATATAATAAACGGTTATGATATTAAAATGATATTTCATATTCGTATTTAGTTAATAAATAAAAGAAAAATGGTAATATATATATATATATATATATATATATATTCTAATTTCATTTTTTTCAATTAAATTACTTTTAATGGAGATTAAAATTACTTTTTAACATTTATAACGAATGAAAATTGAGTGTCGTTTCATGTTTAATTTACCTATTATAAATATAAACATACTTTGCTTGAAAAGAATTAGTGCATTTTTTTTTTAAATACTTACCGTAAAATTTTCAAAATATACTGTTTATAAACTTAACACACAAAACATTGCTTAGTTTTGAATTAACAGCTTTTATTTAAAATATATGTAATTTAAAACTTTTAAAATCCTTTGTTGCATGCGTTAGTGCTTCTTTTTTATAACAAATTTTGGAAATTATTATAATTTAGAAACTTTACCACATGAATTTGACAGTTTTGTAAAACAAAATAATATTCTGACGTTTAACGCGCGGTTTTGTTTTGAAACAAGCAAACTGGTCAAATTATACAGGTGCACGTTATACACCGGATATACAGGGTGTTTATCAAAGGACCCCTAACTTTAAAAATCAATAACCCAGAAACGGTGATAGATAGAAACATGAAACCAGTGGTATGTTTATTAAAAAAATCGTAAAAATCTTATACATAAATCTCAAAATTTAGTTAAAAATAGCACCGATAGATGGCGCTGTGAGCGTTAAGAATCCTTCTAAAGCCAGTTCAGAAGCATAGAAAGAGTAGCCATTGAAATCTGATCGGCGAGCTCGAAGAGGCTATTTATCAAGCTTGTGTGTCGATTTCCGGTGACACACTACAGAGAGTCACTAACAATTTCATTCTGCGTTTGCAACATGTCTGTTGTGTAAAAGGTGCATATATTGAATCACTTTTTATGCAATGCGCCTATTTACCACAGCGCCATCTATCGACGCTATTTTTGACTAAATTTTGAGATTTATGTATAAGATTCTCACGATTTTTTTAACAAACATACCACTGGTTTCATGTTGCTATCTATCACCGTTTCCGGGTTATTGATTTTTAAAGTTTTTTAAAGTCCTGTAAGAACGAAAGCTTAAAAATTAGACATAAGCGTTCAGATTTCTCTGTTAATATACAAGAGAAGAAGCTATGATTGTTTGAAAGTACGAGAGTACGATTCCAAATGATTTGTAAGGATTCAAGCAGAGATACGCTTGAAAGTAACGTATATTCTCACTTATTATTTGCTATTTTCTTTATGTTTGTTCTGGTTATTATTCTTTTTAATGATCGTTACTGTGTTTTCATGTTACTTATCTCATGAAAGTTTCTTTTCAAAAAAGGAGATGCGCGTAGTACGGCAAATATCCGTAAAAATAGCTATATGGAGTCTATTGTAAGTGCGTGTTATGCGCCGGATATAAAAATGAAAGCTTAAAAATTACGTATAGGAATTGAGATTTCTATATTAATAAACAAAACAAGAAGGTATGATTGTATGAAAGAACGAAAGTATGACTGTAAATGCTTTGTGTGAATTCAAGCTCATAGGCTTGAAAGTAGCATATGTCCTCATTTTATGTTAGTATTAGTCATTATACTTTTTAATGTGCTTTATCGTAGTTTCATGTTACATATTTCATGAAGGTTTCTTTGCAAAATAGGAGGTAAATATACTTAAAATAAAATAGTAATGTACAATCTCAAACTCGTAGGTGCGCGTTCTACGTCGGGTATAAAAATGAAAGCTTAAAAATGAAGCATGAGAATGGATATTTCTATATTAATGATCAAGAAAAGAGTTCGTTGGTGGTGATTCCAGCAGACAGGCTTGACATTTGTGTATATCTTCACTTTTCGTTTGCAATTTTCTTCATGTTTGAGCTACTTATTATCATTTTAATGTTCTTTATTGTATATTCATGTTGCTTATGTCATGAGCTTTTGCGAAGACATGTTATTTAATTACTGTAGTTGTGTAGTATATATTGTTATATTTTGGCAAGTAACTTCATATTCGGAACAAATCTCAGCGCGCTGCATTAAATATCGGCCAACGAGTTTCCTGGGCTCTACGTATCTACTCTTAAGGGTACTTTTGGAGAACAAGTTCTGATTAGAGTTTCCAATTGTAGGTAAAATAGTCAGTGACTGCGAGTATCGCCTATTTGGCATCGCGAATATTTATATTCTTTGAATAATGAAGTATCGGAATCCACGAGATTGTCTAAGTGAATTTTTTTAGTACTTCTTATTTGAGCTTCCCGTCGAACATTCTAAATTATGTCTATCCACTCCACTTTTAATATTCCCTACTTATTGTAGAAAAAAGATGTTGGATTGTTAAATGTAGTGTTATATCCTCTTTTCAATTAATAGCCCCGAAAAGGTTGTTACAACATAACATAAAAAAAAAAACATGCCTTAAAAATAAGCCTAGAATTACATTAAAAAATATTAAGGACTAATTCATTGTTTCTAGAATAGATATTTTGACACTAGAAAATGTTTTTATTGTTAGTCGAAGTAAAATTAAGTAATTTAACGTTAAATGTAGTAACAGAGTTGCTAAGTCTCCGGCTTTTTGCATACCAGTATTTTATTAGAGAAAATGTCTTTATTTTAAATCTCAGAATGCTCCGATTAAATAAAATAAGAATACTGGTATCCAAAAAGCCGGAGGCTTGGCAGGTCTGTAGTAATTAAGAATTTCCACATGTATTCACAAATTAACTTATTAGCATATTTTTGCTTTTGATTGAAATATCAACGTCGAACTGAATCATTTACTATTAAATAATCATTTACTATTTAATTAAATAATTAACTCGAGCTCAATAACACAATAGCCAAACCCTCTGAGAAATTAAAGAATATCATTTGCAGTAAAATTGACCCAATTAATTTTGAGGGATGCTTTAAAGCATAATGTAAATGTGTGTTTAAGAACATTTTTCTTTCGGATTAAACTTGAATGGAGTAACAATATTAGAAAAAACATCATGTTAAACAGTCGCCTTTAACCTGTGATTGGTGATTTTTTTTCAAATAGATATATTTGTAATAAAGAGCTTAAACGTTTTTCACTAATTTCTGAGGTACATTTTAAACAGTTTCTAAAAATAAACTTTAAATTTTAATTTTTTTCATGTTGTAACTGAATAAAATATTGATTACTAGAATTTGATTTTATATATCAGGTACATTTTTAAATGTTTGTACATGGTAATATATATATATATATATATATATACATATGGTAATATATATATTATGGTATGGTACCATATATTATGGTATGCTACCATATATATATATATATATATATATATATATATATATATATATATATATATATATATATATATATATATATTTGTTTTTATGATTTAAAAAATCATTTATGAAACTTCTTGTAAAATGATTTTTAAAAAATCGGTAAAGTTTTTTATTTTAGGAAAACAAATAAACGTATTCAAAAAATCGTATTGATGACACGCAATTTCGAAAAAATTTAACAAACAGAAGAGTTAGCAGAAAACACATTGATGTTTATATGTTATACCCATTATGTAAGTCCGAAAACTACAAAGGTTTCTAACAAAAATGTCATATAATTACCAGTTTCGACGTTAATTAATCATGGAAGTGACATAGGGGCAAAATTTGATCATCGGCTTTATTATTCCCGGCCTCAAATACACAGTAAGTAGCTTGTTTAGAGACTATTTCGTTCATAATTTGTTTAAAACAAACAGAAACAGTAGATTGTTCCGAGGGGATTCAAAGTTGTTATCAACTCCACTCCCTGTATTTGAGTATTTTTGTATTACATCTTAAAATTGATATGTTTAATATTTTTTTAATACTTTTTATTTTAATAAATTTCTATACCTCTTTTCTGGTTTTAATTTTAACATTTTTTTTTTTTTAAATTAAGAAAACAAAAATGAAAATACATACACTTTTTGTTGTCCATTGTGCTGATTCTGGTGCTAGAATGGTGTTGTTTGTTTTAGGTAAAATACCAATGATTTTTTTATCACTTTTTCCTAAAATATTATTGGTCATAAAAGTTTGTTTCTTCCGACTTAATTCCAGCATATTTTTGAAAGTTTGAAGATGTGCAGGTGAAGGGATTTAGATACAAAAAAACAGTCGTAAACCAGAATATTGTTCGTAAATAATACAGAATCTTTAGTAGTAAAATCTTTTGTTTAACTGTCCTTAGATATCAGTGATTTTCTAAACGACGCCGAAAATTCTGTATATTTCTAAGTATTTTGAGTTGGTTTACCCAACATGTTTGGGTCTTTGTTTATAGGATAAGTTATTGCCCTGGTTTTAAAACTATTTCTTCAGATAGTTTTCGGTAGGTTTATGACATAAAATGTTCCTGCAAGTGAAAAAAAAAAGATGTTGTCATCAGGAGAACGACATACTATAGATAAAGGCTTAGCGTAGGTGGTTGGCACAATAGAGAATGTATAAATATATTTCTATAATTGTATTCGGTACTTACATATTACCTGCGGCAGGAAGATAGATCGCAAAAATGGTTGTTAATTGCCTGTCATATTTCATTGACAATGGCCAATCGGAATTAAAACAGTAATTTAATATACTGCATTTATCAAATACATAACATCGTTAAAAAAGGAAAGTAATGAAAAAGCAAAATAAAATATTTACAATAATTTTGTATACATTTATTAAACATATCAGATTGACGGCTTTTAAGTATAAAGAATATTTACCATGGTAGTATTATTTTTTACTGCATGCTATACCCGCCGAATGAATATGGTACATATGTTATATAAAAAAATAATTTTCTTCGCATATTCTTCGCATTTATTTCGCATTAGTCCTTTAATTTAATCTAACTTCTGACAAAGTCAGTATTTCCTTAATTCTTAATAATATTTATTCCTATTTAATGTCCTTTTAAAAGTAATAACCCGTATATTAATAATTATCTTATTCCAAATCTTAATCTAAAATTTTAAGTTCATTCGTAACTTTTATCAAAACCCCAATCTATAAAATTCTGAGAGACGCTTTTGTCATTTCGAATGTTTTTAAAAGCCATTTTGTTTTATTATTCCATGCTTTGCTTCGCACGCTGGGTATTTTTCACTTCAAAGTCAATGCGCCGTTGTGTTGGGGATTCTTTCGTGTTAAAACTTCTCCATCGCGCCTCATTCGCTTGGCTTGAATTCGCCTCCCACTCATTGGTTCATGCGCTCGTTACGTTGTCGTCAGTAACCCTACGCGCCGTGAACAAAACTGGCTTGCACGCTTTTGGAAAGCAGATTTTTGTCGTGTTTGGGAGTACTAACCAAATGGTTATCTGGTGTTGAAGTCACGTAGAATTTTCATATCAGCTCTTTAAGATCTTTTAAACGATGTAGTGAGCCATCGTCGAGCCTGAGGGCTATAAGTTTATACCGAATACTGTGAGAACTGTTACTTGCATCGCTCCTGTTCATAAATAAAGATTTATCCGGAAATTGGCAGCTCCTTATTGACGAAACTCTCGTGGTGTCTCATCATTACCTAAATTCCTCGCCATGATTATTGGTTACGACTGCAATAATGTACCATCTTTAACAAACTGCCATTTTTTCATGGAATAAAAAACCATCTTCGTAAAAACTCCACATATACATCCTAATCCTATACAATATCTATGAATATATTATGAATATCTATATTTATATTATTTTATTTTATACAGTTTCATATTTAATTGTTTCTGCAGTGGCTTTTAATATTTGCACTATATAATATTAAGTATAGAGTTACAATGTAGCAAAAGAAAAAGGTTACGGTAATTAGTATTATATGCGTCATCGTTAGCGCGGTGTATTTAGCTGGTACGGATAACACCGAAGTATAATATCTGCTATTCATATAAATTCAGCATTTTGAATTGTGTTATCTTACTGCTTAGCGGCATATTTCTTATTTTCTCATTTACAGGGCAACCACTGGTGACTATTTTTATATTCGATTCGCACCATTATTACATTTTTTTAGAATAATTATATTTTAATGCTTTTGTACTCATTTTTATTGTTCCGTTCCTCTCACGAAACCCTATTCGTCTCGCTTCTCTGACTTTCCGTCACAGAGCCTGTTCTCGGAAAATGTGCAAGTTAGAGACTTGAAATTTTGTGTACTTACAGCTGAGTTCCTACTGTCACATTGGAAATCATAAAATTTTGAAAATGTCTTTATTAACTCAAGGTTATATTAACCCAACCTAAAAAGCATAAAGTCGAAATAGCAATTTTCCATTATTACTTCTCATTTCATCAGTGATTTTCTTAGACAACGTACGAACGTAATAACTTCGTATGAAGAACTCGTTGGTTACATTCCACTAGATACAGTTATAAAAATTTAAAAAAGGAAATTATTTAGTTTATTAGGCATTTCCCAATCTCCGTCGCCAGGCATGTGGCCGCCTAAATTTTGCTAAATTGACTTCAACCGTGATATTTTTGTGCATGTGTTTAGTAAAATAACAGATCTGCTAAACTAAGCGAAATACTGTTATACAAATTGCACTTCCAAGTTTAAACAGAATTACAAAATTAAAATAGCTAATAAAAACGAATATTTTAGATACTAAAGCACCCCTGAAATTGAACTGGGGATATTACTCTATATTACTGTTTGTTTCAAATAGAATAAAATTTCACCGACGACTTGATAGAATTTTGCAATAAACTTAGGCTTCTACGTTCATTAAGGTATACCCGTTACCTGAACACAATATATATGGATATTCTGTTACAATAATTAGCTTCGCTAACTGGCTAAAACACACAGTTAGGCAACTCGATTTCGCATCCAATACTTAGTAACGCAACGTAATTTTTTTTTCATTTTTATAATTAAACTTTTTCTCCAGATATTTTCTGGTACAAATTGTTTTTTGCAGTTTATGCAGTATAAAAGTGAACTAGAATATTATATTTACATAGTATATGTAATACTATCATATTATATATAATAACATATATAGTTCATGTATTATAATTCTGAAAAATACTATTACATTTGATTTATTATCGAAGACGCGTCAGTTCTAGAAAAAAGAGCATAAGGTTCAAGAATGGCAGCTTTCTGTGCCATCTGTCCTGATTTATTTTTTTTTATTTGTAAATCTGCAGATGGGATTCCTTTACGTAAAGGCATTTTAGAAGACATTTTAATTTTCATCTCACTTTACACAATATATAATATGCTGAAATCCGCAATATAATAATGTTAGATCATATGTATATTTCTAACAAGGAAGGTCTCCATAAGGACATACTCAGAAAAAATTGAAAAAATTACTGAATGTTCTTCTCATGGGGTCTATAAAACGTCTATCATACGTCTATAAAAAAAAAAAAAATCTGCGGAACCTCGATATGACCATAAAAAAATTATGAAAATTTCGTTTATTTGATGATTTATTACCGGTTGGTGACGGAATAAAATTTGAAAAAATTCGGTTTTAGGACAAATACACTTTAAGGAAAAAATTTTCATGCCGAACTTGTTTATGTAAGTTTAACTTACATAATAAATAAATTTTTATAACTACAATTTTGTGTACACATTTATATATGTATACATAATGAAATTTAAAGATCTTAATTTATGATTTAGAACAAAATTTAAATTGATTGAAATTGTTTCAAGCTCAAAAATAAGCCCAATTCTGAACATTGTCAATTCAAGAAAAAAATATTGTTGCTACAGTAAAAACAACTTCTGCGATATGGAAATGTATAAGGAATGCGTTTGTCATCGGGCTTTTCTTTTTAAAATACATTTAAAAAATACTTATATAACCGGGGAAGCCGTTTAAATTAGAAAAAAATCGTGGAATGAGGAATAAAACAATAGCAAAATTTCATTCAATCGGTAATAAATAGAGAAAAAAACGTGAATGATTTATTTAATCTGATTTAAAGAATATTTTTAAATAATATTACTGCAAACGTACAGAGAGTTGAAAATGTTGAACGCAAAATCCAAACGATTTTGAACAAGAGGGTATGGTATCATGAGCCCTAGAATTAACCGATTAGTATATATATATATATTTAAGCTAATGACAATTTGACGCTTTTAAATTTTATAAAATTCTCAGACACATTTGTAAATTTAAAAACAGCATCGTTGAAAGTACAAAAAATATACAAAAAATAATAAACTTTCATCGTTTAAGTTTAAATTCATTGAGTATTGCGCATTCGAAAAATCATTTTACAAGCAATTTCAAATTGCATTAAAACCGTTTGCGTTTGGCGAGGAAAAAATGTTGCTAGCCAAATCGCGTCGTTTTGTGCCAAATACTGGAAAGTATTTTATTTTTTGGCAGATTTTCTATTGGGATTCCGCAGCTAAATTTCCCTGTTCCTTTATCACATACATGAGTAGCTTCAATAGCATTTTTTTTCAAAATTTTCTGAGTATGCGCTTTAAGGAGACTTTCCTTTTAAGTATATATAAGAAATTCCAAAGAATAAAAAAATCTAACTTTTAAGAATTTGTTATATTAAACATGATTGCAATTAAACATTTCGTGCCTTTAATACTTACCCATCATAGGTAGTATAGGGTAAGTCTTGTAATCGTTTTAAAAATCGAAAAAAAAATTTTGACGGATTTACACGTTTCAGACACTGGTGATTCCGAAAAACATATTAAAAAATAAATAAATTGCCATCCGTCTGTGTTTCTGTATGTCTGTCTGTGTGTCTGTGTGTCTGTAAACGCTCTATCTCCCGAAAAAATTCAGACAGAGACTTGAAATTTGGTATGTACTTAGTATGTAATAATGGGAAGAAGCGTATTGAATTTCAGTAACGTCGATTAACCGGAACTATTTTTTTTCGAACTCTCGAAATATTCGTTCTGATAAAAGGTATATAATTTTTTTCGAAGTTGTTTATTTCAAGGAGTGAATATAAAAGGCAATAGAAAAACATAAATTTTGCATAAAGCATGAAGTCCATCGGATTATGAGTTGCCGAGATATTTGTAATTCTATTTACCACACTCTTCGATTTTTCATGACCCTGTATTTCATCCAAATTTCAATTCAAAGATATATTTTAATTGGAAATGAGACACTTGATCATATGCAGTAAACCGCTAGTTAATAGGATTATTGTTTTTGGAGTTATAAGGATGTTTCTTTTACGCAATTCAGTAATCGAGCCTTTAAAGTTTATGACGTTATCAAGCCACGATTTTATTCGAATTGCAATGCATTTTATAAGTAGTTTACACATTTTTTATTTTAATATTTTACATTAGGCATATCCAGGATGGGTAAGTATTCCGGTGGCCCCCAGCGACTAGTTTTTGTTTGGAAAAACAAAGTTTTGGTGATTCTTTTAGGGTATTAAAATAATTATCTAAATAAATCCAATTATATAATTATATTTTGAAACAAAAAGAGTGACGAAATCTCCCGCAAACACTCATTTTAACACGTCCCAACATAATTGAAAAGTGTTTATGAATTCGGTTTGTCGCCTGTCTGTCAGTCTGTTCGTGCTCTAAATCGCGTAAATGCACTCGGATTGTCATGCGATTGATATACGTTATTCAGGTTTACTATGGCATGCTCGATATTGAAAATGAAGTTTGTAGCACTTATAGTTTTTTTTTACATGGACACTAAATAAATTCCGTTATATTACGCTCTATCAGGAAAAATCATTTGTGGTTTATTTTAAAGATGTTACACAATTTCAAACATATGGAAATTCATATATATCACTACACTGCATGAGGTTTACCATAGAATATGTTGAGAATAGCATTCATGTATTCCTTTTAAATGCTAAAGGTGTAAATTAACAACATAATATAAATTAAAATAACTTTGATTAGTTGTTTTACATGTTTCGACTCTTTCAAAATTCATTTTCAAAAACAAAATGAGAATATTTCAAAAATGCACGGGCTTTGAAGTTATTATTTTCATGTACTTTTTTTAAATTACGCACGTAATGTAATAAATTTCGATGAAAGCAAAATAATATTTCCCTCCAGTCTATACTATCCATCCATAATAAGAGAAACCATAGAGATACTAACACGCAAAAATACAATATGTAACGATGCGGCATCTTTTAATTTACCGAAACTGAAGCTCGAGTTACTCCATGATCACAGATATGAAAATAAACAACCAAGTAAAAAATAATAGATAACGTGCGTAATTTAAAAAAAGTACGTGAAAATAATAACTTCATAGCCCGTGCAATTTTGAAATATTCTCATTTTGTTTTTGAAAATGACTCGGAAAGAGTCGAAACATGTAAAACAACTAATAAAAGTTATTTTAATTTATATTATCCTGTCAATTTACACCTTTAGCATTTAAAAGGAATATATTATTACAAGGTGTTATAATTTATTATATTGTTATAGCATTACAAGGACACGCAAAATAATTCGACTACATTACTGTCTAGCTGCAATGATTGCTGGATGTAAGTTTTCAGTCGTGGTATGAGTTTTTAAATTTAACAATTTTTTTACATATTACTTGCTGTGTATAAATGCTATATATCATATACGGGACAGCACAAAAGTTCGCGAGTACATGTCCGTTTATTGACGGAAATTCCAGAAGGTGAATTTTAAACTTTTTTCTCTTTTTCTAACACTTTATGATATAGAGTTGCTAGGCAACTAGTAAAATAAAGGAAAATATAAAATAATTATTTATGACAGCAATATATAAATATCTATATATATATTATATTTATTATTACACATTCACATCAAATGTATATTGATAATTTTGTATACTAATTTAGTGAGAAATAACAAAATCTCAGACTAACCGGGGTAATTTAAGTGGGACCCCCCCCCCTGGAAAGTTTTAGCATCCATAATTTAACATTTAAATCAATTATCCAAATGCGTCCTTTTTTTTCCTTCTTCTTCTTTTTCTTTTCTTTTTCTTTTTTTCTTTCTTTTTTTTTCAATAAATGATAAAATTTTAAAATCGTCTGATTCCCATTGAAAAGCGTTACGGAAATGTTCTGAATGTAACTATGGAATTTAAGAATGAAAATGTTCTATATGCCCTAAGCCATAAACGGCTTATTCGATACACATATTTTTACCTTGTTGCTATGATAATTTACGTTTTCAGGTGTATGGTTTGTTGATCTTGAATTATATGTATATGCATAAAAGTGATAGAAAACACATTTATAAAAACATGCAGATAGTATGTCAATGCATATGCACATATTGAGTAGTCAATTCGCATTTATATCTTTTAGAAATTTAACAATATGTTTGTAGATTGTTAAATACCACTTCTGATAAGACAATAGTAAATAATTTGTATCATATAAAATAATGTAGAATAATATATAATAATAGATACCCAGTAATATGCATAGCTAATACATAGATATTAGCAAAAGTCTAAAACAAACAGAATAATTGAAATTATTTTCTAACAAAATTATATTAACGCGCAACGCTACTAGCTTTATTTAGTTTTGAAACAAATTTCAAAATGCAAAAGGTCACTAATAATTTCCTATTTTCGTATTTCACAATATTAATTTTATTTCAATGTTGCTACAAGTTTAAAAATTACCACTGGGACCGTGCAAGGATTTCGCATTGCAGTCTAATAATTTTTAGCAATATATATTGTTTTAGATGCAGATTTAAATTTCTAAAGAAAAGTTACGAATAAAATTATCTGCAAACAACACTTAGCCGAGGCAGAATATCACCTCATTTATTCCACGAAAGTTGCAGTAAAAACTGATCCAAGATAGCAAAAGTCTTGCACTAGAAAAAAAAATTAACAATCGCATTTTAACTACATTCACCGACTCGTGAATACTAGGCCTGAGTGCTGACACAAAAATGTCGGCTCTCGTAAGACGATTTTTGTTTTCCCTTGTACGGTCCCCTGAATTTATACAACAGTAATTTAAAATTAAGGCGAAGAAAACGTTTAGAAATTACTGGTGTTCATATTCAAGGGACTGTACAAACGCTGAAAAAAATCTGCTCCAAGAGCAGCCATTTTTCTATCAGCGCGCAGGCCTAGTATTCATGGGGCTTTGCTACATTAGAGGATGATGTCGTCCGCTTCGGGAAAAACATGGGATAAAGAACTATAGATCTAAACATTTCAATTTCAATTTTGCTTTTTAATCATAAATACAAAATAAACCCGTGCAGATTTTTTATAGTCATTGCTGAGCATGATGTAATGGAGTATTTTATTTTTGTGGCAACACTAATTTGAAGAAAAACTTTCATTTACTTATGAAAACAATGTCGATTTAATTTTTAATTAACAGTAATTTTTAATTAAAAAACATGTTTTAACGAAATGTGAGTGTACATATTTCCGAAGCCGTTTGAAAATGATTTCGAATGAGGCATCATTTGTTATTGTGTGTTTCGTAAGTTCAGAGAAAAATGGATGTTGACAGCATAAATAATATATATCATATATCAAAGTACATCAGAGTTAATAGGACGCTGCTATTAAAGGTAAGCAAAACATATTTTTTTTAATTACTTAACCATCATACGTAGTATAGGATACGTTTTGACGGATTTATACGTTTCAGACACTAGAGATTCCGAAAAACATATTTAAAAAAAAAAAAAATTGCCATCCGTCGGTCTGTGTGTCTGTGTATATATGCGTCTTTAAACGCCCTATCTCCCGAACAAATTGATATAGAAACTTAAAATTTGGTATGTACTTAGTATGTAATAATGGAAAGAAACTTATTGAATGTCAGTAACCTCAATTATCCGGAACTATTTTTTTCTTGACTCTGAAAATATTCGTTCTGATAAAAGTTATATAAATTTTTTGAAATTGTTTATTTTAAGGAGTGAATATAAAAGAGAACAAAAAAGTATAAATTTTTCATAAAGAATTAAGTCGATCAGATACTTAGTTGCCGAGATATTTGTAATCCTATTTTCCACACTGTTCGATTTTTCAAAAAATTGCATTTCATTCAAATTTCAATTCAAATATATATTTTAATTTGAAATGAGACGCTTAGTCCGACGCAGTATACTGTTAGTTAATATGATCATCCTTTTTATAGTTATTAGGATGTTTCTTTTACGCAAATCAGTAAAATAGCATTTAAAGTTTATGACGTCATCAAGCCACAACTTTATTCGAATTGCAATGCGTATTATAAATAGTTTGTTTACACATGTTTTATTTTCATATTTCATGTTATGCATATCCATGATGGGTAAGTATTACGATGGCCCCCAACGACAAGTCTTATTTCTTCTGAAAATAAAATTGAAACGTAAAATTCCGTCATAAAAAAAAAAAAAACAATGCTTCACCGGAAAGTAATTTTAAATAACTGAAGAGAGATTTTGTCGAAATTGCCCATCAAATTCAATTGAACTAAAAATTTTTCTAATTTAGTATTAATAAGAAATCTATGCCTGACAAACGGGATTTACGGATGTTTTAAAATACTGTAATGTACCTACAGAAGATACTAGTGATTATCTTATAACAAATGATCTTATATCAAATATTTATAACAAATGATGTACATTACCTTTTAAGCTAAATGTAAGTTTGAATCACAATAAATTTCTAAGACGAGTACTTTTGTGTTCCGCTTAATCCTTTTGAAAAAAGTTAATAAAAGTTAAATTTATATTTACTGTATAAACCTTGAGATTTTGGCTTTTTTTCTACTTATTTGTGAGATATAAGATGTTTCTATTCTCATTCATCAAATACATATGTATATATTTTTTCTTTTTGTGTTTTTGTATTTTCTGATCCTGAAAACATGAGGTGAATTAAACTAGATGGACGATTATTAATATTTTATTAAGGTAATGACAGAAAAAAAACGTTATTATCAACATTTTAAAAGTCAATAAAGTGTAAAAAACATAACAGTCTAGGTTCCGACAAGATATAAGCCTATCTTCTTCAGTGAAAAGTCAAGTTTATTTAAAATAAAATAAAAAAATAAATAAAATTTTTGCCACTGATATCTGGGAGCACGGCAGTGCGTCCGCCAAGTTCGCACAGGCCGTAAGCTACCTTTTCCCTGACCATTTCGGCCTACTTTTCACCCCCTCATAACTGCGTTTTGGTGAGAGCTAGAGAGTTTTCCTCTTTAACACACATTAATATAATAAAACTGAACTAGATTCCAATATTTCTTATTTCTGTATTTAATATTTTTCGAAATATGAGATTCCGAAAAAGGGCTTTTTTGTAACTGACTCACAGGGGATCATCAAATAACTAAAAAGTTGGTGATCATCAAATAACTAAAAAGTTGGTCATAATCAAATAACTAAGGTACTTCTAACAGTCGTAGAATCATAAAATTTGACAATTAAGTAGGTTTTGTCACACAATTAACCAGAAAAGTTTGAAAACATAGAATTTCTGCCTTTAAACCCTTCAAATAGGGGGTGCTGATTTGGCTATATACAGTTCGTAACACATTCAATTGGCAAATTAAATTAATTGCATTGTTGCAACCATTTTTTTTTGTACGATAAACATTTAAGTAATAATAGTTGCCTAGACAATCATTTCCTTGCTCATATTTGACACCAGAGTTGGTCGCCAAAGCCTGATTACAGAAAATTAGCCTGAGTTTAAAGGTGTTACATGGTTTCAAGCAGAATGAATCTTTTATATTCTTTTCCGAAAATGTTGTGAAGGCAAATCTTTTAGTTTATCTGTCCGTTTTTCTACTTTTTACTTCCTTAAAATAAATTTTATTATAAATGTTGGTATTCTAATGGCAATAGCACTCAGTCAATCTGGCAAAATTCCAGTGGGTTGTTAGTTCTTTAAGTGCATTTTAATGATGTTAATAAACTTTATGCACACTGGATTTTATTTGAAATATATATATATATATATATATGCATATGCATCACATATATAATACATATGCATCATTATGACGTATACATATACAGGATATTTTTGTCGCCAAATTTGGCGATATTTCCTTAAGTGTCGCAAAGCTTGGAGAGAATTCGACGCTAGAGGCTATTTTTCATTGCGAATTTTTAGAGCGAGTAATCATCTACTAATATTAAGCAATAATTAATTAAATGGCATAACGCACGAATGTTAATAAAGTTTCAATCTTTCGTCACTACACAAGACCTCTGCTCTTGCTATTATATTGTACTGTTATTATACTTACTCTTACTATATTGTTAGTCTTTACTCTCTTCAAAGTTTATTATAGAAAGAGAATTTTCAGAATTAAAGCATCGAAACTGCCATTTCTAGATTATTATAATTTTATAACATATATCCAGTTTATCAACATGTACGTTAGAATGAATCTTCTATAATGGGGTTCCTCGCATTTTAGCTTCAGGTTTTCGAGTAAATTTAGCTAAAATCTTAAAACCAAGATATATTGACATATTATCTAAGACGATTAGATGAGAATAATGGTAGATTTTCTATTGGAAGAACGGCAGTGCGTCCGTAGATTTTCTAATCTTCCTTAATCGTTCCAATGTTAGAATGAAAGGGAAAAAAATTAGCATCAATATGGTTTACTGTAAATATGGATAGCTTAAGAGGCGTTTAACAAGAACCACTTCACTTCAGTGTAAGTTACAGAAGATTACTTAACAGGATTAAAAATCTCCGTATTAGAGAGTGTAACGATGCAAACGGACATGAAGCGTAAATTCCTAAGTAAATTAAGCGGTAATTGTCAATAAAGATGAAATGGATAACAACACAAAATATAAGATATGCTGCCAATGATCGCAAAGAGAATTTCTCTAACAGAAACTTCCGATTTGGCGAAGGATTGAGCAAGTAAATCTAATACATGAAAATGAAAAACTGTTTGTCTGTCTGCACTTCTATACAAATCAACAGTTTGAAAGCCAGAATTGTGAAATGATACGTGTAGGTGTATTAAAACATGGTAGAGGCAACTAAATTAATCCGGAATCGCAATATAATGTAGAGTTAATTTTTAAATAATAAAAAAACAAAAATCTATCAGCTTTTCCGGGAAGAGTTCCATATTCTGTGCTGGTTCGCGCGATTGGCAAAAAAAATCCAAACTGCTGCCAAAAGAGGTGTGATGTCACCTAGATAAGGTCAGTTCCAGTTGTTAAGTTAAAACTCCAAAGACTGAATATCGCAACAACCAAATCAAACATTTATCGCCGAAAACAACTCGCCAAACCTACCAGCACAGGATATTGAACTCTTCCCGCCTTTTCCTATTAAATTTGAACATTTTTCGTTATAGCAGTTGCCAACAATTAAAAATACACAATGAAATTCTTTCTACAATAATTAATTTTCTATTGAAAGATTTCCACGTGAAAAATGAAAATAAAAATAAAAAGTTTCAGCAATGGAAAAAAAGATTAATATGACGTCATATTGGTAATATAACGGAAATTTTCAAACATTTCTCAATAATACAAGGAGTATGAGTATGTGTAAATACAGAAAGCAGGTTAATATGACGCCATTCGATAATTAAAAAAGAAAATTAATATAACGTCACATTGGAAGTTTAACGGACTTTTTCAAATGTTTGAGAATTATACAAAGCGAGTATCAATATGAGTAATAGTGAAAGCAAGTAGGTAAGATGTCAGCAGGTGAGTACAACGTCATACGAGTTTGAGGAACGTATTGAATCATGATAAAAACATGATTATAGAAATATTGGCATATTTTAACATTTTGAAGTTATCTATACAACATGTTTAATTTTGAAATTGATTTTTCTACACAAACATTCTTAAAATCTCGAACAGCACCAAGTACTTCGGCTAGTTATGAATAAAAGTAATATGGTGAAGTGCTTAGCATACATATTAGAAAGAATATATTGTTTGCCTGAGACGCCTAGTATTTTGATGTAAACTACAAATAAAAATATAGATTTGTAAAGCATAATAAAATAATTTTAAAATTCTTTGACATTTATACATTTATTATATTTATATCCTTTATACATTTGATAAAACCTACAAAAAGCAGTGATATCCCATCAAAAAACTTTCTGTAAAAAAAAAAAAAAAGCGCCAAGTTTTCCTTAATGTTTCGGCCGTAAAAAGTACTGATATCTGATGTTCGCCCAAGTTAAAAGTCAAACATCCGAAATCTTTCATTCAAAATGGCTTTCTTCGACTTGGCCGTTAATGCATTTTAGAAGGTTTTTCAAATTCTAAAGAATGTATAATGATCTACATGTCTACTACATTTTTTTGAACATTTTACGCATTTTGTTGTACAAAGTACTAAAATATAATACACATTTTTAAAAACATAATTTCGAGATCACAGCTGTCGAGAATGGTCCACTCTGGTTCTCAACGTCTCATACAATGTAACACAATGTGAAATTTGATGAAAAAAATATTCATTGAATTCGTGTTAATGACAATAGACCGTACAAAATGGTCATTAAACCATGGTAAAACTAAATGATGGTTAATCAAAACTAATGTTTCTTGAAACTCAATGGAATGTATCACAAAGCTTTTAATTACAATGTCATCATACGAATTTGCCTGTTTGCATTCCGATATTACTTTTAAATGCATAATTTCCAATCATTAATTTTGAAATGATTTATCGATGTAATTATTTATTTCAAATGAAAGATATGGCATGTTTAACATCAACCAGTGTGTATTATGTATTCTAATTTATTTTTCTCAGTATTACATTCTTCTAATGTTTTTAACCTAGAATGCATTAACGGCCAAGTCGCAGGAAGCCATTTTGAATGAAAGATTTCGGATGTTTGACTTTTAACTTGGGCGAACATCAAATATCAGTACTTTTTACGGCCGAAACATTAAGGAGAACTTGGCGCTTTTTTTTACAGAAAGTTTTTTGATGGGATTTATAATTACTCGTCTAACATGTCTCTTATTACTGTTATGAAAAAATGTGTATTTGTTATAGCATAACTACCCGCTGAAAGATTAAATTATATTTTAATGATGTTACACTAGTTCAAATTTTGCGAAACAGATATGTATTATTTGTATCACAACAATTCCTCCTTTGGTTAGTACATATAGTTCATTTACAGGGACTCACAAACATATTCAATTACATTGTTGTATATTGGTAGGGATTGTTTTAATTGCGTTTTAAGGTTTAAACAAAAATTTTGTTTAAATGTAGGTCAATGGAAATTTTGTTTGAATCAACAAATATTTTTTTTTTTTTTTTTTTTTTTCCCAATTCCAAAAAAAAAAAAAAAAAATGTTTCGTCAGCAAAAAATGTTTTGTTAATTCAAGTAAAATGGTTCAATTTCACTTGAATTTTGCTAAAACAACCAAAATGTACTCAACAAAATATGTAGTTTTAATCAATTCCTTTTTCTGAGTGTTATTTATGTATATAATATTGATATCGTTATTAAGAAGCACGATAACATCTTCCCTATAGAAAATGGTGTATATAACACACCATATTCTTTAAATTACAGCACAAAAGGCTTTACACATGTTGTTTATATAGGATAAGTGCCAGTTGTGTTATACGTTACGCAGTTGAACAGAAGTTTAGTACGGTACTCCACGTTATGTATTTCAATTTCTAAACATCATTTTCAGAGGTACACAATGCATTTTTAATGCCTTACCGACAATGGCGATAATTGGGTTTCCAACTGTCTAAATTATGTACTATTAATGTCTAAAGTATTTACTATTTAGATATTGCCTTTCATTGTATGATATTTTTCAAGTAATCTATGTCTAGAGTAAGCTACCCATGGTATATTTTTCTTATATTATAGCTACAATGTCATAAATTCCGTTTGACCTTATTTAAATTTTTATATGATGTGTACCGTACAGAAATTCTATGGATTACTTATAAGTCTGCACTAAAGAATTCGAATAAATTGCGTCTAAATGCAAGAATTGAAGAAAATGCATTTTCAACAGTGTCACTTTGCTTTATAATAAAAAGAGCAAATTTCTCAATTTTTTAAAATCAATTTTCTCAATTTTTTTTAGGATCAATTTTTTAAAGTAAATTTTAGTATGCTTTACTTTATTCCCCGGTAAGCTTTTACACTTTAGTCTGTGCTCCCCGAAAAGGACTGCTCAGTCTAAGAACCAAGTCTGAGGATGTCCACAGATGTCCTTCCAGGTCCACTTTATTGAGGTTTAAGAAAAAAATTACAAAACCCCGTCAGTAAACGCGACAGAGTGCGGGGTAGTGAACAATAGGCATGAATATATGAATGTGGCGGAAACAATATTTGTGAAAATATAAAAACACAAACTATATCACTGGTCCGCGCATTATATTCGTGGTCAAGCATCACATTTATTCCTCGTTTTAAATCTCAACTTTTTAAAACTATTTCGAAAATATCAGAAATTAAAAAGTGTTTTAAGAAATATGGATTTACACTCATAATTATTGTTTAAAATCATAATATATATTATTTTTGTTGTCAACATCACATTTTCTAAGCAATGGCAAAACGCAGAACGATGAATGAGATACCATATGAAAGGATTTTGAAGTGGTTTCTGACATAGTGCACTTACATTTCGTTAAAACAAGCTTTTTGATTAAAAATTGCAAATAATTAAAAAGTAAATTATTATTGTTTTCATAAATGAAATGAAAGTTTTTTTCTGAAATCAATGTTGCCACAAAGATTAAATTACACATTATACCGTGCTCAACATTGACTATTAAAAAAAAAATGTAAAATAAAGATAAAGTGGGACTTGTTGCTGCGCGGGTTTATTTTGTGTTTAAGATTAAAAAGAAAATTTTAATTCAAATACTCAATTTATTTTTCATTATCCCATGTTTTTTTTTTTCGACTGAAACAGATTATGTCATCCTATATTTCAGGTAAAATAAGATTATTATGTATATTGTTTAGCTATATGCTATCAGTGTTTTCTGTAACTTTGATGGAATAAAAAAATTAGGTGATATTATGGCTTGAATAATGTTCTTTGCAGGTATGTTTAGTCCTTATTTTTTTATAAGTTTAAACCTGTATTTAAAGAATAAGAACTGTAGTGCTAAATCTTCGCACGGGTGTATTCGTATTTCTTTAGTATCGTTCAGATTTACACCGAAATTCTATATCCTTTTATAGAAATTGAATAAAAAAATTAAATACGCAAGTGGTTAAAAAAAATGCAGATATTTTATTTTAAAAATCTAAAGTAAAAATGTAGAACGGAAAAAAAAACTGTATTCGATTCATGTGTTAAAAAAATAAAAAATATTCTTTCCAAATGGATTTCAAATAGATTTTTCTATTTTAAAATAACAATAACATTGTAAAATATAATTTCATAAAATAGCAAATGCATTTCTCTAACAAAATGTATAAGGAAAACTTAATTTATTTTAAAATACGTTGGAGTACATCAATAGAATAACAGAAAATAAAATAGATCTTATATTATGTTTTACACGAAAAATATATTGATTTTCAGATGCATTTCTACGCTATATATATTTGTTGCTGTAATACATGGTTAAAGAGTATTTTATTCTTTGTCTTAGTGACAGTTGACTTTAATTGTAAAATCTGTTAGTTGTTACAGATTAAATAATTTAAATGAAAATACACCATAACTTTTTTTAATAAATAAACGAAGTTTAGGTTTCTAAGCTCATGGAAATGTAATGACAGAATGGTTTTAACAAATGCACAAACAAGCAAATTTAATTATTTCCCAATCTTAGAATACGGATTTTTCATTTTTTCATATTTAAATCATATATTTTTACCCAATAGACATACAAGCCATTAGCAGTGATAGTGTTGTAACTTACTGAATTTGCATATTAACACCGTGTGCATGAAAGGCGTGAGGTCTGCATGGGTTGAAACTTGCAGGCTCGGGCATAGCCCAACCCCTACAATGTTTTTAGCTCGGCTCGGCCAAGTATTAAAGTAAACCATTCAGCTAAAAGTTTAGCGCGATCCCTGACCGTACAAAATAGTTATTGGCCTGTCCCGGCAAAGTATGAATTCTCAAATACCGTCCCGAGCTCGACCCTGTATGACAACTAAAATTTTGACCCTAGCTCATTCTGGCCCTAAAATACTTAATTGGCCCAGACAGACTTAATTTATACAAAACATTGATTTTTACGTCAATATGGTTAACATTTGTCTTGTACGAGGAGTTCTGACTAAAAATACTTATTTTAGCTTTTTTTTTCAAGTTTATATTTTTTATTTTTAAAAAGCAGCCATGGTGTGCGATATTTATTTTTTTAATGAATCGATATTTGTATGTAAATATTTCAGTTATCATTAATATCGTTAATCCATATTCAATGGACTTCATACTCAAAAATTGAAAAAATGCTATGCAGTAAAATCTTCTATGACGGAATTGCATGGGAGAGAAGAAAATTCCGTAATAGACCTGTACCCCTCTTAGTAGGTTCATTGGCTGTTGTAAAAGCATTGTATTCTTTTCACACGTATTATTATATTCATTTTGCATAGAACAACACAGTTCTCATTTATAAGAGAATTTCGAATGTTTTTTTTTTTTTTTTTTTTTTTTTTTTTTTTTTTTTTTTTTTTTTTACTGGTTTTACTTGTACTTTAATTTCACAGCCTAGAAATATATTTACTATAGATTAAAAATAATAACTTTTTAATTTTAATTGTAGAATAACAGCAATTCAAAAATACGTGCATTTTTTTCAAAAATTGTTGTGTCGGGCCAAATTTTACTGATTTTTGCACAAACCAGACCTAATCGGGCCAATGATTTTATACGTGCTGGGTTCAGACCGAGCCTGAAAATTTCGTCCCATCCACACTTCTAGGAAGAATGAAGTTCAGTCCCCGATTGGCCTGGAAAAAAGCCTAGCGTGTCCCGGGCATTCAGATAAAATTAAGAGTGGGCCACGACTCGTCTGAGAAAGAGTAATGACCAAGGCTGGCCCGAGCTTTCAAAAAAAAAATTATTCAACGGCCCGAGAGTCGTGAATGAATATTGACCTGAACCCCCGGGATCCGGCTTCAGTCCAATCCCGGGCCGGTGAAGACCTCTAATCTACACACACGAATACCTAACAAATTGTACGCGTATTTACACCAATCTTTGAACAGTATATACAGTGTCTCACAAAAGTGATGGGACACTTGTGCTTTATAAAAAGAAACTGCAATAAAATAAATAAACAAACATGTGCAAAAATTTTTTGGGTGTGTTTCATATTTAAAGTTAGTAACAATTATTACATAACATACATTTTGTCAAAATATTAAAATATTAATTTAGTAAAAATACAATTGTTCAGAACGGAGCAAAAAATGGCTCACATAAGTGATGGGACACTTACTTTTCCATCAAATATTTATCCAAAAATTTTACTTTTTAAAAGGTTTTAATATTTTGTTGGATTTCCTTTTACTTTTAAAACATGATTTAATCTTTTTGGGATGGATTCGACTATTTTTTTTGTGATTTCTGGAGTGATTTTACCCCATTCTTCTTGAAGCACCGATTTTAGTTGTTGTTTTGAAGAAATGGTGTGTTTGCGAATTCTTGATTCCAATTCTTGCCAAATATTCTCTATGGGATTTAAGTCTGGAGATTGTGGTGGTGTTTTTATTATTTCAGGACAGTTATATAGCAGCCAGAGTCTAACGTTCAGAGCAGTGTGCTTGGGGTCATTGTCCTGGTAGAATTTAAAATCGTTATGAAGGTTCAATTTTCGTGCTGAAGATTTCAAATTTTGCTTTAAAATATCAATATACTTGTACTGATCCATTATACTGTCAATAAAAACAAGATTACCAACTCCAGCGGACGACATACACCCCCATACCATAACTCCTCCTCCACCATGTTTTACTGTTGGTACCAAGTTCTGTTTGCGAAGTTCTTCCCTGGGTTTTCTCCACACCAAGATTCTACCGTCAGAACCAAATATATTAAATTTACTCTCATCAGCAAATATAACTTTATTCCAGTAATCAGAATTCTTATTTATGTTGGATTTTGCGAAAGCTAGTCTGAGTTTTCTATTCTTTTCACTTACGAAGAATTTTTTCCTGGCTACTCTACCGTGATATCCAGCAGATCGAATTACCCTTCTAATAGTTTCAGGATTAACAATTATTCCATATAATGCTTGTAAATCAGCAGCAACTTTTGAAGCACTAATTCTTGGATTTTTTTTAATATTTCGAACGATAATTCGCTTTATTCCATTGGATAGCTTTGATGGTCAGCCAGGTCTTCTTTTATCCTGAATCATATGATTCTTTTTATATCGTTTAATGATATTGAAAACTGTTGAACGACTCAAGTTAACTGTTTCAGCAGTTTTTCTAATAGATTTTCCACGTTCAATATGCAAATTAATAACTAATTTTCGAATTTCAGGCGAAGTTTCTTTTCGTTTAGCATTCATGACTACACAGAGCTAAAAAACACAAAAATTCCAAAACAAACTGGAGAGAAATACTGCAGACGATTTTATAAATTATTGCCAATTGCTTTTAAGTAAAAATAAAACCCCAAAAAATATTTTTATTGCTTATTTCAGACGATTTTTGTTGCATATATAATGGTGTCCCATCACTTATGTGAGCTATTTTTTGCTCCGTTCTAAACATTTGTATTTTTATTAAATTAATATTTTAATATTTTGACAAAATGTATGTTATGTAATAATCTTTACTAAATTTAAGTATGAAACACACCCACAAAAAAAATGTGTACATGTTTTTTTAATTTATTTGATTAGTTTCCTTTTGTAAAGCACAAGTGTCCCATCACTTATGTGAGACACTGTATGCCTAATTTATTCGCTGAAATATCAACTAATATATGAGGCCCGAATTAGCAATTGGCAATCATGATAAAACAGAAGCGTAAAAATTAGTAGCTGTACGTATGAAAACAATTATAAGAAAATGGTATCATAGATAATTTCCCGACGCCACATAGATAGAGCAAGGAAATATTTCTATGCATTGGAATTCAATGAAGCGTGCCAAGAAAAATATTCTTTATCAATATTTCAGAGATTGTGATTTACATTTGACTTTAAACGCATGATATAATTGAGTAATGATATGTGTATGAGTTTTGGGAGAGTATAGAGTTTTGTGAGGGTATAGAGTTTTGGAATGGTATATTTTGATGCAATATAAAATAAAAAAAAATGTTCAATATCACTTTTAAAGTTTCTTAACTAACTAATAATTTAAAAAGCACATACATAAGAAAAAAATAAATGTGTTTCATTTTATGAAAATTTTTGTTTTCTGTCATGCATATGAAATTACCACACTGAATAACATTTAAGATATCTATTACAAGAGTACAAAAATAATATATATGTATTTACAATTACTTTGGATGGGAAAGAAAGGTAATAGGAATATTTGTTTTGGTGATCAAAACGATGTATTGCATCTTCAGAATGCTCAGAAACATAATTTAAAATTAACCGTAATGCATTTTTCCCACTGGTAACTAGTTAGATTTTTTAAATTCCTATCACTGTTTCAAAAGACTATATTTCAGATACATTTCTAAGAAAATTTCGACAAAATATACCACAAAGAATTTTTTTTTATAAATAGTGATACAAAACAAATAAAAAAACAGTAAACTAATAGCAGCTCTGCTAACGTTATTATGAATGCTCCAAAATCAGCAATTTCAAAATCGGAAACTTGACCACGATATTCCCGATCTAAGTTATTTCTCTTTAAGAAAGAAAAAAAAAACAATTTGTATCTCTAGCCTCAATTTAGAACCTCAATTTAGAAGTAGAAAAGTAGAAACTTTAGCATAATGTTATACCATTTTCCGAAATTCTTTACAAAACGCTATTAAATAGTAATCTAAAAATGAATAAAAACTTAGATCCTATTTATGCAAAGGTGAAAAGTTTCCACTGGTGAAAATGAACGCATATCCGAAAGATAGCTTTCACTTTCATACATAAAGCGAAAACAATTTTCTAAAATTTGGATCTATTTTTCAATGCATTTTCAGTCTGTCCCTACTCAGATTAAGCCCTGCAAATTAAAATAGATATTAAAATTGAATTTAAATAATCATGCTAATGAGAGTTTTGAGTTTTTTTTTATAATTATAAACTTTTTAACAAAAAAATATTCAAAAACTACTACAAAAATAAAAAGCAGCAGTTGCGTGCATGGTTTTTCACAATCTGACCCAATTACATGGACAGTTAGAAATTATTTGTTAAATTGATAGTTTTGTCAACCTCACTTTTGTACGCTAATTACTTCATTTTATATAAAATAAAGACATTGTCTGTTGGCCCACCAATTTGTTGGCCCACCCTGTATTAATCAACAATCCTAGAAGCAAAACCGTATAAAGCGGGGGGGGGGGGGGGGGGATCGCAGGGTAGCGACTCGCTGAACAGATAGTTCTAATAGTTTTGCAGATAGTTCTAATTCTTAGTTTCCATACATATATGGTTAAATAACAATATAAGTTTAAATTTTTCATCATTTCATTTTAATTAATCAAATATTTTTGCATCCTATAATTAATCGTTAGTTTATGTAGATATAAACATTTTATAAGAAAACATTACAAATAATTAACTTGCTGGGGAACATCTGAAGCTCCATTTAAATTTGTTTTAATTAATGTAATGTTAAATCAATTCTATCAAAAAATATTATTAAGAAGAAATTCATTAAAATTTCATAAGATAACAGTATTTTTTTTCATTCCATAAAATGAACATATTTTTGCTTTTTCATCTTCATGCATTTTCTATGTATCTTTTTTTAGCTAGTGACTTTTCTGAATAAAATTGATTGATTATAGAATAGATTATTAAAAAAAATCTTTTCTGATGTTTTTAAAGTAAAACAAAATGTAACTAATAATGCATAGGCTATTTTTGTTTTAAATATGTAATGCGTGTTGTAATATTTTTGCATTAAAGTTTCATACGTTAGTGTAAGCTTTTGGAAAATATACAAAATGTATTGACGAATTGTACATTAAGAGTTTAACGACATTTTGTCTTAAATTTTTAACTTATTGAAGAGTCACTTTGAAAATACGTTTATCGAGACATAACTTATAGTGGCGATATAGAAGTTTGATTCACTCATAGAAATTAGACATTGACGTAATATGAGTTTTCGGGTTCAATTCAGCTGAAATATATGTAGCACTAGTGTATATTTGTTAATTTTAAATATTTCCTAAGCCAAAGTTAGATTTTTGATCTAACCTATATAATATTACAATTTATGTTTTATAACTATAAATAATTACGAAAACAACAATGCTATATACAAAATGGACTGATAATGAACAGCAAGTTGTTGAATGTTAGGAAGATGTTATTAATAAATTGTTTATAGAATGATTAACGGTGAAAAGGTCAAATTTTGAAGCATTTGGTGTGTTTGTAAAAAGGTTTAACCATAAAGATATTATTTCTAATTATTTGCGTCTTTAATATGTGGTATATTAACAGTTAAAAGTTATAATTTCAATTTGTTGTACTTTAAATGTTTTAATTATTTAAAAAATCTGTAAAATTATAATTAAATAAAGAAGAGGAAGATAAATAAGTAAGAAAATAAGAGCATAATTTTATATGGAAAATTTCAGAAATAAATCCTGGTATATTGTCAAAATTTGTCAGATTTAATATATAGATCTTGTATACATAAAAATCACACATATACCTCAGATTTACCTCACTCTACCTTACATACGAAGTAAATGGAAAACAATCTTCCTTCTCCAGTAGAAAGATAAGATTTAAAGGAAAACTAATCCGACATTTTCAGAAACAAATATATTTTCTATTTGGAAAGGGAAATTCTTTCTCTGAACATCAATAACTTTTACTATATTGAAAATTCAATGCAGGGATTCCAGATTTTTGAATAAAGGTAGATGGTTTTTGTCAGTACTTGTCAGCACTTTCTTATTTACTTAGAGATTCCTATTTTTATCTTTTTTCTAAGTCTATTTCATGTTGATTTATTTTCTGAATGCGAAATTTCCTTTGCTATGTATGATAGGAATAACGTTATATTTTATATTAACATATGCTAACACATTTTTTCGGTTAATAAGAGAATAAATACTCTTTAAACAGATCAATTGTTAAACTACAAGGATTTTAAGCGTGTTTTAAAGCTACAATATTAATAATATAAAGTAATCTTGTATGTGTAAAATCTTTTTTGTTTATCCATTTCGTGCAGTGAGATTGGTATTTATCAGAGACCTTAATTTTTCATATATTTTTCGTATAACGATGTATCATATATGAATTTCTTTAAATCTTTAAGTTTATCGATTTGTAACATACATAAAATAAGGAGATTATTCTATTTAGTTAGTGAATGTTTAATTATATTAGAAGACAAATTTCACATATGTGATATAGTTTACAAAGATAATAAATAAGTGCCTTTAAATATTTATTTTAATTAATGGATGGAGTAAAAGATCGTATAATTTAAATTTTTACAGCTGTGATAAATAAGATCGCAATAGACCCAGCACAATAAAGTGTGCTTGCGTTCGTTGGTCTAACTTTGAAGAGAAACACAATTAAAAATTAAATGAAATATTCTTACTTTATTCTTGCAATTAAGAGATATAGACACAATGAAGAAGTTTCTTTTAAAATAGAAATCCATCTTTATTATTTTCTTTAGTAGAGGAAGGTGCAATCATGAGAATCATGGTGACTGCACATCATCAGAACCCTTCTGGTCTAGCAATAACAGTTTTAATTTTTCTGAAGATTCAATAATTCAGAAGTGCTCATCGATTTACGACCTTGATTTTTGGGATACTTATCATATGTGGAAGAATTTAGGCAACTTAGTTAATGATATGTCCAGTACACCAATATTTTCAAATGTCTGGCTACCTTTCCTTTAATTCATTTACCCCCCCCCCCCCTTTTATCTCCTCCGTACTTAAACTCGTCCAGTCTGGTAGAGCACTTCTGTTGGTATCTTACGTCACATGTGACTCCTGAATGCGCTGTTGTTTTTAAAAATTAACCACCATTCTATTTTGGTCGCGTAAAGAGATGCAAGCATACTTACATAGCTTAAACTTTTAACTCCTTTTTAAATATTTTTAATTTTGGCACTGATGATGGAGAGGCTCCGAAATAGCTGTTTGCTATTTTATATATTTTTAATTTGTGCTATTTATACGTTGATAATTTATTTTAACACCAATAGTAGATATGTTTGTTTAATTGGAAAAGTTGATTTTTTCAGAACAATAGTTTTAGAAATAGCTAAGTTCTGTTTGAATTTCGGATGGGTGACTGTAAGTAACAGGTAACTTTTTTTGTACTATTTCAACAACAACTAGTGTTTTTGAAGGTTTGTTTCAAATTTTATCTACAACCATTCTTTTTAATGCAACCAGTTTGCTTGAATTTGTTTACCAAGTTTATTTAATTAAGTTAAATTAAAAACGCATTTTAAATGCGCTTTTCGATGAATTACAGTTAATTATTTTTTTTATTTATTGACCAAATTAAAAGATTCTAGTTCAATTCGTTCATTGTTACAGCATTAATAAGTTTGAAAAAAAATTGAGGTTCTATCTAAATTATTTTTGGAGAAATCGTGCGCGCAAGTTTGAAAATCATTGTTGTGAATTAAATGCATTTAAAGTTTTCACTCTCCATTCAAAAAGAAAGAATGGCGATTGCGTTTTACTTTATATCTTCGTCAATAATTATCGCCTCTGAAAAACATTGGTACCTTTCTACTCGGAATAAAATGCACTATTTACTGACATCAAAACCTTGAAATTGAATTTTTGACCATTTTAAAGGTGATCTGTCCCTTAAACATAGTGAAATTAATATATAGCACAGTGGTGCACTACAAGATGCTTTCTATAGAATATGGTGAGCATAGCATTAATCGTTAATTTACAGGAACACTCAAAAGAATTCGGTTACAGTACTGTCTATAAACAATAATTCTTTCAAGTACATTTTCTAGTTGTGGTACGTGTTTTTAAATGTAACTATATTTTTTCCTATAACTCTGAGTGCATAAATTCTATAGATCACATACATGGCAAGACAAAATGATCTCTAGTACATTTCCGTTTATTGACAGAAATTGCTGAAGGGGGATTTTCAAATGTGCAGTGTGTTTTCCAACTCAACTAAATTTTAGCATACTATGTTGTATATATACAAATGTACAGACCATATACATTACTGCACAAACTATTATTGATAGTTATTGCTATAATTGGTTTTTCAAATTCCTCACTTAGATATCAACTTTCACTTTATTAAATGGTGAAGTTTTGTTAAAGTATTCTGGAAATGTTGGAAAGTGTTTCATAATATATGCTCGACGCATGATTTTTCTTAGTTGTTTTAATTCAGATTGCGTGATTGCCAATACATATTTTAAATAACAATACTTGTATTATTTACAACTTATTTTGGTCGTTACTAAATAAAAGAAATTTTCCTATTTTTAAAACCTGGGGTCAATCAAGCAATAAGAATTAAAACATGTAGTAGACGGACAGGACTGTGGCAGGTGCTGATTAAACTGAATTTGCGAATTAAGGTCTCCTTCAACTATTCGTAAGTTAATCCAAATAGACAGGTGGAGACAATTGCTATTTTTTCTTCTGATGAAACATTCTAACAGAGCGCATGGAAAGTAATTAACTTCAGAAGATATTTCTAAAAAATATATGAATCTTTTATAAACACAATTGTATAACATCTATGATATGTAATGAGTTTCAAATTTTGAAGTTCACTGCATAATTAAATGAATGTAATTTTAAGACTTAGTCAGTGAATGGTTTACGTGTTATAGCATTAACATATATTCGCGTCTTGAAATAGCCCTTTATGTTTAATCTTTAATGTTGTGTAATAAAAGTTGATTAAACACCTCCATTCATCATTTTTAGGTAATAATATGCAACAGAGCTGTAAAATGCGGCACACGCGTGGCACTCTTTAAAGATTTTCTTGGCGCCAATTGAAGGTTTCCTGCTACTAGCTATTTTAAAAATTATAAACCAAGCTTTCTTTAAAATCAGTAACATTTGAATGTTTTTTTTTATAGTTGCTACAGAAACGATTAAGGTTATACTTCCTTCTCCTACAAAATGTTTGAGATGGGGGTCTATCTCAGAAAAATTTTATTCTAAATTTACTATGATAAATGCTTTCTTTGTAAATTGTTTTTACATAACGTTCCTCAGTCATAGAGGGCGGCCACTGTGAGACATATGTGTATCGTATAAGACGCTTGTGACGTATATGAGTACCATTACTTAGGACTAGAGCTCCTATAATACAGGCTGAATCATACCGCCATTTAATGACCCAGCGGACCAAAAACCAAGCTAGAACCGGTTAGCTTACCGTACTAGTGGACGGCGAGTGACAGTAACGAGGACGGCGAACAACTGCTCAGGCGGTTTTCTAATGCTGAGCTAGGTCACAATATGGCGGTTATTTTGGGCAACAGAATGGATATGCGTCAGCTCCCCTTATAGGAGCCTTACTTAGGATTAGAGCTCCTATAATACCGGCTGAATCATACCGCCATTCAATAACCCAGAGGATCAAAAACCAAGCTAAAACCGGTTAGCTTACCGTACTAGTGGACGGCGAGTGACAGTAACGAGGACGGCGAACACCTGCTCAGGAGGTTTCCTAATGCTGAGTTAGGTTGCAATATGGCGGTTATTTTGGGCAACAGAATGGATATGCGTCAGCTCCCCTTATAGAAGCCTTACTCAGGACCAGCTTACCGAAATTCGCCAGCATTTCCGAATATTAATTCTCGTCTTATTGATGACAGAAATTCTATATTTATGTAAGGCGACGATTACTCTTGAAACTCTACTGAGGTAATTTAGCCGTTATGGTAATAAGTCTCTGCCACTACTACAGTGATATAATATTGCTGCATGTTCTCAGTCATGTTCTTACTGACATCTTTCATCGTTTGCAACTAAGTGAAGTTCACTCCTGTTTACTGAAAGTTCGGAAAGAAATGATATACGAGTACAATACCTAACAAGTTGGAAATTGTATGTCAAACGTGACAAATGAGGTGCGCTCGAACTATAGCTAGTTATATAAATATTCAGATCTTGATGATTTTTAATTCTGTGAAATGAATTATATCGTCTGCAGATTAATTTCTGTAATAAAATAATTATCTCGGTCGCTTGACGATTAAACCTCGGAAGGTCCTATAACAAGAAAACACCGATTTTTTCTTAAAAATTTTGAAATTTCTTAATAAATGTTTTTACTAATATTTCCTAAAGTTTTGATTCGATTTTCATACAAATTTAAATCTCACGACAACGTTTTTCAAAGATAATATATCTTAAATTTTAAACCATTCGGTTGGGTAGTTTTTGCGTTGTTATATTCGGACCGACGGCCAGACAGACGGACGGACCAGACAACGACAATAGGTGCTACGTATTTATATAATTACGAACGCACCTAAAAACTTACTGTTCTTTAATTCTAAAACAAACAAGTTGGAAATTGTACGTAAAGCGTGACAAATGATATGCGTTCGTACTATAGCTAGTTATATGAATATTCAGATCTTGATGATTTTTAATTCTGTGAAATGAATTATATCGTCTGCAGATTAATTTCTGTAATAAAATAATTATCTCGGTCGCTTGACGATTAAACCTCGGAAGGTCCTATAACAAGAAAACACCGATTTTTTCTTAAAAATTTTGAAATTTCTTAATAAATGTTTTTACTAATATTTCCTAAAGTTTTGATTCGATTTTCATACAAATTTAAATCTCACGACAACGTTTTTCAAAGATAATATATCTTAAATTTTAAACCATTCGGTTGGGTAGTTTTTGCGTTGTTATATTCGGACCGACGGCCAGACAGACGGACGGACCAGACAACGACAATAGGTGCTACGTATTTATATAATTACGAACGCACCTAAAAACTTACTGTTCTTTAATTCTAAAACAAACAAGTTGGAAATTGTACGTAAAGCGTGACAAATGATATGCGTTCGTACTATAGCTAGTTATATGAATATTCAGATCTTGATGATTTTTAATTCTGTGAAATGAATTATATCGTCTGCAGATTAATTTCTGTAGTAAAATATGATATCGGTCTCTTGACAATTAAACCTCGGAAGCTCCTATAACAAGGAAGCACCGATTTTTTTTAAATTTAAATTTCTTAATAAATATTTTTATTAATATCTTCTAAAATTTTGATTCCATTTTCATAAAATTTGAAATGTCTCGACAAAATTCCGCAAAGATAATATATCGTAAATTTCAAATCATTGGGTTGGGTAGATTTTGCGTTGTTATACGCGGACGGACGGACGGACCAGACGACGACAATAGGTGCCACGTATTTATAAAATTACGAACGCACCTAACAATTAAATTTTGGTATCTTATTACAAATAACTACATTAATTTATAGTATGTGAAATATTTTTTTTTAAAGAGAAGCATATTATATGAAGAAACAGATACTCTATAATTTGCAGACTGTGGTAAAAAAATACACGTTTACTAACTATGCTGCAAATTACTATGACTGAGACCAATCGATAAGTAATAACAGCAACTAATAACTGCTCTATTTAAATTTAGCTCAGATAGTCTTTTACACCTATACATTCTAATAAACCTTAAAATTGTCAATTCAAACATCTAATTTTGACACAATATTTTGATTCATCGGTAAAATTTACTTTCGGATAACAGACGGAATATTACTCGGCCATGTAGTTCAAGAATTATACAGGTTACAAGTTTGCAACTCCTAATTATATATATTCATGTCTCATAAGAAGTGTCTGGTACATGATCTTCAAAACTGTTCTTGAACAGTTTAGTTTTCTACGCAGTGATCTGGCCGAAATACACCACCAAAATATATTACTCGATATAACTTTTGTTCAGAATGAATGGCTCTTTTGGAATTATCCCACTATCACTGTCGACGAAAACGCACCCTTGTTGGTTGTTTCTGTTTTTTTCTTTAATTAAACATTGTTATTTATTTGGGGTTCTTTCATAATTAATGTTTTCTTATTTAGTGAGGGAGTGCTAGAGCAGACCAAACACTGTTTCTAGATTAAACACGCACACACACACATATATATACATTAAAGATATTTATGTTATATATATATTTAATTATTTACACTAAAAATTACTTTAAAAAACTGTGTCAAGAACCAATACCGCATGAAATTGAAAGAGCAGTGAGCATAATGACGTCTGAACATGCTTAAAACTAAACGCAAAAAAATATTTGTTTCATACATTTATAAAATTTCAATTAAATTTTCTGAAAAAAAAACAATCATATATATTTAGAAAAATAAATCAACTAATAACACAAAAATCTTAAATTTAAATTTTATAGATATATTAAAAACTTTTGTATTTTACTTCACTGCCTCCTCTAATTTTTAAATCAAGAAATCAAGCTGTCTTCATAGATAACTTGAGAAAAAAATATTCAAACAAGCTTATTAGCAGGAAGGGGAACATTGTACTTCAGCAGGGATAGTTAACCTGTTAACCTGCCTGTGCCAAAAATTTGCGAACTATACTCATCAACTTTGTAACATACAAAACTTTTTCATAGAATGAAATATAGTTTTTCAACATATACTTCTTATGCGAAACATACATTAATAGAATCCGTTAACTGTTTTTAAATTACAAAAATTTAAAAACTCAAAAACTTCACCTTTTCGAAATAAATACACAAATTAAAACTTCTTTTACTTAAGTAAGGTGTCATACATATAAAAACACAAATATCAAAACTTGACATGTTTCGGTTTACATTATAAAACCATACTCATAAGTAGATACCTCGTCATCAAAAAATCAAACCCGAATGACACTGGACACCATCATATATACAAGATACAGTATAACAAAACAACGCCATCTATAATACAAAACACAAATTAAAAACACATAAAAACATTAACCCTCAAATCAAGCTTGTATACATAATTGTTTCCCTCTATTCAAATTCGCCCCACAATATTTACTCAAAAGCTCTAACCACAAAGGTGGAATAATAAAAGAGAAAGTATCATTACAGACTAAACCCCTTCGTAAATAAATTTCAATGGATTCTCTTATAAGGGACTTGCGGTAAAAACTCGAAATAAAAATTAATTTAATATCATTAAATAAAATTTTAATCCCCCCCTCCAAATATAATCTAGATAAAGCTGTTTTCATGCGGCCAAATTTAATGTCAGATTCATGTTCTTTCTTTCTTATACTTAACTTTCTCCCTGTCATACCAATATAATAACGGATTTCACCCCCCTCATTAACATACGGAATTTCATATACCCCTGAAAGATCCTCCTGCTTAACCGGGTCAAACTGTCTATAAAGTAACTCTTTTAATTTATGTGGTGGTTTCGCAATTAAATCAATATCAAACTTTTTTAATCTGAACTTTAACCTCTCAAAGCTACCCTTCATATAAGGAAAAGATACTCTTTTAACTTTAGAACCCTCACCCTCCCTCTCATAATTATCATATACAGCTTGATCACTCCCCCCAATATTATCATTTCTATAATAATTAATCAACTTATTGATGCTACCCAATTTAAAACCATTACTCACAGCTGTATCACGGATAGTCTGTAATTCTTCCTTCAAAAACTCTTCAGAACAAACCTTAAAAGCCCTATTAACTAAAAAACGGAAAGTGGAAAACTTATAATTAAAAGGAGAATACGCCGAATTTGGGATTACATGCCTACTATTCAAACTCTTCCTATAAACCGTTCTCTTCAAAAACTCCCCCCCTCTGGTTAAAAAGGTATCTAAAAAAGGGAGACTACCCCTTTCCTCTAATTCATAAGTAAACTGAATATTACTATCCAAATCATTAACTTCATTAACAAAACTAACAAAAGACTCTACCCCCCAATCCCAAATCAAAAAAATATCATCAACATACCTCCTCCAAAAAACAGGCAATTTCTCAAAACTTACAAAAATTCTTTCTTCTAGAGGTCTCATCTTAAATTCAGCTAAAAATCCCGAAATGGGCGAACCCATTGGCGTCCCCATATTCTGCACATATAATTTTCCATCAAACATAAAGAAATTACTCTGTATTATTAATTGTAAACCACTTTTTAAAGTCATTTTAATATTGTCACTAAATTTTTCCGAACTGTCAATCCTATCGTTAATGTCTCTACTCACTTCAGATATATCAATAGACGGGAACAAGGACATCACATCCATACTTGCCAAAATGCATTTCTGAGGGATCTTAAGTGTCCTAATCTCATTCACAAATTCCACTGTGGAACTGACAACATAGTTAGAATGTGGCAATAAACCCTTTAATAGTAAAACAAACGTCTTTTCCAAGAAATATGTTGGTGCTTGACACCTCATTACTATGGGGCGTAACGGATAACCTTCTTTATTATATCAATAGACGGGAACAAGGACATCACATCCATACTTGCCAAAATGCATTTCTGAGGGATCTTAAGTGTCCTAATCTCATTCACAAATTCCACTGTGGAACTGACAATAAAGAAGGTTATCCGTTACGCCCCATAGTAATGAGGTGTCAAGCACCAACATATTTCTTGGAAAAGACGTTTGTTTTACTATTAAAGGGTTTATTGCCACATTCTAACTATGTTGTCAGTTCCACAGTGGAATTTGTGAATGAGATTAGGACACTTAAGATCCCTCAGAAATGCATTTTGGCAAGTATGGATGTGATGTCCTTGTTCCCGTCTATTGATATATCTGAAGTGAGTAGAGACATTAACGATAGGATTGACAGTTCGGAAAAATTTAGTGACAATATTAAAATGACTTTAAAAGGTGGTTTACAATTAATAATACAGAGTAATTTCTTTATGTTTGATGGAAAATTATATGTGCAGAATATGGGGACGCCAATGGGTTCGCCCATTTCGGGATTTTTAGCTAAATTTAAGATGAGACCTCTAGAAGAAAGAATTTTTGTAAGTTTTGAGAAATTGCCTGTTTTTTGGAGGAGGTATGTTGATGATATTTTTTTGATTTGGGATTGGGGGGTAGAGTCTTTTGTTAGTTTTGTTAATGAAGTTAATGATTTGGATAGTAATATTCAGTTTACTTATGAATTAGAGGAAAGGGGTAGTCTCCCTTTTTTAGATACCTTTTTAACCAGAGGGGGGGAGTTTTTGAAGAGAACGGTTTATAGGAAGAGTTTGAATAGTAGGCATGTAATCCCAAATTCGGCGTATTCTCCTTTTAATTATAAGTTTTCCACTTTCCGTTTTTTAGTTAATAGGGCTTTTAAGGTTTGTTCTGAAGAGTTTTTGAAGGAAGAATTACAGACTATCCGTGATACAGCTGTGAGTAATGGTTTTAAATTGGGTAGCATCAATAAGTTGATTAATTATTATAGAAATGATAATATTGGGGGGAGTGATCAAGCTGTATGTGATAATTATGAGAGGGAGGGTGAGGGTTCTAAAGTTAAAAGAGTATCTTTTCCTTATATGAAGGGTAGCTTTGAGAGGTTAAAGTTCAGATTAAAAAAGTTTGATATTGATTTAATTGCGAAACCACCACATAAATTAAAAGAGTTACTTTATAGACAGTTTGACCCGGTTAAGCAGGAGGATCTTTCAGGGGTATATGAAATTCCGTATGTTAATGAGGGGGGTGAAATCCGTTATTATATTGGTATGACAGGGAGAAAGTTAAGTATAAGAAAGAAAGAACATGAATCTGACATTAAATTTGGCCGCATGAAAACAGCTTTATCTAGATTATATTTGGAGGGGGGGATTAAAATTTTATTTAATGATATTAAATTAATTTTTATTTCGAGTTTTTACCGCAAGTCCCTTATAAGAGAATCCATTGAAATTTATTTACGAAGGGGTTTAGTCTGTAATGATACTTTCTCTTTTATTATTCCACCTTTGTGGTTAGAGCTTTTGAGTAAATATTGTGGGGCGAATTTGAATAGAGGGAAACAATTATGTATACAAGCTTGATTTGAGGGTTAATGTTTTTATGTGTTTTTAATTTGTGTTTTGTATTATAGATGGCGTTGTTTTGTTATACTGTATCTTGTATATATGATGGTGTCCAGTGTCATTCGGGTTTGATTTTTTGATGACGAGGTATCTACTTATGAGTATGGTTTTATAATGTAAACCGAAACATGTCAAGTTTTGATATTTGTGTTTTTATATGTATGACACCTTACTTAAGTAAAAGAAGTTTTAATTTGTGTATTTAATAGAATCGCTCTTTTTCAAGTATTACATAACTAAGAACAAAATTCAAAATACGGTTTTTCTGTGTATGCAAATCATCCTGAATTTAATGATATTTTTATTTGCAAATATGATTAATTTAAGCACTACAATAATTAAATAACTTTTATGAATTTTATTTTAGTATTTTTTAATTTATCTTTAAAGAAACATCTACACTATGAAAAGTCCAAATTGCAGGAAAATGCACTAATAATTTATTAATGAGTTTTTTGCTGTTGTATGTTCAAAGAGAATGCTTAACACCTTTTTTATATTTTTGTTATTTTTAGCAAAAATTAAGGCATTTTTCTTTTATTGTATTGGCTATTTTATGCAATTAAGTTGAAGAAATAAAGCTTTTTAAATTCACAAAAAATAATATAGTTACATCTAGAAAACATACATCAAAGAAAAAAAAAATTATTTGTTAAATCATGCATAAATAATTCCATTATTTGGGATAGTTTGTACGAATTAAAAAAATTTTATTAGTTGTAACAAAACATTTTTCATCTGTATAACGATTATCAAAATTACATTTTTTGTGTGCCAGAGAAAATGTGGAAACTGTAATCTTTGGGACGTGTAACAAATGTCATATCCCCCTGCACTAAACTGAAAATTCTTTAATAAAAGCCCGCTTAACACAAATTACTTTTAATCGATTTTTTATTCTCTGATCAACTTTATATGTGTTCATCGTTTCATTGAGCCAACTTTACGAAATGAACTTAATTAAACAAAGTAGAAAAGTATTTTTTTATTTTTTATTTTTTTAAGAAAAAAAAATTCTTTGGATTTTTCAGTTTAACTCAATAAGTATCCTCTTCAGCTTTAGGACATGGATAGACTGGACTCATATGTGGACCTCTATTCTTTTCTTCAAACAGTAAATTTTAGATTTTTAGAAGTTTTATGTGACGGATTGTTTTAGCTTTAAAAAGATACCAATAACTTGCATCATCTTTCGTGACTTCTTGATAAAATGGCATTATCACGTTGTTTTCATCTGACTTACAAAAATGACTGCAAGTCAGTATGGCTAAAGAAGTAATTTTTACAATTATTTTGCTTAGGTGCGTAACAGAAAAGAAAATGAATACATTATGGATTACGTTAGTCTACAAATTTAAAACCCGATTTAGGAATAGAAACCACAATAATTGTGTTAGCTGAGTTTGCTGTCAGAAATAAAGTCACATTTTCTTCATCACGTAACATATTTTTATTATGCAACAATGCATAAATTCCCCCAATCAAACGGAGATGAATCGCACCCTGATTATGGAAGATGATCACTGGTCGTATTATGTATTTTAATCTTCCGTAATCGGCGGTTAGCGAGTTTAGCTCGAAGTCTTCTAGGAAAAGACAAATTATACAGTAATTTTTTATAATTCTGTCGTAAAATTATAATTTTTTTAAATGTTTTTTGCAACTTTCAAGCTATTATGTGATTATTCGCGACTTTTGATACAATTAGTATATTTCAAGTAAATATATTAATTTCAGAGTTACATTGTGTGTTACATTGGTTTTAGTATTGAAAACTTCCAAAGCAAATTATAAAAGAGTCTTTTTTAAAACAAAAAAGAGAGAAGCTATTTTAACGCATTTAACATTAAAACATTCTTAAAATGTTTTTAAGCGTGTAAAAAAATGTTTTGGCTCAAACTTTAAATAAAGTGTCACATTTTAACATAAACAGCAAGTTAACTTTCACCGTTAAGTTTTGAATAATGAACTTTTTTGTTTTACTGGAAATATTATGTTTCTTTGTAACATTCCAAATGTTTTAGATTCATCTTTAAGAAGTTAGTTTCATAAATAATAATTACAAAAACGAATAAATAAAAGCATAACTTCCTTTTTGCACTCTATTTTGACTTACTACTCGTTTAATGAATATATATATATATATATATATATATATATATATATATATATATATATATATATGTGTGTGTTTTAAGATTTGATTTTAAAGCGAAAAAGATGACAAGAAACTAGCTAAGAATATTATAATTATTTTTTTAGGAATAAAAACATCTTTGATGATATAATTATATTTTTAATAATAAGTTTTGTCAAATTAAACATGAAAGTGATAAATAGTACACAATGAGAAATATAAGGTTTTACAAAGAGGAAAAATTTTGGTAAAATAAAAAAAATGTTGTTTAAGAGCAAGAACTGAAAGTAAAATTCTATTTCCCAAATATATTTCAAATAGATTTTTTCTACATTCAAATTACCATAACATTGTAAAATAAATTTTCTTAAAATAGAAAATATGTTTTTCTAACAAATTGGATGAAGGAAATGTAATTTATTTTAAAAGTTGGAGCATTTTCTTCTGTAGCACAAAAAATATCTGAGCATTGTTTCCTGTGAAATTATTTATTAAATGGAATTGTATGAAATGAATTTTTTGTTTCTGTATTATAAAATTTAAAAATATGTTATTAATTTTATTTTAAAAAGATTTATGTAGTAAATATTTTGTTAACGCATATTACTATTTAATTATATAACTTTTGTTTAGGCATTTATCTAATATTAAAGTTGGCCAATAGAAAAGGGGATTGTTAGATATCTAAGCATTATATCAGCGGTTTTTATTGATACACGAACCGCCTTAATGTTCAATTTTGTCCGATACCTGTCTAATGTGTAGGTATATAGAAACTTAGTATGAGCTATCCTAGGAAAAAAATAAAAATTAAGACAATTCATGCACACGAGAATAGCAATAAGTAAGACTAATATAAAAGTGCAGTTATTAAAACATTGATAAAAATATGTTTATTTAGGATTGAATTGGACAAAATACTGTTTAATTGTCAATGCTACTTATGTTAGTTTTTAATTTCCCACTGGGCGAAAAATGTACGGGCCAAGATTCGAAACAGGAATCTCTTGACAGCTTCAGCCAAGAAATCCATGGTTCTAATCCTGGTTCTGATAATTCTTACCCAGTTGGAAATTTACAACAAATATGATTTTATTACCAATTTGAATAATTGTGATAAAATTAATCTAGTGTAATTACGTATTCAGCGTTTACTGGAGTTCCATTACCTCCGATTTATTCTGCTGTGCTGATTCAGATATCAGACAAGTTGTTATGATCAATATGTTTAGTTGGATGAAATAGGTCCTTCAGATTCGTCCGGAGTGGCCCAGTTGACAGAGCATTGAACAGCTTCAACTAAGATATCCCTGGTTCGAATCCAGGGCCGGTTATGTTTCGCCCAGTTGGAAATTTACAGCAAATATGATTTCTTTACCAATTTGAATAATTGTGTTAAAATTAATCTAGTGTAATTACGTATCCAGCGTTCACTGGAGTTCCATTAATTCCGATTTATTCTGCTGTGCTGATTCAGATATCAGACAAGATGCTATGATCAATAAGGTTAGCTGGGGGAATTAGGTCATCCAGATTTGTCTGGGATGGCTCAGTGGACAGAACATTGATAGCTTCAACCAAGATATCCCTGGTTCGAATCCAGGCCCGGAAATTTTTCGCCCAGTTGGAAATTGACAACTGATATGATTTATTTACCTATTTTAATAATTGTGTAAAATTAATCTAATGTTACTTATGGTTTTGTTTAGCATGAACCACATAGTGTATATCGGTATTGAACCCTTTCATTACTTTAAGAACACATGGAAAGTGTAGTTAGCATGATGTATATATGTGTGAGACAGTGAACACGATCGCTCCAATCTGTACTTTCGAGTTTTCTCCCATTTACTGAATATGTTATACACTACTGTCGTACGAACTGTGTAGATTTCCATACAGATCGGCCGACGGATTAGGTACATACACATACATTCAATTATTTTCAAGCTATTATGCTACCTATACTATAGGAAAAACTATAGAAGCAAATGTGATATAATAATAAGTGATAATTATTTCTCCGGTTAGCTTTGATTTAGAAACTAATTGTTCATCCTCTTATTGATCTTACTTAAAAATCAATTTTTAGCTCACAGGCTATCAAAACCTGAGATCTTATGTGCCCGGCGGTTCTGTATGTACGTATGTATGTACGTAACGCGATAACTCTTGATAGACCCAACCGTTTTACTTTAAATTTTGTTTATAGGTTCCTTGTAATAAGGCGCTTCCCTGATTAGTTTTGGAGGTTCATAGGTTAAGCATAAAGGGGGAAACTATAACCATACTATAGCCATATTTCTAAACAATTACAATACACCAATGTATTCAGTTAAAAAATATATTTGATTTTCTATAGCTTACAAAGGTATAGAATATATCTAAATTATGGGGAGTTAACCCCCCATAATTTAGATAAATGGGTTTTTCATGCAGAATTATCCCATTTTCTTCAAATTTTGTATGTAGGTTCAGTTTGATAATGCGCTTCTTTCAATAGTTTTGGGGGTTCATTGGTTAAGTATAAAGGGGGAAAGGGGGGCTAATCCTCCCTTAATTTATATGAATGGATTTTTCATGCAGAATTATCCGATTTTCTTCAAATTTTGTATATATATTCATTGTAATTAGAGACTTCCCTGATTAGTTTAAAAGGTTTATTAGTTAACTATGAGGGGGGTAACGGGGGATGACAATCCCCCTTAATATATTGTCGATTTCTTTATTTTTCGAGGTGCCTATCTGAAATTCGTTGAAATAAAAGTATAATATACAATTAGTGTGAATAGCCTGTGAGCTCAATGCCCTCAGTTTAACTGGGTAGTTTTCTCTTTATTGATTTTCTTTATATTCATTTAAAGATTTTTTTTCAATATTTGTTACATAGTAAAATTACTTTTTAGCTCACAGGCTATCAAAGACTGAGGACTAATGTGCCCGTCTGTTCTGTCTGTATGCAGGGTTCGTACGGGTCCTGGAATTTTAAGACCAGGAAATTATTCGTTACCAGTATTTTCTTATAGATAATCTCTTCTTAAATATGGTAAAATTTCGCACGTTTGAACTTGATGTATATTTTTTAGAAAAATATACTGGTATGTCACCTGGAAAAGTAACGGTACCCGTACGAACCCTGGTATGTATGTATGTAACGCGATAACTCTTGATAGAAATATCCGTTTTGTTTCAAATTTTGTATATAGGTTCATTCTGATAAGGCGCTTCCCTGATTAGTTTGTGGTTTTGTTGGTTAAGTAACGTGGGGCTTATTCGCCCCCTTCATTTAGATGAATAGGTTTTTCATGCAGAATTATACGATTTGTTTAGAATTTTGTATATAGGTTCATTTTGATTTGACGCTTCCCTGGTTAGTTTTGGGAGTTCATTGGCTAAGTTTAAAATGTGTATAAATATTATCAAATTCTAATTAAATAATTCATTCAAAAATGAAAGGTTTTTCATTAAGTCCGTAAAAAAGCATTAATATAAATTTTTAAATATCTTTAATTTTAAATATATAAAAAATAAGTTTTAGAATTAGATATTTTGGTTTACATTTTAGTAAAAAAAATATTAACAAAAGTTGTTATTTAATTTTTTTACAGCTAGTCTCAAGAAAACTGTTTTCATTAAAAATTACAAAATATTTTAAAATATGAGTTCATTTACTTTTATGTGTTTATATTTCATCGAAAATTAATTTAATTAAAACTCAAAGTTTAGTTCAAGTTACTTTTAAAATAATTTTTTATAAAGCTAATTTACGAATCCACTTTATTCATTTTTTTTTTCATTTCATTACTTTTTCCATTTTACGCGTAATATAATTAAAAGAAACAACTAATAATAAATGAAATTTATGTTTTCACTTTTCTTTATATTAGATTTTTTAAGTTTTTAAATTGTTTTCTCTTTTAGTAATTAGTTTAAATTATAAAAGATGTGTACAAAATTAGTTGTTTTAATTTAATATATATATATATATATATGTGTGTGTGTGTGTGTGTGTGTGTGTGTTTGAGGTTTTCATGAATTACTATTGTCTATATGTTAAAATATATGTGTGATTTTAAATTTTAAATCTTATTCCCCGTATTTTATACTTATATTCAATTATCTTAAGCAAAAATAAATAGTAGTTTTTAATAAATTTGCATATAAAATGAAAGTTTGTTTCGTAAATTTTATGAAAAATGTAATTAGTACAGACGTTTTAACCTCTTCAGGGGCAAAGTACCCCTGTAGCTAAAATATTGAAATGATTGATTGACACCAGGATTCACGAACGATTTTTTTTTAAATAAGTAGAAGCTATTCCTCATGTACCTCATAAATTTAAAATTTGGGTATAAAATTCTGGTGTCATTGTGGCATTTTGGGATTAAAATTAAGTGGTATATATTATCTACCGGTGCCCTTCAAGGGGTTAAGCGCACATGGTACTTAAAAACATTAAATTTTAATTAATCCCTTAACCCTACAGTGCATGAATTTTTCTTTTAGAATTATGTTTCTTTATACTTATATTAAGATTTCGACACCAGAAATTTTAAAATAGATTTTTAACTTTATTTAGCAGATTATTTATATATTTTACAGGATTAATATTTCTATATAAGTATAGTGGTTGCAAAGAACTTGTGTTGTTGCCAATTGGCTAATGTAGGGTTAACAGTTTTGTCCGAACGCTGCCGCTTAGGCAAAAAAAAAAAAAGAGTTTGCTTCGTTACTAAAAGCTTTCAGATACCACTCATTTTTACCTGTAATCTTTGCTTTATCATTTGGCAGACATTTTTTGATTTTGACAGAAAAAATATTTTTGTACGGAAAAAGTGGTGTTTTGTCCATATATTTAGTTAATTGTGTCCAAAAAAAAAGAAAACTGTTAAGAGGTTACGAACGTACAAAGTCGGTAAAATATATTTAATTTTTTACAGCTTTGTAAGCTATAGAAAATTATTTTTTTTTAACTGAATACATTGGTGTATTGTAATTGTTTAGAAATATGGTTATAGTTGCTTTATTAAATATCACCATGCTATTAAAATGTGTTTAATTATGTATGTATTTACATAAACAGCATTTTTCATAAATATAATAATGAAGCGAAATAACATTACTTTATTTTGAATAAAAAGAAAGAGCTTTTACAAAGAACAATAAATCATAAAGATACGGTGTAGCTAAATTCTGCTATAAATAACGTTTATAATGTATTCCTATTTAAATAATAGTGCTACTAATATCACTAAGATTTCTTATCCACCTTTAACTTATTATTCTCTAAAATGCGATGCCTATAACTTTATTATTTTTAAACACACACGTTCTAAAGCCATCCATCTTCCAACGTTCTTGAATTTTGTATAAGATAGTTTAGATTGTACAAACTTTGTATATTTTTTCTTCTTTACATCTTCATGCACGCAGTGCATGCGTGTTTGAGAAAATCTAATAAACCTTTCACATAAAGGCGATATGACGCTTGCGCTAATTTAGTTCTGCAATCACGGAAATATAAATCAGGGCGATATGGAAGAATGGTAAACTTTAATTTATTAACGGAGGTAACAGTTATTATTATTGGTGGATAATTGCTTTATATTCACTTATCTATAGAATATGACTTTCTATATTATTATTTTTATCAGATTGTATAGCGCAAATTTCATTTTGACACATTCCGTAATATTCAGCGTGATTCGAAATTCATGGTACAATCTTTAAGGGTTGGTACAGGACTCTCTAACAAACAAATTTTTTATAAGACAGCAGGGTCGGAAACCATTTATATAGTCAAAAATACAGGGCGTCTCACTTCAATGCGTTTTCATTTATAACTTTAATAGTAGTGAAGATATTTTAACGAAATCTTTACAATATGCTTAAAATTCATACAAATAAGAGTCTGTTGCAAATTTTATTTTGTTGTAGAAATTTTGTTAAAATATCTTCACTACTGTTAAAGTTATGAACGAAAACACGACATCGGATTCAAGTGAGACGCCCTGTACTTTTAACTAAATAAGTGGGTTTTTGACCCTGGTTTTCTATACAATAAATGATATTTACAGTAAGTTGGTACAGGATACTGTAAAAAAACATTTATTGTATAGGAAACCAGGGTCAAAAATTCTTTTATTTAGTCAAAATTACAGGGCGTCTCACGTCAATCCGAAGTCGCATTTCCGTTCATAACCTCAGCAGTATTGAAGATATTTTAACAATAGTAAAGATATTTTAACGAAATTTGCAACATACTCATATTTGTATGAATCGTACGCATATTCTAAGGATTTCGTTAAAATATCTTCACTACTGTTAAAGTTATGGACGAAAACGCCGAGGAGTGAGACGCCGCCCTGCATTTTTGACTAAATAATTTTATTTCCGACCCTGGTTTCCTATACAAAAATGTTTACTACAGTGTCCTGTACCAACCTTTAAAGTTTGTAACATGAATTTGGAATCATCATTGTATTCATACAATTTCTAACGATTCGTTTATATTGGATGTAAGATTCTGTAATGCAGTTATTAAATAAAACCTATAAAGTTAATTTTATAGGAATATGAATGATATTATACTTATGTATAGCATGTACAAGCAGCAATTAAACAATATAATTTGATGTATATGTTCAGTTTTCATGGTTTATTTATTTAAAACTTTGAGTAAAAACGAAAATTTTTACAATGCAGCATGGTTGAGTAAGGCACATACATTATTTTATCCTCATATTTTGGGTTATGAGTTTTATAAAAAAAAGTTAATTAGCATTCCGAGGCAGGTTTTGATTCTTTCTGAGATTTTCTCTTTAAGAAATGATAAAAATATTACGTACATTTGAGTGTTTAAAAATTTATTAAATCTATCCGTAGAAATTTAATTTTATCTAATACAGGTTTCATGTGATAAAGGAAATATTTCTACGCAACATTTTGTATAATTTTTAGTAAACTCCGTTACCATCATTTCTTTTAGGCAAAAAAAATATATATCGATAGTTTTGATTATCGTGTTCCTAAATTCCTCTATAAAATGTGGTTCAAAAATGTTTGGACGTCCTGGAATTTTGTACATCATGACAGTTATTAATACAGTTATTGTTGTCCCAACTATTGTTATAATCTGTCACAAAAAAACCCATGATGCTGTGTGAAATATTGACTATATGTAGGATCTATTTTCAAAATTCATTACTTACTAAAGTTTGTTCAGGACTGAAAAACCATTACACCTACAGACGAAAATTATTTCGGAAGGTATTTCACCTGAAACTTTACGGCAGATTGAATAATTAATTTTTCACAGGTATGCTGTTTCTGAAATCAGTCTTTTTCAGACAGCATACATCCAAGTGGAAGAATAAACAAATGAAGTATATCGGAGATTTTAGAAAACATCTAAATGGATAGAGAGCACCAACTGACAACAGACTTCATAAGGGGCATATACAACTGACTTCATAAAGAGTCTAGATACCAACGCTGCAAAAAATTACCCATAGCCTTTTATGAATTATCTATTCTACAGTCTAAAGCAACAGAAGAATGGAGAGCTTTTTAAATAGACATCTGACAAATGGATTATAATTGCTAATATTTTTATATATCATTTTGCAGTTTATCTTCTTCAACTTTTCATTAGTATTCTTCCCTTAAGTTTAAAAGTGAACAAAAATTTATATCTAAACAATCTTAGTCTTTTTTCATAGAACATGTGATATTTCTCAGAACATCATTTCGTTCGCTTTCCTCATGGGAATTTTCTACGTCATGTCCTGTAAATTCATACGGAGGACAAGATTGCCATTTTTTAGAAATAAATATAATGTATTTTTTAACATTAGAACTATCGTAAATTTTTACCTAAGATTTTTAAAACTGTTTCACAACGGAAATTTCATTTAAAACTACTTAACTTATTCAATTAATGCATTTCGATGAGATTTATATTTAATTTATTTTAAAAAGAAATTTCTGGCTCGAATCGGAATATATTCATTTGGTAACCGTCAAAATGACGGCTCATGGTAGTTATATTCGCTATGGTATTTATATGGTTATATGGTAGTTATATAGCTATATTCGAAAACGTTCAAACAGATTCGGCTTTTAAAGAACAATTCAATCACTTCTACATTAGGGTTTTATTTAATCTCGAGTAGCATCATACTTGAATGAACGATTTCTTAAGAGTGTCTAAATTATCACTATTTTTTCCAAATTATATATATAGTATAATTTGCATTTCTTCAACAATTTAAAGTTTTTAGTAGATATCATCTATATTTTTTCTGAAGTCCACATATCTTTTTCTATGTACATATAAAACGCGAAACGATAGATGTGGTATCATACGAAATGTTTTTTAACAGGCTTTTGTCATAGTACATTCACAATTCGTTAACACACGCTGTTTGATTAAAAATTGCAGCTAATAATAGTGAAAAGCGTATCAGCATATACTATCAAAGATTACGTTCGGAAGTCTATTGTTAATACATAAATAGTCACTATGGTATTACACTTTTTTTTTATTATGATCCTTGAATGTAAGCACGACGTTAGGCTGGTACAATTGTACTTTTAAATGAATCTTGATTTTTAGCTTTAAGTCACACTTTAATTATGCAAGTTTTAGAAATGTAACAATTCAACCAATCTTTAATACAGATTAACTCCTTGTCTGTGACGCCCAAAAACAGTTCAGGCAACGCAAAAACACCAATTTTGGAAGAGAAGAATCGGTGTTTCAATTCCGTGAAACCCGAACTCAGTTCGTCTAATGCAAGATATGTAACTTATCATTTCCCCAATAGATGGCGATACTTTCCCGCGAAAAGTTCGACAGTTTCGCGCCATTTGTCGGATTTTTGTAATTTTGCATTTCTTCCCGAATTTCATTCAAACCACATTATATTTGACAGGTAGGAATAAAAAATGTTTCGCAAGTTAAAAGTTCCTTTGCATTGTTTTTAAATAGAAAAAAATCCATTTTTGGCACGTTTTTCTCAAATATATTCCACAGGCAAGAGGTTAATAATTCACTTATGTTTGAGAATGAGAAAAAAAAAATTGTGTTTCAACAAACAAGTATTTTTTTCTTTTATATATTTAATATTTCTTGGAACGTCATATCGTTCGCTTTCCGCATACCAAACATGTGTCTCATGTCTTAGAATATCATACGAAGCACAAGATTGGTGTATGGGAAGCAAATGATATGACGTTTTAAGAAATATTACATATTCTAGTAACATAGCGATATTTTTTAGATTTACATTTGTTTTCACGTCTGAATCTAAGAAAATGATACAAATCAAAATTTGAACAAAAATGCTAGATTTTTAGATATACATATGTCGTACTCTTTAAAGGAAGAAAAGTATACTTAAAGAAGTTCATGCAGAGTCGGCATTGAAACAAATGTACACACCTGTGGTGTTCGTTTAAGCTGGGGTGGAATTATACTTAAAAGATAATAATTTTTCCGGAGTGACTAAATTATCTTTTAAAAAACATATAAGTAGAATGTAATCTTCATTTATGCAACAGATTAATGTTTTTTTTAGTATTTATCATATATATTACTTCCGATGTCTACACCTTTTTTCTATGCTATCCAATATCACATAACGATGGATGATATTTCATACGAAACGCTTTTAACAGCTTTTAGATTTATAGCATTCAAAGTTCGTTAACGTACGTGGTTTTATTTAAATTTGCAGTTAATTATATATTGTAATGAAACATATTTCAGCAATTATTCTTAAAATTTGCGATGCGAAAGTTTCGCATGGGTCTACCTGTAATAGATAAGTGGTTACTATGGTTAAAAACCATTTTTATTATTATACTTGAATGTAAGCATAAAGTTTGGATTGTAATTGTACATTAAAAAATAATCTTCGTTTTAGCTTCGAGTCACACTCTAATTATGTCAAATTTAGACGTTTTATCATTCAACTAATCTGTAATATTCATTTTCAATTACATTCTATCCTTATTCATTGTTGAACGGAAAAGTAAGAGGGGATTTCAACATTTACGAGGGGGGATGTATAGTGGATACGAGAAGATCTTTACCTTTCAGCGGCGTTGTGAATCACTGTTAATAAAGGTAAAGGGGGTTCGGATAGTTTTACTGATTGAACTCTTTGAATTAAATAATTGCGTTTTTTTTTTTTTTTTTTTTTTTTTTTTTTTAAATCGAAAATAAAGAATATAATACACTCTTTGATAAAGAAAATAGAGAGATAAATTTTTTAAGAAAAATTCATTTTATTTAATTATATACTGAGATAATAAATAAAATTATAGAAAAATAGGAACACATTGATTTCTCCAAAATTATCCATTCATAACAAATCAAATTCAACACATTTATTTCTCAAAATTATCACTTTATAAAATAAAATTTTCAACACTAACTCTTTTTAATTTAAAGCACTTAATTATAAAAAAATCATTATTTTACAGCACAGCATTGTATCGTTGTAAAATTAGAGGCAAATATGCCAAACATTTAAATTTATAAATAAACATATGAATCTATATTAATTCCACAATTTTTCTTTCAATCAATCAATACGTAAAATTTTAGTATTCTTTTATATTATTCACTTTGGCTAGCCAGGGAAAAAATGTATTGGAAGTATCTCACCAATTGTCCTTTTATTGAAGTTCATCTCTAGTAATGATGTAGGCCTTGTTCATCCTCGCTCGTTATTAACCAGGGGAACTCATAGATGGATCGTTCTTGCCAGTTTGGAAAAAGCCGGGATCCTTCTCGGTGATGACTCTGGGCTCGGCCGCTAGATCTGCCACCCAAGGGGGGGTTCAGGAAAATTCATCGTGAGGCGCTGGGTCGGATCGACGAAGGCACTTCTGTTTCAGCGGGCCTAGCAGCAGTCTCCTCAAGACACCCTTCCGTGGAGATGGCCGGAACTCGAAGAACATACGGGCTGGAAGAACTTAGCAAAAAAAGCTACCTGCACCGATGGAGTTATTTTCTGAAATGTCATAGAACCAAAAAAATGTCTCTTCTTATTATTATTCTTATTTTTACTATGTCTCGTCCTGGGCGTTGATATAGAAAAAAAAAGTATATTTCTATTGGATGCCCTTTATGACCTTATGCAAATTTTAGTTCAGGAAAATCCCGTTGGTCAACTCTTTGACCCAATGATAATGTCTTTTTGGGATGGGTTACTTTTGCAGCTGCACATTTTCCCATGCGGGGCAGTTCTTTGGAAAATGGGTGCGCCCAACATGCGAGTATTCCTAGAAATACGATATAAGCTTCCTGTTTCCCTAGCTAGCGTATCCGTGAACTTAAAACTCTAACACTCGTTTGGTTGATGATCACATTGTGTATATAGGAATAATACATACATATAAAGGAAAACAATGTAACATGCATAAATATAATATAACATCTAAACCATAAAAAAAATAAGTACAAAGTTCATGTTCTTTATTTATTTACTAAAAATGTGTGAACAATAGTTCCCACATTTATCGCCCCTGAAAAAAGGGAAAAGTAGAGTCCCACGGGTTGGTGAGAGCATTGCTGAACATCAGTTTTGCACTTCACAAATTGTACTATAGAATATACTTTCCAAGTTTGTTTCTTTATTTGATTGAGCAATATTTATAAACTGTATTGTTAGGAAGCGAAAATATATGGTATCAAAGGAAAAAGAGTTGAGAAATTTATAATTTATAAAAACCTAAATTGATTTCTGAAAGAAAAGTCTAAGACACCGTATTTCTTCTACGTACCGTAGCTGTGGATCTTTCAAAAACAATGCTATACTGTCCATAGATAGGCAGATTATTGGTAGTATACGTTTTATATATTAAAAAGAGTCGTTAATTTGAAAAATATAAGATTATATATAAGAGTATATATTATATATAAAAGAGAGGATACAGATATTAATATTTGTAATAGATATACATAAGATTATAATATCATAAATTAATAGTATATAAATGAAAGACATATCGGCAAATATTATCAAATATTGACAAATATTGAAAGCTTCGCAAAGGTCTACTGGTACTAAATAAAGGGCCACTATGGTTTTATAGTCATTTTTATTATGATCCTTGAATGCAAGCCTACAGTTCTGCTTGTAATTGCACTTTTAAAAATAATCTTGATTATTCGATTTGTGTAGCACTCTAATTATGCCTCATTTAGAAGTTTTATAACTCAACTAATCTCTAATATTCATTTTCATTCACGTTGTTTCTCTTTTCATTGACATATTTTGATCTTGTGAAGAAAATAATAAAAATTCTGAATAGCCGTTTTGCATTTGATAATTGTACTAGACTATTATTTTCCAACTTTGACTTTTAGCTTTGAATAGTCTAATTATGCCAAATTAAAAATTTTTGTATTTCAACTGACCCTTAATATCCATTTTCAATTACATCTTGTGCTTATTCATTCATAAATTTTGATCTCTTAAAGAAAAGAATAAAAACATGCTAAGTATCGGTTTTGTATTTGACAATTGTACTAGAATATACTTTTCCAAGTTTCCTTTTCGATGGATTCAGTAAATTAATGTAATATTTATAAATTCTTTCTGTTTAAAAACGTAAATACATGGTACGATAAAATGGGATTAAAAAAAATTACGTCAAAATTATTTATAAAATAATTTGTTTAACCCTTATACTTATTTCCTAAAGAAAATGTCCTTGTGATATGCTCGGGAGTCTAATTCACCGTTTTTGTGCCAAGTTCAATAACACAATAGTACAATAGTACCCGATAATATAGACAGATTGACATTTTTTCCCTTTTATAATTATAGACTCTATGTATTTTAAATATTTATTGGTGTCAAATAAAAAGGGATTAAAATATTTAAATGAAAAGAACACTTATAAAATAATTTATAAAAACTTAAATTGATTTCATTAGTCAACTGTCCTGGCAATATATGTGGCAATCTAATACACCGTATTTGTGCTACGTATACCATAGCTGCGGCCTGTTTCATACACAATGCTGTACTGTCCATATATATGCAGATTGACAAAATTTTTCTTTTATAGTTATAGGAAATATATATTTTTATATTAAAAAAATTAAAATGTGGAAGAATTATATATAAGTGAAATAACACATATATTATGAGTCTTAAAATATATAGGTACACTGTTAAAAATTTGCAGCAAACTGTCCAGTCATTCGAACGTTTTTATAGAAAACGGTTTCATAACCGTAATTTAAAGCTCTACTGACCATATTATGACTCATATTATGGTAAACTTACAGTTAAATTACGGTTATGTAACCGTTTTCTATAAAAACGGTCGAATGACTGGACAGTTTGCTGCAAATTTTTACAGTGTATGATTTTAATGCCATAAATTAATGCACAGCGAGACTGGATACATTAAGCAAAGGGAAAATTCGATTTTCAACCAAACGATTACGTGAATAATTTTTATTTTATTTTGTTTTGTTTTAAGTATTTTTACACTTTATTTAACACTTGTGTTGAATGAAAGTGTATAATTCCATTCCATTGAAAAAGTTTATAAGTATAATTAAAATTTGGCTCTTTTATAGAGTAAGATACATTAAATATATATATATTTTTTTATGTGATGATAGTTTAGATAGAAAAGAAATGTTTTTTTAGTTTAAAAAAAAATTCCCACTTTTATAAAATATTCTTTGGAAGATTTGAAATAGATATATGTTGGATTTGAATTTTAGATCACATCGTCTATCTCACTTATGATGAGTGAGTGATCAGGAAATTAACTAACTCTCTGCTATGTATGTATTGTACATAATTTGACCATAAGATACAAAGCAAAATTCAACGATCACGAGCACACTGACTTTAGACTTTGATAATCAGAAAAACTCGGTCTTTTGGTTCACATCGCATTGGCCCAGAAGGCGTCAATAAAGCGATTACACTGTAAAAAATGACCGATGTTTCTTATTTTATGAAAATATACTATAACCACGAACGAAAATAAAATATAATCTTCTGAGTTATCCGAAATTTCAAATAGCATGTTACATTGTCTTTTGAATCCCCAGAAAGGAATACATCTTCAAAATTTAAAGAATAATTTATAAAAACAAATTATTTTTAGCTGCCCGAATTTTTCAGAAACGTTTCCGAAGGGTTTTTATAGTGTATTAATTAGTGTCCTCAGGCTGGAATACCTGTTTTTCGAATGTTATCCATTCTCAAGTACACGTTTTCAGCCGCATAAGTTAATTTATACATGAAAGAGTAAAGAAATAATCTTAATTTTAATGTTATTGTTAACGCTGTTAATTTTGCATGTTTGTCTGTTAAACATTTTTTTTTGAGCATGAAAATGTTTACTTCAGAATTGATAGCATTCGAAAAACAGGTATTCCAGGCTGAGGACACTAATTAATACACTACAAAAACCCTTCGGAAACGTTTCTGAAAAATTCGGGCAGCTAAAAATTATTTGTTTTTATAAATTATTCTTTAATTTTTGAAAATGTATTCGTTTCTGGGGATTCAAAAGACAATGTAACATGCTATGTGAAATTTCGGATAACTCAGAAGATTATATTATATTTTCGTTCGTGGTTATAGCATATTTTCATAAAATAAGAAACATTGGTCGTTTTTTACAGTGTATCTGTACTAGGTCTAATTGGAATGTTCCATAAATATCATATAAAATACTGTTTTTAGGTGTTAATCCTGGTGTACTTGAAAAATCTGATTATATCACATCGTAAAATTAAGTGTCTTCAAGGGATTAAATTCAAGTTCGTATTATTTCAGCATTCTGTAATTATTTAAATATATCAATGACGTTTCGCATATCACACCCTACTACATACATACATACATATATATACAGGGTGTTTCACAAAGGACCCCTAACTTTAAAAATTAATAACCCGAAAACGGTGATAGATAGAAACATGAAACCCGTGGTATGTTTATTAAAAAAATCGTAAGAATCTCTTACACGTAAATCTCAAAATTTAGTTAAAAATAGTACCGATAGACGGCGCTGAGAGCGTTAAGAATCCTTCTGAAGAGAGTTCAGAAGCATAGAAAGACTAGCCGTTGAAGATTTCGCCATTGAAATGTGACCGCTATTTTCGTATAGTGAAAATAAATCGCATCGGCCACGTTGCCTGTCTGTTGAATTTTTTTGAAAAGCTTTCGAATTGTTTTCACATCTGGGCTTTTTGCGACTTGAAATCGCGTTTGAAAAATTCTCCTTGTGGTAGTAGAGACTCTGATTTAATCGGTGGTACTCCAACACGTTAAACACACGTGCCTCCATGGTATACACCACTTTCGGAATTATTTTCACTATACGCTAATAGCGGCCAGATTTCAATGACGAAATCTTCGACGACTAGTCTTTCTATGCTTCTGAACTCTCTTTAGAAGGATTCTTAACGCTCTCAGCGCCATCTATCGGTGCTATTTTTAACTAATTTTTGAGACTTACTTATAAGATTCTTACGATTTTTTTTAATAAACATACCACTGGTTTCATGTTTCTATCTATCACCGTTTCCGGGTTATTGATTTTTAAAGTTAGGGGTCCTTTGTGAAACACCCTGTTTATATATATATATGGATATAGATATAGATCTATATATCATACAGCAGTTTGTTATAATTTTTTGTTTGTTTTTCAATTATCCGGATCTAGTTTTACATTTTAATTCGTCAGATAACTTATTTCTAACTTAGAGTTAATAAAAAGAATGACTTAAACACGAGAAGAATAACAAAATCTTCTCCAATGCTATAACTTAATTTAATTTGATTTCCAGAACGTAGCATTTATTGGGTGAAATGAATGTGATTTTCAGACGTAAGTAAATAAATAATAAAAAAAAAACTTAGCAAACTTATATAGAAAATCTTATTTATTGATAATAATCTTATCATCTTATTTTTCTGATTGAAAAAAAAAAACAGAAAATAATATTTAAAATAAGCTTAATTATATTAGAAAAATATGTTTGTGATAGACAAAGCATTTTTAAAAAGAATTGAGATGACATAATTCAGTAGTTTATAATTTAAATAATTTCTTTTTTTTTCAATTATTCTTTTTTAACGTTTTATTTTAACTCCGCAAGATACTCTATTTTAGATAATAAAATTGGGACTCCAACATGAGAAATACCTTGCAAAATAATCTCCTTACAATCTCTGAAAACGCCACAACTTCATTCAATGTCAAGAGTGTAGTAATTAAAAAAAAAAATCATTTCTTGAAGTGCAAAAAAAAAAAAAAAAAAAAAACTTAAACGGTAGGATGTCAAGTCGTATTTTATATGACGACATTTTTCATAAACGAAAAAGCTATCTGTAAAACCTAATGTAAATAAAAATTATATGGAAAAAGAATATAATGGAAAAAAAATTAACTCTTCTATCAATTAGCTTCTAATATGAAAGATGTTTTAAAACCTATAAATTTAGGTAAAATTTTACGCATTTAAGTGGAGTGAGGGAAAAAAATCATTGATAAAATACACACACGCACGCACACACACACACAGGCATAATTGTTTATGATTATTTTATTAGTGATAAGTAATTAGATGAAATTTTTGCATGAAAAATGTTCCTTGGTTATATTGTATGAAAGGAAAAAGTCGTTTAATTACAAATACTTTTGAGAATATGTACTGTATAAATGAAAAGAAAACCAAAATGAATAATGTTGTGAATATTAGTTTACATATGTCAAAAGCTATCAATAAAAAAAAAAATATAAAAAAAAAAATAACATCAAAGTGAAACATTTTCCAAATTCACAGAATGTAATTAAAGCAGAAAACATACTTGAATTAATTATCTGATACAAAGATAAGATGGACAATACGCCCTTAATTATTAGCAGTTGTAACAATAAACAAAAGTGTTTAACTTACTTTAAGGCGTGAAATTAATTTCAATGATTTAATTTCAATTACAATAGTTTCATTTACCCACGTGACCACCATCAGGAGTAGATTTAACCTTACCCTAATCTCTATCCCTGAAATCTACCCCTGATGATTTTCTGGAGTGTGACTGAAACTGTTTTGGTTTAAATTAAATTCAGTAAAATCTATTTCACGCTTTACATCAAGTTAAACACTTTTGTTTATTGTTATATCTATTAATTGTGTCGTTTGAGAAATATTACACTTTTTAGGAGCGTTCGTAATTATATAAATACGTAGCACGTATAGTCGTCGTCTGGTCCGTCCGTCTGTCCGCATATGAGAGCGCAAATACTACCCAACCGAATGGTTTGATATTTAATATATATAAACGTTGAAAGATTATGTCAAGGCATTTCAAATTTTACAAAAATTGAATCAAAACATAAAAAGGTATTAATAAAAGTTTTCGTTTTTTATTAAATGCTATCATACGTCATTAATTCAATGATATCCCATGATAGGTAGCCATAGTGATTACGTCATATTTAAGATGCAGTCATATCGTATTACTGAATTTAAAAACCGTAAATGTATACTAAAATTGTTTAATTACAGAAATCATATAATATAACGACAGTTTTTTGGATAGATATTTCCTGACAAATAGATATTAAATGGAAAAAGAGTATAAATATGGATTTCAATTTCTGAAATTTTCAAAGCTAGGCTTAAGTTTCCCATTGGAATTCCCAGTAAATGTCAACAAAAGATAAAATGTTGCCAACTTACAGTGTACTTTTTTTATACCGCTAACTAGGCCCTTACCTGCCCGGCATGAATGCCTAGCTTAACGGGTTAGTACCTGGGTGCGGGGCGGAATTCGCCTGATCACAGCATGGCTGTGATCCACCTGACTATAGATTTGTTGACATCGCTGCCGTGCTTGCTCTCTTGTGGTTTGCTACAGTTATCTTTGTTTGCTACTATTTAACTTTGTTGAATTGGCAGATTTAAAAAAGAAAAAATTAAGGAAGAGAAAGTAATTGGTCTCGTAATTTAGAACCTTGATCAGGTGAAGAGACCTTCACCTGACTACGCACCCCCAGAGGTATAATTCGCAGGGAACTTGGAGAACTTTGCACCCACGGCGGATTTTACATGCACCAAGCGTCTTTAGCGTACATAGATTTACATATTTGCCATCTCTGTTGGCTTGTCATGTTCAAAATGAATTGTCGCTGTATTGTTTATCGCCTTTTTTTCGGGGAGAGAGGGGTACTGATTTTACTTTTCGTTTTTATTTGACTCTGTCAGGGTTTTTTGCCGTTTTTATGGGCTATCCCCTGTTGTAGGTTGTTCCTGTCTATTATCATTCGTTGGGTTTTTGTCTCGTAAATTGATATCTCTAGCTTGTGCTAGAGCTAGAAATTGTAGAATTTAATTTTAATTTTAATTTGTAGAATAGAATTGTTCTTGATAAATTGATATCTCTAGCTTGTGCTAGAGCTAGTTGTCACATTTTGAAACTTAGTCTTCTTTTGAGAGCTTCACTAGTTATTATGTCACTATCATGGGTTTTATCACATTGTAACTTTTGTTACTGGTGGTTGTCATATTGTAACTTTTGTTATTGGTGATTGACACATTTTGTAACTTTTGTTATTGGTGATTGACACATTTTGTAACTTTTGTTACTGGTGGTTGTCACATTGTAATTTTTGTTACTGGTGGTTGTCACATTGTAACTATTGTTACTGGTAGTTGTCACATTTCTGGATGTTATACATTCATTTTTGTTGGTTTTGTCACTTTAACTCGCCAATGCATTATTGCTGGCGGTTTTGATTTTAATTTTTCTTCCTTCATGCAAGCGCTTAATGCGATCAGTCCATTGAATCCTAATGGCTGTTATCACTGCTTTTAAATTTTGTGCAACTTGTTGATTAGTTATTTGAGATACTTGGCGCATTAATGGAGCGGGGCTTGTTCCGTGCCCGTTAGTCCGTCATATATCTATGAGGCTGTATTCACTTGATGAGACACTATTTTTTTCCTATTCACTTTTTTGACAGGTGTGCTTTGGGCATTCACCAATTATTTATTTTGTTGTGTTTTGTTCACTTTTTGTTGGTTATTTCACTTCACCAGTTGGTGAAATTCGGTCCGTCACAGATGACTTCTACTGAAATTAATCATATAATTACAGACGATGTAAATCATTTCACTGAAATAATAACGGTGATTTTTTTTACATTGTCTTCTAATGGATATTTGCGCATAGCATAATTTTAATGTAACAGAATTGTAATTAATTGTTTATTAAAATGTATTGATACTGAATTTCATAAAATAAAATTAACATCTATAATATGAAAATTTGCACATGAAATAAATTTTGTATTCATGCATTTTAGCATAGGAGTGGAACAGCTATTGCACCAAGATCTGAATAGTTATAAAACTAGTTATTTTGTCACGTTTGACGTACAGTTTCCAACTTGTTTCAAATATATTAATCTCTCTTATACGTAAGACTTTTGTTATTTGGATATATAAAATGAAATTGAAGTTGCAAAATTTTCCGAAGGTCCACGATGTTCGAATAATATATACACAATATAACATACGCTATACGGGTCAAATGCTTTAAAATTGGGTTGGCTACGTATTCGACGTGTAATGCAATACACTGTGAACAGATATGCGTAAATAAGTCCATAAATCTATCCCTGGACATTCTAGAGGACAAAGTGGCGAATCTGTGCACTGCCAAATTCACTTCAATTTAGGCACCTGCATTGCAAATTATAAGGGATTTATCAATGACGTAATACTGTCTAGTCTATGAAGACCGTTCATAAGAAACTGCGGCATAAGATTGCGATAGACTGTGCAGCAATCTCTTTGGTTAGTCTAGTAGATGTCACCATAAATATGGTGCATTGTACACAAAAGGTTTTTGATACTTGTAATTTATAAATAATGTATCAAAGTAAATGATGAATTCGTAAATACGCATCGATAGTTTATTTAGTTCCTTTGCTTCCTTTCTATTATGTTGTGCTATTTCAGTTAAAAGACCAGATGTTATTACTAAAATGTCTACTGAATGACTTGTGTCGGCTGGATTGCCAGCCTAGTTAACTCAAGTGGTAGAGCATTGGTAGTATAAGCCAAAGGTTATTTATTCCATTTCCGGCCTGACAACTTTTTCACTCTGTTTGAAATATTACAACTCGTGCGATTTATTTTTCAAACAGTACGATTGTGTTAAAAATAATTAAGGGTAATTACATAAGTAATGCTTCATTAAAGTGTGTACATGTTCTGAATACTTCTGTAGTAAGGCGATTCTTGAGCATTTCTCGTCGATCACAAAATTCTATTGTTGATGTATGTTGAAATTTAAATGTTTTAAAAAAAATCTCTTTAAATTTTAAGTATTTTTTTTATATGAAAAGAAATTTAAAAAAATTCTCGAGTAGAAATATCAATGTTATAAATTTTGTCCGTAGAGAGACTTTGAACGAATTTAGGCGTCTACGTTCTGAATTTGAAATCTTTATTTTCATAACTATCTTATATTCCGACGTATAACACACACTTTAGTTAACAGAAAAGTGGTTTAAATTTACAAATGCGTTGTCTATAAAAGTTATAACGTTGTTATAACGTTGTCTATAAAAGTGAAAGTTCAAAATAAAGAAAAAAAAGATAAGAAACTTTACGTTACAAGAGAGATACAATATTGAGACTTTCACGTTACAAGGCATGCTATTAATTTACAAAAAAATATGAACAGTATATGATAGCATTAATGTGCACTTATTAATGTGGACATTAGGATTACGTGAAGAGTACTATTTGGTAAGATTTTCAATGCCCATATCTCATGAAAATCATGATGTACATAATTTCATTTGGTACATATCTCATTGCGAAGAAGGTGTGCGTGTATTATGGCGAATAAACCTAAAAATAGAAAATTCTATTCTAAAATTTTAGATGTGCGTCATACGCCGGAATGTACAGTATATTAGGTAATAGGTAATCATACATATAAATGTTTCTACAGGATAACATGGGATTTCGCCAGTCCCGAGTGGACAATCTGTATTTTCACGTTTTCGACTCGTGAAGGTGAAGCGTCCCTTTAATCCATCCTGTATAGACGGAACATGGACTGCACTATTTAAACATGCTTAAGTTTTCATAATAGTAAGAAAATTACTTTAAGAGAAAAATGTCAGTAAAAATAATAATACTTCTTGACTAATATATAAGCAGTTTTTTTTTAATTCTCCATAAATCTTTTCTTATGAAGTATTTAAAAAAGAAATATGTGGGGTTGAGTTTTTCCTGTCTGTAAGCAAGCGAGAAACTTCAACCTATCAGATGCCATCAGACGGAGAATCATGATTTACGTCACGCAGTGTTTCGGACGAACGTGTGATGTATGCATGCTCCAGATGACTTTGCGAGCGCCAAGGCAGTAGTACACTCTAAAAACGACATTTTCAAAACTGAACAAAAAATACTGAAATCTGATTATGTCGCATGGTCAAAATAGCTCCGAATCAAAATTACTCAAGTTTGAAACATGTATATACTCATTTTTGAACACATGCACACACTCAAGAATAAAACATCATGTTCTCATACTTGAGTACGCGCATGTTTCAAAAATGAGTATGAACTGACTTTTATGTGCTAATTTTTGAGTATTTTCATGTTTCAAAAATGAGTTTGAACTGATTCTAATCATTTTTGATTATGTCCATGTTTCAAAAATGAGTATGAACTGACCTCTATGTGCTCAGTTTTGAGTATGTCCATCTTTCAATATTCTGAGTACTTCTGGTATATCAGAATTAAAAAAATCGGGTCGTATATTTGTAACAAAAATTTTCATATGAAAATGAAAATTCTATAAATAGTTTCTAGCTTCAATATAATATATTTTTTTATGTTTAAAGCTGCTTTCGTCCATTTATTTACGTGTGCCATTGAGTTTAATTCCCATAGATATAGTTAGTATTTCATTTCTCATCAGAGAACTTTTCAGTTATCCGAAACGTTGCTTTCAGATAATTGAAATGCTATAACGTTTACTTCCTATGACACTTCATTTTCAGTTATACATAGGTAGAACTAACCCTAAATGTCTTTAAAAAAATTACATTTTCGGAAACATAACTTCATAACTTCAGTAATGTCAAGAGCGTAGAACTTAATGAAAATGAGATTATCATTTCCATAAGTGAAAAAGTGGAAAGGAGAACGAATAGGTACATTGTATCAAAATGTAATTCCTATAATCTACTTTTTTTCTTAATCGAATGAGGCATGGATAAATGAGACGAAATGTAAATTGAGAAATCAGTTACACCATCTTAAACAAGTAATCTTCAAGTTAAATAATTAAATATGTTTTCAAATTTTAAAGTTTGTTTCAGATTTTATCAATTGAAACGCAATAAGAAAATTAAATAAATGGGGTAGAGAAATAAGTTTTTTCTGTAATAAATTTACCCTAGATGAAACAGAAATATATTTTATTGACAAAGAAATGTAATTTAATAATAAGAGTAAATAATATCAAGAGAATGGTAATATAAAAATAAATATAAATAACATTAAGACAAAGGCCATATAAAGGTTTTGAATAATTTGAAGAAAAATATTATACAAAGAGAAATGTAAATAAAAAAAAAGAGAAAAGTGAAAGGTAAATAAATGAAGATGACGATAATATAAAGAGAAAGATTAATAATATGAAGAAAAAGGTAATATAAAGAGAATGCTGAAGAATATGAAGGGAAAGTTAATGTAAAAATAGAGGTAACATGACAAGAGAGGTAAATAATATGAAGAAATTAATGCATCTAAATTATTTCGAGAAATATCAGAGGAAAATAATTTAATTAAAAATATTCAAAAAATACTATCATAATACAATTAATGTATACAGGTTGTTTAAAATTGTTTTGTACAAACTTTAAGGGGTTAGGGGTTAGATAACAATGCCTAGGCAGTCAGAATTCACCAGTAAATGCATAGTATTAATTGTAATGATGAAGCGCAAAAAGAACTCTTTGTGACTGTGATAATGGATGTGTTTAAGCAAAAAAGAAAATGATTGTTAAAACTTGCTTTATGCAAGGGAAAAAAGATTAATTCAAAAATAAAGTGGAAAATAATTTAAACAATAACTAGGAAATAACGTTTATTGAGGACTAATTAAACGATTTCTGGGTAAGTTTTACGAAGTCTTGTAATGGATCTCGTAAGTCTTTTGCTGACTCATAGGTGAGTTGTAAAATAATTTACTCATCCATATTTGAGTGATTTTCAAACTCGTTTATTAGTGGTAATGGAACTACTCAATTTTATAAATGTACTCTAAGCAATTTCTGACTTATAGAAAATGGAATTATGAAGTGCGTATAAATTTCGATAGTGGATAAACGAAGTTTTTTAAGGAACTTGCCGAATGTTGTGGGACGTATAATTTTCCAGTATTAAAAATCATATTTGAGAAATTGTAGTTTCTTCTTAAGTTACAATTATTAAAAACTATTACCTTTTTCAATTTCCATATGTGATTGTGTTCCGGCAAGAGAAATATTTTTTTTATATGCAGATTAGGTAAATCAAACTGGGTGCTATCAGTTTCTTTCACAGCATAAAGGCACGTGCTGAAAAAATTGTTTTCCGGATGGAGCTACAATTTCCTGCTTCTTAGGCTGAATTTTTGCGATGAGATTGTTTAAGTTTATAAATTATAAGCTTTTGAAGAGTTCAAAGCAAAAGTTTATTGCCGTTTTGTTTAATAGACTAGTACAAAATTATATAAAAGTGTTGTTTAATTTTAAATGATAAATTTGATTAAATACATTATTAGTGATTAATTAATTTTAGACTTTATAGATAAATTTACTTTTAAACTTAATTAATTCATTAACTAAGCATTTTTTTATATAGATTCGTGAATTTAAACTGAATCATTAATGGTTCCAAAGCACGAATTGTCCATTGTAGTCACAATTAGGTATTATTTTTATTTTGTACAAATTTGTGATTTATTAAACGTTCAGATACGCGTTAATGGATACCACGTACCTCACAGTATCACTCTAAGGCCTGAGTATAACATTGTCGTTCTTTGAAAAATACTACGTATCGAGGATTCATAGCACATATTGATAAGTGTCTTCTAATCTATTAATATACGTTTAAGATAGTTTGTATCAGGTAAATTGGCACAACATGTGTAAGAGTAATCTGAAATCCCTAATCCTCTTGTCATTTTTATTAGAGTTTCGTTCATCTCAAGAAACCCTATTACTCCCGCTGCGTTGTCTGTCTGTCACAGAGTCTTTCTCACAAACTATGTAACTTACAGAGTTGAAACTTTGTGTATATCTAGCTGAATAGCAGCTATGAAGCTCAAAATATTAAAATTTGAAAAAATCGTATTATTTTAATAAATAGAGATAAAAAAACCAAAATTCTAACAGCCTTTTCCTATTAAATTTAAACCTTTTTCGTTAAAACAGTTGTCAAAAATTAAAAATCCACAATGAAATTCTTTCTACAATAATTAATTTTCTATTGAACGATTTCCACGTGAAAAATAAAAATGAAATAAAAAGTTTCACCAATTGAAAAAAATATTAATAAGAAATAAAAATGATTGACGTCATAGTGGTAATAAAACAGAAATTTTCAAAGATTTCTCAATAATACAAGGAGTATGAGTATGTGTATGTACATAAAGGTGATTAATATCACGTCATTAGAGAATTAAAAAGAAAATTGACATCATATTGGAAGTTTAACGAATTTTTCAAGTGTTTGAGAATAATACAAAGCGAGTATTAATATGAGTAATAGAGAATAGTAAATATATGAGTTTGAGAAACATATTGAATCATGATAAAAATCCGATTATGGAAATATTTGCATATTTTAAAATTTTGAAAGTGTACAGCATGTTTAATTTTGAAATTATTTTTTTAAATATCGCATTTAGTCCGCATGACAGATATTATTATGACAAAATATAATAACGGGCTACGCCCGCTATCGGACTGGTTTAGATATTCGAAAAAACGAAAAAATAGACCGGTAAATTTTTACATTATAAAAAACATGAATTTTATTTATTTATTTATTTATTGTTGCTAAATGAAATTTATTTGGATTTGTTAAAGCAAGGATAAAGTGTTTTGAAAAATATTAAACGAAACCCTTTGAGCGATTTTTGATCACACTTACCCACTTGTTTAGACTTAGTTATTCTGGAAATAACGTGCCCTTACTTTTAAATTTCTTGTAATTTTCTTAAAATCACATTAGTACTTGGATTTTGATTGCCAAACGAATGTTCGTATTCAAACCTACGATAATATATTTGCTACTATGTCGTGAAGACGTTTGTCTTCAAAATAAGAAAGCGCCATCTAGCGCTTCATCACTTGAGTTATGAAATCGTATTTTGTGGAGATGTCTGCTTATCTATGCGTATCTCAATATGTAAAATATATATTAATTAGAAAGTTCCAATATTTTGGTGTTTTTTTAAATATATTCGTATGTCTAACCTTTAGCTCAAAGGAATTTGATTTAATTACAATTATATTACGTAAGTGGAGATCATTTAGAAAGGAAATATAAATGAATGAAACTGAAAATTTCAACACCTTAAAAAAAATTTACGCATTTTTTTTTCATTTTTCTAAGAAGTATTTTTGAAGAAATTGAAATAATATAATTAAATGATTCATAATTTATCTATTTAATTTTTTAATTGTATGAATCTTACATTTCAACTCAATTTGGCACCATCACTCCCATTTTAAAAATTGTAGACCTCAAACACAAGAAATACGTTACAAAAATCCATTTCAAACACCTTAACGTCATTTAATGTCAAGAGCGTTTCTATTAAAGGAAAAAAGAAGGTGATTTTTGTAAATGAAAAAGAGAAACAGTTAAGTTGAAAACGTGTGATGTCAAAAAGTAATCATTATGTTCTTATTTTTCATAACAGGAAGGAATATTTCAAAACGTCCATATGGAAAATATAGGGGGGGGGGGGGTGAATGCTTGATTGTTTATAAGAAAAAGAGATAAACGGTAAAAGTGTTTCAAAGCATAAAATATTAGATGGAATTTTATCTAAATTCATAAATAAATTTTCAACAGGACTGAAACTACGCCGTTTTTCTTTAAATGACACTGTAAAGGATGTGAAATCATTTTCACCTTGCTAAACAGCGTACAACTTTGCTAAACTGCGTACAACTTTGCTAAACAGCGTACAACATTGCTAAATAGCGTACGTTTAAAGATTTACGGCGTAGTTTCAGCCCTGCTGAAAATTTAATTAGGAATTTAGACATATTATCCGATGCTGGGAACTTATTCGTCTTATGCATGCCACTTAATTGTGTGCTCATGTATGATATTCCATCTTGTGGAGCAAAGTCGCAGCTTTGCCAACGTATATGAATGAAAATACGAGATTGGGTGTCGTCCTGGTGGCTTAAATGGTAAAACACTTGGCGTGCTATGCCAAGGTATCCTGGTTCGATACCCGATCTGGACACATTTTTCACTCTGTTGATTGTACACTGTTTTGCAAAGTGAAAAGACATTTACATCCTTTGTAGTGACATTTTATCTACATGAAAAGAACAAGGGATATTATAGAATAAATATAAATTCCATTATCTATTTTTTAGAAAAAAAGTTGTGTGTAAAGATTTTTTTTATGAGCAGGAAATATCTGAATTTATGTTTATAAAATAGTGCCATTATGGCATAAATCTTTTGTTGAAATGCAAGAATTTAAATGCATATTTATAGTGGAGGATACATAATTGTAGCAATGTAACTCTTATATAAATCTTCATTACATTCGTATTGAAAACAATCTTGAGAATAAACATAAATTTTAAAACAAGCATAAAATTTTTTAAAAACAAGCAATTGGAAATACTTTTTAAACCATTCAGAGGCTACTGTTAATATGTTAAAATGATGGGGTGTTACCAATATTTACAATTAAATTGATATGAAGTTAAATAAATTATCTTCTTCAAGTATATTATGAAAACAAAATGTTATTCTAAAATTCCGGCTGGCAATCGAAACTTTGGAATTAAAATTTAGTGCTGTAAAAATTAACCACCGCATTTCAAAGGCTTAAAGCAGAACGTAATTTTATTGTAGGTATTTGTTTTTTAGGAAAATAACACAATTTTGTCTTTAACGGAAAAAATAAAACAAAATTACATTGAAATATGTTTTTATATATACATTTAACATTCGTCTTCATGACACTAATAAAAAAAAAAAAAAACGAAATTTTCTAAGTTAAGCTACCTTGAAGATAAATTTATATAGATAGAGAAAATAAAACTAAAACAGAAAATCAGCGTCTTAAGCAGTTCTTAAGCTGTTTTTAAATTTTCAATTTCCAACTCTAAAAATATTTTTAGTAGAAATTAAATAAATAATGAAATTATATAATTCAAACGTTTATATTTTATCTTTTAGATTTAAAATTCTATTAATTTGATATTTAAGTTTAATTCGGTTAAAACCTGACTTACAGTTAATAATAAGTAAAACTCTAACACAGAAGTGCCTTGGGAAAATAATCCATTTCAAATTCCGCAGTAACTTCATTTAATGTCAAGAGCGTAAGAATTAAGGAAAAAGAAATGATCATTTAGATAAATAAATATTAAAAAATAAGTTAAAACGTACGATGTCAAAAGATAATTATTATAACTTAATATTTCTTAACTTTTTGATTACTGGGTTGGAGCATATGTTATCCTAGAGACTCTTTTTTATTCTATTTGTACCACATTCTGTTTTAAATAGTATCTGCCTTACACTGGTAGAATATTTTCAAGAGAATTATACCACAACGGAAAATTTTTATACAAATGTTTTTTTGCTGACATTAATATTCGGAAACGTATTCGAGTAGTTTTTATTGAGTGATAATTATATTTTCCACACCAGAACATTGTTTTTATCACATTTTTTCAAATCTTAATTACACATTTTAAGCTGTATATTTGAATTTATACATGCAAGAGTTAAAACATAATATTATTTTAATGTTAATGTAAATGCTATTGATTTATCACATTTATCCATAAAACATGTTTGTTGAACATGAAAATGTTTACGTGAGAATTGATTCCATACCAAAAACTTATAATCTTGGATGAGAAAACAGATTAATACACTATAAATACTACTCGAGAACGTTTCCGAAATTAGGAGGCAGCAAAAGAAAATTTGTTTAATAAATTATTTTTTAAATCTCGAAAATATGTTGGTTTTTGAGGTTTTTAAAGACAAAGAACGCTTTTTAGAATACTGGGTTACTCCATAGTCGGTATTGTATATTTTCGTTCATGGTTATGTTACATTTTTGTAAATTTAAAAAACAATGTCTTTTTTTACAGTGTGACCCATATTTAGAACTGAAAAGGAAGAAAAAATAAATGAAAAAAAAAACATTAATCTTTACGCGGTTTTTCAATTTTCATAAGTTAATTCAGTAATTTATATTTCATCTGTTTAACTTTCAATTATATTAATGTAACATTTTAATTTAAGTCTGACTTCTATTTAATAAAAAAAAAAACAGAACTAAAAAAAAGTAATAAGTTAGAAAAACCCCATCTCAAACGTCGCAACTTCATTTAATATCAAGAGATTAGCAATTAACGGAAAAAAGAAGGTCATTTCTATAAGTGAAAATGGGAAAAATAAATTGAAAGCATATATCGTCAAAAAGTATGTCTTATAATCTAGTATTTCAAATATATTTATGGACAAAGATATTAAAAAAAAACGATCAAACCGAAAAAATATATAAAGGCTTGCTCATTTTTAAAAAAAGGAATTGGAACATTGAACAAAAGTGTTTCAAAGATCTAAATTTCAGATGAAATTTCATTTAATCAAGAAGAGTAAGAATTTATAAAAAGGAAAATTAAATATATTTTTTAATTTACTCTAAACAAAATTAATTTCTTATTATTTACTAGAAAGTGATCTAAAAAAAAAAAAAAACATGTGTATTATAAGTGGTGTCTGGAAACGCATTTGTAACACTGGTGTCAGTATAACATAATATGACAGGTTTCATGCTGGGTTCTTTAATTACTTTCGTGCTTTGTCCGGCAACCAGAATAATTTTGGCAGGTTCGGACATGACAGAGCTCAGGTTTATTTTTCTAACTACTTGTGCGGGCACGCCATGGACTCAATTTTTCACAGACCATATCGGCCATAGTTTTTTTTTCTTTAAGGAAAAAAAAAACGTGATGTTGTATATTTTTGTTAACGGTTCCTTTGGAAATTTACTTTGCCTTAATAAGTTACAGGGAAGTTTTTTTTTTAAAATTCTACTGCATTTACAGCTTCAAATTTACAATTTCTTTAACCATATTTGCTTTTTTTCTCTGAATACATTATTTTTTTTTATTTCGTCTTTTATTATCATTCTACTTTAGACAATACTTTCTATGAATACATTATTTTTTTTTATTTCGTCTTTTATTATCATTCTACTTTAGACAATACTTTCTATGAATACAAATTTGAAAAAAAAAGTAACCAAAAATATTTATATTAACTTACGTAGTACATTTTTCGCCCTTTTGAAGATTTATATAGAAAGTCGTATAATGTGTTCTTATTGATTGATTCGTAATTTATTTTCTTTAGATTTGATGGGTAATTTCCTTAGTACTTTTGTAACGCAGGATACACCTAAAGTTTATACAAACACACATTTTTTGTTTTATAAGGGCATGCTTATTTAGGGAATGCAACGTGGAATAAATATCCTTATAATCAGTAAGCTTACGATACTTACTCTACAGAAACATTATATCAGAATAGTAAGGTTCATCTTATTTTATAAATTTTGTTAATGTTAATTTTACGATTTTTGGATACTTTTTTATTATATAAGGGAAAATTACTTTTTGGAAAGAGCAGCACAGAGAATGAAACAGATATACATATATATATATATTACAAAATTCACAATTCCGTATTTTATTAAATTTATTCCATAAACAGTTTCCCGTCTAATTTCAACCAACAACAATAGTTTATTAAATTACTTCCCATCTGAAATTTATTTCCTTTATTTTAATCTATTTTTATTTAAAATGCTTAATTTAATATTTTCTTTTCTTTTTCAATATTCTAAAAATACTTTCCGGAAGTATTTTTCTTCAAGAACTTTTTTTATTTCAACGTTCTTAAAAAGCCGAATTTATTGTGTATAAAGTTATCATTTTATACCATTTTCTTTTTATTCCAGTTACTCAAAATCCCGCCTTTTCTCGCAAGGAACTAAACACACCAATTTTCTGCGGCCATAAGTAAAGAGTTCGGAAACAGGCAAGCGCTGTGATTGGTTAATTTCTACCACCACATAGGCGTAGAAAAACCTACGCCTTGGAATAGAAAACATAAAAACTTGAGTTCTGGAGCTAGATTTCTGGGATTTTGGTTGTTAAAATAATGTGCTGTGCTGTGAGCGAGAAAATAGGATATTTTGAAATTGTGATTCAAGTTAACCATCGAATATATTTAGTTTGCGAGTATGAAAGAGTGGCTACTGTTTTATTTTTGAAACATTCCTCGATCGAACAAATAATGATGAATGTTCAATTTAATGTCATCTGATAAAGAATGCTAAATAAAGTCTGTTATGTTCTTACAACGCATCATCATCTTATTCTGTGGGAAATCTCAGTCTGATTTATCTAAGGCCAGATAGAAACATAATGTCGACTGCATAAAATGTTAATAACCTAATACAATCTGCAAGATGGAGTATACTTCTTCTTCGAATCATGATCGAGTTTAAAGTTATTATAATACGCTTCATATCTGCACATAAATAGAAAAGAACGACGGGAATAGTCCTGTTGTAACATATGTAAATATGATATTATTGCAAAAAGAAATGTGTCTAATAAAATATAACTCTTAGGAAACTTAATACGCTTCTTTTATATAGCTTTATTAGTTATAAAATTTTATATTTAATACATGCCTAGCGTAAAAATTAATGTGCATATTTTTATTGCTTCACTGAAAGTGAAACATTAAATAAAAAAAAATAATAACTCTATTTTTTCTATACAAAGGACATAATTAATCTTAAACGTGTTAAAGTGATAATAAAAAGCCTTTGAAAAAAGTGAAGTAAAATGCTTTTGGTTGCATAACTCGTTAAATTAACGGGTGCGTTCTTTTGTATAGGTTTTTAAAAAAGTGGGTACTTTTTTTTGTTTCAGAAAGTGTAAATTTATGTTTACTTACATTTAAAATTACCAAGGAAACGTTGTGGAGGTGATAATTAATACTATAATTTCTTAGAGTGAAATTTTCTTGAACATATTTTATATGACCATTATGTTTCTATATTCGGCAGAAATAGTATTCTAAACTTGCACATTTCATGGTTTTTATTTTGTTTAACAATATCGAATGTAACTGTAAATAGCTCTAAAAAGCTTAATATAAAATATGTATATCGACAGAAGAAAGTAGTTTTTAATTATCCGAGAATAAATATATTTATCTAATTCATTAAAGTAGTTACTTCAACTTATAGTGTTTAAAAGATATTTCTATTTTTTCTCTGTTATAATTTGTAATTTAAACTTTGTTTACATATACTACATAATTATACATTCGTTTTATTCTCAAAAATAAAATAAAATTAGATTTATTCTCTCAAATAGAGTAAATCAAATAGAGTAAATGTATTAGTAGTTGATAAATTAAGGGTATTTCGTTTTCAACAGCTCTTCTTGTTTTCCCTGCTCAGCATAAAATTATGTTCAAATAATGATTTTGTTTTTATGCTGAATTAAACTGTCTATAGTATATATTATCTACTATTAGGAGAGACAGACTCATATTTTTCCAGCCAATTTTAGCGGCAGTGATTTTGTTACATATGATAAATTAGATGGTGCAGATAAAGAAACTGTCGGTCAATTGACGCACCAGTGGGGAGTGATGCCATAGCAACATGGCACAGCAGTGTCGGACTGGGCGAGGGGAAAGGGCGCAGACCTTGGATTTTCAGAGGGCGCAGAAATTTTAACGAACTCAAGTGACATTTAATTACTTGTGTTGTATCTGACTTGACATGGTTTAACACATTCGCATAATATTAAATAAGAAAATGGCTTAATATTATATCTTTGAGTCTAGATAAACGACTTCATATTCCTCATACATGTTTGAAATTAAATCAAATCTACACAATGCTACACAATTTTCCAAAACATGTCTTGTAATATTCAAAAATTCTAGAAAATTGGATACAGATTACCTTGTAGTCGATTGACTCTAGGCTAGGACTTTCCTACTTTGTTCTTTTGTCAGTAGATATCGCAGAAGAGTCATGAAAAAAAAGTGATTACCCCCTACTAATTATCTTGCGAATAAGGTATAAAAAATACATTGGTACCAATTTATGGGGAATAATGTCTACTATTAAATTATTTTCATAAATTTTGTTTCGGGGATTGTCTACACATTAGAAAATGCAGGAACGTTGATTTTTCAAATGGTAACACCTACTTTTGACACTCTCTTTGAGTTCCCTAGATGAAGGCAACCTGGGAATATCGTACTTCGCTTAAATTTTCATAGAGTAATAAAATAAAATGTATTAGGGGTTTATCTAAAAATTCTGGAAAAGAAAATTTAAATCTTACAAGAAAAGGTATTGAAAACACTCATTTAGTCAACAGTAAAATTATACAAGAATTTTAAATTTATGCCGAACAGTTGGTGTTGGTTAAGGGGCTTCCGAGTTGCAATCAACTTTACGCCCAAGCTATAAGTGAGTATATAAGTGAGTATACTGTCTTGTAAAAAATTGAGCCGTTGGAAGAAGTTAAGATGCATTATTAACTACATGAAAAATGAATGTAAAGGATAGATGAAAAATTAAGAAAAGAGATGAAAACAAATTTGGAATAAAAAAGTAAAGCGAAGGAGATTAAGGATAGGGTCTAAAAAATGGAAGAAAGTGAAATTGCATAGCTGTAGTTTAACTACTATTTAAAGTGAAAAATTAAAAATGGGGTTTGTTGCTACCTTTTTTAGTATATAAAAGTGAACACTGCAAAATGTTTTTGGTAAGTATTTGCGATTTATTTTCTGTGGATTTTTTGACAACAGAAGACAGTCCCTTTAGATTTGGACTGTTGGAAAGTTCTCTATAAAGAACCTTAATAATTATTTTTCGATATATATATATTTCGAAATTTAATTATTCAATGAGCTGCAAACTTAAACACTGATGTTTTTGATGATTGTCGTTTTTTATACAAAAATGAATGTAGGTCATAATTCATAAATTCTAATATGAATTTATTAATAATTTTCATAATTAAAAAAAATGTCTTTAAATAAAAAAAAAAGCCTGGAATAAGCTTGGGTCTATTAAGTGTATTTCATTAAAAAATTAATAAAAATTCAATCGATTGATTTTTATAAGTTTCTTAAATGGACTTTAGATTAGCATTCTCAAACTTTAAACTCTTCTAACTGTATGAAGATTTAAGATAAAGTATGTAAACTATATCTTTTTGCGGGCTGTCTCGATCCCAGGAACTCAAATGGGGTGTTAAAAATTTGTGTTATTATTTGAAAATTCAAAGTTAGTATAATTTTTAATATCTAGACAACCCCTGAAACATAATTTATGCATAGCATTAATTAACCGCGGGTAACGCTCGTATCGCGTTTCACTTATTCTATACAATTCCGCGGGGAACGCTATTTTAACGTTCCCTATAATTTTTGTAGTACTTAAGCATCGGGAGATTCTATTTATTCGTTGAATCTATCTTCTTTTATTTAGAAATAGAGCGATTCGTTTACAAATTATAATATATATATCCTTTCATTTATTAGGTCATTCTGAAAGTTCTGCGGTTTTCGAAATATTTTGAATCCATAAATGCCACATTCCCACCGGAATTTTGAAATAAAACTTTGTTTTTATAATGTACATAAAGAAACTGCTTTTATTTATTTGCAAATAAATCTGTTTGTAAATTCCGGTGACATTCAATCCTTATAACTATTATAACTAACGAATAAAAATAGGCCGCGGTTTTATATAAGAAAATGGAAACATCGCCCGTGGCTAGAGGGTTAATAGACATTATTTCAAATTGTTTGGTACGAGGGGGATAACTTTTTTTTTTGTTCAGGACTGTAAATTAACACATTTAGTCTAACTTGATATATCCATAGTTGTGTGTCAACGTAAAAAAGAAAAAGAAAAAAAAACTTACTTTACTTTACTTCTTAGAAATTTCAGGCTTTATTACAAGCTTGGCGGTATTTATGATTTTTTTAACTGTCATCTTGCTGTGAGATGTGACTTGACTAACTCTTCCCTTTTTGAGACAATTATTTTTTCACTCAAGCAACCCAGAATTGTTGGGATATCATCAGTTCATTTTTTTCTAGCTTCGTTGGCCAACGATTGAGTTTGGCTCTCACGGCTACATTGGCCAGACATTTATCTGTTAGTTGGACCAACAGCTAACACTGCGCCTGGATCGTTGGCCTAAAGATATGAGTTGGCATTTGACCAACAGTTATGTTTACTGGCAATACAACGTCAACAATAATGATAAAATATGCTAATAATCGATACTATTTTAATTAGAAACTTGAACTAATTTGTTGATTTTTTAGGCAAAAATTAATTATGCTTCTAGAATTGCCGATTAAAATTGCTTATAATTTGGTTACCTTAGTTTCAGAAATGTTTCGCCATTTACCATTTGTATTGGGTTGCCCAGAAAATTTGTGCCGTTTGAGAAAATTGATTAGTACCGGAAAATTTTGCCGTTAATTATTAGATATTAGCTATCGGAATTAATGTCTACTAATTAAATGATATAATTTTTCGATACTATTTAACCCTTTCCAGCACAGACAAATTCTGTTCGTAAAATGCGAAATTACAGACTGACACCGGAATTTACAAAATACTTTTTTAGAAAATAAAAACTCCTTATTTTAAGCTTTCATTATAGAAGCAAAATTTTATTAAAATATTCTTGGTTCCAAATGCAATTTGGAATTAAAATTAGGTGTGCCCGTAGTGGGACTACTGTGCCGGAAATGGTTAATTTTCACAAACAGCACGAGTTTTCCAGACAACCCAAAACTTTTACGGATATCGCTAAAATTATTATGAAAATAAATTTTATCTTTATGATTATTAAGATGCAAGAATTCAGTGCTAAGAGGTGAAACCTCTTTTAAAAAAATATATTTCTTTAACGTAAGTCATCAAGTCAGTTATGAACGTGGTATAGATGCAATTTCTGATATAATTTATTAACGTACAAAAAAAAAGGTTCATTAATGCGACATTATTAACGCACAAAAAAAGGCTCAGTATGCAAATTGCTTTCAAAAAATATTTATATCGAGAACAAAAATGTACTTTCAGTATGGAAAAAGAAATTTTGAAACTAAAACTCCTGCTTGATTTTTTCTTTTAAAACAGTACCATACATTATGGCAGTAATTTGAATGTCCAAATATATAGCGGTATTTGAATAGGGGAATAACAGTTGCTTGTGAAAATAATAGTACACTTGCAGCAGATTGGATAAGGAGAGGCAAGAGGAGGAAGAGGGATTTTGTATGCTTAAAAATGACTTTATGAATCCTTATGCTGAATTGATATCGCACTATAAAAAAGTTTCGAAAATTGTGATAAGTCACCTTAAATCACTAAAATAATTAAGTAAATTTACTTTTCTCAGCACACTCTTTCCATGATTTGCAATTTTTTTTATCATAATTAGAGATCAAGGGAAATATTTATGTTTCCATAAGTGAACGAAATCTACCGGGTATTGTAATTTTGCTATCTACGGTATTTTGCAGCCAGCATTTTTTAATTTAAAAAAAAACTACAAAAATTTCTCAATAGTAACCATCGCTTTACTTAATGATCAATTTTTCTGTGATTAAAAAAAACTTTTTTTTCATAAAACATTTTTTAATCTCTTTCTTTTGTCAAGTTGTTTTTCGAAAAGCATGGTTTCAATTATAGGTTCAAGGTGCATTTAGGGCCGGCTTTTAAGGGGCGCAATGTCGAACGACCGCCCTCGGTACGTCGGTACTAGCAGCTAAGGTACAGAAAATACGCAAAATCTCGGGGCACGGGAGTAGTACCTGGGCGTAGTAGTAGAGCTTTAGTAGCCACGGCCCATAAAGATTATTAAAACTTTCTCTTGGTGCACGGTTTCTCCCTCAATCGTATGCAAAAATACCCGCTTTGTTTACCGATTCTGCAAATTCCTTCAATGTATTTTCAATATCTTTATGATAATAAAAATCCCTCTATTTTGCTATCTATCTATTAATTGATCATTATCCCTAACCAAAAATTCGAAATTTAGTACTCTAAACAGAAACGCCAGCGAAGTGATGACGTCACTGTAATGGCTACTGGAGACAAGAAGTTTCGGTTTCCCGTTGAGCGTTAATGTTAGCAAAAAATAAAGTCGTGTTAACAGTATTAATAATTTTTTTAAAGAAATTTCTGTTACAGTTTTGCTAAATCTGAGGTAAGGCATTCATATGAATTCAACAAACTTCTGATTAAGTGCATCATTTTTTTTAATTCATCAAAAAAGATAAGCCTTCATGCAGAGCATCAATGGCGGATGTTTTGAATATTTGAATGTAATTTAAAAATGTTTTTAAGGTTTTAATTTCTTTTAGTTGATATTTCTATTACTCAGGCGTACTCTTTGTTAAGTTTCATCTGAGTTAAATTGTGTTTCTGCTAGGGTTTTCTTTCTTTCTTTTTTTTATTTGGTGTATTATTTAAATAAATTTCTCTGCTGAATCGTAAAACAAGGGTCATATTTTAATATATTTTATTTGATATTCCTGCAGTTTAAATGTATTTTTTCAGTCGTTTTCATGTTATCTGTGTTGTTGTTTTCTTAATTATTTTACTTGATTACCGAAAATGTCTATATTCAGTTGTTTACTTTCCTAGTATTTAATAAAATTTTATAAAGATAGTCAATCTTCCTGCATGTAATTATGCGATGACCGAGCAAAAATATATAATCCAGTAACTACGAAGAATCATTTGATAAAATTATCATTAGTGCTCTAGCTGTTAAAAAAATTAAAAAAAAGAAAAAAGAAAAAAAAACTGCAGAAACACATTTCAACTAAGATGAAACTTAACATAGAGTACGCCTGAGTAATAGAAATATCAAATAAAAGAAATTAAAACCTTAAGAGCATTTAAAAATTACATTCAAATATTCAAAACATCCGCCATTGATGCTCTCCATGAAGGTTTATCTTTTTTTTTTTGATGAATTAAAAAAAATGACGCACTTAATCAGAAGTTTGTTGAATGCATATGAATGCCTTACCTAAGATTTAGCAAAACTGTAACAGAAAATTCTTTAAAACAATTATTAATACTGTTAACACGACTTTATTTTTTGCTTACATTAACGTTCAATGGGAAACCGAAATTTCTTGTCTCCAGAAGCCATTACAGTCACGTCACACTTCGCTGGCGTATAGCTGGTGGGGAAATATTGGAGTGGCTTAAGGGCGCGAAATTTTCCCTGGCTGAGGGCGCACTGGCCCTCGGGCCGGCGGGCCAGTCCGAGCCTGTGGCACAGCCTTCTACAATGTGAAATGTATTGCAACCTGATTACTGATGTTATTACCACTCCGAAGCACCATTAGTAATATGTATGTCATTCCTTTCACATTGCAGCGGATTGTGAGATGTTGGTGTGGCGCTAGCTGAGTGGTTACTTCATTATTTGAACCATATAATGTATCACACATGCAAAAATCATCAATTTTAAATTTGGTTTCAAAAATATGATGCTGCCTCCCAAATTATACATTGCACTGTTAACTCGTAATTCTTTCCTAAGCGAAAAATTTCGAGTGTTACGCTATCAATTGATCACCTACTGCTTTTTATTAATTATATATATTATAAAAGTGAATGATACCTATAATTAGTGTATGACTACTACAAAGCAAGGAGAAGTTATAAATTAAATTATAAATTGCAGAAGGTTGGCTAAAGAATAGTGCAATAACCCTATATAGTAGCAAAAATATAATAAAAATTTAAACTGTGTAAAATCGTTTTATAAACTGACATTTTATCGCTTCTCTTCAATATACATGTTGTATAAATAGTTCCCCAATTTGTTAAATTAAACACAAAGAACAAAATATTCATCAAACTTTATTTTGTCACCTTCAAATTAGGCCCCATTCATCCATGCAGCTATATCACACATGAACCGGTCCTACATCCATTTTTTCCAAGTTAATTGGTGTATGGCTTTCAGCTCTCTCAGTGAATTTTCTTTAATGGTCTCTATTGAATCAAAAACTTCTTCCTCTTTTAGTTTCGGGAACAGCAAAAAGCACGAGGCCATATCAAAACAGTATGGTTCTTTGTCGAAGACATTTGTTGACTTTTTGCCTAAAACCTCTTGCACGGTGACACCTTTGTGCGATATGTATTACCAAGGTGCAAAATCCACACGAAATTTAGGAGATTTTCAATATGTTTGACACACGAAATTTTCGTTGCAGCACAAAATTTAAATCAAATATTTGTTCAACTAGCTTTACCTTTGTCCAAATTCGCAGAGCGGTCAAAATATGACTAAAAACAGCTGCTATCAACACGCTATGTCAAAGATGGCGCAAAAACTCGTTGTAAAACGTTCAAAAACGTTTCCGTGAATTAATTCGAAAATTCAGTGTAATATCGTAGTTAGCCATGACTCTTGAAACCTTTCCTTTATTTTCAGAAACCTTTGGTATAAGAATCAATGGGAAATGTCAGAATACCCCAATTAACACAACACCTTCTCCAAAATTTAAGAGAAGAGAACGCCCCCTTTTTTACAGTTTACTATTCTTATACTGTTAAACTTATACAATTTTAAGAACTTTTTTTTCTAATTATGTTTCTATTATTTTTTAAGCAGAGAATGTAGTGCGTATCAAGTGCGAAAAAACATTAAAACAAAAATTAATACGCACGTTAGAACACATTTAAATCGCATGAACACTTTTTATATATTTATTATACTGCGCTTTAGAAGCTGACATAATCTGCTAAATTTGTCACCCATTAAAGCATAAAAAATACTGTAGAAACTTGAACAGTTTTACTTAAAAACTGGAAGTAGCAATTAAAAATATTTTTACGAGTGTTTCTTAAACAGAAGACGTAATTATTCTGAAATGTGTTAAAGCAAAATAAAAAGTCTCGTTAAAAATTAGGAAAAGATCATTTGGTTGCATGGTTCATTAAAATAAAAGATAGTTTTTTTTTGCGAAATAAAGGGTAATTTTTTTATAAGAAATTGATGTTTATTTATATTTAATTAACATGATAAATTAAGGAAAGTATCTTTAATATCATATACTTTGAATAGAAATACTGTACTTTTAGGCTAAAAATATTTGAAAATATTTAATCAAGTGAGTCTTTTACAAATAAAATCATAAAGTATTCTTTTAAATCTAAATACAAGTTTTTTTTTTTTTTTTTTTTTTTTTTTTTTTTTTTTTTTTTTTTTTTGGGGGGGGGGGGTGTAGTAAAAACAAATATATATATATATATATATATATATATACCTATTGCTTCGCTTATATACTATACAATAGCCAAGTAGACTTTCAATATACTTATGTTTTTTACATTCGCCGCATAAATTATATTTTTGATTCTATTGGGAATTTTGAATGATGTTGGTTCTTTTAAAAAATTATGCCATAGATAAAAAAAAAAAAAAAGAGATCCAAGACGGAACTCGAATCCGGGTCATCAGTATAGCGCACTGACTTTCTACCAACCGAACTACTTGGATCGACACCCAGCTAGGCACTTCTCACTATAACATGTTTGTAAGGCTACAAACGCAGAACAAGAAGGGAATATTTTCCGTGATCCAACAACCCTGGGGCATACACGAAAAACAAAGAAAATCCAGCATCGATGCTGGATTCTCTTTGTCTTTCGCTACAAAACTTCTGACGAGAGAACCTGCGTCGTACATTTTCGAGCACAAGTATTACGATTTTTTACACTATAACAAATAAAAGACATTTCATAATAGCAATAAAATAGGTAAGTTAGATAAGCACTTATACATAACAATAGAAAAAGTTACATTTAATATTTACATGGAGAACAAATATCTGTGAAAATAATTTATGCCGCCAAATGATTTATGCGTCAAGAAACATGTTTCACTATGCTCTTTCGATCACTGCTTATTCATATTTTTTCGTTCTTGCACTAACGGCCGGGTTTCTTGGTCAGGTCTCTCCAATATTTAAAATACTTTCTTTTAGTAGAAATGAAATTGCTTCCGCATTCAAATAATAGCCTACTATGTTTATCCCGTGTTAAAAATCCTTGCGTTAAGAGCCTACACTAGTCACGGGAAGAAACGTTCAAGCTAATGTTAAATCTATGGGAAGGTTCTATCGCGATTTCTCGCTCGCATTTAAAAAATTTTAAATGCTTTTCTTTTGCATAGGATAGCGGAATTCAATCTTCAACGTTGTTAGTTTTTACTTTTTCGATTTTTGTTGCAGTTTTTTTTAATAAGCGGGCATTTTCAATTTTGAAACCGGTTGAAACCGGTTCTGAAATTGAAAGTATCTTTATATAAAATAACTGGAACCAAAATCGAAAAAGTAAAAACTAACAACGTTGGAGATTTACCTCAGCTATCCTATGCAAAAAAAGCATTTAAAAATATTAAAATGCGAGCGAGAAATCGCACTAGAACATTCTCATAGACTTAACATTAGCTTGAGCGTTTTTTCGCATGACTGATGTAGTCTCTTAAGTGGAATTGTGTTTGTTATGCGGACTTTCCGTGAGGTTAGTAAAAGTGCATGATGTTGCCTTACGTCCTATTCACAGGGTCAATCCAGAAATTTTAGAATGCGCCAATGTTTGATCTATTTTCCATAACTAAACAAATTGTACACATATTTATTAGGTTCACTTGACTGTACTTTTGTATTGTGATGTGTATACGAAATATCATTCAAATTAAATAGTGCCTTATTTAAAAATATGTGTTTTGTGCTTTAAATTTAACATTTTTAAACTATATGAAATACAAATGCAAAATTCAAATTCAGAAGATTATGCCTTGGTGGTTCTGTTTGTTTAAATTAGTTATTTACTTAGAAATATTAGTTAGTCACATCCCTTCTCCATTAATCCCGACGCCCGCACGTAATTGTTTCACAAGGTATATTTAACTTACCATGAGTCACACTACGATTGATTCACAAGACAAAATCTGCTCAGGGCTGAACGAATATTCATACTATATTATAATATTTATTAATATATAAATAATAATATAATATAATATAATATAATATAATATACAATAATGCATAAATAATAATATAACATAATATAATATATAATAATGTAATATAATATAATATAATTTATAATAATACATAATTAATAATATAACGTAATATTATATATACATATATATATATATATATATATATATATATATATATATATATATATATATATATATATATATATATATATATATATATGGGGTTTAGTTTTCTCTGACACCAACTCAATAAATAATTCACTCAATTTACTTCAAATAAACTAGAAAACATCAAGTTAAACTCGAACTCTATATTAATAAAACTAACTACAAAGAAAGTTAAAAAATACATGTAAACATATGAATATTAATGAACCATCTGGATTATCTGCATTACATCTTATTTAATCTAAAACATGTCAGTGTCGACGTCTTCAGTATAGTTCAAAAACGACCGTCTTAACCCACCAACTTCATTGACTCTGCCAAAGCTTCCCTTCGATCCAAAACACCTCTTTTGACTTCCTTTTGAAGTGTGGTTTGGAGCTTGCATGCTTCAACATAGATTATATGACGCAATATCAAGATGAAGTCGCTGATTGGCTTTGACTCTGTCGTTTTAGTTCAAGCAGGAAAACAGTTCAATTCCCACATTTATATATATATATATATATATATATATATATATATATATATATATATATATATACTTAGGCTATAATTTAACGTTCCTAAACTTTTCTACATCTCCCACATTCCAAATCAAAATTTTTCGTAGTGGATGCATTTAGCATCTGCAATAGGTATTTACAATAGAGAATATCGATTTAAAATAGCGGTAGCAAAGTAAAAGCAATTTAATTTAAGAACGCTGATCGCCGTTTGGTTTACTTTACACTAGTTACCACTCGTGATAAAAGTACAGGTGATTAAAGTAAATTGGCGCATGCATTTTGTATCAACTACAAATAACCGTACATCTGAAACTTAAGAAAAAAAATATATACGTTTAATGGAATAGAAGATTGTATAAATTTCAGTTCTTCGTTGTTATAACATTTGTTCCTTTTCAAAATAATGTTTTCAATATTAAAAAATAAATTAAAAAAACATACAGTCTAAACTGATGAAGACAATTCATCTGATATGTGTTGTCCAGAAAGTTTCAATTTTTTTTTTAGGATCATTTTCGTACAATCCTGAATAAGCATTTTATGTAAAATATCTGACGTTAATATTGCCAATCAAATGAATATGGTCAACCCGTAATAATGCTATTATTTTAAGTGAAATCCAAAAATTAGTACTTCAATCCAGTCGCGGATACAGTTGGTTTAGTCCTGTTTTTACCACATTCTCGAACAACGAGTACGAGAGCAGCCATTGTTGTTTTGCCGTTAATTGCGTTGGCATGTTATAAATATATATGGTAAGTATGCAATTTATCTAATTTAAATAAAGTGTTTCTAATTATTTATATACATGCTCTTTTTAACTGTATAAATGAATTTCAATGTAGGAGTGCGCAGACAAAATTACGAAAACTTATTTTAAAAAGCGGTTTTTTGTCAATATGGCCAGGCGGATGAAAAAATATGTAGATATGAAATTATGCCTTGTTTGTTGTAATTACATGCACTAGGATATGCGCCGGAATTACCAATATATATACAAAAAATATTTGCCCTACATACGCAATAAAAAAATTGCTATAAAATTTTTTTAATTCTTTATTTTTTTTCTATATTTTCTCCCTTGTTATTTTCCCCTTATTTCTTTAATTTTTCAAAAAATAAAGGTGGTTTCTATAATAATTGTTTTTTTAATGCGTTATAATAAACCTTTTCATTTTATTTCACCTATGAGCACATTTTGTGCATATGACCATAATACCTTCATCAACTCGCATTTTATTAAACAAATTGCTACAGGTACAAATTACGACTAATTAAAAAAAATCAAGTGCTAAAGTGGGTTTGCTTTGTTATTCAATTTTTATTTTATTTTAAATCAGTTACTACTACTGTTTAAAAATTTCTAAATCTAGAGTGACCATATTACCCGCAGATATCTTATGATAACCTTATATGAAGTTGTAGCGGGAAAATAAAACAGGAAAACTGTGCAGGTTATGTTTTAAATACTTTATTACGCAAATCTTCTTAATAATATCAACGGTGCTTGTTAAAAACAATAATAGATGGCAGAACCATTAATGCCAAATGTTCAATTGGAAAATCCATTTATAACAAATTTGTTTCTATTATATGCGATAGAAGTTTAACTCAATGATTTTTGTCCTGTCCTTAAACAAGAACGTGAGCAATTGTTGTTTACTTTCTATATTGTATTAATTTTTGAAAAAATACTTAATGACATTAATACTCTTATTTTTCAGTGCATTTAAATCTTATTTCACGGCATTTTCATGATTTTCTAATAAATGTACGATTTTAAAAATTCAAAATATTTTTTCTAATAATTATTTTTAAAACATATTTTAAATGAAAAAAATGTTTTACATTTATAAAAAATTAATTCATGGATGATAGTGTGAAATGAAATTATTTTTCACTTTTATATATTTTTCAATTCTTTTGTTTCACTTATAAAATATTTCACCTACAATTTAAGGAGAGAGGCCCGGAACACAAAAATCTTAAAATTTTAGAAAAATATTTCATTGTATTACAAAATTTTCTGTTTATTTCCGCTTAAATTGACGTTTAAATCATGTTTCTAACTTAGTTAGAACAGGATATAATCTATTTTTGCTTTCAAAATCTAGCTTTCAAGTAGTGGTTGTCATGATAACGTTTTTGCGTTTTTCTGCATAACGTTTTTTTTTTCAACTTTTTCTGGTCTTTAAATTGTTATATATCAATAACCGTTAAAGATATATGGTTCAAACTTGAACATGTCTTTTTCAATTATTTTACTTTATTTTTGGTATAGCAAATTTGAAAAAAATAAAAAAATTTCGTTTGAAAATATGATTTTTTTTAAAAGTTACATCACTTTATTTTTTTTCATTTTTATTTTACATATTTTACTTTTTTTATTGACATGTAAAAAAAATGCTGAATCATAATTAAAACTTATGTATTTCTTTATAATTAAATTTAAAAACTGAAATTTGTCGATAAATATTTCGAGTTATAACGATTTTAAATTACCCCACTTTAAAAAAATATATATTAATTTTTTTTCAAACTTTATGAGAAGTTTTATGATTCGATTTTGTTTGAAAATTATATGGTTAACTATCATAAAGAAAACTCAAAATTCTAATTCAATAAATAAAAATGTTTTTAAAATGTGTCCCGAACACCCTTAAAATCAATAAACATTTTTATAAAGACTCCTTTAGTCCCAAGTATCTGAACAAGTACGGATTGTGTGAGAAATAAAATTCTTTTTCATGAAATAATTTTATTTTACAGCTTATTTGAAATTATTTTATAATATCTATTCTTCTTCACTTTTAATTAACATTATTTCAAATTTTACAGAATTTTTGTTGTTGTTGAGGTTGTTTGTTCTAACTATATAAATTAATCATAATTAAAAAACTAACTATCCTAAAATAAACTCAAAATTCTAATTCAATAAGTAAAAATGTTTTTAAAATGTGTCCCGAACACCCTTAAAATCAATTAAAAAAATTATAAAGACTCCTTTAATCCCAAGTATCTTTACAAGTACGGATTGTGTAAGAAATATAATTGTTTATGATGAAATAATTTTATTTTACAGCTTATTTCAAATTATTTTATAATATCCCTTCTTCTTCGTTTTTAATTAACATTCTTTCAAATTTTACAGAGTTCTTTTCTTTTCATTTTTTTATTTTTTTTGTTAGTTATAACGATATAAATTATTTACAATAAAAAATATAATAAAATGTTAGTTAATTAGGTTTGATAAAAGCTTACCTTTAAGAATGAAAGTTATTCTTGATCGCAAAATTTAAACTAATGTAATAAACTGGTAATCCCGCTGTTAAAGTAAAGATAAAAAATAGCATTTTTTTCTGTAATTAAAATTTCTAATACTTTGTTAATCATGTTATGTATTTCCATGCTTTTCTATTTTCTCATTACACGAAATTACATTATTCTTTTAAGAATTTTTTCGTCTAAAAAGTAATAAAACTTTTTAAATCACCTTTGTTTTTATTACTTGGAATAAATTCAATGCAATACATTAAATAAAAATATCGTCACGGTTTTACGTGATTAATACATCGTTCAAATTAATAATATGCATAAACATTTATTTATTTGGTGAGTTTTTTTGAAAAATTTAAAAGAAAATTGTAAAAACATGTAAATTTTAATCACCTCGAAACTAAATTAAATTAAATAAAATAATACTTTAGCCTTATGTAGTGTAAATGAGTCTATATATTGTATGAATAAAAGGAATGATTTGAAGACTGTTTTAAGTAAATAGTGAAGAAATTCTAACTAGTAAATGTGCAAATCAGGAGCCCGAACATCAGCTCTACAAGTCATTGTTTTTAATGTCACTTTTCATATTATTTAGCATCTTACAATCCGCAATTTAATTTTTTTCTACTACATACATATTTAGAGGTATATAAAATACTTTGGAGGTTTCAGAAGATAGAAGCGTTAAATTAAACACGGTTCATGCAATGATATTCTGAACTTCTTATTAATGTAACTTTTTAGATAAAAAATAAACTTGTATTAATATAAATTTTTCATTTATGGGAATAGAATACAAAAATAATTTATTTTGATAATGAAATTTGCAGCAAAATAGTGCGAGTTACTTGATTTTTTTTATTTTGATACTCTTTGAAATAGGGTTGCTAAGCAACTAATAAATTAAAGAGCAAAGCTAAAAGAAAAGAATTTTAAAATGTATAAAAAAATATGAAAATAAAATGTTTTATATTTCCGGAACAGATGCAATTTTTTTTCCAATAATTTAAACAAATATTTTCTAAATTCTAATATATGTATCATCAAATTTTCAAAGCTATTGGATATATTCAAAAGCTCCATACTGAAAATTTAGCATTAATAATTTTACGTTTAAATCCATTATTCAAATATGTAATCTTCATTTCAGTTAAATATGAAATTTGAAATTCATCTGCATTCCTACAGGAAAGCAATATAACCTAAAAAGAAATGTTCTATATATTTCGAACGAATTAACCAAATGTAACTGAAAACCATACAGCTAATTCCGGGTACCTCACCAACATACCTACCAAAAATTCATCAACCTAATAGGACGATTTTTACGGCAGTTATCGCGGAAGAGACAGACAGACAAACAAACAGACAAACGGACAGACGGAAACCAAAAACTTTTCGCGTCTCCTAAGTGAGCCTCAGCTGACGTTTCGGCAATAAGGTAGATGCCCCTGTTATGGCTATGTTCCTGGTATGACCATCCTCCTTTTATACGTTAGCTAACCAACATATTCACTAGATGGCATGTCATACCGTGGAAGAGCCTCCTAGTGTATCATGTGATCACTTGCCATTCAGCTAAGTTATGTAATTTGACGCCAATTTTCTTTTTTATGTTTTTGGAGTGCTCACTTCTTGCTTTTATCGCACAAGTCTCCCTTTTTTAAATCAGTTTTTTTAATTATGAACATCATCATACAGTGTTCAGTTTTTAATGCTCTATAAATTGGTGCTGTCTTTGATGGTGAATATTTTACGATTTGTTCAAAATCAAACGATTCTCGTGAAAGCTGACGTTCTCCTGATATGGCAAACCAGATGACAATATCAAGTGCATCATGCAAGCCTAGGGTAAAAAAAGCTTTTATTTCTTCCAGTTGCGATGAGTAATTTGTTTTATCAAATTTTTTAAACTCTAAAAGAATTTATTTTTTTTCTAAATAAAAACTTAAATTGTAATCTCAATTTTGTAAACAAATTCATTTTTGATGAAAAATCCTATTTCAAATCCACTTTTGAATAACAAAAAGAATTATTGAATATCATGTTTATTAATTTTACATCAAAATTAAGTAGAACAGCATTTTTAAATTGAAGAAAAATCACGATTTGTGAAACAGAACAATGCTGGCCATGCACACATGTTCCTGATAAACATTTGGAACTCGGATTTTTGGACTAATAAAACTATTTTCGTAGGGTATGCAATGTTTTTTATGAAAGTCCATTAACCTAAAATGTTATAAAAAAAATTAAAAAAAAGTTTTGATTTTTTCAAAATGACGGCAGGGAAAATTTTTAAAGTTTAGAATTGTCATATCAGGGGCACCCAACTTATTATAAAAAGTTAAAGTACTTTTATTGAAATAATGTCAAGGGAAAAGATGTAAAGATCCAGTTAATGGTTTGTTAAGCTAAAACAAATCGTGTTTCTTAAATATAATTTTATTGTAAACCTAGTACAGAAGTAACTCTTAGAATATTGGTAATAACTCGATACTGTACTATATGCAATTGCATATGCGTATTGATTATTGCACTTAAATAATTTTGCTACATTTTCAACAAGTGTTGTTCTACAGAATTGTGGAAGTTTGGAAATTTATTAAATGAGTATTTTTTGAATATTCGTAACATATTTTTCGAAACGAATCCATTTCATGAAAATTAAAAACACAATTTTACATTTAATACTTATGTATAAAACAACTCAGAACATAAGGAAACTCTGTGAAATCAGATACAGTTTTTAAACAAATTGCATGTGATGGTACTTTTTTTCTATTCAACGGTGTACAAATTGAAACTGTGCGAATACTTTAAATAAAAAATATCTTTCCGGTTTTGTATGTTTAATATATCGTTCAAATCAACAATATGAATAACCATTTATTAATTTGATAAGTTTCTTTGAAAAGTTTAAAAGATAATTGTAAAAACTTGCAAATTTTAATCAACCCGAAACGAAAATAAACAAAATAAAATTATACATTTGCCTTATATAGTGTAAATGAATCTATTTATAGTAATGTTTTGAAGTTAAAAGTTTTGCGATGAAACGAAATGTGTTATAAATGTTATTCTCAATGTTGATATGACGTCAGCGTTATTCACAGACATGTTTTTCCTTGAAAATTTAGATTTAAATTCCAAATAATTTCTTGCCGGAATTTATATGCACACATGAATTTGTCAAAGCGTGCCTTCAATTATCTGTGCACTCAAAAATAATTTAAAAAAAATACTTGTTATTGAAATTAATATAGCTTTTATGAGATGTGGTGTTCATTTTAATGATTTTAGCACAATCTTTATGATGTTAAGACACAACGGCAATATAAGAAGATTTTAGAGATAAAAATAACGCAAACAAATAGTTACATAATAAAACAGGAAAATAGTAGGTAAAGAGATCCCTCTAATTTGGAGCGTATCTGAGCAAGATTCTAATCAGCTAACTGTTGGACACCTTTTTGGCTTTCGTTGGCAAATACTTCGTTTCCCAATGGTATAGCAAGGTGAACATTTCTTACTGAGCCTAAATGTTGGTCAGCAATTAGCGGACAATTAGCCAACGCTGGTTCATACATTCTGAGCTACTTGGGATGAAATATTTCTTACACTATTAAATTAATATTTAACTATTGCACGCTGATTAGCTTATTTTAGAAAGAGAGGTTTGACACAACACAGTGTTTTCTTGAAAGCCTTATTTGTCATCTATATTTGTTGCAAATCACATTTTTGCTTATATCGCTTATTTTGACGTACAGCAGACAAATCTAAATTTTTGACTTATCTCTGCAACAAAAATATACCCGATGCGACGACTGTTTTAAAAACATAACTCACTGTATATATAACTGAAATATCATTATTGAAATTTTGCGACATTTGGCTATTTGTTAAGGAAGTTAAAAAGTAAAGAAAAAAAAAGTAAGTAAAAAATATATTTCCATGGCAATAATACCTATCATTTCTTTGAAATTTGTTGTTACAAAACACCAGCGAAGGACGATTCGTTTGATTTTTTCTTAATGTATGTATGTAAACAAAAAAACAAAAAAAAACAAGAGTAACAGATAGGAAAAGAAATATGAATTTTTATCTTGGGAAAATTATATTGTAAGCCTAACTAAAATAAACATTTTTCATAAAAAAGGGATGAAGGAAGATCGGTGCTTTCATACAGGGTGATCTATATATTTAAAACGCTAAGCTTTTTCTTTCGACAATCCGTGAGAACAAACTACTGCATCAAATTACATCATTATTTTTTAAATGAAAGATATTTGGACACAGATTTGTTATCGTGCATTCGTTTGTTCGAAAATTTAATTAATTAGCCGTAATTTTCAATTAATCTTTTACTTCTTCTAATGACGTCATAATCTGATAACGCCCACTGTTGCGAAGCATAGACTTTATTCTCTAAACTCTGTGGTTGCGACGATAAAAAATAAATATTAAAAGCACGCGGCTTTTAGGCCGAATTTTTTAATTTGCAAGTTAAATTTCGGTAAAAATATTTATCCGCGTGTTTTATAAGCGAATAAAAATTCATATTTATTGTGACGTCACGGGAATATTTTGTCCATTGGGTTTATTTTATCCTTATAACTTTGTTGATGCCATGTTTTCATTAAAATTAAATACAAAATATATTTTTATTTGTACGCATGGTGTTTAAGCATTAAAGTAACGTATTAAAGTACGTGTGAAAATTTGAAGTAAACAAAAATATTACGTCTGAACATATTTATATTTATATTAAAATCATTAAAATTACAGACATTACATTACACTTTCATAAAATATTAAAAACATATTAAAATTGGACGTTTCGGATTTACATGGAAAATCCCTTTCAACAAACATTTTTCTTAACGTAAATCATAGTTCAAAATTATCGACAAATAGAAAATGCAACGTATCAAAATTTTTTGACGTTAAAGTTACAGTTGTTTGTTCAAAAAAAAAATGTTTGTTGAAGAGGGATTTTCCATGTAAATCCGAAACGTCCAATTTTAATATGTTTTTAATGTTTTAAGAAAGTGTAATGTAATGTCTGTAATTTTAATGATTTTAATATAAATACGTGTGAAAAGTTTGCGCCGGTGAAAATGACGTTATGCTTAGCTTGAAATGCATTTTAACATTGATAAAACTAAAGAGAAAAATGTATATGATTGTGTCAACATGACGTAATTTTAACTGATTTTTCCATTCATAGTTATAAAGATTAGAATTGGAGCCGTCATTGATTTCTTCATCTTGATTGCATACCTTGATTACATGTTACCAATTACTTTTTTTTTAATTATAGGTTAGAAAATTTCCTTTTTTAATTCAAATATCTCAAAAGTACAGGATTTCAGGAAATTTAAAATAATTAAAAATAGTGTTATGGTAGAAAAAAATCTTGAAATAATAATTGTATATTTAGCTAGAATAAACAATGTAAGACTAATATTTCATAGGAATTATTTTAGTAGGTTTATTATAAGTTCATTTAATAGTTCCTTATTAGCGCAAAGTCCTAATTTCTATCATTGTGAATTTCTCTTTCGATGACAAAAATGGTTTTCTACTTATGGAGCCAGCCAAAATACAGTGACAATTTTCAGAAATGTACAACGGTTGTGACAACAAACGGCGCTATCGCTTTAGCTTTCATCGTGCTTACATCACTTCTAAATACTACAAATTTCTATTTTTTACTACATTTTACAATTTCAATTCTTACATGATCAATTAGAAAAAAATTAGCTTTATATTGAAATGTATTTGAAAACTGTCGCTTAATTTAACGACTTTTTAAATAATTTTCAAGCATGATAAGATTTTCAATTCTATCTTATCAATGACCACCAGTTTGCTTCAATAATGTAAAATAGCCCCTGGGAAAGTTGCCACAATTGAAAACAGATTTCCCTAACCATCATAAAAAGTAAATAATAATAGTAAAAATAATAAAAACAGTGATAAATCATAAGACCAGTTTATCCATAAGATAGAGCATTTCGGCGCTGAACGAAAATCTGTCAAAAAAAAAAAAAAAAAAAAAAAAAAAAAAAAAAAACTATTTTCAGTTTATGTTGAAGATAAAATTGATATGTTGAATCCGTTGATGTATATGTTCCATCAAATATCAGAATATGCTAGGAATTGTATTTTTTTTATTTCTTTATATTTGCCAACTGTATAAGAGGAAAAATATCCCGACTGTGATGGAAAAGGGATAATCATCCTGATTATGTAAAGGAACCGAAGAAACCATACAAATAAATTACACTTGAAAACATTAAAAATCTCCTTCATCTGCAGATTGATTTATTATTGTAAAAAAAAATTCTCCATCTTTACATACATATTGATTAGCTTAAAACAATGGATGCGTTATAGAAGATATGGATTTAAAACGAACAATGATTAAAGAGTACATCTTAAAACTTTTAATTTAAACATTTTAAAACCTTTTTTTACGTCGCATTTCGACGGTGCTTTTGGTACTTATGTGAGATGAACGTTGGAATATACTATTTGTATGATACTTCATAGATCCATGAAATTTTCTTTCTTGTCGTGGGGAATAGGGCGGTAATGTCAAACTGATTTGCATTACACAGTTGTTTACGGATTGTTTGTTTAGACTTTGCATCGGAAATATTACTGTATTTCACTGGGGCAAAAAACTTTTAAATAAAATATTTGAAAGACTGTTTCATACGCACCCCTTTCTTACATAATAATGAAGCTTATTTTACTGATATTGTTACAGTATTTTCTTCCGTCAAGTTTTGACGGGTTCCATCTAGTTTTTTATTAAGTTGTGAAAGTAAAACCCTATAACAAAAGAACCACTGATCCAAATGACCTAAAATTTCACCAGTATGCTCCCAAAGCAATGGGGATTTTTTAGGCGTTGTTAAAAACAACTTAAAATCACACCGACAGATGGCGCTGTACATGCAGTAAAGTGGAGAGACGAATTTGCGCCCGACACACGCACATTGGCGATAAAAACGTGAAGTACGCACATCTCGTGTTCATTATTCTACGGAAATCCTCGTAATGACTGCGCCATTGAAGGTGCGTTGTTAGTGAAACTGTATTATCAGAATAATGACAGCGCAGCAAATGCTCTGAGAAGATTTGGGACACTTAAGAATTTAAGAAAAGGTCCAATGACGACAGGGATGACCACCTGAGGAAACCCGGCTTAAACCTTAGAGTTTGTGTGCAATTCTGAGGGGCGGACACGCCTCTATCACCAGCGAGACCACAATTACAGAATTATGTAGGCAATTTTTACAATATAATATTACACATGAATTTTTTCTGATAATACAGTTATTGCTTTCATACATACGATTATTATTATTATTTCAATGTATGCAGAATATATAATTTCCGGATGAGCTATTTACAAATACTGTGCAGGCACCATGCCTAAAATTATTATTGGTTAAATATGATGGGTTATTCTTGGCTAGCATATTTTATACAAATACTTTACTACAATTGATGTATATGGAAAAATATCATGCATACATACAGTTATTATAATTAATTCGATTATGCAATTATACAGTTTAGACCATTTCCAGAATATGACTATATACAAGTACTGTGCAGACTTTATATTTTGGATTTTTGGTTAAATGGGATGCAGATGCTTGGTTAAATACTTCTAATACAATTAATAATATACTAATATGAATATACAGATGCGAATACACTAAAAATTTACAAATAATATGAAGTTACTAATAATATACAGACAGTGTGATATTAAATCTCATTACAATAATTATTATATTCAAATACAAAATACAATTATTTATATACATATGTACAGAGAAAACAGGACCCCTGCTATATTGGACAAGCTGGCGCTCGACTACAGAGGAAGAGGATTGGAAAATAAAAATTCATTTTTTTTTCAATAAATTTCATGCAGTTGACTATGCGCTGGAGAAGAACCGGACGGTCCAGGAGATATTGTAGTCAGTTTTTAAGTGGCATTTGTGGTGATTTTTTGTGCAGTGTAACGATGTTGCTTCTGATCCACAGATACAAAGTGGTGAGTCACTTCTGTTAATTTGGAATAGGTGTTGTTGAAATGGTCCATGATTTGTTAAAAATAGGTATAGATATCTGTTGTGTATTTCTAGTTGTTGCGAGATTTCTGGAAGGAAGTCTCTTGTGTAATGACCCACTTGTGCTGTAGACCAGCTTTGTTGCCAACTGTCTGTGATTTGTTTTTTTAATTCTCTTTTGAGTGTGGACGGTGGTACAGGAAGAAAAGTTGTATCCAGCGTTTCATCGTTTGTTGCTGACCGCGCCAACTGATCCGCCAGTTCATTTCCAGCTACACCCGAATGACTCTTGTCCCAATTAAAAAAGAAGTTTTTGGAGGATAGATTTATACGTACTAAAATTTCCTGAACTAAATAATTATCTATGTCAAATTTTGAAAGAGCCATTAAGCTTGATAAGCTATCCGATGAAATTAGAAAGTTCACCGAATCCTCTTCGATAGCCTTTTCCAATCGCAAGTAATTTGGCCTGGTAAACTGAATTACCCGAGTCTAGTTTTGCACGCCACGTGTGATGAATTATATTATTTTTATAAGCACAGAAAGCCGATGCTGTGCCTTCAGCTGTTTTTGAACCGTCTGTTAAGATATGGAATTCCCCATTGAATTTTGAACCCGGACAGTTTTTTATTTGATCTAGAGTTGGTGAAATTTTATATTTTGAGATCTTTGTGGCTATTGTTTATGCATTAATAGGCGTTGATGATATCCCCAATCTAGTGACTCTAGCAAATTCAGCCTCTGCTTCCAGTTGCAAGTCCAGGGGCGGGATACCCGTTAGGACCTGCAATGCCGCTGTTGACGTATTTTTATACGCTCTTGAAATGAGTAGGAGTACTTTTCTCTGCGCTGCCAAGAGGTGACGCACACCATGCGACCGTGTCATACGCGTGAACCACACCCCACAAGCATAAGCGATTTGGCGCTGTAGGATTGCCGAGTACCATATCTTAAAGAAATGATTTGGCAACCTACCCGAAATTGACGAAAATTTAGATAAATTTTGAGTAATTTTAGTAATTTCTTCCCTTTTTATTACTATGTGGGGTAGGAATGAAAGATGTTGGTCTATTGTAATTCCTAAGTATTTTAAGGTTTTGACTGATTGTAGGTTTTGTCCTTTTAGTTTGAAGATTGGGTCCCTTTTTAAGATTTTAGGTTTGCCAAATGTAATTGTTTTTGATTTATTCATTGATATTTCAATGTGGTTGCTCGTAGCCCAATTTTGAACATAATTCAGGGCAATCCTACCATTATGCTCTAGCGCAGCGCGTGTTGGACCCCAAATAATTAACAAGACATCATCCGCGTATGCCACAATCGCACAGTTCTCGAAGACAAAGTAACGCAGTAAGCCCTCCAAAAGTGACAACCAGAGAAAAGGACCAAAGCAGGAGCCCTGTGAGCAGCCTTTTGTAACGTAATGCAAGATATTAGGGTTTTGCCAATCAACCTGAGCCCGCCTACTCGAAAGGAAGGAGATAATTGTATTGATATATTGCTGCGGGATGCCTAAGTCGGTTAGTGATGAAATCGCTTGGTCCCATGGAAGGTTGTCAAATGCCCCCATGAAATCCAGCGATATGAATGTCGTGTAATTTTTATTTTCTTTGTTGATGTCGATAAATAATAGTGCATTTTGAAGAGCAGTTTCTGTTGATTTTAATTGTGTGAAACCGTGTTGTTTGTTTGTTAATTTATTGTTTAGCGTCAGTATATGATTAATTCTTCGCAGCAATAGTTTTTCAAAAATTTTGCCTATTATTGGAAGTAAAGTTATCGGTCTATAAGATGAATGTTCGTCGTGTGGTTTACCTTTCTTTCTAAAGTAGATAAGCTCCCCCAGCTTCCAGGCCACCGGGAAATAGTTTAGGGAAGTGCTGAGTTAAATAAGTCTTGTAGTGTATCTGGTATTATTGCAAATATCGCTCTTATCATACGATGATCGATTTCGTCTGGCCCTGGGGCCTTGTTTTGGTTGAAGCTATATATTGCATTTCTTAATTCTCTTTTTGTAAATTTTGGTTGGTATGATTGAGGTTGTATGTTAAATGCCTGGGCGGGTTGTACTGGCATATCTGCCGAAGGCCCAAAAATTCTTTCTGTTAGGTTAGCTAATGAAGTGGACCTGGAAACCGGAAAAGATGAGTCCGGCAGAAAGCTAATTAATTTATCTTGGTAATCTTGGAATGCGAGTTTTTTTGAGATGCCAAAAGGGTCAGTTTGTTTTTTACAGAAATTGACCCACGCTTTCTCTTTTGCACAGATAATTTGTTTTTTATATTTGGCTTTTTCTTTTTTGTAATTTTGGTTGTTTATTGGATCGAAATTAGAGTTTTTTGTTTTATTATAAAAAGCTTTTACTTTATTCCTCTGTGCTCTAAGGTCCGGCGACCACCAGGAAAATTTAGGTTTTCGAAATGAGAGTTTCTTTTTAAATGAAGTTTTTGCTGAATCTTTAATAATTTGGTAGAACTTTTCATAATGGATGTCCAGATCTTGGGATGTTTTAATTGTTTTAAAACTAATATTATGTATTAAACATTTATGTTGAACCATTTTTTGAAATTTATAGGGGGGGACGTTTTTAGTTTTAAATCTGCGTTTTGGTAAATCCATTACTGTTAAAAATAGTTGTGTAATAATTGGCCTGTGGTCACCAAAAAGTTCTGGGACAACTTCCCAGTTGCTAAAGTGTTGGAAGAGGGGTTGTGAACAGATTTATAAATCTGGTCGGCCCTCCCTTCCGCCCGACTCATAGGTTGGTTGGCAAGATGGTTCATTTAGTATTACAAGGTTATGTGCGAGCAAGAATTCAATAAGGAGTCTTCCCCTGGCATCCACCCGATTATACCCCCAAAGTGGGTCATGCGCATTAAAGTCCCCAAGGACCAAACAGAAGTCGCTCAAATGTTTAGCTGATCTCCAATCCTGGAGGTCAGGTTCGAGTTCAGCCCTCGGAGGACAGTACAGGCTCCCAATGCTCAAAATTTCGTTTTGTAGGTCTAGATTTATAAATACAGAGTTGTTAAATTTTTCTGATAGACAATGTTTAAGATTTTGGTCTAAAATTAGGATGTGACTATTTAGTGAGCTGGAGCTGTAGCATGGCACACACAGGGGCAAAGAAGCCGGACGGCCGTCGAAGATGTAAGCGTCTTGGAGGCATGCCAATGAAAAACCCTCTTCAATTAAAAAATTTACAAATGCTGCCGTATTACTTTTGGAACGTTGTAGATTGCACTGGATTACTTTGAACTTAATGCCATCTGAGTCCGGTCTTGAATGTAAGTTTTCTGGTAATGTCGATACGTTTGGCAGCAGCTATCATAGCTATAGTGTTCTGTGTCCAAGTGTCTATCACTTCCTGTGCGTTGTTTGTTTTCATCTAAACAGTTCACACATATTTTGTTGTTGGATGTGCAGTCCGATGTATTGTGATTTTTGGCACATTTCGTGCACACTTCAGAATTTTGACATTCTCTTGACATGTGGCCTAGTCGTTGCCATTTAAAGCACCTCGGTGTGATTATGTATTTGCGAACTCCACATCTGTTAAAACCAATGTTGACCTTTGTTTGTTCCAGGAGTGCTGCGTCCCTTTGTGGCAATTCCACGATGAGATTCGTTGATTCATTTTTTTGTGCAGATGTCATGATTCTGTGTAATTTGAAGTTGGCTTTTTCCACCCTTAATGTCCTGAGCAGTGCCGGGGCTAAAATATTCTCCGAATAATAGTCTATGTCAGCCTGGATTCCTTCGGTGCTTCTTGCTTCATCTACCTCGTGTTCTGTTATTGCAGGGGCTCCAAATATGATTATTTTTTTAGTTCGGGGTTTTATTTTGCTCACTGTTATCTTTGGTGCTAGTCTTGCATTATCTACTAGTTTTTGCTGTAGTTCTGTGAGGTCCTTCTCATCATTGCAGGTAACTACTAAGTTACCTGCTTTTGTTGGCCTGCAACTGAGATTTGGCAAAGTCGTTGAGTCGATTTCTTTGTTTAGTGTTCTGCGGATTTCCTGTACTGTCAAGCTTCCATCTTTTGGCGTCACCACCAGAGATGGTTTCAGTGGGGGCCGCTGCTGCAGAACTTGAGAGTATGAGGATCCCTCACTTCCTTGTAGTTGATTTTTGCGACTTTGTGGTATTGTTTGACTTCTCAGCGTTTTTTTCAGTGTATCTATTTCTTTTTTGTACTCTTGTAGCGCTGATTTGATAAGTGCGCCCTGTTATCCAAGTTTCCTGTCCACTGTTTCTCTTAATCTTTTTCCTTGCTCCTCCACGTTTTCGTACAGTTTTATTTCATTCCTTAGCCTTCGGGATTCTTCAATCCATTTTGTTCTGCCATCGTCATAGTCTTCAATCCACAGCATTAACTCATCTATTTGTATTCGGAGTTTGTTCATTTGTTCTTGGTCGTCTACTGGGATTACGGCCTGTATGCCTTCTATCAACCTCTCAATTTCTTGTTTGTTCCGCTGTGGTGTTGATTGTTTTTGGTATCTTTGTGCTTCTTTTAGTTCCGTTTCTAATTCCTTCTGTTTTAATTTCAGTGCTGCTATCTCTTCTCTTCTTTCTTCTTGCTTTTCTACTATCTCCTTCAGCTTTTTCATCTCCGCATCATATCTTTGTAGTTTTTCCTTTTGTTGTTTTTCTTTCTCTTCTATTTCTGCTCGTAGTGTTTCTGTTTCTGGCAAACTGGCTTCTTTCAATTTCAACTGCGCTAGCTCCTCTCTATGTTGCTCTGCTTCTTCATTGTGTTTCTCTGCTTCTGTGATTTTCTTGTCCAGCACCATTCTTAACTTCTGCAATTTTTCTGTGTCCTTTTTCTGTTTGCTCTTAGGCAGATTGTCGTATTCTGTTAGCAATTCGACTATCGTCAGTTTCTCCCATTTTTGCTGTTGTGTTGTTCGTTGCATTTGCGGCGTTTGTGATTTTGTGGTTGAGAAGCCATATCGTAGTTTTTCCTCGTTCTATTTCTGTCCTCGATTTTCTTTATGGTTGAGGGAGTTATTGTTTTTCCAGGATAGTCTTGTAGTGAGATGTTTGATGTTGACTCGTCCGTCATTTATCATGTAACTCACTGTTTTAACTTTATCTTTTCCTTCGTACGCTATATTAGTTTTAATTTTAGACTTTAATTTTAATCTTTTGGTTTCTGCTAGTTCTTCATCTGACATTTATGGTTACACAAAATTTCTTTTCCTTCGTTCACTGTATCGATTATAATTTTAAACTTTAGATTTAAACTTTTGAAATTTCGAATTAAGCTTTAGGTTCGTGGGGAGCTCTTTCCAGTCAAAACAGGGGGGATGATAAAAATAAAAAACTGAATGCAATTAAAAAAATAAAAATAAAATAATAATAATAATAATAATAAATAAATAAAAAACAAGCAAAAAAGTAGTACTATGGAAAAGGGCTGCCTTAGGGGCTTAAAAAAATAACTATAAATAAAAAATATTAAAAAAAATAAAATAAAAAGTAATGAAATAATGAGACCAGCCGGAGCTGAATTGCAGCATTTTTAAAAACGTGAAAGATGAGAGATGTTATTATGAAAAAGTCAAAATGCATTGACTCTGGAGAAAACTTATTGTGCTGTGGGAAATTTTCAATAAACAATGACACTGGGAAAAATAAGTTTTACTAGGTTTAGAGAATACCCTTTTAACGAGAAATTTACATTGTAACGACTCTTTGTGCCATGGAGCCAGAAGAAACGTAATACTGTTATTTAATGATCTCACGAAATATTTAAGAGATCCGATGAATGAAGGTATGATTAAACATTTAAAGGTGGCTATTATGGCAGAAGTTACTAGAAGTTAAATTTAAAATATTATGAACAAACAACCAAAAAAAAAAACTTTTAAAAGGTAAAATTTAGTATTATTCACTTATAGAATCTAAGAACATAAAAGATGAGAGTTGTTGCAATTAAAAATGTCAAAAGGGCATTGACTTTGGAGTAAACTTATAGAGCTGTGGGAGATTTTCCCTTTTACAATGATGACCCTTATGACAAGAATTTTACAATGTATGAACTTTCTGCCATGAGGTGCACTTTCATGCCTATTTAATTCATACCATGATCTTTTTTAAGACTATAATTTCTAAAGTAATTAAATTTTTGAATGGGGTTTCACTGGTGCAACAACGAAAAATAAAATGATTTTAACTACGTTTAATTCAGGTTTTGGTGGACATATGAAATATAAAAGGTTTTATGGTGTGATGTTGGGTCAGCAGGCTTACTAGTGGGTATTATAAAGCAGGGAGGATTAAAATTTATGAGTGGGCCCTTTTAAGGGGCCCATGGCCTAAAATAGAGGTCGTAACATGAAAATAGCCACGCAAACGAAAAGTTCATTGGAAAATTTTTAACATGAGGTATTATACTTATATAAATATGAAGTAACTTCGTATGATGGGAAAAGTGAAATCAACTTCTAGTGGGGTCCAGGGCCCAACCTGACAGTGCCAAAATTAAAATGGTCCACAGAATCGGAAAGCCCATCTCAAGACCTAAAAAATGAAATATTATGTTTTAAGATTGGATGAAAAATAAAAGTTTTTCCATAAAAGGGCCCTAAGGCCCAACACGAAGGCCTATGAGGATGTGGGCCACAGCAAGTAGAACCATAATAAAGGGCCACGGAAACTGAGAGTCCATGAAAGACCATAAAAAAGAGATATTATAAAGCAAAGAGGATTAAAATTTATGAAAGGGCCCTTTTAAGGGCCTCAGGGCCCCCTGATGTTACCAGTGGAAGAAGAGGGGGCCGGAAATGGAATGCTCACACTGAGACCTTGTGAAAAAGCTATTGGACTATGGGAAAGGTATGAAACAACCAGAATGCTTATAAATAGTGCCTCAGTTAGGGGCCCAGGGCCTAAAATAGAGGTCGTAACATGAAATTGGACACGGAAACGGAGAGTCCATTGGAAGATCTTTAAAATGAGGTATTATACTTATATAAAGATGGAGAAACTTTGTAAGATTGGAAAAGTGAAATCAACTTCAGGGCGGTCCAGGGCCCAACCTGACAGGCCCAAAATTAAAATGTGCCACAGAATTGGAAAGCCCATTTCAAGACCTTTAAAATGAGGTATTATGTATTATGAATGGATAAAAAATAAAGAATTTCAATAAAAATAGGCCCTAGGGCCTATCGTGAAAGCCTACGAAGATGCGTGTTATAGCTAGAAAAACTTTGCTGTCCCTATGAGACTATATATTATGAGAGAAATTACCCATTATGCAGTTGAAGTGTTTTATTTAACAATCCTTACTGCTATGGGTAAAGTGTAATGTGCTAAATTACTGTATTTATTTGTGGGCTGGTTGCCATATAACTATATGATCTACCACTCTTATGAAGGCAACTCAATTCTTATTGAGTTCGCCTACTCGAGTTTTATGCAGCGACGTGTTACAGTCAACCAACCAATCTTATGGAAATTTTGGCGTGAATGCCTTATAATGGTAGCCATTTTGAATAGAAAATGAAATTTTCACTTTGAAGCAATAAAACATGCACTTATAAAATACTGAGGGAATAATGAATAGCATCAGTGTGTAGGAAATTTAATTGAGCATCTATAACATACAACGGAGATATAAAAAAGACATATTTAGTATTTTTTAAGAGGGATTGAAAAGGAAACACTTAGATGAAAATAGCGGCGATAATAACAAAACGTAACATGGTTTAGCAAAATGCTCATAAAAGGTCTTAAATTACACATTAATGATGCCAAAGTGCCCCATAGAGCTAAGTAAGACCTTTTACAAAGTCAAATGAACACTTAACGCTCTCGGGAACGCTAAATTAATTAAAAAATGGGAGCTAAATTGAAACTTACCAACATAAACAAACAACCACGCCACGACTGTAAGTGAAGCACCTAGATTTAAGCAAGAAAGCTGGTACGCCACCTTAAAATTTTCCCACTGCTCTGAGAATTTTTGAGAGGTTATCGGAGCACTAAGTACATGTGCTTGTGAATTTACAGGTCGGAATAAAATTTAGAAGTATTTTTAAAAAAATTAAACAAGTTGAAAAGTTGTTAAACGGGGGCCAGAATTGAAAAACTTATGGCGCAAAACCCAGCTTAAAGCCCACCCACAGCTCTATAAATTTTTGAGAGGTTACCGGAGTACTATATATATGTACACACAAAATTACAGGCTAAAATAAAAATTGGAAGTATTTTTTTTTTTAAATTCGAGAATGCTGGAAAGTGGGACGAATCGGGAGAGGCAAACTTTTGTAAGTCCGCCACTTAACTTAAAATTGAGCCAGCCATTTAAAAATTTTTGAGGATGCATCGGAGTTTTATATACATGAACACTCCAAAAATCTAAGAGATATGATGATTGGAAGATAGTTAAAAAAATTTCAAAAGTGGCAAAAATCCGGGTTTTTCATAGAGTTGAATTTTACAAATTAATTAAGCAAATATTATAGCTTAAAATGAATAATAAATGTTACTACATGACATCAAACTCATATACAATTAGGAATACAATAATAATTTACACAAAATATACAATTTACGTGTTTAGAAGAATCAGAAAAACATGGCGGACACTGACGCTCGAATGCCATGTATCGGCGCCATAGGGCCATTGAGATTTTACTTAATTGGACATAAATCATTTTAAAATTGGCCGATTTGGTCGTGGCTGGTCTCATGTTGAACAGAATTACTTTATACAACTTTTAAAACCGGAGAGAGCATTCCTACTTACCTATAAACGCCGTTTTACTAGCCAGACATTGGAGCGATATTCAAATGTAACCACATGGTTTGAGAAGTCGTCAGGTAGCCCGTCCAATGACGACAGAGTGTTTACGGAAGATGGTTTCTCAAAGTACCGTCCATAGTTTTCCTCCCACTGACGATATTCTTTGTTTCTGCTACCTTACAGCGCCATCTGACGGTGCGATTTTAAGTTTTTTTAACAATGCCTAAAAAATCCCCATTACTTTGGGAGCATACTGGTGAAATTTTAGGTCATTTGGATCAGTAGTTCTTTTGTTAAAGTGTTTTACTTTCACAACTTAAAAAAAAATCACCCTGTACAAAAGTTATACGTGAACATACATTTAAAAAATAAATAAAACGAATTGTCCTTTGCTGGTGTTTAGTAACAACAAATTTCAACGAAAGAATGGGTATTATTGCCAAGGAAATATATTTATACTTTTCGTCGTATAGATTGACGTTTCTACAATATAAAGCTTAAAAAAGCAATTTTATCACATGCGAAAGAGAAAGTAAATTGCATATTTGCATGCTTTATTCGTGTGAAAGAGGAAAGCATTTATTTAAGTGGGGCGTGGTTTGAATATTTAAAAACCAAAAACATAAGTTGTGAACTTTAGAAAAAATACGTTTCTTATGCAATCGTATTTATATTTTTATTCGGAATGTTTCCAAATTTATTTCTCGAAAAAAAAATTAAAGCTTTGATGCATTTATTTAAGGTTTTAATAAAATTTAAATTTCTCCATAAAAGAATTTTGTCTTCAAGAATATTTCAGATCTAAATATTTTTTGTGGGATTTATCTGTGCATGTGAATTGAAAGATAAAAATATAATGCATTTTTGATGGACTGATATAAAATATTATAAATGATAAACTGGATATTATAAATGAATTTTATATTTATCCAGTTTAGAAAAACATACAACAACTTGAGATACATTATCCAGTCATATATTTTTTAACTAAATAAAACCTTAACATGAAAGTATATCTTAACTTTTATTCATTTAACTTAATATATTTTAATCCTGATATTTACCTTTATTGGAGTGTATGTCTGTGATTTTCAGAAAAACGCCTTTCCATTTACTGATACGACATCGATAAATAGTACATGGTTGTCGTTATCTGATATTGGTGCACGTAAACTGCATTCATATATACTACCACTTACCGTTTCGATGACGATTTTGTCGTCGTTGATTAGACGACATCGGTTGTGGAGCAAGTTTGTCGTTGAGCACTCAATCTTTCTTAAAACATTTCCGACATTTCAAAGTTTTTGAATTCAACGTGGTTTTAATTACTTGTATTTCTGTTATATAATTTTTTACATAATACCATTCAAGTCGAATGTTGCTATTTTATGCTAATGTGGTGGAAAGATTGGTGGAATGTAAATACATTAATTGATACTACGCACATTTCCACCTACCGTTTCGATGACGATTTTGTCGTCATCGATTAGACGACATCGGTTGTGGAGCAATTTTGTCGTTGAGCACTCAAGCTTCCTTTCATATATTTCCGACATTCCACAGTTTTTGAATTCAACGTGGTTTTAATTACTTGTATTTCTGTTATATATTTTTTAAATAATACCATTCAAATCAAATGTTGCTGTTTCATACTAATATGGTGGAAAGATTGGTTGAATGTAAATGAATCCATTCATACTACGCACATTCCACCTACCGTTTCGATGACGATTTTGTCGTCATCGATTAGACGACGTAGGTTGTGGAACAATTTTGTCATTGAGCACTCAATCTTTCTTTCTTATCTTTCCGACATTTCACAGTTTTTGCATTCAACGTGGTTTTAATTACTTGTATTTCTGTTACATATCTTTATAGATGTTTTTATTATAAACTCTTTTACCAGAAAGAAAGTGTATATCATTAAAGTAATATTATTACAGTAATGTCACATTGTTATTCAGAATATCTCAAATGTTACTCAGAAATTGGCAAAAAAACTTTGTTATATATCTTGATTTGAGTATTTGATCAAACATTCAAACTCATATATCTCAGACGTTTACAAATGTGACTTAGCACTTTCTTGTCCCGACCCACTCAATCAATTTTAAGCATTTGTAAAGTGATTGAAAGGTTTAGTTAATATTTGTAAACTATTACTTTGGCTACAATGTTCGGTTTTTCGTATGCCGATATATAAAATAGTTTTACTGAAAGTAGGAAAACACCGAAAATCAATCAATTAACCAATCTTTCAATCCACAAAAATTTGGAAACTATTGGATCAATATAAAGAATATGGCGGTGATTGACAAATATAATTAAGATATGTGAATGATATTAATTACAATTTTAGCTTATGGCATATATTTTAATCTAAAAACTTGATTTGTAAGTATTACCCCCAAAACTCGAAAGATCTTTTAAAATACATTTGCAACACAACGCGTTACTTCGCAGCTAGTATCTGATAATTAAAACTAGTTGTAAATTATACGTCAAACGTGACAAATGAGATACGTTCGTACTATAACTAGATTTTATAAATATTCAGATCTTGGTGCAATATCTGCTTCACTGTTATGCAAAAATACATGAATTGAAAATTCCGATTTAAAAAAATCAACAAATATGCATTCTTGTTGAGTAGATTTCACAGTCTGAATGTCCTATAAAGCATAGTCTCTTTTCATGTCGTATAAAGTTTTGTTATACTGCTTTCTCATTAATCGAAAACAATAGCTACTTTGACAGTCAAAAACGAGAATTTAAAGATATATAAAGTGGTCATAAACTCTTTCCCTGATTACAAACTTTTATTTCAGAAAAAAATAATATAATTAGCCATATGCTTGTTTCAATATATTGTAAAGACATTTATGAAGTTTTTGATACAAGTACTTATGTCAGTAAATTTCGATGTGAGTACCCTTGGTAGCTCGAAGAATTTCAAGGTGGTATTCCATTTCTTGTCTCGTATTATCCAACATTTGGGCTGATATACTAGACACATCATCTGTGATCCTGACATTGAGTGTTTCAATATCTTTACTGGTGTTGCAAACACTCTGTCCTTTATGTACCCAACAAAAGAAAAAAAAATCTATAGGAGTTAGTCTATCCCGTCCGCTCCATCTTCCAGGAAATATGTCATCAAGAAACTCAGGTACGACGGTAGAGACTGGACTAAAAGAAACTTAAGATCATGTCTTTTTCATAATAAAAAATTTACAGTATTACATTCAATGGTTATTCAGGGATCGCAGCATTCCTGAACATCTCTACCTTTCCTAACACTATTTTACAGCGGGAATGTTCATAGTAGATTCTTTTAAAATCATTTAAAATAAATATACCAGAAAATTTGCTGTTTCATAATAGTGGTAGCAAATTTAAAAATATTTAGGGACGCTGCGACCCCTGGTTATTTCGTAATCATTTTATGTAATCAGGGAAAGTCTTTATGACAAACCTGTATATACTTATCAGTTATCCATTTCCATGATCGAGTTTCGTTTATCGTGAAACTAACTCAAATTTCCAGTGAACGCTTTCTCTGTCACACAATGCAGATTTTAAAAATATTGCCTAGAATAAATAAAGAAAAATCCTTGATACCAAACTGAAATGGAAAGCTATATATTTACTGTGAGGGAAACGCCTATTGTAGTTATAAAAGGAAAGTTTAAAAAATACTTTATTTACATGCTGAATAGAAACTGGATTGCATATTTGCGTGCTCTTATCGTGTGAAATAAGAAATCTTTTGTTGGACTAGGGCGTTAGTTATATAATTTAAGTCACAAAAGATGATTTTTCAATTTTAGAAAAATAATCCTTTTGGAAACATATTTATCAAAAATGTTTAAAATATACTTCGAAAGAAATTTTTTCTTCATATTTATGGTTTTAATAAAAGAATTTGAATAAAAGTTTTAAAGTTCGAAAGCTGAATTCGAAGAGACTTTTACGTCCCACGTCAATTGTATTTTATCTTTTATAACGAAGTTTTTCGTTAGTATAGATGAATATTTGCGTCAATAATTTTTTTTTTCAGAATGTTTTACAGACAGATATCATTTTATGTGTGTTTAGATGAGTATTAATATTAATAGAGATATAACTAAAGAACGAGGTATTGATAGAAGAATATTGAATTTTGATCTAAGGTTGGCACTAGTCCATAGCTGCTGACTTTTCGATTTTTGGCTAACTGTATTCTCGAAAAGAATATTTCACCGTATTTAATCGCGGACATCTACGATTATACAATTCGAAGTTTTCTTTTGAAAAGACAGGTGGACAAATGTAGCAGCAGTTGGCAGCTTCGCTAGTCGTTTGAGTAAAATAAATCTAAATAAAACAGTAGTTTCCATTGTTATTACTTTTGATAGTTTAACCCTTTTAGTGCGGGAGTCGACTAATGTCGACATCTAGGAGTTGGGTGCAGCAGACTATATTAAGTGTCAATAAAAGTCGCCTAGGCGTTCACGGCGTGTATTGTGCTCATTGTAGTGCGTCATGGGTTTAGCAGTGATGACGTATTGCGCCTGCGTAGTGCAGTAATTTGTTTATAACCAAAACCAGTAGCGTTCTTTTCGTATAACCATAAGATATGATTTTTAGTTTTGTATTGGGTCGTTCGGAAAGTCGTGTCCCTTTGGGAAAATCAATTCGTACCGGAAAATTCTGCGCGGTTTTCAGTTAAATAAATCGCTTTTTTGGTCAAAATATTATTAGACGACGTAGGTTGTGGAACAATTTTGTCATTGAGCACTCAAACTTTCTTTCTTATCTTTCCGACATTTCACAGTTTTTGCATTCAACGTGGTTTTAATTACTTGTATTTCTGTTACATATCTTTATAGATGTTTTTATTATAAACTCCTTTACCAGAAAGAAAGTGTATATCATTAAAGTAATATTATTACAGTAATGTAACATTGTTATTCAGAATATCTCAAATGTTACTCAGAAATTGGGAAAAAAATTTTGTTATATATCTTGATTTGAGTATTTCATCAAACATTCAAACTCATATATCTCAGACGTTTACAAATGTGACTTGGCACTTTCTTGTCCCGACCCACTCAATCAATTTTAAGCATTTGTAAAGTGATTGAAAGGTTTAGTTAATATTTGTAAATTATTACTTTGGCTACAATGTTCGGTTTTTCGTATGCCGATAAATAAAATAGTTTTACTGAAAGTAGGAAAAAACCGAAAATCAATCAATTAACCAATCTTTCAATCCACAAAAATTTGGAAACTATTGGATCAATATAAAGAATATGGCGGTGATTGACAAATATAATTAAGATATGTGAATGATATTAATTACAATTTTAGCTTATGGCATATATTTTAATCTAAAAACTTGATTTGTAAGTATTACCCCCAAAACTCGAAAGATCTTTTAAAATACATTTGCAACACAACGCGTTACTTCGCAGCTAGTATCTGATAATTAAAACTAGTTGTAAATTATACGTCAAACGTGACAAATGAGATACGTTCATACTATAACTAGATTTTATAAATATTCAGATCTTGGTGCAATATCTGCTTCACTGTTATGCAAAAATACATGAATTGAAAATTCCGATTTAAAAAAATCAACAAATATGCATTCTTGTTGAGTAGATTTCACAGTCTGAATGTCCTATAAAGCATAGTCTCTTTTCATGTCGTATAAAGTTTTGTTATACTGCTTTCTCATTAATCGAAAACAATAGCTACTTTGACAGTCAAAAACGAGAATTTAAAGATATATAAAGTGGTCATAAACTCTTTCCCTGATTACAATCTTTTATTTCAGAAAAAATAATATAATTAGCCATATGCTTGTTTCAATATATTGTAAAGACATTTATGAATTTTTTGTTACAAGTACTTATGTCAGTAAATTTCGATGTGAGTACCCTTGGTAGCTCGAAGAATTTCAAGGTGGTATTCCATTTCTTGTCTCGTATTTTCCAACATTTGGGCTGATATACTAGACACATCATCTGTGATCCTGACATTGAGTGTTTCAATATCTTTACTGGTGTTGCAAACACTCTGTCCTTTATGTACCCAACAAAAGAAAAAAAATCTATAGGAGTTAGTCTATCCCGTCCGCTCCATCTTCCAGGAAATATGTCATCAAGAAACTCAGGTACGACGGTAGAGACTGGACTAAAAGAAACTTAAGATCATGTCTTTTTCATAATAAAAAATTTACAGTATTACATTCAATGGTTATTCAGGGATCGCAGCATTCCTGAACATCTCTACCTTTCCTAACACTATTTTACAGCGGGAATGTTCATAGTAGATTCTTTTAAAATCATTTAAAATAAATATACCAGAAAATTTGCTGTTTCATAATAGTGGTAGCAAATTTAAAAATATTTAGGACGCTGCGACCCCCCTGGTTATTTCGTAATCATTTTATGTAATCAGGGAAAGTCTTTATGACAAACCTGTATATACTTATCAGTTATCCATTTCCATGATCGAGTTTCGTTTATCGTGAAACTAACTCAAATTTCCAGTGAACGCTTTCTCTGTCACACAATGCAGATTTTAAAAATATTGCCTAGAATAAATAAAGAAAAATCCTTGATACCAAACTGAAATGGAAAGCTATATATTTACTGTGAGGGAAACGCCTATTGTAGTTATAAAAGGAAAGTTTAAAAAATACTTTATTTACATGCTGAATAGAAACTGGATTGCAAATTTGCGTGCTCTTATCGTGTGAAATAAGAAATCTTTTGTTGGACTAGGGCGTTAGTTATATAATTTAAGTCACAAAAGATGATTTTTCAATTTTAGAAAAATAATCCTTTTGGAAACATATTTATCAAAAATGTTTAAAATATACTTCGAAAGAAATTTTTTCTTCATATTTATGGTTTTAATAAAAGAATTTGAATAAAAGTTTTAAAGTTCGAAAGCTGAATTCGAAGAGACTTTTACGTCCCACGTCAATTGTATTTTATCTTTTATAACGAAGTTTTTCGTTAGTATAGATGAATATTTGCGTCAATAATTTTTTTTTTCAGAATGTTTTACAGACAGATATCATTTTATGTGTGTTTAGATGAGTATTAATATTAATAGAGATATAACTAAAGAACGAGGTATTGATAGAAGAATATTGAATTTTGATCTAAGGTTGGCACTAGTCCATAGCTGCTGACTTTTCGATTTTTGGCTAACTGTATTCTCTAAAAGAATATTTCACCGTATTTAATCGCGGACATCTACGATTATACAATTCGAAGTTTTCTTTTGAAAAGACAGGTGGACAAATGTAGCAGAAGTTGGCAGCTTCGCTAGTCGTTTGAGTAAAATAAATCTAAATAAAACAGTAGTTTCCATTGTTATTACTTTTGATAGTTTAACCCTTTTAGTGCGGGAGTCGACTAATGTCGACATCTAGGAGTTGGGTGCTGCAGACTATATTAAGTGTCAATAAAAGTCGCCTAGGCGTTCACGGCGTGTATTGTGCTCATTGTAGTGCGTCATGGGTTTAGCAGTGATGACGTATTGCGCCTGCGTAGTGCAGTAATTTGTTTATAACCAAAACCAGTAGCGTTCTTTTCGTATAACCATAAGATATGATTTTTAGTTTTGTATTGGGTCGTTCGGAAAGTCGTGTCCCTTTGGGAAAATCAATTCGTACCGGAAAATTCTGCGCGGTTTTCAGTTAAATAAATCGCTTTTTTGGTCAAAATATTATTAGACGACGTAGGTTGTGGAACAATTTTGTCATTGAGCACTCAAACTTTCTTTCTTATCTTTCCGACATTTCACAGTTTTTGCATTCAACGTGGTTTTAATTACTTGTATTTCTGTTACATATCTTTATAGATGTTTTTATTATAAACTCCTTTACCAGAAAGAAAGTGTATATCATTAAAGTAATATTATTACAGTAATGTCACATTGTTATTCAGAATATCTCAAATGTTACTCAGAAATTGGGAAAAAAATTTTGTTATATATCTTGATTTGAGTATTTCATCAAATATTCAAACTCATATATCTCAGACGTTTACAAATGTGACTTGGCACTTTCTTGTCCCGACCCACTCAATCAATTTTAAGCATTTGTAAAGTGATTGAAAGGTTTAGTTAATATTTGTAAATTATTACTTTGGCTACAATGTTCGGTTTTTCGTATGCCGATAAATAAAATAGTTTTACTGAAAGTAGGAAAAAACCGAAAATCAATCAATTAACCAATCTTTCAATCCACAAAAATTTGGAAACTATTGGATCAATATAAAGAATATGGCGTTGATTGACAAATATAATTAAGATATATGAATTATATTAATTACAATTTTAGCTTATGGCATATATTTTAATCTAAAAACTTGATTTGTAAAAGTATTACCCCCAAAACTCGAAAATCTTTTAAAATACATTTGCAACACAACGCGTTATTTCGCAGCTAGTATCTGATAATTAAAACTAGTTGTAAATTATACGTTAAACGTGACAAATGAGATACGTTCGTACTATAACTAGATTTTATAAATATTCAGATCTTGGTGCAATAGCTGCTTCACTGTTATGCAAAAATACATGAATTGAAAATTCCGATTTAAAAAAATCAACAAATATGCATTCTTGTTGAGTAGATTTCCCGGTCTGAATGTCCCATAAAGCATAGTCTCTTTTCATGTCGTATAAAGTTTTGTTATACTGCTTTCTCATTAATCGAAAACAATAGCTACTTTGACAGTCAAAAACGAGAATTTAAATATATATAAAGTGGTCATAAACTCTTTCCCTGATTACAATCATTTATTTCAAAAAAAAATAATATAATTAGCCATATGCTTGTTTCAATATATTGTAAAGACATTTATGAAGTTTTTGATACAAATACTTATGTCAGTAAATTTCGATGTGAGTACACTTGGTAGCTCGAAGAATTTCAAGGTGGTATTCCATTTCTTGTCTCGTATTTTCCAACATTTGGGCTGATATACTAGAATCATCATCTGTGATCCTGACCTTGAGTGTTTCAATATCTTTACTGGTGTTGCAAACACTCTGTCCCTTATGTACCCAACAAAAGAAAAAAATCTATAGGAGTTAGTCTATCCCGTCCGGTCCATCTTCCAGGAAGTATGTCATCAAGAAACTCAGGTACAACGGTAGAGACTGGACTAAAAGAAACTTAAGATCATGTCTTTTTCATAATAAAAAATTTACAGTATTACATTCAATGGTTATTCAGGGATCGCAGCATTCCTGAACATCTCTACCTTTCCTAACACTATTTTACAGCGGGAATGTTCATAGTAGATTCTTTTAAAATCATTTAAAATAAATATACCAGAAAATTTGCTGTTTCATAATAGTGGTAGCAAATTTAAAAATATTTAGGGACGCTGCGACCCCTGGTTATTTCGTAATCATTTTATGTAATCAGGGAAAGTCTTTATGACAAACCTGTATATACTTATCAGTTATCCATTTCCATGATCGAGTTTCGTTTATCGTGAAACTAACTCAAATTTCCAGTGAACGCTTTCTCTGTCACACAATGCAGATTTTAAAAATATTGCCTAGAATAAATAAAGAAAAATCCTTGATACCAAACTGAAATGGAAAGCTATATATTTACTGTGAGGGAAACGCCTATTGTAGTTATAAAAGGAAAGTTTAAAAAATACTTTATTTACATGCTGAATAGAAACTGGATTGCATATTTGCGTGCTCTTATCGTGTGAAATAAGAAATCTTTTGTTGGACTAGGGCGTTAGTTATATATTTTAAGTCACAAAAGATGATTTTTCAATTTTAGAAAAATAATCCTTTTGGAAACATATTTATCAAAAATGTTTAAAATATACTTCGAAAGAAATTTTTTCTTCATATTTATGGTTTTAATAAAAGAATTTGAATAAAAGTTTTAACGTTCGAAAGCTGAATTCGAAGAGACTTTTACGTCCCACGTCAATTGTATTTTATCTTTTATAACGAAGTTTTTCGTTAGTATAGATGAATATTTGCGTCAATAATTTTTTTTTTCAGAATGTTTTACAGACAGATATGATTTTGTGTGTGTTTAGATGAGTATTAATATTAATAGAGATATAACTAAAGAACGAGGTATTGATAGAAGAATATTGAATTTTGATCTAAGGTTGGCACTAGTCCATAGCTGCTGACTTTTCGATTTTTGGCTAACTGTATTCTCGAAAAGAATATTTGACCGTATTTAATCGCGGACATCTACGATTATACAATTCGAAGTTTTCTTTTGAAAAGACAGGTGGACAAATGTAGCAGCAGTTGGCAGCTTCGCTAGTCGTTTGAGTAAAATAAATCTAAATAAAACGGTAGTTTCCATTGTTATTACTTTTGATAGTTTAACCCTTTTAGTGCGGGAGTCGACTAATGTCGACATCTAGGAGTTGGGTGCTGCAGACTATATTAAGTGTCAATAAAAGTCGCCTAGGCGTTCACGGCGTGTATTGTGCTCATTGTAGTGCGTCATGGGTTTAGCAGTGATGACGTATTGCGCCTGCGTAGTGCAGTAATTTGTCTATAACCAAAACCAGTAGCGTTCTTTTCGTATAACCATAAGATATAATTTTTAGTTTTGTATTGGGTCGTTCGGAAAGTCGTGTCCCTTTGGGAAAATCAATTCGTACCGGAAAATTCTGCGCGGTTTTCAGTTAAATAAATCGCTTTTTTGGTCAAAATATTATTAGACGACGTAGGTTGTGGAACAATTTTGTCATTGAGCACTCAAACTTTCTTTCTTATCTTTCCGACATTTCACAGTTTTTGCATTCAACGTGGTTTTAATTACTTGTATTTCTGTTACATATCTTTATAGATGTTTTTATTATAAACTCTTTTACCAGAAAGAAAGTGTATATCATTAAAGTAATATTATTACAGTAATGTCACATTGTTATTCAGAATATCTCAAATGTTACTCAGAAATTGGGAAAAAAATTTTGTTATATATCTTGATTTGAGTATTTCATCAAACATTCAAACTCATATATCTCAGACGTTTACAAATGTGACTTGGCACTTTCTTGTCCCGACCCACTCAATCAATTTTAAGCATTTGTAAAGTGATTGAAAGGTTTAGTTAATATTTGTAAATTATTACTTTGGCTACAATGTTCGGTTTTTCGTATGCCGATAAATAAAATAGTTTTACCGAAAGTAGGAAAAAACCGAAAATCAATCAATTAACCAATCTTTCAATCCACAAAAATTTGGAAACTATTGGATCAATATAAAGAATATGGCGGTGATTGACAGATATAATTAAGATATATGAATTATATTAATTACAATTTTAGCTTATGGCATATATTTTAATCTAAAAACTTGATTTGTAAGTATTACCCCCAAAACTCGAAAGATCTTTTAAAATACATTTGCAACACAACGCGTTACTTCGCAGCTAGTATCTGATAATTAAAACTAGTTGTAAATTATACGTCAAACGTGACAAATGAGATAAGTTCATACTATAACTAGATTTTATAAATATTCAGATCTTGGTGCAATAGCTGCTTCACTGTTATGCAAAATACATGAATTGAAAATTCCGATTTAAAAAAATCAACAAATATGCATTCCTGTTGAGTAGATTTCCCGGTCTGAATGTCCTATAAAGCATAGTCTCTTTTCATGTCGTATAAAGTTTTGTTATACTGCTTTCTCATTAATCGAAAACAATAGCTACTTTGACAGTCAAAAACGAGAATTTAAAGATATATAAAGTGGTCATAAACTCTTTCCCTGATTACAATCATTTATTTCAGAAAAAAAAATATAATTAGCCATATCCTTGTTTCAATATATTGTAAAGACATTTATGAAGTTTTTGATACAAGTACTTATGTCAGTAAATTTCGATGTGAGTACCCTTGGTAGCTCGAAGAATTTCAAGGTGGTATTCCATTTCTTGTCCTGTATTTTCCAACATTTGGGCTGATGTACTAGACACATCATCTGTGATCCTGACCTTGAGTGTTTCAATATCTTTACTGGTGTTGCAAACACTATGTCCCTTATGTACCCAACAAAAGAAAAAAATCTATAGGAGTTAGTCTATCCCGTCCGGTCCATCTTCCAGGAAGTATGTCATCAAGAAACTCAGGTACAACGGTAGAGACTGGACTAAAAGAAACTTAAGATCATGTCTTTTTCATAATAAAAAAATTACAGTATTACATTCAATGGTTATTCAGGGATCGCAGCATTCCTGAACATCTCTACCTTTCCTACCACTATTTTACAGCGGGAATGTTCATAGTAGATTCTTTTAAAATCATTTAAAATAAATATACCAGAAAATTTGCTGTTTCATAATAGTGGTAGCAAATTTAAAAATATTTAGGGACGCTGCGACCCCTGGTTATTTCGTAATCATTTTTTGTAATCAGGGAAAGTCTTTATGACAAACCTGTATATACTTATCAGTTATCCATTTCCATGATCGAGTTTCTTTTATCGTGAAACTAACTCAAATTTCCAGTGAACGCTTTCTCTGTCACACAATGCAGATTTTAAAAATATTGCGTAGAATAAATAAAGAAAAATCCTTGATACCAAACTGAAATGGAAAGCTATATATTTACTGTGAGGGAAACGCCTATTGTAGTTATAAAAGGAAAGTTTAAAAAATACTTTATTTACATGCTGAATAGAAACTGGATTGCATATTTGCGTGCTCTTATCGTGTGAAATAAGAAATCTTTTGTTGGACTAGGGCGTTAGTTATATATTTTAAGTCACAAAAGATGATTTTTCAATTTTAGAAAAATAATCCTTTTGGAAACATATTTATCAAAAATGTTTAAAATATACTTCGAAAGAAATTTTTTCTTCATATTTATGGTTTTAATAAAAGAATTTGAATAAAAGTTTTAAAGTTCGAAAGCTGAATTCGAAGAGACTTTTACGTCCCACGTCAATTGTATTTTATCTTTTATAACGAAGTTTTTCGTTAGTATAGATGAATATTTGCGTCAATAATTTTTTTTTCAGAATGTTTTACAGACAGATATGATTTTGTGTGTGTTTAGATGAGTATTAATATTAATAGAGATATAACTAAAGAACGAGGTATTGATAGAAGAATATTGAATTTTGATCTAAGGTTGGCACTAGTCCATAGCTGCTGACTTTTCGATTTTTGGCTAACTGTATTCTCGAAAAGAATATTTCACCGTATTTAATCGCGGACATCTACGATTATACAATTCGAAGTTTTCTTTTGAAAAGACAGGTGGACAAATGTAGCAGCAGTTGGCAGCTTCGCTAGTCGTTTGAGTAAAATAAATCTAAATAAAACGGTAGTTTCCATTGTTATTACTTTTGATAGTTTAACCCTTTTAGTGCGGGAGTCGACTAATGTCGACATCTAGGAGTTGGGTGCTGCAGACTATATTAAGTGTCAATAAAAGTCGCCTAGGCGTTCACGGCGTGTATTGTGCTCACTGTAGTGCGTCATGGGTTTAGCAGTGATGACGTATTGCGCCTGCGTAGTGCAGTAATTTGTTTATAACCAAAACCGGTAGCGTTCTTTTCGTATAACCATAAGATATGATTTTTAGTTTTGTATTGGGTCGTTCGGAAAGTCGTGTTCCTTTGGGAAAATCAATTCGTACCGGAAAATTCTGCGCGGTTTTCAGTTAAATAAATCGCTTTTTTGGTCAAAATATTTCGCACAGTGCATTAACCCCCCAAAAAAATTCTGCACTGAAATGGCTAAATAATTTAATTACTTGTAACACATTCGAATAAAACAACAACGAAAAAAGCTTTTTATTTCACCTGTTGAGATTATTTGTGTTAAAAATTTTCAGATTTTCATGCCCACAACATTTAAAATTTATTAACTGTAACTACAAAGGTAGTAAACAGAAAGAAAAAATAAATAAGTGTTACCTGCATGTTTATGCTTATGTAGATAATTCGCTGGGAGTGTTTTATAGGATATTAAAGAAAAGTCCACACCATGTAATTTTTTTTTTTTTTTTTTTTTTTTTTTTGTAGGTTTATTGTTTAGAAGATCGATATCATTTAAATCTGTGAATATCACTTTTGAACTTATAATAGAGGAAAGCAAAAATTTTTTGTTACTTTACAATTTTAACTAAAGAACGTAACTAGCTATATTATAAAGAACAAACGTGTCCGTGCTTAACGCTGACGTCATTTTACGAATGGCAACACCTGACGATAAAATTTCGGTTTTGCGATTTTTGCTACTGCTATTTTTTTAGTTTTTAAACGTCACATATTTTTAATTCGTACACCGTTATACAGTGAAAAAAATCTACTTTCAACTGCGATTTCTTTGAAAACTGTATCGCAATTTACTTATTTATTATGGTATTTAAATTAAATGTCACGCATGATTTTTTTAAAAATCTATCTCTATCGCTTGCAGACACTTAAAAAAATAATAATCTGTTTACAGTTTAAGCAATATAAAAAATTCAGCATTTGTTTCCAGCTAATATTCAATAACGAAATTAAAACTTCATTAATCAATCATTAAAATAGTATAAATAAAACAGAAATTTAACAGACATATAATTATTTGAAATAAGCGCGTAAAACCGCTGAAATTATCATAATAATAATAATAATAATAATAATAATAATAAAAACTTCTGTAGATAACGAAATTTTTAGTAATTTCTTCGTCTATTAATTTCTGGCACGAGGCCAATACAAAATTGCCGCTTTTATAAATTTCACAATTTTATTTCAATAGATAATTGACATATTTCATATAAAAATGCTCTTTGGTGTTAAAATAGTATAAATGTGTTATGTTGTTACAGGGCAATCTAAAAAATATATTAAATGTAAAAAGATATATTGGAGTCTTCAATAAAAAAAATAATAATTGAATTTCATATATATTCTCTATCCCGGGGAGCCCGGGTTAGATACCCTAGTAAGTTTAATGCTTTAATTAAAATGAAATATCTTCAGTACTATATCTTCAGTACTATCTTCAGTACTACGCAGAAATATATTCAATTACTGCGTGAGAAAATAAACTCAAATGAAAATCACCATATTATCAGCTTTACTAAAACTATAACTCCAGCCCTTGTAGTTTTTTGTCTTCTATTTCATCAAACATTTTATTCCGGCTCGTCATGCATTGATTTTTAATATAATTTTCTATCCTACTTAGGATATACAGTCTTACCCCAAGTGAATTACAATCGGAAAATAAGCCAAAAAAATGCCCCTATAAATGCTAACAATAGTTTCATTCAATGAAATATAGCCTTATTAAATATACTACACACAATAGTATAAAAGGATTTGAAAACTTTAAATGAGTTCATATTTAATTATTTTAAAACAAGTAAAAAATTATCAAATAAACTGAACAATAAAAAAAACTACACAAAATGCCAGTGTGGGGATACCATCACGGCCACTTCTTCTTGTTACCTAGACCTAAATATTTCAGCCATTATGCGCAAGAAGTCTCCTAAAATGAGGTCAAAACTGAGATATCCATATTCAACAAACTGTATGATTTTACCTTATATAAAATATAATAATTTTAATTAAATAAAAATACTGAACATTTAAATGCATTTTTATTTGTATTAAGAAATTAGCATTTTAAAAGCAGTAAATTTTTGTAAAGGGAGATTTACTGAGTCCCTAAGTAGGTTGTGCAAAGATTTGCATTAATAACTTGCATTCATTAATCCTAAAAATAAATAAATAAATAAATAAATAAAAAATCAGCTTTATGTTAACACAAAATATTTTTCTATTTTGAAATACAATTTAAAACTAACGATGTGGTAATGGTAATTAAAGTGTCAAACATGTTCGAAAATTTGTAACAAGAACAGAAATAAGATATCTTGTTCATTATGCATTTTACTTTCTTCTATCTTTACAAGAAGAAAGTATCGGATTCATAAAAATTTTCTACTTCCGGTTTTCTACGGATTTATACGTTTTAGAATGTCCTGAACACGATTTGACGGTTTTTTATAAAATGCCTGTCTGTGACTCTGTCTGTCTGTCTGTATGTGACAAAAATTTGTGGGCACTCTGTCTCAAGAACGAATGCACTAAATTTAATGAAACTTTATATTCCGATAGGCTCTAATATAGTCTGGTGCTGATTAGTTTTTGGTGAAAATCGCCCAACAGGTTGCGCTGCTATGCTGCATTTTTTTGCGATTTTCGCAATAGCTCTATCTCAAGAATTAATGCACTTATGTTTATCAAACTTCAGATTCAGTTTGACCTTGACATAAATAGACTCTGATTCGTTTTGGTGTAGTTATCTTAACAGGTGGCGCTGCTATATTACTTTTTCCATGACTTTAACGATAGCTATAGCTTAGGAATTAATGCACGGAATTTCATAAAACTTCAGATTCTGTTAGACCTTGACATAAATAAATGCTGATTACGTTTTGGTGTAAATAACCCTACAGGTGGTGCTGCTATAATACTTTTTTCATTAGTATCCCGATTGCTATATCTCAGCACGGATTTTCATCAAACTTTAGATTGACTTAGACATTGACATAAGTTGTAGTTAATTAGGTTTTGGTCTAAATCTCCCAACAGGTGCTATTCTGCATTACGCTGCATTGCGCTGCTATTCTGCATTTTGCAGGATTTACACGATTTTAGCAATAGTCATGTTTCAATAACTAATGCATGGAACTTAACAAAACTTAAGATTCAGTTAGACTTTGATATAAATTGGTGCTGATTCTTTTTAGTGTATGCAAAAACTGTGTGAGATAGAAGAAAGTTTTGGGATTGGCACATGTGACTAGTTTTTAAAAGTATATTATACGATGTTTTCTTATGTAATTATAGAACTATTATGCTTATACAGACAGCATTTCAGAAATAATGCTTTTTTCACATATGAATATTAAGCGATTCATACAGAATTCAATATTTTCATTATTAATTACGTTCAAGAATATATAATATTTGACATACGTTATTACATAAACTATATATTACTTTACTAAATACATTTACATATTGTAATAGTTCCCATAATAAAATTTAGGCAATCAAATGTCAATTACTTATATCTTATCAAATATTAATTTCTTATCTTTAATAATTAAAATAGTATTTCTTTCTTAAGTGGCACTTTCTCTAAAATACAACATACTCCACTTTTACATTGTAAAACAGACACGTTCTAAACCCATCGATTTTATAACAATCTTAACTTCTATATATTTTTAAGTACTGGAATCAGTTCAGTTTTTTTCACATCTTTCTTACACGCAAGAGAAGCGTGCTTGAAAAACGTCTAGCACACCTTTTAAAAAGGGATATTATACTAAACTAAGTTAGCTATGCAAGCACGCGAAAATAAATCTTAAAGTTATGGATTGATGCTATATTTGTTACTTTGTAAGAGTAAATTTTATTTTATCATTATCTGTACTTTTGTGTATTACATTATTTTTTGTGTATTATTGTACATTATATCACGGACAATGTTAAACTATGTTTTATTCATTATTATTTTAAAATTAAGATTATAAAATAATTATTTTGTTTTATGTAAGGTCAGTTTAATATTAAATTGAGTCGGTATATCTTTCAGAATGTCTCAGAGATTCGCGTAATGAACTCATAATTCACATTCTTGATTTAAAAAAAAAAACGAAATACTGGAATTTGTATTTAAAGAAAAAACATTTATTCTTATTTTCTTATCAAGAACATGCAATATTTTACAAACATTGTTAAATTAACCAAGTAATCCTTTACTATTAAAGCACATAAACACAATACGTCAGACGAGAAAGTGGCGAAAGTGGTTACCTTCTCTAAAATACAACATATTCCACTTTTACATTGTAAAACAGACAGGTTCTAAGCCAATCGATCTTATAACAATCTTAACTTCTATATATTTTAAATTACTGGAATTAGTTCAGATTTTTTCGCATCTTCTTACACGCAAGAGAAGCGTGCTTGAAAAATTCTAACACACATTTTTAAAGGGAATATGATTCTAAACTAATTTGTTTACGCAAGCACGCGAAAAGAAATCTTAAAGTTATAGATTGATGCTATATTTGTTACTTTGTAAGAACAATTGTTATTTTATGATTATCGGTAATTTTTTGTATTACATAATCTTTTGTGTATTATTGTACACTATATCACGGAAAATGTTAAACTATTTTTTATTCATTATTATTTTAAAATTATGATTCCAAAATCATTATTTTGTTTTATCTAAGGATAGTTTAATATTAAATTGAGTCGCTGTATCTTTCAGAATTACTCAGAGATTCGCGTAATCAATTCATAATTCACATTCTTGGAGAATTTTGTTTTATTAAATACTGGAATTTGTATTTAAATAAAAACATCTATTCTTTTTTTTCTGATCAAGAACATTCAATATTTTACAAACATTGTTATATTAACCAAGTAATTCTTTGCCATTAAAGCACATAAACACAATACGACAGACGTATTGTTATGAAAAAGTTATGAATGTATATGAAAATGTTTATGATAAATGTATATGAAAAGTTTCGAGCCGGGGGTGGTTTTGGGATCTAGGGATCATAATGGGAGTATATCTGAAAAAAGCTTTAAGAAATTCCAACATAAGAAAGAACGTAATAGGTAGTATTTCTTATGAAATCTACCTAAAAGATTGTCATTATTTCAAAATTATGCAACTTCACCGTCTCATCTTGTAGTCTTAATGCACATCTGCTCACGTCTACTGGAATAACATGATAATTATGCGCAAGGAACTTAACTCTCAATTTTTTTTATTTCAATTACTTTCCGAAATATTATTTAAAAAAATTCAAATTATACAAAAGTTCGGTTATAATAGCATTTCATTCTACTGTATTGAAGAAAAGGGAGGGAAAATTTTGTGACATACGTGTTGATGACATTATATTAAATCTTAAACGGAATTACACCTTAATAATAATTGCATTAAGCAAATAGCATAAGAGATATTTCTTAAAAGTCCTGAAAACTGAATTCTCCAACAGAGAAAAAATGACAATTCCAAATATTTTGTTGCACTGTGTATAGTTTAAAATATCTTTAACATTTCATATTATTTTGTGATACGGACAATATTATGGAATTTTAATTCATTGGTTCTGCATGTTTATATCTATTAAAACACTGAGAATGATATAAATTCCTACACATGCAAATGTTGAAGACGGTTGTGATTTTTTTGTTCATACTGTGAATAAATTGAAATACATAGCATGCGAGAAATTCGTACCCGTTCATAATAGCAGAAGTATTTTTTTAAGCAACTGAGGAATTTACTCTGATAATAAAAATTGAAGCCTTGTAGTTAAGCGTAAATCAAAATGAATAATATTATACTTACTAAGAAATTTCTGGTTCCATCGTTAATTTTCACTACCAATATCTTTTAATCGACAACTGACGTAATTTTACCGAGAATATTCGTTTCTTGTTTGCGTTTTTAGAAATATCAACAGTATAACTGAAAAATATTACACTTATACAAGTGGTGCGCCAAACATCATGAAGTTTAAATGTAGGAAGCTGTTGAAAAAATTTGAGAAACATTGCATTGGAAAATTTCCTTGATATTCTTGTGTCAAATCAGTCCAGTAAAGTATATAGTGTGTCGATTTTTTGTTAAATTTTGAAAAAAGGATAAGTGTTTAATATATAAATTTAGAAAAGTCCAATTTAGATCTCATATTGAAAATGCAAGAGTATTTCAATTAGTAACCAAAACTGTTTCACAAAAAATTTGAAATAAAAAGTAAATCACAATACTATAAAAGAAAATTATCTGAAGCTATTTTTCATTCATTCGGATGCAAATGATAACAGGAGACCAGCACAAGTAGCACAAAATGGTTGGGTCAACGTTGGCTAATATTTGGCGAATTGTTGTCCCACGTTGGATTAAAGTAAGAAATGTCCATCTTGTCGTGCCATTTGCTAATGTTAGCTGCTCAAAATCCAGATCAAATACTATACAAATTACAGGGATATCTGTATATGTCATTTCCCAACAATACAATTTTCCAACGGTTACAACAGTCTGCAACGACGAGCATAATCTAAGATAATCTAGTCTACTTGGGATCTTAAATCGTCAAAAACTAACATTTCTGTATATATACCAAAACCAATTTATGGGAATAAACTGTAAATTCACATTGCCATATTTTTTTACGAAACTGATTCTGTTTTGTCAAAATGATTATATGTCATAATTCATACATTTTAATATAGATTTATTATTAATTTTCATAATTAAAAATGTGTTTTTGAATTTTAAAAGATGCCTAAATAAACATTCTTGTCTATGATCTTGTAATCGAATTTTCTAGAAGATGTGACCTAGCTCAACAGTCTTCTCGTGCTCTAAAACCATAGAATGCAAAATTTAGTTCTAAATTTATTGCAAAATTTATTCTGGGCTCTAGAAATTAACTAGAATTTAGCTATAATTTAAAAAAACTAATTGAATTTTATGCGTATTTGGAAAAATTTGGATATTTTTGGCTACAAAGATTAATATTAGCATCTCAAATTTTAACATTTTTAAATTTCATGATGTTTTAAAAAACAAATTCATAAACTATATGCTTTTCTGGGCTGATAGTACCTGAGAAATATAGTGTCAAAAGTCGGTTTTATCAGTGGAGAAAAACAAACTTAATAGCATTTTTAATATGTATACTGAACCTAAATATAAATTCCAGCATACCTTTTAATAATAAACATTCTTGTAATTCGGTCGCTACTTATATGTGCTTTATACTATTATTTCCAGTAAAAGTATTACGGGGTATTTTCCTGTATTTACACTAGAGTATTATGCTCTTGTTCGCCAATAAATGCCTAGATCATTAAATGAAAAAAAAAAGTCACTGCTAAGTAATTTTTGAATGACCACATGACCAATTACACATTAAAAAAACAAATATTTGGAGATTTTCTTATTAATCAGGCTTTATAATAAAACAAATATACATGTCGTTTTCAAAATTATCCACAATTAAACCAATATAAAGTATACATAGTGATGCTTTCACATTAAATAACAAAGTTCTGTCAGTGATCTCTTTTAACGCATTGTTAATAAAATATCAAATGAGTAGAATACAAAGCGTAAATGATTAATCCAGTGTCAGTACATTAAATCTATTGTGAATTAGAATAGAATCTAAAATCAACTATGTGTATTTAGATACTATATATGTAACAATATTTTCACTTCAAAAGAGAGAGACAAGCCAGTAAATACTGAAATTCGATTTAATATATTTAGCAGTTACTTTGATCAATGAATCTTAAATGAAAGAAATCTTAAATGATGTAACCAATGTATGGTAAGTTTTCTTCAACGTACAGTACAACTTTACACCTGCACCTATTTTGTTTAATTTTCTTATAATTTCAAAATATTACTTTTATAAAATTAAATATATATATATAATAAAATAACATTTGTGATAATCAATATTCAAGATTATTTCAAGTTCTGATTGTAGATAGCGAAATAAATTGTTGTATTGGTAATACAGTTTCTTAAGAAATTATTAGACTAGTGACGTGTATTAGTGAATTGTTGAAGAAGAGGAAGACTTGCAAATTTTTATACATATATTTAAAATTGATATTGAAAAACTTTCTACACTAATCACAAGTTAAAAAATAAATTTAAATAATTTTAAAATTTACTCTTTTTTTTTTAAACCAAATACACTCTAAAAACGACATTTTCAAAAATGAGTAAAACATATTCAAATTTGAGTATGTCGCATAGTTAAAATGACTCCAAGTTAAAATTACTCAACTTTTAAACATGTATATACTCATTTCTGAAAACATGCACACACTCAAAAATCAAACACCATGTGCTCATATTTGAGTATGTCCATGTTTCAAAAATGAGTGTGAACGGACTCCTATGTGATCATTTTTGAGTATTTATATGTTTTAAAAAATAAATTTGAATTGATTCTAATCATTTTTGAGTATGCCCATGTTTTAACAATAAGTATGAACTGACCTCTATGTGCTCAGTTTTGAGTATGTCTATGTTTTGATATTCTGAGTATTTATGGTATTTCAGAATTGAAAGCATTAGGTCGTCATATTTGAAACAAAAAGTTTCATAACAAAATGAAAACATCCATTTACTCAGATTTGAAAGTGTAATTTTTCTCAGTGTAAGTAATCTGTTGAATGCATTTGTTATTTCTTTCTAATATAAATATATATATCATATATTTTTTTTTCATTTTTTTATAATTTATGACATTATGCAAATTTATTGCAACATAATTGTGATAAATATGTTGTACCATTTAATTTTGTTATATTTATAAGTAGAACGCTTATTTATATCAAAATGCACAGTTATCATAAAGGGTAAAATGTTTTATAACTTCTTAAAAGACTGTACCTATGAAATTTTATCAATATAGACAGACTAAAATGGGCAAATATTTAAAAAAAAAAAACTTTATTTATAAATAAAGCATTTATTAGTAACTAACTATTTATAGATTAAAAATAACTTATTATGGAAATTCTAATAAAAATGTATTTTCTTTTTACATATCTATGTCAGAATAAAAGTTTTATTCAATATTTTGGTTCTATCATGGTTGATATGCAAAATAAATTGAAAATCTCGTTATATAATTTTACTGTTAGTGGAGTCTCATATTTCTTTTTAAAAATATATTTGATAGCTAATAAATATATAAATACTAATTGGAAAACAATATATTTCGACATAAGTTTTAACTCATAATTCATCGAGGTACATGTTAAGTGCTGACATACAATCATATTAAAAATTTTAAAAATACGGAAATCGTCGTAAATGCCATAAATATTTTCTATTCGTATTTTCCACCGAATCATGGAGATTTAAAATTGAGCAAAATTAACCTAATATCTTCTAATTGCAATAGATATTTTTATTAAAACACAAACAATGTTATACAAATTCATTCAGGAGAACATAAATGTTGGATTTCCATTTAAAATTCTCATTGAAGGCACTGGAACATATAGTTGTATTTGTAATAATTAAGCAAGTTTGATATTACGAAATGTACTAAAAAGGCAAATAAATCCAAATAAAGATATTGAAATGTAGCACTCTTTATGAACTAATTATTGATAGGTTAAAATTAAGAACAGATGTGTTACACTCACGCACCGATATTTGGCGACTTTTCGATTGGCGATATTTCCAAGCCGGCTCCAAAACAATAACTTAATACAATAGCCAGGTTACCATTAAAGAACCCCCCCCCCCCCAAAAAAAAAAAAAAAAAAAAAAATGGCGACTTTTTTCTTTTTTATAATCGATATTAAAAAAAATAGCGGTGTGTGATTCATAGCCTAAAATTAGTTTCTATAGATAATATTTTCATTCTTGTTAAAATATAATAATATTAAGAAAACGGTTTCTTTTCCCAATTTTTTAACTTATTTATGTCGAAAAAACTTTTCGATCTAAACATTTCGGACGTATATTTCTTTTAGGTAAAGATAATTTAATTTCAGATTTTATTATATATCCTTAATATTAGTTACGTTCATTATTATTTTATTGATAATTTTAACATATCATCTAAACTAATTACGTAAATTAATGAAGAAATAACAAATAATAATGTGACAAGAAATTTGCTGTTCAGAAAAAAATCGCCAACTAAGAAAATGCCTATTATCGGTCTAAACGTATGAAGATTTTCCTATTAAACAAATGTTAAACTAGCCAGGTTTTTGTGCCTTGTTATACGGGTTTCCAAAATGATCATAGGGATAGAACCTCGAATGCCTACAGCAGCTTAGAGCTTGCCTTCGCTTTCCTTTCTTATAAATCGTTAATCTCTGATAAATGAAAAATATCTGTGGGCGCTTTGCACCCATATACCATTAATATGACAATTATTATAACGAGGACCTTCAATATATTTGGGCAGCTATTAAATACTTGTGCGGTTGATGATTAATATGGATTAATATGGGTCAGTTAATATTGTGATCAGTATTTAAATTGTGAATTCCAACTGCCAATTTAAGTTTATTCATAAGAGTAGTTATATGCTATATTTTGTATAAAGATTGTAATCAGTTCCTTAAAACGTAGCAAAGTAAAGTGATTTAAAAATAGTTACATGAAAAAAATTCTAATCAAATTTCATTAAAAAATATTGTCTTGCGCAAAAAATCCAATCAAAATTTCCCATTTTTAACAAGAATAAGGACATTTTGCAGAAAATTATTCCAATAAATAAATAAATAAATAAATGTTAAGTTTATACACAATATTCTCGTGATATCCCATTGAATGTAAATATGATTTCATATTGGTTTTTAAAAATAAAGTACGCGCGTTTAAATATATTTACCGTAATTTAACATGCAAAGTAAATAAATAAAATGAAAACGCCAAAGGCTTGACTATATTGCCATTGCATTGCTATCATTTTTTTAAAAATTCATTCTTTGTTTTGTTTTTTTAAATAGCAACAGGAAAAAAAATGTTGAAACACATTTTGACCGGAACTTAGCAACATTTTCCAGTAAAACGCAAATGAATTTAAAAGTATTGTGAATTACAAAAAGCGGATGATCCAAATCGCTTCACAGAAACATATGCAAAGTTTTAAAACCTCTAACATTTTCAAAGTCGCTGTGATTGCGGAACTGTGGCCTTGGCACACTTACTTGCACTGTAATAATAATAATAATAATAATAATAATAATAATAATAATAATAATAATAATAAAACAGATTTCTTAATCTAAGAAAACATAATATAACCACGAACGAAAATATACAATAACATCTTCCTAGTTATTCGTGGTTCTTAAAAATGTTCTTTGTCTTTATAAACCTCACAAATCAATTTATTTTCATAATTTAGAAAACAATTTATAGAAAAAAATAAGTTTCTTTTGCTTTTAATTATTCTCGGAAACGTTTCCGAGTAATTTTTAGAGCGTATTAAACATTTTCCTTAAACTTGAATATATTTTTTTTAGGATGCTATCGTTCATCATTATAAATTGTATTGTTCATTATTATAAATTATGTATAGTATTTAATTCGCAATTATTACCAAAGCTCATTCAATGATTTCTCTTAACGCAATATTCAATATATTTTAAATAAATTGAAAACAAAGTGTGAATGGAAAATTTGTTGTCAGTATTTTGAATATTAAACTCGTTTATTGATTACAGCAGACGCAACTTTAAAATTTTCTACACGTACTTTGAACTCTATATGTAATACTATTAACCCTTCAAAAGAAAAAAAAATCGAAATTAAGACATTTAATAAGCAATGTGTTCACAGCTCACTTTTATCTAATACCTCTATTTCCTAATGATAACCATCGCCCACTTTTATCTAATACAGTGGAACTCAGTTTATACGTTTTGCTCGGGACCGGAAAACAAAACGTATAACTCAGTAAAACGTACAACTCAATTAATGGTCTACCGAAACCAATTTTTTAAATATATCCTAAATCTTTATTCCGCTTAGAAGTTCCAGTTACCTTTCATATCAAAAACGGAATTTTCCTAAGTATTACTGCACCCATGACATAAAGTTTCGGAAATGGAACACAGTAGAAAAAAGTACATAAGAAAAGTATACATGAAGCTATTTTACCATAAAAGCTTTATTAAAAATATTTTTAATACACATCGGGTACTTAAAAGAAATTATTGGAATTGCCTTGGTATGTAAATCATTTATCAAAAAACATTTCAGTACTGAATCTTGTAGAATTAATCACTAATATGCGATTGTTTCTTTTCGACAGTGCTGATATTGAACATCAAACTTTACATTTCTGTAAATAATGCCGCCGCCTTACCGTTACTGTTTTTACTACTGACGAACCGTTTTACAACGTCAAAATGCCAGAGCAGCTCCGAAGTTAGAGTGAGATCTTTCAAATCATACTCATCTGACGCGTCGTCAGTGTTTCCGGTTACAAAATGCATAAATGAGACAAAATTTTGGCCGGGGACGCAAAAACGTAACGTATAACTGAGGGAAATGTACAACTCAAAACGTATAACTCAGTTAATTTTTAATGGCAAGCGGCCGGGACCGCTAAGTTGAAACGTATAACTGAGGGAAACGTACAACTCAGGTAACGTATATCTGGAGTTCCACTGTACCTCTATTTCCTAATGATAACCATCGCCTTATTTGAACATAAAAATTCTTTATTAAATAAGGTAAATATTACAATTAGAAAATAATGATTTTCAGTTTTCCCGACAAAGTGCCTCGCCCCTACCTTTGATGCACTACATTTTTTTATTATTATTATTTTAATCTTTGTTTAACAAAAAAAAAAAAAAACGGACATACTTTACACAATTTGTACTAATTTAATTTTTGCCACCGAATTATAAAATAAGTTTAATTTCAGATTATGTTTCATGATTTTTGAAAAACAGAAAAATATACAATGCTACGTTATTGTTTATTCAAATATTTTGAGATCAATTTTCTTTAAGTAATTTAGTATTCTTATATAATTATTACAGACTATTATTACAAACGTTTGATGAATTATTACAAACTTTTCATGTAAAAAAGTTTAATGCACAAAAATGCTGCAAATTCATAAAAGTATAAGTATCAACTCGGAAATTTTAAGTCGTTCAAAAATTACTTTTTAGTTGTTTTACTTATAGATAATTAAGAAATGTTTCCTGAATATAACTTATAGGACAATTGTTAATCAATTCTCATTATTGATATGTCACATAATTGTTGAATATGAATATATTAAATTTACAAAAATTAATAAGGAGACAATTATTTAATTCTGATTAAATAAACTATTTTTACTCTTTTTTGCGATATTTTAAATAATTATCAAATAAGAATGTGGTAAGCTGCATTACACATTCTTAGCCTAAGAATTTATAAATATTGTTGATTTGCAAATAAAATATCTATAGTAGAACATTTTGCTAAAGTTTATTGCTTATGAATATTAAATCTCTAAAACACATTGCAGGATTAAACATGTAATAACATTTTTGGTTCTATGAAAATACGCATGCAAATTTCAATCTTTATGCATAATACTTCAAACATATTTTCTCTTTATAAACGTCTGTGTATCAGCATGTCCGCCGTTACGTTTCAGATTGCGTATGAATAATTTATTCGACGGAAAGTAACGATTTTTCAGTGTTTCGAGTCACAAATACGTATTAAATTTATCAAAGTTTAAAATTGTTTACTAGTGCCGGGAACTATTTTTACTATTTTATCAAAACCTAAAGATATAATATTTTAAAGTAAAATAAGAAGATTAAAAATATTTATATAATATATATATCTTTGTTAAAACTTTCGTAACTTTTACAAAAATAATTATTTTCACATAGGTGGCTTGTGAACTTGTGATACGATAAGAAACACCATTGGAAACTTTTTTTAAACTGGAACTGTGTTTCTAAAACTAGTAATTTAGGAATTCAGAAGGCTCCCTGTACATTTAATTTATATATCACATTTTATACCGCAACTGTTTTCACTTAACGTTAACATAATTTTATGTTAACTGATATTTATGCATTTATTCAGATGAACATAATGAATTAAACGATACGGAATAAATTTCATTCAGTATGTTATTTTGCTAGAAATACTAATAACTGAATGTAATCTGCTTTTAGATTAGTTCATTTTCCTTTTACATATTTTAATGTCTAGCAAAGAAAATCATTTTTATTTGTAATTAACTTCTAAAAAAATGTCTAGTTTCTGATTCGGCTTTTCTAATACTCCATATACCATTCCATCACAATTTATAGTTTTCGACATATGTGATGTGCATTCCGATGCAGAAATAGTCATTGCTGCTGTTTGATATTTTTAAAATTTATTCATTGTAACTGTAAACGAGAGGATTAAGTATTCTCGTGCGCAAGTCTTTAAATAACTACATAACAAATTGCATTCTCTGTATCACTTAGTAAAATATTGTTTTACTAAAGTTTTATTTAAAACAATAAACAGGAATTTCATGTGATGATTTTACATATCTAGCGATTCATCTATTTTATTTGAGGCCAAAAGCAACTCTAACCTAGAAGTAAGAATAGGATAATGGGAAAATTAATTTTAAACGTATATAAACAAGAAAAGTCGTATTTAGTGAAACTAAAAGTAATAGCACCAAAGAAAACTACCGAAAAATCATAGAGATCAATATAAATATGACACTATTTTGTACTGATTTCGAAATTGTGTTGATCAACTTTTTTGTCTAGAAAAGGTGCCATAATAAAGTATATTAATATGAAAAAGTGGAGAATGGAGCCAGGGGGAATCACGTAATGTCAATTTTACTGACTGAAGGAGAAAGTGAAATTGGACGAAAATTAGTAGAATCCTGTATTTGTTTTGAAGTCATAGGTGAAGTGTTCTATAGTTTAGGAAATTTTAAAAAATGTTTAGAACAACATTGATAAAGTTCGGAACTTAACAGTTTATACAACTATGAAGGGCTTCCGAATAGACATTTAACTGCTTTACACAATATGTAATACATTTAAAAAAATAATTTCTGCTATATTTTTTTCCGCTATCAATTTCAAATTTTTAAATTTAAAAAAAAAAAAAAATATATAACATTAATTTATTGTGGTATACTTTTTTATACACAATCAGTTTCTCGTAAAAGAAAACGATTTGGGATCACGCGAAGAACCTTTCAATCTTTTCGCAATCAGCGATCGGATAGTATCCATTCATGCCGGACCAGATGTGTCAATTGCTTTTGCAGAGTAATTAAATTCTTTAGCTTCCTGAATGCTGAATAAAATGTGAGCATTACTTTACTTTCCATATTCGGTATAGTTCATCAGTTCCACTTAATAAAGCCTATTCTTATATATGATATATTTACATAAAGTATGTTTGTATTACTGATAGATATTTATGATGGTTTAAATTCATATTTCAATTAAATATTTATAGCTAAATTTTTTCATGGGTACTATAAAATATGCAGAAAATTCGACTAAACAGAAATTAGCCTCACCATCCTTTTTCTTTCTCATATTTTATATGAGTACGAAAGGGTACATTTAAATAGTTCAGAAAAACGTTATAAAATTATTGACTTTCAAAAATTTTTCTAAATATTTATGAATTTATATATATATATTTATTTATAAAATATATAACCAAAATAAGCAAATGCACATAAACATATGCATTTTTATAAAATCTAGACTCTATTCTTGCGATTGATGCTTTTTTAAGAGGATTGATCAGTCTAAAAGCGTCCCGTGTTTCGTTCAGAGACTAGCCATTCCGGCGTATTCCCTCTCAGCTGTCAAAGTTATGAAAAACGATTACAGTCAATTGCACTGAAATCCAGCAAACATTGGTTGATGATTGTACTAGATTAATTTTAACACAATTATTCAAATTCGTAAAGAAATCATATGAGATACAATCTTTCCAGTCAAAGTACGGGCCAGGATTCCAGGCCAGGATCCCTTGGCCAAAGCTGCCAATGCTCTACCAACTGAGTAATCCCGGACGAATATAGCTGAACTAATTCACCCAGTTAACCTTAATGATCAAAGCATCTTGTCTGTTAACTGAATCAGCACATCAGAATAAATCACAGGTAATGGGACCCCCAGTAAACGCTGGAAACATGATCATACTAGATTATTTTTGGCGCGATTATTCAAATTGGTAAAGGAAATATATGAGATGTAATATTCCCAACTAAGCGAAAAAGGTTTCGCCGAAAGGCCAGGATTCGAACACAGTATCCCTTGGCTGAAGCTGTCAGTGCGTTATCAACTGAACACTTCACACTTTTTCGCCGTAGTTTCAAGGAAAAAGAACATAGTGCTTATTTAAAACAGAGTGCGCTTCCTAGCGGTGGGAAGTGGAACAAAAACATTTTGGATTTAAAATTGGTTCGATTCAAACAAAGGACCCGATTTCAATGAATATTGATTCATTCAAATTATTATAAACTAATTAAGATATAGATAATTAATTAAGGGATAGATTTGGTGAACATGGCGGTGAAAAGTGGAACTAAAACATTTTTAGCGCGTGCACAGCTCGCATTCTGTACGGTGCCATAAGCAGCGGGGACACGTTCTGGAGTTTCGTTCGGAAAGTGGTATTTTTAGAACAAAGTGGACCCCCTGGCGGTGGAAAATGTAACTAAAAGATTTTGCATTTAATCTTAGTTTGTCTCAACCGATAGTTTTTCTAACATTCTTCCGAGGTCTCCTAGGTACTAAATAAACTTTGGTATCACTTTTTCAGCCCTTGGTTACCACCATTTTCGAATATTAATCTCCAGATGGATAATTTATTTTCTCGGGTTCTATGGGGCCGATTTCATAAGGAAGTGGTTCATTCAACTTAACATGAATTAATCAAGATATACCTAACTAATTAAGATATATATTTGGTAGCCCCTGCCGCTGGAAAGTGGAACAAAAAGCTTTTCCGCACGTTCATAGCACGCCTTCTACACGGTGCCGTAAGCAGCAGGAACGAGTGCCGGAGTTTCGTTCAGAAATACGTTTATTTAGAAGAGAATGCTATACCTGGTTGCAGGAAACTGCAACTAAAACATTTTGCAGCGCGTGCGTAGCACGTCAGCTATGCAGGTTACCGTAGTCAGTGGGGACAGGTGTCGGAAATTTGTTTAGAACAGACTGCACCGTTGGCAGTGGAACAAAAAGATTTTCCTGCGCGTGCTCTGAAAATGGCTATTCTTATTCAAACCGCAAAAGAAAATTGCCGATTTGATAATCCCAGACAACGAAATATTCTCATTTTTACTCATTCTCGAGTATTAAGAAAATTATTGGAGGTATTGATTCGAAACTCACAGTCTGCAAGTAGTTTATTTTTCTGATTCCGAAAATGCAAATTTTGTGAAAATCCGACGGTAACTTTTTAAATTCTGACCTAAAACTGACCAATTTTGAATCAAATGATTCTGGCATTTGTGGGGGCGGTATTGAAGTTATTTCTTCTTCGGGGCTTATCTATTTAATTTCCAAAATACAAAGTATTACCAGTGGAATGGTTCCGTGCAGTGATTTTTAGAGTGATTTAGCATTTCATAATATTTTTTGACGGCACCGGGCAACGCCGGGCGGATGAGCTAGTATTTAATAAATATTTACAAAAAACCATACACATACCTTTATTGGTGAAACTGTGGATGACTTTTGATCGAGAAGAAGAGGAAGGCGGGGGATTTCCGTTCTTCTTTTTTAAGCTTTCTGAACAATACTGTTTTTCCGAACAATACGAACAATTGGTTGTGTTTTAATTAAAAAATGCATTGCATTCATTAATACCGGGATCGTTATATAGTATGAGTATGTGATTAAAGCTTAATTAAATTTATAAAACAAAATTTAAAATAATTATCCTGATTTTGGACATCATAAAAATAATTACATTTTAGCGGAATTTAAAATCATAAATATTTTTATCGTTGATTAAATTTAACAAAGAGATAAAATAATTATTACACATCATTGAAAACATTGTATCACAGTGAATAAAAAAAAAATAGTTTATTAAATATGTAATTTGCTTTATAATAAAAAAATACTAGCAGTTACTTTAAATCCTGAGTAATGAAAAATATTTTGTGCGCATTTAATCCAAATTAATCTATTGCTATAAATGAATTTTTATGTGATTATCCGAACTAACAAAATTTACGATACATTAAACAGCTGTATCACAAATATCTTTGATAAGAAAAGAAGAGGGTAAATTTAAAAAAAAAATGTTTCTCGTATCAAGTAATCTAAACTGATAATAAAATAGATTTAAAACATTCATTAATCTTTCATTATGTGAAGAAATACAAGAATATACAATTTATTACAAAAAAAAATATATTTCTTTAGTTGTTTTTAAGAAAGATTTTCCACTTCTGAATTTAATCAGATGTTTTTAGTGGATATTATATTCAGCTCGTGATAAGCTGTGAAAATACCATAATTTAAAAAAAAGTGAAATTAATTTCAAATTCAAATTTAGTAAATTGATGTTTATTATAAATATAATCTAACCATAAAATATTATTATTACACATCACCGAAAACATTTTATCTCAATAAATAAAACAATAAATTTAATTTAATTAAATGTAATTTGATTTATAATAAAAAGTTACATTATATCCAGATAAATGAAAAACATTTTATTACGCATTTATCTAAATTAAGAGATACTATAAGTATACGACTGCAAAATATACATAAAGTGTAATGGAAAATGAGTTTCAAGTAGTATCTTATACTTTGATTCGATTAAACCTTTAAAAATAAATAAATTGGATTTGTCTAATTACTCTGAACAAATATTTTACACATTATATATTCAGTTTATATAATAGAATCTATATAGAATCTATATATAATCCAGTTTATATAATAGAACAGAATATATTCATTTTATATAAATTCTTATCTACAAAAAATGGAGTTTGTTAGACGATTTTTTAGCTCAAGTTATTTTGCTACGTGATGTGTTTATGATTAAAATGGTATAGTAAATCTGAGACAAAAAATATATATATATACATTTATATCTGATAAACTTATGCATCAAAATTGTTAATTAAAAATGATATATACATGCGTTCACTATCTTTTTAGATGGATAAGTAAGAGAACAATTAATGGCTTCCCTCGGGGAAAAGTGAGTTCTGCTTCAAATAGTTTATTCGCATTCACATTTAAGTGCGACATCCCACACACATACACACACGCATATATATATATATATATATATCATATTTTATTTCTTAGAACTGTATCAAATAATTTGTAATTTGACCCAGCTATTTGGTATGGTGATTTCATTGTATTTGGTCAATATCTTATGTTTCAATGGATTAAGTATACAGAAAGCTTATATATATATAAACATTTTTTTTTTCAACTACATGCATTTTTTTTAATATCTCGTGAGAATTTTTTTTACTACCTCCGATATGTCATAATTTATCAGTTCTGAATTTTTAGTTTATGTTTAATTTATTTTGTAATGATATTTTTTAAAGAAAATTATTTTCTATCTATGATAAACAATTGAAAAACGCAAAAGATTGTAAAAAGATGCATAAAAAATAGTATAGATGTCGTTATTATTTATACAAACTATATTGATAATAGTAAAATTTAGAAATAAAAGAAAACTGCCCAGTTAAACTGACGGCATTGAGCTCACAGGCTATTCACACTAACTGTAAATTATATTCTTATTTCAAAGAATTTGAAATAAGCCCTCGAAAAATGAAGAAATAGACAATATATTAAGAGGGGGGAACCAACCCCCGTTTCTCCTTCTTATAATTAACCAATGAACCCATAAAACTAATCAGAGAAGCGCCTTACCACAATGAACCTATATACAAAATTTGAAAAAATCGGATAATTCTGCATGAAAAATCCATTTATCTAAATTAAGGGGGAGGGTTAGCCCCCCGTCCCCCCTTTATACTTAACCAAAGAACCCCCAAAACTAATCAGAGAAGCGCCTTATCACAATGAACATATATATAAAATTTGAAGAAAATCGGATAATTCTGCTTAAAAAACCAATTTATGTATATTAAGGGGGGTTAGTCCCCCCCGTTCCCCCCTTTATACTTTACCAGTGAACCCCCAAAACTAATCAGGGAAGTGCCTTACCACAATGAGCCTATATACAAAATTAGGAGTAAATTGGATAATTCTGCATGAAAAACCCATTTATCAAAATTAAGGGGGGGGGGGATAGCCCCCGTTTCCCTCCTTTACACTTCACCAATGAACCCCCAAAACTAATCAGGGAAGCCCCTTACCACAATGAGCCCATATAGAAAGTTTGAAGAAAATTGGATAACTCTGCATGAAAGAAATCATTTATCTAAAATAAGGGGGAGGATTAACCCTCCCGTTACCCCCTTTATACTTAACCTATGAACCCCCAAAACTAATCAGGAAAGAACCTTTTCACAATGAACCTATATACAAAATTTGAAGAAAATCGGATAACTCTGCATGAAAAAAATAATTTATCTAAAATAAGGGGGGAGGATTAACCCCCCCGTTACCCCCTTTATGCTTAACCTATGAACCCCCAAAACTAATCAGGAAAGAACCTTATCACAATGAACCTATACACAAAATTTGAAGAAAATTGGATAATTCTGCATGAAAAAACCATTTATCCAAATTAAGGGGGGTTAGTCCCCCGTCCCCCCCCCTTTATGGTTAACCAATCAATCCCCAAAACTAATCAGGGAAGCGCCTTATCACAAGGAACCTATAAACAAAATTGGAAGAAAATCGGATAACTCTGCATGAAAAATTCATTTATCTAAATTAAGGGGGAGGATTCCCCCCCCCGTTAGCCCCTTTATACTTAACCTATGAACCCCCAAAACTAATCAGGAAAGAACCTTATCACAATGAACCTATATACAAAATTTGAAGAAAATTGAACACTTCTGCATGGAAAAACCATTTATCTTAATTAAGGGGGGTTAGCCCCCCCCCGTTCCCCCCTTTATAGTTAAACAATCAATCCCCAAAACTAATCAGGGAAGCGCCTTATCACAAGGAACCTATAAACAAAATTGGAAGCAAAACGGTTATTTCTGTCAAGAGTTATCGCGTTACGTACGTACATACGTACATACATACATACATACATACATACAGAACGGGCGGGCACATAAGCTCTCAGGCTTTGATAGCCTGTGAGCTAAAAATGTGTTTTTTAAATAATTTATAGATAGTGAAATTTTCGAAATTTTTAAAAATTTTAGCACACTTTATTTCTTTTGTTGTGATACAATAATAACCTGAGATTTGTAACTTCTTTCGAAATATAAAATTTTTCTATATGAATGTAGAAGTCAAATATAAGTGCGCAACATCAAACTTTGATTTTATTTACAGGCTTTGGATATTTTCACTGAGGACTTGTGAGAAAGCCCCTCCGAGATCATGGAGGTTTTGGTTATTGTGAACCCACCTTCTTTGTTGTCTTCGTAAACTAACTCGCTCGTGTATTTGTAAACAAGCTGCTCTATGCATAAACAGGGCTCGATTAACCAGGGAAAGTATACTATCAATTTTGGGGACACCTTTCATTTGGTGAAAAATTCCTATATGCTGCCACATTCATGGAAACTTAACAGTGAGACAAATATTACTCCCACGGGTGACTCAGCAGTGTTTATATATATTTCAATTAACAGTTTTTTTTGTGTATATTCCTTATATACAGGGTGCAATATGTTATCTATCGCCTACCTTTAATTTCTTAACCGATGGTTGTAGACATATAGTACCAATTACAAACACGTTTCAAATGAAGTAAATATTCATGTTGTGGCATTGTTTAAAGTAAAAAAATCTATTTTATGAAATTTGTGAACTCTAACATTTATACGGTTTCCCAATCCCTATAGTTATATTTGGTAACAGTTTACACATATCATAACAGATGTAACACAAAAGGTTTGATTTCTGTACTACAAAAATTGCACAGTTATTAAATTTCAAAGTTTGAGATTTTTGCACGTGATTTTGTTTTTCATTGAGGGATCAGTTAAAAATGAATTAAAGTAATCCAAGAGCGAAATCAGGGTGTATTGTCCTTTTTACAATGAACCACATTTAGTTGGTATCGCCAAATCGGGGTATCACCATAGAGAGTTATTTCATCTAAAAATTTGAGATAACATTTTTGGGTCGAAAAACACCCAAAAGTCAAAGTAGGTAGAATCGACACACGGATAATAATAGATACTCACTAATAACTAGATAAATAACAGTGGAATGCAAACGAACAGCCGAGGTATAACGAGCATGAAAATCGGGATTCTGCAAATTAGAATAGTACCACAGCGCCACTTCTACACAGCGCTCGGGATGAAACACGAGCCATCTAGCAGTGGACATTCTAGTCCACGCTGGGAAGTGATTGCAGGTTACACATACACGCAATATGCCCAAATTTTTAGATGAAATAATCCTCTTTGGTGATATCCCAATTTGACGATATCGACTAAATGTTGTTATACTTGTTTATGGTGAATGTCAGAGAAATGCCAGATCGGCTGCGAGGGTTTATTCAGAACGTTTCCCAAGAGATCAACATGCAACGCATGAAACCACAACTGAGGTATTGCACCGTCTTAGAGTGACCAGCTCTGTTGCACCATGATCCAGAACAAGTAGACGGACAAGGTGTAATGTTCTAGTGACACCGGAGGAAATTGCTGTCATTCATCCTTTTAAATCTACAATTGAACAAGGCGAAAATGAGCGAGACATGTGGATACACGCAGCAGCATGTCGGGCATTTGTTACATACATATGGTGCGCATCCATACTATCCGACACTGGTGCAAGCATTGATGCTGGATGAGCACGCATGATGATTTGATTACTGTAATTTCATGCTCAACACCTTAGCGGAGAATACGTCGATTCTTTGTGACATTCTGTGGACTGATGATTCAACGTTTACACGGGGTTGCATTTTGAACGTGCGCAATGTGTATTACTCTGGAAAACCCCACATTGCCCGCACAGTACAACACCAGGTACACTGGTAAACGAACGTGTGGTGCGATAAATGGAGAACCCAAATTGTTAAACCCATCTTCTAAGATGGTACTTTTCCATTTCTTACTACAAAACGCGTATGAAGAGCTGCCTCTCCAAATGCATGACGGGTGTGGGTTCAACATGATGGGGCGCCACTGCATCAAACGTCCATGCATATCTGGCCATCGAATTTGGTCAACAGATCGTTGGATATGTTGGTCCAGTAGAGGGGCCATCGCCGCCTCACTTGAGTCCTATAGACTTCTACCTGTGGGGTTACATCAAGTCACAGATTTATGTGACTGAGCCTACTTCTCTTGTTAACCTGAATCCTTGCTTGTCGCACAGTTACACCTGCTATGCTCCAACGTATTCAGGACTCAGTACTATCACGCTTTCAATTGTGAATTGACACCAATGGAGAAAACTTTGAGCAGTATCTCAAATAGATTCCGGTGTTTGATGTATTCATTTTTTATTGTAGACTGTTTTCTAATAACATGTTTCATAATAGATAATAAATTGAAATTTATTTTCCTGTTTAATTTTAATATTACGTTCTTCGCTTTGTATACGACCCCTAACAGTCAGCTCAAATTTTTAGATGAAATAATCCTCTTTGGTGATATCCCAATTTGACGATATCGACTAAATGTTGTTTCGCCGTAAGAAGGACATTGTACCTTGCTTTCGATCTCGAGTTACTTTAATTCATTTTTTAACTCATCCCTCAAGAAAAGATAAAATCATGTGCAAAAATCTCAAATTTTGAAATTTAATAACTGTGTTAATTTTTGTAGTACAGATGTCGAACATTTTGTGTTATGTCTGTTATGATATGTGTAAACTTTTACTAAATGTAACTATATGGATTGGGGGACCGTATAAAAAGTTACATTTCCTATTTTTTTGAATTGATTCTTTACTTTAAACAATGACAAGACAAAAATATTTACTTCATTTGAAACGTTTTTGCAATTGGAGCTATATGTCTAAGACTAACTGTTGAGAAATTAAAGGTTGGCGATAGATAACATATTGCACCCTGTACACAGAAAAAAATAAAACCTAAAATGGGTAAAAAAAAAAGCCCAATTTGGGTTGAAAGATTCTTAGGTCTGGGGTAACCCATTTTGGGTCCATACCAAATTGGGTCATGACACATGCCTGTTTTGGTTGCCACTGTGTATCCATTTTGGACACTGTTAAGGACCCATTTTGGGTATCTTAAGACCCATTTTGGGCATCACTGAGAATCCATTTTAGGCAGTATTTAATACCCATTTTGGACACTGTTAAGTACCCATTTTGGGTATCTTAAGACCCATTCTGGGTCTCACTGAAAATCCATTTTAGGCAGTATTTAATACCCATTTTGGACATCACTGAGAATCCATATTAGGCAGTATTTAATACCCATTTTCGATATCTTAAGACCCATTCTGGACACTACTGGAGAATCCATTTTAGGCAGTATTTAATATCTAATTTAGATATACACCCAATATGAATACCACTAATTACCTATTTTGGAGAATATTTAATACCAATTTTGGCGATGCTAACACCTATTTTGCACAATCTTAAATATCTATTTTAGAATACATGAATACCCAATTTGGGTGCCTTTAAATACCTGTTTTAGGATGAATTCAACATCCAATTTAGATAAATTTAAATACCTTTCTTGACACATTTAATACCTATTATTTTTAACATTGCACAATCATCCCAAATGCTGGATACAGTATTTATGAATTTATTTTAAATGTTTATTAGTGTACAGCTTCATAACTTAGTGCTTTTATTAAAACATTACAGTAAAATTTTAAAGTTAAAATAGTACCTTCAAAAATTATTCATATTTGAAATATAAGGCAATTAGCTCAATTTCGATGAGATTCCAATAATGAATAGCTGAATAATTTTCTCAGCAACTTTTGGAATTTTCTCAATATTTAGAATCCTTCTTCTCGGGATCTTGATTTGAAACAAAATTATGACTTTCTTATGGGATACACTATCAAATTAAATGTGTTATGCCACCAGCTTTTATATGATTTCTTTCATTTGTCACATTAAAAGATAATTAAGATACTGATTTGTACTAATTTTTGAAATTTCTTAGAATATTGATAGAATATTATTCCCACCACAAGCAGTAGATTTACTTTTAACATTAGAAAGACCAATTGGGGTTATTTTGACTGTCGAATAGTGAAATCATAATTGTTATTTATCACATACATAGTTTTGTGATATTTTATATATGAATATAATATTCAGGCCTTGTGTCGACGTTTAAAATGGAACTGAGTTAGAGTTGATCATACTTTTAAAGACTATAGTACCCCACGTTTACTCTAATATTATTTTCAAATAATTATATGTTTTATTCTTGCTGATGATCACATTTAATCTTCAAATATTTGTTTAAAAAACAGCTTTGAATAATGTAATAATTATTCTTAAAAAATAGAAAAAAAATACAGTCAAATATATTATTAGGTACATTAGGAAATTTTATTGTCCAGACATTTATATTCAGCTATTGTGTATTTAGCACAGCTTTAAAAATAATAATAAATAAATAAATAAATGGTGGACTTATGCAAGAATTTTGCACTGGAATCTAAATTTTTTAGCAATATAATATTTTTTATTTATAGATTTAAACTTCTAATGAAACAAAACCATGGTGGTACAGATGTCACAGATGCACCGGGGTTTCTTTTTGGCACCAAAATGGTGATTTTTTGCTTGGTGTGGTAACCTGGTGACTTTTGCATCATATGGAAACTTGGTATTTTATAACAAAATGAAATGTGTATGTAAATAAATTAAAAATAAAATAATATAAAAATAATTACCAAATAAAATTAAATACATGTGTATTAAAAATAATGCGTGTTTTAAATAAAACTATGTGTAATTATAAAATTAAATGTGTGTGTTTTTAAAATAAAATTATAAAACAATTTTATTATAAAATAAAACTAACATGTTTGTACAAGCTAGGCCGCCTAACAGGTATTCGAAAATGAGATTTTCTCGCTAAAATAGCAAAAAAAAAAAAAAAAAAAAAAAAAAAAAAAAAAAAAAAAAAAATCGGCAAACCCTGCGATATCTATTTCATAAGATTAGTCAAGCCAGAATATCAACTCATTCATCCCATCAAACTTACAAAAAGGCACACGCGAGAAAAAACCAAAATAACAATCGTATTTTAACTGCATTAGTTAGAGGAAGACATCATTCCCTTAAGAAAGGGGGGGGGGGAAACATGGACAACCTATTGTATTTTTTTCTCCTAAACATTGAAATTCGAATTTTGCTTTTTTATCATAAATATAAAATAAACACATGCAGAGATATCACACTTTATCTTTTTTGTACTATTTATTTTTTTATAATCATTGTGAGCGTGATATAATCCAGAATTTAATTTTTGTGGTAAGACAATTTGAAGAAAACGTATCATTTCATTTATGAAAACAATGCCAATTTAATTTTTAATTAACAGCAATCTTTAATCAAGAAAGATGTTTTAGGAAAATGTAAGTGTATGTGTCAGAAGCCGCTTTAAAAACCTTTTGAATGATACTTCATTCGTTATTCTGCGCTTCGTAAATTCATAGAAAAAGGGATGTTGACAATAGAAATCATATATATGATTGCCATGTATCACCACTTTGTTAAATTTACCTGTGATGATGCTTAAATTAAACTTAGGAAGTTTTAATGGTCATACAATATTAAATTTGGTGCCACTTAATCGGACATTTTTCAAGACAAACAAATATTAACACAGCTTTATAACTGTTACTTTTAAATATAAAATGTTGTGTTTTACATTTAATTATTTAAAGGGAGTGGAGAAAAATTTAACTTGATAATGGCAATGAAAAAAAGTAATATGAAATCGTAAATAGCTGCTTAACTCCGCAGTACATAATACAACAATTAACACATAAGGTTTAAAAACTACATGATGATTAAAAATTTGATTAAAAAAATATTTTAAAACTTACTTCAATTTTCTTGACTTGTAGTTCTTGGCGCAGTACAGACAATGTTTGAAACAAAAAGCATAAAAGCAAATATGGTGCTCATAATTTGCTTTATGCCGCACAAATGTAGGAATGCTGTTAACAGCTAAATTATACTCTTAAAACTGTATCTCTGATATAAAAGGTACATTTGGAATATTTGCGTCCCTGAATATTCAGAGACACATGGTGCCCTTGAAATTAAGAGGCACAGAATGCCTTTGAGATTAAGAGGCACAATGTGCCTTTCAATTTATATGATAGTGCTTCTTACGTAAAAATATATTCTGTGCCTCTAAAGATACTGGTACATGTTTTTATTGTGCATCTCATTTCCAATATAACCCAAGTCAATAAATTAATACTTATACAGGGTGTCCCTCTTATTTTTTGTAATTAATTAATTTATTTTTTTTATGACAAAACTAACAGAATTGGGATACTTTGAATTTTATGAATATTCAGTGTTTTCAGGTTCTAAAAACAAAAAGACTCTTGTATAGAAAAATATTGAAAATTAAAAGAAATCAAGGTATAATAAGTCAGTAAGATTTTGCCATAACGGAAAGGACTTTTTTTTTTTTTTGTACTTGTAAGGAAATGCAGGAAAATTTTCTACATATAACTCTAAAATGCAGGGAACACACAAATAATTTAAATTTTTAATGTTTACAAAAAAAAAAAAATGTAAACAGTTTTTAATATGATAAAGAACATTTTGAAACATTTTTGCAATTAGAAATATAATACTTATAAAGCTGCTTAGGAACTTGGTATGGGACAACAATAAGAGGAACAGCTTAAATAAAAGAAATTAGATGCATAAATAACAAAAGTAAAAAATCTTATGATGTACGTTTATTTTCACAACTTAACATTTATAAAACTTTTTTTCTTTTACATAAAAATATGAAGTCTTTAATTTACAAATTAATGTTTTCCAGTTTAAGATTTAATCAAAAAATGAGTTTAAGAGCTTATATCTTAACATTTTATTTTTACTCTTCTATCGTAAAAAATCACTTTATATCAACCATCTACTTAAATTAAATAATTTTCATACCTCATTTATTAACTCTCTCTCTTTCAGTTGGAAATATTCATTATACGTGTAAATAATTACATTTTATAATTATACATTTAGAGTAAACTCTGTCTACCGCAGAAAGATTTTCAAGTCCCAGTGAATTTATAGACATAGAGTAAACTTTGCTGAAGGTAAAATAGTACGACGGAAATTTTTAGACCCAATCAATTTCACATTAGACAGAAGAGAGGTTACAGTATTTAATACTATTTCTCCCGCCGTCAAATTATAACATTTAAAGATTTGATTTGTTTATTTTATACATCATTTTTAAAGCTAAAAAGCATAAAAACAATTCTGCAATATATTAAAAATGATTTGTGGTTGATTTAACCTAAAAAAAGGGGGTGGGGGGAACAGTGAACTGGTGTATCAGAGGTCACATTTACTCATTTGATCAAATTATGCTGGATGTCAAATAGTTTTTTTTTATATATATACTCCCAGCATTTTATGTTTATTTTACCATTTTCTCCCATGTTTTCTTTTATCCCTCAAAAATTACATCAAAAGAGAGAACATAAAAATTCTTGTCATTACTGATGCCCAAGAGCTTAAATGCTTTAAAAGAAATAAAACACAATAGATGGGAAAACAAAAATATGACATATAAATAAAATATACTTTATTTATTAAATTTACTGTAGATGCAATAAAATTTTAAATGTAACATAAAATCTAATAAAATAGTTGCACAGTCTAATTAAAAATTATATTATACAAGTTGGTCAAAACAGAGGGTAAAGTTGCCATTTCAAAAAACTTGGAACAGGTCTCTTCTGTTGAGAAGTAGTATATTCACCCTAGGGAGAAATTTAAAAGAAAATAATTAATATTTAAATATTTAATATTTGATCATATCTACAAATTCAAACAAATTCTAATACCTGTTTTTAAAAAAAAATTCTAATATTACAGTAGATTCCTGACTAAAATGTGTTCAGGTTGAGAGTTAAACTTGAAACCTTTCGCTTAAATTGACAACGCTCTGCCTATTGAGCTGCCTGGACAGACAACTGTTGGCAATAACAACTGTTCTGTCATGTAGACATCTCAACAGAATAAACCACAAGTAATGGAACTTAATTAAAAATGGATGCTAACATAATCGCCAATCAGGTTATCTAAGTGAAAAGTGTCTGCTGGCTATCGGCCCAGGTAGCTCAACAGACAGACAATTTATCCAAAGGTCTTGATTTCGACTTTCGGCCTGGACGTATTTTCATTCAGTTAGAAAAATGTCAATTCATATATAATATTTTTATCAACCAGTTTGAGTTAAAAATAATAATACATAATAATGTACTACTATAGTTTTTGATGTATTATTGTTAGAAAATACATATTACAGCTTGATTTGAACGAACCTTTAAGAAAAGTATCCAATTTCTATGAACTTCCATTAACATAAACATGTGAGCTAATTTAATAAGTACTCACAATCGAGAAATGTTAAAAAGTCAATTTTAATTTTGCAATACTACAATTCTTTACGTTATGTATGTTACCATATTTAAGATTAGTTTAATCTTTATAAATTTGATATATAAGCTATTGTAATACAATTTGATTACTTTAAACTTAATTTTTTTTTGAAATTATTTAGTTCAGGGTCGGCAAGTTTTTGCCGCAGGTGGAAAAAACCTCGGTAAAAACTGTCCTGGCAAAAATGGCAAAAACTGAATTTTTACATATAATTGCACATTTTATTTCTTTTACTTATCTTAAATTAACAAGCACAGAATAGTAGTACAATGCATTATGATGATAACTTAATATACTCATCTTAATTACTGAGAAATTATTAATTTCATCATAAAAAAAAATTAATTGAAAAAAAGCCATTGTTAGTCTGATTTTTATGCTGCAATAAATTAAAAATATTGCAAAATCTACAGAAATTATAAACACTTCCAGTTTTAAAATAAAATGTATCAACCTATCAATCAGCATAATGCAATAATTCAGAGATGTAAAATATAAGCAATAGTAGTAAGTACATGTATTAATATATTGTGTTCAAATAAGTGAAATCTTAAATTTCTTTTAAAAAATTAAATATTTTAATAACAATAACATAAAAAATTAAACATTCAACATTAAGCGGCACTTTCATCACCATCATCATTGCAAAATAATTGTTTTTTTCAGCATTCCATAACAAAAAACAAGTTTGGAAACATTACTTATTGTCAAACTATTTCGAATTTTTGAGTGGACAAAAGAGAAGTTGGAAATTATTCTCTCGATTGCAGTATTACTGGCTGGGCGTGCTTGCAGGTGTGCTATTAACCTACAAAATTCTTCGGAAATTTCACATGACTTTGCGACACTTCTCCACCACTTATTGGAATCAACTGTCATAATTACTTGTTCTGAAAACAATGTACTTTGGAAAGGTTTTTCTTTTAGTTCAAAGTTCACGGCATATGATAGGAAATATGGATTTATTTTTTGTAGCCATTCTCTGGCCTGTTCTTTTTGTTCGTAATTAAGGTGCTCACCCTTATATTTTGGGTGTAACAAATAGGCAAGAAGATGCCAGGGCAAAATTGCTTTTTCAAACCTTTTTTTAACTTTTACAAAATGGGGTTTCAAATTATCATCTTTCAGCAAATTGCACCATATATGGCAAGCATCTGCTATTGTTGTTGAATCAGCCTACAAGATATCTAAAGCTGTTGAGACTGGTTTTAATTGCTTAATGAGATCTTTTATTTGTTGCAATTTAGTTTAAGTGAAAAGTTATTAATTGCCAATCGCACAGTTTTCTTCATTTTGGAATACATCATGAGGTAACACAGTTTTATTTTCCAATCCACTGTGCACTTGCATAATTCCACTGATGTCTGTGTCTATATTTATCAAAAGCTGTCTGAGGAATTCTAATTTTTGAAAAGTTTCTTAGAATTATTCAATGTTATTTCTTTTTTCAGCATTTTTTGCAAGTCTCATTTTTAAAAATTTGTCTCTATCTTGCTGGGAAAAAAAGCCTCACCCATTTTGTGCTTTGTACATGAATCTCAATTTTGCCCACACTAGTTGAGGGAACATCTAAAAATTTTTATCACAGTATGAAAGGGATACTTCTATAAGTAAATAATGCTTTTGATCTTCGTGAAATTTTCCATTTTGAAAAATTGCTGTGATAAACCAGTTTACTGCTTTCCCTATATATAAAAATATTAATATTTAATGAGTATTAATATTAAAATGTGATTATAGTGCCTAATTAGAATTATGAAGGTAGTGCCATGTAATGTAACAACATGAAATATGTAATATTATAGCAACACTACACAAATATTTAACACATATATGCAAATCAATTTAAAAATACCAATTGTTATTGCACTCCATGTAGCTCTTTCTGGCTCCATCAGTTTCTCTAGTTACGAAGAACTAAATATGCAGAATTTCCTTCTCATTGGAGTAACTTTAACTTTCATAATATCCAACTGAAAAAGATTAGATAATTTATCATTAGTTTATAAAATAGTAAAGACACATGCTGAGCTATAAAGCCACAGAAAAAAAAAAAAAAAAAAAAAAAACACTGCAATCTAATTTATGTTAAAATCTAATGCCTTATCTAATTTATGTAAAAAAAAAAAAGAGGTTGTGTGGCCATTATTCAATGACTGATCATAAGTTACCTAGATTTTTAATGATTCTAAATGTTTGTTTTTGTACATATGAAACACAAATGTTCTCTGAGTAATTAAATGAATTATAATATGAAACCAATATAATTAAACATTCTTTAAATCAATAACTTAAAAGAAGATGGTTTGTTATTTTAAATATTTACATATCTAATATCTTCATTTTATTATGTTAAATTCATTTCAATCATTTAGAACAATGCTTATGTTAAATTTTATTTTTATAAATTATAAAAATGTCCCCGCACCCTTTCTTTTTTTAGCATATTATTTCACGTTTGTAGCTTAAGTCTAGCCTTAATCCTTAGTTTGTAGAATGTGCATTTGCAAGCAAAGAACAGGTAGCCTTTTTACGGTACTTTTGGGTTAGCTGGGTACCAGTGATACATATACATGTATATAATACACACACACATATATATATATACTAGAGATGAGACTGGCTCAGCCCGAGCCCAAGCCCGACATGGACTCGGGCTCAATTTTTATATCAGTCTTCGGGCCCGGGCGGGCTCAGGCTCATTCTTTCTGAAACTGACAATTTTATTTATACTCATACAGAAAAAAAAAATCTTTTTTCCCCCCTAAAAAATTACATATTCCATTTTAATGCTATTTTGATCAGAATGAATAAAAGGGGAAGCAGGAATCTCATTTTTCTTTTCCAGTTCTAGAATACTACTTTAAAAGAAAATTTGCAAGTTTATGTGCGGCATTGATGCGACGACGACCGGATGATATGGCGCGAATAATTTCGGTTTTTGCTTGTAAAAGTATGATATTTTTCAATAGGAACATTTATTTATTTATTTTTAGATATCAAAAGCAAAGTGAATACTTTTTTGTTTGTAGTTAATCAGCATTAGCTTAAGATTTGGAAATTTTTAGTCTTCTATTGTGTGCGAGTCATAATGGCTCTTTATATGAAAATAACGTTAGTGATTCTATTTTTCATGGCTCTGAACATTTACAAAGTCATTCGTAAGTCATAATTATTGTCATACATTGTTATTCTGATAAGAAGGCAATCGAAAAGTATTTCCGCACTTTGCCTATAAAAGCATAGGATCTTTCAGATAACGGTGCCAAATTTTAAACTTAAGCTGATTTTCAGGAACAAGAAATATTGCTTTAATTAAGGAATCGATTACAATTTACGAAATTCACCTATTATACAAAATAGAAAAATGACTTAGGAATAGTAATTACTGTAAATTTCATGCATTTATTCATAAAATGTACTTCATTAATGTGTCCATCAGGTTTGCTTGTTGGGTGAGAAAATTATGAGAATCTTTTAAGAAAGTATATTTTTATTTCATACAAAACTTCTCTTTTGAAAAAAATTAATGTAAATTCGCATAAAGTTTAATTAAGTGCTGGAGATTAACAATTATTTTCATGTAAGACATTTTTTAAATATGAGATATTACTTTTAAAACATTTTTTAAATATTATGAATTTTTTTCAATATCGGGTTCGGGCTCTGATGACACAAAATGTTTCGGGCTTGGGGGGGGGCTCGGATTTAAAATTGTCTGGCTCGGGCTCTGAAAAGAGAGCCCGAACTCATCTCTAATATATACAAATATATATATATAAATACATACACATATATATATATCATAAGAGACGGTAGTCTCTTGAGTGACGCAGCGAAAAACCGAAAACCGTAAGCCCAAAACCGAAGATTCCGTCACTCTCATATATACAGCTAGCAGGACATCAAAGGAAAATCGAAACGCCGACATTTAATATCTCAGTAAATATGAGGCATACCGTTTCGATTTTTTCACATTAGTCTTATATCTATGGCCTAACTCTATCCTGAAATTTATAGATTTCTACATGCAGTAGATTTTGAGATCTGGAAACCAATTTTTAAGCGAAAATGGAAAATGTAATGGTGTAATGGGCACAGAGGTGTTATCTCGAAAATGGATCGAACGATTTTTTTAAAAATTAATATATTATATTAATCGCTTTTAGATGAAGAGAGTAAGATTTTGAGCTAACGTAGGAAAACTCTTGTTTTTTATATAATCCAACTTCAAAATCGGACTCTTTTCTTATGCTTTTTCTGGTAGACTAACATTAAAGATTTTCGGCCTTTTCACCCTTTTTTATTCCTGCGCGGTCAGGATGTTCATGGGTATCACGGTTATAGTTAAAGGCGATTTCGCAATCATATGTGGCTGAAGAACTATTTAGATTTTTTTTTTTTTTTTAATATGAAAACAGTTTATTATACATTCCAAAATATGTATTAAATTAAATTATGGTTAAATTTTTTTTCTTTCTTGTTCGGATGCAAATAATTCATATTTTTAATCTGCATTTGGTAGAAAAATGAATCATCTTTAATTTTAAAAACGAGAAATTCGTAATTACATGTATAAAATTAGATTGTATTTATTATTGGTATTTATGATTTCAAAATTTTTAATAAGAAATTGTTTTTTTGCTAGTATACAGTGAGCAAAGTCTCTAGCCATGCCAACCAACCAATCGGTTGATTATCTGACTGATAGTTTAGCCACAGTAGTTTAGCTTTGGCTTAGCTGTTATTACTTATTATTAGTTTGTCTTTGGCTTGGCTCTTATTTATTAGTTTGTCTCGACAGCTAAAATTTCACATTTTATAATTTTTATATTAATACTTCAGGTAAGAATGCTTTTTAACTTGATTATTTCCTGTATTTATAATAATTTTTTGTTACTAACATTCTTATGTTTTAATGCGTGCAAAATTTAAGATTGGCGAAAAAGCTGTGTGAAACTGCTAATCTATTTTATTAATATAGTATTAGCATACATTTCTTAAATTTTTATTTTCTAAATTTAAAGCACATACATTTCAAAACTATATTATTATTTTAGAAAAAAACAAAACAAAAAAAACAACTCTTATCCCTAATATTACATTGGGTCGGTGACGAAAATGATTTTTTTCTTATTATTATTTCATAGCAGGTCGAGTTTTCTCCGACCTTATGAAATAAGATTAATTTCTTTTTTTTTTTTTTTTTTTTTCAGCTGTGGAAGAAAATCAAACGGTTTGTTGATTTTTTTATTAAAAAGTAGGTAGAGGTGCGTAGAGACCCTCGCGCTAGATAAACTATTTTTATTGATAAAACGATGTTTTTGGTTTACGATTTTTTATTTCGCCGTAATGCATGCATGATTTCTGGAACTTTTGGAAGAAAATAGGTAAAAATCATCTATTTTCATTCATGTTCCAGTGTTCATGCATGCATTACGACGAGAAAAAAAAATCGCAAACCAAAAATGTCGTATTTTGCAATAAAAACACTAGATGGCGCCAGCTCTCAACAGCACCCTGCTTTCGCCAAGACTGGCGAAAAAAATATCCAAGTTGGCGGGGGGGAACAGAGAACGGAAATGCTCCCAAAGTAACCTTTACTTTTTACAAAATGGGCCCCAAGAAAAATAACTGAACAGATGTGTTACACTCACGCTAAAATGTAAACAAAAGATTGGCGACTGTTTGGATGGCACGATTTCCAAGACTGCGCCGAGCTACTAAATACAAGCTTAATAGCCAGGTTGCCATAAAAGAAAAAACAGTCCCCAAAGTTTGGAGACTTTTTTCTTTTTTTTAACTGATTAATTTTTTTTTTTTTTAGCATGAGTGTAAAGCATGCATCGACCCTTGGCTGTCCTCTTAAAAAAAAAAAAAAAATAAACGCAGTTAAATAAATGTTTCCTAAAAAAACCCACCCTATTACTACATAAAATATTCTACTAAAGTTTGTTTTGTTCTGTTTTTCTGCACCATTTCCAATAATAAAAACAGTTAAAAATACCTAAGGAGTGCTTATTTAGTTTTAAAACAAATTAACAATTGTAGAATTCTGACAAAACAGAGCTTCATTTTTACAGATTTTGTTATATAAGAATTTTAGAATGACCTACATAAATTATTTTTTATGCTAAACCATTAATATGTACTAAAATGTTCCATTTTCAATACAAAATTCAGTACAATCATCATTAAATATATCACTTGCAATAAGCCTGTATTATGCATTGAAATGTATTTATTTCAATAAATTGATTTATCTTTTGTGCCATGCTGTCGAAAATTCAAAGAAAAATTTATGTAAATGGTTTTTTTTTGCATCATACTATCCATTTGCATACATTTCACTTAGTTTGGATACTATGATGCAAAATAAACCTTTACATAAATTTTTCTTTCAATTTTCGACAGCATGGCACAAAAGATAAAACAATTTATTGAAATAAAGAACCTTTTAGTAGCTTTTTCGCCAATCTTAAATTTTGCACCCATTAAAACATAAGAATGTTAGTAACAAAAAATTATAAATACAGGAAATAATCAAGTTAAAAATCATTCTTACCTGAAGTATTGCAATAAATATTATGAAATGTGAAATATAAAAATTTAGCAGTCAAGACAAACTAATAAGACGCAAGCCAAAGCTAAACTATATGAATAAGTGATATAAGCATAAGCAGATCCATAAGCAACCGATTGGTTGGTTGGCATGGCTAGAGACTTTGCCCACTGTATACTAGCAAAAAAACAATTTCTTATTAAAAATTTTGAAATCATAAATACCAATAATAAATACCAATCGAATTTTATACATGTAATTACGAATTTCTCGTTTTTAAAATTAAAGATAATTCATTTTTCGACCAAATGCAGATTAAAAATATGAATTGTTTGCATCCGAACAAGAAAGAAAATAAGGAGACTCATAAGGTTAGACCCCTTGACTCATATTACCTTTATTTTTAACCTCATCGACAAAATTAATACTTTTTATGTACCGGATGACAATACATTTTTTTATCGCCCGATAGACAAAATTCTTGATTTTTATGCACCCGTTTGATGAAATTTGGGTTTTTTACGTGCAAACTTAACGAAATTAATGTTTTTTCATGCCCGATCAACGAATTTTTTTTTTATGCAAGCGTTTGATGAAATTTGCGTTTTTCATTTGCTAATAAATGAAATTCATGATTTTTACCGGCCTGTTTGATGAAATTTATAATATTTTCTCCCCCTATCGAGAAAATTCATGTTTTTTCTGTGCCGATCGATGAAATTCATGATTTTTGCACATTGATCTACGAAATTCCTGATTTTTATGCTGCAAAATGACGAAATTTGCAATTTTTTCAGACTAATTGGTATCTAATGCAGTTTAATTCATTCGACTTGACAATTTTTATGCACCTCATCGACAAAATTCATACTTTTTACGGGCCGGATTGACAAAAAAAAATTTATCACCCGATTGCCAAAATTCTTAATTTTTATGCACCCGTTTGAAAAAATTTGTGATATTTACGTGCAAACTTTACGGAATTAATGATTTTTTCATACCCGATCAAAGAATTTTTTGATTTTCATGCGACCGTTTGATGAAATTTGCGATTTTCATGTGCTTATAAATGAAATTCATGATTTTTACCTGCTTGTTCGACGAAATTTATGATCTTTTCTCCCCATATCGAGAAAATTCATGTTTTTTCTGTGCTGATCGATGAAATTCATGATTTTTGCACATTGATCAACAAAATTCCTGATTTTTATGCTGCAAAATAATGAAATTTGCAATTTTTTCAGAGACTAATTGGTATCTAATGCAGTTTAATTCATTCGACTCGACAATTTTTACACGCTTCATCGACAAAATTCATACTTTTTACGTGCCGGATTGACAAAAAAATTTTTTATCACCCGATTGCCAAAATTCTTGATTTTTATGCACCCATTTGATGAAAGTGCTTTTTACGTGCAAACTTGACGAAATTAATGTTTTTTCATGCGCTAATAAATGAAATTAATGATTTTTACCCGCCTGTTTGACGAAATTTATAATCTTTTCTCCCCCTATCGAGAAAATTCATGTTTTTTCTGTGCCGATCGATGAAATTCATGATTTTTGCACATTGATCAACAAAATTCCTGATTTTTATGCTGCAAAATAATGAAATTTGCAATTTTTTCAGAGACTAATTGGTATCTAATGCAGTTTAATTCATACGACTTGACGATTTTTACACACCTCATCGACAAAATTCATACTTTTTACGGGCCGGATTGACAAAAAAGTTTTTTATCACTCGATTTCCAAAATTCTTGATTTTTATGCACCCGTTTGATGAAATTTGTGATTTTTACGTGTAAACTTCACGAAATTAATGACTTTTTCATACCCGATCATAGAATTTTTATATTTTCATAACGACCGTTTGATGAATTTTGCGATTTTCATGTGCTAATAAATGAAATTCATGATTTTTACCCGCCTGTTCGACGAAATTTATAATCTTTTCTCCCCCTATAGAGAAAATTCAAGTTTTTTTTGTGCCGATCGATGAAATTCATGATTTTTGCACATTGATCAACGAAATTCCTGATTTTTATGCTGCAAAATAATGAAATTTGCAATTTTTTCAGAGACTAATTGGTATCTAATGCAGTTTAATTCATTCGACTCAACAATTTTTACGCACCTCATCGACAAAATTCATACTTTTTACAGGCCGGATTGACAAAAAAAAATTTTATCACCCGATTGCCAAAATTCTTGATTTTTATGCTACCGTTTGATGAAATTTGTGATTTTTACGTGCAAACTTGACGAAATTAATGTTTTTTCATGCCCGATCAATGAATTTTTTAATTTTTATGCGAGTGTTTGATGAAATTTGTGTTTTTCATGCGCTAATAAATGAAATTCATGATTTTTATCCGCCTGTTCGCAGAAATTTATGATCTTTTCTCCCCCTATCGACAAAATACATGTTTTTTCTGTGCCGATCGATGAAATTCATGATTTTTACGCTGCCAAATGACAAAATTTGCAATTTTTTCCGAGATTAATTGGTATCTAATACAGTTTAATTTATTCGACTCGACATCGACAGGATATATTGATTTTAGTTTCAAAATTCACCACCAGGGGCCGCTTTCCTCTCTCGGGTTCTATGTGCCCAATCACCACACAGTATGGCTTATTCGACTTGAAATCCACAGCCTCAAAGATTTCAGCTATGTCTGCATAGTATAGAGTGCGCCCCCTGATGGTGGAAGATGGAACTAACGGATTTTGCAGCTAACTCGAGTTCTATGGGTCCGATCACAATGCAGTTTGGTTCGACTCAGCATCGACAGGATATATAGATTTTAATTCCAAGTTTCACTACCAGGGGGCGCTTATCTATCTCGGGTTCTATGGACCCGATCACGACGAGGTATGGCTCATTCGACTCCAAATGGATAGCCTCAAAGATTTCAGCTATGTTTGTATAGAACAGAGTGCTCCCTCTAGTGGTGGAAGATGGAACTAACGGATTTTGTAGCTAACTCGAGTTCTATGGGTCCCATCACAATGTAGTTTGATTCATCGACAGGATTTATCGATTTTAGTTCCAAAATTCACCACCAGTGGGCACTTTCCTTTCTTGGGTACTATGGGCCCAATCACGACGAGGTATGGCTCATTCGACTCTAAATCGACAGCCTCAAAGATTTCAGCTATGTTTGTATAGAACAGAGTGCGTCCCCTGGTGGTGGAAGATGGAACTAACGATTTTTGTAGCTATGGGTCCCATCACAATGCAGTTTAATTTATTCAACTCGGCATCGACAGGATATATCGATTTTAATTCCAAATTTCACCACCAGGGGGCGCTTTCCTATCTCGGATTCTATGGGCCCGATCACGACGAGGTATGTCTTATTCGACTCGAAATCGACAGCCTCAAACATTTGAGCTATGTTTGCATAGAACAGAGTGTGCCCTCTAGTGGTGGAAGGTGGAACTAACAGATTTTGTAGCTAACTCTATTTCTATAGGTCCCATCACAATGTAGTTTGATTCATCGACAGGATATATCGATTTTAGTTCCAAGTTTCACCACCAGGGGGCGCTTTCCTATCGGGTTCTATGGGACCGATCACGACGAGGTATGGCTCATTCGACTCCAAATCGACAGCCTCAAAGATTTCAGCTATCTTTGTATAGAACAGAGTGCGCCCCCTGGCGGTGGAAGATGGAACTAACGGATTTTGTAGCTATGTGCCCCATCACAATACAGTTTAATTTATTCGACTCGGCATCGACAGGATATATCGATTTTAATTTCAAATTTCACCACCAGGGGGCGCTTTCCTATCTCGGATTCTATGGGCCCGATCACGACGAGGTATGGCTTATTCGACTTGAAATCGACAGCCTCAAACATTTGAGCTATGTTTGTATAGAACAGAGTGCGCCCTCTAGTGGTGGAAGGTGGAACTAACAGATTTTGTAGCTAACTCTATTTCTATAGGTCCCATCACAATGCAGTTTGATTCATCGACTCGACATCGACAGGATATATCGATTTTAGTTCCAAGTTTCACCACCAGGGGGCGCTTTCCTATCGGGTTCTATGGGACCGATCACGACGAGGTATGGCTCATTCGACTCCAAATCGACAGCCTCAAAGATTTCAGCTATGTTTGTATAGAACAGAGTGCCCCCCCTGGCGGTGGAAGATGGAACAATCGGGTTTTGCCATGCATTTTCATACTTCTAATTGTGTTACTCTCTCGCTGTATAATTTAAAAGTTGAGTCTTGGATTCCTCTCCCTGGGCCACCACCCTCATATTTTTATTGGGGTCCAAAGGGTCTTTTTTAGCATTTCTTTAAAATTTTATTCTAATGATTAATTTATACCCTATGCTTAATTTTGACTAATTGACATTTTCATCAATAACCTTAAAAAAGTAATGATATCAGTACAAAAACCCTTAACGGGTTAAAAGTTGTGACGCAGCACTTTGTTTTGGCTCTATAAATTTTAAATATGGGTCTTAAAAGTAATGATATCAAATTTAAGTGACGCTATGTTAATAATTTTTTTTTAATCATAATTTTCTTTTTAGTTTTATATATATTCACAGGTGCAATTATTATCTTAATATGAAAAAAATATATAGAACTTATTCGCTGATGCTTTTTCATTCACATCTCTCATGAATTCAAAATATGGGTTTTAAAAGAAATGATATCAAAATTTGAGTGACACCTTGACGTGAATTTAATAGGACTCTTTTAAAATTCAATTTAAATTATTTTTGGTTTGTCTTCTAAAGTATATTTACACATACAAACAATACTTTTAATTTTTCAATACACTTTTAAATATATTACTTTCACTGAGCCTATATTATGTATTGAAATGTATTTATTTCAATAAATTGATTTATCTTCTGTGCCATGCTATCCAAAATCATAAGTAAAATTTATGTAAATGATTATTTTGCGTCATAGTATCCAAACAAAGGGAAATGTATGCAAGTGGATAATATGACGCAAAATAATCATTTACATAAATTTTACTTATGATTTTGGATAGCGTGGCACAGAAGATAAATCAATTTATTGAAATAAATACATTTCAATACATAATATAGGCTCAGTGAAAGTAATATATTTAAAAGTGTATTGAAAAATTAAAAGTATTGTTTGTATGTGTAAATATACTTTAGAAGACAAACCAAAAATAATTTAAATTGAATTTTAAAAGAGTCCTATTAAATTCACGTCAAGGTGTCACTCAAATTTTGATATCATTTCTTTTAAAACCCATATTTTGAATTCATGAGAGATGTGAATGAAAAAGCATCAGCGAATAAGTTCTATATATTTTTTTCATATTAAGATAATAATTGCACCTGTGAATATATATAAAACTAAAAAGAAAATTATGATTAAAAAAAAATTATTAACATAGCGTCACTTAAATTTGATATCATTACTTTTAAGACCCATATTTAAAATTTATAGAGCCAAAACAAAGTGCTGCGTCATAACTTTTAACCCGTTAAGGGTTTTTGTACTGATATATATATACATTTATATGTATGAATATTTATTTATATATATATATATATATACCTACACTTACATATATATATATAAATTTATATATGTACATTATATCACTGGCACCCGGCTAACCGAAAAGTACCCATTTTTTTTTGTTTGGATTCTATTAAGCTGTACCTGCAATGGTAGGTGGGAAGGCTTAAAAAACCAATATAACAAGTTAATTCGTACAACTCATGGAGTGTTTGCATTCCAGTTTCCAGTCCATACAGTTCAGCATCAATTGTGCAGATATTTTCAAATTTTGGACTTATCCACTCCAAATTGCAAAACAAACTTGAAGAACAGAAAGCATACAAACTAGTGTTTTGCTACATGTTCCACGGAAAAAAAGACTTAGAATGGGACTAACATTAAAACAATATAAAAATCTGTATATTATTTATATAGGGTAATTTTATACAATAGATCATACAAATATTTTCACAATGTACTTTCATTTTTAAAAATTAAAGTATTTAATAGTAGTTAGAAAGGGTCTATTTATATAAACCAATCCCCTATAATCTCCAAAGTTTAATCAAATCAAAAGTCGTGTAAATTATACAATTTTGAAGATTATTGTTAATTACTTGTTATTATTTCTCTTTTGCACATGCAAAATGAGTGATTATTAATATATAAATGAATGTTTAATGACAATAAGATATTTCAAATATGTTTTGCTATAAAATATCTACTCAATATAAAAAAAGCTCACCAATTTCATACAAATAAACAATGTAAGCATAATCAAATATACAGCATTTAAATAAGCATATGTGTTACATTTAAATACACAAATCAAAATACACATTGACCAATGATTAGTTTTTATTTTATGAAACATTGATGTAATTGTTGTTTATTTCAATACTTTAGATTTCTGTTTGGAAATTGTATCTTGCAAGTAATGAAAATATGTTCAGAAATGAAAGACTGCTTCGATAAAATTGAATACAGTAGACTCCCTAAAATCCACAAATTTCTAAAATCTGCACATCATTACAGAAGAAAACAATGAAACTTACAGTTGAGATGTAGGGGAAAACTTCAGGATTTTTTAAATTATTATATCATTCCATGTACATTTTAATATGTAATTCTTATTAATATGGCTAAACATGCTTTCTCATCAAGGAAGTATAACTTTATTTCTGAAAAAAAGACAGTGCTGTTCTCAGTGTTGATTGTGATCTTTTTACCAAATAAATTAATGTATATCAAGCATTTTTGGATATTAAGTTTGGCTAAGCATGAAATAAAACTTTTGTTTTATGATTTTTATGTAAATTATTAGTGTAACTTTATGAGGCAAGTTTCAGAGAATAATTAAAAGAAAAAAAAATCTCATCATTATTATGCCTATTTTTAGTTATGTATTATTGTGTACTTGACCTTTACCTTAAAAATTTTAATCATGCTTTAAATTTTCTTACTTTATTTAATTATTTTAATATTTTACTTTATTGTAAGCATTCATTACAATTTACAGTGCATTATTACATTCAAATTACTGTTTAAAAAATGTAAACAAAACAGTGACTAGAAATCCATAATTCTAAAATATGCACAATCTCTGGTTTCAAGCTATGCAGATTTGAGGGACTCTACTATATATATATATTTAAACTGTTGATTTAATTATCTTTTAATTTATGGTTCAGGGAGAAGCAAGGATTAAACTGAAATTTTCACTGAATTAATGTTTAAAGAAATAGCAGTAACTTTCTGTAAAAAATGGTTAAAAAAGTTTCTTGCTGCCTTTTTTGTTTCAATATCTTTACTTTCAATTTTATTGTTTACATTTGAATATACATTTGATTTTTTGATTTTAATTATATTAAAACAAATATATTATTCCAAGAGATTCCTATATTTATGAAGTTTAAGATATGTTTAGTTTTGAAATTTTAAATAATAACAGGCTATAATAATACGTTTAACAAATATTATTTGTTTCTTATTATGCTAAATAAAAAATGAGCACCCATTGCTGAAAAAAAGCAATGAACATTTTAATTTAGTTTTCAAAAACACATTTGTGCAACAAGATGTTTTCATTGTTACAGCAAAAAAAAATAATAATAATAATAATAATAATAATAATAATAATAACAACTTGAAATAAAGACCACTTTCTGTTTTTCTGCAACATCATGGGAGCCAAAACCAATCAGATTATTTGAAACAAGCCAGAGCAAATATTACACTAAATATGCAATACTTAAATAAGTTTCAATTAAATTGTAATAAGTAAACAAATTTTATTACAATTAAATAAACTTTAAAGATTTATGTTGCGGTTAAATAAGAATTTATAATTTTGTTAGATATTAAACAGATGCATTTTATTTCTTAAAAAATGGCAGTTCTCTGACCGTTATAGTTCACAAGCACTATTTTATGTTCTGCAAAATATCATCATAGTGATCCGCAGAACTAAAAATTGTAAATTTACTGGTCTGTGAGATTTCAAAAGGTTGGCGACTACTGATTTTACATTTTTAGATGACTGTTTATTACTTAATAAAAAATTAAAGACTTTTAAACTTTGTTTGCTGGGGGGGGGGGGGCTAGATTTTCTTTAAAAAAACAGACATCTGTAGATATGCGAAAGATTCAGAATCCTGAACCTGAAAGGTATGTGTAGTAGTAGTTTGCTACAAAATATATACTTTTTCCCAACCAGTGACCATAAGAAATAATGACAATCTGTAGCCAGGCCAGCAACACAGGTATTATAGTATTATTATTTGATGGTTTTTACCATTGTTTGAAAAAACTATAATGTTTCATTCAAAAATGCTTAGTTTAATAAAAAACTAATTAAATTTTTGTCAAAAATATTTGTGTATTATCATTAATTTGAAAAATATTTTAGAGTTGGTAATACTAATTAGAGTCCTGCATCGGGTCGGTTTACCCACTTTTACCCGCACCCAACTCACGGTTCAGGTTGAAAAATATAGTGCCGACACGACCTATGGTTCAGGTCGGGTTGACTTCTAATTTTTTTTTTTTTGCAGGTCGGGTTGCGGGTTTGGATTGACCCGCTTTTCCAAAAGAATGTACATAATATTTTTGCAGGTTAAAAATATGTATACAATAAGACCTCCATAACGGACACACTTGAAAACCAACCTTTTATGTGACTTGGAAAGGAATAAAAAATGCCATTCATCTGATCACTTGATCATAACTCGTTTTTTTTTTTTTTTTTTACAAACTGTGTTCTGTGCAATAATTTGCAAATGTCAGCGACAAATCTCAGTTGCAGTGTCAGATTTTTTCATTGACTCTTGCTGATAAAACGAAACAAATTGCTAACTCACGAAAAAAATTAATTTTCTTGCGGTTATACTAACGTATTATTATATCTAATATTTTAATACTGGGTATCTTCTTTGTGGACTACTTTTTCATAATTGTATTGAAATATGCATTAATTTTCTGTTCCTTCAGTTTCAGGTTAGTTCGGGTATTAATATTTTGGGGTTCGGGTCAGTTTCGAGTTGATTTTAAGCAAAATTTTCAAGTTCGGGTCGGAAACACAACCCGACCCATGAAGAATTATAATTCCTTGTCCTCAATTTCAAGTGTTGATTGAATCTTTCAACAAAATCTAAAAGTAGCGAAATAGTGGACAACTTTTGAAAAGTAGTTTGTAGTCGCTACTTTTTAAAACAAGTAGTTATAGTTGTAGTTTAACTACATTTTTGATAAAGTAGTTGTAGTTCGCTATTAAAATAAAGTAGTTTTTCAGACCCCTAACTTATTCGCATTCAAATTTATTTTCATAGTTCTGTTCAAACTCTTTGTGAAAATCCCAACAATCGGACATGCTAAAACCTAAATATGAGCCATAATAATTATTCAAGGTTGAACTTGACTCGCAGAAAGAAAATAAGTCATACCGACCCGAAAAAATAAATAAAAGCAACCAGATCCGCTGCAGGATTCTATTCAACGATCTTGAGGTGTCCGCTATTGCGAGGTTTCACTATATTTGAATATTAAAGAATATAGATTTGTCCATTTTTCTATATAAAATATAAAATTGGTATTAGAGATATTATACATTATTTTTCATTATAGCAATAAAACATGATTTATTGTTCTTTCATTGTGGGTGCGGGTCGGGTGCAATCCGACCCATACAGGACTCTAATACCAATAACAAAATGATAAGTATTGTTTTATCATAATTAACAGAAAGTTAATTATTAATTTCATTTCTTTTACTACTTCTTTGAGAAAAAAAAAATTTGCTAAAGATTATATACCATATTTTTCAAACAATCAATATAGTTTTAAGGAACTTTTACTTGAAATATGCAAATAATTTTTTAGAGTTCAAAATCAGTTGGATATGATAAATTGCTATATTTTTATTTAAAAAGAAAGGCACTGTAGCTTTAAAATTTACAAGGTACTGCCCACACACACACACACAAAATTCTGGCTATGCTTTTGCAAATACTAAATAAATATTGATTAGTACAGAATGATTTACTATATAATATGTACTAATTGCACTCTTTTAAGCAAAATAAACTTGAGTCATGAAAAGCAACACTCAATTGAATCAATATTCACCTCTGTACTTTAATAATTATTTAAAAACAACACAAAATGTCACAAAACATGTATGCATCATTTAATAAAAGCATTTACTTAAGGTGTTTTTTAAAAACATACAAAACTGTATTTCACATATGATAAAACCTAGCGGTTTCACTCTTTTAAGATTGCGTATTAAAAAAAAAACTTAGCAGCACACACAGAATACACAGATATATAAAATATATATACATGGATGTATGCAGGAGAGTTCATTGTAGTGCTGTCCTCCCCTAGTTTTGCGTGTCTGTATGTATTAAGAGTTAATTTTTATTTTATCATTCTCAGAAAATAATAGTAAATCAAATATGCTACTTACTTATTATTCCAGAGGCCAGACTCCTTGTTCACTTCATCTTGTTATCGTCGTCAGTATTCTTGTTATTGTGGCCGTATCCATATTTTCCGCTTCGGCTTTTTCATTGAGAAGATAATAAAGATTAATTTATACAAAGTTTGGGTGGCTGGTTACGTTTAAATCGTAACAATCTGAACATCAATCTGTTTTAAAAATACGAAAACTTAAACAAAAATAAAATCTAACGTCCATGCGCCGAATCGTGAGGAACAAAACAAACATCAATTCGCCCCAATGCATGACGGTTAGTCGGCTGTTACGCATGCGCGTGTTTCAGTGTGCTGTGCTGCTGAACTTGACAGGCGGATTTGAGCTGGGCTGTAGCCCAATTTGGGTTTCACCTTATCCCATACTAGGTATCGTAAAGATGTGGCTATGAATAGGTAACCGTTTTCTTCCAATTTGGGGAGTATTGAGACCCGTTATGGGTCTGATACCCTGAAATAGGTATATTACAACCCATATTGGAGTTTGAAAAGCTAATATGGGTGTTATTTCATTTTGGGTAGCATCCTAAAATAGGTTTCCTTTTTTACTGTGTATACTAAGGGTAGAGCATATTTATAGCATATATAGTTGTATGTTCAGTTACCTGGATGTTTCTAACCAGCACACAAAGATGCCATACGGTTGGTTAATAGCATATTGATCATATTCAGATTTTCCAGTTAGATAAGTTTACTAGAGTTTCTAGCATTAGGCAAATTTTCCTTTCTAAACAAAAATTTAAAACGTAATGTAAAGAAATAAAAATTGGAATTGGAGACCCCCATTTTGCAGTCATTTTACGGTCATTTTACGGTGCTTCTTAAATTTTAGAAGATAGCCAAGGGTTACTCGTGCCTTTTGGATAATTAGGCCTTGTGCATAAATTCACTTCTATCATAACAGGGCATAAATTCAGGCATTTTTCTACATTTACACATTTGTTTGGATTTTCCAAGTGATCACAAATTATACACTTAGTTTCATAAGCTAAAATACACATATATACAGGTAAAAGTTTGCAAAAAATGTATGAATTTGTATGAAAAGCGTATAATTTTAGAAATTTACACATATATACGTGTAAAATTGTCTAATTTACACATTTATTTTTTAGAGTGTAGTTAGTAACATCTTTTCCTATTTTTCCTAATTAATAACGTTTTTTTCCTATTGCAAACTCACCATAATTCATAAAAGCTAGTTCGTAAAAACACATTTTTGATGCGAAAATGAAATGCATAATTCTCCTATATGATATATTAACCCAGAGTGTAAATCCTTCAAGGTCGTGACTTCAAGTAACGTGGTTAAATATTTATTTTCTTTTTGAAAATACTCTTTTTAAACAGCACTCATCTTTTTGGTGTATACGTAGTTTCGCCCCAAAAAATGCGATTTAAATTTTGCCTATTGGAGATACTTAGACTATGTAAATTGCAAACATTTCATAATAAGTTAAGAATACATTTGTAATGTAACAAAAATCTATTTCATTTTATCTTTTTATAACCGAATATAATATATTTATTTATGTTAGAACATACAGGCTGCTAAATCAAAATTAAATGTGAAGAAATTAAAATCATTTATACTTTTATACTACCAAACAATTTCATTAAATTTATTAAATTAAAAATGTTATTTGTTTTAAGAATCGCATAAATAGATACATTTTTGTTGACTCATTTTTTATGCACAAATATTTTGAAACATCCATTTAAATTTGTCACAAATAAGAAATTACACATAATTGAAAATCTATTTTCTCATTAAACGTCAAAAATATTTATTAAATAAGTAATTAGTTTTATAATTAGATACATTAGCACAGATAATTAATCGAGAAAAATAAAAGAAATCTCTACAAATTTCTCAAAATTAATCTATTGCGTTAAATGAATTTTTATGTAATTATAAGAACTACTGTGTTACACATTTTGATGTGCCATGCAACTACCTAATAGTTAGTTTTAATGAAAACTAAAGACAAGAATTACTAAGATAAATTAATCGATTTCAGTTAGGAAGTAATCTAAAATAATGACGAAATTAGTTTAAAATCATCATTACTCTTTGATTATCAGAAGAGATACAGAGGGATACATTTTATATAAAGGTATTATTTGGAGATATTTTTCATAAAGATAAATATTTCTGGCTTCCAAATACTATCAGATATTTTTAAAACTAAGGATTAGTGGCGGAACATCCGGTAATTTTAAAACATGCAAATAATTTCAAATTTGATTTCAGTGTTTTAGTTTAATGGAATATATATTTAATATCGAAACTATGTTTTAATTTACAATTAAAAAATATATAAAGTTTTTGATGTATATATGTTGAATTTTTGAAATTCTTAAATTTAAATATTTTACATAATATTACCATAAGTCTGATGAACTCTTAATTAAAATATAGAGATCTGTTGAGTTTCGTGATTTTAATTTAAATATTGTTAGCTCAAGTTATATTTTTATATAATGTGTTTTTTATTTAAATGCAGTAGTAAATCTTTTAAAAAGCCCCATCCTTTCATTTTTTAGTGGTTTAGCCACAGTTTATTTTTTTTTTCTGATAAACTTACACATCAAAATTTTGAATAACAGAAAAAAAACATTCATAGCTGCAATGGATAAGCAAGATAAGCAAGAGAACGATTTATGGCTTTGCTGGGGAAAAATATTTTCTCCTTCAAATAATTTATTCGCATCCTAATTTAAGTGCAAAAACAAAAAATATGTAACATTTTATGGTTACTTAAAAAATGAGTTTTGCCGCATGTAATAGAAAAATGTAGAAACTTTCATAATTATGTTCTTCGCAAGGCTGTTTTTGTTTTATTTTTATATTTCAGCAAAAAAAAAATACTTAATTTATTAAATATATTATGATTAATGAACCTTGAAATTCCGAATCATGCTCCGTTTACGTAAGAATGAGAATTATTTTGAAAAGGAATGATACGGAATAAAAGCGTATTTAAAAAAAAAAAAAAAAAAAAAAAAAAAAAAAAATGTGCTTCCCAATTAAGTAGAAAAATTTATTGTCTGCTAAGATTGACCCTGTCTCACGCGATGAAATGCCCGGAGTGTAAATCATTCCATTTGATACTGCAAAAAATGGGCAGCTCGAATGTTCCTTGCCTTAGTGTTCTCTATCTCTAAAAGCTAATAATGCAAATTATAATATAGATGGTACATGGTCGTTGGCGAGTTTTATCTCTGTTTTAACATTTTTTTTTAAAATTTTAGTGTTATATAACAGATTTTTGCTAATTAATGTTTTTTTTTATGGCACTGTATTTTATAAAAGCACGAAGATCATGTAATTACCTGTCCAAAAATGCAGTCTTTACTTTTTTCAGTGCATTAGTCAGGCCTGTAGGTTGATTACAGAAAATTTGACGAAAAAAACTCGATTTTAAAATAATCTATATCTCTATTTAGAATTTACTTATGAAGATAAGTTTAGTCTCAAATTGAAGAATTTCTTCATTAGATTCTTCTAGTTTTCATTCTATTTTTCTCTGATGCTTTATACTTTTGACATCTGATATTTTAATCTGGCATGTTTGGTCGATATAAAATTGAAAAGTTGCTTCCTGTAACTACCATCCTGCTTGATAAATCTTCTAATTGGATTTTATATCGTAATATAAAAAAGTTTTGGTAAATATATATTTTAATTCATAAGTAATAAAAGGTTTATTTATTTCGCTTGTTAAATGAAAAATAAACACAGATTAAAATCGGTACCTAAAATTGTCTGCCACTTTTCTAAATTCTCATTTAATTATATTAATCAATTAAGATAATTTACATTAATTGCATTGAAAATGTGTGGTTTGTCTTTGCTTAAACACCAAATAAAGTACTTATTATATACTGCTACAGAGCCAGAAAACTTTATGTATTTACTCTCCATATTATGTAATAAAACTTCATTATTTCCTAAATTTATTAAATATAAATTTGTGGCGATAAAATGTTCCAATCAAATAACATTAATAAACAGTTTGATAGCAGTGACATATTTTGTATTAACATATTTATATAATACTTTAGATTAAACCTGATTTTAAGACACTATACTATATACGTAGCAGTTTGTAAAATTCTATTAATGATTGGAAAATGTTTTTCATTATATGAAAATAGCACTGCTTGTTTCTAAATTCTGCATTATTCTCTTATCATGAATAAAATACGCACACATAGAAAATCAATAAATAAAAAATATTGAAAACTTAACTATACAGGAAATAAGGGATTATATTTTAAGAAAAATATTTTTGTTCGTTTTAAAAGACCGGAAGATATCAATATAAATTTAAAAGATGAAAAATAATGATAATTTCATGTTACAAAGATTTTAACTCATGCTTAAAGGTCAAGCGAGCGAATACATATATGACAGAAAAAATAAACGATATTTTGGTTATATGACATGAAAGAACATTCGTTTGTGAATGCATTTTAAACGCCCTGATGTGACAGAGATATATCACAAAAAATTCTGACTTAAAAATGCTAATAATTTTCTGAATTACTTTATAAAAAATAAATCAGACGTATTTTTTTAAATATTTTTAGAATAGACTCGTACCGTAAGAAAACATTTAAGGGATTTACTACGGAATGAATTCTCAGTAAGGTAAAGAACCCTGTGAAATTAAAAGTGTAAGTACTAAACATGTAATTAAAAGGAAATTTATTATGTTTGGAGAATTTGTTAGCAATGCAAACATTTTTATTCTTTGCGGAACGAATTTTATAAACATTTTTATAGAAATGTTTAATCAAATAATTAATTCCTGCTTTAGAAAGCTAGTACGAATATATGTATTGTTTTTAGTATTTCTTGAACCATTGTTAAGGCTGCTCGTTAGTAAACTTCCCGATTCCCTCGCTAATGTTATTCCTATGGGCATAGGATGCATTCGTATTTTTAAAATATCTCCTCGGAAAATTAATATTTTTAACTTCTGTTTTCTTTGTATTGTTCTTAAAGAATGTCTCTTTTTATCTTAGTTGTCAATTTTTTTCTAAAATATATACTTAATTTTATATGAAATGTTAAAATCGTATTCATTTCTCTAAGATTTTAACAAATAAAAATATAAATTAAGCACATAGTTTAAAAATATTTTGATAACTAAGAAAAAAAAGAGAAATTCTTTAAGAACAGTACACAGAAAACAGAAGTTAAAAATATTAATTTCCCAAGGAGATATTTTAAAAATACGAATGCATCTTAAGCCCATAGGAATAACATTAGCGAGGAGAATCGGGAAGTTTACTGACGAGAAGCCTTAACAATGGTTCAAGAAATACTAAAAATAATACAAATCTCCGTACTAGCTTTCTAAAGCAGGAATTAATTATTTGATTAAACATTTCTATAAAAATGTTTATAAAATTCCCAATAAGATATTTGTCAATGTACTAGAATATGAAGCCATCGCCCCTCCAATATAAAAATGTGCCTAATCTAGTTAAAAGCACTGTCGCAATAAAATTTGTGGCGAACAAAAAATCGTGCTTAAGTATCGGATGTTTTGATAATTGTATTAGGTAATGAGATTCATCTGTTTACATTGCCACACAGGAGCTAATAATAATTTAATTGAAACCATAAATCGTTTATTTTATTACTAATTTTGCAGTTTGGCTTTTACTTTTTACTTGCATGAATTAAGTACAAAATAAATGTACACTAGTCGTTGGGGGCCATGAGTAATACTTACTCATAATGGATATGCATAATACAAAGTACGAAAATAAAACATGTGTAAACTATTTATAAAATACATTGCAATTAGAATAAAATCGTGGTTTGATGACATCATAAACTTTAAATGCCCTATTACTGAATTGCGTAAAAGAAAATGCTTATAAGTCCAAAATTAATAATCATATTAATTAACGGTTTACTGCGTCGGATAAAGTGTCTCATTTACAATAAAATATATCTTTGAATTGAAATCTGAATGAAATACAGGATCATGAAAAATCGAAGAATGTGGAAAATATAATTACAAATATATCAACAACTAATCATCTGATCAACTTTATTCTTTACAACAATATAATAAACTTATAACACCTTGTAATAATATATTACTTTTAAATGCTAAACAAATATACTTTTAAATGCACCTTTAGCATTTAAAAGTAATATATTTCATTCTTTACGCAAAATTTGTGTTTTTGTATTGTATATGTTTACTCCTTAAAAAAATACTCCCGAAAAAATAGCTCTGGCTAATCGAGGTTACTGAAATTTAATAAGCTTCTTTCAATTCTATACGAAGTACATGCCAAATTTCGAGTCTCTATCTCAATTTGTTCGGGAGATAGAGCGTTTACAGACACACACAGACAGACGTGCGGCATTTTTTTTTTTCTAAAAATATTGTTTTTCGGAATCTCCAGTGTCTGAAACGTGTAATCCGAAAAAAAAAGAAAAAAAAAAAAAAAAAAAAAAAAAAAAAACAATTGATTTTCAATACGATTACAATACTTACCCCATACTACGTATGATGGGTAAGTAAAAATTAATTAAAATTAAAATTAAAAAACAACTGCAAATTTAGAGAAATAGGGAGATTACATTTTGAGGCAAATACTTTTCTGTCGTGTTAAAAGTCCGGAAGATATTGTTCTAGGATAAGAAGATGAAAAAAATGAAATTTTCATGTCACAAAGTTTTTAACGGATGCTTAAATATCAAGATAGCGTGAAGAAATTTGAGAGGAAAAAGAACGAGATTTAGTTTATATCACATGAAAGAAAAAATATTTGTGAATGCATTTTAAAATTCCAAAGAAAACAGGGATAACAAGCGGACCAGTGCATAGCTTTCACTCTGCATTCTTCGAGAATATTTTCTGGTATGTTTTCTCATTAATTTTTAATTAACTGCAATTTTCGACTAAATAACGTATCTTTTCTAAGGCAAAATGTTACTACAATGTTGAAATAATTGGATGTCACATGGATTTAACAACAATTTTCATTGAAAATAATTAAATGTTTTTAGTCACGCTCATTATTGAAGTAACTATTTTTTTTTTCAAACATTTCCGGTACAAAGTTTGAATTTGAGTATTAAAATAAAGTGGGAAGTTTACTTCCCGTACTGTTTTAGAAGGTGTTAATGAAGCGTGTCTGTACTGCGTCAAACACCTGTTCAACAACCTTTCATAAAATACTCCATTCATTCTTATATGTTTTGTATGTACATAGAAAAACAGATGTTCACATAATATACATGAAATAATATACATGATTAAAACATAATTATTAAAATTTATTAAACAGAAATGTAAGAAAAGAAAATCATTCTATTTAAATGGATATTTTGTTCCGGTTAGTTTATGGAATAAATGGTATGTTTAAAAAATATACATATATTAAATTATACCAAAAATAGCCAGGAAAATTAACATCATAGCGGAAGAAATCTGCGTTTAAAAATAGGGAGTTACTACAGTTACATGAAATGGGAAAAAAAAATGTTGCGCATGTTGGATTGTTTTATTTACAGCAAATATAAGTTTTCAAACTTGCACTCTGCAAAATAACAAGTTGCGCTACATAACTATCTCCTGAACGTTTGATACTTTATTAGGCAATGCTGAGTTTAATCTTATGTTACAGCAGGATAATGCTATTTGCCACAAATCTGAATCCACTCAGCAATGATTTAATTAGTAATAAAAATGATGTTTTGATGAAAAAAAAAATGAAGGCATATTTGAAATATATATTTGAACCTCATGGGAAACTTTTGTGTATTTTATTAAGTTACAGATTTTATAATAAAAAATAAGCAGTTTTCTTCATCGAAAGAGTATGAAACAATATTTCTTAATCATAACTTCAAAACTGTGTCATTGCAGTGAAAGACAGAGTGTACGAACAAAATGGAAGACCGAACATATTAATTTTCATACCTTTTTGGGTTCTCAACAAGTGGTTTTATGATTTGTCAACAGTGTATTTTTCATTTATGTTTAATTTTTTTTATAAATTTAATAATTTATCACATTATTAAAATTTATTGAAAAAAGTTGTAATAATTATTTTATAATATAACATTTTATTTGTTTAGATTACAATTATAATTTGCATTTATTTCATACTTTTAAACATAAATGTGGGTTAAAAATTCTTAACCTACTATAGTAAAAAATGGAAAAACAAATTATCGCTGTAATCCTTATAATTTAAATCGTAAAATTCTCCTAACACTGAATGAAGAAGCAACACTTCTATTACATAATTTATATGGCAAAAAAACATATAAATACAAATTTTCATAAATTTTTAGTTATTAATTAGTGTCATATAAATTACTGAAGAATGGACATAATTTTAAATATTCCTTAAATCAGTGTTGAATGTTTTACATTTTTAGATGAAAATTTTTTGAAACGAACCGAATGTTCTGTGTGTGTGGGGGGGGGGGGGGATTCTACCTTCGGATACATACTCTCTAAAATTTCTGTGATTATCCCTTTTTAAAGCAAACCCATTTAAAGTGACCAGTGGCAGTATTCTGCCCTCATCGGAAAGGGAGACTTTCTCGTAATGCGCCGACGAAGTGATAATTTCGCATTCTGCCCCTATCGTCTCGGAATTGGTTCCGGTATTTCGGGGTTGTTTTGTGGTAATTTCTCCGACTGCTTTAGGCAGCCGGAAAGCCTCCTCTTTGTCGTTTTAAGATGGTGCGTGTATAAGCAGTGCTCTTGTATATGAGAATACAGGGCCAAAAGACAGTGTTTTAGAATAGGTACAATTTCTAATGAATACAGTTTAAACGAAATTTTTAAACATAAATTATTTTTCAGTTAAAATTTATTTTAATACTAGTTTGAATTGTAAATAATACAGTATTATACACCCGTTAGGAAAAGAAAAATAAAAGCCCTAATCCAATAGTACTATTTAAATTATAATTAGTAAAAAGTTCACTAGATTGAATAAAAAAAATTTTGCTCACGAAATTATTTTTACATGTTACGAGAAAGCAGTTTTACACTACCGATGGAAATATTACCTGATTTGTTTTGCACTGTCTTGCATATGTATGAAATATAGTGTCTGAGTCATAATACATATAAAGATTGAAACATATTTTCTATTGAAAACTAATAAAGGAAAACATTACTTCTTATTTCGTTAACAGTTTCGAAAATGTAATTAACACATTTCGTTAAAAAAAATAATTCGTTAAGAAAAAAAAAATTCAATTTAATAAAAGATTGTGCCAACATTAAATATTTATTCAACATTAAAAAATTGTTTAGTTTAAATCATATTTCACAAACAACATTAAAAATGTATATAGTTTAATTAATATATTTCACTAACAGCATTAAAAATTTCCAACATATCATAACATAATTAGCATAATCAGGAGTCTGTCCAGACTTTACTCCCTGGGTCCTGCCTTTGTAAATTGTGAACAGCTTTTTACATTTGTGAAAAATCTAGTCATAATTTTGTAAATTTGAAAGGATCGTCATATTCAGGTTCTTGTTTATACATTTTTACGAAGATATGTGTATGTAAAACATGAATACTTTCTATATGTAAAAGTGACAGCCAGATTTTACTTTTAAATTATTAATTTTATGAAAAATTCAGTTTGTAGAGGAAAAGTTTTGTGAAAGATTTTTTTAAAGACAAAGAATTTTGTCAAGAGTCCATTTTAAAGGTAAAAAGCTTTGTGAAGGGTCTTGTTTTGAGATGAAAGAATTTTGTGAAGCGATTAATTTAAAATAAAAAAATCCCTGACGACTCGGCCTACAGGCACCGGTAGATTTCGAAGACGCAGACCGTGGGGCACCTGTTTGTTGGAAATTGCGGAAGAAATAACATTTTTGCCATGATGGCACAGTTGGGACCGCCCACTACGAAATCTAACATGTTTGCAGATGGAGCCGGCAAGGATTTTATTTATTTATTTATTTTGCTATAAGGGTTGGTCCTATAAAAAACTTGTCAATATAAAAGTTTTAGATATATTAAGAAGAATAATATATAATAACCTATATTATAACCTATATAATAACCTATAATATAGGTTATAATAATAACCTATAATAAATTTAAGAGGATTTGCTATCTTGTGAATTGACGAAGTTATTAATTTTTTTCTTTTAACCCCCCCCCCCCTTTTCCCATCTCTTGGGGCCAATTTTAATATCATCAGAAATCTGTCATACATAAATTTTCGGCCCTTTTCCTAGAAATAATAATAACTTTAAACGGATTCGATACGTATGTATAATTAAAAAGCTATGGGGGTTTTCTGTTTTCACTAGAAGCCCCCATTCTCCCCCCCCTTGGTTTGATTGTACCCATTAACGAACTTGACCGAGATTTTATGCCCCTTGATTTTATGTATCTGTTTGGAAGAGATTTGTTCAGAATTATTGAAGTTATCGTGTCCTTAAAAAATGACACATATATATATATATATATATATATATATATATATATATATAATATATATAATAAAATAAAAAATAAATATAAATAAATAAAATATAATAAAAAATAAATAAAATATAATAAAAAATAAATAAATATATATAAATATATATATATAAAGTTTTGTACTGGGAGTTGTTTTGGGTTCTGGGAGTCATGAAATTTTTTTTAAAAATTACAACTTAGGGAAGAATGTAATAGGTAGTATTTTTTACGAATTCTACCTAAAACTAGTCGTTGGGGGCCACCGTAATACTTACCCATCATGGATATGCATAATGTAAAATATTAAAATAAAAATGTGTAAACTACTTATAAAATGCATTGCAATTCAAATAAAATCGTGGCTTGATGACGTCACAAACTTTAAAGGCTCGATTACTGAATTGCTTGAAAGAGGTTTTTCCTTATAACTCCAAAAATAATAATCCTATTAACTAGCGGTTTATTGCATCTGATTAAGCGTCAAATTTCCAATTAAAATATCTCTTTGAAGTGAAATTTGGATGAAATACAGGGTTATGAAAAATCGAAGAGTGTGGAAAATAGGATTCCAAATATCTCGGCAACTAATTATCCGATCGACTTCATGCTTTATGTAAAATTTATGTTTTTTTATTGTCTTTTATATTCATTTCTTAAAATAAACAATTTCGAAAATTTTTATATACCTTTTATCAGAACGAATATTTCGAGGGTCCGAATAAAATAGTTCCGATTAATCGAGGTTAATGAAATGAAATAGGCTTCTTCCCATTATTACATACTAAGTACATACCAAATTGCAAGTCTCTATCTCAATTTTTTCGGGAGATAGAGCGTTTACAGACACACACACACACAGACACACAGACACACAGACGGACGGCAAAAATTTTTTTCTAAAAATATGTTTTTCGGAATCTCCAGTGTCTGAAACGTGTAAATCCGTCAAAAATTTTTTTTCGATTTTCAAAACGATTACAAGACTTACCCTATACTACGTATGATGGGTAAGTAAAAAGTGTGAAGGGTTCGGTTTTGAAATGAAAGAATTGTGTGAAGGGTCCTGTTATGAAATAAAAAAAATTGTGTGAAAGGTTCTTTAAAGGACCCAATTTCTTCGTAAATAGATCCCTGATAATTTACTAATAAACGTAATAAAAAAGGAAGGGGTGGGCAATATTTTAATGCAACCGGGCTGTGTGTAATAGATTTAAAACATGTTAATACACAATTAAAAGCCTCATCATTATAAATCACCCACTAAATTTAAAAAAAAAAAAAAAAAAAAAAAAAAAAACTCGCTTCCCGAAAGTTTTTGTTGCATTTCATAAGAAAATATAATATATATATTTAAACAACCCTGTATAGCTATAGAATTTAGATAAACACCTCATAAAAATGTTATTAATTTTGAAATATGTTTACTGCACTCATACTTTTGCGGAATGTAGTTTAAATTGTGGAAATGAAATACATTATATGCAGAATATACATAATGTAATTCTATTTTTTAAATGAAATGTAAAAGGTGTATTACACGAGAAAAAAAAGAGGGGTGGGGAAGGGAAGGTGCCATATGAATATGAATATTTCATTTCAATTGAAAATATTTATTTAATTTTAAGTCTAAATCACAATAAAAAATGCGCAAGAATAATTCATATTCATTGAATAGTTAAAGAAAAAAAAAGGAGGTGGGGGGGGGGGGGGAAGAGGGAAGTGTCACATGGTTACGGATATTTAATTTCAATAGAAAATGTTTATTTAATTTCAAGTCTGAATCACAATGAAAAATGGGTTAGAACAATTGAAATTAACTGAACAGTAAAAAATATATATACATAATTTACATAATTTATAAATTAGCAATAAAGCCTTTGCTGCATGTAATCAGAATATGTAGTATTTATTTAAACAACAATGTGTATTTATGTAATATAGATAGATACCGCATAAAATTTTCATAAAATTTGGTGTATTCTCCATTATTTCATCAAAATATTTAAATCCTTTTCCAAAAGAGTCCCACCAGTAATTAGTATTTTAAAATTATTTCTTTATTAATATTTATAAATAAAATTTTTCATTGACTTTTAAATAATTCCCGCAAATTTAACTTCGAAAAAAAAAAAAAATCCTCCACGCTAAAAAAAAATCAATATCCCGAAAAAAAAAAAATTCTAAAAATTAAAATATTGTATAACTAGGCACAAATTTTCTATTCTGTATTTGTCTATGATTGGTGATAAAATCAACCATGATTTCAAATTCTTGTTCTCTTAGATCTATTTATTATCTGCTAATTCAAGGATTTTTCTTTTTTTTCAAATTAAGTCAACGAGACGAATCTTTTTTTCCCTTTTTAATAACATCGCAAACACCCCAGTAAAACACATGTTCACATCTCACGTAAATAAACAAACCAAGCGTGATCTTGTCTTTGATTGGTCGAAACATGTTAACTCGAACGCAGTGAGTTTGAAGGTCACTCGCGTATACCGATCATAGGGCAGAATTGTAAACTCTTGAATCTCGTTATGAATTACGTTAACGTTTGTTTCCGCGTCGGTTTCTTCCGTTGAGGGCAGAATACTGCCGCTAGAGAGAGAGGGAGAAGCGTCCCTGCACTGTAAAAAATTTGCAGCAAAATATCCGGTCATTCGACCGTTTTTATAGGAAACGGTTACATAACCGTAATTTAACAGTATTCTCGCCATAATATGGGCAATATTATGGTCAGAATAGCGTTAAATTACTGTTATGTAGTCGAATTTTATAAAAACGGTCGAATGGTCAGATACTTTGCTGCAATTTGTTTACAGTGTGACTTCGGCAGTGCGAACGACGGAACACAGGAAACTTATTATTTTGTGATGTTCAATATGGTTTTAAAATCTCAAAAACATCTAAAAACTGGCTTCGAGGTGCATAAATTGAGACATACATGTTCCGTCCAACCAAATCTTGTAGCTCTTTGGGCAGAGGTCTCTTCAGAACATACCACACACATACATACAAACTTCTATCTTAGTTAATAAAGATTCATAAACTCAAATATATATCTTTGTTGTCAGAATTGAAAAATGTACAGAAAATATAAAGAGATGTTTGTTATTTCTGAATGTTGATGGTAAAATTAAGTGAAAATATATAAAATCGGCAAGATTAAAGAATTAGACTTTATACGAAACAAATAAATATTTTTACGATATTTATTTATTTTTTCTTCTAGACAGACTTATTAAAGAAAAAGGTAAATTGAATGCGAAGTGAAAAATTCAATGAAAGAAATAATATAGAGGGTTGTATTTAATTTTTTAACTTTCGCCTAAATATAAATATCGTATATTACGACGTATAAAGTGCCTTTTTTGGAACGAGAAAATTGGTAAAATTTTACTGGTGCGCGTTATGCGCCATGTACAAAAATGAAATCTTTAAAATTAAGTATAAGAATAGAGATTTTGAATTTTAATGAACAAGAGAAGAAGATGTGATTATTTCAGTGAAAGGGAGTGCGTTTTCAAGCGCTTTGTGGTGATTCAAGCAGACATGGCAGAACATATGTTTTGTTTTCGCATATGCATATTTATGTTTGTATTAGTTATTATATATTTTTTAACTCTTTTATTGGGCTGTTCGGAAAGTTCCATCTGTTATTGATAACCAATTCGTACAAGAAAATTCTGCCCGTCAATTATTTAGCATTAGCTATCGGAATTAATGTCTAATAATTAAATGATAGAGATTTCTGGTGCGAAACAACTTTCCCAAAATAAAAAGAACTTTTCGAGCAACCCAATAATTGTGTTTTCATACGACGTATATCGTGCAGATTCCATTACCAAATTGAACTATTAAAAGTCATGCTGTTAGCGATTTCCATCATCTGGAGTCTACCTCCGAATTAATCTTCAAGTTTTCAAATTTTTATTTTTTACAGGTACCTATTTTGAAATGTTTTGAAACTTGATTTGTGAGACTACGATAAGCATTACATCTCTCGCAGTGTTAAATTATTTTGCACTTGCTTGTTGTATTCCTATAAACTTCAATGCATGCATCTGTTAAATGTTGTCTATTATTTTTGCATATGTCGAAAATCGTTTTTCAAACGTCAGCCGACGCATTGAAAATTTTAAACAAAACCATCAATTATTAATACAAAAATAAAATATACTACATTATTCCAGCTCAAAAAAAGTTGCTATAGTTTAAACAATTGTCTGCTCATTTTATTGTAACATTTTGTATCCAAATACGAAAAATCACATATTATATTGCTATTGCTTTGCTTTTGCTAACACCTTACTAGTGAATGCTAAATACCATGGTAGATTTGGGAAGAGGCAGCATAAAAATAATGAGAAATCAATCAGAAACATTGTTTTAAAAAATTACCATTTCTGACGCCTACTGTGAAAAAAAATAGTTTAAGTTTTATAGATAAAATTTTTTAATCTAGAAACTCTAAGGTAACTCTTCCGAGTTACCTCCATTGCCGAAAACCATTTTTTATTTTCCGAAACATTAGAAACTAATGCATTTTCAAGATTTAAAAAAACATTTTTAAAAACGATATTTCTTTTGCTGCCACTCATTTTCAGAAACGATTCAGTGTAGTTTTTGTAGCATAATATTATTATTTTTCAGCCTGGAATGTAATTGCTTTGAATGATATTAATTCTCATGTAAACATTTTCATGTTGAAGAAACATATTTTACAGACAAACATGCTAAACTAACATATTTCACATCAAAATTAAAGCTAATAGTATTTTGTCATTCTTGCATGTTTAAATTCATTTCGCAACTGAAAATGTTTAATTGAGAATTGATAGCATCTTAAAAACAGCTATTCCGGTTTCAGAAAGCTGGTTATTACACTATGAAAACTACTCGAGAACATTTCCGAAAATCAGTGGCGGCAAAAGAAATGTTTATTTTAAAAATGCTCCTTTAAATATTAAAATATATTTGTTTCTAAGTTTTCTAAATACAGAAAAATGCTTTTCGGAATCATGTGTAACTTGGAATAGATTATTGTATATTTTCGTACATGGTTATATTATGATTTCTTAAATTACGAAAGATTTATCGCTTTTTTTTCAACAGTGTAGAGCAGAGGTTGTGTCCCAAAGTGTGCTCCGCGGAGCCCTTGGGGCTCCGCCTATACTTTTCAGGGGCCCCGCGGCGTTCCAGAAAAATAAATAAAACATGAAATAAATTAGCATATTGCAAGGGAACATTTTTCGAAAGTATGTAGGAATTTGTGTGTGTGTGTGTGTGTGTCAAAAATAATTACATCTATCACTGGGTTGAAAAATACTATATTATATTTTTTTAAATCATATAAAAATTTGCTTTATATATATATCCATTTTCTATATAATATTTTTGGTTTCAACTAGTATATTTTTTGTTTCTACATTTAATGTGTTTTAAAAATTCGATTCAAAATAAGCAACAAAAAATAGTATTCTGAAAGAGCAAAGGCGCGCCAGTGGTGTTATTTCTGCTTGCCAAACATTAGAGAGAAGAGTTTTGTTCTTTGTTGCTCCGACTATTCATATGTATATACTTAGTTATTTTTTGCTTAAACCAGGTTCTAACTTCCTAATGAGGTACGTGAGTCGCACATTGTTTATTTTTCTCCGTTTCACCCTTTGCCAGCTTTAAAATGAGGCATTTTATACTCCATTGCTTGCTATATTTACTGAGAAATGTGTTATTTAAGTTTTGATTGTTTCAGTGATAAACTTATAATTGGTTTTCGATTTCCGTTAATATTTTAATTTAAGTGTTTTAACCTCAAATTTCATGTTTTATTTCAGTTTAAAATTTAAAACTGCTTCAATTTTTTTAACTTATTCAGCTTTTCAAAAGTTGTAGTTAATTTTGACACCCTGTTCGCGAAAATGGAACATTTGTATTTACGAAATAAATATTTATTTTCATTTTCATAATTGCTAGGGCTGTAAATTTTATTTTATATTTAAAATTTGTAGTCAAATTATTCTTGTAACTTATAATGTAATTCCAACATTTTATTACCGTAATATTTAGTGTTTTTATTTTAACTTTGCAATGTCCTATTAATAATGTTAGCATGATTTAGTTGTTCTTGGTAATTTCAATAATATCGCCTCAACACCGAATACTTCGAATTTTATTGTAACATTTAATTGAAGACACATTTCTGTTTTACAAAATTGCACTTAAATTTTTAAACAATGTATGTTGCTGAAAACGCATTTTTTTAAACATCTTGTATCACTTAACACTAGAACTCTTTAACAGTATAACTACCGGGAATTTCATTCAAGTTTTATAAAATTATTTCGCACCAGAATTTTTATTTAAAACTAATTAACTTATTCATTTAACATATATCTGTTACTTTTCTATTTATTAAAAAAAAAAATTCTGGTTCGAATCGGATTGTATTCATTTGGTAACTGTCAAAATGACGGCTCGTGGCCGTTCTAGTGTTAAAATTTTAATTGGTCTCGGCATTGGCTAAGATTCTTATGTTATGATGCCACATTTTCCTATCAGAAATAAAGCTGTAGTAATAATAAAAAAAAAAATTGGTTTGTTACATTTGTCATCACACTAACAATCTAAACTTTTGCTCAGTCCACCCCTTGCTTAGACTTTTCGTCCTGATATAAATTTAACACCACCCATATACCCTCGTTTTGTAAGTAAAGTTTTTCTATTAGTTGTTGCAGTTCTTTTAACATGTGTAGTTTTTAACCGTATATCTATTTTGAAGCAAAACGAATGGTTAAAGAAAGTTTCTTTCAAAACTATAATTAATAGCTATATACTTCAAATAAAACATCCAAAAAAGTGAACGATTTGCCCCACCCACTTAAAAACTAAAACAATGATCTGCTTCTAAATGTATTTAAAAACAGAAACAGTTCAAAAGAAGAAGCTCAGAGGCGATTCGTTTTCGTTCCAGGTTTAGAAGTACTAGAAACCTAAAGAAGAACGAAAAAGTATCCTTAATCGCATGATTCTATAACAGGTGGGCGGGACTAGCGAAAATGTGTTATATAATTACTCATGGGTGACTGGGCCTAAGCATTTTCTGTCTTTTTGCGAGTAGCCTTTTGTGATTATACAGTACAGAAGTCTCTCTTTGTAAACGAAAACTGAACAGTTTGCCTTTTTTCTCTCTGTGTGTGGTTTTCGCCATAAATAATAATAGTTTCACGTAAGTCCCAATGCAATGCATAACCCAGACAGGGATATCGTTTTGATCTTTAATTCGAAATTCATACCGGAAATCCCGAAAGAATATTTTTTATTTTAAAAATGGATGCCATTAACCCCTTAACAGTATTTCTCGAACGTCGCTCGGGTAAGAAGAGTTCTCTACGTTACTAAAAGCTTTCAGAAACAACAAATTTGTAACTATAATTTTTGCTGTATTTGGCGGACATATCTCGATTATACAAAGCAGATATTTTAATACAAAAAAGTTGTTTTTAGTCCTTATTTTTAATTTATTGTGTTCAATAATAGTAATATTAAATAAAACTGTGTGTATAAATATAAAATGTTTTATATTAAATAAAACTGTTAAGAGAAAATTTGATTTTCAAAATTTCTAGTATGAATTCAGAATTTCTGTATCAAGAAAAGGGCCAAACTGAGAATTTTGGCCCCATGTTGGAAACTACTGGTTCGGACTCTTATCCAGCAGATCTTTCTCTGCTACAGAGGGATAAAAAAAAACCTTAATTTGTAACCATAGAGTACCGTGGTGTTAAGGGGCTCCGCCTTAGAAATTCTTCCCAAAAAGGGCTCCGCGAGCCCAAAAGTTTGGGAACCACTGGTGTAGAGAATTATAATATAATGTAAGCAAAGTTCTACATTTTTTCGGTAATCTCTGTTCAGATAATTCAATTACAGCTGATACAGTTAGATTGTGGGAGGCGTCGCTGCTAGTGATAATTAACCCAAAATGTAAAAGTGGGAGTTCGAGACAATATGAATTAGTTTTCAAAAGCCAGGCGTTACTTACATCATTTTAATTAATTAACAGTATGAAATAAATGTTTTCCAAAACTATGAGAAGAACGGTATAAACTACATGGTTTTATGAACGAAAGAAACAAATAAAAACAAGACATGTAAAATATTGGATTAAAATATTTTTTTTATAAAATTTATAAAACAGAAATTATAAAGTTTATCGTAGAAGTTGATATTTTTTTATGAAAACAGATTTAATACATGTATTCCGAAAAAACAAATACCAAAATAAAAAGTTGTACTGGCCGAAACAAGACATCAAAACACAACTTGCATCAAAACACAGAGGGGGTGACATTATAGTGCAAGACCCGTATCATCATGATAACCTAGACTTGATAGTTTCATTCTATAAATATTTTCTGATCTCTTTTTTATCAAATCAAATCTACTAAATAACGTATGTAGGCAATATTGGATTGCGTTGTCATTTGAGTTCCATTGAACGATAACGTGATACATATCACTTTCAATCTATAGCAGCTAATTTTGTTCAAAAACTAAAACGTGACCGCTGATTTTTTTTAATTTGCTTTTTCTGCATACTTGTTCTGATTAAAAAATATTATGATACAGTCACCAGAAAAATTAAACAGGAAAGTACTTATTTAAAATAAAAACAAATCGTTCGTTAAGGACACAGATATTTGTGAAGCAATTTTAGGTCTAGATAACTAACTGTGCCTCTTTCGGCCGTTAGAGCAGCCAGAATAATCATGATGAAATTTCACTTTTTCGCTGCGTTAAAGCTTTAAATTAAGACTTCCCTCAAAGGTCTCAGTGAGTGATATTGCTAGGAACCAAGAGTTAATAACTTTGACAAGTAATGAAAATGAGACGCTATCTTAATTAATTGCAATGGTACAAATTTAAATGATGAAAATGAGCAAATTATATGGTAGAATTACAAAATACCATGTATAAATTCATATAAGCTGCTGTTAAAAATATAGGAGAAGCAAATAGAGAACACCATCCAAGACAGCCATGTATAGATATAAAATTGAAAGTACATATATGTTAAAGGTAATACAGAAAATAAGACACTAAAACATCGTATATCGGAAGTTTAACTGTTTGAAATTATGTCAAGAACAGGAAGAAAAGCTCCCACCAATTAGATTACCTATAAATGTCAAAAAATGTGTTTTTAGACAAAGGAATATTTTATATTGTATGGTCCCCTCGAACAATTAAAACTGTTGCACATCTGTTTTCCATGGATGCGATGAAGTTGTCGATAGGAGTTTGGGAATTCTGTTTCACTTTTTAAAAAGTGCTATCTCAAAGTTCCGAAAAGTCAGTTTCAACAGAGGCATTGCTTTCGCAGCATTTCTTCGTCCGAGTGTGACCCGGACATGCTCGATCGGATTTCATTGTGGAGAATATACTAACTGCTACACACGCTGTATTATTATTTCCTTGTCAAACATATTTTCCACAAGTCGAGCTGTTTTATACAATAACATGAATTAAAAGAAAAAAGTACGCAATGGTTTCAACGTCAAAGAAGACATGAGATCTGAATATCTCGTCTGCATACCTTTGGACTGTGAAAGTAGCATTCCAAGTAATTTACAAATCCGTGCCTGTTTTCTTTGCAATCATGGTAACTAAAATATGCCATTGTGAATGTGATTAGAGAAATTTACCCGAATAAGTTAGCATGTAAACAATCTGCTAATGGCAATTGAGAAAATTTATTTCCTATAAAATCTCTAGATTAGTGAAGCTGAAAAAAATATCAATATTAACCTGGCATTTACCTGTGTTAGCGTCATTTGCGATATAGAGGCCAAGAGAAACAACAATTTCAAAAATACTTTCGGGCAATCTATTCACGGTTTCATACACACAAGCATTTCCCCAATATTTAAACAAGTTATTTAATACTGCGTATCAGCCCGATGTGCTGCAATCAAAATGCACGAAGTCTTTCTATTGTTTTTTGGGAAAAAATAAATCTGGTTTTACTAAACATTTCAAGTTTTTAGCCTTAACATTTCGAAATGCATTGTAATTTAGAATGTTTTTTGAACGTTATTCGCTCATTTCTCCTTTTTAAATTAAAATTTTTTATAAACTGTTCTTAAAGAGCATTTATATCTTAAAAGTAATATCAATCTAAATTACAAGTTTTTAGCACCAGCACCAGCAGCATCACAAAAATAGTTTTTCCCATCTGCACCATTTTACATTTCGAATTTTTCAGAAAATGTTCCAAGTACCTATTAACAGTCATGTCAAATTACAAGTTTCTAGCCCCAACAGTTTACAAAGAACATAATTAATGTTTTGTTCGGATGAAGTTTTATGAACTTAAAAAAATATGAATAGTACTTCTTCGAGAAGAATTAGTTTAGGAATTATTAATATTATTTTCAGTGCAGGTACATTTTAAATTTATAAAAATACTACGTTTTTTTTTTTTTTTTTTTTTAAATAAGAGACTAGCTATTTTCGAAATTTTTAAAATATATCTTATTTCATGCATGTAGTTTTCAAATAAAAAATGTCATGAACTGTTTTTATTTTTCTTATTAACACCATATAAGAGTAGTATATTTTCTGAATGATCAAATTCTTTTAAATTTTATGTTTTCTACTGTCTAAAGGCTCATACTACTGCACAGTCTGGACAATCGGAGTCATGTATGCAGGTTTCTCAACAAAAAGTAAACAGTTTCCAACGCGAATATGCAAAAATAAAATTTGAAATATTCATCACGAGAAAGATTACATTAAGTGTACCATATATCATTTGATAACAGTGATTCTCATGAGTTACATGCTTCTGCTGTAATTTAGTGTAATAAAATTAACTTGAATAGAAATAAATATCTTATAATAGGTGTATATATATATATATATATATATATATTCTTTATTTACAAATTCTTTTTCAAAAAAATGATTATTAATTCATAAATATAAAATAGACAAAAAACAGAACAAATATTTAATTACGTTAAAAATAAATTCACACCAAATGTGAAAATGTACTGTATCGATATACAGTGTCTCACAAAAGTGATGGGACACTTGTGCTTTATAAAAAGAAACTGCAATAAAATAAATAAACAAACATGTGCAAAAATTTTTTGGGGTGTGTTTCATATTTAAAGTTAGTAACAATTATTACATAACATACATTTTGTCAAAATATTAAAATATTAATTTAGTAAAAATACAATTGTTCAGAACGGAGCAAAAAATGGCTCACATAAGTGATGGGACACTTACTTTTCCATCAAATATTTATCCAAAAATTTTACTTTTTAAAAGGTTTTAATATTTTGTTGGATTTTCTTTTACTTTTAAAACATGATTTAATCTTTTTGGGATGGATTCGACTAATTTTTTTGTGATTTCTGGAGTGATTTTACCCCATTCTTCTTGAAGCACCGATTTTAGTTGTTGTTTTGAAGACATGGTGTGTTTGCGAATTCTTGATTCCAATTCTTGCCAAATATTCTCTATGGGATTTAAGTCTGGAGATTGTGGTGGTGTTTTTATTATTTCAGGACAGTTATATAGCAGCCAGAGTCTAACGTTCAGAGCAGTGTGCTTGGGGTCATTGTCCTGGTAGAATTTAAAATCGTTATGAAGGTTCAATTTTCGTGCTGAAGATTTCAAATTTTGCTTTAAAATATCAATATACTTGTACTGATCCATTATACTGTCAATAAAAACAAGATTACCAACTCCAGCGGACGACATACACCCCCATACCATAACTCCTCCTCCACCATGTTTTACTGTTGGTACCAAGTTCTGTTTGCGAAATTCTTCCCTGGGTTTTCTCCACACCAAGATTCTACCGTCAGAACCAAATATATTAAATTTACTCTCATCAGCAAATATAACTTTATTTCAGTAATCAGAATTCTTATTTATGTTGGATTTTGTGAAAGCTATTCTGAGTTTTCTATTCTTTTCACTTACGAAGAATTTTTTCCTGGCTACTCTACCGTGATATCCAGCAAATCGAATTACCCTTCTAATAGTCTCAGGATTAACAATTATTCCATATAATACTTGTAAATCAGTAGCAACTTTTGAAGCACTAATTCTTGGATTTTTTTTAATATTTCGAACGATAATTCGCTTTATTCCATTGGATAGCTTTGATGGTCGGCCAGGTCTTCTTTTATCCTGAATCATATGATTCTTTTTATATCGTTTAATGATATTGAAAACTGTTGAACGACTCAAGTTAACTGTTTCAGCAGTTTTTCTAATAGATTTTCCACGTTCAATATGCAAATTAATAACTAATTTTCGAATTTCAGGCGAAGTTTCTTTTCGTTTAGCATTCATGGCTACACAGAGCTAAAAAACACAAAAATTCCAAAACAAACTGGAGAGAAATACTGCAGACGATTTTATAAATTATTGCCAATTGCTTTTAAGTAAAAATAAAACCCCAAAAAATATTTTTATTGCTTATTTCAGACGATTTTTGTTGCATATATAATGGTGTCCCATCACTTATGTGAGCTATTTTTTGCTCCGTTCTAAACATTTGTATTTTTATTAAATTAATATTTTAATATTTTGACAAAATGTATGTTATGTAATAATCTTTACTAAATTTAAGTATGAAACACACCCACAAAAAAATGTGTACATGTTTTTTTAATTTATTTGATTAGTTTCCTTTTGTAAAGCACAAGTGTTCCATCACTTATGTGAGACACTGTATATAATGTGTAGGTATAAAAATGTTTAATATAAACATTTAAAATAAAAAACATTTTATTTATTGATTTATAATAAAAGGTAACTGAATCACTATTTTCGACTAATACATTTCACGGAATATCTGGAACAGAACATCACAAGCTATTCCTAAGCAATTAAATATCATGAATCTCTGGGCGTTTTTTATGTATGACTTGCCTTTTTTTGCTATAAACAACAATATCTTAAAAAATACTGTTAGACATTGGAGATTTTTTTGTTTGTCGCTAAGAGCATAAAAAGAAGCACATTTTCTTGAAATTTTTCAACTGGTTAAACAAAACTATAGCGGCATGTATTATAAAACTTTAAAATTTTCTGCATAAGATTGTTTCCGTCAGCGAAAGATATTTCTTTCGTTTTCTTCACTTCATAAAAAATAAAATATTTATTCATTACTAAGAAAGAAAACTGCTTTTCCTAAGCACCTTTTGCGAACTGAACTAAATGAAAAAGAGCAATTCGAGAATATTTTGTTCATGAACATTAATAATTTTACACTGAAAGCACGCAATAAAAAACATCTTAAACTAAAAGACTGTAACGTATTATTTAGAATCCGGGGTGGAAACTGTTTTAGTTACAAATTAAAACTTGATAACTTCTTCATTGACTAATAAATTTAATATTTACAACGTATTTACATGTTATTATTTACAAAATAACTCAGTTAATTTAACATTACGGCTTAGCTCAGATGCCTTGTCGGCAACAAACTCTGTAAAAAAATTCTTCTCTTCTGGTAAAGTCTAATTTACTCAGCTTGTCAGTTCTTTTGAAAGAAAAAAAAAGAAAAGGAGAGAAAATATGATGGAGTGCGTATAGTTCGAGCGTTATACTCTTCCCCTCACACTGCATTACTGGTCCCTCGGATGCAGTGTGCATTTCCCGGGTGGATTCCTTCGGGATGCTTTCTGGTGACTAAATACCTCTATTGTTCTCGTGTTTTTTAACCTTTCGTAAATATTTGCTGGCTGGGCGTCTGACGTTTCCCGGGTCTGCCTCTTGGACGAATGAAGCCTTTAGAACATCCACCATCATCTTGCCTGTAAGGTCACAAAGCTGATATATGATAATTTCCTAAGGGAGAAAAAGGGTTTTCTTTAGTAGCAATGGTATACGAAGTAGGAGATCTTTGTTTTAAAATAACATAGGGGCAATCGCGACGGGGCATGAATTTAGTTGTTTTGTTATTTTTCCTTTCGCTAATGGGATGCAAAGTAACCCAAACATGATCGCTTGGTTTATATAGTTCAAAAGCTTTTAAACGTTTGTCGGCATAAAGAACTGTGGTCTTTTTCTTTTTCTCAATAAAAAAAATGTACACTTGATTATCACTAATTTTTTTTTTTTTTTTTTGCTGAAAAAAAAAAACATGCACACAAGACAGATCTGTCGCACTTCTTGAAATGTTTCATTATAAAACTTGTAAATCAGGTTGATTTTTAAAGCTTTGAAACCAGGATGGTTTTCTGTTAATCTCACTTTTGATTTCACAAACAACACAGAATGACTCTTTTAATTTCACACATAGAATAGATGCATGGCACTGAAGGACCTCACAAACACTCGAATCAGGATGATTTTCAGAAACACAGAACCAGGCCGGCTCTTTCGATTTTACAAATAAAACGGATCCAGGACGGCACTAAAAGATTCCACAGACCTTCAGAATCGGAACGATTCTTTCAAAAACAGAACCAGGTTGGCCCTTTCAATTTCACAAACAAAACGGATCCAGGACGGCACTGAAAGATTCCACAGAGATACAGAATCAGGACGATTCTTTTATTCGAAACCAGAGCGGTTTTCTTTTACAGGTGAACACATTTTTTTATTTTATTTTTTCGAACCAGGACGGTTACACCGAAAACGAAAGCAAGATGTGCTCGAAAAAGTGCATCGATATTAATGTTCCATTATTTCCATTCCCCGCCGAGACCCCAATTTTATCTGTAGGTCGGCCATCTAGGGGTTTTCAATGAATGCAACTCATTACTTTGGACAGAACAACATTTAATTAAACAAAACAAACACAAATAACATCGTAATTACACAACTTCACATTCGCAGCCAGCCGCTGCTCACACACGATTCTCTACATACTACCTCTACTCCACGATTACGTCACATGACGTCTCCCTTCTTTTCAATCCGAAAGGCATTCTAATGTACCGAAAAGTTCCGAATGGACAAATAAATGCAGTTTTGTCTCTATCAGCAGCATTTACTTCAATTTGGTGGTATCCAGACTTCAGGTCAATAGTGGTCATATAAGGTGTATGTTTAGCTTCATGGAGCAAATCATCTGCCCGCACTAATGGTTAATTATCCGTCTTTGTGATGGCACTTAATTTTCGATAATCGACGCAAAGGCGAATTTTTCCATTTTGTTTTGGGACCAATACTACAGGCGAGGCATAAGGAGATTCGCACTCTTCTATTATACCTTTAGAGAGTAATTCATCTAATTCTTTACGCAAAATTTCCTTTTTTGCAGGTGACATGCGGTAAGGGGGTACTACTACAGGAGGATGTGATCCAGTATCAATATAATGTTTAACTTTATGTGTTGCCTCTTCCCCTAGTTGGAAGCTACTTGTAAATTTTCCAAGCAGTTCATTCAACCTAACTCGTTGCTCTGAAGTGAGATGTCTACCTTCATCTTCTCTAAGAAAAACAGTGTATAATTCAACGGTTTTTATTGCTAATTTACTGGGAGGTCTATATGTATCTTCGGCGAATCTACACTTCCACCTGCATCTATCAGCAAAGAACCATTCTTGATTTACTACATCGGAAACAATTTTTGCTTTGCGTAAAAAATCGATTCCCAAAATTGTACGATTATTTTTGGCATTCGGCAGAGCATAAAGTGTTGTTTTAGCATCGCGACCTTCAATTTTAACATGAACTTCTGTTTTATAAACTTCGGTAGTGTTTTGTAGATTATCCGCTAAGACTACGATCATTTGAGTTTTTTCAAACTTCACACCTTGGTTTTTTAAATAAAGAATACAAAACTTCACCCGCAACGCAATGTGTTGCGCCAGTGTCAGCACAAGCTGTGCCAGAGAGACCATTTATACTTATTTTTACCAATAATGTTGGTGATGTTTGTATATTACATGTACGAAATTCTAGAGAGTGAAAGTGCGCCGATACATTTTTCGGAGAACAAGTTGGACACTTGGATTTAATAATTCCCTGGTTTCCACATCCATAGCAACTTAACATTGGCCGATTTAAATTTGAAGGATAATTAATTTTATTTCTCTTGGACTCATTTTGATTGCCAAATTTACCAAACTCATTTCTTTTAAAATCTAAAGGCGTTTTTTCAAAGCGATTAGAATTCCCGACCTCTCTGATTTTATTTGATCTCTTTATTTCTACTTTGTGTGACCTCAAATTATCATATAAATCTAACTTTTCAGCTAATTCAACAGGATCTTTTAAATTCTCCCATTGGTCTAAATAATGTTCTTTGCAATCAGGGGAAACCTTTTTCTTTAATTGATCAGCAATAATTAATTCCGGTATTTTTTCAAATGAATTTATATTTAATTCGGATAGCCGTCCCTCAAAATAGCTTCTAATTTCAAAGTAATATACTTTCCAGCTAATATCGTTTCGCTTTGGATGTCGATTAAATAAAACTCTAAACCTTTCAGCAGTTATCTTGAACCTCTGCAACAATATATCTTTAATATAAGAATAATCCTCAAATTTTTCTTTCGGTTCACGGGCTATTAATTTACCGATTTCATTTGGAAGGACTCCAATTAAATACGTAATCCACAGTTAACCTTTAAAAGTTTCATTTGTCTCTCAAAAGTTATTAAAAATAAATTCATATCATCCTTTTCAGGATTGAAATCGGGTAAAACCTTTTTCAAGTCAACGCGGATTTAAGAAGTTTCTAGAGGGTTGCTTGAATTTGCAATTACATCTCTTGTTCCTGCTTCTAACCTGAGCTTCTGTAGCTCAAATTCTCTTTCTTCGGCTAAACGCTTCTCTTCCTCAAGAGCCTTTCTTTCTTCTACGATATTTTCTAAAATTCCCTGTACAAAATCTATGTTATCTTTAAATGCCTCACTATTTACAATTTTATCACATAATTCGAGGACTTTATCATCGCTACTTATTTGTACTTTTAACTCTGAAGCCAAAATTATTAAATCAATTTTCTTACCTCTAGAAAGAAACGCCATCATTTGAATTAATTATCTTTTAGCTAACTTCAAACTTAATTTGTGTTACGAATAACTCTTAGCAAAATAATTTACTTTTATGTAATTTTTCATAACATATTTGGAACATAAATAACATACAATATCTTTCAAAACTCAATATAATGACACCAACTATTTGCCCTATTTTTTGCCTACACAATAATATCAAACATTATTTGCAAATGATTTAAATAAATTCTTCATATAATAAATAAAATAATGCCAAGCACTCATTTATAATAATAACTTCAATAATAATATAGCTCAGTGCAACTATATAAATGTATAAAATAAAGCACACGAAATTTTATTTTTCAATAATAATTATTAGATATATTTCTCTTATGAATATCTTCATTTAATTCAGATACTAAAATACTTGAAGCTGCAGACGATTTTTCGTATTTCAATTCCAAGAAAAATATCATTCAAGTTGAATAGAATAATTCCAAAATATTTTGATTCTGGACGAATCAAATACAATTTTTCAAAAATCCTCAGATTCCGGATGAATCAAAAGAAATACTTTTTGTACTTTAGTATTTAAATTTTCTTATTAAAACAGTTTAACACAATTTAAAAATAATACTTATCTTCATATCTTGCTTCTATTCGGGCCCGACGTTGGGGAGCCACTTTTGTAACATATTATTTAGAATCCCGGGTGGAAACTATTTTAGTTACAAATTAAAACTTGATAACTTCTTCATTGACTAATAAATTTAATATTTACAACGTATTTACATGTTATTATTTACAAAATAACTCACTTAATTTAACATTACGGCTTAGCTCAGATGTCTTGTCGGCAACAAACTCTGTAAAAAAATTCTTCTCTTCTGGTTAAGTCTAATTTACTCAGCTTGTCAGTTCTTTCGAAAGAAAAAAAAGAAAAGGAGAGAAAATATGATGTAGTGCGTATAGTTCGAGCGTTACAAGACTAGATATTTTTCGAAAATTTTCACACAACAAATTTCTCTTCTTTTTTGCGTTAATATTTCAAAATTTTGATTTATAGCCGAGAATTCTTGTGATTTTACTCTTGGGACCCTTTTAAAACTTAAATGTATGTGTTTGACAGTTTGATCTTTTAAAATAAAATCCTGTAAAAGAAGTTAATGCTGTTAGCTTTTTTTTTTTTTTTCACAGCATGAAAATGATATCATTTGAAATATTTATACCGAGAAAATCTGCATTCAGATTTAAAATTATATATTAATAACAGTTAATATTGAATAACTAGAACCTACCTACTTCAAATTGTCATGAAAAATAAATGATTAACAATGGATTTCATTGTGACTATTAAAAGTTAATTCCTCAAAAGCTTGAATGCGACAGAATTGCTTTTTTTACTTCAATGGCCTTAAAAAGACAAGTTATTTATACAAATAAAATCCTCATTCCGATCTTGTAAGTGATCATTATTACAGTTGTTGCTGTGATGAGGATGGAAGACAACTCATTAGTTAGTTTTACTTCAACTAGTTAAAAAAATTGTGCATAACTAACATATGTATTTATCGCCAGTTTTGAAAAATAGACATAACGTTTGACGTTACTTTCACCTAAGCTTTACATTTGGCTCTGCGGTAAATTTAATTATTTGTAATATTTTCTCAAAGTAGTTAACTATTACGCAATTCTAGACTTTGTTTAATGAATGATTTCCAAATAATATAATAAGATCATTTGTTAACCTTAAATTAAAGTGTAATTATTGCTTAAAGTGATAAAAAAACGTAACACGAAAGGTTTTAAAAATTACTTTTAATATAGAATACATATGTTTCTTTCGCTCAAAAGGCGACATCTTCAGATCAAAATGATAAATAAAATATTCTTGCAAAGTTTTTGAAAATGATAAACATAAATGATAAACTCATACCCAATGCAAGCAGGCGCTTAAATTGGTCAAACTGGAAAACGTGAAAATTATTATTTTATTTTTATTGCTTTTTCAATCTGTGAAGCATCGGGTGCAAAATTTTAAGTAATTCAAAAGAAGCCGATTCATTGCAAATGTTATCGTTTTGCAAATATATTTCTATTGATTCACGGATGATGGATGGGAAATAAACTCTTAATGGGAAAATTCTTTTACTATTCTTGAAATCAATCTGTAACGGCTCTGTTCTATGTAGTCTGGCTAAGGCAGTACTTCTTCTTTCATATTTGATATCTGCCATATGTTCTTTTATTCTCGTATTAAATTTTCTGTTTGTCATTCCTATATAGTATTGTACTGTTTCATCTGCCTTCGTGAATGGAATTTTATAAACACTGGAAAGTTGATCAGGTTTTATTGGCTTTTCTCCCTACATACTATGTGTTTTTTAATTTTATGGAAGGTTTTGCGAAAAGGCAGAATATAAAGTAAATGAAAGCAGTAAATGATTTTTTTTAATATAAAGTATAGAAAGATATAATATATTAACCCTTTGAAAAGCAGTGACATATTATATATACCACTTACATTTAATTTTAAGCAATAAAATGGCATCCAGAACTTATGATTAAAATCATGCTTTTATAATAAACGTAAAGAAAACAATATACTTATTTTCAAGTCAATTTGTTCATAAATTCTGATGGCATTGCATCATTTCTGCATTTTAATAATTTAATTACTTTGCCTCTGCTAGACCACACATAACGTGCCAACAATTGCAAGCTAATGTTAAACCATATATATATATATATATATATATTGTATCATATGTTTAATATTAAATTTAACTCCATAGCATCTTAATTCCCATTTAGTATTTTAATTAATCATTACTACATCCATTTTTACTTTAATGTAATTGGATTTATTATTCATTTTATATTTAATTTCATATATATTTATTATCTAAATGTTATTTATTTTATTTTTAATTTCATTTATATTTATTAACTAATTATTATCACTTTAGATAGAATGGTTTCATTTTTAATATTGATTTTTCCATTGTATATTTAATATTGATTCTTCCATTGTATATTCACTACATATTCAGCTCATAGATTGCAGCACCATGGTTTGTTTGCTTTAAAATATTCCATATCCATGTAATTCATTTTCTAAATCATAGATGGAAGCACCATGGTTTGTGATGCTTTAAAATATTCCATATCCAAGTAATTCATTTTCTAAATTGTTTTGGCAACAGGGTTTGTAATCTTCTAATAATGCTTTTGGCAACATTTGTATTTTTTTTTTTTTTTTGCTATTCATTGCCGTTATTGATGTCTTCATGTATCTGGTCAGTGTTGTGTTGCAGGAATCCATCTTCATCGCGGTGTTTTTGATATTTGGAGATCTATTATCAAGTTTTTCTCTTATAAATATGGGTAAGGTATCTCTCCATTTTAGTATTGTATTAGTAATGTATTTGTTTTACGATCTTTAAGTCTTTTTTTTCACTAGAGGGCTATGTGTCTGAATGGTCGTCCCAAATTCATATTCTTTAGCAATTTTAATGCGAATATGAATATGAAACCACTCATTTTATTTGTGGAATTTATGCATTTGGGACTTGATAATTCTGTATAAATTCCACAAATTTCATTCATTCTATTTAATTTATTCAATTTTTAATTTAATTTCTACTTTTAAATAAGTATTTAATATCTATATTCATAGTCATGGGGTTACAATTTCGTTGTCAATAAATTATTACTTCCGAAATCATAATTTCAAGTTTCAGTTGGTGTTTCGGTAATGTTTCATTAATGGTTATATATATATATATATATATATCTTGAAATACAATTTTGTTAAAAATATTTTTGTCTAGAGCCGATTTAAGTTGTTTTTGGGAAACGGAAAAATGCGGGCAAAACACTTAGAGGGTTAAATTTCATGAGGGAGTACAATAATTTAATATTTCTGAACATTTCCTCTGATCAACAAAAAACAATACGATCAGTTTAACAGCTTTTTACTTCCTTTATATTCTATCTTTAGATTACGTTTTCATCAAAATGGTAAGTACTATATTAAAAAACAAAACAAAAACGAACAAAAAAAAACAGAAATTGTATTTACTTAATTGAAAAGTTCTCTGAGTAAGATATTCTGTTTCATGACTTCCTTAAATTTCTTGAGATTGTACAGTTATTTAATATTTCTTAATTTTTATCAGAAATTCAACCATTTAGAGGTTTTGAATTTACTTATTATTACTTATTCAATAGATTGTTGGAAAGATTTAGTAAATAAAGTTTTAAAATTGTATTTATGTTAAATTTTCTTAGAAATTAATTTACAGTTAAAAGAAAAGTTTAATGTTTATAAGCAAATTTTTTGGTACCTTTCCATTATAGATCATCGAAGTTTATTATTATTATTATTATTATTATTATTATTTGTAAGTTTGGCGCAATTTGGGCTCCAGAAAGTGAGATTTGTTGCCAATTGTTACAAACAGCTGTGAAAACAAACCTGATGATATTTTATGTTTTTTAATTATTCACATACTAATTATTTAATTACTGTTTTTTTTCTGAGGACATTTTCAGTTTTAGAGTCGTTTCCGTATATGAGAATGTTCTAAAAAATCTTAAACTAAAACTGAAAAAAAAAAAGATATAATATAATACTTACTTAATACTTAATATAATACTTTTAATATAGTACTTACCATTTTGATGAAAACGTAATCTAAAGATAGAATATAAAGGAAATAAAAAGCTGCTAAACTGATCGTATTGTTTTTTGTTGATCAGAGGAAATGTTCAGAAATATTAAATTATTGTACTCCCTCATGAAATTTAACCCTCTAAGTGTTTTGCCCGCATTTTTCAGTTTCCCAAAAACAACTTAAATCGGGTCTAGACAAAAATATTTTTAACAAAATTGTATTTTAAGATATATATATATATATATATATATAAAGAGATATGAAGTGTATTTTAGAAACAAAAAGGGAAAAAATTTAAATTATTTTAAGTTTTATAAATATTTTCGAATAAACGAATATCAGGAAAAACCTCTGACGCTCAGAGGGTTTTAAAGAAGACATGGAACACAATATCTTAAGCGGAGAAATTTTCAATTAAATACATACAGATTCTGTTTTTTTTAAATATAAGATTTGCTATTTTTATGAAAATGTAATCTAAAGATAGTATATATATGAAGTAATAGTCTGTTAAATTTATTTTTTGTCGATAAGAGACTGAAAATAATATTTTTTTTTCCTTGAAACATTTCAACAGGTTTAACAAAATTATGCTGGCAAGCATCCAAAAACTTTAAAATTTCCTGTATACGATGATTTCCGTCCATGTAAGATGTTCTTTCCTTTTTTCCACTTCATAAAAAATAAAATATTTAATGATTACTTCGAAAAAAAAGGGGTTTTTTCTAACAACATCTTGGGAACATAACCGAAAGGAAAAAAGTTACTTTACAAATATGAACATTAATCATTCTTATCTCTGGAAATAATTTTCTTAATTATGAAATACATAACCGAAAATATTTTGTATATGTATCTATGTATTGCACTATGCTTCACTAACGAAAGAAAATTTATAAAATGCAATTTAAAATTTTTATGTTTGAAATATTCCAATCAAATTTTTAAATAAGGAAAAATAAATAAAACCAAAGTTTCAAATATTTGTATTTCCGAAAAAGCAGAATTATTAGACGTTTTCAACCGAATAAACAAAAATATATTCGCAAGGATCCCAAGACTGCCTTGCGCCTGCCTTCATAGTAGTTGCACGACTTCTTTGGGCGTGATGAAGAAAGACAAAGTTCTTTCGAAAGGCCTAGCGTATACCTTATATTTAAGGTGTTATTAAGAAGTTTTTTATGCTTTTAATGTTTCAAAATTCAGTTTTCCATGCAGAACATTAAGCGATTATAATCGATCGACGAAGAAATTCTGTGATTTATAATTCACAACATACAGTATTTTTGATTTTCACAAACAGTCTTACTGCACTCCAAGCCTTTGAAAACTAATCAAACTACCTTATAAGACGAATATTCAAATTTCTACACACTGTAAAAAAGACAAACATTTCTATGGAAATGAACTCTTTAGAGGAAACCCCGATTCCAAAAAGCGTTCTTTAACATTAAAGATCTCATGAACCAATTTATTTTTGATATTTAAAGAAGTATTTATAAAAACAAAGCTTCTGTGTCTGCTATCGTTAATTTTTATATTGTATTAATCAGTTTCCTTAAACGGGAATATCTATATATTTAAAACGCTAAGCGATTTCTTTCGACAATCCGTTAGAACAAACTACTGCATCAAATTACACCATTCTTTTTTTAAATGAAAGATATTAGGACACAGATTTGTTATCGTGCATTCGTTTGTTCGAAAATTTAATTAATTAGCTGTAATTTTCAATTAAACATTTAATTCTGCTTATGACGTCATAAAGTTGACAACTCCCACTTTTGAGGGCATAGAGTTTTTTCCCTGAACCCTGTGGTTCGCCAATCTTTTGACATTAACTAATATCAACTAGGTAATATTTTAACATTGTAGTATAAAATCTTTAAAAAAAAAAAACTTAATTAGCTAGAATATAATCATAATAAAAATATCTACACGTAAACATATCAATATGAATAACAAATCTCACGTAAAATGTTGCAATTTAAATGATTCCAATTGAAACAAGATTTGGAGAGTTGTCCTTGACGCCCAGCTAACATAAAAGTACCTATTTTATTTTATTTATTTACACACATATTCAAATTTATTATAAAACACCAGGTTGCCATACAAAGCAAAAATCGTCATTTAGGTGCCAAAAAATAACCCAGGTGCGTCTGCGATATCTGTACTGATTTAATCAAAATTATTTTGGTTGCACCGCATATTGCAAAATTAATTAAATCCATGATTATTGTTTCTTTCTCAGATTAAAAATAAGAAAATTGGTACTTCTCTATTATCCCGTCGACCACTTTTCATAACAAAAAACTATCGCCAAACTGTAACGCCAAATAAACGGGAGAACGTTGCCATTGGAATATCAAAATAAATAAATAAATAAAGTACATGAATTTAAGGACACAGTTGTTATTTTAATTAATGAAATAACTAATAAATCAGTAAAACATAATGAAAAATAGACGCAAATCTCGAATTAAAAACCACTTGATGACGTAACAAACACGTATAATGCTTCTGACATCAAGTAAATCGGACTGTATTTTTGGCGTTTAATTTTACAGTTTGGCGATAATTTTTTGTTATGAAAAGTGGTCGACCGGATAATAGAAAAGTACCAGAAAATTTAATGTTTAACGAAATTCAATTATTTGACCGATCGCAAATTTTGGTTCTTTTCCGTTATACCGACACCATGCCATACATGTAAATATATGCTTGGCGACAATGGTGTCCGTATAATGGAAAAGTACTCAATTTTTTCTTAGTTCGGGCTATACCAAAAACAAACATTTTACAGGTAACAAAAAAATCGCCGAAAATAGCTGCTTCGTCAGCTGTTATGACAGCAAAGTTGGATAAAATCTAATAACCTGAATTTTACAACGTTTATGCGAAACACCACAGAGAACACACGCTATCCTAATAATATTATAAATCTGATTGTGTGCAAATGTTAGGCTGAAGGCAGCGTCAAAATGGAGCATTTAATGATCGTATATCTTTGCATATAGGTTGATTATAACCCTCAAATGATCATAGGCTGGTTTTTGTTTATTTTATTCAAATATTTTCCTTAATAATTCAACATTTCATTATTTTCATAGAGAATAAATGGACATTATTTCGTATAATATTTTAAAATGGTTAAATTTACTTTACCGTTGCTAATATTTTATCGTTGCCAAAACTAAATTAAAATCTGGAATAATAATTTTTACTCAAAAATTTATTTTCAAATGAAAAATTTCCACTTGAAAAATGAAAATGAAATTAATTATTTAAGAAACAGAATATGAAATGACGTCATATTAGAAATAAAACTTGAGTTTTCTAATATTTGATAATAATACAAGGGGCATAAATACGAGTAAGTATGGAAAGCAAGCGAATATGATGTCATATATCGAAAATAAAACAGATTTGCTTTGATGTCGAAAAAAACTGATCTTGGGTTATCAAATTATTTGTGATTAATTTCTCCATTTTTGTTCTTTTTCTATTTCACATGAAATTAATTATTTTAAATGTATGTGTTGTAAATTAAAGTTCTGCGTTTTAAATGAAATGAGTGAAAGATTTATATTTTAATACGATGTTGATAGGAATAATACTTGGTGGTTTATCGTCTGCACACGGCTAACATAAAGGTACCATATTTTTAATTTAAATTAAAAAAAGAAAAAACTTTGAAAAGATATTGGACGGCAAATGTCAATAATATGCACCGCAAAATTATCCGAATAGAAAATCAGAAAATCTTATTAAAAATAATCTTAATTTTAAAAGAAAGTTGCATTTTTTCATAAAAGCTAAAGTTTCAATATGATTGCGTCGAAGTAATAGCATTTTTCCTCTATCATTTTCCCACAATCAAAACACATTTGTAAATGGTCATTTAGAACCAGAATATAATTTTTCATTTCTTTTAGCTTTAAAATAGTAAAAACTTTGTTGTCATTTTTAAATATAGCTTTTATTAAAGTTCTGTTTCATAATAGATTTTTGTAAAGTTTTGTAGGTTGAGAAAAATGGCATAGATTTTAAAGCAATGTTTAAGTAAAATTACAATATTTTTGAAAACTTAAAAAATAACAGTGTTATCGAAACGAAAATCAATTTTACTGACAAATTCGCGTAATGCAAAAGCAAAGAAGAAATCAAAAAGTAATGGAACTTTTCTTCCAGCCGAATTATGTAAACTTGAACAAGCCGATCGTGCCAATTCATAATATTATAAACGTGAAAGCGTGTTGTATATAGTAGAAAAGGTTTTCACATATAGGTAGAAAAATTCCGAGAATAGAAAGGTTAGGGATCTGTAATCGGGTCCATAGCCAATTTGCTTTTTTTTATCAAGTGAAATTTGGCGCAAAATTAAATATATTGTTGTAACAAGATTTGTTTTTGCCTGGTAAACACTTAATGGTATTTTAGATGATCATTTCCTCGCTCACCTTTGATGCCAACTATGACTGTAAAACATATTAAAAAATTTCTAATTTTCTTATTACTTTATCATGTAAATATACATCCTGGTTCATCTTTTAAACCTGAATTAATCATACCATTGTCGTCCAGATTATAATCTTAATCCGAACCCTAATCATATCCTATCCTAATCCTAATAATAACTTTAAACAATATTCTTTGAAACGAATATGTGAATTACATCAGTATCGATAAATGGAATGAATGGAAAATAGAATAAATAGAAAAGGCAAAATAAAATAACAAGAAAGTACATTTATTCGACACTTAACCCTAGAAAAAGCATAAAAAATTTCAAGCACACGAAATAAATTGAAATAATCCTATATATACTAACAAAAATATGTAAATTTAGGTCATCAGATTGGTGTTGTCTGTAGTTATTTGTTTAGAGTGTCCTTGACGCGATAGAAAAAATATCGAGGTAAAATTGGGCAGAATTTAAAGTACTTCTAGCAACCTTTATTTACATTTTAGAATCGCATCAGATTGTTATATCTTTATGAAATATCTATCAATGTATAAAATCCACAAGCAGTTTGTTCAATATTTACACCACTTAACGAGAAGCACTTTATTTAATATATTATATACATAAACAAGACATAAAATAATAATGTAGTAAGAAATATATAACACATGTCTATACAAATAAACAATATAATAATGCCTATTTAGAAATGAATACATATACAAATTTCATACCAAATACCACCTAAAATGCACTGTTGTATAGAAGAATTCTCTCAGTGTTATTTTTCGCTGTACGAAGAGGGATTCGTTGATTTTCACGATTTTACTGGGCCCCCCTTTTTTTTTTCATTGGTTGCAGTTTCATTTTCGCGATTGTATATATTATTTGGCATGAAATTTCACTTTTTAAAGACTGGGCCATGTTAAGGCCCCTATAGCAAACAAATACTGTATTGTCTCCTATAAAATGTGATAAAGATTTGGTTAACTATATATGTAATTAATTATCGAATGAAATACTTTGCTAAATTAATGCATTTATTCTTTTTTTAATGTTACGTGAACGAAGTCACGGGTAACAGCTAGTCGGTTTTTAAGACTCTACCAATTCTCAATTAAGCATTTTCAGCTCCTTAATTGAATTATAAAAACTACTCCGAAACGTTCCCAAAAATCAATGGCAGTCAAAGAAACTTTGTTTTTATAACTACTTCATTAAATCACGATTATAGTATATTGGTTTCTGAGGTTTCTAAATATAAAAAAGCGTTCTTCGGAATCGTTGAACTCAGAATAGGTTATTGTAAATATTCATCCGTGGGTAAATTATATTTTCCGCGATTAAGATTGTATGACAAAATTAATCTTTCAAAATTAGTTTTAGCTCGATTTTGAAATCCGGGTTCCACCTTTTTGAGTCGTCATTTCTGTTTTACACTGCTTTTTACGTTGTCTGTCGATTATACATAAAACAAAAAAGAAATCATATATGCATACTTTTGAATATAGTTCAAAAATTCAAAATTCAGGAAAATTAATAATTTTTTTATATTTTTTGTTTGTTTTTCATGTATAATCCAGAGAGAACGTAATAAGGCGTTTGCAGAAGAAATGATGACTTAAAAATTCGGAAGCTAGGCTTTAGAATCGTGCCAAAACTAGTTCTGATAGTAATTTTTTGTTTATTATTATTATTATTATTATTATTATTATTATTATTGTTGTTGTTATTTTACAATTTAACAAATATATATAAAATTTTTATTTTTATAAAACAGAAGTAAATAAATGCAAAAAAAAAAAAAATAGAAACAGTGTAAATTAATTACAGGCTTCCTAATACACGTTCTAACGTCGGTCATTTTTTGTCACTTCAAACCTTTCTGAACAGATATTAAGCTGATAAAATTTGGATTTTTTTTTTTGTCGTTGATATCATCAAATGAAATACATTAGAAAGGAAACATTGCTTTTTCACGACGTCTTGCGAACTTGATTGTTTTACAATTATATTTTCGGAGATTAATATTGTATGACAAAATTAATCTTTCAAAATTAGTTTTAGCTCGATTTTGAAATCCGGGAATATATATATATATATATTCATAAACTTGTCAAATTAACTAGAAAATTAGGAAAAAATTTAAAAAAATGAGAAATCTTGAAAGTATACATTTATGATAAAAATTAACTGATATCAATTCACTGTAATCCTTCATGCACCTTAAGGAATTCTTGGAAAAGCACGATTCAGCTATGTTACAGTTTTTAAGAATCCTGAATTTATAAACATTTTTTTAAGTATGGCTTGCCTTTTTTAAATCAAAATTTAGGTAAGGTTAATATATTAATTGTGTAAAAATACAATAACTACTCATATGTTTCAAGCAGAATCATGACATATTTCTGGTTTTGCTGCAATTATTTCTTGTGTGATTACAACTTGTAAATTTTTCGACATTGCTGAAGTCTATTGTATTACAATAGACTTCAGCAATGTCGAAAAATTGGCACGTTATAATAGTTTAAACAACGCATTACTAACTAGGGAATGTCTCCAACTGCCACATCAGGATTTTGTCGAGAGTGGTGTCGTTAGAAAGCTCTTACCATGGGGATCAAGGAAATGTATGCAACTACCCGTCCGAATGCAACTGGTTAAGAGTTATAAGCTGATGTATGTCTGTCATTTACTGATTTTTTCAGGTCGCTAGCTATTCAGGGAAAACAGTCTGTGTGGTAGAAAAGACAGCTTACAGTACAGTTATGTAACATGTTGTTGTCTGTGTGAAGTTGGTGAAGGTTCCATGTTCCCTCTAGTAATAAACAGAAGAGTGTGACAATATATTCACAATCAAATATAACTAATTGGACTGCACTGACGTGGAGTATGTTTTAAAGAATATCAGGAACTAACTCCTCGCCTGATCCTAAGGGATGAAAAGAGGGCACGGGCAGGGCTTTTGGGGGAAGTTCCCGAAGCGCTCAACCATGGAAAATTTTAACAATGCATCTGGCTCTCGTTCGCGCCAGTCGCGCTGGTTCAGGGGAGGTGGTACGCACCCTTGTGACATGCGAAGTCGGGCCTTGTTCCGAGGATGTCGTCGGCGATTCTTCCGGCTGTAAGGCTATCGCTGACAAAGCAAAGATTGCAAAACTCCTTAGTTTACAACTGACAGAATATTTTGGGGATTCCGAGTAAAAGAAGCCAACGACTTAAATGAAGGACCGAAAAATCAGCGACTATTCAAGACAGTGAAGGAGAGGATCGAAAACGAATTTCTCCGGTCACTCGATATTCTGTATGAGAGCAGCATCGAAAAAATTGAATTAAAAGTAATTTGGTTTAAATACGAACCCCACATTAGAATATGAAGAACTTGCGAAAAACAAAGTACAGGAAGTGAAGGGGTATCAGTAGAAATAATGGCGAAAGCAGTAGAAACGTAAAAGAAGGCAAAGGAAAAGGCTAAAGACTAAAGGCTTTGCAACATATATGTAGGCAGGTACAAGACCACAAGATAATTCAACGGTAGGCACAACACGTAGGGAAAATTGGGAACATGCAGAGCAAAATTAAATTAATTTCCAAACACATGTGGTCGCAATTTTATCATCATCGCAAACAGTTAACAACCACCGTTCATGACAAGGACTTCAAACTGAGAGCCATTGACAAATCACTGGAGCTTGGAATTTGCGGATTCACAGCAAGCTCATGCTTCATCAAGAATTTGACACAGACACATAAAATAACAAGTCGAAAGGTGACTCAAATCATAACAAAAATAGATTTGTTGCAGGAAGTGTCTTTGTAACCTGTGATCAACTAAATCCGGAAAAACGTGAAAAATGTTTAAGCAGCGAAAGTGTCCACTGTCCAACGTCCTGAATGCCGATCAAAGTCGTTTCCAATAAGAGATTGTATCTGACAGAACTCTCGATATTAAGGGATCTAAAGATCGTGAGTGCGACTCATTCCTATACCGTGCAATGGTTTATTAACGCCGCTGGAAAATTTATGGGTAACATAGTATAATAATTGGTAATATAGTTGTAACTCAGGATTGGCAGGTGGAATTTGGTGTCAAAGTTATGTAAAATGTGTAATGAATATCATCCTCAAATTTGCACATTACATACTCAAAGTCAGGAAATCGCACAAAACAAATAAAATTTTGATAAACTAAAAGAATCGGTTGGTGATCAGGAAAAAATCATGGTGCTGGATAGTTGGAGTGGCCAAACAGATCTACGTTTATGTATTGAGAAATTTGGATCAATATGGAGCCTGTTTTTTTCCCACCGGGGCAGACAAAATTTCTTCAGCCGTTAGACGTTTCTTTCTTTCAATAATATCATTACTTAATAAAGAGAATAGTTGAATATTTAAAAACTCATCAGAGTGTTTGTGGAGTTGTCGACATGACCACTAGAGAAAGCAAAATAAAATTGCATAAGTTGGCCTATAACCAATTCTCTTCATCCACCTTCGATGACATGCGTCTGCATGCCTTTTAAAAGGCTTTAATTAGAGACACGGATCCCATATTTTGATCAGTTAAAAAGGCATGCTTTAACTTAACTAATAACACCTGTAACAACTGCGAAACACCCCCTTTCATTGTGTGTCCTTGATGTTGGAAACACTCGTGCTTCAGCCATTTCTATTCAGAAATGCACTACCATCCGTGAAGTTACTTTTTCCACCAAGCATAAACTGTCTTCTCCGTAATCTCTGTAACCCGTCAACTCTCTTTTCTACCACACAGAGTTTCTTTCCTGCATAGCTAGCGACCTGGAGAAATCAATAAATGGCAGAAATACATCGGTCTATAACTCTTCACCAGTTGCATTTGGACGGGTAGTTGTACACATTTTCTTGATCACCATGATAAGAGCTTTCTAACGACACCACTCTCGAAACAATCATGATCTGGCTACTGCAGACCTTCCCTACTAAAGGAAGCCATAGAAATAATCACAGCAAAATCTGAAATAGTTAATGAAATGATGCATGCAAAAATTGATAATAGATGGCGCCATATTAAGAATAGTGTAAAATAGGGAAGACTGCAATGAAGATAACTAGCGAGGAAGACATGGAACGACAGTAATTGATGATGCCTCGGACCAAGAGGTGAAAATATTTTTAAAACTTTGTCCATCGTGACTAATTCTTAGTGTGGTTTGAATGTACTTTTTAGAACTTTTAGACGGGTGAACTGTTTTTTAGTGTGCTTTTAAAAATAACATAATGTCTGTTTTAAAAGAATTTTTCGGATTAATAAATGACTTTATGGAAGATTGCATATAAAAAAAACTATGTAAAAATATACTAAACTTGGAAGATTATTCAAGATAGGAAGCTCAGAGTTAAAAAAGAAACGTATTTCTTTGAACATTTTCAACCAGGTAAATAAAAGTTTTCTGGCATACATCCAAAGACTTTCACTTTTTCCCATTTTAGATTATTTGCCTTCGTTAAAGGTTTTTTTTCTTTTCTTCATTTCATGAAAAATAGTATATATTTACTGATTTTTTTAGAAGAAATATAATTTTTTTTCTACCGAAATCTTACGAAAGTAACTAAATAAAAAGCTTAATTCCAAATATATACATATTGCTTATGAACATTAATCATACTTTTCACTAGAAGTATTTTTTTCCTATCCTTTACTTTCCGACCGTATTTTAAAGCATGATATTTTTTTTTTAGAAAATTCATTTAACATATGAATATATTTAATAACTCGCTAGTTAATTCTTTTCACACAACAATGACTGGCAGTAAAGCAACTTAGACTTATTTCTAGATACTTTATCATGTTGCAAAAGCATTACTTGATGTATAAAGCAAATATACTTTTAAATAGGTAAATTGCTTTTTAATTAAAACTATCTAGCTTTTTTCATGTTTAACCTTTACAAAGGGTATCGGGCAGAATCTGTCCAAGTTTGCATGTATTCTCGATCAGATGCTGTTCGAGCCACCGTGTAAAGGGTCGTCTATTAAATCCTATCGTACATAATCTATATAATAAAGGCGCAAGTCATGTGACTGAGGCAAAAATACCACTTCCTTTGTTCATATGCAAGGCGGAAATTTTTATTCAAAATTTATTTTTTAACTAAAATTGCATAAAAGTTACATTTTTAGAAAGATAATTAAAAAACAATTGTTTGCTGGAGAGATGAGTTACCATAATTTCTGGCTTATTAATCCACGGATCAATCAATTATGTTTCAACCCAGAAACTTTATTGAATATTTGAATTCAAATATTTAAGCGATCTAGTAAGTTACATTTTATAAAATAAAATTTCTGAGTCGAAACATGATTGTTGGATCCATGGATTATACACCGGAAATTACGCTACATTAAAAATGTATAGATTCTGAGATAACTTCTGTGGAAATTAAGTTAACAGCAAAATATCTTAATATATTAAAGTAAATAAACACAAGAGATTCGTTCATCGTGAGTCATAGAAATATTAAACCATGGACGTAATCTTTTGCAAAGCAAGATCTCCATGTTGAATTTTTCAGCACTGTCGGGTGTCGAAAAACAAATTCGTATCTGTAAACGTGGAATACGTAATAAGAAAAAAAGAGAGGAATGCTCAATTAATTTATATAATCGAAACATAATAGTGCGGTAAAATTGCCATTGGTAATAAAGAATAAATTCGCAGAATATTACACCAAATGATTAATATCTTTTACCGCCGCAAAGGGGGCAAAATTTCGAAAATTGCAAAAAATGTTAAAAAAAAAAAATCCAACCACAGCAATACAATTTCTAATGAAATGCAACAGATACATCAAGATATTAATAATGTTACAATAAAATTTCATTATGGTGAAATCATTTTTATTACCGCTGCAGAAACGGCCAAAATTGTGAAAAAAACGGCAAAAATTTCAATTTGCCGTTTTTTCTAATTTTTCCAATTTTTATTATATATCTACAATTAAATAAATTTACATTATATCTAATAATAACTCATAAATGACTAGTAATATTGATCATGGGTGTAGCCAACCAAAGACCAGAGGGGTCTACCTCCCTCCTAAATTTGAGAAAAAGGGGCTTTTTGAAGGAATATTAAGAATTGTCCAAGAATTATTAGGGATTTTTTTTGTAGGGGAAGGGGGGCGGGTATTATGGCGAAATAATGGGGAATTTAGGTATGCCCCCTCCCTTACAAAAAAAATCATCAACATTTCTCGGGAAAATCCCCAAATTCCTTCAAAAATCCCCTTTTTCTCAGATTTAGGGATTTCTCCAATTTAGAGGGGGGGGGGGCATTCGCCCTTGGTTGGCAGTGCCCATGATAAAAATTGCTAGACATTTATAAGTTATTACTAGATATAATGTAAATTTATTTAATTGTAGACATATAATAAAAGTTGAAAAAAATTGGAAAAAAACGGAAAATTGAAATTTGTGCCTTTTTTTCAAATTTTTGACCGTTCCTGCGACGGTAATAGAAATGATTTTACCATAATGAAATTTTATTGTAGCATTACTAACATCTTGATGTAGCTGTTGCATTCTATTTGAAATTGTATTAGTATGGTTGGATTTTTTTTTTTCAAAAAACCCAGTTTTTTGCAATTTTTTAAAATTTTGGCACTTTTGCGGCCGTAAAAAATATTAACCATTTGGTGTAATATTTTTCAAATTTATTCCTTAATACCAATTACAACTTTTCTACACTATTATGTTTCGATTATATAAATTTCGATTTTTTTCGACTCACCCTAATGCTCATTTCGCTCATAACAGACGATGTAATTAATTTCATTCAAATAATAACAATCATTTTTTTACATTGTAAAATTAGTTATAGTACGAACGTATAATAAGTCATCTGTCACGTTTACGTACAATTTCCAACTTGTTTATTTATTTTGATGTTTTAAAATGTACTGTCAAAATGAGAATAATGCTTTTTGTTCAAAGATGCAAGGATATCTCTCAAAGGAAATGTAGAAAAAAATGATATTTTTCTTAAATAACATTCATATAAATTCTCCTACCCCCGCTGGGATTTTATTTTGAAAATGAAACCACTTGCCATATTTACGAGACTTGTCCCTTTTTTATAGATATCTAAACCAATGGGGAAAATATATATGTGCGGTCGAATTCCAGATGAAAGGAAATTTTTCTTTCATGATCTGTCTCTGTGTACTGGTTTAATTCTCTCATTTCAAAAAACAACTATCAATAATATGATGTAATATAATTTTTGTGTCTTTAAAAATATACAATTTATTGACAATTTCTTTGGCAAGGATTATTTCTTTTATTCTTTACCTTTTCCATTCCTTTACTCATATAAATACGTTTATTAATTTGTTCAAAATATCAAATAAATAATGCGTTTATGCAATTAAAAAAGAAATTTTTGCAAATATAGGTAAAAATACTATAACTAAAACACGTAAATATACAATAACCTCTACAGAGTTACCAACGATGTCGAAAAGTGTTCTTTATCGTTTAGAAATTTCAAGAGCCATTTCATTTTCGAGATTTAACAAAACATTTATGAAAACAAGTTTCCTTTTACTACACTGATGTTCATAAAGGGTTTCCCAGTAGTTTCTTTAGTGTATTACTGAGTTTTTGAAACCTAGAATATAAGTTTTTGGATGCTATCAATTCTCAACTAAATATTCATTTTCAAAAAACATGTTTCCCAAACATACATGATAAATTAACAGCATTAACATTAGCATTATACAGTATGCCCACTAAAGTCCCTTGCCACGCCCTTAACTTCGGAACGGATGCTGCAATCTTCATAAAGGTGGTGTCTAGGTATAGTAAAGTAGCCATGCACTACACGATGAAACCGCCTACCGCCACCTGGTGGAATGCTGCGGAGTTAGCATTCCTATCTCGAAAACGGAAAGAGATAGAGAAAAAAAGTGATGTACAAAGTTGTAGAGTATCATCGATTTAGTACGAAAAGACACCTTGTGGACATCAAAGCGAAGAATATAACGGTTAAAACGCGCATTTGTTTTTTTGTGATTTCTTACACTGTGACGTGACAAAACGATCTTAGAAAGAAAGAAACAACCAGTTATGAAACAGCAGGTCTGTGCGTCCCCGCCTCAAACATTGCAGGACATTAAACGACACTATTACGGACACTTGTGCCAACGTGTCACCGTCTATGCTCCAACGTGTACAACGTGAAATTCAAACAAACATCCAAATATGCATTGCAGCTGACGGTGAGAAGTTTGAAAATCTAAAATAAAGGTATATTATTATAACTAGTTGTTTTTTCTTCTTTCTAAGATCGTTTTGTCACGTCACAGTGTAGGAAATCACGAAAAGACAAATGCGTGTTTTAACCGTTCTATTCTTCGCATTAATGTCCACATTGTGTCTTTTCGTACTAAATCGATGATGCTCTACAACTTTGTAAATCACTTTTTTTCTCTATCTCTTTCCGTTTTAGAGATAGGAATGCTAACTCCTCAACATTCCACCAGGTAGCGTCGTAGGCGGTTTCATTGAGTAGCGCATGGTTATTTTACTATCCCTAGACACTACTTTTATTAATATAGCAGCAGCCGTTCCAAAGTTAAGAGGGTGGCAAGGGACTTTAGTGGGCATACTGTACATTTTCGATATTTAAAGAAGCATTTAAAATTTTTTCGATGCCACTGATTTTGGGAAACGTTTTCGAGCAGTTGTTATAGCGTAATAATATTTTTTTCAGCCTGAAATATAGGTTTTTTGGATGCTTATAAACATTTCTATATTCATCAATCATAATATTTATAATTTATTCTTTAAATATAGATAATATGTTGGTTTCGATTACATGTTGGTATGAAGTTTTGAAAAATAAATAACCCTTTTGGGAATCGTAGGTAACTCAGCAGGGTTCTTGTATGTTTTCGTTCGTGGTTAGATTATATTTTCCTAGATTGAGAAACATTTTTTACTGCGAGGGGAAGGCAGGGCAAAGTGGTCACTGTCAGGTTTTGTAATTTTTCGTTACCCCTTAAAATACATATAGATAACTGACAATTTGCATAGAACTAGAGTGACTACTTAGAAATGTAAGTGTTTTTATAATTTTTACGAAATAATAAAGTGGAAGTGAGAAATTGATTTTCTTCAAAAAAGGTCAAAATGACTACTTTGACCCGAGCTAAGTGGACACTCCATTGCCACTTTGCCCGACAGGTGTAAAAAGATTTAAAACCCTATTTAAATTATTAGAACATTTTTATTGTCATAAGAAATCGTATGAAACGTAATGAAACATTGAAAATGGTATAAAAATCCAATAAGAGTTTGATAAACAGAAATAAAAAAATTATTAATCAAAATCAAACACTGCAGTTTTCGTAAATGAACTCCACGCCATCTTCTTCGCAAAGTGAACAGGCCTCATGAGCCCAGAGGTGACAAACATTGCAACTGATCCAACCAAACGACCACTACCCTGATCGCTTTGCCCGTTTCGGAGACATGACAGAAAATATGTTCTTCAGTAGAAACTAATGAACAGTCAGCGACCTGTCATCCACCAATGTGAAGCTGACAACATGCTCTTTCCTTACATGTTCAATAAATAAATGCAAGTACAACAGGTTGTTGATAATTGTATGTAATATAAGTCACATACGTTAGATTACAAACTTCAAAAACTGGAAAACCCGCTCTAAAATCCTGAAACATAGAACCACCTTGTTCAACGATTGTCTGGTTACTCACTGCCATCAAACGAAATAGTTTGACTACAAACCACGCAATGCCAGCAGTCTGGTGACTTCATTATATTGGGTGACCACTTTGCCCTGTCTTCCCCGATCTCTTTTTTTTTTGGGGGGGGGGCATGAAATATTAAGGGGACTCGTGACTCATTATATTTCGAAGAATAATGGAATATAAACTTTTAAAATGTTTTCTTGTTGTTCATCTGTTGTATATTCTGACGAAGTGTTTTAAAGTTCCGACAATTAAAAGTAGACGAAAAAGGATCCATTTCTCTTTAAATGCTTTAGAAGTGGAATCTATTAATTCTTTTTTCTCAGTCTGTGTTCTTTCGATATATTAGCATGTTTCAAGTGAATTAACTTCAGTATATATTTTTTTAATTCACACGATTTATTTTGGACGATCCTTAACCGCTTCCCTTACAATTTTTTTTTTGAAAAAAATTGCAAAAAATCATCACATTTTTTAATTCTATTATTAAATACAAGGAAACGATACAAAACAAAATATGCAGGTTTTAATATGAATTTTTAATTTTTTACAGATGTAAAAGCATTTAGTTTTAATATTAGTTTACTATCCCGAGTTATCTCGGGCAAATGGAAAAAGTTAAATATTAGTCTTTGTATGATAGTTTTTGAAACAAGGGACAACACAAAGTCATACCTGACATTCTGTACACTGGTATCTGGTCTCTTTTCTTACTGGCTTACTTCTAGAATCTCTTTTATGGGAGTTTTTATCTCTTTTCTCTCTGGTAATCATTATCCTGGTAATTACCCTGGTAATCTAACCCGACAATTACCTGGTAATTACTATTGATAATTAACTTGGTAATTACCCTGGTAATCATTACTCTGGGAATCATTACTCTGGTAATCATTACCCTGGTAATCATTACTAATCCACAAGCCAACGTATACTATATAATAGGGAAAACACATGACCAGTCCCACCAAAAGAACCCCGAAACAAATGAAACTCAGCAAACTACCAATCAAATCTGAATATTTCTTTTATTTTCTCCAGGCCGAGTAAAACCGTGATAAAACAAATCGTACTGACAAATTCTGCTTCGCCCGAGTTTTCTCGACATAATAATTAACCGCAATATATACGAACCCGAGATAACTCGGGATAAACAGGCAAGCGGTTAAGAGGTCTAGTGCCTTTTAAAGACGATGATAATTAGCAAAATACTTCAAAGTTTAAATTAGTGTATTTTCAAAACCTTTTTATGTGTAAACATGAAATTTTGACTATTCGTTAAACATATCGCACTTTTTATTATGCTACCATTAGAAATTGCCTTACCTGTTGGAAATTTTGTGCATTGTTGAAATTAGAATAACTCATTTTTTTACCTCCTTAAGTCATTGCACGCACAATATCTTGAGAACGTGTGCATGGATTGTTATGAAATTTGATATAGACAATAAGCACATATGCATATTTAAAATTATCGTCTTTTAAATATTTACAGTGATAAGATTTGTAGTTATGACTATTTTTATTCGTTAAAAAAAGTAAAATTAGATATTTTTTTTCAGAAATATTTTTGTTTACATGGTTAATGAAATAATTTTCACCAAAGAGTAGATCATTTTAAAAATACATATGTGTTTATTATCTATATAAATTTTTTTAACAATCCATACATATGGTTTCGAGATATCATGAGCGCAATGACTTATGTAGTAAAAAAATGAGCTATTGTAATTTCAAAAATACACAAATTCTGTCAAAGACTAGCCAGTTAAAAATGGTAGTATATTAAATAGCCTAATCTGTTTAATTGATAGTCAAAATGTCATGTCTATACATAAAAAGTTTTTGAAGATACAATTATTCAAACTTTTAAAATGTTTTTGTTGATTTTCGGCGAGTTTAAAAGATACAAGATCCTTTAGGATGCATTGCGGAAATATAAGTATCAGATTTTCTGTAATATAAAGGGTTTATTATTATTTTTTAAATGTAAGTAGTCATTTTCCTGTATTTTAAAAAATAATGCTAATTTATTTTCTCTCAAACTAATTAACATTTAAACAATCGAGTCCTTAGACAGGCCGAACACTCAGAAGTCTCGAGCAACATGAATCCCGACTTGAGGAAAAAAAAGCAAGTTTGGAACAGGTTTGGGACAGGTTTCTCCTTTGTAATAACCTGTTTCTTCCCCTAAGTGGCACTTGCAGTTGTTCGTGACGCCACAGTTTACGGCCTGACTTATAGTTACAGAGAAAACTTGTAATTGAAGTACGAAAGGTAATTGCAAAAAGTTAAAATATGCATGAGAAGTGTAGTTTTAAAATTCTCTTAAATCAAGTTTAAATATTACTTTTTAAAATTTCAACACAAGAACTCCGTTTTATCTTCTTTAAAACATTTCCCTTCCTAAAATCAATATATATATATATATTGCGCTATCGTACGTGGCACAGGAATCGCGATTATTTGTTAATCGTTAAATGGCAACGCCCGAATGAAACGCATCTCATTGGTTATTGTGTAAAAGTCCTTTGGCAGGATTTAAGCCGAAGTAAATCAGATTTATTTACGTTTCGTTCTTTCGCTGCAATTATGGATCTTCAAAATATTATAAGATATCGGCAAATGTTTGAAATTTAAGAAGCAGCCTAATTAAGAAGAGAAAATCGAAATAGATTGGGTCGAGAACGCCGTCAAACACAGAGCATAAGCGATCGCCAAAATAGGCTTAATAATCGTCGCATGCACGAACGCGTTGCTTCTGATATCCATATTACTGATTAAAACGTTCCGGAGCTTCAAAATATCATTAGAAATGCCCGTAAAAGATCTCGGCGAATGTTTGAAAGTGTAAAAGAATCTAAATTTAGAAGAGAAAATCGAAATAGATTGTATCGAGAACGCCTTCAAACACAGAGCATAAGATATCGCCAAAATACGCTTAATGACCGTCGCATGCACGAACGCGTTGCTTCTGACCTTTTCATTATTTAAAAGTAAGTGCAATAATTTTCCCTGTTCGTTTCATTATTTAAACGTAACTGTTATACTTTTGAAATTATAGCTCTTATTTAATTTTTTACAAGTTTTTAGTATAAATAAATATTATTCAATCTATTTTTTATTAAGTATGTGAATCCACTGTTATATTTTCCAATGACAGTCTGCCCGGGCAACGCCGGGCGGGTCAGCTAGTTTCTTAATAATCTGCCAAAATTATATGTCATAAAATGCTCAAATTAAAAAAAACAATAATAATTCAAAGGGTGCCGAGTGACTTTAATAGAGGATATTTGCTTTTTAAATTCTATAGGAATGATTTTAGAGTCACGGATAAAAAAGAGTGATCAACCCATACTAACACTGCCGCAAAATGTCGTATAAAAATGCGTCTGGTATCAATCGTGTAGTAATAACGCCTCATGTTTAATGTTATACCTAAATTTTGCTGAACAAAAGTGGAGGTTACGTATATTTAGAAAATATTACATACTTTTACATTTTCAATGCCAATACCTAATTTTGACATTATGTATGTGCATTTACCGGTAAATTGTAACTTTGGATGCAAATCCAAAAAGCATTCGGCCAATTAGTGTCAGAATTCAGCATGTTTAAATTTTGGAACTTCGATTGTTAAATTATCTTGTAATCGTTGCAAAAGAGATTGCACATTGGGCTATATTTTAAGCATAAATTAAAACCTACTGCGTGGAATAAGCGACAACTTTCGTTCGCACATTTGAAGCTTCTAGAAAACGATTTCCGTTAATCAATTATCATGTTACCGATCATATATTTTCCAAAATTAATTTTGGAAAAAAATAATCTCTCTCTTTATATATATATATATACATAAAATAGACGTGTGTGTTTATATATTTCGCATTACAGCCAAAACTACCTATCGCAAACCACTGGAGTCTGTGTGTGATAGTTGCCTCAAGTCTCCCATCGTGCACTATGGAGTGTGCATGTAGGTAACTGTGGAGGCGTAGGAGATAGGGTGGTTGAAGGAGGTCGACCTGGGACATTTTCAAATTTCGCCCAAAGTGTTCTAAAAAATGTTTGGAAACTTCTTCCACGGTAATTGGTTCATTCAACTTAACATGAGATAATTAAGATATAAATAACAAAGTAAGATGATTTCGCGTTACCCCTATATCGATATTCCCCTAGCGGAGAAAATTAAAACTGAGCGATATTACAGCGCGTGTGTAGCATGCCTACTATACAATGTCGTAGGCTGTGGGACAAGTGGCACAGTTTCGTACGGAAAGAGGTTTGTTTAGAACAGAATGCGCGCCGAAAATGAATATTTTAATCGAAACCGCAAAAAAAGGTAATGATTTTTGGGCTACGACGGACGAATCAACTAGTTAATTTATAAAATATTTCGAAAATATAATTTGAATTTCAGTTTCGAAAACAAAAATGAGATGTTTTAAGATATCGTTTTTTTAGAAGCATCAAATATGCGTATCCAAAATTACATTTAATTTCATCAAGTAGTTTTTAAAATATGCTTAAAAAATTACAATGTGTTTTAGAGCGATGAAAAAGGAATTTAACATTAGGAGTTCCAAATTTTAAACATTTTATATTCTTAAGCTACGGGATCGAATGACTTCTCGTTTGTTATCCAAAGGTAAAATTATCCGAAGAAGTGAACTATTATGTGAAAACTAGTAGTTCGTATTGAGATTTTTAAAGTTTGTTACAATCTGTATATGTATATGATTTCCTAGAAAAAACATATAGCATTGATTGTAGACGTTAAAACGAAACGTTTCGTACCCCTCACATTTTCATACAATGATTTCTGGCAGAGTTAATAATAATTATTACTTTTTATCCACATAGGGCGAAATGCAATTTTCACCTTGCTTTATTTATAAAATTCCAATATGAGATCATACAGATCACATCCTCTTTACATCAGTTATCAGAGAATATATAGATATTTTATGTAAAGGAGATCAAGTTTGCAACGATACAGTATCATACAATATGCCCAATATATGGTTTAATGTCCTATATATTAGAAGATAAAGTATATGAACCCTCCCCCTCCTTTTGTTCGCATAGTTCACAAAGATGCTTACATTATCATTCAGCGTATCCATGGAAACCAACTTAGATAACACTCAAGAAACAATGGACTCTTCCACCTCAAGGCGAAGCTGGAGTTCAGATGCGTAAGACGGCAGTCAATAAGAATTTTCGGCTCCTGATGATGGCGGCGATAGCCGGCCGAAAGTACTAGGACAGTTAAACAACTTTTTAACATCTTTTTGTAAACATTTTAACATCTTTGGGTCGTTTAAATTGTCTTACCACCTGTTACGTAAACGGTGAGATCTGTATGATCTCATATTGGAATTTTATATTACTTTTTATTTCCAAGACTTTTAAATGCATGCACAGAAACCGTTTCCAAATTAACATTTATCGGCATGAGAAATCGTCTTTGATACGTGTATATGCCATTATATTTGCCAACCTATAAACAATTCATTGGTTATAACCTTTACAAGGAAAATTATAACGATTCGGAAACTGGGATTTGTACATTTTGTTTAATTAGAATACTGCTTCCTATCTTACTTTGGCATAAATCTAGTCCAGAATCCAGCGACAGCCCCATATACTTTTAACAAACAATGTGTAAAATATGTGCACTTTTTCCACTATGCATTGAAGTGAACTTGACGCAACAAGGACAAACAAGTTGTAAATTGTACGTCAAACGTGACAAATGAGGTGCGTGCGTACTATAGCTAGTTATATAAATATTCAGATCTTGATGATTTTTAATTCTGTGAAATGAATGATATCGTCTGCAGATTAATTTCTGTAATAAAATAAGAATCGCGGTCGCTTGACGATTAAAACTCGGAAGCTCCTATAACAAGAAAGCACCGATTTAAAAAAAAATTCAAATTGCTTAATAAATGCTTTTATGAATATTTTCTAAAGTTTTGATTCGATTTTCATAAAATTTGAAACGTCTCGACAAAATTCTGCAAAGATAATCTATCTTAAATTTCAAAACATTCGGTTGGGTATTTTTTGCGTTGTTATATGCGGACGGACGGACAGACAGACGGACGGACCAGATGACGACAATAGGTGCTACGTATTTATATAATTACGAGCGCACCTAAAAATTGACAAATATCATAGGACATGAAGAATATCCTGAATTTAATGAAAACCTAGGTTCTGCTAATTTTTCGTTCAAATTTTCAGCGCAATCAAGGAATAAATTAGTCTAACATTTTTTATATCACAAAACATGTAATCGCGGTCGAAGTATAACTAGTAAAGCTTCTGATCAGATCAGAGGCCTCGACGTTAATTTTGCAAGACATTTTAATTTTTCATCTCACTTTTCCCAATATTTGACATTTTTCAATCCACAATTTAATACTGCTAGATTATGTGTATATTTTTAAGCATATAAGACTTTTCCAAAGATTCAGAAAATATATATTTTAAGAACTGTTATATTAAACATGATTCCATTCAGTTATACTCTTCAAGTGCTTAGTGTTACAATTTTTGTAATAAGAATGTATATTACTTCTTGAATATATGTTTCATTGCTAATAATTTTGTTATTTCAAAATTCTAGTATATCTACAAATGCATTGTAAACTATATTTTATTAAAATAAACGAGATCGTTGTATTCAAGATTTTATCTTATCGTAATAAAATACTGACAAAACATCGGCATTTGTTGTAAAAGATAAATAAAATCACATGAAATAAAGTACTTGTGAAAACGCAAATCCTCTTACAAGATTTATATCAAATTTTAAAATCTAACTTTTTTTTATAATATTTGTTCGGTAAAAATAGATTTCCTATTTTTTTAAAGCCTTTTTCGAACAAAATTCAGATATCTTTCAATGCAAAAATCATCCAAAAATCACCTCAAAAATACGTTTTGTAAATAAAAAAATTGCAATTTTAGTTCATGTAATGTTGTAAATTTACTCCAGCGATGACCAGCTTGATGGCGATTTAATGTACACTATTCATTTCAAAACTGCACATTCTCAATTGAATTTATTTACTACTTCATCCTCCACCAAATTAGGAGAAACCAATAGTGAGGCAAGAATATTTTCCATCATGAAAACTTTTTTTGTTGGTATATAGATATATTATGTCTGTATGTATTTTATGTTCGTATATTTTGTGTTGCCATGTACTTGAGCTTTCCACTATAGAACTTGACAAAAACTTCTTGACATATTCGCTTCTGCAGTGATGTATCGCATTGTCTACTTGCATTGTAACGCGTCTACTGGCGTATACACGCCTATACCAATTGAGAAATTTTCCGTGATCGAGTCAATTACTAACTGTCGAATTTTAGCAAAAGCTATATTACACAATAGTGTGGCTACAGCGCCTACAATACATAGGGTGGAAAACAGTTTTACCGTTATTTAATTCAAACTTTTCGAATTCAAACCGGAAATTCTGAAACAAGAACAAGACAAAAAAGTCACAAATATCTGCCATTAAGTAAAAAAAAAGAACATTGTAGGTAATTTCTGGTATGAATGCGAAATTTCGGAATTTAAAAATAGCCAAATTGGTAATGCTTTAAAAAGTGCTAAAAAATTGTCCCGATAAACGTGCAACGATGCTGTACAATAATTGGGCGATCGCAGCGACATCTGATTCAAAAATAGATTTACGTCTAACAAAAGTGACCGTTTCACTATTGGCACCATGAACATAATTTCTGTTAATAAAATCTTCTTTTAAGTGTATATTTCAGATGTAACTGATTTTGAAGTTAATTTTTTATCATATCAGGGAATTTATCTTTCCCACTCTTCTAGCAGAAATTCATCCTTTGCTATGCTAAGTACGGATAGCTTCTAATTTGCTGTCTTGTATCAAGTACTACAACCAGGCACAAAAGAATCCGTATCCCGTTTTTTGGCCATGACCAATATCATTCATATTTTCAAAGCTTATGAAAATTACTATCCAAGTCAAAGGAAATATGGTATAATTTAATTATTTAAAATATTTACCACCAGCTCAAACATTTTCTCAGTTCGATTCTTATACAATGTTTGCGTTGAAAAGAGCTAGCAGACAGTGGCGTAGCCAGAGAGGGTGGTCAAATTGGTCTGGAAACTAGTAATATTATAAAGGTTTCGTCGCCTTTAATATCGCAGAAAATTCTCCGATTAGATAAGGCAAAAATATTTTTATAAAATTAGTGGTATCCAAACCATCCGGACCTCCACCCTGTCTACGGCATTGCTAGAAGATGTCGCTGCATTCGACCTGTTATCTTTTCAGCATCGTTCTACATTTATCGGATTCAATTTTTTAGTACTATTTTGTAGCCGTTTTCCATACTATGTATTCTAGGCACTGTAGTGCGGCTATTGTGACTGAACAGTATCCACGTTCATTTTGAACTGTATTGCTTCTAGCACCGTTCATGCTTGATGCTAACTAAGATTAAATGAAATAGTTAATCTTTTTTTTTTTGTTTATACATTTTTTATAATCCGGAATTTAACAATCAATTAATTATTTTAATAAATTTTCTTTCTTTCATACTTCTTATGAAATACATTTGCTAAGTAGCAGTTAAAGAAAACGAGAAAAAGCAAATTAGATTAAAATCAAAAATTTGTCTTTGAAATTTTAAAATGTTTCATATTTTTCGAACAGATGCATGTAATTTCATCAAAATATCTATCGATAATTAAGAATTTCCGTCATATATATTGCAAAACTTTCAAAGTAATCGGAGTAATTTAAGACCTTAATTGGGAAATTTTAGCATCCATAATTTAACACTTACATCAATTATCCCAATGCATCATTTCCCTTTTGTGGAATGATAAAATTTGAAAATCGTCTGGATTCTCATTGAAAAGTCTCATGACTTAAAAACAAATGTTCTATATTTTTTTAAACAACGAACCAACTTTAACCAAAAACAATGCAGTTAATTCCGGGTACCTCGAAAACATACCCATCCAATTACAGATTAAAAGGATGCTTTTTGTGGCAGTTACCGCTAGACATACAAACAAACAGACAACAAAAACTTTTTGGTCTTCACAGTAAGGCGTTTCGGTAATTATGAGGATAAAGTTAGGTTACATTAATAAAAGTACGGACGTAGATTAAGGTTTTCAAATGGTTTCTTTATTGCCATATTTATACTCTCTAACGTTGTTCCTGGTACAGTTATGTAACTTAATTGATGACTCTTTATTTGGGGCATGATGTCTGTTATGGATTTGTGCCTTTTTACATTAATATTTACCTTTATATTTTTTCCGGTTTCTATTTTTAGTGAAATTTTCAATACAAAAGAGATCTTTGTCTTACATTAGCAGTTATCTATTTCTCGTAGTAGGAATTGACTCAATCTTCCGAATAAATTCATTCAGCCGTCTTCCACGAGAGTCGTCTGCCACAGCAGATCTCCAGAGCAATGAATTTGACATTCATTGCTCTTCTCAAAATAATTTATTTCTGTAGTTGGCAGTGTTTGGGATAATAAAAATGCTTGAATCGATAAAAAAATATTTCAATTTATTTAATTTATTTTTTGCAATATACCAAACCACACTAAATACAATCTGAATTTTTTTTATAAATAAAGCATATTTTTCTGCAATTAGCATAAATGTGTAATGTTTTACCACAAGTGTCAAATTATTAAAATATTTTCTTAATTCTCATTTGAGTGAAACGTCCTGAGCTTTGTTTTATGTCAGGTACTATAAAATAATACAGAGTAATTGGTCCCCCCTCTTTTGTTTTACTAGGTATTATTTATCAGTACAGAAACGTAAAATTATATATATTTAAGAATGAAAATACGTGAATTTTTTTACTCTCTGAATCTCTATGCATCTATAGAAAATATAGCCAAAATTTACAAAATTTGCAAATATGCAATTGCATGCAATTCCAATTTTAGGTAAAATTTAATACATTTTCCATTCTTTCTCTCAATGTATTAGATATTTAAAGATCCACAATTTCCTTGTAAGTAAGGAAGAAATATTATTTCTTAGAGGGAATGCAATTTTTTTTAATCTGTATATAGAGAAACCGAGTCTAATTTGAATTTGAGGGATCTCGGGATTGCATAAATAAAGTCCTGAGAGTGATCCTGGAATATATGCGAAACCAAATTTTTCCAAGATCACTATTTATTTTTTATATAACTAAATGAAGTATTTTTTTAGAAATAGTAATTTAGTGTAGAAAGATATTTTGCGTTTCCGAATAAATGTGTCAGTCTCTTTTAATAATATCACATAAAAGAAAAGGTGATCAATTTATTTGATTTACTAAGTTTATAATAACAAGCAACTATACAACTATACTATTGAATTTTTAAAATGTGATGATAGAAAATAAAATTCCAAGGTTTCTTTCTTTGCAAAATCAAATCATATTTTGAATAAAACAGGATACTGAAAATGTTCGTTTTGAATCAATAATCATAGGTGATAATATTATGAAATATTTTCAGCCCAGTCTCTATAATAGTATTTTCAAACTTGCTATTAACATGCTTTTTACGGATATACAAATTTTTGTTTTCAATCGATTCCATCGTGATGTACGTTATACTAAGGCTCCTATAATAGGAGCTGACGCATATCCATTTTGTTTCGCATTATTCGGGTCTCAGTTCAGTATCTCAATCTACCGCTGCCGGAGCTGGGGTTGCCTAAGGCCTCGTTCCTCCACCTTCTGAAAGAGGCTGGATGTTAAATGGCGGAAAATTAGCTTGGTTTTTCGACTTTGAGACACATATCTGCGAGGATGCGTCAGCCTGTATTATAGGAGCTCTACGTTATACCAATGCCGATTCATGACGTTTAAAACGTCACACTGAGTGTATCATCTTTACATGGATATTGCACAAAGCGGCACGCCCACCGTTTTGTACCAATCGCTGTGTAATGATGATCCACTCCGTGGGATGTTTTTAACGTCATGAATTGGCCATGTATAACGTAGGTCGCGATTCCATGCCTAATGTGAACGAATGCCGTGAATGAATAACATCACTATTTATTTGTTAAATAACTAAATGAAGTATTCTTTTAGAAATGATAATTTAGTACAGAAATATAGTTTACGTTTGCGAATAGATATGTCAGCCTCTTTTAATAATATAACATAAAAGAAAAGGCGATCAATTTGCTTAATTTACGAAGTTTATAATGACATGAAACTGATCACCTATACTACTAAATTTTTAAAGTGATTTTAGAAAAAAAAATCCATGGTTTGTTTCTTTGTCAAAATCAAATTTTATTTTGAATAAAGCAAGATACTGAAAATGTTCGTTATGATCCAATCATCATAGGCGATAATATTAAGAAATATTGTTAGTCCAGTTCTCTATAAGAGTCTGTCCAACCTTGTTATTAGTATGCGTTTTACGAAAATGCAAATTTCTGGTTGCAATCCATTCCATGCGTCTAATATGGACGAATGTTGTGAATGAATGACATTTTTAGTCTTACATCTACTAAGAGAGAATTTAAGTACTTTCTATTCAGATGGATTTTACTTGTACATTCTGTTCAGACAGACTGTGTACTTCCTCTTATTCCTATTTGCGAAGCATCTCCTAGCAATTTGGTACGACTTGGCTATTGACGAAACACATTCGTACATGCATAATATGCGCATTCTTATGTTAATTAATGATCACAGACTGATCTATTCTTAGGAATACCATCTCACACCTTAGTGTGGGTGTAAATTCAAATTGTTTAGTATAGGTTATGAACATTTCAGTATTTTCTTTCTCTTAGATTTTCTTTATAAGATATTTCCCTGATTGTCGTATACTATTAGCTTTTTCATGTCATTTACATGTGCTCCTTTCCAATTCACTCAACTTATAAGCATTATTTATCCTTTCAGTAAAACATTTTACTTGTTTCCGAAAACTCTTTGATTAATTAATTACAAAAACAGATAGCCAGAAAATCTCAATTCCCTATTCTGGCAAGTTCTTTTCATGTTCTATAAACAATATTTAAGCTATGTACTTCTGAAGATCACCTTAGATGATGCAATCATTCTTATTGTATGTTATTTATTTCTTCATATATTTTTACCTCATATTTGTAAATACAAGCAACTCATTTAAAATTTCAGTATTATTGAGATACACTATTGTTTATGTATTTCAAATTGTGATTATGGGATCCCGAATCCCATGATTGTAATTCCTAGTGGCTACATATAGCTAAACAACTAAAAGAAAAGAAAAACACTGTAAATATTTTAACATATACGAAAACTATCTGAATTTATACGCCCACTAAGAAACGAAACGATTTTTTTAGAATAGAAGAGTGTGCGATCAAAATTTAGAATATGAATACGTACATTATACATATCCGAATGCGCATTACTACTAGCCAAGTTAGACCAAATTGACAAGCGCTGTCTTCGAGGAGGACTTTGTCAAGAAAAAATATCAGCAGAATCCACCTGGAGATACTCAAAAATTACGCAAATTCTTTCTTAGTAAATGTGAGACTCAAAATTTCACTCATTCACAGCTTTGATGTACGTTAGCCGAATGGAATCAACTGGAAACAGAATTTTTTAACTTCGTAAAAAGCATGTTTAAAACAGGTCTGAATAGACACTCAAAACGAACTCGACTAACGTTATTTCTTAGCACTATCTTCTATGATTATTGAACCAGAACGAAGGATTTCAGCATCCAGTTTTATTGAAAATAAATTGTGATTTTGACAACGAAACAAACGATGGATATTGTTTTCTATCATCACATTATTAAAATACAATAGTATAGTTTATTAACTAAAATTTATTATAAACTTTCTAAATCAAACAAATTGATATATTTTTCTTTTATGTAATACGATTTAAAAAGAATGATATATTTATTTGAAAGCGTAAACTTTATTTCTATATTAAATTACCATTGCTAAAAGATTACTTTATTTAGTTATTTGAACAAAAGGCAGTGATATTGGAAAAGTTCTTGTTCGTAAAATCCGAGAATTACCTCACAGAAATTAATTTATATAATCCCAAAATTCCGTGATTAGACATTAGGCTCAAGATTGGATTCTTTTGTCGCCACATAGAATAATGGTTTGCTAGGATTTGAAGTCACTTTAAATTATGTAGCCGTGTTTACCGTTTCCTGATAGAAGGTACACACCATGATCAATTTTATAAACTAATCTCAAAAGGAGATGGAACTTTCTAATCTATTATAAATGTACTCAGGATGTATAATCAGAAAATGGAAAATGAATAAAACACAATTAACTATTTTTCTCATTCTTCAAAATAATGTCCTTAGGTAGTTATATTGGAAAATTAGTCTTTTTGCTCTGTACCAGTAAAATAAGGAAATTTGTTTTTGTGTAAAACCATATTTTACGTCCCAAACAAATATAATTTTTACTCAGTTTTTTTTTTTATGATTTACATTAGCATGTACCCAACCAATTTATCATAAACGAATTGGGACATTAATACAATGATTTGCTTAATTAGGAAAATGATTAAACGACATATCTGAAAACAGTTTCTTTTAAAGTTAAAAGATTTATATTTTTATACGGTGTCTAGATTTTTTAAGTTAAATTTAGAAAAATGTTATGGATTCACTGGCAAGATAAAACAATAAAAGTTCAATTTTTCTCCGAGTAAAAGTTACCTGGTTACGGTTCCTTGAATGTAACGGATTTTTGGCGTTTTCCGGCACTACAAAACTGTAAAATGAAGTGAAAATTATTATTTCCTGTTAGATGGTCGAAATATAAAGTGAGATATAAATTAATTAATTTTAATCGTAGAGAAGGAAGTGAACTTAAAATAATTACATTTTGAAAACGGTTCTGTGAAAGAATTAATGTTTTAAAAGTAAGTAAAGTTTCCAGTTTCTACCCATAATAATTCCACATAAACTGTAATTTATAACGTTTTACGCTCATTTCACCTTTTTAGATATTGAGTTTTAAAAAAAGTTCATTACGAACATTTATATCTCCATAAAGTAATACATAAGAAACAAATTTGCCAAATTTCAAGTTTCTATTATCATAAATATCACAATTTTAGAATATTTGTTTTGCTCATGCACTCCATTGGGAGTTATGGCTCCATTATAAAATTTAGCCATTGTTGTAGCAGTAACATGCACCATCATTTTGCCACAATTACTCTTTAAATAGGTCCTGTTTTCCAAGGGATTACCTGCTACAAACCAACAAACATTTCTTCAAATTAATATTAGTATAGATTTCATATATTTATTTCCAGCGTTTAAAACAAATTATAACAACAAAATAGGATGTAAAGATATTTATTCAGGAATCACTCTAAAATTTTGATGTATCAGCGCTGATCATTTTAATCTCCGATTGATCACCCGTATATGGAAATTTGTATAAGAAAGTTGTTGCAAAAAAAGTTATTGTATCATAAGAAAAAAATTTCATTTTTTGAATCATCATTGAGAGTTAATTGATTAATGATATAAAGTTTCTGTGTTTCAGGAGAATATATACAAAAACTTTTAATCAAGAGTCTTAATCAGAGAAATTCACATAATAAATATTTCAAGGAATATTTTATGGCTTGCGTGGATAATTTTAAGCCCCCATTTAAGCAAGCAATCTACGCATAATCATTTTTATAACAATGCGTATCAGCTTTTGTTTATCACCTTGAAGAATCCTGTATAAGAAGTGTCCATTCTGATAAATTATGATTCCACTTATACTGCACAATGCACCTTAAATTTATGTAAGAAAGTGCCTGAAAACAATGGAATGGCTATTGTTTTTTGGATATAGTAGCTCTCCAATCCACTGGATCCTAGAATATAGAACTCGCTATTCGTATGGCTTTCTTTCAGAACATAGCACTTCCAGCTTTCAAAACAATACCGTTGTCAACAAAAGTTGTGGATTTGGTTATACTAGATATAGCAGCTTGATTATAGTATAGATGTTCCATTATTCAGAAGCTGTATCTTGACAGACAGCTGCAAGGTTCTTGTATACGTTAACTTACTTAATTGTTTCTACCATTTTTATGATGACAAAACAAATTCATTTAGAAGGACGATTCACAAATCGTTACTACTAGTAAATTTGAATAGAGTCGCACGGTGTCCGTCTGATATAATTGATGGGACCTCTGCAATAACAAGGCAAGTGAAATGAAGTTTTCAGCTACAATTTTTTTTTAATTTACCTTCAATATTTTAATTTTGAATATAACTTTATTTGTATATATTCTTATTAAGAATAGTTTTCTAGCATATTTTCTTTGCTTATGATCATAAAATTAATAGCCATTAACAGGATGTTGAATGAAGGTTAATATGGATCAATGATAATTTTCAAACCCTGGATTACACACTCAGAATTATGCTAATGATCAGCTCAATCTGTAGCCCATGTGATATTACGATAAACACTCCGAAACCATCGAGAATCACTTATGATTTAATGCCTGAGTGGGACAGATCAGTCTGAATAACCAGACCGTAGACCTTTAGCGTCCCACCCGGGATTTTCCCCGGCACGCGGGGATTCGTGTGGGTTGGAGTCCAGTCTCCGACGGGCAGGGAAGGCCCACGCCGAGACCGCAAATGCTACGAGCGCACGGTCCCAGCCAACATTTATTCACACAAAAAAAGGATACATACTAGGCCAAAAAAGGCCGGCACTGCCAGGACTTGCCTAACGAGACAGTGGGCAGGCTAAGGCAGAAAAGTAAGTTAAGAGTAATGAATGCTATTTACAAAAGCCCAAGCCGCTGGAGCCAGCGCTCCCACGCGACAAGGAGCGAATGGTTGCTGTTGTTGGTGAATGGGCAATCTACAGCCTCCACACAATACCATTTGGCCATCTGTGCACACGAAACGTCAGTGTCATTCGTAAAAAGACAAATTACTGATTCGCCGGACGACACCATGCACCTCCGGTCAGCTACTGGGCATGTTGGGGGTTTTGGGGCTCATTGTAGACGTACAACTTCATGCACTGTAATTGGCTCTTGCAAAATACTCTTCTCGAACAGTTTATTGCGTTATATTTAGTTTCCTTTATAATGTTCCTCGGAAATAAGTTTTGATGTACCTTCATTCACTGACTGCAGTAATTCCGTTCGGGTTTCTAATCGATTTTCATCAACAAGCCGTACCAACTGCCTTTGGTCCCATTGGTTTAGGTTCCTTTTCCAACCACTGTTTTGACGCCATGCTTCATTGCCACCAGGTGTACACCATTGCTTGAAGACACGTTACACAACCCTCTTCGATATACGAACAAATCTGGTAACTTATATTATTATGTTATCATTGGCACCCACAAACATGATAGCACGTTTTTACTATTTTGCAATATCCTTGTATTTACTCCTGCCAACGTCCTATTTTTTTTTTTTTTACTTCAGACCACCAACTTTTCCACTCATCCTTACCGCAATGATCACAAAACAGCCTCATTTCATCTCGTTAAATTCCTGCAACGCCATCTATATATGTATAAAGAAACAATCGTGCATCCGCTCAAGAGTGATTAATTTTTTGTTTGTTGCGCTTATGTGATTAGAAGAAAAATATTACACAAGAAAATATTTTATTTTGAATTTATTTTTTTTTATTTTAAATTAAAAAAAATAGGAGGAATTTTAAAGTCTGATATAGTTAATATCTACAGAATTATTTTTTATCATCTTAAAATATGCTTAATTTTTATAGGTAACTTAAATCTTTTTTTTCCTGCAAAATTAGAAAAAGTATAAAAAGTAAAGTGTGCTAAAAAAAAAAGAGGAAGGGAGTATATTTGAAAGGAATATGTTTTCGCTTCTTCTTAAAGAACTTTAAAATGACGTTGATTTGAAAAGAAAAGTAGTTATTTCCAGTCATAAAAAAATGTACGGATGCTGAACTCTCAACAAAGCGGAAAGTAATCTAGAAAGACAATTGATAAGGTGCTTTAGTTCATCGAGATGAAAGAACAATTGTTCATCAATATCTTTTTAAAGATCAAGCGTAGCTCAGATTTATACTTCTTTTTAATAGTTTATTATGTTAAATTTAATAATGTTGTTCTCAGTTCATTAAATAAATCATTCTTCTGTCTTGATTTCTTTAAATGTGTACTACATTAGAAAAAACAATATATTATTATATGTACATTTATTGGAACCGAAACTAAACATTAAAATAAAAGTAGACATACAACTTAATAATACTGAAAGTATGAAGAATGTGTGATTTACACGGTTCTAAAATGATATTCGTTTCTTGGAAATGAAGGATAAATTTAAAAGGTTATGTCAAATATGTAAGGGACATTTTAATAAGTTACTTTTTAATTAATATTTACCAAAATTTTACCAATGTATTTGCACACTTTCTTCAACATATTGGTAGTTTTTGCGTGTATAGTGAAACGAATTAAAATGCGTATGAATCATACTGAAAATAAATTCTTTGACTTTTTTATCTGATTAAAATCTTCCTCCTCTTAATGCTTCTTTAATGGTAACAAATGCATGTTAGTCAAAAGATAACTTCGGCCTATAATGAAAATGATCTAGTGATTTCCAAGGAGTTGTTTGTTTTGTTACAACTTTTGTGTGGATATTGCATTGTACCGGAGAATATCAAAACTCTGTCAGAATGGAACATATTTAGAATCAAAGTGCAGCTTTAGTCTTCTCTAAAAGTTAACATTACTATACTGTATTCTATTTACGTCATTCATAAAGAAACTTTTCGTACAAAAAAGACCGTAAATTTTAAAAACAAATATTACTTGAAATGTTGTCAGTTTTTTTCTTGATGAGAAGTTTCCCTTTTTAAGCGGTACTCCATATTGGAACGCCACCTTCTTCAGGGCCATTTTTCAACGAATTATGTCATTTGTATACTTGACACTACAATACGGCATCATTTCCGGATTGTACATTCAATCTGTGACAAATTTCAATCGGTTTTATATTTCCATTTGTTGAAAATTTTATAATTTTATTTTATGCAATTCCACTGGATACTTTGTGTTTATAATGGTTACGACTAAATAAATGAATGAAAGAAGAATAAGGATATGCAAAACAAAATTTTCAGCTGTAACGAATGTATGAAAATTGCCATGACAACACGCGTAGAAAAATTTCTATTGACATAAAAAAATCTCATTTGTATTTGATCCATGCTCTTATTTTTCGACGCAAATTTTGAAAAAAAAGAAAATATTTAGAAATTTCTAGCACGTTTTGTCACAAACGGAGTATTTTTGTTTGGTTGTTAAATTATTAATTAATTATATGTACATTTATTGGAACCGAAACTAAACATTAAAATAAAAGTAGACATACAACTTAATAATACTGAAAGTATGAAGAATGTGTGATTTACACGGTTCTAAGTAACAGAACAGTAAACAGAAGTAATTAGTATGATTATGAACGGTTCATATTAAAATTAAATTTAAAATTTATTCGTAAAATAATCCAAAATTTTATGTACGTCCTTTAATAATAATAATAATAATAATAATAATAATAATAATAATAATAATAGTTCATAATGAATAGAGGAAAGTAATAATAGTGTTGGAAATAATAATAGTGTTAGGGGAAAAAAGTGTCAGAAACAATTTTTCCGGTATATCCTATTCCGATTTTTACAGCTGAGCGATTACGCTTGCTAAACGATTGTTCTATATGTGTAGAAAACTTGTCTTGAAGAAAGCAATAATGGAAAATTACATAATTTATGAAAAGTGTATTTTGTGTACTTTGCTGAAAGGATTGAAAACCAGGACAAACTGTGTGGTTTGCATCGAATATGTTCAAGTTGAGTGGAAGGACACCACCTGTGGTCTAACTGTAAAATGAAATAATTTAATTTTGTAGTTTCGATGACATGGGGGGAGCGGCAAAACCACAGAATTGACTGATGTTTTTTTTTTTTCTTTCAACATTCAAATGGGTAGCATCAAAATAAAATATCGTCTACCAGTAATTAACGTTGTTACATTTCTACGTCCAATGGAATATGAACTTGACAGTGTAGTGCTGGATAATGCATGATGAATAGAGACATTAAATGTACGAAAAAGTTAGAAACGATCTTCAATGGGTAGACAAAAATGCTTTACACGGAATGTATGACAGTTGAAGCTATGTCAAAATCAAATCTAAACCAATTCTTATTTTGTGGTTATACAATTATTGTGCTTATTTTTTGCAACATCTTTTCCTTTAATTTTTATAATACATTTTCACACATGTGATTTCAATTAATTATATAAGCTAAAATGGTGATGTTAGGGTATGTTTTACTGCAATTTCTCTTTTTGTCTATGAATTCCTTTTTAAATATGTGTTTGTATTTCAATAATACTCAATATTAATTAATTTTGCAACTATCATGTTCAGGTACTCAATATTTGCCCATTTTTATTCAATTATCTTTAAATTTCATTTGGTAATTGATTGGAAAATTTGGGTTAAAAATGTAAGCTCACAGCTATTAATTGAAACACAAATCAATTACATTTTACTTATATTTGTAGAGTATTACCCTTGAAAAACTGTCAAACTATATAAGTTTCCAATTGCTCTTGTAATAATTTTTCTTTTCTGCATATTGGATTTTTTATCTACATATCTTTAAGTATTCTTCTCACTTATTTTAATTTTGAGAATCTTAAATCTTCATGTATATTTATGTGCTGTATTGTAATTATCGGTTTATCTAGTCTGGATTATTTATGTGTTGTAATGGATATTATTTACAAAAGTTTTATTATATATTTATTTATATATATGTATATGTGTGTGTGCGTGTGTGTACGTAACTGAATATGTTGTGCGATTTTATAGATAATCAAAATCATCATGACTTTGTAGCGAAAAAATTTTATGTGATAGAGAAAAAACTCTACATTTTCTAAATCATCTATCGAAAAAAACATTAAAAACAACCTAAACGGCGCACAAGAAAATAAGAAGTGTTATTTTGCAGTCCTGTATTTGTTATAAATAAGTAAAAGCTTGGTAGTTATGGATAATTTCATGCATAGCAAACAATTTCGAACATTATTGTAAATTTTCGAATCGTAAAATATTTTTCCCTTCAGGCTTTTGTGAAGCAAGCTTGTGCACGAAAATTTATTTAAAATCGATTATAGCAAATTTTACATACAAATTTTCCAAGATTAACCATTTTGAAATACGTAGTAATTTGTTTTTAATTAATACGCGTACATTTTAATTGCTACATTTCATATATTAAATTTAATATTTTATTCAAGATTTAATATTTCATAGAAAAAAGATTTTTTAACTCAATTCTAATTTTCACGTTTTTCCCAAACAGAACAAAGAATAGCTAGCCATTATAGTATAAAACTTAGTAAACTAAATATGTAATAAATTTCGGCTAAAAAATAAAGAAAACGAAATATTGAATTATTCGCTAAGCAGAAAGTATTATTGAATTATATTAATTGAAGCGTTTTTGAAAACCCCATTCTTGTAAATGAAAAAGAAGGAAAGTTAAACATTTTTTATTAAACAATTTTTGTGAAAATACGATATTTTTCTCATATATTGTAATAAGAAATTTATAATAAATGAAATTATATAACATTTTCAAAGAAAATTTACATAAATTTAAAACAGATGCATCAAGTAATTAACCGTTAAATATTCATTAAATGTTAAACAAACGATGTTCAAATATTTATTATTTTCTTTTTAACATAGGAACACTTTACTTTCATGAGATTTTTTTTAAATTTAATAATAACAACTATTGCTACATACTTTGAAAATTAAAATATTTATTTAAAAATATTACATATATTTTCTGAGAAAACACAAATTAAATGAATTGAGAAAATTACATATGTGAATTGTTTGAAAATTTATGCTGAAATTAAAATGTTTTGATAATATAGTTAACTAGAACTAAAAACAAAAAGAATCTCGTTTCAACTATAATATCTAATCAATGTGATTATATATTTATTTTTATTATTTTTGTCGTAGATTTTTGTTTAATTTAGTTATTTTCAGCATCGATTTTTTATAGTTTTCAAATTAAAATAGGAACAATTAACTAACTATTAAACGATTCTACATTACTATACCTTTTAGAAAAATCAATATAAAGTTTCAATAAATTTTATAATAAGCAAATCCATTCAAATAAAATTACATTCATACAAATTATAAAAAAGGGTATTTATGTATAAATACATAAAACGTATATATTTTGATAGAAAAATTCAAATACTTGCACAAAAGTATAGTTTCTGGTACGGAAACGTTTGCAAAAATTAGACATTGTATTGTAAAATTTTAGTTACCCATGTTTCCCGAAACATTTCCCTTGTTTACAATTATAAAATAAGAATCATTAATAAATTCCAAAAATCAACCGGTTTTTAGGTTTAGGGAAATAATAAAAAAAAAAGATGAATGTAGTAAGACTCAAATAATAAAGGTTTCTTCCATTATTATTTTTTAATTTAACGAAATGGTTTTTACAGTGCGGTAAAATAAATCACATCATTAAACATTAACTATTTGAAATTATTTGTTGAAATTGTAAATCTTGAATTTATTTTACAATGCATTTTTTTTCAAATATCAGTTGTAAGAAAAACAAAAATGTAGTTTTTTCCCATTTCATTACATTGCTGTAATACTACAGTATCAGCCTGAGATTAAAGTAAATATATTAGCTCTATAGTTTGATATATATTGCATTAAGCTATTTCTATTTCTAATTTATTAATATCTGTTTTAAATAATTTTTGCTTCTTCTCGAATTACAAGCTGCATATAGCCCCTTTCAGGGGCTAAGCACTTACATTGCTAAAATTTGGAAATGAATGAATGACACAGGAATTCACGAACAAATTTATTTTGAAAAAAGAAAAAGAAATATTTCACATACATAATAGAAGGAAAATTTTATACTAATATCCCAGTGCCATTGTGGCATTTGGGAATTAAATTATGTGGTTTCATAAACGTGCCACTGCCCTTGAAAGGGTTAATCATTACATTACATAATTATATTTGTAAAATTCCTTTTCTTTCGTTAAAAATAGTTATATCGTTTTACTGTTATTCTCTAAAAACTGTCGGTCTGGGCTAGTGTAGACCATCGGGTCGAGTAAACAACTTTCAACCAAACTCGATCCCACCTGCTCTTCGGGTTTGTCGTGTTGACCATATATATATATATATATATATATATATATATATATATATATATATATATATATATTATTAATGTGGATTGGATTGGCTTCGGGTTGACTTTAATTGTTTCTAGTTCGAGTCGGTTTCGTGTTGGTAATTGGCTCTTTCACGTCAAGTTCGGGATGATACATTTTGTTTCGAAAAAAGTTTTGAATATGTTTTTACATGAAATATTTATATATTTAAACATTATGCGTATATATATATATATACAGTGGATTATCGACATCAGAACTAATAATTGACTGGGGGTGTTCGGATAAACGAGATTTCGGATAACCGATCATTTTCGAAAAAAAAAAAACTAAGTTATACGAGCTTAGTGAAACAAATAAGCAGTGATAATTAACACAAATATGTATTTATTTTGTATTACAATGCTTACAACAAGAAGAAGGGAACAAACTACTAAGGAATAATGTGGTCAAGGAAATTTGAAGGAAATCAAAAGTACAGTACTCTAGGTCTAAATTTTAAGAAAACAAGTCAAAAATTTTCTTTTGCTTTAGAAAAAACACCCTTTTCCTTGGTGCTAAATCTTTTTAATGAAAGCATTTAAAAATAATCTCACTCTTCTTGTCTCTAGACACCGAAAAGTTCCTCAGTGGATGGTCCATTTTCAACTTGTGCTTCGTCAAGTTCACACTGCAAAACGTTGTATTATTTTTATAATGTTTTTATAACAATTTTTATAATAAAAAATGCTGAAACCGAATCGCTAGTAGCTTATCTTGCGACTTTTCTCCTTTTGTCCTTACAGTGAGGATTTTCTTTCATTAAATCAAGTAACAATAACTAATACAATATACAAATGACTTATGAAAAGTTTTATATATCTTTAAAATTTGATTTATCTTTAAAAGCTAACATCCAAGAACCAACGCTTTACAAGCTATACAATACAAACCATTACCTCCGTAAGTACAAGTTTCGAACTTTGCAACTCTGTTTTTTATGTATTTCTTATTAACTAAAAAAACTGTGTTCTTAAGTTTCTAAATTTACCTGATTTTGTTTCAGATATATGGTTCAAATGCTGGTAGCACTCATCATTTATACAAAGTTATACAAAGTTAAACCAGGTATAATTTCTAGACTGCTTTACGATAAACTGTTAAGTAAATTGCAGACTAAATAAACATCCCGTTACATACAGTTTATATTATTGAAAAATTGTGCTAACCCCTCCACACCAACAATATAAAAATTATACATACGCAAAAATCCCACAAGGATTCGACTATATCTGGACCTGAGTAAATAATAGAAAGCTTATATTATATATTTTTAAAAACAACATATCATTCTAACTGATCTCTTAGAAAAAGTAAAAAAAAAATCCTTATTTTTTTAATTAAGAAAAATAATTTTTAACAGCGCAAAATGAAACGTATGAATGAATAGTATAGTAAAATTGTATTGTTAAAACTGCAATTTAAATTGGAAAGACACACGCAATACTGATATTTTTATGTTGAACGTTAAACTATAGATAACATTACAAAAATTTATTTGTATATAAAGATATTTCATCTTCTAAGCATGTTTGAATATAAAAAAATGCTTATGTGTTTTTTAAATACCGTCTACTTTATTCCGTATATTTTTTGTTCATTTATAATACTTCCTTTCTGGGAATATTTGACAGTCGGTTTTTTTAATGATGCCAATTTTGACATATGACATATGAACAGGAGAACATATTTTTGGAATATTTAGGTCTGCTATTAACGATGATTTTTATGATTTATTATAGAATAAATTCTATTTTCTCTCTGTACATTGGCGATGACGGAAGATTTTCAACGATAAAGTAATTTCTGTAAAAAAAATCAGTAGTTAACCTTTTTAGAAATTAGTCATTGAAATCTGCTATATGGCATGCACACTATACGCTTACACCACTCAACAATTAAGGATGCACATTTACTATTCAGGGTTCATACACTTTTACCACAATTTTTTTAATAATTTTTTTCTATTTAATATTTAAATAGCAAAAATTGTAGACGCCTCGTTTAAATGCAGGATCTGTACTACTTTTCCGCATTTAAATAAGGCGAAATATTCTATTAAAAATTGTAGTAAAAGAGGACGAACCCTGTAGTTCATTCTCACAAACAAAATTCTAAAAGATTGCAATTAATGATAATATTTCCCTATACAAGTTGACCACAATAAAGAAAAAAATGTTCTTACAGGTTTTGTCCTTCATTTGGCTGAGAAAGATGAGATCCTGCGATATTTAATGATATATATCGGTAATCAAAAACTTGAGTTATGATAAAGCATACTCCTTTAATCTATATTCACCTTGAACTACCAATACTAATTAAAAACAACATAAATGTCTAAAACAATATGCATACCATTTCATAAAATATTTTACTGAAAATATTTTAACTCCATATACAAAACTTTATTTTATATATACAACCGAGCGCTTTCGAGAAATATTTCCTCATTTTCAAGGTTACAAAACAAAACGCCAGTACACAAATGACAAAATGGCGAAAAACCAGTAAGAATATCGTTCACTGCTAGACAATGGAACCATGAACATAGACCTAAAGAAGGACTTATAACGAAATAGCCTCTCCAAGAAGAAAGTCTTTCCTCGAAAAAAGTCTCAAATAGATGGCGCATGTGGTAAGACGGATTCTCTATGCGTCACCAGTTCGTCTGCTTCTTCAAACCGTCTGTCGCGTCGTCTGGTGGATATCTGATATACAGTTTCGGTTTGATGTTGTAGGGGACGCTGCCTTGGCAGGGATTCTCGCCAGCTGCGCAGAAACATGCGCGTAGCTGTGCAGCTGCTTTTTCGTTCCAAAGTTGTGACACGATATTAACACTATTTGTTGGAAGTCCTTCTTTAGTTCTATGTTCATGAATGGAACAAACCATTAAAACAAACCAACAGTTTTGGCTGACAATAGGAGAGGGGTGATAATCATATTTCGTCTTGAACAATTTCTAAGAGTATATACCATAATTTGGGTATATTGTAGGATAATAAATCATTGCATGATTTATCTTTTTTAGATAAATTTCTATGGATTCATTGATTATTGCTTCATAAAATGTTGATGTATGCTTAATTATTTTAGCTTGATCAAAATATATTTTGACTGATTCTTCTTGTTTTAATCTTGAATGTGCTGTTTTAGTTCTATTGAATTTTATATCTGAAGTATGTTCTTTTAAACAAGTTTTAAATTTTCTTAAGGTCATACCTATATAGACTTTTACTTTATAACATTTCTTACCATTTTCATTTATTTCCATAGTGATTGGAATTCTATAGATTCCAGATGAGGAATCTATAGAATTCCAGTTTTGCAAAATTTATTTCCTATTTTTGCAAAATTTATTTTATATTATATTCAAAATTTTACGATAATAAATTATTAATCAAAATTTAGGGATTATTGGGGCTTTATCAATATAAACATAATAAAATAAATTCTTAAAGTAAGAAATTTAAAGTAAGAAACTAACTAACTAGCTGACAAAAACACGTGCAAATGTCTCTCTCTCTCTCTCTCTTTTTTTTTCTTTTGATTGGTGTATTAAACTATGTTAAATTAAATAAAGTTTAATAATATACTTAAACAAAATAATTTTGTAATTAAATAGGTAATTTCTAACTATAATTTAATGATATTTAAAACCAGGATTTGCTGTATTAACCTAAAAAGAAAAGCTGAAAATTTACTTTCTGAAAAAAGTTATTATTTAAGTTATAAAGTTAAGTGAAAGTTTACAAAACTAATTATGATAAAGTAAATTTTAGAAATCCTTTTCAATGAAAAGAAAAAAATAAGTCGGGATTTAACAGGGACTAACCTGTAAAAAACATAGCAGCATTTAAATTAAAAAACTAGTCGTTGGGGGCCACCGTAATACTTACCCATCATGGATATGCATAATGTAAAATATTAAAATAAAAAATGTGTAAACTACTTATAAAATGCATTGCAATTCAAATAAAATCGTGGCTTGATGACGTCACAAACTTTAAAGGCTCGATTACTGAATTGCTTGAAAGAAACATCCTTATAACTCCAAAAATAATAATCCTATTAACTAGCGGTTTATTGCATCTGATTAAGCGTCAAATTTTTAATTAAAATATATCTTTGAAGTGAAATTTGGATGAAATATAGGGTCATGAGAAATCGAAGAGTGTGGCAAATAGGATTCCAAATATCTCAGCAACTAATTATCCGATCGACTTCATGCTTTATGCAAAATTTATGTTTTTTTATTGTCTTTTATATTCATTTCTTAAAATAAACAATTTCGAAAATTTTTATATACCTTTCATCAGAACGAATATTTCGAGAGTCCGAAAAAAATTGTTCCGGTGAATCGAGGTTATTGAAATGAAATAGGCTTCTTCCCATTATTACATACTAAGTACATACCAAATTGCAAGTTTCTATCTCAATTTTTTCGGGAGATAGAGCGTTTACAGACACACAGACACACACACAGACACACAGACGGACGGCAAATTCTTTTTTCTAAAAATATGTTTTTCGGAATCTCCAGTGTCTGAAACGTGTAAATCCGTCAAAAAAATTTTTCGATTTTCAAAACGATTACAAGACTTACCCTATACTACGTATGATGGGTAAGTAATAAAAAGAGTAAAATTAAAGAAAATACAGATCACCATATTTTTACTTCAATAGAAAATACTTTGAACCATAAAACATTTTAAAGATTAAATCGTTATTTTGTGTGATTAAATTTATAATTAAAATCTTACAAAATAGGAAAGAAAGCATGTACTAAAAAAGAATCTCCAAAGAGTATAACAAATAGCGAACATGAAGTATATTTTTTTACAGTATTATTAAAAAATAACTCTACTCTTTAGATTATTTTTTGAGTAATAAAAATAAATAATTGGAATTCAATAACATTTGTAAAATAATAATAATAATAATAATAATAATTATTATTATTATTATTATTATCAGAAATATTTATAAATTTATATTAAATATGTTAAAAATTTAAATATAGTTCTTTCAAAATAATTTAGCAAGTTATAGTGCTGGAGCTTTTGCCTGATTTGTCATATTGTTAAGTATAATTGTGAGGATTTCTACATAGTTTGAGCTTTAAAACTCGGCGCGTTATCCTTTATTGCCGTAGTAGAAGCGTTGTATTTAATCTGTTTCCTGGTTACATAATTGATAAAAAAATTTATAAAAATAAAACATTTTTTTATATGATTCTAAACTATTAAAAACATTAGTATTTTTGTAGCAAAATTATTGTGCTAAGATATATCAGCCGTAATGTATATCAAAATATCCATTTAAATATTTTTCATAAACTGTCATTTTACTTTCGATGATAGAATTAACAAGTTTGAAATTGTACGTTAAACGTGACATATGAGGTGCGTCCGCTTTATAACTATTTCTAAATATAAAAAAAACCATCCTCATTATTTCAATGAAATGAATTACGTGCCATGCTAGGAGCGAAATGATAATGCCTTTTTTTCTAATTACGTATATCACGTTTACAAATGCGATTTTTTTTTGTTTTTCTACATGGAGATCTTGCTTTGCGAATGATTACCTCCATGGTTTAATATTTTATTGACTCATAATTAACGAATCTGCTGTGTTGATTTACTCTAATGGATTGAGATATTCGGTTAACCTGATTTCCGCTGAAGTTATCTCTGAATCTATACATTGCTGAATGTAACTCATCTCTCAAGGAAACATTTTTTTTTGATGATCTTTATAAAAATATAATTTTTATTCGATTTCATTTAAAAAATAAGTTGGATAAAATTGGCCGCTTATCATATGAAATAAAGATGCGGTTAGCCCGTATTTGTTTTCCTCAGTCACATGACTTGCGCTTTTATTATATGAATTACGTATGATAGGATTTAACAAAATAAAGAAAACTTTCATTAATAAATTATAAATTTTGATACGATTTTCATAAAATTTAAAATGACTCGAGAAATTCTGCAACGATTATATATATTAAATTTCAAATCATTCGGTTGGGTAGTTTTTGCGCTGTTATGTGCGGACAGACGGACGGACGAGACGACGACTATAAGTGCTACGTATTTATATAATTACGAACGCAACTAAAAACAGTATATCCGATTAGAAGTCATAAATGATGAAAATGGAATTAAACTTAAATTTCTGAATTTCTTTAAACATTGCTAACAATTTTCTTTTTTAGATCATTCAAGAAACACACGTTAAATATATTTTTTTAATTATTTCACTTTTTTCAAAAATATTCTCGAAGAATTGTAACTTTAAAATTGCGCAATTATGCTAATCAGTTTTTAATTAAGAATTTAATGAAACGTTAAATTAACTTATTTCATTTATTAAATTGATCTTAATTAGGTTGAATTATATTTTGTATCCAAATATTGAAACATTCACTAAACTACAGTGTCGCATAAAAATATATGCATTGTAATTAAAAAGAAAATTATGAAATTGGAAATTTAAAATTCATTTCATAGATAAAGTTCGTAAATATAGTTTTTAACTGAAGTATTCATGTAAACATAAAATCTAAAATGAAAAATTTAATCTGTAATTAAAAAAGTTCGTTTACACATGCGTTTAAATGTATCAGTTGAAAATTTATATTCGAGATTTGCTCCTTCAGAAAAATATTTCTAAACATTGGGATTAATTTAATTTAAGATGCATTAATGAATATTTTAATTATAATGTTCATGTTGACATATGTGCTGTGATAGATCAGGTATTGTATGTTTTAAAAAGGGGTAGCGTGAAACCTTTTAGGATGGATCAAACTGCAAATTATATTTCGAAACGAATTTTATTTAAAAGACGTTCTCGGATTTATTAAAGTTACAATTTTCCACAACAATTTTTTTAACTGAGTTCGATCAACTTATAATCATTCACAATCAATGGAAATTGTCCAGTCTCATACAGCAATTCGTATTCTCAAAATATAACAGGGGTTCTCCTTCACCCTTCATGAATGTTCAATCTACGGCTTTACCGTTGACTTACGAGAGATCGTCTTTTCTCTTCAAAATGTGTCAGACAGGACTTCCGTCCTACCAGGATGAGGATCTATCCTCCGAGACAAGTGTTTCTCCACAACACTCTGCTCCCGATTCTCTCTCTGACCCCTTCCCCGCGTTTGTTTGTCCGGTCCCCTCCTCGAACAATAGCATCTCCGTTAACCAATCAAAGAAGTTTTAGTTCACGTCATAAGATTAAGTTTTTAAGTGATTGGATAAGGGTTCCTTTTGGGAGGTCTTACTGATACAGGAAACGATCCCAAAAGTTCTCTCGGTGTAAAGTTCTCACGATGTGAGCCTCCCAAGACGTCGACTAGATGAAAAAAATGCTTCTTGCCTCGTCCAGTCTCCTTGCTCTCTACGAAGTTTCAGGTGGCAAGATTGATGGAGGGGTTATCTATGCCTTTGTAGTTGGCGACATTTTTGTAACTTAGGAGAAAACTATGAGGAAGTCTCAAACACATAGGAACTCCTATACTTGATTATCCTGCTTAATTTGCAAACTATGAGAGATTTAAGGAATTCTTCACAACACCCCCACCTACAAAACATTTTCCGGGTTAAATACGGAAAATCTGCACAAAAAGGGATTGGCTCAAATAACATTACAATTTAACCTCACTATATACATAAATGACCTAATTTCTTATACACTGTTTACCATTGCTTGAACATCTTGCTTTAGAGACCTTTTTTCCGAAAGATGCGTTTATTTCATTACACATGCCAAAATAACATTAAAACTAAAAATAATCAAATATGTACAAAAGATTGAGTATTATTCAAAAACTCACTGCTGAATTTCTCTACTCGCGTTTGGCGAACAATACGTTTTACGCAAACGTTCAACTTCTTTAAAAAGAGTGTCACAAAGGCGTGAATTTCCCATACTCTCAATACTTTCTTTCAACAGATTTTCAATGGACTTTAGAAAGACCTTCGTGAATCCGTTTGCTCCCTCTAAACTATTTTTCGAATGATAATCCTCCCTGTCAACACCCATTTCCAAATTTTCGCGTTTATTTTTCGAATTTCCCTGCTGGTCGAAAACAAACTCATCAACTTTTCTTGACCTATTCAAAAAAGTTTCCTTTTCCGCTGTATGCCGAGAACGGTGATTCTTCATTGCGGGGGGAAATGACAAAAGAATTTTTTCCTGCCTTTGGGGATCTGTTAAAGGGTTTATCTCGTTCCCCGAGTTCTCCCAACTGGCGTTAGTTTGTGATTTTTGTTTTTGTTTAATCCTTTCATTTATTAGAGCTTTCGTCTTATTACCTAAGATATAATGTTTAATTTTAGAGCGACTGTCCAGGATTGCCGCTTTCGTAGTTATATATCCGAGACCTTTTATTTGTATCTTCATACGTGCCACTCTGAATCGTTTTGGATATTTGTCAAATGTCTGTTTGAGCCAAACATATTCGTTACCTAATTTGCTTTTGTTTACCAAATTCCACGGGCAAACGTGATACGTGCTCCCTGTATCTCTGAGTACGCACGCCCTCTTCCCATTTATTTTGTTTTCACTCAGAAAAGATCGGAACAGACTTTAATCTTCGCTTATATCGCCTAAGTGATTTATGTTCTCGAAAACCTTTACTTCCGTACTATCCCTTTGTCTTTTCGGACAACGGGCCATTAGGTGAAATTCACTTCCACAAGTATGGCAACGTTTCTTTCGTTCGAAGATACGTTCCCTGTATTTAATTTTTTTGTCTCGCCAATTTATTTTTTTGTCAGAACTTTTTTTCTTATCCCGATTTATCCTCGAGTTTTGTTTCTTCAGATTTCCTATCATAAAAAGATCTCGCATTCTCCTTTTTATCTGAAATCCCTTTTATTGCTTCATATTCGTCGAGACATTTAGCTAAAAATAAAGGGTCTTTGTAATTTGCCCACGAATCAATGAAGTGCTCTTTCATTTCGCTAGAAGCACGGAGCTTGATCTGGTCCGTAATCAATAAATTTTTCAGACTACTGAAATCCGTAACACCTAAACCATTTAACCAACCCTATAAATAGCTGTTGATCTCGAAAATAATGTCCTTCCAAGGAGCATCTGGATTACGCGGATGTTTCATTAATTTTTGACGGTACTCTTCGGGTCTCATGCGGAAGCGCTCCAGCAAAATTTTTTTGACGTATTCAAAGTCATCAGTCTGATCTTGCGCTTCCCTTAAAATTAATTCTGCAATTTCGACTGGGACTAAAGCTAATAAATGCGTTACTAAGTCACCTGTCTCTATTTCCGCTTTGGTCGCCTGTCGTTCGAACAAATTTAAAAACAAAGTTATGTCAGAGCGTTCCGGATCAAATCGATGCATGATTGTTCTGAGCGGCAATTTGGGTGAGCGTTCCGACCCGCCACTGGTAGTTGAACTACGTCTATTTGAATCTTGCGTCAATCTAAGTTGTCCCAACGTAAATTCGCGTTCTTTTTGTTTTTCCTCTCTCTTTCTTTTCTCTTTCTCCCCCTCTCTTTCCCGTTGTTTTTCCCTCTCTCTCTCTTCTTTTTCCTCTTTTTCCCTTTCTTTATCCGCAGCTATCTTATCTTCGCGATCTTTTATGATATACCCAGCTTGCATAAAGGCTAAATCTCTATCCTAATCATCAGCAGCTTCGATTTTTTGAATAATTACCGAGATCCTGTCATTTATCCCTATCTCCACTCCCAATTCTTCCTCTAAATTCTGCAAATCAATTTTCCTGCACTGTTTCAGATCAGTTACTTCTTGTAATTTACATTTTATGCAAACACAATATAAAGGTGAAAATAACAGTTTCGCTCGCTAACTTATCCAATAGGGATTCTAACACTTTATGTGAAAATGTCCTGCTACCACACACATAATACTAACAATTTTAAATACAATTCAATTTGAGGAATAATAAAAGTAGTATACATATAAAAATAAATTTTCAATATTGTGAAATTTTCAATATACTGACACGTTTTGGTATCGATCATACAAATTTAGAACAAATTTTGAATTTTGAAATTCTGTGCACATAACTCAACCAATACTTGATACTTCTGACACCGCAGGTAACACTTTTCCCAGTTATAACAAATTGAACACTTTTTGAAACTGTTAAAAAAAAATCCTAATATCACATATGCAAAATATTTTAGTAGCAATAGCATCTATTGTTTCACAAATACTATAAAAGTAAAATCTTTGAAATTTTTCAATCAGGAATTACTAGACAATCGACTTATTAGAAAAATTGGAATTTTTACCTCTTTTTTTTTTCTCAGAGAAAAAAGAAAAAATACATGTTTAGCCTAACAATACCTCCTTATATTATTTTACTGCCAAAAGAAAATTCACTCTATCAAATTTTATGCTGATAACAAATATCCATATATTTCTCCAAATATCTTAAAAGTTATTATATTTAAACATTTATCATAATCTATCATAAATCAATATTCAAATAAAAAATTTCTCAAAAATGAATTTTCCTCACAAAAGAATATATAAACAAAATGAGAGCCACTCAAAAATGAAATGAGCATACCTTATCTACAGTCTTTGTCTGAATCATCTATTGCCGGTTTCGGGTCTGGCCTAGACGTCGTCGACAGCACAGGTTCTCTCGATTTGTCGACTCCAGATGTTTCCTTGCAAGGGCTTGCTTCGGGCTTGTTATCTGTACACAAGTGCTTGCTTCTAGGACGGAACTGTGGTCTGTCGTTTAACTGCAAGGGCTTGCTTCGGGCTTGTTTCTATGTTCCGTTGATGGAACTGCGGTTTGTCGTTTCACTGCAAGGGCTTGCTTTACGCTCCTGAACTGCCGTCAGATCTTGCGTGCTTGGATGCGGGTGGGCGTCACTGTTACTGTCTGGGCTCTCTTCAATGATGCTAATAATTTTTGTCGAAATACCCCACCGCTGCCACCAGCTGTAATAGATCCAGGTATTGTATGTTCTAAAAAAGGGTAGCGTGAACCATTTTAGGATGGATCAAACTGCAAATTATATTTCGAAACTAATTTTATTTTAAAGTCGTTCTCGGATTTATTAAAGTTACAATTTTTCGCAACAATTTTTTTTAACTGAGTTCGATCAACTTATAATCATTCACAATGAATGGAAATTGTCCAGTCTCATACAGCAATTCGAATTATCAAAATATAACAAGGGTTCTCCTTCACCTTTCATGAATGTTCAATCTACGGCTTTACCGTTGACTTACGAGAGATCGTCTTTTCTCTTCAAAATGTGTCAGACAGGACTTCCGTCCTACCAGGATGAGGATCTATCCTCCGAGACAAGTGTTTCTCCACACACTCTGCTCCCGATTCTCTCTCTGACCCCTTCCCCGCGTTTGTTTGTCCGGTCCCCTCCTCGAACAATAGCATCTCCGTTTGTTGATGATTCTTTTGCACTCTTGGACCTGTCTATTTCATCCATTGATAACGTCTTAACTATTCTAAACTCAATAGATCCTGTTATTCAGTTTACATATGAAGTTGAAGTTGAAAATAAATTGTCCTTTCTTGATGTGTTAGTCACACGTCAGCCTAATACATTTGATACCTGTGTATACCGGAAACCTTTTGCAGTCTCACTCCCTCCTCATTTTAATTCGTGTCACCCCCCTTCTCAGAAAGCCTCGGCTTTTCATTTCTTTATTAATAGAGCAATTTCCATTTGTTCTGATAATGTTTCCCTTGGTACAGAATTGAATTATATTAGATCTGTTGCTATTAATCGTGGTTTTAGTTTGACTTATATCAACCGTTTAATTTTTCGTTGTCTAAATAAAAATAGTAATCTTGTTCCTTCTGATGTCCCAGAATCTTTTTCTAACCTCATTATTTTACCATTTCACAATAGCATTAGCTATAAAATAGCTAATATTTTAAGGCAATATGATTTTAATGTTGTTTTTAAGCCAGTTAATAAACTAAATTTTTCACAGTTAAAGGATAAAATTTCACATCAAAACTTTTGGGGCATTTACAATATCCAATGTCAATGTGGTTTGTCCTATATAGGACAGACTAAACGACAACTCCGTTTCAGACTCAATGAACACAGAAATTACCTTAAGAAAAAAGAATTACAAAAGTCCTCTATTGCCTGTCACTGTTGGAGTGAGGGACATAATTTTAACTTCGACTCAGCCACTATTATTAAGAAATGTAACACTCCATTAGATTTAGACTTCTTTGAGGCAGTTTATATTCATAAATTTGGTAACTCCCTGGTTAATGATTTTTCAAGTGTACCGTACATCTCACCTTTCTGGGTTGAGTTACTTTTATGCAAACACAATATAAAGGTGAAAATAACAGTTTCGCTCGCTAACTTATCCAATAGGGATTCTAACACTTTATGTGAAAATGTCCTGCTACCACACACATAATACTAACAATTTTAAATACAATTCAATTTGAGGAATAATAAAAGTAGTATACATATAAAAATAAATTTTCAATATTGTGAAATTTTCAATATACTGACACGTTTTGGTATCGATCATACAAATTTAGAACAAATTTTGAATTTTGAAATTCTGTGCACATAACTCAACCAATACTTGATACTTCTGACACCGCAGGTAACACTTTTCCCAGTTATAACAAATTGAACACTTTTTGAAACTGTTAAAAAAAAATCCTAATATCACATATGCAAAATATTTTAGTAGCAATAGCATCTATTGTTTCACAAATACTATAAAAGTAAAATCTTTGAAATTTTTCAATCAGGAATTACTAGACAATCGACTTATTAGAAAAATTGGAATTTTTACCTCTTTTTTTTTTCTCAGAGAAAAAAGAAAAAATACATGTTTAGCCTAACAATACCTCCTTATATTATTTTACTGCCAAAAGAAAATTCACTCTATCAAATTTTATGCTGATAACAAATATCCATATATTTCTCCAAATATCTTAAAAGTTATTATATTTAAACATTTATCATAATCTATCATAAATCAATATTCAAATAAAAAATTTCTCAAAAATGAATTTTCCTCACAAAAGAATATATAAACAAAATGAGAGCCACTCAAAAATGAAATGAGCATACCTTATCTACAGTCTTTGTCTGAATCATCTATTGCCGGTTTCGGGTCTGGCCTAGACGTCGTCGACAGCACAGGTTCTCTCGATTTGTCGACTCCAGATGTTTCCTTGCAAGGGCTTGCTTCGGGCTTGTTATCTGTACACAAGTGCTTGCTTCTAGGACGGAACTGTGGTCTGTCGTTTAACTGCAAGGGCTTGCTTCGGGCTTGTTTCTATGTTCCGTTGATGGAACTGCGGTTTGTCGTTTCACTGCAAGGGCTTGCTTTACGCTCCTGAACTGCCGTCAGATCTTGCGTGCTTGGATGCGGGTGGGCGTCACTGTTACTGTCTGGGCTCTCTTCAATGATGCTAATAATTTTTGTCGAAATACCCCACCGCTGCCACCAGCTGTAATAGATCCAGGTATTGTATGTTCTAAAAAAGGGTAGCGTGAACCATTTTAGGATGGATCAAACTGCAAATTATATTTCGAAACTAATTTTATTTTAAAGTCGTTCTCGGATTTATTAAAGTTACAATTTTTCGCAACAATTTTTTTTAACTGAGTTCGATCAACTTATAATCATTCACAATGAATGGAAATTGTCCAGTCTCATACAGCAATTCGAATTATCAAAATATAACAAGGGTTCTCCTTCACCTTTCATGAATGTTCAATCTACGGCTTTACCGTTGACTTACGAGAGATCGTCTTTTCTCTTCAAAATGTGTCAGACAGGACTTCCGTCCTACCAGGATGAGGATCTATCCTCCGAGACAAGTGTTTCTCCACACACTCTGCTCCCGATTCTCTCTCTGACCCCTTCCCCGCGTTTGTTTGTCCGGTCCCCTCCTCGAACAATAGCATCTCCGTTTGTTGATGATTCTTTTGCACTCTTGGACCTGTCTATTTCATCCATTGATAACGTCTTAACTATTCTAAACTCAATAGATCCTGTTATTCAGTTTACATATGAAGTTGAAGTTGAAAATAAATTGTCCTTTCTTGATGTGTTAGTCACACGTCAGCCTAATACATTTGATACCTGTGTATACCGGAAACCTTTTGCAGTCTCACTCCCTCCTCATTTTAATTCGTGTCACCCCCCTTCTCAGAAAGCCTCGGCTTTTCATTTCTTTATTAATAGAGCAATTTCCATTTGTTCTGATAATGTTTCCCTTGGTACAGAATTGAATTATATTAGATCTGTTGCTATTAATCGTGGTTTTAGTTTGACTTATATCAACCGTTTAATTTTTCGTTGTCTAAATAAAAATAGTAATCTTGTTCCTTCTGATGTCCCAGAATCTTTTTCTAACCTCATTATTTTACCATTTCACAATAGCATTAGCTATAAAATAGCTAATATTTTAAGGCAATATGATTTTAATGTTGTTTTTAAGCCAGTTAATAAACTAAATTTTTCACAGTTAAAGGATAAAATTTCACATCAAAACTTTTGGGGCATTTACAATATCCAATGTCAATGTGGTTTGTCCTATATAGGACAGACTAAACGACAACTCCGTTTCAGACTCAATGAACACAGAAATTACCTTAAGAAAAAAGAATTACAAAAGTCCTCTATTGCCTGTCACTGTTGGAGTGAGGGACATAATTTTAACTTCGACTCAGCCACTATTATTAAGAAATGTAACACTCCATTAGATTTAGACTTCTTTGAGGCAGTTTATATTCATAAATTTGGTAACTCCCTGGTTAATGATTTTTCAAGTGTACCGTACATCTCACCTTTCTGGGTTGAGTTACTTTGTCATAGTGAATCCTCTACAACCAACCAACCGACTTAATCAGATTGGAGGAGTTTCTCGGTGTGTTGTTGTTTTTCATTTGGGTTTTTAGATTCATTTTCATGTCTTTGGGGGGATACAATAGGGTTTGGGTTTATTTACACTGAGGAAGTGAGTCCATGATACTCATGAAACGTGCGTCTGTTTATTACGCGATGTTATTGTGTGTCAAACGTTGATATTTTTAGTATAAAAATATACTTATTTTGTAAATATTGTTTTATGATAGTATGGAATAGTTACAACAAAGTATTTACTTTGTATTTTACCATTACGATAGATATTTAAAAGTGTTACTTCTTAAAAATAAACTTGTAAGTTAATATGTAAATTATTTGAAAATTTAATAGCATATGATAAATTGAAAAAGCTGCCAAAAATTTTGTACACTCTGGTACATTGTAAGGTAATTGTTTTTGTAATTATATATGCATAAAGATATAAAATAAATCCATTTCAGCTGCAAATATTTGCAACTTTTGAATATAAGTAATTTTTTACAGGTATTGAAGTGTTAATTTCGAAAAGAGAATTCTATGAGATATTTATAAATGATGTTACTGGACATAAATAATTTTCAGTAAATTCTAAAAATATCTTGATAGACAATGTATTACACAAATATAAACTTCAACAATGCTCATATGTTATGTTAGACCAGATTAAGCGGCTGATCCATTCGTTTATGATTCACATTAATCGAAGATGGAGAAATTGCCATCGCATAAAGAACGTTTTTTAAAGAAAAATAAGAGATGGCTAGATACGAATATAACAATAAGTAATCTCTATATACCAGGTAGAAGTAATAATGAGTACGCGAAAAAAGTTGGACGTCCAAAGAAAATTTTTTGTTCAAGTGGACCAAAATCAAGAAAAAAAAAGGTTTACATTCTTCTCAGAACTTTCACTAAATGAACTAACACATGCCACGTGTTTAAAATTAAGACAATTTGGAAGAAAGGATGTTGCGGGTATGTTAAAGCAAATATCTGTAAGCCCTAAAAAATCAACTAAATTTTAAAAAATCGTTCAAAAAGCCGGATACCCGATATTGAAATATTCTCTTGCAGAAGCGTTGGTTTTAATAACCACTATGAAATTAAGTTGCTGAAAATACGGGATTATGAGAAACTCTGCGTTACAAAAAATTTTGAACATTTATCCATCGTATGAGCAGGTAAAAGATGCAAAACAATGTGCTATCCATCCCAAGAAAACTGCATATTTTCTTAATCATTTTCAGAAGTTAAATTACAATCTTTTGTACATTTAACGATAAAAAGACATGTATTATACAAATAGAGATATTAAATATACACTGATTAATTTTTCAGCAGAGCTGAAAAATTCACCAGTATTCACCGATACTGGGTTTAATTTGTCTCATGCATGTAAACGGTGTTGTGCTCATGATTGACTTTCCATCTTGTGCTGCGTGGTTGTAGCCTTGTCATATAAGAGTGAGAGAATGCTAGAGTGGATGTCGTCTGGATAGCTTAATTGGTAAAGCATTCGGTGTGCTATACCAAGGTATCCGGGATCGAACCCCTTTCAGGACATTTTTTCACTCTAATGGTTGTACGCTGTTTTGTAAAGTGATAATTCACATTCTTCCTATTTCAGATATTAAATATTCTTACTAAAGAAAAAGGGTCTGTGTAAAAAATATAACAGTGATTTTTAAATGGCAGCGGTGGACAAAGTAGATACAAGCAAAAATTAACTGAAAACAACTTTGAAGATGCAAGTATTCTAATCCCATCTGTGGTTCCTTCGTAACTATATGGTTGTAATGAAGAAAATCAAAATTTATATTATGGCAAAATGCACACCCTTCATCTACTTCTTACTGTAGACCCATAAAATTTAAGTTCAGCAAGGAAACTGATCAGTCAATAACGGAAGAATTATTTGAAAAAGCCAGAAATCAAACTACTGCTATTGTGCCAACTATAGTAGAATTAGATGTTCAAACATAATGAAATACATCACAGATTTGAAGAAATAATGGTAGATGGCAAAGTGTGCAATATACTATCTTTAAATAAAGCAACCTAAAAATGCTATATCTGTAACGCAACTTCAAAGGTTATGATTTGAAATTGATTCGAACATATACGAGTAATGCTCACACATTTTCTTGGGGCTTATCAACACTACATGCACAGATAAGATTTACGGAATGCCTTTAACATATTGGTTATAGATTGGATGTAAAAAAAGGCAGTGCCGAAAACATTAATGATTACACTGACATCGATGGCAGGATCTAATAACTTAACTACTATTTACTAAAAAAAAATAAAAAAATAAAAAAAACTTGTTGTAAAAAATAGGTATTGTATATTTTTTAAATCTGCACCGAATAAAATAACACTGCGTAAAAGTGAATACAAATGACGAAAAATCTTTCTATTATGATTATAATAATGTAATAATAATTATGTAAAAGGTATAATGTAACGAGTAAATATATATTTTTCCATAATATAGAACCATTTTATCTATAGTAAGTGCAATTTTATTTAATTAATATCAATAATTTTCATAAATTGAATTTTGACCCGCTAGATTTGCAAAATATTACACTATGCGTCGGCTTGATGAAAAAAATGCTTCTTTCCTCGTCCAGTCTTCTTGCTGGAAGTTTCAGGTGGCAAGATTGATGGAGGGCTTATCTATGCCTTTGTAGTTGGCGACATTTTTGTAACTTAGGAGAAAACCATGAGGAAAGTCTCAAACACATAGGAACTCCTATACTTGATTATCCTGCTTAATTTGCAAACTGCGAGAGATTTAATGAATTCTTCACAGTGCAAATAATTATCACAAAAATAAGCTTTATTTTAGATTTTTTATTATTTTAGATTTATAGTCTGATATTAAGTCATATTTATTTTACAATACAGCGTGCTGCAAGCAGCAAAAATACAGTAGTCCCTAATTTTCAGCTGTGTTCGTAATTATATAAATATCTAGCACCTATAGTCGTCGTCTGGTCCGTCCGTCTGTCGGCATATAACAGCGCAAAAACCATCCAACCGAATGGTTTGAAATAATATTTTTTATTTTTTATTTGGATTTAGATAATAGTTGCAGAATTTTGTCGAATCATTTCAAATTTCATGAAAATCGAATCAAAACTTATAAAGATATTAATAAAAGTTTTCTTCATTTTATTAAATCATATCATACGTAAACAATTCAATGATTTACCATGATAGGTAATGAATCTAGGTTTCCATGGTGATTACGTCATATTTAAGATGGAGTTGTGTTATTTCCGTATTACTGAATTTAGAAACCGAATTCGTATACCAAAATTGTGTAATTATAGTCATCATATAATCTACCGAAATTTTTTTGGATAGATATTTCCGAGAAATGTATATAACTAAATATGGATTTCAAGTTCGGAACTTTTCAAAGCCAGGCTTAAGTTTCCCAACAGAATTTACAGTAGATGTCAACAAAAGATAAAATGTTGTCAACTTAAAATGTACTTATTTTATTACGGAAATTAACCATATCATAATAACAGACAATATAATTAATTTTACTGAAATAATAACGATAATTTTTTTACATTGTCTTGTATTGGATATTTGCTCATAGTATATAATTTTAATGTAACAGAATTGTAATTAATTGTTTGTAAAATATATTGAAACTTAATTTCATAAAATAAAATTAATATCTATAATATGAAAATCTGCACATTGAATAAATTTTGTATTTATGCATTTTTTGCACAAGAGTGGAATATTTATTCCACCAAGATCTGAATATTTATAAAACTAGTTATAGTACGATCGCACCTCATTTGTCCCGTTTGAGGTACAATTTCAAACTTGCTCTATTAGTTTGTAATACATCGCTCTTAATTTTGTATAATGTAGTAATGATCATTTCAATGTAAACGATATAATCCATTAGTATTTAGGGATTTCTACTTATCAAATAAGAAGTAAGTTTATGTAAGTTAGAAGATTGATAGAATCAAAAATAGAATTTGTCTATACGTCTCTAAAACGTTCATTAATAAAGTAAATATGTTAATCCATTGTGGTTCTAATTATTTGAATTATTTATGTACTTAGAATGATTATTTAATATTATCTCTAGAGTATTAATCGCGTGTCACGCTCATGATTGATTTACAAGACAAAATTTACTCAGGTGTCATAGCTTTTGACAACTGTCCTGAAATGGAAGTCTAAATAAAGATTCTTTTTAGTTTCATGTTTGCCCCAGAGTTGGTGGCTCACGGAAAAATATTCTATCTTGTGCTGCGATTGTATCATGCGATAATTACCGAAACTGTGGCTCGAGTTACTCCATGGTCACAGATATGGAAATAAACAACCAAGTAAAAATAAAAGATAACGTGCGTAATTTTTAAAAAAGTACATGAAAATAATAACTTCCAAGCCTGTGGAATTATGGAATATTCTCATTTGTTTTTGAAAATGACATTTCCCGCCAATTTGCAATTTTCCGCTTTTTTTTGTCAATTTTTTATCATTAAAAATTAGATATATTTTATTTCTAATCCTACGGTGTGCCAACGGTCACGACAAATTCATGAATTTTCGCAATGTCTTGCTCCGAAACTCACACATTCAATCCTTCTACATCCACTATATGAATGACAGCATTTAGGTTAATATATATATATATATATATATATATATATATATATATATATATAATTTAAAAAATCATATAGTAAATCCAGTTGTATTAACTTTACTTTTAAGAAATTCACAACAATTTATGCAAAGTTTTTTTATGAATATTTCGATGAACAACATTTAAGTGCATAAAGCAATTAACTTGTGAATGATCATCAAAATTATTTTTCACTGATTTCTTTCTTTAAAAAAATATTTTATTGTCTTCTATAATTAAAAAAACACCTACGTCAAACTATTAAAACAACATTTATTTAAAAGAAAAAAAAAACATAATTTTTCAAGAAGTAGGCTTTTTAAAAATTAATTTAGTGAAACACTACAAATTTTATGCTGAATTAAAAATATATTAATAGCATAATTATTTACAGCTAACAAAGAAGATATTTTCAATCTTAAAAACTGAACGACTTGTCTGTTTTATTTAATTTTTATTCTTGTATATAAACATTTTCTTTTCACTGTTTTTTCCTACATGATTTTTTTTTTCAATTTTAAAATGAATAAAAAATAGTTGATGTTAAATGGTTTATATGTTCTACACATTTACTGAAATCAGCATTATGTTTATCTAAATGCTTAAGTATTTTAAGGTGTGAAGTTTAAATAAAATAACATTATATAACGGTTCAAATATATATGGGATTTATTAATAAATGAATAAAAGCAAAATACTTATATTGCAAACAATTTCAGATAAATTTACAAAATTGTGATGTTGTATTTTTTCTGAATAACAATTTTCTCTGTATAGTACATTTCATAGATTATAGTAAAAATTGTTCGTCACTCTACAAGTTAAAAACGTTTTATTTTGTCTAGTTGCAATACACACACACACACACACACACACACACACACACACACACACACACATATATATATATATATATATACCTCAAATGTCACGTTTGGCGTACGATTTCCAAACTGTTATGATTAATTTCGTAACTTCAGACGCATATATATATATATATATATATATATATATATATATATATATATATATATGTATGCGTCTGAAGTTACGAAATTAATCATAACAGTTTGGAAATCGTACGTCAAACGTGACATTTGAGGTGCGTTCGTACTATAAGTAATTTTATAATTATTCAGATCTTGGTGCAATAGCTGTTGCACTCTTATGAAAAAATGCATGAAAACAAAACTTATTTTATGTGCAAATTTTCATATTCTAGATATTAATTTTATTTTTTGAAATTAACTTTCAATATTCTTTTAAAAACAATTAATTACAATTGGGTTACATTAAAATTATACTTATGCGCGAATATCCAATGTAAAAAAAAATCATCGCTATTATTTCACTGAAAAATGAATTACTATATCGTCTGTTATTGAGATATGATTCATTTCCCTGAAAAAATAAACACAATTTAAGTTGGCATTATTTTATTTTTTGTTGACATTTTCTGAAAATTCTAATGGGAAACATACGTCTGGCTTTGAAGATTTCAGAACTAGAAATCTGTACTTAGATTCTTTTTGCATTTAATATCTTTTTCTCCGGAAACATCTATCCTAAAGACTGTCGAAGATTATATGATTGCTATAATTAAACATTTTTAGTATACAATACAAATTCGGTTTTTAAATTCAGTAATACGGAAATAATATGACTCCAACTTAAATAGGACGTAATCACCATAGCAACCCTAGAATCATTACCTATCAAGATATCAATGCATTAATTACGTATGATAGGATTTAATATAAGGGAAAAAAAAAAAACTTTTTATTTATCCTTTTTATTAATATCTTTTTAAGTTTTTATTCGTTTTTCACAAAATTTTAAATGACTCGAAACAATTCTGCAACAATTATGTATATTAAATTTGAAATCATTCGGTTGGGTAGTTTTTGAGCTGTTATATGCGCACAGACTGACGGGCCAGACGACGACTATAGGTGATAAATATTTATATAATTACGAACGCATTTAAAAATATCATTTAAATAAAGTTTCTATATACTATCTTTTAAAATTATTAATATGCATTCATACATAATTTTGAGAAAAATTCTTTACATTTCCATATATCATTAAAAAACAGCTTATTCATTGTACAGCACTTATTCAAAATTAATCCTTTTTCTGCACATAATTAAATATCCGAAAACATATCAAAGTCAATACTGATTTTTATTTCAAATATGTGTCAGATTTTACAGAAATATAAATTAAATTTATAAGATTATAATTAATTTCTATTTTTTTTAAATAATTTTATTTACAAAGTCCTGAAAAGAGAGTTTTCTTCCAAAATATTTCTCAAGATTAGCAAAAGTTAGCAATTAATTCCTTACAAGCGATTACTTTAGCAGTCTTCCTCTGTTTCATATGAAAATATTAACTAGATGTTTGCATGATTTAGTTTTAGCATCAGAATTATCAAAGTAGCTATGATGAAATAGTTGAAGTCGCTTTCGAAAAATTGTAAATATTGAACAAGTAATTAAAGAAATGAGGCATAAAAGTGTTTACAAAATTCACCGTCAAGATTTTGAAATATGATTTACAAAGTTTAGGAAATTTCGTGATTTTTAAATATATTTCAACAATGCAATATTCTGAGATCTCAATGACTGAAAATATTATTCTCCATATTTCTCATTTTAACAAGCTCTAAACAAACGAGGCATACACGCATAGTAGAATAGGGTTTATTTTAATGAATATAGTTTTGAAATAGTATTATTGAAATTAATGCATTCTTTGTCTTAAGAATATATACTACTTTTGAAAATAATAAATGTTTCCTACAGATCATTGTTGTAAAAGTTTATTCGTGTTTATTTTTAAATACGTCAGAGTGAATAACAATGCAAATTAAAGATATAAATGACTAATTAATTTCGATTTTTAAAGAAACAATTATCTTATAAAGTCCTTGAACAGAACGATTTCTGATAACTATTTCTTGAGACTTCCGAACGATATTAATTATTTCATTGTGTGTGACTAATTTAACTCTCTTAATTACTTTCATGGGGAAACATTAATTTAAGTGTTTACATGATTTATATTTGTAAAACCGTCACAATAGTTCAGGGAATATTTTATTTTGCTTTCAAAAATTCTAAATATATTACAGGTATTTTAAAAATTAACGAAAGTAAAAAGTGTTTACAAATTTGACCGTCCTCCTTTTGAAGCGTGAAATATTGGAACTAGGAAAACTGCCATTTCCTAAATGCATTTCATTAATGCAATATTTTGTTATCCAAAAGACTTAAATTATTAAAATCCAGATTTCTGATAATGAGAACTCAGTCTAAGCCTTATTCAGACTATTAGTTAGAATTGTGGCCACAAAATGAGAAGGTCGACGTTCGCTGCTTCAACACCCACGTTGTCAGTTTGGGATGCCTGTGCATGTTTTTCAGCATTCCCCTTGAACGAAAACAATAATTTGGGTCATTTATGTTTCAAATGTCCTCCTTGAAAGCACTCGCAGAAATTACTTTTTTTTTTTTTTTTTTTTTTTTCAAATATTTCAATCAAGATATATGTTTTATTTGTCCTAATAAACAAGAAGCTATTGCATGACAGCATAAACCACATTTTCAACCTAGTTGAAAAGTTACAAATAATATAACTGTAATTTATAGTTGAAAAGTGTTTATGAATTCTGTCTGTTTGTCTATCTGTCTGTCCGTCTGTCCGTTCTCTAACTCACGAAATATACTCGCATTGCCATGCAATGTTCGGTATTAAAAATGATGTATGTAGCACTTATACTTCGTTTACAAAAGAATGCCGTTACATTATTATCATGGGGAAAAACATTTGCAGTGTAGTTTAATTATGTTACACTATTTCAAATATATTGAAATCGTTATACATGACTACAACCGTTATACATGACTCGTTATACATAACTACAGTACACTACAAGATGCTAACTATATAATATGGTACGTGTAGTAATTATAATTATTTTGCAGGTAAACTCAAAAGAATTTCGTTATATTATAGCCTATAGAGAAATATCGTTTGCGGTGCATTTTAATAATGTGACAATATTACAAACATAATGAAATTGATATAAATCTGAGAGGTGCACTAAAAGGCACTAAGAGGTGCTTTCCGTAGAATATGGAGTGTAAGGAATTTATCATTCATTTACAAGGCCACAAAAATTATTCGGTTACATAATGGTCTACGGACAAAAGCTGTTTGAATAATATTTTAAAGCTTTACACTATTTCAATTATAATGACATTGATACACATTACTGAGTTTTACTACAATATACCTGTTGTATAATATCATGTGCATAGCATTTACCGTTCATTTACAGGGACACAAAAAATATTTCGGTAACAGTACGGCATCCGAAGTATTGTCTATAAGCGATTGCTGGAAGTGCGCTTTCCGTTAGGTATGCGTTTAAATACATTTTTGCATATTATGTGGTATGTGTAAATCTTGTAGATCATATACAGGGCTACATAAAAAAATTGTAAGCATTACTGTTTATCAGCGTCAATTGTTTAAAGCGGTTTTTTAATGAAGTTATACATTTTGAACGTGAAATATATTTAGTATACTAAGATATGTTTGTTGAATATAAATAACATCAGATACAAGGTCACGCATAGAACTGGATTAATGGCCGTTGATGTATGATAATTTCTGCAAGTGTAATTTCAATAGTTTACAGCATGTTTTTTTTTCTGAATTAAACATTAGCTTAATATGTGGTGTATATAGAAATCTTAAAGTAATATACAGGGCTGACATAAAAGGCTGTTAAAATAATTCAAATATATTACCATCTGTTGGTATAAACTACTGAAAGTGAATTTTCATCTGTGTTATGTGTTATTATTATTATTTTTTAAACTAAATTGCACCATACTATATACAGTATATAGTCTATATCAAATCTACTTATTATATATTGGCGCCGCATGTTCCAGAAGGGACTTTGTGCCATTAAACCCTATTCAACCAACCTACTTATTATATACACTTATGCACAAAATAATTGCAGCATTTTTCTAGCTATGTTCTGTAATTGCTGAAATTCGGTTTACAAATGTGTTTCGTGTTTTCTAAAATGTTTACTTACGTATCTTGTTTACCTTATGAAGCAGGGAATGCTATTTAAAGTTTTCTGAAAATGTTGGAAAGTGTTGCATAATCCATGTTTGATACATATTACTTTCTTGTTATATTTTTAAAAGAAAAAAGTATTTTTTATACTAGTGAAGTTAAGCTTCCTATTAATTAAATAAAACATTTGTTATACATATATCTGTATCATTATTGTTTTCTAATAACTTAAACACTTTCTTTTATTTAGTTATATATGTTTTTTGTATTTTATTGCATTTTATCGCATTTCTTTAAACATTAGTATCAGAATGAGTGCCGCATACTGCGCATGAGAGTTGAAATAGAAATTGCATTAAATTTTTAATTTTTAAGACTTATCGTACTGATTTGTTTATCTTCACTTAATTTTCCCATTCATGAACTGCCATGGATTGAATTATTTCTGGTTGAAATATTGTTGTAAAGGAAAAGTATCCATTCGTAAAATCACAAAATATTTTGAATATATTCAAAATTCACTTGATTAAAAAGTACATTATTAAACAAAAAATAGAGCACGCTAGCATAAGTTAAACAAGAATAAAATGTTTGTAATAAAAAACTTATGAAATAAAACATTAAACTAACAAATATTAAAATAAAATTAATGAAACTCTTTCTTGTATTAACATATTAATAGTTTTTTTATAAAGAAAAAATAAAGTCTCGACAAAGAATACGCTTTTCGTTTCTTTTATAATATGTTGGATTGTAATAACTATGTAAGTAAAATTTATTATAAAATATGAACGTCAAAATAAATAAATAAATAAATAAAGATTTTTAATTAAATATACAATATATATTTATCCAATACTTAAAAAATGTTATTAAGCCTATAACAAACGTATTATGTTTAATTAAATTACATATATAATTTCAAAAGTTCATTACGTAAAAACCCTTTTTACTTTCTTCTATCTTTACAAGAAGAAAGTATTGGATTCATGAAAATTTCCGACTTCCGGTTTTCGACGGATTTATACGTTATAGAAGGTTCTGAGCACGATTTGACTATTTTTTAGAAAATGTCTGTATGTGACTCTGTCTGTCTGTCTGTCTGTATGTGAAAAAAATTTTGTGGGCGCTCTATCTGAAGAACTAAGGCACACAATTTAATAAAACTTTATATTCTGTTAGTCCCTGATATAAATTGGTTCTGATTGGTTTTTGGTGAAAATCGCCCAACAGGTGTCGCTGCTGTGCTGCATTCTCCTCGATTTCCGCAATAGCTCTATCTCAGGAACTAATGCACTCATTTTCATCAAACTTCACATTCAGTTAGACCTTGACATAAATAAATGATGATTACGTTTTGGTGTAGATATCCCAAGAGGTGGCTCTGCTATACCACGTTTTTCATTGTTTTTACGATAGCTATATCTCAAGAACAATTGCACGGAATTTCATCAAACTTCAGAATCTGTTAGACCTTGTCATAAATAGGTTTTGCTTACGTTTTGTTGTAACTAGCCCAACAGGTGGCGCTGCTATACTTTTTTTTTGATTTTTATCATGATAACTATATCTCAAGAACTAATGCACGGATTTTCATCAAACTTCAGATTAAGTTAGACGTTGACATATGTTGTCGTTGATTACTTTTTGGTCTAAATCTCCCATCAGGTGGCGCTGCTATGCTGCATTTTGACGGATTTATAAGATTTTAGTAATACTCATATCTCAAGAACTAATGAACGGAATTTAATAAAACTTTAGATTCAGTTAGACCCTGATATCAATTTGTGCTGATTCTTTTTAGTGTATTCGAAACCTGTGTGAGATAGAAGAAAGTTTTGTGATTGACACATCCGGCTAGTTTCACTTTGAAATGTAGGTAACACCTTCTGGAACTATTTTTTTTTAATGAACTCAAGAATTTCTGTTCCATACATAGAAAAAATTACATGAATGATTAAAGATTTACAAAAAGTTTAACAAATTTTAAGTATTTTTAAATTCATTCAAGAATCAAACATTTAATAGTTTAATGTAACTAACCACTTTTTCTAAAATATTCTCGAAAATTTTAAAATGTAAAAATGTGCAGTTCTACTTATAATTTTTTAATAACCCTCCGTTATCTGAGTCAATTTTATAAAAAAAATAATGGGTCTGAAAACTCTATTTTTAATTAGTTTGAAAGAAAATTTAAACGGATTGAAAGGATAAATACTTTTAAACAGTCGATATACAGATTTTCAAAAAAAAAATATTTTTAAACATTGAAGACTATTTTAATATTATAAAAGTATTTACGATGATCATTGTGTTACCTTGTAATGTTGGATATCATGAACAAACAAATGAGCATTTCATGCACTGTTCATTTGTTTTTTCATTTTTAAGAGTTATGTGAGTAATATTTTCTTTTCTTTAAATCTCTGTTGTTCTTCTAAATTGTTTTTGACTGTTTTAGCATATCTCCTATAGTAGTTTTTGCAATCAAAACGCAAACTTAAATCTTAACAGTACTGTAAGCAATCTCATCAAAGTGCGTAGTCAATTTATTATGAATAACGATCTAGGTACCATTTTTATCACTGTAGTTTTCGGTGTTCAGAAGTTAAGGGAGTGTAATTTTAAAATATGTTTGTATATTTTCTTTTTTTGTATAGTTTCAATCAATCGCAAACTTTTTTTATTTCACATTTATTTGGGGAGATATTGCAAAACGAATCATTCCATTTCAACTAAATATTTTACTTCATACACCGTCAAAATGTTCAATACTTCGACTAAGTTCGGTTTACATATTAAACCATTTTTATTTAAAAATTAGAAATACCTAATTTATTTATACGATGATAGATATTTTTTCCAATAATTTGAAAAAAAGAATTTTATTTCTGAATGACATCTTATTGTTTGGTTAAAACTATATGAGAAATAATATGAATTGCCTCAATGCAAAATAAATACCTATATGTATATAGGAATTTAAATTTGTCAAATAAATTTATGTTGGTTAAAATAAACGCACGAATTTGCTCATCCCTCTTCTAAAAAACCATTATTAAAGTACACCCATTAAGGTGATTAGCATTAACTTTATCAAATATGTACTTTCTCTTGTTCTTTAAACATTAAAGAAATTACTCATAAAATACTCCTAAAGCTATAGAAAACGTTTTTATGGTTGTTTTCTTTTCCTTATAATAAATTTTCTTTCCCATCTAAAAGTATTAATAATATGTTTGCGGTGATAAAACGAGTTTGAGAAAATAACTGCAAGCTACCTTTTGATCACAGTTATGTGAACTGTAGTTTTATTAGGATAATATATTTTTCATAATAAAAAACTAATTTAGCCAGTTCATCTAATAAATGTATGCATTATTATTTTTTGTGAAATTGTTTATTGTGTGTTTGTAAATCACATTGTGCTTTATATAATGTTTTCATTACTTCACTGGGATACTATGAAAGTGTGGAAATTTGAAAACATTTATATAATTAAAACTATGAATTTTCATGTTTTTTTTTTCAAGCATCTGAAATCTGAAATCTGTATCAGTAATAGACATGAAAGATTAAGGGTAATTTTCCATGAAAACCGTAAATAATTAATTAGAATACAATTGTTTAAAAATAATGTGGATGAAATCTTCAAATTTAGCAACGAATAAAAAAAAAAAATCTTAAATTAGTATTTTATACATTCATAATATTGAGCGTTGAGGTAAATAATTCTGCATTCCAATTGAATACTTATTGTATTTTTTTTTAGATATTTTCGGGAATCAGAAAAAGCTTTTATATAACTTTTCTGTTACATTTAATTTTAAAATATTACGAGTCGCTGAAATATCCAAATCCATGGAAAAACTAATCATATTTTAATTTTAAATAAACTGTCAGAAGTGGCAGTAAATAATAAATAGTGATATTAAATACGTTTCATGGTTAAATAGAAGTCGCTAAAAGCAATTTCCCAATGCGTACAAAGCCAATTTTCACTAGTTGGTCCAGTAACATGAAATACTTTCTGAAAATTTAGATCAGGTTCTTCAGCATTATAAAATGTTAAATTTATTCATAGCTTACATACATTCCGATTTCCTTTATGACACATTTACAGATATTATGAGAAACTTCTAAGAGTAATACAGGGGTCATCGCAAAAGGTGTCCCTTATTTTAAATCTAAATTGCAGGAGAAATATGCAATTGATCAGTACGAAACCAACGTGAAATTTTAGAACATTTGAAGTAGTTTTGGTAGTGCTGATTGCGTTGACCTTGACGTGATTGCGCGTAAGCGCCGACGCCACTTCGTGACGTGTTGACATTTCACTCAACAGTTCACAGCAATCAGGATCAAAAACATCGTTTATACTGCAAAAATTTGGAATATACAGCAACTTAGAGGATTTACGCAGCAATAGCACATGCAACCTCTAACATAATTGAGCGCATCTGGAAGGAGATCAACAATGCTTAAATGTTTGCCGAGCAACAGGGGGAACTCATATTGAAGTTTTCTGAGTGATTTAAAAACAACTTACAAATTTTTCTAATCTAACATTGTAAAAATAAATGGTTTATCTTTTTTTAGGACTTCCAAATCAACACCATTTTTAATGGCCCTGTAATATAATAAAAAATAAGTTAATAATGTTACACCAAATATGATCTTTCATATATTACCACAATATGAATTGTTCTATTTGTTAGTTAACGCAACAAATTAATAATGCAAATATTCGAGAACATTGTTAGAAGAACACTGTTATATTCTCCTAAAGTCTTGTACGAATGCAATTAAAATGAAAGTGAAATAAAGTGAAATAAACTTAAATGACGTTAATTATGTTTAGTGAAATTCACAGTCTCGCCGTAAATATTTTAACTTCATAAGATATAATTTATTTTCTTAACTATCTCATGTGTTTTTATTTCAAGAACTAAAACTTAAAAAGTTATAACATAAATAAACTAAATTAGAGAACTGCATTTTCAGATGAATATGCATATATATTTTTTTTTTCATGTAGAAAGACTTGAAAAAAATCTAAAACTTGAGAAATGAAAAAAATATAAAGACATAAAGATTTTGACAGGTGCTTTATTATTAATACAGCGGAAGGAAAAGAAGTTATATGACACGAAAAAAAAAAATCTTTATAATTCTTTTTAAAAGCTCAGACGATATTGATATTTATTAAAATTTCTCTGTTTTACCTGTGTTTCTTGAATCATAAAATGAATAAGTTTTATTTTTGAGTGATAAATTTCTATTTGAAAGAAAAAAAATATATTTTAGAAAAATTTAAAACATACTTCAGTTTTAAAAAGTTATTATTAACTTCATAAAAACTGATTAAATACTCATAAATAACATTCACAATTGGCTTTCTGCAAAAATTGAACAAGAAATTAAAAGTACTAAACACAAAAACAATAAATGAAGAATTTGGAAGGTATATTTTTAAGAATTGAAAAAAAAAAGAAAAAAAGAAACTATTTTTTAAATGAAAAATTCAAGTTATAAAATCTTAACGGATGTCTAACTTCAACAAACCAGAAAGAAATCAAGAAAGACAATTGAGGAAGTACTTCAGTTAACCGAGATGAAAGAACAATTGTTCAACAGTATTTTTTAAACGATGAGAGAAGTCTTAGATCCATACATTATGCTATAATTTGTTATAATAAATTTAATACTGTGGTTTACAAATTTTTGAACATTTGTTCCGCCTTGAAGTTATTAAAAATGTATATTATAAAGAACAAGAAAGAAAAATCATGCCCCAAGCATGCAGCATTTTCTAACATATTGAGAATACTGTAACAAAACTTCCCCTTTTAATAAAGTGAAAGATAATGTCTAAGCAAACAATTTAGAAATTGCATAACACATTTCAAATCACAATTTCAGCAATTACTATCTTTAGTTTAAAAATATTGGAATACTTCTGTGAAACACTGTATATGATCTATAGATTTGTATATATGCTACATACGTTTTTTAATAACTATTCTGAATTTCTCTCAAATTTAGAAGTAAAAAAAAATCATAAATAAATTTCAATATTCATTCCCCATTTAAGATTAAGTTCTAAATACCTTATGTAGAACAATCATTAAATACAGTAGCTATTAAAAAAAACTTTCTTTTTAAAGTATATTTAAAGTATATATATTTTTAAAGTATATTTAAAAAAGCATTTTTAATTTTGAACTTTTGACAATGGATATATCATGGTCATTTTAGTATACAAAGTGCCTTTTGAAGTGCTTCCAAACACTTGTAACTTTAGAACGGCGAAAATATAGTCATGTTTGTCGTCTCCAGTTATAATAAAGTGGCCATGCGCAACGAGATATGAGACTGCTAAGAGTGTCACCTATGAGCAAAGTGTGTCATTAACATAAACTATTTCGAAAAGGTTACGAGATATTAAAAAAAAAAGTCAATTAGAAAGTTGTAGAGTATTTTTTCGATTTTGTATGAATTGATGACTACAATGAAAAAATAACTTTATGAGAAGTCCTGAAATGTATTTTTTTATATCCAGTTACATGCTTAAATATGTCACTAAGTTCATGCAGAAAAAAGTCATTATACGGCAGACATATTCACTAGTAAAACATATAAGCAAAATATACTTAATTTTAATTAAAAAAAATCAAATTAAGTAAGCTAAAAGTATCTGCCATATGTATCATAGCGTAATGCATAATGCATTTGATTACGAACAAATTTAGAATACTTAAATTCATTTCCTTATTAAAATAAACTGTACTTTGCTTATAAGTGTATTTTTTAGTAGTAAATGCGCATGAAGCTTATAATTCCAGACTTCTGGATGCAATTTGTGGCCGATTTTAGCTGGGGATTGAATATAAAAATTGAATCTACTTATCTAATACAGTTATTTTGATATGAAAGCCATCATTTTGAACTACATCCAGACCCTCTACAGCTTTGTAACTAACATTTTCCCCGCATCTCATGCAGTTTTGGATATAAGTATACCACAACTTTGCTGTTTGCTACTAGGTGGCCCTGTAAGTTCTGTCATCACATGAAGCACTTTGAGTTTACTGCAATTAATTACCTACTTTACTATATTTTATATTAGACACTGCGTTTATGACTTAATAGATTTAGTCGTTCTAAAGTTAATGATTGTGCACAGGACATTATTGGAAACATGTATGCAGATATATATAATTTATATGTAAGATGTTGATTCTGATATCTAATGTGCAATAATTAACGGGCAGAATTTTCCGGTAAGAATTGATTTTCCCAACCGGCACGAACTTTCGGGAAAACACTCTATTCGTATGTTTAATATATATGTTAAATAGATGCATATTTATTTTATTTAATAAACTGGGTTTTTTTTATACTGGTACATTAAATCTTCTCACAGTTGACCAATAACTAATACCGAAACCATTAGCAGAGCTGCAACTGGCGACTTGTGAAAATATTTTCTTATCAATATTTCTAAACTAAACAAAATCTATTTGGAAGGTTATTATACATGTACAACCGACATATGGCCTAAATGTTTGGAATACTGGTAGGCAAAATAATAAAATGTAATCGCAACTTGCAATCGAATTGAAAATTATTCAAAGGTCACATTACTCTGAATGTACTCTATATCATATACAAACCCATTTACATTATAAAAGTTACGAAATTGAATTTTATTTTGGTTCCTGAATCCTTTCCCTCATAATTTAAAAAAAATTCTCCATAATCTAATTAGAAAATGATATTTTGTTCGACCAAAACTAACTTATTTACTATAATTTTAGGAACTTTCATCATTCTTTAATACTAAAAAACACTTTGTTCCGTTTTTAGTTTAGCCTGGCAATACAAATGAAAAAAAGTCTATTTCACTTTAACATGAATGAAGAATTTAATATTTTAATCAAGCGACTGTCTTTGAACGGAATCTGTCATTTCTCACGAAGATGTCATTTTGTTATATCGAGATCAAGTAGCAGCAAAATATACATATTAATTTTTATCATTCTTTTAACTTTGGGGGTAGTCATTTCAAATTAAAGGAGTCAGTTATTGTTTTAAATTTTCCATTTTCCATGTAACTTAGTTTTCTTTTTCCTCAGTTATATCTATAAAAAATTCAATTAATGTTATTCGTATAATACGATTTTTTTTTTGTGTTTCACATTCTTATAGTCATATAACAAAGTTATTTTCAAAAATTAACACTTCTTATGTATTTTTAATTACAGCAAATTATTTTATTGAATTTTTCTTTTCATAGATATGTAATAAATTATTTACTAAGGGAATCATAAGGACTGATTCTTAGAAATTAGTACAAAATTTTATTGATGGGAAAGCTAGGAAACAAGGAGACAAACAACACAAATGAGAACTGTAAGGTAGCTTTAATGTTCACATTACTCTGTAAAACAGTCATTTGGTTACAATTAACCATTTCGCCGGAAATTATCGATTTTACATCTCGTGTATACTTGCTAGACGTTGGTACGAAATCTAGGGCCATAATTTTGAGACGGTACTTGATTCGAACAATTTCTGGACTTTATCTGCTTTCCAGCATTTAGCATGCACTTGAGATAGCTTTAGGTGCATACACTTTAGATACGCCCAGAACCACTCAATTGGTCGAATTTCGGGAACGTTGGCCGGTTTCTCGGAATTCTCTACAAAAATCATATTTTGCTGGAGCAAGTGGTTGAGAACGATTTTGTAGTAATGACTGCTGGCCAAGTCTGGCCAGAAGACGTAATCACCATCGTTGTAACTGGCACGGATGTAGGTGATGAGACGACGGTGGATGCACTCGTTCAAGTTTCGTTGACCATTAACAGGGAGCCCAGACTTTCGGATGAACGGACGACTGAAACCTTTCGGACCAATCGCAATCCAAACGAAAACCTTGTCTTCGAATTTTGCTTTAGTAGTAAATTTGATAATAGATTGTGTTGTGGAGACGTCAGATGTGTAGATAGTAGATGTCAGATAGTAGAAGGCGAAACCACCTTCTATTTAAACAGCTTACATTCCGGACATTACAGAATTTTTCTCATTTGCCGCCTCTGATGATGGCCAGGTTAGTAGGGTAGAATAGCCGGTTCAACGCCACCTGAGTCGAGCAGCGGCGCAGCGGCGGAGCACTGTGGAGCTGTGCAGGTGGAGTAGCGGCGCAGCGGTGGAACACAGGGGGGAGCAGGTGAAGGTGGCTATAAGAGCATGAGCACTGATAAGAACGGATGGTTCGATGGGAGGGGGGTGCGATAAGGATTTCTACTATAAGATAAGGGGATTATTTTAATTAATTTTAATTGGGGAACTTAGAAAATTTGGAAGCAATTTTTTTTTTCGAACTATAAGAGGGTGGGGTGTTTGTAAATATTTTTCGAAGTGTGATTTGTGAATTGTATTTAAAAATATGAATTAAAAATTTAATTAATTTTAATTGTGGAACTTAGAAAATTTGGAAGCATTTTTTTTTTCGCGGAGAATTGGTGGACGAGGTGATTGTCAACGGATTTATTTGTGCGAATTAGAAATTTAATTAATTTTAATTGGGAAACTTAGAAATTTTTCGAAGCAATTTTTTTTTCTAAACGAGAGTACGCAGTTTGAATAGGAGTATATGCAGTAGAAGTGAATGAATAATTAAAAATAATAATTAAAAAGGGTCATTAATTAATTTTAATTGGGGAACTTAGAAATTTTTCGAAGCAATTTTTTTTTCGTGTAGAAATATCTATTACAGTACAAGGTGAATTTTAACGAATTACAAATTTAATTAATTTTAATTGGGGAGCTTAGACATTTTTCGAAGCATTTTTTTTTTCTAAACGAGAGTATGCAGTTTGAATATGAGTGTATGCAGTAGAAGTGAATGAAATAAATTTAAAAGGGACATTAATTAATTTTAATTGGAGAACTTAAGAAATTTTGGCGAGATTTTTTTTCCCTCAACGAGAGTACGCAGTTTGCATGTGCAGTAGAATGGTAGATGCTAGTAATTAAAAAGGGTCATTAGTTAATTTTAATTGGCGGACTTCAACATTTTTGGGACAAACAGAAGGGTTTTAATGATACAGTTTGTGGTAAAAAATATAGGGTCCCGCATGAATTATACTGTACTCAATTGAATAGCTCCCCCCCTCCCCCTCCCTTTTTTACCCAGAGGGGCCCTTCGATAGACTAACAATACACACTTCCAAAAGTATAAAGTACTATAAAAAGAATTTTAACGTATATGTAAATAAACAAGTATGTAAAATCAGACATAGCGGCATAATTCATGAATCACTTTCCAACATTATCAAAATGGTATGCGAACAAAGTATAATTTTACCATCGAGTGCATAGTGAATTAAAAATAGTGAACCGATCCCTTTTAGAATAAAAAGGCGCCCTTTACAAAAATCCAATTATGCATAATACCCCTTCCTAAAATCAGATAATTTACACCTTACCTTTTTTAAAAAATTCAAGTTAGGTTAAACGTACAACTTACACATCGACAGGTTCAAAATACAGGGACCCTTCGAAAGAAACTGGAAACAGTTATAGGTATTAAGCTACCTTCATAAAATGATGCGACTATGTGTGTCCCAGGACCCTTCACAAAATAAATGAGATACGTTCCCTATTCGAAAGAGTCCTTCACAAAAAAATTGTATGAGGAATCATATGATATAAGAAAATAATTAATATATGTTTTTTAACTGGGCCCTCCTCCGCCCGCTATTTTTTATATAGCGCCCCAGTATTTTTGCAGCAAACTCTTTTTTCAAGAGTGTATGAAAACTGTTAGGCTCATATGAAAAATTAGCCATTAGACGAAAGAAATGCAACTTATAAAAAAAAATTATTATATTTTTTAAACTGGGCCCTCCACCGCCCGCTATATTTCTTATAGCGCCCCAGTATTTTTGCAGCAAACTCTTTTGTAATTCAATGTTTCATATATGAAAACTGTTAGGCTCATATGAAAAATTAGCCCTTAGACGAAATAAATGCAACTTATGAAGTAAATAATAGTTATTATTTTTTACTAAAATCAATCAGAATTAATATCTAATTTTTAATTATTAATTATCTAATGTTTTATATGTGAAAAATAAATTTTCTAACCTTTCCATGCTACACAAGTCCAGGCGGGCTTTCTTATCGCTATTGTCATCAGAGGTAATCCCCAATAATGAGTCACTGATAACAGATTGTATGAAGCCCGGTTTAAAGGCTTTTCTCAAATCCAAAACAAGCTACTTTCTGACACATTTTTAAATTTCATTTATGATCGCAAATGCATGATATTGGCAGATTTCCTTTTTCAGAAACTATATGTAATCGAAAAATTTTTTGATTTTTTTTTTTATAATTCTTCAAAAGATATGAATAAAGCACATATGTTTTACACTGAATACATTATTTAGCATAGCATGCAAATAAAATCTAGGAACTTTTCGAATAAACGTTACTAACATATTCTAACATATAAGAAATAATCGCATGCCTCATTTTTTTTTTTTTTTTTACTAGTGAATCAATAACACTTTTTTTAATTAGAATTCAAAATAATATGATAGGAATGAAATATTTGTTTAAAATTTTGTGAGAAATCTATACGGTTTAGTTTTAGATCAACACTACCTTACATATTAATTAGTAAAACAAAATTCTATTTTATGCTTACGAATACAGAAATTTTAATAATACTGCTTGAAAAAGATTTTTAAGTAAACTATATTTCTGTTTATTGAAACTTTACACTAATATTTTCTCAAGAATTTATACTAACTGAAACAGTGACAATTAAAAAGTATTAATTACTTATGCAAGAAATTATGTATTTGGAGGTTTGCCTTTTTCATTCAATATGTAAACTTATAGCATTGATTGCGTATGTTATGAAAAGAACACATATGCAAATAATTTTACTTAAAATAAATACTTTAAGATTAGAATTTGAATTTAACTTACCCTATAATACATATGCAAAAATTTTATAACATAAATAGTTTACACCAATGTGATTATAACAGCACGAAAATAAATTCATGAATAATAATAAGTACAAACTATGTCACTATAATGTGGGCATATTTTAAACTGTAATAGGTTAACAGTTATATTATATGGCATAAAGATTTACATATGAATATATCATTTTACTCCGATATAAAATAAGCAATTTTAAAATAAAACATACATTATTAAAAACACAATTTAAAATAAAACATAATTATTAATAAAACATATATTATTAGGCTACAGCGTGACCATAAATTAAAAGAGGTCCCATTTTTTTTCCCTAAAGGGCTCATTTTTCTAAAGGCCCCTTTGAGCGTAGTGAGACTAGTTCTATACGAATATATTTTAATATATATATATATATATATATACAAACTATAAAAAATTAATTAAGATACATACATATTTTCAAAATTATAAAAAAGAAATCACATTACCTCTTATTTTATATTCAGAAAACGGTAGAGGATTCATTCCCCACCGAACTAACTTGATATATGCCTTAGAGAGATAACACATACTTATGCTTATCGCATGACTAATAAGTGTATCACCCCCTATTCACAAGTAGAATTTCGGGTAAAGTTCTTCTCAAGTACATACAGACCCCTTTCTGACACATTTTAAAATTTATTTTTGTTCGCAAATGCATGAAATTGACAGATTTTCTTACTGAGTCACTATGTATTCGATACAAGTTTTTCATTTTTTGGTAAAGACAAAATATTATCAAAGTCGGCGTTTTGTTATCGCATAAAATATATTAACAAGTCCTGTAAAAATATATTGACAAGACATGAACTATTAATAGATGATTTAAAACATATTGGTTATAAAAAACATATATATAGATTTATATATATATATATATATAAATTTATCATTACCTACAAATGTCAAGCACGATTTACTGGACTTCACCTAAATTCAACTAGATTCTTCACCACGTGGTTTGATTACGTCAGTGCTCGCGATAACATTCTAGATAAGATTCACTGATAAGAACACATTTCAATTCATTTCTTCTAAAGTAAGTATACGAGTTGGTTGTAAGGTCTAGGTATGTAGATATATGTAGTAGGTAAGTAGTAATATATTTTTAAAGTACTTTTTATTTTGTTTTAAAAGAAATGGTTATTTTTCTCTTTACGTAGGGTAGTCACAATTAAAACATAAACTATTAAATTTAATCTTTAGTAATACAAAGACTTACACCTACAGAAACGCAGACATCCTTTTCGTTATATTCATGCAGACTTTAAGATATATCACATATGTTCTTTCTTTTACCATGATACATATGGATTTTTTAAATGTACGTCACGTGACTATCTAAAGCGAGATTGATACTTAAAACCATTAATATATGTGAATTCTTTCGTATAGCTCTGTATAGATGCTACTGACCAAATATATATTTATATATACTAAAATCTGTAAAGTTTTAAAATGCTTCAATGATTATTCAATGAAAAATACTAACTATGAAATATTAATTAAGATATATGCTAATGTTTAAACTTAAAAAATTTTTGGGATAAGAGATAGATTCATTAACCTATTTAATTAAAACCTAATTCGATACAAGTCTTGTTAAAACAGAGATTATAGTTAAAATACACATTAATTATACTGCATTAATGCGCTACCTCACCTATATTATCACAGAAATACCTTCGATAAAATTTAGACTAACAATACGCACCTAAAAAATATATACAGAGTACCCAGAAAATGATAGGAATGAATGAAAAATTTTAACGTAAATTATAAAATAGGATCTACAATAAGTGACAATAAATAAATATGAAGGGAAAATCATGAGTCATGGTATACTTTATGAAACACTTTTCAATGCTATGGGACTATCGTTAAGAATTTGAAATAAGTGAATTAGATTTAATAATTCATACTGGAAATGTATTTTTAAAAAAAAATTAGTAGCTTTGCCTACTTTTAAATCATCCAAGACATATGATGAAGATTTAACCGCTGTAGAACGACTAAAAACTAGCATTTTAATGAACGGACCATCTATGTTGGATTTTCTATTTTAGTATTATCTAAATTAGTTATGTATGATTTTCATTACAATTTTATAAAGAAAATATACAAAGATCGTGCAGTTTTACTCTTTACGGATATAGATTCCTTAACTTATCATATTAAAACCAATAATATTTATAAGGATATGGAGCACCATCATGATTTTTTCGACTTTTCTGAATACTCGAAATCCCATCGTCTAAACCGCACAAGTTTCGAACCGACAAACATATAATCAGACTTGTCATTTTATAACAACGACGCTAACCACAGGGCTAAGTGAGCCCCCGCTTATTTTATAGTCACTATGCTAACTATTGAGCTTAGTGAGCCCCCAGGCTAATTTATACCCACCACGCTAACTATTGGGCTTAGTGAGCCCCCACTTATTTTATAACCACCACGCTAACCACAGGGCTAAGTGAGCCCCCGCTTATTTTATAGTCACCATGCTAACTGTTGAGCTTAGTGAGCCCCCAGGCTAATTTATACACACCACACTAACTATTGGGCTTAGTGAGCCACCACTTATTTTATAGTCACCACGCTAACCACAGGGCTAAGTGAGGCCCCGTTTATTTTATAGTCACCACGCTAACTACTGGGCTGAGTGACCCCCAGGCTGTTTTATACCTACCATGATAACTACTGGGCTGATTAAGCCCCAGGTATTTTATAGCCATTACGCTAACTACTGGACTGAGTGAGCCCCAGGTTATTTAGTCACATGAATATGATTTCCAAGGTATATGTCCTAACTTGATTTAGACCATTGCCTATGGTAAGATAAAGCTCGGAATTAAATTGGTAAACTCTATACATTTCCCTCAAAAACTCACTTGTATTTTATTAAATATCTGTAGAAATCAGCATAGTATATTAAAATTATATACATTCTCATTAGTTTATGAATCTACTTACTTATAATATCTATATGGTAACTTGGATTATTAGTATTCACACTTAAACATTTCTTTTGTAGATTTAATATGATAAACACTAACATGAGACCGACTAAACTTTTACCATTTTCATTTAAACTTAGTTTTAGGAAATTTATCTACATAGCTTTAAATTTTACTGTTTAGTAAGTCTACTATTTCAAAGTATTATTTTTTAGTTCTAATATTCAAAACATATTCATAGCGTTTTACATAGTAGGTATCAAATTAATTTAAAGTCCTATTAAAAAAAAATATATACAAATACTATTCTTACTTAACACGCCAGCTAGCTAAGCACCCAATCGTCTCATACCAAGACTCTGAGAAAAGTGAATGCTTGTTCAGGGTCTTATCAGCTAATATAATCACTGATAAGACTTGATCACGTGACATGTGACGTCACTGTTTAAGTGATATCACGTGACCATGTGGTATCATTCAATACGTCACCAACGACGTCAGAGATCACGTGACTAGGTCATAAAAGAACCAATTACTAATTGCAATTAACAATTTACCTCTAATTGATTTGTATAATATATATAGATAAATTAATACATGATTTTTCTATGTATTATTTCGTAATACATGTCACATGTACTATGTTTTACGAAATAATAGAAAAATCATGTATTAATTTATCATTTGGACAAAGTTTGTACTTATTATTATTCATGAATTTATTTTCGTGCTGTTATAATCACATTGGTGTAAACTATATATATTATAAAAGTTTTGCATATGTATTATAGGGTAAGTTAAATGCAAATTCTAATCTTAAAGTATTTATTTTAAGTAAAATTATTTGGATATGTTTTCATAACATACGCAATCAATGCTATAAGTTTACATATTGAATGAAAAAGGCAAACCTCCAAATACATAATTTCTTGCATAAGTAATTAATATTTTTTAATTGTCACTGTTTCAGTTAGTATAAATTCTTGAGAAAATATTAGTGTAAAGTTTCAATAAACAGAAATATAGTTTACTTAAAAATCTTTTTCAAGCAGTATTATTAAAATTGCTGTATTCGTAAGCATAAAATTGAATTTTGTTTTACTAATTAATATGTAAGGTAGTGTCGATCTAAAACTAAACCGTATAGATTTCTCACAAAATTTTAAACAAATATTTCATTCCTATTATATTATTTTTAATTCTAATTAAAAAAAGTGTTATTGATTCACCAGTAAAAAAAAAAAAAAAAAAAAAAAAAAAAAAATCTGAGGCATGCGATTATTTCGTATATGTTAGAATATGTTAGTAACGTTTATTCGAAAAGTTCCTAGATTTTATTTGCATGCTATGCTAAATAATGTATTCAGTGTAAAACATATGTGCTTTATTCATATCTTTTGAAGAATTATAAAAAAAAATCAAAAAATGTTTCGATTACATATAGTTTCTGAAAAAGGAAATCTGCCAATATCATGCATTTGCGATCATAAATGAAATTTAAAAATGTGTCAGAAAGTAGCCTGTTTTGGATTTGAGAAAAGCCCTTAAACCGGGCTTCATACAATCTGTTATCAGTGACTCAGTATTGGGGATTACCTCTGATGACAATAGCGATAAGAAAGCCTGCCTGGACTTGTGTAGCATGGAAAGGTTAGAAAATTTAATTTTCACATATAAAACATTAGATAATTAATAATTAAAAATTAGATATTAATTCTGAATGATTTTAGTAAAAAATAATAACTATTATTTACTTCATAAGTTGCATTTATTTCGTCTAAGGGCTAATTTTTCATATGAGCCTAACAGTTTTCATATATGAAACATTGAATTAAAAAAGAGTTTGCTGCAAAAATACTGGGGCGCTATAAGAAATATAGCGGGCGGTGGAGGGCCCAGTTTAAAAAATATAATTATTTTTCTTCATAAGTTGCATTTCTTTCGTCTAATGGCTAATTTTTCATCTGAGCCTAACAGTTTTCATACACTCTTGAAAAAAGAGTTTGCTGCAAAAATACTGGGGCGCTATATAAAAAATAGCGGGCGGAGGAGGGCCCAGTTAAAAAATATATATTAATTATTTTCTTACATCATATGATTCCTCATACAATTTTTTTGTGAAGGACTCTTTCCAATAGGGTACGTATCTCATTTATTTTGTGAAGGGTCCTGGGACACACATAGTCGCATCATTTTATGAAGGTAGCTTAATACCTATAACTGTTTCCAGTTTCTTTCGTAGGGTCCCTGTATTTTGAACCTATCGATGTGTAAGTTGTACTTTTAACCCAACTTGAATTTTTAAGAAAATGTAAGGTGTAAATTATCTGATTTTAGGAAGGGGTCTTATGCATAATTGGATTTTTGTAAAGGGCGCCTTTTTATTCTAAAGGGGATCGGTTCACTATTTTTAATTCACTATGCACTCGATGGTAAAATTATACTTTGTTCGCATACCATTTTGATAATGTTGGAAAGTGATTCATGAATTATGCCGCTATGTCTGATTTTACATACTTGTTTATTTACATATACGTTAAAATTCTTTTTATAGTACTTTATACTTTTGGAAGTGTGTATTGTTAGTCTATCGAAGGGCCCCTCTGGGTAAAAAAGGGAGGGGGAGGGGGGAGCTATTCAATTGAGTACAGTATAATTCATGCGGGACCCTATATTTTTTACCACAACCTGTATCATTAAAACCCTTCTGTTTGTCCCAAAAATGTTGAAGTCCACCAATTAAAATTAATTAATGACCCTTTTTAATTACTAGCATCTACCATTCTACTGCACATGCAAACTGCGTACTCTCGTTGAGGGAAAAAAAATCTCGCCAAAATTTCTTAAGTTCTCCAATTAAAATTAATTAATGTCCCTTTTAAATTTATTTCATTCACTTCTACTGCATACACTCATATTCAAACTGCATACTCTCGTTTAGAAAAAAAAAATGCTTCGAAAAATGTCTAAGTTCCCCAATTAAAATTAATTAAATTTGTAATTCGTTAAAATTCACCTTGTACTGTAATAGATATTTCTACACGAAAAAAAAAATTGCTTCGAAAAATTTCTATGTTCCCCAATTAAAATTAATTAATGACCCTTTTTAATTATTATTTTTAATTATTCATTCACTTCTACTGCATATACTCCTATTCAAACTGCGTACTCTCGTTTAGAAAAAAAAATTGCTTCGAAAAATTTCTAAGTTCCCCAATTAAAATTAATTAATGACCCTTTTTAATTATTATTTTTAATTATTCATTCACTTCTACTGCATATACTCCTATTCAAACTGCGTACTCTCTTTTAGAAAAAAAAAATTGCTTCGAAAAATTTCTAAGTTCCCCAATTAAAATTAATTAAATTTCTAATTCGCACAAATAAATCCGTTGACATTCACCTCGTCCACCAATTCTCCGCGAAAAAAAAAATGCTTCCAAATTTTCTAAGTTCCCCAATTAAAATTAATTAAATTTTTAATTCATATTTTTAAATACAATTCACAAATCACACTTCGAAAAATATTTACAAACACCCCACCCTACTATAGTTCGAAAAAAAATTGCTTCCAAATTTTCTAAGTTCCCCAATTAAAATTAATTAAAATAATCCCCTTATCTTATAGTAGAAATGCTTATCGCACCCCCCTCCCATCGAACCCTCCGTTCTTATCAGTGCTCATGATCTTATCGCCACCTTCACCTGCTCCCCCCTGTGCTCCACCGCTGCGCCGCTACTCCACCGCCACAGCTCTACACTGCTCCGCCGGTGCGCCGCTGCTCGACTCATGTGGCGTTGAACCGTCTATTCTACCCTACTCACGTTTTCTGGTTGAAAGCGCTCGGAACTCCGATGGATGTTTGTAACATCTTGAAATGGTTTTAATGTTTTAAAACCTTTTATTTTTTACACATATTTTAGTAATTACACAAACTGTGATTCATTTTAATGGTTTCATATTTTAAACCTTACACAAAGGTGAATTTTGTTCCAATTTTAGAATATTTTTCTATTTATTATATAACAATGTTATTATAAATTTACTTTCTGCTATATTAAACGCTATATATTTGTTAAAAATCCCAAATATAGCATTCTTAAATTTTATATAGACACTGTCTTATCTATCATTTAAAGAAGAAAACTGGTTTAAATTTTAAAAATAAGCTTTGGAAATACCAAAATAAAAATAAAAATCCTCGCTTCAGATAATCAGGAAAAGTTAGTAGATAACATAGTTGGCTTATGATCACCCCAAAGTTAAACTGTACCAACATTATACAAAAACCGACAAAATAATAGATATGAGCAATTTTTATAATTTTTCTAAATATTTAAACAACAAATAAAATAATTTCTTGGGCAAGTAATGAAAATTATTTTTGAAATTTCAAACAGCTGCACAGAAATAGAATAACTTATCAGAAATATTTTATTATTTATATAAAAATTAACATGAAACACCTGTCAACTATAGTACATTAATCATAGCTACAAGTAGATATACAGATATGGTATACATAGTATGTAATAAAAAAATAAAGTAAAAATAAACTAGTATGCTGTGTCCATCAAAAAACTTTCTTTTATAACTATAGTATTCTAATGTATTAAATTATATAGCACTGTTACACATCAACAATTACTTATAATAGTGCATTTCTTTGATTTGAACACAGAATTACAGTAATCAGTAAAGAAAAAAAAAAGACACCGTTCAACAGAGTCTCCTGTTTATTATTCAAATACAAAATTGTTCCAACACATATATTTTAAAATAATAACTTGAAATATAATGTTCGGTTCATTGCTGTCCAATAGAAACTGAGATATCTCTCTAATGTTAATCGTAACAATATATCAAATATGCGCCCCTGTTAAAGTAAATAAAGTGGAAAATTGAACCAGTATAATCTGTAATAAATATCTTCCATATTATTTTTGATGATTTTACATCCCATAAAATTCAAGATCGCTATCACAGGAGTTGTAAATAAACAGCGCATAGCCGCACCCCAAGTTCAGCGAATACAGTCAAAATTGTATCAGCATACATTTTAATAAATATCGTACATATTAAATTTTTTGAAATTCCATACCATACATGCCGAGATACTTCTATAACGGAAATCGTGAAAACCGTAGAATATTACTAGCCTTCTGTTGAGCGAGATGCACTTAAACTTAATCCGTACCAATTTATTTTCAGATCTAACTAAATAGGAAGTTTGATGTACATCCATTCCAAAAGTGCCAATATATACCTATAACGATAATCAGGAAAAACACACCACAGCAGCTCGAACTCTTCAGCAAGATGCTTCGAAATTGAAAAATACCTGTTAATGTCAAGGTCCAAATGAACATGAAGCTGGATGAAATTTCATCCCATAGATACCGAAAAATAACTATCACGGAACTCGTGTCACTGTTGAGACATTTACACCGAAACATAATCAACACCACTCTATGTCAAGGTATAACCGAATCTGTAGTTTGATTAAATTTCTCCATGTTTAGTTAAATTCCGTCCGTGAGATAGCTCAATCAAAATAAATTGTGTCGCACACACACAGATAGGCACACACACATTTTCGAAACAGAGTCAAATCATGTTCAGGATATCCCAAAACGTATAAATTTATCCAAAAATGTAATTCGGAAAATTTCACAACATAAATCATTTCTTCTTATACATATAGAAGAAAGTAAAAAATTGTGTTAAAGAAATTCTTGTTAGAATCCACCCATATGTCTCAAATTTTGATTGAAAAGGGAGAAACGCATTGTGCACTTTATAACAACAGAAATTAGTTTCTTGCTTATTACACAAACCAATATGTTAGCAGCATATCACTAAATAACTGGTTTTTATGAAAACTGTAACAATAGACGTTTTCCTTATAATATGTTTCAAACTTATATGTTACTATCATTATATTAAATTACGTTAGAGAGATTATGGGTTAATGGGGTATGTTTTATATTTCATATTAGAGAATTTAATTTGTAAAATTCCCAGATTTTGCTTTTAACAGATATTTACTTTAAACAGATTACTATTAATAGTATATTACATATAGCTTAGTTAGTAATATGGGGAATTGTCTTAATTTTTGACATGAAATTTTGTTCCATTAGACCTCGACTTCAAACAATACCCCATTGTATTCACTGTACTACATCTTTATATTTATTTTATGTATAAATTATTGTTACCGAATATATGGGGCACATATGGACATCTGTTTAATACATGTTATTATAATACATATTTGCGTTAGATACATTTTTATCTGTTTTATTATAACACATAAAATATATGAGTAAAAAAGATATAATAAATTAGACATGTCTTCATATTTTATCTTCATAAAAATGATATTAAAAAATCCTAGATCTTTTATTAAAACTTTTAAATGTAGTTGAGTAATTTCTTCCGCTACTGAAAATGAAACATGCACGAAAATGCATAGGAAAAAAATAAAACTATTTTAAATTGCAACTTATACCTTATTCACGTCTAACTGATATATCCATGTAAATTGTATTTATTATTATTAAAATATAATACGTATATATGTGAAATACACACACATATAGAATAAATTAATTCCCTGCGTTTATATATATATATATATATATATATATATATATATATATATATATATATATATATATATACATATATATATATATATATATATATATATATTGTCTAGTTTATTCAGGATATTTATTTGTATATTTATAACATTTTCCTTCTGGCCATATTTGAGAGTCATGGTTTTAATGATGCTGATATTTATAATATATCGTAGGAATTGAAGAAAACATATTTGGAATATTTTCGCCGACTGATAGCAAGGATATTTTTTCTTTATCCTTTAAACTATAAATTCACAAGAAACCAATCATGATATTTCAAAGTAACTTACAAAGGAAGCATTTCAACTTTGAATCATGACGTATAGAAAATTTTGATTCAATGTTTGTTTATAAATATTTGTTTGAAAGTGAGCTAAAATAAAATATTTTAGATGTAGAATTGATTTTTGTTCATTAGATTTACAAATGAATATAGTATTTATTTGCCAGAAAGGTATGCCTAAATTTAATTATTAAAACTAACAAGAAATTATGCTTTATGAAATAGCTGCGATCTATTTAAATATTTTAGAATTAAAAACATGCATTTAAAAATAAATGTAAAACATGCATATTAAACAAAACAAAATATTATCTGTATTAAAGAGATCACTAAAGATATCTAAGATTTTGATTACTTTAACCAGTATATTTACTTAATTTTTAATGCAATATATATATATATATATGTATATTTTGTTTTTTTAATATAAATGGGAGGAGGGTAGCAAATAAAATGATAAATAAAATGATAAATTGCAAATAAAATTTATGATATAAATTAAAAATCTCAAAACTTGGAAGCGTGTTGAGTTAAAATGGTGTAACTGAAAAGTGACCATTCGTAAAACTATAAAAAGTTTCGACAACAAATCCTATTTCTTTCTCTATGTACTTTTTCATCATTGTAATAAATGAGTGGCCACTGTCTATGAAAATTCTTTAAAAGAAGTACTATAACCGATATCACAACTTTGGTAATAGCAACCTGTAGCTTGCAATTTAATCGATAACAGTGTTATAGCTCATAATAAACAGAGTAAAGTTTTTTCAACTTGGTAAATCCTAACGCTGACAAAGGATGTGAAATAATTTCTACTTTGCTAAGCAACGCATAACCAAGAGAGTAAAAAATGTGTCCAGACAGGGGATTGAACCCAGACACCCTGGTATATCGCACCAAGTTCTTTACTATTTAAGCCATCTGAACGACATCCAGTCTGTTGTTAGAAATTTAGATATTATCCGATGCTGGGAATTTATCCGTATCATGTACGCCACTAGGTAGTGTGCTCATGTTTCATATTCAATCTTGCGCTCCGGAGTTGCAGCCTTGTCAAAGTATGAGTGAAAAATGCAACACTGGATGTCGTCCAGATAGCTTAAATGATAAAGCACTTGGTGCGCTATACCAGGGTATCTGGGTTCAATCCCCGGTCTGGACACATTTTTCACTCTGTTGGTTATGCGTTCTTTAGCAAAGTGAAAATTATTTCACATCCTTTGTCAGTGTTAATAAATTTACGCGCAGTTTCAGTCCTGTCGAAAATTTAATTGGAAATTTAGGTAAATCATACCCCATGATGCGCAGTCATGTCCAACAAATAAGAGATAATTAAGCCATCCAGGGCATCGCTTGAATAGCTCAGTATTAAGAGCGATGGCACGGCAAGCCAAAGAACCCTGGTTTGAGTCCTGGTCCTGGCATATTTCGCTCTGTTGGATTAAACCTTAACTGTGATACTCCAACCATTGAATAAGTACTATAGTTTTCACTTTAATCGGTCATACATTCACTTCTATATATCGCATATATTCAATTGATATATCATCGTGGAAAACATAATTGAAATGAAAATTATTTAATGGTTGGTTGGTTGCGGCTGCTACCGCCCTTTTTTTTTTCACACGCAAGCTAAACGGACCAGGAACTCCGTTTAGAGTGGAATCCAATTCACTACATACATCCAAGTCAGAGTCGAGATTCGGAGGCAGCATTTTTGTCTATTAACCAGCTTCCTAATCACTGAATAAACCGACTCTTGTTTGAAAAACGCAGCTCAATTTACTAATTTTGTATAAAATTTTAAGTAATTTTTAAGAATACATATTTTAAAAATCTATCTCAACCAGGAAGATTTACTTGCTACTTTCTCTTTATTAGAATAATCTTTCGATATTGTGTCCACCTCCAAGCGTTACATCATGGCTACAATGTCCTTTAAAGTCAAAGCCATTAAATAATAAGCCCAGTCAGATAGTGTTAAATTTGTTAGCGACATACTAGCGCCAAACCTCTGCTGCGGAAGGAGGACAAAACAGAAGTGGGTCGCAGAGAAACGATACGATTTATTTATATCGATATTTTATACGATTTTTATCGATGTTTTGTTTTTGCACTTCCTTTAAAAGCTTGCTAATTATTGGGATCTTTTACATTAAAGCTAAAACTATAATGAAAAAAAAAACTGGAAATTTACTGGATTAATATTTCTATATAAATATAGTGGTGGCGAAGAAGTTGATTTATTTATTAAAAGTTAAATAAAAAGTGATGGAAATTTACATCACTATGCAATTAACCCTTTCCGGCACAGACAAATTATGTTCGTAAAATGTGAAATTACTGCCTGACACCGGAATTTACAAACGACTTTCTTAGAAAATATGAACTCTTTATTTTAAGCTTTAATTTTAGAAGCAAAATTTTATTAAAATATTCTTGGTGCCGAATGCAGCACTCCCAACCGCTAGATGGCGCTATTTTCAACTTGCGAAAAGTTTCCCATTTATCTGACTGGGCTTATTATTTAATGGCTTTGTTTAAAGTGAATGTAAATGTCATTAAAAGCTTAGATAAAGAGTATTACACCAATTTATATTCCCTGAAATATGCCTTTTTTCTATGGACCTGATTACTGAAGAATAGCCCTAAGTTACGAACTTTTGCGCTAAGCTAAAAACTGTCAATGATAGGATTTTAATGAACATAAAATAAGTATCAAATTATATTGAATTGCTTAATAAACAATTGAATCCATTTGGACTTTACACTGTTAACTAGTTATTTTAAAAACACAAATTGCACAAATTGTGCCTATTAGTTGCTAAAATCAGTGTAAAAATTGTTTTAAACTCATAAAAGAGCTAAAATCCTACATGTTTCGGCTTTAAACTTAAAGCCATCATCGGGGAAGAAGAACAACACAAACGACTACGGACCTTTTAATTTCCGACACGAGAAAATTGAAATCAACAGCTTGGAAAAATTTAAATAAAATAAGCGGGCGCTCTCTGTTGCCAAAGAGCGAAAAACTAAACTATGAATTAACAAGGGGTTAAAAATAAATAATAATAAACGTTAATAACGTTAATAAATGTTAATAAACGTTGCATCAGAAATGCTCAGAATTGCTTTTTCATATTATTAATCTCACGTTATCGTATCCACTTCCAAGTGTTGTAGCATGGCTATAAGGTTCTTAAAATTGAATGTGCATATCATTAAAGGTTTATAAAAAAGTCTTGCGCAAAATTATATTTTCTCAAATATGCATTTTTAATATGAAGCTGATTATAGAAATTAAACCATAAGATGCGAACTTTCGCGCTACGCTAAAAAATTGTCAATGAAAAGATAGATTTTAATTTTATATTGGACTTAAAGTTAATAACAAGTTATATTCAATTTGTTAAAAAACATTGTATCAGAATATGCGCATAATTGCTATTTCATATTTAGCACAGTAGCACAACATGGCCGTTTATTTTATTTTGCGTATTGCACTAGTCGCGTTGACTAGTCGCATTGCAAACGATTTCATTAACTGATTTAATGAAGTATTGAATTTTCACATATAAAATAAATTATTAAGTTTTATTAACAATTTTTTGTATGTTTTTTCTGGTTTGAAATATGTTTCTCCTTAATTTTCTTTTAATGGAGTTTATCTATCCCTCTCAACTAAACAAAATACAAACAAGCTTTCTACTTCATTTTGCTCTTTTAGCTTTAATGTCTTTTTACAAAATGTTGCTACAAGTAATTTTGAATGTATACAGAATTACATTAATTAATCCACTACATAAGTAAACGACAAAATATAACACGCTTTCAAAACTAAATTACTAAATATTAAGAAAATATGTAATAAATAAACACCTTCTTTTTAAAATACTAATTGAAATACAAAATCAAAACTATTTGTGGTATAATAAATTAATTTGTTTTCATAAACAAATTTGTATGTTGTGGCCATTATAAAATTTTCGACTATATTTCGAACAGATGATTGAATTTCAGCACCACTTCTTAGATGACTGCAACCCAAATTTAAGGATAATCTATTCCTATCAAGATAATTGTAAATTTGATGTTTCATTGAAATGTCCTCACATAAACTGGAGATATAAGCAACCAATACATCTAAAAATTCATCTATTTTCAGCACCTCATCTTGGGGGAACTCACCCATAAACTAATCGGCACGACTTCATATGAGGATAGAACTTCATATAAAAATTCATACTTTTATACGCGGCAATTCATAAATTAGTGAGCCCACAGAATTTGTGTCACATGCAGACAGGCACAAACTGACGGGCAGACATTTTTTTAAAAATAATCAATTCGTGTTCAAGACCTACTAAAACGTATAAATTCGTCGAAAACCGGAAGTCAAAATCATTCCCGATTCTAATACGTTTTTCTTGTATAGCTAGTAGAAACAAATACAGCATAGCAGCACCACCTGTTATATGATTTACATGAATACCTAATCAGTTCCAATTTATGTCAAGATCTAACAGAATGTGAAGTTTGATGAAACTCCTTGCATTAGTTCTTTAGATATGACTATCACTAAAATCCTGTAAATACTTAAACATGCAGCATAGCAACGCCACCTGTTAGGCTATTTACAACAAATACTAATCAACAACAAGTTATGTCAAAGTCTAACTGAATCTGAAGTTTGATGAAAATCAGTGTATTAGTTCTTCAGAGAGAAATCTATTGCGAAAATTGTTGAAAATCAGGGCGATTTACAGCAAAAACGAATCAACACCAATTTATATCAAGATCTAAGTGAATAAAAAGTATTCTTAAATTCCGTGCAATAGTTCTTTAATTAGAGCGCTCACAAAATGTTTGGCACATAGAGACGTACAATCATACATATATACACACAGACATACAGACAGACAGATTCACAGACAAACATTTTCTAAAAGCAGTCAAATCGTGTTTTAAAAAATAAATACGTCAAAAACCGAAATTAGAATTTTTTTTATGAATCCAATACTTTCCTCTTGTAAAGATAGAATAAGGTAAAAATAATGTCTCGTCGAAAAAATCGATTCTTTTTTTTTAAAAATAATTTATTGAATTGTTAAAGTACATAAATTAAATTATTCAAAAATTAACGTAAAAAATACTTTTATAATTAAATATATTGACTATTATTTAACTGCACATTAAACACCACTTACGCTTCTTCTATTAAATTAGACTAAAAACATAAACTCAAAACTTTTTTATGATAAAAGCTTTTTTTTCCCTTTGAAAAGTAGATGAGAACTTGCAGAGATAATTTTGTTGCAGTAAATGATAAAATTTCTATGCTAGGCATAGTATGAATTAAATAAATGATTAAATATTTGAAAAATGAAGGCAGACTGTTGAAGGTAAGAGCACAAAATAAATTCAAAAAGTCGTGTATAGAAAATATAAAAAACAAGAGTAACATTTTTGTGGAGAATAGTTTATAATGTAATATACGGCCATATTTTAAAGGAATAAATAGTTATTTTGTTTAAATGTATAATTACCATAACGACGCTTTTTTGAAATTAAACTCATAACACCATATTTACTTGCATATAATCCGCGCATTTTTCAAAAATATTATGTCCAAAATGTTGGATCCGTTTCATACACGGAATATTTCCCACAATTATGTCCATATGAAATCACACCATACTTCACATAGTCACTGAATTTATTTTACTGCAATTACACAAAACATAAAATTTCGAAACACGTAATCATCCGCAAGTACATAAGTTTAACGAAATTTTACCGTATAATCTTGAATGGTGGTAGCTTTAGTGGAGGTCTAAGGGGACCTAATCTGTATTTACGTAACGTTCAAAGAAGAAAAACAATATCTATTATAAATATCTATTATATCTATTATAAATACAAATATATTTATGAAAAATTAAATCTAGAATTAATAAAGATTTAAACTTTGTGAAAAATTTGTTTCTGATTTTTTTCAAGAAACAAACTTTGAAAAGTATTAGTTAATTAATCATGCTTGAAAAAATATTTTTGCATGATTTAAAATTAAAAAAGTAATGACACTTTACGAAAAGGATTGTTAATTAGAAGTTCTATGACAGGTAAAAATGAATAATTTAATTTATGAAGTGATATTAATTAACTTGAATTGCATGTTTTATTTAGATATCGAAATATTTTCAACGTTAAAGAGTTTTAATATACAATAAAGAAAGAAACACTTAAAATAACATTTTTTTTATTTAAGGATTCTTTTCATTAATCAAATATGCGATTTAATGAATGTTTAGCTCGAGTTTTCAAAAATCATAAAGTTTAATCTGAAAAGTGTAAAATATATGTTTAAAAAAATGCATTTGATTGATAAATATATGATAATCTATAATTGATTTAAATTTCTTAAAGTAATTTGTTGATAAATCTGTTGATTCATTGTATTTCAAGCTCATATTTATGTTAATCACATATCGCAGTTAGAAAAAATTAAAAAGAAATGATTTGAGATAATTTGGTAAAGGAAATTTTTAACAAAAACGCAACACATTATCGAATTTTTGGTACTTGTAATATATGACAAAATAACTGGCAATGAGAAATAAACTATTGTAAAAAATAATGCGTCCAAAATAATCTCGCAGTTACTTATATTGTATTTGAATTGATAGTAAGACATTCAACTGGTTTCTGGGTAAAATGAAATTCAAATATTAAATATGTAGTACAACTATATTTTACTGCATTAAATTCTATTATTAACAGTATTACCACTTTTAAATGAGAAGATTGAAATGCTTAAAATATTTATCCTTCGCCAAATTTTTATGAGTTTTCTATGGTAATAACAAATTTCCAACATCATCATGTCAGTTTGTGGTTTTTGTAATTTTTTTATGCTTATTATACTTCTCAAAGTATAAATTTTTCAGGCTGTTGAATAATGATAATAAGTTTTTACATGTTTAAAGACTCATAGTAAAACAAAAAATCAAAAATAGATTTTTTTAAATTTAAAGTACTTGTGCCTCTCCCCCCCCCCCCCCCCCACAAATCCCCTACACACACTAACTTCGTCATACATTTGTAGAATCATATGACATACAATTCGCATGTTTGAATTCTTGCACCTGAGAATCAAAATTTTAATATTTTGATAATTTCCATTGAAGATATTTAACAATTTTAGTTTCTCCCGTAGCATTTTATAAATGTTATATACAGAGAATATTGGAAATATCAAATGAGGATTTTCGTAAAAGTTAAATTTATGTTCCTAATAAAAGTACACAACTCGTATTTACTTGATGCATACCCACAATCAAAGAAAATGATTTGTTTTTAAGTACTTGCATTCTTATCTCGAGTTCTACGGGCCCGATCACATCGGGAGTGATTCGAATGGGTTTTCTATCACGTTACAGATTTTAGTGCTACCTTCCACCGCCAGGGGACGCATCATTTCCTCGTGTTCTATGGGCCCGATTTCGACGGGAATTGGTTTGTTCAACTCCCTTAATACAACGTGTACCCATGTCGGATGTTTGTATAGAACAAATAGAACCCCCTGGCGGTGGAAAGTGAAAATAAAGGATTTTGCAGTGAGCACGCCTGCTATACGGTGCCGGAGGCAGCGAGGACGCGTGTCGTAGTTTCGTTTGGAAGGTGGTTTGTTTGGAATAGAGTTCGGCCCCTGGCGGCGGAAGGTGGAACTAGAAGATTTTGCAGCGTGTGCTCTGCACGCCAACTATACGGTGCTGCAGGCGTGTGGTAGGTTCGTTTATATCAGAATGCACCCCCTATCGGCTGAAAGTGGAAATAAAGGATTTTCCTCGCGTACGCAGCAGTTTTAAATAAATAATTTAATACTAAATCGGGTTAAACATATAAAAACATACCATGTTAATGTTTGTTTAATTTTATCATGGGCCCGGACAGCGCCGGGCGGGTCAGCTAGTATCCAATAAAGAATACGAGTGAAATAATTCAGGTCTATTTTAAACGGTCATGAGTTTCTTAAATATTCAACACTAAAAAAATATATAATAACACTAATAAAAAAAACACTAATAAAGAAATAAAGGTTTATACAAGCAAAATATCTGTTAATTTCAAGGTGATTCTTGGCAAACTGTAGGATAGGAAAAGATTCTAGGAAAGATTCTTTCTAATCGAACACTGACCTCTCTCAGTAGTGCTATTTCTACACTACAGCTGTCTGTCAAAATGTAGTATTTTATCAGTTTTATCGGACAGAATAACCTTCAAATAAACCCCGTACCCCCGAAGAAATTGCAAAGGAATTATTGAAGTCTTGGACGAATGACAGAAAAGAAGGTAGAGATAAGGACGTTTAAAAGGCCACCCCTTTATAAGATTTACAACTGTGTCATGGAAAGGAAGTACCTTAGAAGAAAACTTTCATTTGTTACTCTCTTTAAACCCGGACTCTTGGCCAGTATTATCAAGCATTTTCATGTTTCTTATTAGCCTGTTATAATGAAAACGCTATGCGAAATCAGTGGCTGCGAAATCGCGTTGAATATTGCAATGTTAGCCGAATTTTTCCGAAAAAAATGGGAAGTGGTTAGCTTATAGCTTCATTATTGTACGTCGTTCATGTCGTTTGAAATTAATAGTTCTTTAGATGCTTTCACTTCAGTACTGTGATTTTGTCTATAGAAAATTCCAGTCTGCCGAAAATAACACTCCCAATGGAAAAACCGAGTATTTTATGTTAATTTTACCATTGAGATAATTAGATTAATTAATTTATGTATGTGTTTTTAATTTTTTCCATATTCACGGGTATTACGATTAACGTTTATACGAGATCTTTTATAATTCCCATTCATCTGATATTATCGAATTCTTCAATATATATATATACATGTGTGTGTGTATAATAAAATACCTTTAAGTAATTTTAAATGAATTTTGTTTTTACGAAATTATTTATATGATTATATATACTGATCAAGAATGAAGGATGATCTTGTTTTTGTAATATTATATTTGCATAGTGTAATAACCTTCTGTGTCATAGTATTATATTCAATATAAATTATAAGCAAACTAATGTATGTGAAATATCTGACATCCTAATAAATCATTAATATTTTTGCAAGTTAATGAAAACTCACATCTCATTACAATTAAAATAATGGATATTTGTACTGGTATAATATAAAGACAAAATCTAACAAATATATATTTTTTAATATCATTTTAAAAATAATATTCCAATAATGAAATAATTTATCTGTTTTTTCGAATGTTTATAGAATATAAAATAAAGAAATATTATTGAAATATAAATGTCGAACATATATATTTATGACATGAAATTCAGTAATATGAATCAGACTTTTTAAAAATAAAAAAACCTCAAGCAAATATAACTCACGACAAGTAAGTATCATGAGTATTTTTTTTTTGTGTGTGTAAACTACTTTTTTTGAAATTACGTAGAGGTTAATATATTAAGTAAGTAAAAATCTGTAAAACTTAACGTATTTGTTTTTTATTTGTCGAAGCGTAAAGGAAAAAAAAACTGGGTAAAATAAGCCTTACGCGGCAAGAAACCAAAAACTTTAAATTTCTGTGTGCATTATTGTTTAAATTCCGTAAATATGTTCTCCCATTTTCTCGACTTCATAAAAAAATGAAAAATACAGTCTGATTAACTAGGAAGTAAAGTTTCTAAGCATGTGATGATAAAAAGTAAACATTATATAAGGAACGTAAATATATCTTTATTCACCAATATTAATCTTTCTCTTTTTCAACTGCTCGTATCTTTTATATTGCCAATTTAAAAAAAAAAAATTAAAAAAAATTGAATTTAACTTGTAAAATTTTTCAAAATTGTTCATTTAATTACATGAATTTTGAAAAACTCACATTTTGAAAACTTTTAAACTAAAACAACAATAATTTTGTAAAATGTTTATCTGTCTTAAATCATACCGCATTGTTTTTACGGAGTTTCCAAGCGTACAAAAAATGGGCAAATTCTAATTCTCGCGGTCCTTTTTTTTTCCTTTTTCATTTTTCTTCCTTTTTTTTTTCTTTTGTAAATATTATTTGTTTCATATGTAACATTTTACATTTAATATATAGATACATAATTTAAAATTTATCTAATGTTAAGTAAATTCGACAGTATATAATATCGTCCATGTATTACAAAATAAAAAACTTTGCAATATTTCTGCCTGCTACACACTCGATTACTATTCTTGTATCTGTAAGTTACAAGGTTTATGTTTAATGCTACGATAAGTTTATTTTAAAATTTTTTCGTCAAACTTTTTATAATTATGTTCATTTTTAGAGTTTTGTTCGTCTAACCAAACCCTATTCGTCCCGCTTCTTTGTCTGTCCGTCACAGAGCCAGTTCTCAGAAACTGTATAACTTACAGATTTGAAATTTTGTGTACTTACAGATGTATACCTACAGTCACGCTGAAAAGCATGACATTTAAAAAAAATCGTATTATTTTAATATTGAGAGATAAAAAACCAAAAATCTAACAGCCTTTTCCTATTAAATTTAGACATTTTTCGTTATAGCAGTTGCCAACAATTAAAAATCCTCAATACAATTCTTTCTACAATAATTAGTTTTCTATTGAAAGATTTCCACGTGAAAAATGAAAACGAAATAAAAAGTTTCACCTATTGTTAAAAAGATAAATATGACGTCATATTGACAATAAACCGGAAATTTCAAACATTTCTCAATAATACAAGGAGTATGAGTATGTGTAAGTGCAGAAAACAGGTTAATATGACGACATTAGAGAATTAAAAAGAAAATTAATCTGACGTTATATTGGAAATTTACCGGGACTTTTACAAATGTTTGAGAATAATACAAAGAGAGTATCAATATCAATCATAGAGAAAACAAGTAGATATGACGTCAGCAAGTGATTATAACGTCATATGAGTCTGAGGAAAGTATTGAATCATGATAAAAACCCGATAATGGAAATAGTGGCATATTTTAACATTTTGAAGGCCTCTGTACAACATGTTTAGTTTTGAAATTGATTTTTTTTTAATATCACATTTAGTCCACATGACAGATATTATTATGGCAGAGTATAATAGCGGGAATATTGTAAGGAATATTAAACAAAACCCTTTGTGTGATCTTCAATCACACTTACCCACTTGTTTAGGCTTTGAGATTATAGGGAAATGAACATACATTTCTAGTTAATTAGTAAATTTTTCCTTAAATATCGTTCTATAAATTGTATAAATATGGAAGTTATGACATGTATCGTACTGATACAACGAAAACAATAGCGTAAGTTTTATTTTAGAATAGTAATCGAATATTAACGAAGGACACAGGTTAATTCAAAAGAAAATGAAGCATTATGTTTCGCAAACATGCATTATGTAAACATTTTTCTATAATTCTTTTTTTAAAGCATATTAAATAAAATTCCAAATTCTATCGCCGGAAAGAAAATACTTAACGAAATTCTATGTCATTTTTACATATTTTACTAAGATTTCTTTAAAATCTCGTATTTGAAATTATTTCGAGATACAATTTTTTTGCAATAAACAAAATTCTTAATTGTTTTTATTTTAGCGTACTTTGAAATCAAGTTCTATAAATTATATGTAAGAAAATAATAATTAAAACCCAGGGTATTTATTTGTCCTTTACGCTTTGAAATTACAATAACATTTCCTCATAAAAAAGATGTTTTAAATTTATTTATCTTCAATCACAAACTTTTTCATTTCTGAAATTACACATTGAACTAGAATCCCCTACCTCTCTAAATCCGAATCTTTTAAAGAAATAAATATCATCAATATATTAAGCTTTAAGCGAATTTTTTAAAAGAAAAACTCCGTTCTGCTTTAAAAATAAAAGTTTTTCTGTTTATTCGAACAGAGTTTTTAAAAGCAAGTTTAAAACAAATAGCTATTTATTACGAGAAAAATATTTATGTTTTATATATTTAAAAATAAAAAAATCAATGAAGATAATCGTATAAAATGTGTAAGTTCAGATAAATAAAGAACATTAATGTTAGAAAATATGGCCATATTACTTTTTGAAATTCAAATTATCCGTCATAGTGTTAATCTCACTTTAAAAGCTCAATGTTTTGTAAATATTTAAAATATTATAAAATTCAAGAGGTAAAATTTATTTTGTGATACATGATCTCTACTGGACATTGCCGAATTAACTTATGCTCTTCAGTCCTGACTATCCAAATGGGAACTCCTACTCATTTCCTAATGAACAATAAAATGTTTGGTTTTGACGTCAGTTTAATAGCGAAGAGACGGATGCTTGAGGGTTACAACTGAGGATGCTCCTGGCGGAGTGAAAGCGTTTTTTCTGTATTGCTGACAGTTTTATGTGAAACTTTTTAACATTTTTAATAATGAAGGACTGTTTTAGGGAACTTTTAACCATGTTTCTTAGGTAATATCTATGTGTAAAAATTGGTCATAAGAAGAAAAAAATATTTTTTTAACGTATTAAACAGCACAGAAATCAAGTTCACCTTTCATATAATCTTAAATTAATGACACTAATTGTTTGAAAATGAATTTATGTGACTTCAATATCGATGTTAGCCTTTTAACTATGAAATAATGCAAATCCATTCAGCTTATTGAAACTCTTGTCATTAAAGAATCCAAGCAACAGATCATGAGTGGATAATGAAGAATGGCTGTGTGCTTTTATATTCATAATGTTTGCACGTGCAATAACTTTATTAATTATATCTATCAATAGAGGCAGCACTTGGAATTTGCAAAAAAAAAAAAAAAAACAGTCATTCTAGAAGATCTAATCATGAATGTATATTTTTAATCACAACATATTTAATTATAAGAAGAAATTATATGTAGTGCACGTTTTGCGATGATTACTTTTGGAAAATTGATTAAATTACACAAATGCACGGCGACACATACCTATCTGGTATATGACATATGACATGTGGCATAGTAAGTGCTGACTTACCAATACAAATAATGAAAGGGAGCAGAAACAATTGCGAACATTAAATATTTGTTAAAACCCGAAGATTATTTAAGAAGAGTGTAAATGTAGCTCAGTTGTTAATCAACGTAATTGTTGTTTAATTCGCAGCCGTTTTTTGACTAAGTGGCGCACTCAGTATGCATTCTTTTTTGTAAAGATAAAGTTAAAGATAGTGGTAATTATTTTTTTAGGAGTAACTATATTAGCTTTTTTAATTAATTAAATAAGAAGTTAAGAATACAGTTTTTCACGGGACCTATATTTAGTAAAATCGTCATAATAATTATAATGAAATATTTGAATTCGTTTTTTAACGTTTCGAGAGTTTTATAGATCTCTATTGAATATACGAAGCGTAAAGGTGTTTTCAAATTTCGCCCTCAAGATTTTGAAATATGAAGTACTTGACATTCTGAAAATACTTGCTTTCCAGAAATATATTTGAATAATGCACTATTTTACAATCCAAAAGACGTGAAATATTTAATGGCATGTTTGAGATTTTAACAAGCTTTAAGCAACTGAAGCATTAATATAATGGGAGAATAAATTTAAAATTTTGAGTTTTTATTTTCTGGAATTCGATTATTTTCGTAAAAGTTAGCCTGTATGGTGTTAAATAAGGAAATAAATGTTTTCTGTGGTTGATGGATAGTGATTTGATTGTATTTTGTAAGATTAAAAACATAACAATAATCTGTAAAAAATGTTTTTTAGTAACTTTTATGACGTGTAAAATGTAATTTATACTAGTCAGGAATAATTCATTTTTACGCAATATATTTATGACAGATTTTCAAAATGTCAAATATTCATCTAAAAAATAAATCCGAAAGCAAAGGTATCCGTTAACAGGATAAACAAACTCATGGAAAATTCCTATTTCTAAAAATTTTAAATATTAGAGAATTCAATAGTGATATTTATTTTGTAGAACATGAATGCTTTATAGCGTTTTGGAATTGACATCTTTAATAAATTTAACATATATTCGTATATACTGAATATATCAGTCAGTATATGAGACTACGTGCATTTTTATATTCTTGCTACAAATTGTGATTGCTAACTGTATTGTGACTGTAACTACATTTAGTAAAAAGTTAAAAACAAATAAAATTAACTTCGGTTTTGTATGTTCTGCACGCCTTCTGTATACTTTAAAACTACTTAAAAATTGAAACATTTTAAAATACTAGAATACTATTTGCACAAAATATGTGAGTTCTAAATTTGGATTTATTTTGACCGAAAACATACGGCCTTGTTTGAAAAGTAGTGTTGCATTGTTACCTTCAATACAGCGTTTCGCACCTCTTTTATGTATTTCACATATCATTCGTATATACTGCATATTTCAATCAGTACATAAGACAACATGCATTCTTATATTCATGCTCCAAATTGTGATTGCTAACAGTATTGTGGCTTTAACTACGTTTTATAAAAAGTTAAAAACAAACATAATTAACTTCTGTTTCGTGTGTTCTGCACTCTATTGCACTCTTTCTGAATACTGTGAAATTACTTAAAAATTGAATGATTTAAACTACTAGAATACTATTTGCACAAAATTTGCGAATTCTATGTTTGGATTTATTTGTACAGAAAACATACAGCCTTGTTTGAAAAAAAAGTCCTTCTGGCCTGTACCGGGAGAAAAGGTAGCTTTCCTATATCTTCGTTTTAAAATTTTAGCTAATGTTACTCGAAAAAGCAAGCTAAAATACAAAGAACCCGATTGCAGAAGATTCGTTAATACTGAACTTAAATAAGAAATTCGCCAAATTAGTCAACTATAGCCAAGTTGGTTTCTTTTATGAAGAGTTATTTTTGATTGCCAAATTTGGCAATATTTCGCCAAGTGTCGCCAAGTATAGCGAGAATTTTACGCTAACGGATAGGAATATATTGTTTTATGCGTATGGTTGAGAAAATGAATACAACAATGAAATATAATAATTTGCGAGAAATCGCTTTCACTAAAACTCATAAACTAATCACTGATTTTTATGATTAACATGTAAGCAAAAATAAATTTGAATTTTAAACTTTTTTGTATATTTATTTTAGTTTTAAATCTTTCAGTGACCGCCATTTTGAAACAAGATGTCTGACCAAGCTGGCCAACGAATTCGGTTGAGACACTGATGAGCTTAATACACACAGTTTCATCCAACTTGGTTTATAAATACGAGTGTTATCGTATGACACAGATCATATATATATATAAATCAACATCTGAACAGAGGACGGTTTTGGGGGCTTGAGGGTCATGATCGGTAAAAAAATACCGAAATTTTCCGGAAGGTCTTTCCTGCTAACGGCTGCAATAGGTAGCTTTATAATTTCTGTATTGAAAGCTACCTAATAGTATTGCAGTCTTACCCTGAATGAAAAAAGATTTTATCCAAAAATAACATGAGCTAAAATGTTAGTAAAAATAATCTTACTTTTAAAAACATTATTATTAAATAATTTTCATTTAAATGAAATCCCCTTTGTGTCACTACAAATAGTTAAATAGAACTAATTGTTTAGCATGTCCACAAGCACATTAAATCACATTTAACAATCGCATAATCACAATTTAATGATAATTTAATGAGCTATTTGAGTGCAGATAAATGTATGTGAATTTAGTAATGCTATTAGCTTTTAACTGTGGAAGACATAAAGAGTCGTTGTACTCATCTGGGAAACTTATGTATGCACGCACATATTTGATTGGAACTCTGGTGTTCATAGAAGGCATGCAACAGAGCATGAGTGACTAATAAAGAATGATCTGTGTTTATGTAGTCAGAGTGTTTTGCTTGAGAATGACTATATCATATTTTAATAATACACATAGTCACTTAGAATTGACAAATACAACTTTTCTTTTAGAGAAGATAATAATATATATTTTGTTTCATTACGAACACAAATTGTATTAGTAATTAGCAGAAATTATACGTTTTAAGATGCATTTATAACATTTCTGTTATTAGCTTTGGCTTAAATGCGAAAATCTATCATAAGTGTAAACATTTAATTAAAACTGATTTGACCAAAAATTATTAAATAGATTTGTCTTTATTTATTATAAATAATAATGTCTGCATAACTAATTAAAAAATATCCTCGTAATAAAATAATGAAAATCGTTTTCACTACGCAGACAATTCGTCACTTGTATTCTGAATTGCATCAAAAGTTTTATATACGAGGGCATTTCGAAAAGTAAAGATACAATGGCTCGCATTCCTTAAAAAAAACATTTATTTAGAAAACGTAAGTTACATCTTATTAATTGGATTATTTATTATTTTTCGACATAATCACCCCCGTTATCCAAACATTTGTTAAGTCGGGGCACAAGCTTTTGTATCCCCCAGTCATAGAAGGTTTCCGCCTGTTGTCGGAACCACATTTCAACTTCATCTTTGATCTCATCATCGTCGTGGAATTGTCATTGACACTTCCGGTATGATCTGATGCAATTCTTTCAATTTTAGACGTCTATTCGCACGAATTGCTTCCTCCGTTCTCTGAAGAAGGGCATCAGAGATCACAGATGACCGACTTGTTCTTTGTTCGTCATGAACATCGGTCCTACCTTCAGAGAAATGACGACACCATTTCGTTACATTTTGTCGATTCATAATGTTCCCATAAACAGAAACAATTTCTTTGTGAATATCCGCTGGTCTTTGACCTCTTGCATGAAGAAAACGTATGACGGAGCGCACTTCGCATTTGGCGGGATTCTGAATCGGTGGAACCATTTTAAACACGACCTACTCCAACCAGAATCAACGTTGAAATGCCGAACGACCGCGAGGAGAAAGCTAACGGTTCAAAGTTAACACCTGTGTTGCCAACTTGCTTGCCAAAACTTTTCTTTTCCTCCGGCGTACGGTGTATCTTTACTTTTCGAAATGCCCTCGTATATTTTATTTCTGGTCAGATATTAAAGCATTTAAGATTTTTCATATGGAAATGATATTGAAATAAAACTAATTTCTAAATTTATCTTCTGTAGCATTAATTATCCATGCAGTTTCTTTTATTACATTAACATCTGAAATAAAATCTACTGTCAACATTTCACTTTTTCGATCGTGTTAAATACTGGATGTGTGGTTTTCAATCTACCTGCGGTGAGGGTCCAGGTTTTGGAAAGTGCACGATTTATATAGTATTTTGAGAAAGCGCACTGATTTGCTATATTTGAACTTGAAATTGAAGTTGGGTATAAAAAAAGACCACTAAAGCATTACTAAACCTGGTCATTAATCTATATAGAAAATTAATGATGCAGTCATTAACATTACAGTAATATAACGTTTATAGAACAGTGACCAATCGTGCTGATATCGGCCAATATATAGTTTGAAATTTTTTGAAGAGTAGTAAAACAATTTCATGACGAAATTTTCAAACAACTTTCATCTAAATATAATTTTGATAACTAAAGTAAACATATACCAATCTAGCCATCCAAACGTGAATTTGTATTGAAATGTGTGAAAAAAAAATTACTAATAAAAATTTATGCACTGAGAATTTAAATATGTAAGTATGTTTTCCCATATGTTTTTTGCATAATATAAATATGTTAATTATGAAATTTTTACGAATTACTGAAGTATTTCTAGAAGTATCTGCATTAAATAGAAAATAAACAAAGTAAGTAATACCTTTATATAAAAGGGAATACATGATTAATATTTTTTTGTTTGTTTGTTTTAGTGAATTAAAAAAACAATTTGGATTAAAAATCTAAGGAAAGGATAAGAAAGTATTTCCTTTTAAAAAATAAAATTACGAAAACTATACAGAATTAATTATGGCAAGAAGTGCAAAGGGAGTTATTTATTAATTTAATAAAAAAATGGCTGCAAATCACTTATGATTTTATGAAAAAAATATGTCTTGTTTATTTAATTTTACCTTAAAAAAAATAAAACGATAACGGAAATAAAAATTTTAAAAAAATCGGAAAGCGATTGTGTAGATAATTATTAATTAAAACATTACACAAATCCATATTTTTCTAAAGCAGAATAAAATGGGGAAATTTTATACGTAATTAGTTTTGCACAAAGATATATTACTACAAGATGGCGCTAAGTGTGTAAAAACATTTTTTTTAACATGTAGGTAATTTTCTATTAATGTTACATTTATTAACTATTAAACAAATTTCCTTTTCCCTATATAAAAATTTGTATTTGTACTTTAAAAATTAAGTAAACTTAACTAAAAAAGAACTATTTTTTTAATCAAAAATATGTGATAAATGTTTTTAAATATATTAGCGATAAATGCCTAATTTTTTTCACAAACAAAAAGATTTTGTTATCAAAAATGTTCTGGTCACATTTTTACGCATACCAAGAATTGATTACTGCTTTTCAAGCTTATACATCAGGTCTAAATGTCACTTAATTTAAAATTTTAGATCATTCTATAGAAAAAAATTACATTTGAAAGAAATTTGTTTGAAAACTTGAGTTTATGACTTTTAAATAATTTTCGAACATAATTTTTAAAAATCTATCTCAACAAGAAACATTTGTATGTTACAATAATATAAAGCAAGCAGTGGATGACATAATACAAATGCCAGGTGTTTGGCCGGAACAAAAAAAAAATAAACATATGATAGCGCACCTTGGCGTTAAACTGATATCTGCGTCAACAGAAAGAACATATTTTCACTATATTTTGAAAGTAAAAGTAATATCAAGATAAGTTAAATTGGCTAAAGGATAAGTTGTATCAGACCATGCTGGGATTACATTTTATTTTACTAAGTTACATCTAAAACGGTTTTCTGTTTTCAAGCTGCTTCTCTAAATAATGCTTTATTTCATATTTTATTATGAATATCAACTCAAGAGTGCAATCCAATAGTTTTTTTACATGTTTTTTCAGGTTTTAATATTTTGCTTCAATTTTAGTAGAATTTTTAAATAATTTTTTTTGGATATAAATATCTCTCAACACAAACATATTTTTTTTATTAAGTTGACTTTCTTATCGGCAAGTTTCTTATAAGTTTTAATTCACATTATTTTCTAAATACTACCATATCTATTTTGCATTTTCTTATCTATTTTCTCCCATCTTCCATTTCATCCATCTTCCATTCCGTATCGATTTTGCACCAACACGCACATAATTTTTTTATTAAGTTGATTTACTTATCAGTAAGTTTCTTATATGTTTTAATTCACATTGTTTTCTAAATACCTCCATATCTATTTTGAATTTTTTATGCCAATAATACTTATTTAAACAAACTTACTTATTATGCTGACGATTATTATCTATTATTCCATCATTGGAAGTAATACTTTGCCAAATGTGTGTTCTTTAAACAATCCGGTAATCACATAATGTGAAGATATTTTGATGAGTGATTGTTACACATGAATCAATGCTCTAAAACGGTGAATACTGACTGGATGATATTGGAAGTACTAGTAACGTTTGAAACATGTGAAGATCCTGACATTGCCTTCTTCCTTCTTTACACAAAGGGAAAGTTTAAACTGTGTGTTTAAGACAGTACACTGTAAAACCAATAAATAATGTAAAAACACTGTAATGACCAATGTTTCTTATTTTAAGAAAATATACTATAACCCCGAACGAAAATATAATATAATCTTCTGACTTATCCAAAATTCTGAATAGCGTGTTCCATTGCCTTTTGAATCAAAAGAAACCAATACGTTTCCAAAATGTAAAGAATTATTTATAAAAACAAAGTATTTTTCGTTGCCCGTATTTTTCAGAAATGTTTCCGAAGGGTTTTTATAGTGTATTAATTAGTGTCCTCAGCCTGGAATAACTGTTTTTCGAATGTCATCCATTCTCAAGTAAACGTTTTCAGCCGCATAAGTTAATTTATTAATGAAATTGCAAAGAATAATCTTAATTTTAATGTTATTGCTAACGCTGTTAGTTTTGCATGTTTGTCTGTTAAACATATTTTTTTAGCATGAAAATGTTTACTTGAGAATGGATAGCATTCGAAAAACAGGTATTCCAGGCTGAGGACACTAATTAATACACTATAAAAACCCTTCGGAAAACGTTTCTTGGAAAACGATAGCGAAAAGTACTTTGTTTTTATAAAAAAATCCTTTAAATTTTGGAAATGTATTGGCTTCTGGGGATTCAAAAGACAATGGAACACGCTATTCGGAATTTCGAATAGCTCAGAACATTGTAGTATATTTTCGTTCGCAGTTATAGTATATTTTCATAAAATAGGAAACATTAGTCATTTTTTACAGTGTAGGCGGCCTAGAAACGTCATCATCTCGAGGAAGGAATATTTATGTTATAATGTGTACGATATTTTCGGCCAACTGACTTTTCTTTAAATTTATTTTGAATAGAACTAGTTCCTTTTCGCAAAACAATTTTATCTATTTAAAGGGCATCAACGTCTTCCTATAGCTTTATTGCAATATGATACTTTTATAGATTTTTTTCTTATCTGAAAAGTTTTTAACCTAATATGTCTTCAAAGACAAGTTTACTGAAATAAAAATGGAACATTTATAAAAAAAGCAGATAATTAAATATTTATTTACAGTTAGGATTTTTTTTTTCGAAAACCAAAATAAAAAATAACATATGGAAAAGGTATTCAAATGTAGTTATATAATTATAAATTTAGAAAGAACACATTGTTAAAAAAAATGTATATAACTAGTATTTATAAAAAAACATTTAGATTAGTGCAGTGTATTTGAATTTCTGTGTTAGTTTGAAACCTATATTCCTAATTATTTTCAGAAAAGCGTTTTATATTCTGATTGAGATAAAATGAATTGTATATATTAGTGATATCCACGATTGCGAAGCGATATTATTTATTTCTATTATATGTGCTTATACATAAATGATACAAGAAACAACACTCATCTAAAGCGTCAGTTATACGATAAAATCCCAACTAAACTAAACTCAATATGTCAATAACTAATTAATATAAATTTTTAAAACTAGCTAACATAGGCGTTTAAAAAGGCTTGCAGAAATTGATTTTATAAAATGCTTCTGTTAAGTTAAATATATTACTAATTACTTTTCTTATGAGTGACGATATTAGCTTTTCAAGTTAACTGCATGAGAAATTCAGATCAAAGATATTCACATGATTTATTTTTAGTGTAATCAACTCAGTAATTATCATAGAAAATTTAAGTTTGCTTTGATCCCTTTCAAACGTAGCTATAAATATTTAAACACATGAACGAAGCGTTAAAGTGTTAACACATTTCCCCATAAAGATTTAAAAAAAAGAAATATCGAATTTTTAGAAAATACCTGTTTTGTAAATATATATTTGAATAATAAATGATTTTACGATCCAAAATGCGTGACGACGAAATGGCAAGTTTGAGATTTAAACAAACTTTAAACAAATGAAGTATTAATGTGATGTGTGAATAAATTTTAAATTTAAAAAGTTTATTTTCTGGCACGCCTTTTTTTTTATTTATTATTATTTTTTTTAAATTAAAGATTGCATATATGCCGTGTAATGTAAAACTAAACCTTTGTTATAGTTGATTGCGTTATTTGTTGATTGGATTTTGTAAGATTTAACACATAATAATAAATTAATAATAATGAGTAAAAAAATACTTTTATGAAACCTAATCAGTAATTTATAATAGTACTTATCTTTGTATTGTTACGTATAATTTTTATAACGGATGCATATTTGTCTGTTAGATTCTTGTATTAGTTCGAGCAACCCAACTTTATCCATATCTGACACGCGGGTCGGGTTAAACATAATTTATTTTTGTTTCAGTTTAGATTGTCTCTAATTCGGGTTCCAGTCGGTTTTTTATGAAGCTTTAGCTCTTGCGTGTTTGGTTTAGTAACTCGTTTTTTCCACAGAATGTCCCGTAAATTGTGAAGGATGAAAAAATATATATTTGAATATAAATTCATATGTAGACATATACATGTTCCGTTTTCTACATAAAACATAAATTTGACATTGGAGATACAATTAAGTATTGTTATAATATATTCTTACATAATTTTATTTAAATTTTGATTATTTTCCTTTTGTTTACGGTTTCAGGTAAAGTGTAAATAAAACTGATAAAGGCATGTCAAATGAAACACATCTAAGAAAAAAATTGAGTCTTTTTTATTTTTACCAACTTTTTCATAATGGGTTAACTAACGAGTTATCCCAACGGCATTCCAAATTGTATATTGAGCATTCAAACATATTTCAATTAGCGTAATAATATTATAAATGCGAAAGTGTGTGTAAATGTTTGGCAACGTGGATTTAATGGCCCCGTGTCTTTGCGTATAGATGAATTATAACCCAGAAATGAATATAGGGTAGGTGTTATTTATTATATTCAAGCATTTTTATTAATAATTCAAAATTTCATTATTCTCATGGGGAATCAATGAATATTTTTCCTGTAAAATTTAATTAACTATTTTATGTTGCTAAGCATTATCGTTACCAATAAATACAAAGCCTGGAGTAATATTTCCCCCAATAATTAATTTTCAATTTAACGATTTCCACGGGAAAAATGAAACTGAAAAAGAATTGAAAAGAAGATGAATTGCTGTAATATTTGAAACGAAAATATGGAATGTTTGTTATTATACATGAAGTATGAATGTCAGTTACGCTGAGAAGAGATTTTCTAGCAAAAATTGCGTCGTAATTAAAAGAAAAATGAACAATAATTATATTATTAAGAAAAGATTTCTGGATCGTGAAACTATGAAAAGGATCCTTCGTGGCTTGGACAAATATGACGTCATATGTAAAATAAAACATGCATTTTTAAATATTAGTAATAAAACGAGGGACATGAAAATCAGTATATAATGAAAGTAGGTATGAAATTCATATACAGGGTGGTTATAATATAAGTATCCCTATTTAGAGCTGTCTGTAGCTTGAAGGAATTACCCAAATGGAACCAAAATCGGTACACTTACTGTTTGAGAAAGGGGAAGAAGAATGGAACAATAATAATAAAATAATTGCAATAATCACCGACAGATGACGCTACTCAGTGTGTAATACAAGAAAAAAAAATTAAGTTCTGAAACCGAATGGCACACCTATTTTATTCGAAAATGTCACATTGAATGTGGTTACGCTTTCGCAAGGTGTTGCCGATCATGTTCAGTTCCACGCGGCCATTCTGCTGGAGGACACAATCCAGGCGGTGCACGACGTGCTCAATTGTAGAATGTAACACATCAGGAGTGATGTTTCGCACATTTTTTATATGCAGTGAAGTAATTGAGGTTTGCGATACCTCCACGGTACACAATATTACACATTAAATTTCACACTCAAAAGCGCCCTCTGTGATTATTGCAGTTAATTATTTTTATTACCTTCTTTCTCAAAAAATCCCTTCTCGAATAATCACTGTACCGATTTTGGTTTCATTCTGGTTATTCCTCTAAGCTACAGACAGCTCCAAATAGAGACACTTATATTATAACCACTAGGTATATAAATAAGTGTACATTAAAGTATGAATTTAAATTTAAATATATAAATAAATGAATGTAATTAAATCTAACTCGAACAATAAACTTCCATAAAAAAATATCGTTAATCAAAAAGTTTACAATAGATTTACATGACGGTAAGTGAAAATTAAAAAAAAAAATGTTTAATAAAAGTTACTTGTAAATAAATAAACAATTTTTCAAAAAATTAGAAAATTTGAAAAATTGAATGATATTTTGCAGTTGATTAAATTTCCTATGTCCGCATATTGGTAGCTTTTATAAAATTTCTTTAAATATATTTTAATATGTATTTTTTTAAATACATATTTTAAATACATTTTTTAAATACATTTTTTAAATACATTTTTTTAAATACATTTTTTAAGCTTCAATATTAATTTTAATATAAACAAAAAAGGCAAGAGAAAAAAAGGAAAAAACCGACATATAATATCTAAATAAAAAAACTCATCCCCGCCTCTTACCCCCCCCCTCACCCCGCGAATTAAAAATACTTTAAATTCAGAGTGTTCTGTTAATTAGAGTGTTGCATTATATAAAAACAGTCAATTTTTGGTCAGTGCGAAAACTGGAAAGATCTTATACCTGATTACTTATTTTCGACTAAAATCGCAATATGCAATGTCCAACTTCAAATTATTGGTTCTTACAAAATAACAAAAAAAATCGCAATTGATCTCTTTAGATATGTTTTTAGAAGGCTCATTTTACATTTTGTACTATGAAAGTTCGAAGGACTCGAAAGGACTTTTTTTTATAGATCACTTTTTATGACCAAAAATGCCTTAAAACTGTGTATTTAAAAATATATATACTCTTTTGTTTCTTTTATGCAGTTCATGCCAACATAGCAGTCTCAAAAGACAGCTGTGTGAATCTCAATAACAGATGGACAACATGTTCCTAAAATTACCATTGTCACTGTATTCAATTTAGATTATTCGAAATCCTTGAAAAAGCCCTATCTGCCGGCCAATAAATGCTCAGCTGAACGGGTTGTAATCCTGACCGTGGGTCGAAAATCGCACGATTGCCGAATGCTTGTGACACACATGAGAAGCACCGTGGTTATCAAAGATGACACAATTCAGGATAATTTTTTTCTTTAATTACTACATTGATCGATTCTTGTTGATATAGCTTTTTAGGGTTTCGTTCATCTCACGAAACCTTATTCGTCCCGCTACGTTGCCTGTCCGTCACAGAGTTGGTTCTTAGAAACTAAATAACTTAAAGACTTGAAATTGTGTGTACTTACAGCTGAATAGCTACTATGAAGCTGAAAATCATATAATATAAAAAAAATCGTATTATTTTAATATAGAGAGACAAAAAACCAAAAATCTAACAGTCTTTTCCTATTAAATTTAAACATTTTTCGTTATAGTAGTTGCAAACAATTAAAAATCCACAATAAAATTCTTTGTACAATAATTAATTTTCTATTGGAAGATTTGCACGTCAAAAAAGAAAAAGAAATAAAAAGTTTCACCAATTGAAAAAAGATTAATGTGACGTCATATTGATTATAAAACAGAAATTTTCAAACAGTTCTCAATAATACAAGAAGTATGAGTATGTGCATGTGCACAAAGCAGGTTAATATGATGTCATTAGAGAATTAAAAAGAAAATTAATCTGACGTCATATTGGAAGTTTAACGGACTATCTCAAATGTTTGAGACTAATACAAAGAGAATATTAATATGAGTAACAGAGAGAACAAGTAGATAGGGCGTCAGCAAGTGATTATAACGTCATATGAGTTTGAAGAACGTATTGAATCATGATAAAACCACGAATATGATAATATTGGCATATTTTAACATTTTGAAAGTCTCTATACAATATGTTTAATTTTGTAATTGATTTTGTTTTATTAATATCCCATTTAGTCCACATGACAGATTGACAGATATTATTATGATAAAGTATAATAGCGGGATCGGTTCAGATTTTCGAAAAAGATAAATAGACCGGTAAATTTTTACTTTATAAAAAAAAAAATGACATTCTTTATTTTTTTTAAATTGAAATTTATTTGGATTTATTAAAGATAGGATAAAGTGTTTTGAAAGGAATATTAAACGAAACCCTTTCTGCGATCTCACTTACCCACTTGTTTGAATTGGTGCCGCACACTAATCATATATTCTAATACGAGCAAATCTTGTGTGTGGTTATATATATATGCAAATTTTATCTTAAAAACGGCTCTACCGATTTTGACGAAATTTTGTATCCTACCGTTTTGGGGCACCAGAAAACCATTGGGCTAGGTCACGTGTTCGAGAAAATTCGATTAGTGGGTCATCAAGGGTCATCAAGGGTCATCGTCAAGCTAATTCTATCTAAAAAACGGTTCAAACGATTTTGACTAAATTTTGTATCTTACCATTTTCGGCCACTAGAAGACTATTGGGCTGGGTCACATGTCCGAGAACTTTCGATTAGCGGGTCATTTTTGGTCAACCCGGGTCAAGTTAATTTTATCTAAAAGACGGCTGTAACGATTTTGATTAAATTTTGTATCCTACGAGTTTCGGGCACGACAAAATCATTGGGCTAGGTCATATGTGCAAGAAAATTCGATTAGTGGGTCATTTTTGGGTCACTGTGGGTCAAGCTAACTTTATCTAAAAAACGGCTCAGACTATTTACACTAAATTTTGCATCTTATGGTTTTCGGGCACGAGAAGACTGTTGGGCTAGGTCACGTGTTCGAGAAAATTCGATTATAGGATCATTTTGGTCATGGGTCATTATGGGTCAAACTATTTTATCTTAAAAATGGCTCAGTGGATTTACACTAAATTTTGTATTCTATGGTTTTCGGGCACGAGAAGACTGTTGGGCTAGATCACGTGTTCGAGAAAATTTGATTACTGCATCATTTTGGTCATGGGTCATTATGGGTCAAGCTATTTTATCTTAAAAACGGATCAGACGATTTACATTAAATTTTGCATCCTATGGTTTTCGGGCACGTGAAGACTGTTGGGCTAGGTCACATGTTCGAAAAAATTCAATTAATGGGTCATTTTGGTCATGGGTTATTATGGGTCAAGCTATTTTATCTCAAAAACGGCTCAGACTATTTAGACTAAATTTTGCCTCCTATGGTTTTTGAGCACGAGAAGACTGTTGGGCTAGGTCTCATTTTCGAGAAACTTAAATTAGTGGGTCATTTTGGTCAGGGGTCATTATGGGTCAAGCTATTTTATCTTAAAAACGGCTCAGACTATTTAGACTAAATTTTGTGTCCTATGGTTTTTGGGCACTAGAAGATTGTTGGGCTAAGTCACATGTTCGAGAAATTTCAATTAGTTGGTCATTTTGGTCATGGTTCATGATATTTGAACTCAAATTTAATTTTAGCCGAGCATAGCTCGGTCTTCCCTGCTCATGATAAATCAATACAATTGTAAACCTAGATTTGTTTTAATATCTATAAAATTATGTGCATTCAATTTTTTTTTTTCATTTTGATCTTAACAATTTCTTTAATTCACCCTTTTAGGCGTAAGATACTTCTATTCGTAAAATGTTGAAATGATTCAATGACACCTGAATTTAGGAACAAATTTATTCGAAAATAAGTAAAATTTTTTCTTCATGCACTTGATAAAAGGGAATTTTTTATTCCAAAATTCTGGTGTCAATATAGCTTTTAGGGATTAAAATTAAGTGATCCAAAAATGAAATGAAGGGGTTAAAGGTTCGCACTTTCATTGCGTCACTTATGTTTCTTTTATTTTCATTTTGAAGCTGTACATCTAGAAAATTTAGTATCAACTGAAGCTATATTGCATACTTACACTATGTGGTAATGTCTTCTGCAGATAACATCTAGCAATTATAATCATATTTTTCGGCACTCTCCACCTGAAATATTTTCAAAAATTATCTTAATATAAAATTATAATTGAATTTTACAATTAATAATTGAAACTAATATACAATGTCGATTTCCAAACTTATACAGTATGCAAGTATTTATTAAACAATAGATATACTTTTTTTTAAAAGAAAACCTACAAATAAATCTCTGATTGAAACAAACATAACGCATTATTGACCGCACATTTTGTATGAAATTGGCATTTAAAACAGTAATGTGTTTTAAAGCAGTAGAAATTCTACCTCTACTGAAATTCTTTCGTAAATTGGTGTCCTAGTTTAGATAGGTTTTTCAAATGTATATATCAGTAAGTGTCTTAAAATGTATGGAATTATTCCAAAATTTCTCGCAATATAAAATAATAGGGCCATAATGATATAAATGTATTTTATCTAAGGCAAAAGCCACGCCCTTAGTCAATGATGTTTAGTTAAATGCCAATGTGTTAACATAAAACGGCAAGAAATCTATAATTTTTACCAAATTGTACCTACCTAAATATACCTGTCCAGGATATACCTAAGAAAACTTTCAATAAAATATTATAATACATGCTATATATATGCAAATTTATAATAATACCAACAATATTTATATTATATCTAAAATAAAGTTAAATATAATATGTACAAATATATTGTTGTGAGCTCGGGGTTCGAAAGGACTGATGCCAATATATAAGAACAATAAAAAGGCTTTATTCACTATAAACAGTGCAATACGATCACAAATATCTTCTGAAAATTACAAGATATTCAGCAATCTTCAAATCCAATAAAAGCGCAGCAAAATTTCACACAGAAACAATGCGTTCAATACGACGTATCAATGACAAAATCGATCCGAGAAACACAGTTCTCAATGCAAAGCCTCTCGTATGAATTCAATCGCAGTTGACAGACAACTCACTAACTTAGCTGATGGAGGTCCTTATATAGGTTTCAGAGATCTTTCCAGATTATTCCAGAGCTTTCAGATGCTAGAAATTACCAGAAAGTGCTTTAACTTTCGATAGAGAACCTAAGCAAGAAAGGATCCCAATGTACAGGTATAAGGGGGGGTGGTTGCACAAAAAGTCGCCAAATCCGTCGCCAACTTGGCGACATTTGGCGATATATCGCCAAATTTGGCGACAAAAATAAGTCGCCAAAACCATCGCCAACTTGGCGATAAACCCATTCCTTGGCGATTTCTCCATAGACTTCCATTATAAAGATGAGGGTGTAAGGTTGTTTTCCTTGCAAACCATCTGAGGCCTTTAGCATTGAGTTACATGATGCTCAATAGGAAATACATTAATAATACTGCAATTTTCACAATAATGAAATAAAATAAATTTAAACAAATGGAATATTTACAGATATATACAAAATTCATAACATTGCCCCCCTCTCAAGGACTGCACGTCCCGGGCAGTTCAACCTTTGATCGGAAAGCAAACCCGTTGCCAACAAATGCTATACTATTCAAAACACTTAAAGCAAATATGCAAAATAAACATTAAACACATTCATAATGCTGAATTATACAAAATATACACTTATTTAACAAAAATTAAATTAAATTAAAGCATAGACATCATTACATACAAGTATTTAAATAATAATAACATTAATAATGATAATGCTAAGCAAAAGAAATTTTTACATTAACTTATATACAAGACCATGGTCATACTAATTTACATTATTTACATTACACTATTTACAATCAATGAACTAAGTACTATGGGAACTATGTACTATGGCCATAGTATGGAGCCAGCCTGTCGTAATGAACGACTCTAGGCTTCGAACTTGGTGACTTTCGGATCCGAATTACGACATCGTTCAGTCTGTTTAGGACTGTATAAGGACCGTCCCAGTGCGATTGCAGTTTGGGAGAAAGTCCTTTACGTCGAGTCGGATTATAAAACCAAACCTTGTCACCTTCTTTGAATTGATGTCCCGTGGCTTTCGTGTCGTACCTGGTCTTCATCTTCTCCGTCTGTATATTGATCCGCTCTCGAGCCAAGTTGTGGACGTCTTCAAATCGTGCCTGGAGATTCTGCACGTATCCCTCTGGCGATGAAGGCGCATCTGGAGGGCGACCAAACAACAGATCACAAGGTAAACGAAGATCACGACCGAAAAGCATCTGAGACGGGGAATAGCCGGTTGTTTCATGGACGGCGCTGCGATAGGCGAGAAGAAACAAGGGAAGTTTTTGGTCCCAGTCTTGCTGGTTTCTTGAGACTAGAAGTGAGAGATTGTTGAGGATGGTACGATTAAATCTCTCAATCATGCCATCCGACTGCGGATGTAACGGCGTCGTCCTAGTTTTGTCCATTCCGAGAAGTTGACAGAGACCCTCAATCACAGCAGAGATGAAATTTCTCCCCTGGTCAGAATGCATTTGAAGAGGGACTCCATACCTTGATATCCACTGGTGTACCAAGGCATCCGCAACCGTAGAAGCTTCTTGATCAGGGATGGCATAAACTTCAGGCCATTTTGTGAAATAGTCCATGACAACAAGGAGGTATTTGTTGCCATCAGCACTTCTTGGCAGTGGACCTAGGATGTCAAGGGCGATGCGTTCAAAAGGTGCTCCTACATTGTAGAGATGTAGTCTTCCTCGGCTACGTTTCTTTGGTCCTTTCCGAGCTGCACATGCATCGCAAGATTTGCACCATTGTTCGACGTCAGCTCTCGCCTTTCCCCAGAAGAAGCGGTCTCGGACTCTGTGTAATGTTTTCATGACTCCAAAATGGCCACCAGTGGGACTGCCATGTAATTCCTTGAGGACCTCTGGGATTCGGGATCGAGGAAGTACCAACTGCCACCGAGATGTCTTCCCCTCTTCCGATTCGAATTTTCGGAAGAGGACACCATTCCTGACGTTGAGAGAGTTCCAAAGAGCCCAATATTGCTTCGTCGTAGGACTGTAAGTCGAGATGTCTTTCCAACTGGGCTTCGTGCTAGAAGATTCTAATAACTCCAAGATTGGTTTGATCTCAGAGTCTGCCATTTGATCTTCTCGAATCTTCTCATCACTCCAGGGATCTGGTGGCGTCAATAGTGAAGTCTTCGTCTGGCGTATGACATATTCGGGATTATACTTGCTCTCCGCTCTGGAACAATAGCGACAGCTCTCGGGACACGGTCTTCTTGATAGGTCATCGGCGTTTCCATGCGATGAGCCTTTGCGATGCCTGATGTCAAAGTCGTATTCCTGGAGTCGTTGTATCCATCTGGCTACTTGGCCCTCTGGGTTCTTAAAATTCATCAGCCATGTTAGGGATGCGTGGTCAGTACGAAGGAGAAATTTCCTGCCATAGAGATAGTGATGGAAGTGTTCTATGGATTTCACTATAGCTAATAACTCCTTACGAGTAACGCAATAATTCCGCTCTGGTTTCGATAAACATTTGCTCCAGTATGCTACGACTCGTTCTTGGCCATCTATTTCTTGGGAAAGTACAGCGCCGACACTTTCCTGACTGGCATCCGTGTCCACAATGAATTGTTTGTCGGGGTCTGGATAGGTAAGGACTGGAGAGGATGTGAGAGCTTCTTTCAGCCGCTGGAATGAATTGTCGCATTCTTGTGTCCATAGAAACTTCTGTTTGCTTTCAGTGAGCCTATGCAAGGGTCTTGCGATGTTGGAGAACCCCTGTACAAACTTTCTGTAATAAGTGCATAGTCCCAGAAAGCTTCGCAACTGATGGACATTTTCCGGACGTTTCCAGTGCTTTACTGCAGACACTTTTTCAGGATCTGTTCGAACACCTTCAGCTGAGATGATGTGTCCTAAATAGTTTACTTCTCGTTGGAAGAACTTGCATTTCAAAGGGTTCAGCTTTAAATTCGCCGCTCTTAGTTTCGTTAACACTTTTCGAATATTCTCTAGATGTTCTTCAAACGTGCGGCCACCAATGATGACGTCATCTAGGTAGATGAGACAAGCTTCAAAAGTCAGACCTTTTAACACTGTCTCCATGAGGCGCTCGAACGTTGCTTGAGCATTGCAGAGCCCGAACGGCATAACTTTAAATTGCCAAAGTCCTTGTCCAGTAGTAAATGCGGTCTTCTCTTTGTCATCAGGATGGATCTCTACTTGCCAATATCCACTCTTCAAATCCAGCGTGGAAAACCATTTATGTCCTGAAAGAGTATCTAGCGTGTCGTCTATTCTTGGTAGAGGATAGCTGTCCTTCTTCGTGATATCGTTAAGTTTACGATAATCCACACAAAATCTTGTGGAGCCATCTTTCTTTCGGACCAACACGATGGGAGAGGCCCACGGACTTGATGACGGTTCGATGATGTCACTATCCTGCATCTCTCGTAAGAGCTTAGAAACCTCTTCTTGTTTTGCGAACGGCAAGCGTCTTGGATGCTGTTTAATCGGTGGATGGTTGGCAGTATCAATTCTATGACGTGTCAGTGAAGTGCGCCCTATATCACTCTCGTTTTGTGAAAACACATCCTTAAATTCCTGGAACAGTCTTTCTGCGGCATGTTTCTGTTCAGGAGATAAATTTTCATTTCGTCCAATTACAGGTGTTAAACTTGTAGGCGGCTCCGATAACGTCAAGCTCGGGTCTTTGCAAACACAGGTGACTGGAGCACAGGTTGCAAGCACTTCACCTTTCTGGATAATTCTAGACTTTTCACTTACGTTCGCAATCCTCACAGGTATCACATCTCTCGACAGATCTACCAGCGCTGATGCTATTAGCACTCCCTTTGGGCTCTTCTCAGGATATCCAGTCAAGCCATACTGGAAAATTCTTTCGTTTCCAGTTAATCCAGGTATCATCATTTCGGTCCGAGGAGGGATGATAACATCTGCCTTGGCTGTGATCCACTGAATAGACCCGGACTCATTTCCAAGTCTGAAAATAGTGACATCTTCTTGAGCAGAGCGTAACTCATTCTTCTTAAAATCCAGTGTAAATCCATGCTCTTTTAAAAAGTCCAGTCCGAGTATGAAAGGGTCTGAAATATCGGCCACGTAGACTGTATGGCGATAAGCGGCGTTCCCAAACTTTATTTCCAGTGTCATTCTTCCAAATATGTCGATCTTATCTCCTGTCGCAGTTTGAAGGATTACACGTGGCGGGGTCCAGGAGAGTTTTTCTTTCAGCCGCTGAGCTAGATCTTTCCGAATGATGGTCACATTGGCTCCTGTATCGATGATCATATTACAGGGCAAATCATTCACACTTCCGACTAGAAAAACTCCGTTCTCGCCGCAACTTCTTGCAGAAATTTCACATACTTGAAAATGAGTCTTCTTGAGATCTGGAAACCGCCGCCCCGCAAGATGGCCATTAATCAGTTTTACTGCTCCACCGTTAGCGAGTGAGCTATTACCTTCGGTGCTGTGTCGTCTTGGGCAGTCGATTTGAATATGGCCTTCTCCACTGCATTTCCAGCACTTGATCTTCCTGTAAGGTTTGTTGGCCATTAAGGAGTTCATCTTTCTCATTATGTCATTCATCTGCTGCTGTAAGCGCTCCACAGCTCTATCCGACGTCTCAGGCAGGTTGGCTGCTCGCACAAGGTGTCGATCTTTTCTAGCAGCTTGCTGGGCTGCCTCGAATTTCAGAGCGTAAACCAAAGCCCCTTTTAAATCATTGAGGTCTGCAATCCGGAGTGCTGTCTGGATCTCAGGGTCACGCACACCATCAATAAAATGTTGCAGAGCTAAACTTTCTCTAATTTCAGTCGGACAGCCAGGATAAGCAAGATGTGAAAGTCTCTCGACATCCGTAGCAAGCTCTTGCAGGGATTCAGTGGATTTCTGCTGTCGAGATTTGAGCTGGAGTCTGCTATATTCCTTCATGCATTTCTCGCCAAAGCGTAATTCTAAGGCACTGACGAGCGTTTCAAAATCCAGCGGTTCATTTGCAGGCAAAGTCTGTAAGACGTCGGCAGCATCAGCTCGTAGAGAAGCAGCTAACTGGCAAGCTTTTGTCTGGGAATCCCATCCATTGGCGTCCGCTACGATCCCAAATTGTGTCTTAAATCCTGGCCATGAGGATTTTCCGTCATAGATCGAGAGTTTAATAGAGGCCCGAGGAAGCATAGCTTGATACTTGACATCTTCGGGATAGTTTTCGGCAGTTATCTTTTGTTTCTTCACATTTTCCAACTCCTTTTCTACACTCTCAATCCTTTCTTCGACGGTCTTGGCGATCTTTTGAACTTTTTCTTCTACTCTTTCTTCAACGGTCTCGGCGATCTTTTGAACTTTTTCTTCTACTCTTTCTTCTACGGTATTGGCTGTCCTTTGAATTTCTTCTACTTTTCCTTCTATTTGTTGAAATCTTCCTTCAACTTTGTTTTCCATGCCGTCAATTCTGTCATTTAAAGATGTTTTTTATCCTCTATTAAGTCTTTCAACTCTCCAAGGTTGGTTGACATATCCTTCTTCATTTCATCTTTTAAGTCGCCAAGGATGGCAGTCATTTTCTCATCCATCGCTGACATATCCTTCTTCATTTCAGCCTGATTAGCAGTCATTTTCTCATCCATCGCTGACATATCCTTCTTCATTTCAGCCTGATTCGCAGTCATTTTCTCATCCATCCCTCCTAATTTCTCCAATAATTTAGTCAGTTGCGCTTCCATTGCTCTGGTAATCGGCATTCAACCCCACTCCTGACACCAAATGTTGTGAGCTCGGGGTTCGAAAGGACTGATGCCAATATATAAGAACAATAAAAAGGCTTTATTCACTATAAACAGTGCAATACGATCACAAATATCTTCTGAAAATTACAAGATATTCAGTAATCTTCAAATCCAATAAAAGCGCAGCAAAATTTCACACAAAAACAATGCGTTCAATACGACGTATCAATGACAAAATCGATCCGAGAAACACAGTTCTCAATGCAAAGCCTCTCGTATGAATTCAATCGCAGTTGACAGACAACTCACTAACTTAGCTGATGGAGGTCCTTATATAGGTTTCAGAGATCTTTCCAGATTATTCCAGAGCTTTCAGATGCTAGAAATTACCAGAAAGTGCTTTAACTTTCGATAGAGAACCTAAGCGAGAAAGGATCCCAATGTACAGGTATAAGGGGGGGTGGTTGCACAAAAAGTCGCCAAATCCGTCGCCAACTTGGCGACATTTGGCGATATATCGCCAAATTTGGCGACAAAAATAAGTCGCCAAAACCATCGCCAACTTGGCGATAAACCCATTCCTTGGCGATTTCTCCATAGACTTCCATTATAAAGATGAGGGTGTAAGGTTGTTTTCCTTGCAAACCATCTGAGGCCTTTAGCATTGAGTTACATGATGCTCAATAGGAAATACATTAATAATACTGCAATTTTCACAATAATGAAATAAAATAAATTTAAACAAATGGAATATTTACAGATATATACAAAATTCATAACAATATATACATATATATATTATTTAATTGCATACATAAACACGTTACATTAAATTAAATGTCATTCTATCAATTCACATAAATAAATAGTTACAATTATTTCATTAATCCGTTCTTTCTAACGGATTTATTAGTGGTACAGTTCGACTTAAATTCCTGTTCTTGGTCTTGACGGCACAAGACCTGAATAGTCCACATCGACCTTTATTTATCTCAATAATTCATCCTAAGTTCCATAAGAATTCTCATTTATTTGCTCTTTTAATTAAAACAATTTCATAAATTTTCAAGTTTGTTTGAGCATTAGAAGTTTTAAATGAATGTAAAATTTTAGTATCGAATTCAACCGCCAATTTCCAATCTTTTCCGAATGTATCTCAGAAATTTAGTATGGTCTTTAATTTACCTACTTTTAGTGATGGGAGTATTTAACACTTAATTAAAACTGAACGGATATTCTAGCTTGTGTCCAGTGAGCAGGAAGTAGGCCTATGTAAAGGGTTCAGGTTCAGAGAGTCGTCATAGATTAGGTCTGAAACCTATGATTGAGAATATTTTCAACTTATACTAGAATAGACACAAGTTCTGCAACACTTAACAAAGTTCTTCCTAAAAAATTTTTAGAAGGTCTTTAATACTTTTCATAAATCTCTATTAGTTTCCTATTTTAAAAAATCTTTAGATAGAGTTTCAAAAAACAAAAATTTTCTCCATATTAATTTTCAGATATCGGTCAATGGTTAATAAAATATTAATAATAAATAGTTATATGAGTGAGTGAAAAAATTTACTTTGTATATTTAAAATTTATCTTTAAAATTTAAGTAATTAAACAATTTCCAGACAGCAAAAATTCTCTCATCACGAAAAAGGGATTCTAAATAACTTACTTCAATCTGTTAGTAAATTTACTTCATCATCTTAATGGCACTTATCCATTATTTTTACTGTACTTCTTTAGTACTAAGTAAATAAAGTCCTTTGCTTTATTTGTCGAATTTATCTTATTTATATAGATATGGGAACAAAAGTAGTAAAGATGTATGTGACTTCTTGATTTACAGATAAAAGGGACTATTTTGATATTTCTCTCCTTCATACTTTATTTCAAAGGAAATATAGATTAATAATTTGTTTTGTTGAAGGTAGATAATCAGTTATTTGCAGAGAGTATTACCATAGTTACAACACTCAACTGGATATTATAAATTTTCTCTTCTCTGTTTTGTCATTATTTTAATTATTTCTTCTAAATGAAGAAAATATCAGTCATTAATAACCCATTTGATATTGTAATATATTTATATGTAGGATTTGAATTTATCTTACTTATGAAGTACATGAGAAGCAAATGAATTAAGTCTCTGGTATTTATTTATTGACCATAGTTTGGATGTATGAGATGTCAAAAAATCAGAAATACACAGTCTATTATTACTTACCCATCATACATAGTATGAGATAATTCTTGTAATCGTTTTGAAAATCGAAAAAAAAATTGACGGTTTTACACGTTTCAGACACCGGAGTTTCTGAAAAACATATTTTTAGCAAAAGAAATTGTCGTTCGTCTGTGTGCCTGTGTGTCTGTAAACGCTCTAACTCCCAAATAAATTGAGAAGGAGACTTTAAGTTTGGTTTGTACTTAGTGTGTAATAATGGGAAGAAGCTTATCGAATTTCAATAATCTTGAATGTCCGGAACTATTTTTTTCGGACTCTCGAAATATTCGTTCTGATAAAAGGTATATAAAAATTTTCGAAATTCTTTATTTTAAGGAGTGACTATAAAAGACAATAAAAAAACATAAATTTTGCATAAAGAATGAAGTCGATCGGATAATTAGTTGCCGATATATTTATAATCATATTTTCAACACTCTTTGATTTTTCATGACCCTGTATTTTATCCAAATTTCAATTCGAATATATATTTTATTTGGAAATGAGACGCTTAATCCAACGCAATAAACCGTTACTTAATATGATTAACATTTTTGGAGTTATAAGGATGTTTCTTTTACGCAATTCAGTAATAGAACATTTAAAGTTTATGACGTCATCAAGCCACGATTTTATTCGAATTGCAATGCATTTTATAAGTAGTTTACGCATGTTTTATTTTCATATTTTATGTTATGCATATCCAAGATGGGTAAGTATAACGGTGACCCCCCAACGACTAGTTTATCACCAAAACTTAAGCACTGACCCTAAAGCGCTCAAGAAAGCAATTGGGCGTACTAGGCCTAATTAAAATGTTCTACGCATTTCGTATAAAATACTGTTTTGAAGTAGTAATCTTAATATATTTGAAAGGTAATTATAGCATATTGCAAAATTAAGTATCTTCAAGGTATTAAGTTCAAGTTTGTATTATTTCATCAACCTGTAATTATTAAAACAGTATATCAATAAATTTGCATTTCGAAGATCACACTGCTGCGTATATATATATATATATATATATATATATATATAGATAATTTAGTAAGTACGTTGCAAAACCTTCTTTAATGATACTTATTATAACTAGAAGAAATAGGTTTGTCAGATGTATCATATTATAAAGTAAAAATATGTTCTTGATTAACGCTGACGTCATATTGCTACACCTGGCTGCTAAATTTCGCAATTTTCGAAACTTTTAAAGTACGCACATTTTCAATTTTTTACGCTGTTGAATAGAAAAAAAAATGTATTTTTAAATGTAATTTATTTTAAAGATGTATACCAATATATTGATATTTTAAAGTTTCTTAATAATTTTAAAGCATTAGTTTTTAAACATCTATATCATATGGAGTCTGATTTTAAAAAAGTAACTAGTTTACACTTAAAACAATATAAATAGATCGGCATTTGTTTCCAGCTAATATTAAAAAACAAAATTAGAACTTCATCAATAAATAAGTAAAATAATAAAATAATATAAATAAAACACAAATTTAACAGATATGTAAACGAACTACGTGCTGAAAACACTGAAGTTATCAGAATAAAAATGTCTGCTGTAAGTAGCGAAATCTTTTGCGATTTCATCATTGTATGCATCTAATTCAAAAGATCACTTTTACAAAACATTATTTAAAACATTATTTGAATATATAAATGATACTTTTCATATAAAAATACTTTTTGGTGTTGGAAGGGGACAATTTAAATATATGCTAGATGGAACTCGTCAAAACTTGATGGCAAACAACTTGATAGTACCATAAAAATAAAATTCATAGTTGTTTTAAAAAGTTTGAAATTTTTGAAGAATAATTCAAATAAAATAAGAAAATTATTCTGTCCATAGCAGGGATCAAAACCACACGATAAAAGAAATATGCGCAGCCAGGTGTCTGAGGAGCGCACGGCGCGTATGCTACCACCGAACTCAAGTCCTGGGGGACTTCTAACTCGCACGACCGGATTTGTCTCTCCGTATGCGCTTCGGTAGGCCAGAGGACCGCCACTTGCGTACCCTACAACCTTAAACCCACGTGTCGACGACGTAGGTCGCTGCGATGCGCGGTGAAACCCAATAGGGGAATCAGCACGATACACTTGGGGAAGAGCCGACGTCCTCCAACAGCTTCGGGGCTGGACACCCAGAAGGGAACCTGGCCCTAGGACTTAAGTCGGTATTTTCCGACCCGTATTTGCTTTAACAGAACTCGAGGGATGTGGTCACCTACAAAGGTAGTCACAGTTCCCCCTCGTAGACCGAACCCACAGGATAATGGGAACAGTGAATAAACGCGCTTTATACCAATCGGCCACCGTTTTCACATTTAAGTGTGCCCTGAAACTGGTTTATTCTAGATTTAAGTTTACGCATGCGTAAATGGAGCAAATTCGTTTGAAAAATGAATTTGACGGAACTCCCTTTTCGTTTTAGTATATAACATTACATTTAAAAAAAGTCTATTAGAAAATTTAATAACAAAATTATTTTACTTACTTTCTGTAACACGGGCTTCCTGGGTTTTGATTCCCTAATTTATATAAAACTGGGGCATCCAACCCGGGCTCACCCGGATAGAGAATACATGTGAAAACCATTCATTTTTTTTTATATTGAAAACTAACAGATTTTTTACATTATATATATATTTTTTAGATTGCTTCTTAACAACAAAGAGTACTTTTATATGAAATAGTCAATTATACATTCAAATAAAATTTTGAAGTTTATGAAAAGCAGTAATTTCGTTTTGGCGAAAGTTAATAGGCGAAGAAATCACTAAAAATTCGTTATCTACAGCAGTTTTTTTTGTTTGTTTTTTTATGTCAGCGGATTTAAGCGCTTATTTCAATTACATGTCTGTTAAATTTGTGTTTTATTTATTCTATTTTATTTATTGCTTAGTGATATTTTAATTTCGTTATTGAATATGAACTGGAAACAAATGCTGACATTTTTATATTGTTTAAATTGCAAATGGATTAATACACTATATTGCCTAAGGTGACCGGTCACTTGCGATTTTAGACGTTTTGTTAACTATCTAGAAAAATGCATGAGGAATTAACCTGAAACTGCTGGTGTGTAAACAGTATAGTATAGGTTATATATTTCCGGGAAGATTTTTTCCCGAAACCCCATGATGGTCAACAAATTGAAAAAGAACGAATATCTTTTGGATTACTCTGTAAAAACTAATGTAACAAAAGCATTCAAACTCGAGATTATTAATAAGTAGCTTATCGTAATATACTGTGTTCATTTTTATGAGGATAGCATGCATACTCGTACAGAAATTAAGGTTTTTAAAAAAGCAGTCACAAATTTCACCAAGTTTTTTCCTTATAATTTGCAGAGTTCTTAATATAAAAAAAAAGTTATTTTGACAAAATATGTCAAACAGCATTGTACATAATACTCTGCAATCCGAATTAAAAAATAATAAAAATTGGATGAAAAATGAGCAGGTTTACTAAAAAATGTTTCACTGCGCATGCGCGAATGAAATCAAAATATTATATGGATAATGTATTAGCTAAGTATATAGAGCAACTTTTGTGAAAGTCTCAAAATCATAGCTTGAAAATTCTGAAAATTATCGTCGATAGAATAAGCTCGAAATCCGTTATTCCCAAAAAGAAGCAAAAAGATGAGGGGTTGTATCAAATATAGGTTTTTTAGTGCCTATATAGCGTACACAATATTGCAGGTACTACTATATTTGGATACAACCCCTCATCTTTTTTTTTTTTCTTCTTTTGCGGAACAACGGATTTCGAGCTTATTCTATCGACGATAATTTTCAGAATTTTCAAGCTATAATTTTGAGACTTTCACAAAAGTTGCTCTATATGCTTAGCCAATACATTATGCACATTATATTTTGATTGCATTCGCGCAAGCGAAGTGAATTTTTTTTTAGTAAACCTGCTCATTTTTCATCCAGTTTTTATTATTTTATAATTCCGATTGCAGAGTATTATGTGCAATGTTGTTTGGCATATTTTCGCAAAATAACTTTTTTTTTTTATATTAAGAACTAACTCTGCAAATTATAAGCAAAAAACTTGGCGAAATTTGGAACTGTTTCTATAAAAACCTTAATTTCTCTTCGAGTATACATGCTATCCTCATAAAAACGAACACAGTATATTAAAATAAGCCACTTATTAATAATCTCGAGTTTGAACGCTTTTGCTACATTAGTTTTTACAGGGTAATCCAAAAGATATTCGTTCTTTTTCAGTTTGTTGACAGTCTCTTATAGGGTTTCGGAAAAAATCTTCGCGGAAATATATAACCTATACTATACTGTTTACACACCTGCAGTTTCAGGTTAATTCCTCATGTATTTTTCTAGATAGTTAACAAAACGTCTAAAATCGCAAGTGACCGGTCACCTTTGGCAATATAGTGTAGTTCGTAATCGTCTGCAAGCAATAGAGTGATTTAAAAAAATCATGCTTGAAATTTAATTTAAATGATATAATAATTGAGTAAATTGCGATACAGTTTTCAAACAAATTGCATTTCAAAGTAGATTTTTTCTCCTATAAAACGGTGTAAAAATTAAAAACATGCGATGTTTAGAAATTAAAAAAATTGCAGCAGCAAAAATCGCAAAACCGAAATTTAATCGTCAACTGTTTCCATTCTCAAAATGACGTCAGCGTTACGCACGGACACGCTTGTTCTTTATAATATAGATACGAAATAAGAAAAAATATTTATTTTGACAAGCGTCCACCTGGATAAAATTTATGCCACAACTATAACTATAATTATTAATTAATGATAACAGACAAAGCCAGTGGACTGAAGCTCTATTAAATGTCCTCTATAAATATAATTCATTATATGTTTACTTTAATACTTTAATCTCTTTAAAAAATTTATGAAATTAATATGATAATAGGCAAGAAGGAACATTAATTGGACATGGAAAAATATACACTTTAAAACTAGAAAAATAAGGTATTTTATGTAACTTAAAAGTATTGATTATAAAATCAGAAAATACGAATTAAAAATGAATTTTTGGAATAAGATGCATAAGATTTTTAAAAAAATGTCTGCGACCTATGAAAAAAAAATACTCAATTATTCAACAAAATATTGAAAATTTATTCAAATAATAAATAGATGTAAAAAAAAAAAAAAAAAACTTTATACCAGTAAAGTTTTGTATTTATTTATTAAATCATTATACAAAAGAGTATTTTATATAGTGAAATATAAAAAACGGTAAGATATACTTTTAGTAAAAAAAAATAATTACTTTCAATATATTAGAGAAAATCTCAATACACATACATACATATACTGTTTTTATCTGAGTAATTTTTGATTTTTAAATGAGTAACTGGTTTTCACAAAATGTATCTTTATTGATTATTATTTGAAACAAATTTAATTTATTTTATTTTTTACTGATTATGTTACAATTTATTCCATATATATATATTTTTTTTTATTTATTGCTGATTATGTCACAATTTATTCCACATTATTATTATTTTTTTATTTCTTGCGGATTATGTCACAATTTATTTCATATCAATTTTATCGACAGAATTTTTTGCTGAAACATAAATTTATGTTATGCAAATGAAGACTTTGACAAGTTTGCACAGTGCAACATTTAAAAAAATTATATTATCTTAATTAGTACGGACGAATTGAAAGCTGAAGTTTTGTTGAAAATAGCATTTCGTATACATATAAAACGATACTGTACGCCATATGCCACCGCATATTTGTTAAAAACGGCTAAAGAATGTGAGTTCGAACGCCAGGACCTTTTGCACACATCTACAACAAAAACTTGCCCCGGTATTAAAATAAAACAAGTTGGAGATTGTATGTCAAGCGTGACAAATGGTTTGCGTTCGTACTTTTATTATTTCAATGAAATAAATTATATCGTCTGTTATTATTATATGATTAATGTCCGTAATAACTTAAATACATGTAAGTTGGCAACATTTTATCTTTTGTTGAAATTTATTGTAAATACCGATAGGAATGAAACCTAGCTTTGAAAATTTCAGAACTTGAAATCCATATTTAGACTCTTTTTCAAATTAATATTTATTTCTCCGGAAACATTTATTCAAAAAAAAATGTCGGTATATTATATGATTGGTATAATTAAACAATTTTAGTATACAAATTCAGTTTTTAAATTCAGTACTATGGAAATAATATGATTCCATCTTAAATATGGCGTTATCACCATGGCAACCTAGAATCATTGCATATCATGGGATATCATGGAATTAATTACGTATGATACAATTTCATTTAATGAATAATGTAACTACAGATTGTTCATAGAGGTTATAAGATGTCATATACGTCTATTATAGAGGTTATCAAAATCATATATCACTAACGTCATACCTGTCAGATAACTTGGCGATCCATCTCGGTCGCTTGACGATTAATTCTCGGAAGCTGCTATAACAAGGAAGTGCCGATTTAAAAAAAAATCAAATTACTTAATAAATATTTTTAATATCGTTCTAAGTTTTGATTCGATTTTCTTAAATTTTAAATGACTCGACAAAATTTTGCAACGATTATATTAATAATACATAACCTGCTTTACTACACATACAATGCTAAAAAAAGAGCAACGACGTATGTAATCGCCATTATTGAAACTGTCAACTACAATGTAATGAGCACGACGATGCTACGCACCATATGGCTCAGCACTGAAACATTTGACCGCTTCCGATCCATTATGTATTAACACTGAAAAAAATACTCTGGTAATTGTTAAAACAAAATAAATTAATATCCTGACCTCTAAGGTAAATACGACTTTTAAAAACAACCTAAGTTCCGCTGGTTTTCTAAAATTTCATATACTGGGTGTTGGTAGGAATATGACGTGCGAAATATCTAGACACACTTAGCTAATCATATATATTATTTCTGATGTTATAACTTTTGTCTACGCACATGCAAAACGCACAACCAGGAATGAGGTATAGCGGAGAGCAGCCGAATTTGGAGCACTTCAATTATTTTCAGGTGTAACAAATTTCATTTTTAGAATATCTGCAAAATATCACTGCACGAGGTCAACCTATTCCTTCACTAAGGAAAATAAATCTTTAGAACAATTTCAAACCTTTAGTTTTATTTTAATTAAAACAAATTATCCAAATGGTCCAAATTCCGCGACTGGTCGCCTACATTGGACCCCCAGTCTCCTAAATTGGACCAAATAATATCAGGCTGTTTTACTGAGTAGGGAATATAACTAATTTTATTAAAAGCAAAGTTTGCGATCAATAAAACTATCAAACAAAACAACAACAATGAAATATAATGAAAACAAATGTCTGAAAGTAAGAGTAATTTTTTTAAATAAAAATCCCTCTATATTAAGAAAAAGTAACGATTTGGAAATGGACCAATGAAAATCTGCGTAGCTCTTTCTGGCTTTGTTAATATTTTCTTTTATAAAATAGGGATTGCTGCATGATACCGAACGGAATCGCGAAGGGATTACACGGAGGATTGGAGAGCGTAGCGGGCAGGGAGGCGTTGCCCCCCTAGTGTCTTAAAAAAATCAAAGTTATAAGTAATTAAGAATAGAAATTATGAAACTGATCCAGCTTGACCTCGCTCTGCCAAGCCAAGCTAAAAAAAATCGCCAAACAAACAACGCCAAGAACTGAACTTTCGACCGCTACTGCTTACTTACAGCAATCAACTTCGCAATGTTAAATCGACCAAACATGCCAGATTAAAATATCAGATATCAAATGAACCAAGCGTCATAGAAAAAAAAAACGAAAATTAAAAGAATCTAATGAAGAAATTCTTCAATTTGAGACCAAACTCATCATCAGAAGTTATTTATAAACAGAGATATACATTTTTTTTAAAAACGTCGAGTTACTTAAAATGATCACTATTCTCTTCGTCAAACTTTTTTTTAAACAACCTATAGATTTAAATATAGGACAGAAATGAAAAAGGATTGCATTTTTGGACAAGTAATAACCTAATCTACGTGCTTTTATAAAATACAGTGAAAAAATAAATACAATTCTATCCTTAATTAGCAAAAAACTGTTAATTAACTTGGCAACTAAAAAATTATGCCAAAACAGAGATAAAACCCCGCCAACGGCCGTGTACCCTCTGTATTATAATAGCACAAATCAGTTACGGGTTAATCATATCAAATTTCATCTGCAAGTCAGCCATTTTTTCTGAAGATATTTTTTTTAAATAAAACTTCATAATTATAAGAACACACCTTTTATCAGACAATTAAATGTGACTGCAAATTGTGGCCGATGACTGTTTCCAACAGGAATAAGAATGAGAAATTGCCGAGTTAGAATATCGATCTGGGTGGCTTAGTGGTAAAACGTTAGCACGGTATGCTGAAGGTCCCAGGTTCGAGTCCTGGCGCAGGTCAATTTTTCACTCATGTTTTTTGTGCATTTAATTGTCTGATAAAATGTGTGTTCTTATAATATTGTAAAATAAAGTAATCAGACGTAGTGTTCATGCTTTTAATATATACAAAATTTACATTTTTAGAAAGATCTTTAAAAAAAATAATTTTGATGGAAGAGGTACCTTCTGAAATGTATACATTAAGAGTTATCGGCATTTAAAATTTCTTTCCAAACGTAAACAAACTTTCGAAATGGAATTGAATATGATTAATTTATTTCTATAAAACCACGGTAAAGGGCAAGCATTTCGTTCGCAGGCTGAGATCCTTTGACGTCGTTTTTCTATAAATTAATGGAATCCAGTTGTTAAATTGTTTTTGTTTTAGAAGTTAAGTTTCCATTTGAATTTATTGTAAGAGTACAGTGTTTAATTGAATAAAATAATGTAAATCTAAGAAATTGCTAAGATATTTTGCTACTTTTCACTATTAACTACGTTTTATAAAGATTCGCCAATCAATGGGATTTAATGCTAATATTAAAAGAGCATGATATCACGTTTGATTTCAAAAGCAGCGCTGACGCCCTATATACATATTCCATTTTTACTCATCTCATGGATTAGTCAGTGATATTTTTTAACGAAGGATAACAAGTATTATAACAAGCCACATTTAGTATGTTGTTTTTAAGGGTGTAATTACTTTAATTGAAAAATCTACTGGTATTTCTAGTTAACCCTTTAAACAATAACTGAAATAAAATGTAATTTTACATAACATTCTCATGTTAATTTCATAGAGTAGATTATTTATATTATGTATAATCTATTTAAAAAAAAAGAAATGATATCTACAAAAAATAACTTTTCAAAAGTAAAAAAAAAAAAAAAAAAACGAAAATTGTGGCTAAAATATGCTGTGATATCAAATTTCCAAGCTTTTATTATAGTACTTATTTAACTTTTTCCATTAAATAAGTTATCATATATATAAGTCGATTGCTACGTATATGTTAATAGAAATCGTTTTCTCCTGTACTAAATACATCCTAACGTGTTTCTGAAAATTCCATTTTTTTCAAATTATGCATGATTGGCTTGGCGGCCATCTTTCCATATTTCTAAGCACCCAAATTTATAAAGTAAAAGCGTAATATGTTTGCAATGTAATATGTTTATAACAATGTCGAACTTCAGATTTTAACTACGGACTGATAAATTGAGGAAGACTGATATTTTGATAAATTGATTTTTACTACTTTGAAATGATTAATTACTCTAAAAAATAAATCATAAGATGAATATTTAAGATAAGTCATCATTATTTTAAGACACAATTTTCAGAACATACATAAACGAAACGTTTAAAATATTTGTTTAAGTTACAATTTTGAACATCGGATTTTAACTACGGATAGGGGTGCTTAGAATTTTGTGTATCATATGGAAAGATGGCCGCCAAGCCCATCATGCATATTTTGAAAAAAATTGAATTTTCAGAAACACGTTAGGATGTATTTAGTACAGGAGAAAACGATTTCTATTAACATATACGTAGCACTCGACTTATATATATGATAACTTATTTAATGGAAAAAGTTAAATAAGTACTATAATAAAAGCTTGGAAATTTGATATCACAGCATTTTTTAGCCACAACTTTCGTTTTTTTTTTAAGTTTGGCTGTTTTTTTACTTTTGAAAAGTTATTTTTTGTAGATTGCATGTTTCTAGAATATAGTGTAAGAAGTGATGCAAATCTTACACTTGAATTTCTTTTGCTTATTTTGTATTTCAGCGCGCACGACATGGAACCATATTTGGCGACCTGAACACCTAATCATTTCTGTTGTTTTATTTTTCTTACAAATTAGGAAAAACCAATCATCACTGTCTTGATTTTTCTTTTTAGATTCTGAATCATTAGACTTTGTTTTTTTTTTTTTTTTTTTTTTTTTTTGGCAAAAGAATTTTTCTTTACTTTATGTCCGTAGTTCTTACTTCCATCGTTTTCTTTCCAGTTGAAATACACCTATTTTTTGAAACTTGATCTAATTGATTCTAATTGCTTTTATGCTTTGAGAGTTTCATTTTTGTCGTTTCTTTGTTTTTGTTTTTTTTTTTCATTTCAACGTTTACTTTATATGACGAAGCATAGCTGTTTTTTGTCTCTCTCTGTACTTTGACTTAACGGATTTTGGCAAGGGAGATAAACAACATTTGCTGTCAATGATGTTCAAATTTATGATCGTATATCTGGTCAAATTTAAGCAACTCAAATCGGTCCATTTAAAGCAACTGCGCTATTTTTAAAGCAGATAATTTGAAGACTAAAAACAAAAACGAAAGCAAACAAATCAGCGTGAAACATATGTGCAATAAACAAATGATTTTAGATATGTATATGAAAACATAACAACTTACCTTAGTTTTAAAGTATTATCTTACGCTTAGTAGGAAAAACTTAGATTAAAACAGCTAATTTTAGATTTTTTAAAGTTGTCTGGAACAGCACATGGAAAGCGGGTGCTTCTTCTAATCACCACACCCTGAATACTAGGCCTGCGCGCTGAAAACAATGGCGGCTGCCGCAGGCGGAATCGTTTGTACAGTCCCTCGAACTTCAACACCAATAATATCTAAAAGTTATCTTTGACTTATTTGATCTCCGAAAAACAAGGCGAAGAAAACTTTTAGAAATTATTGGTGTGGAATTTCGAGGGACCGTTCAAACACTAAAAAATAAACGGCCGGCAACAGCCGCCATTGTTGTCAGCGCTCAGGCCTAGTATTCAGGGGGCGGTGTTCTAATCATAAATGACGTCATTGTGATGAGTTGGGTATCAACGGTAGAAGGCGTCTCATTTTATAATTAACGGCAGAATTGTAGTGGTCTATTTAAAGCGGCGGGCCGAATTTGTTACTCTCCCCTATAGCAAAATGTTTTTATTTTCCGTAATTCATGAATATCCTATATTATACAGAATTCTTTATTATATCATATGCTTAACTGTAACAAACTGAGATCCGTTTCTTTATGTAGCAAGAATATTTACTAATATATAATATAACGTGGTCCTAGATACGAATAATTCTGAAAAAAAGTTTATTTATTCTAAAAAACTCCAGAAGTAGTTTCCGGAAACGTAACTAAGTTGTTTTTTACAGTTCCAATCAGTCTCTTCAAGCAAGCAACAGCACGAAATATAGGATTGTTCGCATACTATCAATTCTCAAGTAAACATTATCAGCTGCGGTTTAAAATTTATACGTGCAAGAGTAACAAAATAATATTAATTTTACTCTGTTAACATTGTATTTTGTCTGTTCAACAATATTTATTGCACATGAAAGTGCTTACTTGACATTTGATAGCATCTGAAAATCCGATATTTTTGTCGATACCGGATTGAGATAATTCAGTAATACGCTGTCAAAACTATTTCGAAACGTTTCCGAAATTTCCAGTAGCAAAAGCTACTTTAATTTCAGAAATGCCTTTTAAATCCTTCTTGAGTATTGGAAGATAAACGAACGCTTTTCGGAATCATGGGTAAAAAGAGTTTATATTTTATATTTGTAAACATTCTTGGAGGACAAAGGAGCATTTATTTAAAGTGTAGTACGCAACGTTACATAGGAAACATTTGAGCAAATGATTTCCTTCTTGTTCGATTGGACGTTTCGGTTAGATAACATACATATATTTATTCTTTTGACCGCTTGGATTTCACGAACATTCTTGCAGGTATATAAATATGGAGATACCACAAGAACACAGAGTATAACATTTAAAAGCTGTATTTTTAATGTTAATTTGATGCTATAATTTTAATAAACCTATATTTATTAATGATATATTAATACACGGTGTGAGCAATTTATCAAATTCAAATTTAAGACACTAAGGAAAACATTTATTTACTTTCAATTATTCTGACAAAATTTTAACACAAGTTAATACATGTATTTTTAACTCCTTGATTATTTTTAAGTCATATAATTTAAACCTACAAAATATCATGACATTTTTTTAATTACAGTGAAATCTGGGAAAACGATTCACCAGGGACAGAAGAAAATTTAGGTTTAAACAGGTTTCCATCTTAGTATATAAATTTTTATGATGTACCTTCAGTCGAGATCATGAAGTAGTAAGATAAGAATCCGTAATAGCCAGATTTCGTTTTTACAGGTTTTTGCTATATTATAAATATATAAAAGCACATAAAACAATAATCAAATTAATCGAAATTTTGGTAGTTATTTGACAAAAAACATTAATAAAGACATATAACCTCATTCTGGGTTTGGAATATATGTTCAAAATCAAGGTTAGAATACCGATAACGGTTTGTAATGCAATATTTGTTTAAAATTTTTTATATATTTAAATTAGCAAAGTTTGCATTTATTTATAAGTTAAAAGTATTTAAAAATTCTTTTTAACTTTTTAGATAGTTGAAACCAGAGTAAAATACAGTTTCATCAATTTAATTAATAATTAAGTGCATTCAGTATATTAATTTGAATTTAGGTGCGGTAAATATATTCATTTGAAAGAAGATCTTTTTTTCCATAATCTTTCACGAAAACTTCCAAAAATATTTTGCCATAAATAAAATAATTTCAGCTGAATTACCCACAGTGTAAATTAAATGCTGCATCGAGTTGTTAACCCGGTTTTAGACGAACGAGTTAATGCTAATTTGTTTTGTTGACTATCATGGTCGGGCCGAGTTGTCTTAAAATATTTTGAGTTTTGGTCGGTTTCGGGTTAGGTACTCACACTTTTGGGTCGGGTTCGGATTGACCCGATTTTTCAAAAGGAATTCCTGATTATTTTTCAAATGAAAAAAAATATATATGGTTGATTAATATTAATGTGTGTACAAGCGTTCATTTATATACAACACAGATAAAATTGATGTTATAGTTGTAGGCGTTTTTATAAATAATTTAAAATATGAATTAAATTTCTTTCACTTTGGGTTCAGGTATGGAAGTTTTTGGTTTGGGTTGAAGTATATCAGGTTCAGGTAGGGTTTCAGGCTCACATTAAGCAGCCACTTCGGGTTAGGTCGAGTACAACCCGATCAGTACGGTACTGTAGTATATATAAGTTGAAAAACATTATTTGTTGAAATCAAGTTTTGTAATCAATAGATTTGTAGAAAATGTGAAATTTAGCAGTGTGTTATTTACACCATTGAATTTTCCGTCATATACCCTGTCTCAACTGCCAAAAGTTTTTATGTAAACGGACTGAAAAATAAAAATAATAAACTCCAAAACATATAAACGATTGATAAGCATTAATATGTTTTATTACACAGTGATAAGATGAGAAAATAAATTAATGAAACGCTATCAAGAAAAAAAAGTCGTACTTTTTTTTAATAAAGTAGCTATTAATTATTTTCTAATACAAGGTGATACAAATTATTGTTTCCCTGATGAAGTACCTTATGTAGAGCGTATCGTAGCTACATTTATTTTACACAAAACTTTCAAATTTATTCACCTGAAAGAAAACATAAAAAAAAGACTCAAATAATTTAGTTCCAGACTTCTTCTGTGTATTCGTAAAGTAACCATGCAAAATTGTGGTTTTAAGAATAGTGCTTAACCACACTGTAGCATAATATTATCAGTATCAGAATATGTCAGTAGAATATCAGTATCAGAATCATAATATTAGTGTCTTAGAGTCCATTCGCAGAAAAATGGCGCTCATATTTGGAATGTAGTTTTGATAATCGAAATGATTTGATTCCCTTTTGCATTTTAATGTTAAATGCAGAATATGAATCCAAAGTACCTTCTATTGAAAATTTAGTAAGCAGCAAAATAAAATCTCTACTAGTTGATTAACAATCAATAAGTATTTGATATTCTGTGCTTTCCACATATGTGCTTACGCATACACCAATCAAGACAACACTTGCATCGAAAATTTCAATTGCTCAACCAAATTTTATATTAATCTAAATACAATTTATCAATAACTAATTGAGCATATATTTTTATAAAATCACTAAAGAGAAGAACATTTCTTAAACAATTTTCCTCAGTTTAAGATACTGCTAATTATTCTCTTATCATTGACTATATTATCTTTATAAATTAATTGCATATGGTGTTTTAAACAATGCGGTTTATTTTGACTGAAATCATCACAATAATTATTGCAGAATATTTGAGTTTGTTTTCTAATCTTTCAAACATATAAAATTAAAAAAAAAATAACCGAAAGGAAGATTTGTATACAGATTTCATCATTAAAATTTGAATTATGAAATACTTGACATTCAGAATACTATGTGTGTTTCCTAAATGCGCATGAATATTACATTATTTTGGGATCACTAAGACGTGAAAGATTTAGTGGCAAATTTGAAATTTTAACAAGCTTTGAACAAGTGAAGCATGCATATTCATTTAAAAATACATTTTAATTTCAGGATTTATTTTCCGGGATGGGTTTGTTTTATTAAAAATTAGGATACGAGGTGCTGAAGACGAAATTAAATGTCTGATAAGGAAAGTTGTATATTAATTCGATAAGATTTTTAAAAATTAAAAATGTTACAATAAATTAATAATTAAGATTTTAAAAATATAATTACTTTTATCATGCGAAGTTGCATTTTATAATACACAAAATTATTATACAGCTATGCTTGACATTTTGGCATAGTTTATTTCTATTAATTTTTTGAATTAATCAAATGCCAGAATATTCCTTTTTCATACATATACCATCGAAAAAACTATAATGTGTAATTTTTGTACTATATAGACTTTATCGCTATATGTTGATTTCATGATTTTAATCTTTAACTGTCTGTAATAATAATAATTAAAAAAATCTTTAAAGGAAAACTTAAAAGTATTGTCTTTATTCTAACATTTGTGCGTGAGCAAACAAACTATAGTTTTTTTTTTTTTTTTTTTTTTTACATTAGCAAAGTATGGTTGAATCTCCAGAAATCTTATTGTAGCGGTTATTTTATGTAGCAATATGTTGATTAAGTTACCTTGGTCGACTAGCTGGTTTAAATACAGCGGCAGTAGTAAGTATCGTTGGATTTTGTTGGATCACGCCTCTGGTGGAACATCAAGCCGTTTCTTGAGCTTTCATCAAGATTCGTGTGATGCTCAACTTTCATTGAGGTGGATTAAGGTTCTTCAGTTGAGAATTTTTCCTGTGTTAAGGTGTTGCATTAACTACGTCAAAAATAAAATAAATACACTGGAATCTACGGGGTTCACTTCAATTAGCGGCATTGACATATTCTATTGATGTTGTTTAAGTGTTTTAACAGCTATTTAGCGACATTTTTCGTAGCGGTTTTTTAGCCTCTGGAGTACAAGCCACGTATCTAACTTGTCTGGAGTTAGCACTAGAATGTAAAGAATTATTTGGGTTAGTTGCTCTACCTCTTAGTAGTTTGTGCATTAGCGTAAAATCTGGTCATCTTTAGTTAGGTTTTGCCCGTTTCACTTCAATCCTCATCTATTATCTTATAATAAACTGTTGTTAGTGTTAAGTTTGAGTCATATCTACTCATTTAACGAACGGGCACGTATGATTCACCATAATGCTTATTTCCCAGTATATTTCAATATGTAATGATAGCACAAAAGGAAATTTATTTTTTATTCGACTTCAAATAAACCAGGTCATACATTTAAGGGTTGAACAAGAACTCTGATAATTTTATTTTTTGCAAACATGTTTTATAGCAAAACTCAATTCGATGGTATTTCTTTATTTATCTGTGTCTTGTAAAATTTCATCAAGATATCCACATATTACATTTTTTGTTTGCCTCCACTTTATGTCTTTATAGGTTCTAAATTAGCCAATTGTCGAAATTGACGAAATTTTAATAGGTAATTGAGGTACACAATACCACTTTACATTTGTGAAACAGTCATTGAATCACGCAATTTTTTTTTTTTTTTTTTTGCATATGCACGGAAATGCATATGCAGTGGACTCTCATTAATGCGTCTACGCTGAAGACGCACCCTCGTTTGATGAGGTCAGTTTCGTTTTCCACACTAATTTATATTTGAAATTAATGTTAAGGACATCGCTAAATGCATCAGATAATGGGAACATTTTTATAATAAACTTACCATACAGTTTACCTAACCTACAGTTTACCATACATTTTACCATACAGTTACCTAAACTAGTTTTGTTCTTCCAAAACAACTTTTGTGTGACTTTGGTTATTTCATTGATTTGGTTATGTAATTACAGCCAATAACTTTCCATATTTAAATTTCCCGGAGTAATTTATTCTTTTATTTCAACAAATTACCATTAATGTGATTTTTTTACTAAAATTACTAAACTAAAGAATATTCTTTTAGCATAAAGTTTGTAAGCTATTTAATATCCGTCATAAACTGCGAAATAAATTTATTTAACACAAGGGATTATTTCATATCATTGAAATGCTTACAAAATTTAATGCCGACTTCGGTTATTGCAGAGAATAAATAACAGGTGGCGCTGTTATGCTTCATTTTTCACGATTTCTGCAGTTGCTCTAATTCAAGAACTAATGCACGGATTTTTATCAAACTTCGGATTCAGTTAGACATTGACATAAGTTGTTATATGACGTCAGATTAATTTTCTTTTTAATTCTCTAATGACGTCATATTAAGCTGCTTTCTGTATTTACACATACTCATACTCCTTGTATTAGTGAGAAATGTTTGAAAATTATGTTTTATTACCAGTATGACGTTACATTAATCTTTTTTTTCAAATCATGAAACTTTTTTATTTATTTTAATTTTTCACGTAGAAATCTTAATTATTGTAGAAATAATTTTATTGTAGATTTTTAATTGGTGGCAACTGCTATAACGAAAGATGTTTAAATTTAATAGGAAAGGCTGTTGGATTTTTGGTTTTTTATCTCTCTATATTAAAATAATACGGATTTTTCTTTTAATTTTATGATTTTGAGCTTCATAGTAGTTATTAAGCTATATATACACAAAATTTTACGCCTGTAAGTTGTATAGTTTTTGAGAACCGGCTCTGTGACGCACAGACAACGAAGTGGAAGTAATAGGGTTTCGTGAGATGAACGAAACCCTAAAAAACCAAGTAAAAATCAAATCTTCTGTGCGATAAAGTTCACTAAATTATTTCAGTATAATGTAAAATTTAGTATTTAATTGGGTATCTTACATTTTTTTTTAAAGAAAGAATTTAAGATTAAGTCATCCATTACTATGATCAAATCAAACCTTTTAGAATGCAAACTTTTAGAATGAAATTTAGAATGCAAATTTGACACGAAATTAGTAACCGAAACCTGGAATTTCCAAAAATGATTATTTATGGGTTTATTCCTTTTCTGATATCATTTTATTCGTAATATATTCCTTGTATTTTGGTATATATATTTTTTTTGGTTTGCAATTTACTAGGTAGTAAAATATGTTTTCAAAGATTTAAACATGATAAGAATAACATTTCAAAAAAGTTTAAATGATTCTACTTAAATTATAAATGCATATAAATGAATTTACGCTGCATAAATTTATATTTATAGTCCTATCACTCTTTTATTAATTTAAAAAATAAAATAAAATTACAAATAAATAAATTAAGAATTCATTCTTACTGCGTTACTCTTGTTAATTGATAAAAAAAATCACATGACAGCTAAATTCAATGTTAGTTTTCGCATTTCATTTTTTTTTTCAAGTGAGAATTCAATTAAATTTGCGTTAGATTAAATGTAACAAAGAGAAAAAAAAACTTCGCTCATTTTATTAAAAATTATATAAAATTTTATTAGATTTGCTTATGCTGATATTTGAATAAACATATTGCAATTAAGTCATTGTTTAAAAAATCATCTTCATTAAAGTTGCTTCATAAATGAAAACACTTAATTAAAACTGTCATAAATGTCTTGCCAAAAACCGATTGTTAAATAACGAAGTGGTAGGAGATGGGTTTTTTTAACAGATTGTAAAATGTGATTAATTAATTTGCCATTTTAGAGTATTAGTTTTTAGTTTGATGAATTTTTCAAGAATGCTCCAGGCGTTATGTTGTATGAAATTAATTAAGTTTTTATCCATAATAATTTTTGCCAAATTATTATTTTTTTTTACTTTCTCCGCGTTTGAAATATTAAAATAAATATTCCACTTTTGTTTGTAGTTAAGAACATTAAAGAACATTCTCGTTTTTAATAAAAGTAAAGAGGAAAACACACAAGCAAGATAATTATATTTTTATTATTTTATGGATATCTGATATTAGTATAGAAAGTACTGGTTAGTTGCAAATAAAGTACTTCTGTTCAGATCGTTAAAGAGAGAAAAAAAATAATCATTAGATCGTAAGAACAACAAATCTGCGTTGCATGCACTTTAGGATATGTAAAATGAAATCGGTTGGATTCGATCGTTAGTCTTTCCTTTTGAAACTGGAGACGTTAACTCTGTGCCACTACTTTTTCATGCTAATCACTTATACTCTGTCACATTTTCTTGTGATTTTCTGTATACAGGGTGAATCTATACTCTTGGGCAAAATTTTAAGGGATGATAGTACACATCAAGACAAACAATATTAAATAGGAAACTAAGGGTCCCAAACGTCTTCCGAAGGAGATAGGCGCCATTAAAGTTTAGGGTCTAAAATTTCAAATGATTGAGAAAAACGGAAAAATTGCACGATTCGTTTGGGGTTTTCGCTAAAACTATTCTTTATGTCAGTATTTTCTAAAAAATAATTTTTGATGAAAAAGTTTAAAAAAATGTAGATAGAGGGCGCTTTAGACTTTGGAGTAACGAACAACTATTTTTACCGTTATTTTTTGTATCTGATTAAATGCTTTCAAAAGATTAGACTTAAACTTAAATTTTGAGCTCAAAATCTGAATCGTTGGGAGTGATTAAGTAGCCCAAACTGAACTGCGTTCAGGAGTTGAAATTTGAAACACCTCCCACTCTCACCCGTAGAAGTCTGAAAAATTGGGTAAGGATTGTCCAAGGCAGGTTCTAATGCAGCTGAGGTAAGACTTTTTCATTTTTAGATAATTACCGGGAAATTCATGCAATTAAAAAAACTGTCAAAATCATCCCCAGGTGGAGTTCTGGAACCCCATTTCAAAGTACCGAAACAGAGAAGAACCGAAGTCTCTTTCAATCATTTGTCAAAGTGGGAATCGGAAAAACCGCGTGAAACACAGAAAATCTGAAAAACCATACTTAAATTTCATACTTTTTACTTTCAAACGCCGCAATTCGTTAAACAAAAATGGAATTTACTTTAAAAAATAGTATTCGTGTGTTTTTTTCTGTTTTTTATCGAAGCCCGCATCCACCTGAAATGTCGAGATAAGGAGAAACGAAAAATAGTCACCTAAAGCAGGTACCTTCTTCTATACGACAAACGGCGCAATCATTTTCAAAAAATTCGAATTGCAACCCTTTAAAAAACCGAAACTGTAATTCCCTTTACGACTCCTCGCGACATTCTTTTTTCTAAAGTAAAAGTAACTAAATGTCGGTATTTTAACTCAATCTTTTTGCACGAAAAAGATATGCAGGATTCCGAAACATTATATTTATAACCATATTAGCATTATATTTAGAACTATAATAACTATTTTGTTTTTAATTTTAAGTTACTCGATATGAAAAAATACGGGTGAAGAAGACACTTCTTACAAGCCTTTAAATTTGTTTGGAAATATTTTCGTATAAATATATAAATTCAATCAACACCGATTTTAAGTATAATTATGGCCAGTCGCCTTTTTAAAAATATAAAACCAAAACAGGAAGTAGACAGCGAAACACGTCTAGCGGAAAGTAGTGGTTCCCCCAAATCTAGGATTTTTTGGATGCATTTTCATTTAAAATGTAAAATAATACAAATGAAAGGGTGTACGCTGCTGAAGGCTGTAAGTCCCCCAGCATTAAGTTCGTTTGGAAAGTTTTCCCTTTAAGCATATAAAATCATTCATCTCAGATTTCAGTTATACTTAAGGTCTGTATCGCAGGCCCGGGCATCGCCCGTTGGGTCAACCAATGTTGAAATTACGTTAGAAAAAAGTAAAAACATTCAGTATACTTTATTATCTTAAATGCTTGCGTTATGTAACTAATTCGAGATTTGGATCCAAACGAAAAAAAAATTCTATCATTAATGTTTAACTAATATATAACTAGAAAGATTCTTAAAATAATATTTTGAATAAAAAAAGGCTCATGATACAATTATATATATTTAAAATTACATACAGATATTTACATTTTCTTTTGCGTCATTGGTGATGTTTTAGGAGAAAAAAAAGCCAGACGAAAATGAAGCATACGGTCTTTTTAATATACCGGGTGTTATAACATAAGTATCCCTATTTAGAGCTGTCTGTAGCTTGAAGGAATAACAGGAATGAAATCAAAATCTTTGCACTTACTACTCGAGAAGGGGGAAGAAGAATGGAAGAATAAAAATATTAATTGCAATAATCGCCGGCAGATGGCGCGTTTGAGTGTGAAATGTAATGTGTAATATTGTGTACCGTGGAGGTGTCACAAACCTCAATGACTTTACTGCATATCATAACATGTACGAAACATTACTCCTGATACCTTACATTCCACAGTTGAGCACGTTGTGCACAGACTGGATTGTGTCCCCCAGCACAATAACCATGTGGAACCTGAACATGATCGCGGCACCGCCATGCAAAAGAGTAACCACGTTCACTGTGAATTTTTCCAATAAATTAGGTGTGCCATCCAGTTTGACGCCTTAATTTTTTGTTCTTGTATTACACATTACATTTCACACTCAGTAGCGCCATCTGTCGGTGAATATTGAAATTATTCTTTTATTATTATTCCATTCTGCTTCCTCTTCTCGAGTATTAAGTATACCGATTTTGGTTTCATTCGGATCATTCCTTCGAGCTACAGACAGCTCCAAATCGAGATACTTATATTATAACCACCCTGTATATAGTTATAGCCCTACATATTTTTTTATTTATAAGCTCGAAGAAAATATATTAACTCCAAGTGATTTTAAGCGATAAAACGGAATATATATACATATCGAGAAATAGAAGAAAAACATTCAGTACATTCTATTATTTTAGATGCGTTAAGTAATTGATTTCGAGTTGGGATAAAAAGAAAAATACTTTTTTTTCTGCCACTAATGTTAATCATCATAATGGTTAACAAATAACCATTTTCCGAAGAACAAAAGTCAAATTCATTTGTTACTATTATTGGCTACTCTATATAATTATTTATCTGGCAACAAATGTATAAAAGAAGTGTTAGATAAACGTTGTTTTCTATATGATGATCTTTATTATAAAGGCAATGTTATGTTACATTTTGTTACATAGCAAATATTTCATCTGGTTTAGGCCGATTCACAGATTAGGGAATTTTTCAGTAAAAATACCCTTATTTTCATATAGAAAAATTCGTCTTATTTAATCACGTGATTAAATAAAGCGATATTTTCTATAAGAAAATACAACTACAGTTTCTGAAAAAATCTCGGAAAGGTGGCCAAACTATATTGATTTTGACTAATATTTTGACATTTGGACTTTCAATGTAAAACAACACAAATCTAAGAAGTGTCATTTTAATTAATATACGAAGTGTTAAAGATTACACAAAACATAACTTTACTGTAATGAATGATCGAAAGAACCGCGGAAGCTCAAAATTTTGTTTTGCATAGCTGTTCTATGTGGCTTCTATTACACTGTTAAAAATTTGCAGCAAACTGTCCAGTCATTTGACCGTTTTTAGATAGACTATGTTATTGCCCGTATTATTGGCAGAATAGTGTTAAATTACGGTTATGTAACCGTTTTCTATAAAAACAGTCAAATGACTGGACAGTTTGCTGCAAATTTTTAACAGTGTAGATACAAATAAATGTATTATTTTAAAGGATTAAATCGTTATTGTTACTAAATATTCCGAAGTAATAATTATGATGGCATTCTTCGTAAAAGTACTTATTACCAAATTAATTTGTTTATTTCATGTACACACACACACACACACACACACACACACACACATATATATATATATATATATATATATATCGCCAATAAGGCTGTTTTCGCCAATAAGGATAGTATAGCAGCATTATTTATCATGTGATACAATTGGCGCTTATTTGTATAGACTACAGAATTTAATTTGTAATTTGACTCTGCTATTCGGTATTGTGATTTGATTTCATTTTATATGGTCAGTTTCTTATGTTTCAATAGTTTAATTGTACAATAAGTTATATATATATATATATATATATATATATATATATATATATATATATACAGGGTGGTCATAAACTATGGCAAAAAAAATCACGAAATAGCAATTGAATGTAATGCTGTAAAATTTTTATTATGGAAAAGTCATGTTCTTAAAAATTTTTAGTCCAGTCTCTAACGTCGTTCGTGAGTTTCTTGATGACAAATTTCTTGGAAGATGGATCGGACGGCATGGAATCTTCTAGATTTTTTCGTTTTGGGGTACATAAAGGACAGAGTGTTTGCAACACCAATAAAAGATAATGAAACACTCAAGGTCAGGATCACAGATGCTGTATCTTATGTGATAGCACAACTGTTAGGCAATACGTGGCGAGAAATGGAATGCCACCTTGACATTCTTCGAGCTACCAAGGATGTTCACATCTAAATTTACTGATGTAAGTACTTGTATTAAAAACTTAATAAATGTATTTACAATATATTGAAATAAGCATATGCCTAGTTATATTAGTTTTTTTGCAATAAATTATTGTAATAAGGAAAAGACTTTAAAACCACTTTGTATATACTATATAGATATAAATATTTCCACTTGTTTTAATTGCAGCTACCCCCTTTAATAAACATTCATTAAGTAGCAAATTTGTATATTCTTGGACAAATTCTTCATTTTCTATTTTTGTGCGAAAATGATTTGCGTTTTGATGATTAAATACATTGTCTTTATTTCATGATATTAAACTATGATTTAGTGTTATTGATAATTTTTAATGAATATTAAATATTTTTAAATGAAAAATAGTCCTTATATAAAAATATGCATTATTTATAAATTACTGTATAGCATATTACATATTTTTCTGGATACAAAAGATGAAAAAAGAAAAAAAACACTATATAAAAATATATAAATAAAAAAATAAAGAATAAAAAAACTATTTTTTTTGTTTAAACAGACCAGAAAATATCACTCAAGTACAACAAAGAAACTTTAAGCCATAAAAATTCTAACGGCTATTTTCCTCTCAAAGTTGAAACAAATAGCCGAAAGTGGAAGAGCATAAAGTGAAAAAACAAAAGCTTAAACATAGTTTTTTAAGAGCATAGTATTTTTTGAATTATTGTTATATCCGGAATTACATGCTTTCAATTTTAAAACGGACTTTTAAATATAAAGGAAGAATAACTCTGATATACCCATTTTTTAATTTTCTCTATCATTGAATGAAACTTTATAAATTTTACATTTCTTTGATCTATTTTTATTTAATATTATTTTAAGTGTATGGTATTAAAAAAACGAAATAATTAAAATATGTACACATATGCACTGTTACAAATGACTATATGTCTTACACGCCATCATTTATGTAAAAAATGAAATAAAATAAACATACATAGTTCGTTTTATGCACTGTTTCAAATTAGTTCCGGTTGATAAAAACTATTTCAAAATATATCGATATTTTTTTGGCAAAAGAGAAATGTAGGATAGAAACAAAACTGCCATTATATAAATAATTATGAAAAAAAATTATGGAATTTTTTTTTTTTAAATTATCTTTAAAAGTGTGAAATTAATACAATTTTTATGCAAGATATTCACGAAAGATTTATTCTTTACATCTCCAGCAATGAGTTTGTTGTAAAAATATTGACAAAACAGTCGTTCGACTTCGCAAATAATTCACAGATAATTTGCTGTAAATTAGATAGTAGGTTAAATGTGTCGGCAATTTGTCTGTCATATTTGATGCTTATTTTTTTTCTTTAAATACTAGTTTATCCAGTATGTTACAAAGTAGTTTTAACTCTTTGCACTAATTATGCTGCAATATGTTCTTTTCACTTGTTTGTGTGTAAATGGTTTTCAAACCCCAATCATAAGAGTCTTCATTCAGGTATAGTAATTGCAAATGTAAGATCTTATTACCAATAGAAGAAATAGAAAAATTCGTGTTAAAATTGTGAAACTATTATAAAAGGGAAGTGGATCAGAGAAAGGATTAATAATATAAGGTAAAGCCAGGAGAGATGGCGCTGTCGGAGAGAGTGCGCACATAGAGGTTCGGGCGGAAGGAGTACAGTGAGCGCGCAGCGACTGCATGTAGTTGTACAACAGCAGTAGTGGAGTGCCTACTTGAAAGTGCACATTGATTGTTTTAAGCGTCTAAGATAAAGCATTGCTATTTTGTTTTGTTTTCCCAAGGTCAGTGCTTGAATTTTCATAGCTACTCGTCAGAATTTCTATATAATGTCAGTAGTACAAAATATTTTAAACTTAAACGATTTCTCATTAGCTACTAATCTAGACTAACAGTGTGAACACCAACGGTTCGTGTTAGTAGTGGCCACGTTTAAATAAAAGGCCGCGCAATCTCTCCTACCGAAAATGGAGAGTTTGCACATCTGCTATTTAGGAGATATGACGCATTTTTTACATTAATTTCCATGCTAGGAGAGATTACGCAGTTTATTGGTAAATTTGCATAAAAAATGAAAATGAAAATGGACTAATTTTGAGTTAAACGTGTTATCAAGTAACTTAATGTTATTTTGTAATCTTATCTGGACTTGCTTTTTCTGATTCTTTAAATTTTTTCCTTTTAATTAAATTTTTTTTATCGTTTTTATAATTATTTCCTTTTTCTGATTCTTCAATCATTAGGTTGAAATATTCACTCCTTAATACAATAATATTTGTTCACGAAAAACTTACAACAATGTCATTTAAGTATAATTATTATTGTTAACAATTTAATTGTAGTTATTATTATTAACAGTCTCTCCTACCCATGTGCGCAATCACACCAACCCTGTAAGGACAGATTGCGCAAAATAACTTTCTTGGTTTTATTACAACTGTTCTACTAAATTACAACATAACAACAAAATAGCATTGGAAATGCATAAAAAACAAATTAAGTAAAAATTATTCATGGACAGTTTAGCAAAAAATTAATATTTAGATTTTTTATTGTTATTCTTTTGAATTGTGTACAGACTATCCTAGCTTTACCTTAACATATATAGTTTGTTTTATGAAATATTTCATAATGCTTCTGGTTGCTAAATACTATTTCAAAACAAATCAATATTTTTTTTATCAAAAAAGGCATCTGGAATAGAAACAAATCTGACATTATGTAAATAATTATGAAAATAATTATGAAAATTGCTTTTTAAATTTTCTTTAAAAGTTGAAAATTAATACCGTATTTACGCAAAAAATTCACGAAATATTTATTCTCTACAATTCCAGCAATAAGTTTGCTTTAAAAATAATTGAAAGAACAGTCGTTAGACTTCGAAAATAATTCACAGATAAATTATAAATCTATTTAAAAACAAATCGATATTTTTTAGCACACACCTAGAAAAGAAACAAATCTGCCTTTATATAAATAATTATAAAAATAGTTATGAAAATTGCTTTTTAATTTCTTTTTTCTGAATTGTGAAATTAATACAATTTTGACGCTAGATATTTATTCTCTACATTTCCAGAAATAAGTTTGCATTAAAAATAATTGTCAGAACAGTCATTAGACATCGGAAATAATTCACAGATAATTTGCTTAAAATGAGAACGTAGGTTAAATGTGTCGGCAATTTGTAGATCTTACTTTATGCTTATCTTTTCTATAAATCGTATTTTTTCCAGTACGTTGCAAAATAGTTTTAACGCTTTGCACTAATTGTGCTGCGGTATAGTGTTTTCACTTGATATTGTGTAAAAGAGTTCTAAACCCGAATCATAAGAATCTTCATTCAGGTGTAGCAATTGCACATGCAAGGTATAATCACCTACATTTAAAAAATAATAGAAGTCATGTTAAAATTAAACAAATATTATAAAAAGAGAATTGTATCGAAAAATGTATTAATTTATTTTCTCGAAATCACACACTGAAAAATATCGGATCTGCTTTTCATACCAGAAAAATACCACTACCACAATATGTGTAAAATAAGCAGATATTATGTGGTATAAAAAATTACGCAATTCATGGCTGTCAATTTCTATTACAAATTGAAAGAAGTTGAAAATTGTACGTAAAACGTGACAAATGAGGTGCGTTCGTACTAATGTTCAAAAAATGTTTCTGTTTTGTTCATCACATTTAATCATTTTCTAAAAAATAAATGATTTTTTTCTGATACGCGTAAGAATCGATAAAATAGTCTTGATTGATTTCAAAGTAGCTCATTATTCTGTCTTATAAGACATATTACATATTTTAAAAGTTTATAGCATCACTATATATATATATATATATATATATATATATATATATATATATATATATATATATATTTTTTTTTTTTTTACCTCTGTCATATTTCTTTTTTCTTTTTTTTTCTGAATTAAAATAGAATATGTATAATCCAAATGAATATACTTTATGAAAAAAAAGTGATATATCATCAAAAAGTTTATAAAGTTTATTAAAGTTATTAAAGTTTACCAACTTTATAAATGATTCAGCCAAGCAACAAATGTAAAATGTCAGTCATAAAAAAGCGATATTACATAAAAGAAGCGATATAGAAGGCCATACTCCGAGTGCTGTGTAAAAATCTATCACTACTCATAATGTTTCTAAAGGACTGGGAATGATGTACTGTATGTGAAATTCCACCAAGGAAAACTGCTTGGTGACCTGCAGCCGTATATAATATATGCAGTATATCAATTTTGACAATTTGTGAAAAACATTAAAAAAAAATATTTTTTAAATCTCCGTTATATCCCTTTTATAAATATTTGTATGAGAGAGATCTGTAATAAACCAGAAAGTTTTGTATGCAAGTATGGTAATCATATATTATTACAATTATACTTTTTAATATTTCTTAACTTAATCATTAGTTACATAAATACGTTTAATACTATTTCAAAATTAAAGTGAAAACTAGTAAAATGGAACCTGTATATGACGATATTATTTCTTTAACGGAAAATGCCACTTCTGCAATATAAAGAATATTGTATGAACTATACGATTAAAACAGATGATTAGTTAGAACTGATATTTCCCCAGTCACGTGCGATTCTGGTTACGCAGGCTTTACTGCAATATATCTCAGTCTAGTTAACTCCTGTTATTACGTGCATTCTTATTAATATGGATATGATCATCATTTTATATTATTTTTACAAACTCAAATTTTTACATGTTTACATAGAAAATCCTCCTTGTAAAAGTGGTGTTTCACGTTCCAATAATGGTAAATTAAAACAATAAATCGATTCTACGAGCTGATAAATAAGAATAGACATGTAAACACAGAAGTTTTACAATTTCATCGGAGCAGTAATATAAAAAGAAAGTTGTTAAACATATATTCATATGTAAGTGCAGGATACACATACATTATAAAAGTCTGCAGGTCGTCTAGCAGTTTTCACATACTTTACCTCACTCCGAGTCCTTTGGAACTATTATGAGTGGTGATACACTGTAAACAGAATCCGTGAAAATACGAGAGATTTTTCATACAATTTTATGGACAAGTTTCATTTTTCCAAAACAACATTAGAATTTCCGTAAATGACATTAGTTCCGTAATGGATATTTCAAATCCATATAGGGGAGACCGGGGCAAGATGACGAATGTCTTAATTTTTCCGTTTTCCGCTAGATGGCAGCATCAACCGGACACTACTGGCTCTCCTATCGGCCGTTCGTTAAACAATACTACAGAGACGCTGAAATCGCCATTTTTGTGTCAGTTGTGAAGCTTTGGTTGTTTTCCGCTGCCACGTTATAACTTTTATGCATGTGGAAATAAGGTCTGCTAAAGATCCAGGTAAGATATATCGTTTTTCTTTAATATTTATGAGTAACTTAGTTTAAATACTACCTATTACCATGAATAAATGTCAATTAATCGCCTTCCTTCATGGCAATGAAAACGAATATTTTTAAACAGGCAGTGCGGGGCAAGATGACGAGTTCGTCATCTGGCCCTGTGTTTCGGAATTTATTAAACTAACTATGTTGTCCATTCTATTTAAATCCTGTAAACGCTTGTTTGTCTGTGTGTTTGTTCGCACGACCTTGCGCTTCTATCTCCTCTGGGGATAAGGGGCGCATGGGATCGGGGGAGGTGTCATTCGAAAGGGGGCGACCAGAGGAAGACATTTTTGCCATCAGCTAAGCACCCCCTAGCCTCCCGAAAGAAAAACCCTATCGGGGTCCGTATCTCCACTTCCAAGCGTCCGATCGGTACGAGGAGAGTACCGTTCGACGGGGTCAAGACCGTCCCCCTCCCCCGCTGGTGCCCCTCCTCCCAAAAAATTCAAAAAGCGTTTAAGGCCAACTTCCGGGATTGTGACCCACCAACAGAAGAATGAATCCAGTGCTGTAAATGCCAAGAGTGGTGGCATGAGGAATGTTCCAATTATGAAAATGGCATTTTTATTTGTGACTATTGTTAGCTGCACAACTAAACACTTCAAAATTACGTTACAATCAATGCATTATGCTTAGTTTGATACTTTGTAAGATGTAAAAACACAGTTATCATTTGTTAAACCATGTAACATATTCAAAAGATAAAATATGTTCAGTCTTTTTCAGTGTTGTCATCTTGCTCCAAGGCCAAAGTCATCTTGCCCCAGTACTGGGGCAAGATGACGATTTGTTAATGTTATGAAAAAATAAAATTATCCTTTATTTTTTTTATTTGAAAAATTAAATGGTAATATATTTAATACTACAAAGGTATACTCTATCAGTTCATGTAAAATTAATTTTACTATTACTTCAAAATAAATTAATAAACAACAAAAATAGTAAAATAGTCATCTTGCCCCGGTCTCCCCTATATGCAGAAAGTTTCCCGTTAATTTAATGGATTTTTCCGTATTTCTTTCAAAACAGTACAATATCCGTATTTCTTCCAAAACAGTGGAATTTCCGTAAATGGCGTTTAGAGGTTTTCGTACAGAAATTGTTTGTTTGAAATGGAAATAAAATTGATGTATTTACTAGAGTTCTTTAAGTATCCATGACTGGCCCATTCTAACAGGGGCCATGTCTGGACGGTAATTGTTTGTCAAAATAATAGTATAATTTATATTGTTTACTAAAATATTTAGAAAATTATTTTATTTTTATAAGTTACAGAAAAATATTTTTTTAATCGACCTTTTTTTCTTGAGAGCGCTTCAAAATTATGAATTGTTTTCACTAATTTTTAAAAAAAATTATTTCAACTTTTCTAGCGTAAGGTAATATTGGGTTATTTAAAAGTTTCATTACATAATATCTCTGCAAATTATAGGTATGTAAATTTGCATTAAATTAAACAGATGTGGCTTAAAAATTTGTAAATTAAACTAAAATTTATTACTTTATAGATTATAATTTTACAAAATTTATATTTCTTTTCTTAAATTTAAAAAAAAATTTAATATTTTTGTCTTTACTTTTATAAAAATGAAGTTTGTAATTTTATAGACTCTATAATTTTTTTTGTTAGGTTATAATTTTATAAATTAAACTAAATTTATAAGTCCAAATTTAAACCTTCCTATTCCAAGGTCATTAATTTCAAAATTTTCTTTAAAAATCTATTTTCTTGTTTTATTATTTTCAAAAATATTCAGTTTAAGAAAACCGTGCACAAAAACTCTCAGCATAGATCACATATAATAATTTAATTTATTATAAAATATTTTATTTACATAAGTTTAAAAAAAAAAAATAAGAGATAAAGAAAATTTACTTTAATAGTATGTAATAAATACGTCTGCTTGCTTCAGATAATTGTTGTTTTAATTTGAATTGATAAATGGATCATCAGACAAATAATTTTAAAAAGTATATGTTCGAAAAATTAAAATGTTGATACTAGTTTGGGCGTGAAACTGTCTGTGATAATATTTTTGTTATTCATTCATTAAGACCAGCAGATCAATTCACACATTTTAAGAAATAATGAGTTACATACTTTATTTATTTATTATTATTTATTTATTTATTTATTTATTTATTTATTTATTTTATTTATTCTATTTATTTTATTTATTTTATTTATTTATTTTTTATTTTTATTTTTTTTTTTGCAAGTAATGATTATTTTTTTGGGGAAAGAGGTTTAATGCCGAAATCAAATTACGTATCGCAGAATTGGTTATTTTGAGATGGTAACAGATGAACAGTGTACATTATTTGTTATATAGCATAAATTTTCTTTGATTTAAATTTGAACGAAAATTGCTAATTATATTTTTATTCTTTTTTAATATAAAGTATAGTTTGTATACTTTGAATTTAGGGCATAGTTAGGACAAAAACTTCCAATCTGAGTATGCATCATGTGCGTATGTCGTTACTCTTGATTTTAAAGACAATGTAATGGTGCCAACGTAGATTAAATTGGATTTGTATAACAATAACGGTTTGTCGCAGGAAACAATCTGTTTTGCCAAATCATTCTTACTAAAATACGCTAGTTGGCGCGCATTAATTAAATAGAAATACAGGTAATATTATTAACACAATTTGAAGCATGTCGTAGAATAAGAACAAGTGCCTTAAAATCGCTTTAAGGTAGAAATACTACCTATATAGCATTACATTTTCCCCTATGTTGGATTTCTAGAAAATTTTTGCAGATCTACGCCGATGATGACTCCCAGAACTCAAAACCACCCACAGTTCAAAACTTTATCTATCTATCTATCTATCTATTTATATCACTTTTTTATGAACACGATAACTTCAACGTTTCTGCATAAATCTCTTCCAAACTCATACATAAAATTAAGGGACATAAAATCTCGGTCAAGCTCTTTAATGGGCAAAATCGACAGGAGGTGGGAAATGGCGGGTCTTTTTGTGAATACAGAAAAAAATACCACAACTTCTTAATTATAATACGTATCGAATCCGTTTAAAGTTATTATTACTTCTAGGAAAAGGGCCGAAAATTATGTGCGACAGATTTTTGATATAATTAAAAATGACCTCAAGGGGGGGGGGGGAATAGGAGTTTAAGAAGAAAAAAATTCATAACTTTGTCAATTCACAAGCTATCAAATCCACTTATTTTTTTTTTTAAATCTTCTTAACATTATCTACATGTCTTTACATTATCTTTATGTTGACAAGTTTTTTATAGGACCAACCCTTACAGCAATAAATAAATAAATAAATAAAAATAAAAATAAAAATAAAAACAAATAAATCCCTACCGGTTCCACCTACAGATATAGTTAGATTTTGAAGTGAGTGGTCACAACTGCCGCATCATGGCAGAAAGGTAATTTCTTCTGCAATTCCCAATAAACTGCCGCTCCACGGTCATCGTCTTCGAAATCTACCTGTGCCTGTAAAACAAGCCGTCAGGGATTTTTTTTTCTAGAAATTAGTTTTTGAGTTTTACAAAACAATTTGTTAACAATTTACCTTTCTATATTTAAGCTTATTTCTTTTGTATGAGTTAAAAATAATTTAAAAATTGGCGTATTTTAAATAATATAGCATTGAAGTTTGTACCTTACTGAATTCTTTGTTTCTCATTAGTTTTTGTTTTCACTAAGCAGTTCCATAAATGGACATAAAATAGGCAGCATAATAACATTTAATGTTTATTACAGTTAACTCATGGTTGGTACTTATATTTCAGGAGATATTCATAAATACATACAACTCAATACATAAATATTGCAACTCAAAAAGTATACTAATGCGAAATTTATTATTTTTATTATTAGCGTGAAGTTTGCGGTATATCGTTAGTGTTATTTTTGAAAGGTAAAAGTATCGTCCAAGATATATTAAATGAAAAATAAATAAATAAATAAAAAATACAGATCTGATCACCTAAAAAACTATATTATTTATGTTCGGATGTTAATAAAACATATTGTTATTAGCAATCTTTGCTTTAATAATATCAACTTAGTTGAATCTTGAATATTTATACATGATATATTATTAGCAAAAATCATTGACAAACAAAATCCCTAAATATTATATTTCTAAAATACTATTTGTAAGATAAATTTTTGAATTATTGATAAAACATTATTATACAACCTCTCCAAAGGAAAAAAAAATATTCTGATGTTTCATTTTTATGTTATTTTCGAGCTGAATCAAAAATGAAATCCATTTTGCTCGTAAGGTATTTCAAAAAGTGATTGCAGACTCTGAAGAAAATAACAATAGTGGCGGAGTTATTTGACATATATTTTTACTTTTATAAACTGAGAAATCTATATAGCTTACATTAGTATCCTATTTAAAGCAATTATTAAATGAAAAATATGTATATGTAAAACAAAAACTCTTATTATTTTTTACAAAGCATTGTTTTAGAAAAAAAACTTTAACAAGACGACAGCTTCTCCCATCCTCAAAATCGCTAGATTGCAATTCACAATCGCAGAAGATTATTTTAAATTGATAATAGTTTCATCTTTCATGGAAAGTATTATAATGCACTAATTCAATGTTTTAATTTCATAAATATAGTTAAAAATTTCATTTAAACACTATCAAACTTACACAACATACAAACTTAATCACTTACAAAATTCATGTAAACAAATCTCTCCTTCAATAGTCCAAAATTGTTTAAAATAGACTGACTACTGATGAAACTGTTAGTGGTGTATTATTTTATGGTTTACAGTACTCAGCATCTATAAGCTGTCAGAAACACCACTTATAATTGTTTTATTGCACATTAGTATTATCCTTTCTTACAAAACATTTTATTAGAGAAAAACTTACACCAGAAAAAATAAATATCTTTCATTTATATTAAATTATCATATGTTTTGTTTCATCTTGATGAAAATTTAGGTGAATAAAATTTAAGCAAAGTCGGCTTCCAAGACGGCTTAAGGAATCAATCATGTAACACATTTTAATTTTTGCTGTTCATATTTATGAAGGTTTTTTCTCCTGATGATGGTTATAAAGATTAACCGAAACGTCGAGGTTTGTTTTATATATATGTAGTTTAAAAGTAACTCATATTTATTAAATAATTTTACGTTGGAAGCAAGTGTTTGATGAGTATTTATATGTTAATTGTGCAACGTAAAGTCCTTATTAATTATTAATTATAATATCATCAGGTATTAATAGTTATGCCTCTTTCTTGATATCAGGAAACAAATTATTAGGAAAGTGACTTCAGTTTGCGTGTTTGAAAACTAGTATAATGAATTCATTACTAGTTTTCCTTTTAATTATCTACTTTTATGAAGGTTGACTTACCAAATATTTTCGAAATTTGTCTATTCGAGAGTGTATGCGCCGAAAAAATGATTTTTGATCCAAAATTCATATTTTCAATAATGTGTTCTTATTTGTGCATACCATTATTCTCCATACTACTTTAGATTTTATAGAAACATATATTCTAGTTTATAATGGCTTGATTTTGAAAGAGCAAACACACATGGGTACTTTTACGTAAACACAAACACGTATGCATTCGTAAATGCATGTATCATTTACAAGTATAATAGATAACACTATAAAATAGAGAAAGTTAAGATTTTTTCAGTTTTTTAATACATGCAATATAATGACATTAAATATTCATCGAGTAAAAATGAATGCTGACTAGTGTTTAAAATATCTAATTATACATTTGGTATTAAGAAAAACATGCATTAAATGCTCCATTTTTTCGGTGCATCCCTTACTCTACAGCACGTATCACACATTTTTCATTACTTATTTCGTCAGATAATTTAAGGAAAAAAATTCTTATTGCACTTAAATATCTCTCAGTAGATTATACATAAGTAAGTGTTCTCCCATGCTTAAAGGAAACGTGATGTCATTATAGACAATAGAGTAATTTGGAAACTGATTTTCAACACGATGATATTAGAGATTACTTTTTTGGTATCAAGACTTTTAGAAAGAGAAATAAGTCGTTTATCAGGATACGTGACATAATTTTCTGAAGAAGAAAAAATAAATTGTTATTCATGCGTTTGTTTAAAGAAAAAATAAATAAAGTAGTTAATTATATAAAAATGTTGATGAAACTTCCATTGAGTGATTTTTAATAATATTAGGGGTTCCAACCCGAGCTGCTTGGGTTACAGAACATAGGTGTAAACCATTTTTTTAATTAAAAACTCTAATAGATTTTTTGCGTTTAATATATTTTTGGATTGCCCTAGCAAAATCAAAAAGCATTTTTATATGGAATATATCAATTATGCTTTAAAAATAAATAAATTAATTAATTAATAATGTAATAAAAGTGGTATTATTGTATTCGCCGCATGTCAGGAATTAAATGCCAAAGAAATTGCCAAAGATTGCTACTTACATTTTTGATTATGATAATTTTAGTGGTTTTGCTTTTAGCGTGTAGTTCAATTACATGCCTGTTAAATTGGTTACGGAATATTAGCCGGGCACAAATGATGATCTATTTATATTTTTTTATTGCAAACGGGTTAAACTTTCGGAATCAGGTTGCATGCGATACATATATATATATATATATATATATATATGTAGCATTTTGACGAGGTTGCGATATTACGATGAATAATATTCGATGAAAAGATGGCAGTCCTTCAACGATATAGCAAGTTGCAGTCGATATTAGCGAATATGGCGAAGTAGAAGGCAATGAAATGATTCCACCAAAGTTTTCCAATAAATCCAGCCAATCTCCAGACAAATAATTTTATTAGAAGACGAACAACACAGAAACAATTCCAAAAGGTCTAAAACTTATAGCCCTCGGGCTAACGTTGCTTCATTTCATTGAATTAAGATGTTACTGGGCCAGATGAATATTCTACGGACATAAGAACACCAGACACATATTTGTTTAGCTTCCGAAAACGTCAAAAATCTCGTGCTCCGACCGGTGCGGGCGAGTTTTGTTCTCTCCGCGGAAACATACACAGAATTACGTCACGAGCGCACAACCCAATGAGTGAGAAGCTAGCTCCAGCCCAACGAATGAGGCTGGAGGGCGAGGCTAAAACAGTAAAGAATCCCTTACTTGGGTGCGGACCAATTTTGAAGTTAAAATCCCAAGCGCGCGAAAAATTTAGCATAATAATAATAATAATAAAAAGAAAATGGCTTTTAAAAAACATTCGAAATGAGAACGCGTCTCAGAATTTTATAGATTGGGGAAATGATAAAAGTTACGAATGATCTTAAATTTTAGATTAAGATTTGGAATAAAATAATTATTAATATACGGATATTTACTTTTAAAAGGACTTTAAATAGGAATAGATATTATAAAGAATTAAGGAAATACTGACTATGACAGAAGTTAGATTAATTTTAAAATATTAATGCGAATAAAATGGAATGATACGAAGGAAATAAATTTTTATATAACATTATCCCCCCCCCCCTAAAAATCCGAATGACGGGTAGATCCGTTGATCTACAAGTTCATTAAGGCAAGCAAGAATTTGGATTACAAAATATTTATCTGGTATTCTAGTTAATGCCAAAAATTCTTTGATTTTATTAAAGTTAATTCAATAGTTATTTTTGTAAACGCGAACCTGTGGGAATTGTTTAAATACAGAAATACATACAATTACAATATAAATAAGTTAGTAACAAATAATTTTTTTTTCACTCTTCAAACATAAATAGTGGAAAGGATGAAAATGAAGTAAACAAAGCATTTTTGTCTAAGCAGTGAAAAGTATAATTGTCTAATAGTCCTCTTAATCAGTAACAGTCTGAGTTATAGACCTCTCATTTCCAAAAAAAGTTTCTTGGTATGGATATGAAGGCACAGATATGTCAAGTATTAGCCAGTAATACTGTTTACGGCAATACAGTGTATTGATTCTGTAGTAGGATAATTCCAGTTAATCATAAAGTTCAAAAACATAAGAAAGTTTCATCACCACTAAGTTCAATAAGCAATTAAAGTACTGGTTTGTGATGCTTGATAAGTTTTGTGCCTTGATAAGTAGGTATAGCTTGATAAGTTTTATGCCTTGATAAGTAGGTATAGCTTGATAAGTTTTATGCCTTGATAAGTGCACTTATCAAATAAAGTCCAGTCAATTAATAAAGTTCAATCATTTAGATATGAGTATTAGATGCTTTGCTAGCAAGATGTGACTTTTTATCCTCAACTAATATACTATCAGTGGTTCTCTTTTATCACAATTCTCAAGAATATTCTCTTTTATAATCTTATCACATAATAAATAACAACAACAATTATAATAACGACATAATAATATCAACAATGACAAACAACTTCAAAATAATACTAAATCAGTAATTCATCTGTATATAATTTAATTCCTCATTTTTTTTTAATATCAGTGAGGAATGAAAATATACTTAACAAAAGGAAACAAAATAAATAAATAGTAAACTAAGAAACATCTGTGAAAAATTATCAACAATTCAGTAAGATAATGTGCTCTCTGTTTTCAGTCAAACAAGAGAAACATAAGCTGTTCAATGAAAATAAGACCTTGAAGTGAACGGTGGATAATAAGTTTAACTATTACTATTAGTAGAGAGTTTTATTCTATTATTATAATTTAATTTAATCCAGTGAATTTTTATTCAATTTATTTTAATTTAATGTAGTATTCTAATCTAATTTGCAATTCCAATTTACTTTATTGTTCTAATTCAATTCAATCCAATATAAAAAATTCTTAACTCAAATCAACTAATTTACGCCTGCATAAAAAGTTAACTCAAACAAAAATATTGGCAGTAATATTCTTGGGAATTCCTGGGCGTAATTTTGATACATGGACTATTTTAGTAAATTTATTTTGAGTCTGTCTATTAATTTCAACATTTACATCAGATAATTTCTTAAGGATTTGATAGGGACCACTAAAAACTTGTGAGAGCTTTCTGGTATTGGGATAATGGAATTCTTCATAGATAACAAGATCTCCTATCTCAAATTTTGGCTCCACATAATTTCTATCATAATATTTTTTACTTTTCCAGGAAAATTCATCCGTGCGTTTTTTAGCAATGTTGAGGACTTCCTGGACGGGAGGGTAATAATTTTGCTTAAGAGGGGAATCATAGGGTAATTTACCAAAAAGTAAATAAGCAGGAGGGAATTTGGTTATGGATGGGGTGTATTATTGTATTCATTAACTACTTCAGTCAGACGTTTGGTCCAAGGAATTTTGGAGGTAGTAGAATTAACTTTACACTTTAATCTTGTAACTATTGATTGATTCACTCTCTCACACTTGCCATTCGTTTGAGGGTGATGTGATGTGGTTAAACGTTGCTTAATATTGTGATTCCGCAAAATTTTTTTAAATCTAGGTGAAGTAAAGGCTGCATTCCTATCACTTAATACCTTTTGAGGAGCCTGTATATCGAAAATTTTGTTGAAACAGAATAATTGTTGAGGGAATTGAATATTGAAGACTTGTTTTAAGCAATTTGTGTATGTTTCTGTGGTAACACTTTTGGAAGGAAATGCCCAAACATATCTGGTTGCATGGTCTATGATGATGTGTAGATATTTTTTGGTGGAGTTATAATAATTGAATCCTCCCACAGTATCAATAGAAAGACATTCAAAAGGTTGATCTGTGGTGGGCATAGCTTGTAATAAGCCAAATTTTTTCTGTCTGGGTTTTTTATTCTTTTGACAAATATCACAATGTTTTACAAAATTGGTTATATCTTGCGTCATGTCAGGCCAATAATAATTAGGGGAGATTAAATTTAACATTTTTTGGATACCAGGATGAACAAATTTTTCATGAGCAATATTTAGTATTTTTCTCCTTAAAGACATGGGGACTAATATTTTTCGAAATCCTTTCCTTTTAATAATCATAAGTCCATTTTCATTTAGATAATTTTTACCACAAACATTATCTTTTTCTTGCCTCTCTATAATTTCTTTAACGTCCAGAAGAAAAGTAAGTGGTTGAATAAAATGTGAAACTGGGTTTCTCGACAACATGTCGGCTTCGACATTTGTGGATCCCTTTTCGTAAACTATATTATATTCAAACATGCTCAACTTCAAAGACCATCTAAATAACCTGCTTCTCAGATGTTTAGTATTTTTTAACCATACAAGAGATGCATGATCAGTATGAATGGTAAAATTTACACCATGAAAATAATGATAGAATTTGTCTAACGTGTCAATGATGGCAAGACACTCTAACTCGGTAATAAAATAATTCTTCTCATAACTTCTCAATCCTCTAGAGTAATAAGCAATTGGATGTAAAAAATTATTACTATCAGGTTGTTTTAAGACTGCACCTACTGCCACCTGTGAGGCATCAACAAACATATGGAGGGGTAACTTAGGGTCATGAAATTTTAAGATAGGTCTGGCTATTAAGGCATCTTTTAATTTTTGAAAAGAATTTTGACAATCTGTATTCCATTCCCATAGTGTATTTTTCCTGAGTAATCTATTAAGAGGGACTCGAATTTCGGCATATTTATCTATAAACTTGTGATAAACATTGATAGATCCTAAGAATCTCTGAAGTTCTTTTACATTTGAAGGGGGTTTTAGTTTTTTATTACTTCAATATTAGCATTAGCTGGAGTTAATGTGCCATTCTGGATGGTATATCCTAAGAAGTTAATTTTACTTTGAACAAAATTGCATTTAGATAGTTTAAGTTTAATGTTTTCACGTCTACATAATTCAAATATTTGGTTTAAATGTTGCATGTGTTCTTCTAATGAGGAAGAAAAAATAATGATATCATCAAAATAATGGCAAGCAAAGTCTATTTTGTATTTAGTAAGTATTCTTCTAAGGGTTCTATTAAATATCGGAGGGCCTAATTTAATCCCGACGGGCAAAACTAACCATTCAAAGAGCCCAAAGTTGGTAGCAAAAGCCAATTTCTCAGTATCGGATGGATGTATGGGTATGTGCCAGTAGCCAGAGGCTAAATCTAAAGTTGAAAAATACTGTGCACTACTCAGTTTATCTAAAATTCCATCGATACGAGGTAGGGGTTCGGCGTCATTTTTCATTATTGCATTTAATTTTCTATAGTCAACACATAATCTAGTTTTCTTACCTTCTTCTCTTTTCATTACTAATGTAACAGGGGCAGAATAGGGACTATTGCTCTCTTTAATTAAACCAGCACCCTAATAGTGATTGAATTTGATCCGGAATCTCTTTTTCTTCTAAAGGGGAAGTTCTGTACGGCCTCAGAAATATTGGTAGGTCAGAATTAAGTAAAATACGTTGCGGTTCAATATTAAATCTCCCGACATCAAATTTATTTTTAGAAAAATGTCTAAATAATCCCTTATACTTTCCCTTAAAGTTTCATTTTCTATAGAATTTATGTCCCTAATTAATTTAGAATTATCAACATTAGATGGAACAAAGGATTGAGGAGATATGATCTATCCATAATCGGATTGCACACTCTGATAATCATAGTTAACATTAAAATAAAGTAATCTTAATTTATCACTGGATATGCTCTTAGATTCATTTAAAACAAGGTCTCCTTGTAATACTCGATATGTAGCACAGTCAATAATTAAATTAAACTTACAGCATTCTTGTAAACCTAATATAGCATAATCTAAATTTGTATTACATATCAAAAATCTAATTTTTTGTTGCACATTACCTAATTTAAACAATAAATTACAAGCTTTATCTATTACAACAGTTCCTTTGGCTTGGCCAATAATAACAGGTGGAATATTTATAACTTTAGCATTTAACAATTTAACAAATTTAAAAGGTAAAATACTTATGGTTGAGCCAGAGTCAATCACACAAGGTAGTGCCCTGTTATTTACATATCCTGATAAAATTAACTGTCATATATTATCAGTAGATGGTTGTGGTTGACTAAGAGGGGGTGCAGAAGATTGCAAAGGGCTCATATTGAATACACAATTCCTCTCCCAGTGATAAGCATTTTGGATACTTCTATTTAAACACATTCGACATGGTCTACGTGGATAATTTCTCTGAAAATGGGTAGTAGGCAACCTAGGATTGATAAATCTAGAATTTGGAGCATTAAAATTGCTCTGTGAATGAAAATTGGAATTTGGCATATGAAAATTTCGACTTGGGCGAACCCAATGTCTAGGTGCCTGATTATATTGTGGCAATGATCTATAATTCTGAAAATTACTCCTAGAATTACTATTGTTGATCTGGGAAGTAGGAATTACTACTAGCTGTTTAGCCATTAGGTACCAGTCTATTGTATTGTTTGGAGGATTACTAATCGTATAATTCTGGTACTCAGGTTTGAGACCGTCTGTTAATCCCTGTACTATTATAGTTTCACATAAACAAAGTTGTCTACCTATTTCAACCTTTTTTCGAAAGTACTTATCCAAATCATTGAGATCATTTAATTTCATAGAAGCAAATTCTGAAAATCGAGGAACATGAACAGATATGAATTTTTCAGTAAGAATATCAGTTATTTTGTGAAAAGCTTTACATTCTAAACATTCATTGATAAATACCTTCAGAGCCTCTCCTTTCAAATATTTTGAAATATTTTTAATATTCCAATTTTCATCTTTCTTTTCAGAAAGGCATGTTTTGTCAAAATGGTTTAACCAAGATTGAATGTTCATGCCAGATTCGAAATCAAAAGGAATGATGTTTATTTCGTTTTCACTCATTTTGTGATCACCAAGGACTTTTACAAGTCCAGATCGCAATAACATTAATATAAAAATTAAAGAGAATTAGCACAACAGATGTAAAATAAAATTTTAATTAAATAACAAATGTAAATACCTCCATCTCTAATAAATAATGATAGTAATAGTAATAATACAACAAATAAGAAAATCTGAGCGAAACTTAAATAACATAAAAATAAATAAAATAATAAATAATACATACAATAATAACTTTTTTCAACTTACGTAATTCCGTTCACAAGTTGTCTGCCTGTTTACTTTTTGAAATGTTTGAGACCGATCAATTTATTTATTTTTTTTTGTATAATGATACTTTTTCATTTTTTTTTCTGTAAAAGAAAATATTATTTAGATCATTCCGTCATGATTGAGAAGTTGTTTTGTAGAACATTCACACTGGTCTGCATCTGGTATTTCCAGGGATAAATTATTCCAACACTTTTTGAAAAATTCGATGCATATTTTGGTGAGAATCAGTTGCACACACCACAATGGAAAATGTACAGCATCCGCATTCAGCAACATATCACAGCTTCTCCGTTTATCAGACGATCAGAAGAACACTAATCAACATACTCTTCGTGAGAACTAGACGCACACTCTTCGCTATGAAGATGTACAACAGTATCCGGCAATACATTCGCAGCTCATCCGTCCATCAGAACATTGGCATAGCTCAGCGCAAGTTCATGGAATCCTAACGGGATTTTTGTAGCATTTTGACGAGGTTGAGATATTACGATGAATAATATTCGATGAAAAGATGGCAGTCCTTCAACGATATAGCAAGTTGCAGTCAATATTAGCGAGTATGGCGAAGTAGAAGGCAATGAAATGATTCCACCAAAGTTTTCCAATAAATCCAGCCAATCTCCAGACAAATAATTTTATTAGAAGACGAACAACACAGAAACAATTCCAAAAGGTCTAAAACTTATAGCCCTCGGGCTAACGTTGCTTCACTTCATTGAATTAAGATGTTACTGGGCCAGATGAATATTCTACGGACATAAGAACACCAGACACATATTTGTTTAGCTTCCTAAAACGTCAAAAATCTCGTGCTCTGACCGGTGCGGGGGCGAGTTTTGTTCTCTCCGCGGAAACATACACAGAATTACGTCACGAGCGCACAACCCAATGAGTGAAAAGCTAGCTCCAGCCCGACGAATGAGGCTGGAGGGCGAGGCTAAAACAGTAAAGAATCCCTTACTTGGGTGCGGACCAATTTTGAATTTAAAATCCCAAGCGCGCGAAAAATTTAGCATAATAATAATAATAATAAGAAGAAGAAAATGGCTTTTAAAAAACATTCGAAATGAGAACGCGTCTCAGAATTTTATAGATTGGGGAACTGATAAAAGTTACGAATGATCTTAAATTTTAGATTAAGATTTGGAATAAAATAATTATTAATATACGGATATTTACTTTTAAAAGGACTTTAAATAGGAATAGATATTATTAAGAATTAAGGAAATACTGACTATGACAGAAGTTAGATTAATTTTAAAATATTAATGCGAATAAAATGGAAGGATACGAAGGAAATAAATTTTTATATAACACACATATATATATATATATATATATATATATATATATATATATAATAAATATATAAGATTCATGCTTGAGAATTATTTTAAGAATCATACAAAATCAGTAAAGTGAGATACTGTTTTCAATCAAATTGCATTTAAAAGAACTTTTTTCTCCTACTCGACGGTGAAAAGTTAAAATTATGGGCTGTTTTGAATTTAAACTCTTGCACTCAAAAGTTATTGGTCAGTTGCCGCAACCGTCAATATGACGTCAGCGTTTCTCACAGATATGTTTTTGCTTTATAAATTAGATGTATAAATTCTTAGAATAATATTAAATAATCGAAAATTTGTGTAGTTGTACATGGTATCTGAATAATGTTCGGCGAGAGTGTCCTAAATCGAATCTTACCTAAATGAAGAAAAATTGTTTATATTTCTTAAAGTAATACCCATTGTTTGTAATGCCTTTTTGACAATGACTGTAAGTTCCTCAAAATGGCGAGCAAACGTATTTTGTTGCCGCACAAAACACACTTTTAGAAGGCTTTAATACCTAGCATATCGAAAAAAAGTTCTTTCCTAATAATGTTTTGCTTTTAATCCTCAAATAGCGTACATCCACGACATTATAAATGTCGCAATACCCTTGCGTGACGGAGATTTCTCGACACAAATGTTCATCACAGCTGCCAACTTTTGCGTTTATTTGTCATCACTATACGTATATAATACTACTCCACATGCACTTTGACATTTTCCTAGCAACCCTACATTAGTTATTTTTCAGAGAAAAAATTAGGAGTGTATTGAAAACGTCGTTAAAAATGTTGTGAAAATGGTTAAACCTTTCAGAAATGCACTTTAAATATACGGATACTTATATATAAACTTGTTTCATCATGCCCTGATTTTCTTTCCCAGACTTTGAAGCGATATTAAAGCACAATATAAATTTGTACTCTCTTCTTTGTGTTATATGACCAAATGAAATTTATACAATAAGTGTTTTATTATTGGTATATTATGTATTTCTTTAAATCCGTTTCGAATCAAACAACTGGTCAATTGAAATAGCTACCCCATTGTACTATGCCTAGCTATCACATTCGAGGCGGTAGGTATACCGGTTCGTCAGTTACTTTAGTTTCTTTAACCGACTTAACAGGAACACCCTGTACTTTTATATGCTTAAATTTTCTCATTCTCTCATTTAAACTTTGACAACGTAATGTGTTCACTGTTCAGTATTTAAAAATAAAACATAGGTCGCTTTTCGTGTGTTATGATGCATTAGTATTTACATTAAATAACCATATTTGCTTTACGTTTAAATATTAAATAAAACATATTTATTTATAATAGGATCAAATGCGCATATTAAATTGTAATTTCGTTTTGAATAAAGATTTTTAGATACATTTGGTTAATTTTAAAACATAAATATGTCTTTTACAAAGAAATGAGAGAAATTTTTTCTTGGATGTTTGCCATGATTTTGTTAAACACTTCTAGCTCGTAAATCTTTCAAGTTTCTTACAAAAATATGTAATAAAAGTTTCGTTTTTGCATAATAAGTTTGCAACTCTAAACATGTATTTTTTAGAAAGTAGACAATTGAAAACATTTTGCTTGAAAAAGAGGGTTTAACTGCTACATAGTAAGAATAAAATATAGCATTTTTTTGTAGTTCTTGGAGTCTGAATGAAGAAATGTATTTATATGTTCTTCCTTATCATATTTAAAGTTATATTTAATTATTCGTGTTATTGAGATGTTTTCCATTTAAGTAACATTTTCACATTCTATTCAATCTTTGCAGAGACCCGAAATGTCCTTGCTATTTTTTCTTTTAAAAATAAAATTATACAATTAAATAAATCGCTCATTGAATATATTTAAAAATGACTTTATATCAACAATTTGTTTACAAAATATGCATTTTTTAAATGGACAATTAAATATGTTCCACTTGAAAAAGATGGGTTAACTGAATCGTAGTAGGAATACTAGGGAAGTGCATACGGGACACAAAATTTAATTGAGCAAGTTAATTTACAAACATCCACGTGATGTCCCCCAGCAGACATTGATAATTAATAATTTCGAAATCAACAGTAAAATAACTATACGATAATTATTTCTTGGATTCTGTGTAGTTCATGAATGTCATTTTTATACTATGATTAAGATGCTTAAAATAGTAAACTTATTCAGGTATCATGCATTAACGATTATTTGAAAGAGCATACAATAATAAAAAAAAATACCAATTTGTTTTACAATTTCTTGAACATGCAACTTGCGGTATTAATACCAACACTGACATGATATAGGTATTCGATGGATAAATAACAGCAATAACCGGGCATGCGTGGAAAAGATATTTCCGGCATGGTTTGTGTGGTTTGTGCATTACCGTATTCCTCAAAACACAGTACTCTACGCCTGCGATATCCATACATTAGAAGGATATTATCATATATCATTACAAACAAATAAAAAAAAGAAATAAAAACTGACTATTATCGGAACCTTGCACGCAATCTGCGAACGCATTTTTTATTCAATTTTGTTACCAAAAATGTACCAATTCTGATTTTAATTTCTTGAAAATGCAAATTGAAATATCAATATAAATGCCTATTTGATATCTTTATGAGATGGATAAATAACAACAATAGGCTGGCACGCATGGAAAATGTATATATCCTATATGGTTGGTATGATTGTTGCTGGAAAGTTTCCCTGAAAACTCAGTACATCTAACCTACCTTTATTCATGCTAATAGGAGAATATCATATGCGTTTCTAAAACAACGAAAAATGTAAACTGCTCAATTATGCAACCTTGCAAACTATCAGTGAATTATTGAGAATTCTATGCTGTTGTTGTATGCTTGCTTGTTATACGTGTTATTAGAATTATATGGGTAAAATTAATATAATAACCGATCAGTCGGACTAACAACTAAAAATTTATAACACAGTGTAAGACTATATTTTATATTTCTGAATCCACCAATAAGACAGAGAGGGGTAATTTTGTCATAATACCTTGAAGCAACTGTGGGCCTATTAGAAGGAGTAAAATCACAAAGAAACTGTTGAAAAGGAAGCATAAGATATTCGCACTCTCAGATCCGTAACATGTTTTGTTTCTTTTCTTGAATCTAAATAAAGAATATATCTTTAATGATTTTTCTTGATTGTATTTATAATTATTATTCGTTATCAATGACTTTCAAATTCTCTGTAACATTTTAAATTCTCTACAATGTTTCGTAAAATTTGTAAGTAATTTATGTGTTTCTTTATATATGCATGGAGTTGTGAATGTTTTTGCTTAAAAATAAATGATAGTTTGAATGGCTTTAAGCAACACATTATATAAACATTTATTCACTACATATGATTTTACATAATTAGCAAAAAATTTGCTCGGCTTAAATTAGATGGGTTATTTGCGAAAATAAAATATGTTTCGTTCGAAAAAGATGTGTTAATTGGAATACAGTAATAATATAACAAACAACTTTATTGGTATTTCTTGAAGTAAACATAAATATATATTTTATTGTGTTTCTTGCTGATTGTAACTGTAATTATAATTCTTTATCCTTATCATTCAATTTTTTTAAATTTATATAATATTTTCAATTTTTTAATAACATTGAATACATTTTGATAGCATTTTCTTTCTTTCTTTCTTTTTTTTTTTTTTTTTTTTTTTGCAACACATTAACTTTATAATATAACGTTTTTGTGGCTCTTGAAGTCCACATAAAGAAATCTGTTTTAACATTTCCTGCTGATTGTATTTATGATTCTTTATATGTGTCATTAAAATGCTTATCATTCATTTCAAATTTGCACATTTTCTAAAACTGTACATAGATTTTTATAGTCATTTCTTTTTTTTTTTATTATTGCTTATGATTATAATAGTATTAGGCTTAAAATAAGATATTAAATTGAATAGCATTTAGACTGGTTTAACATAAAAAAATTTCACTAAACATGTTTTTATTTAATTGATAAATAAATATGCTTTGGTTGGTAAATATGATTTAATTGCAATACAGTGACTGCAGTAACACAGTATGAACATTTATTGTAGTGCTGGACGTTTAAATAATAATAATAATAAAGTTTCTAGCTGATTGCGTTTCTGATTATTTATGCATCTCTTCCAAATGCTTTTAATTCATTTTAATATTGTAAATTCAATAAAACATTGCACAGATTTTCATAGAAATTTCTATTTTGTTTCTGGTAAATCTGCAGTAAGTTATTAAAATTTTACTATAAAGTAAGATGGTATACTAATATATTATATTGTTATATTATTTATTATGGTTTCTTATTTATTTTCTTATTTATCATTTATTAATTTTGCTAAATTAATATTATTCACCATTTTTAATAACGTTATGTATTTAATAAACATAAATTCCTAGTTTGAGCGTGCGTGGTTACGATAAACAAGATCGGCAAACGTAAACCCTTTTTGGCGATCTATCTCCTAGACCGGATAATACGTAAGTAACTGTTTTTTTAATAGTTTCTTTATGATTATGTTTATACTTAGAATTATTTTTTTTTTTTTGTATTGGGAAATGATTTCCATTTTTATTATACAATAAACTCTGTTTCAAGTAAAATCCATAGGGACAAAACAAAGTTTCCATTTTAGACAGTATGCTGCTTTAGACAGAATTTACTATATTAAACAACGGTCTGTGGGACTTTAAAATCTTTCCTCTTTAGACTATTTCCGACTTATACAGTGTCCGCCCTAGATTTAACTGTATTAGAAAATTTTATAAGAATAACGTCAGACTTTGTTTGTTTTGTATTTGTTTTTATCTCTATTTGTTTTTTAATTTTTTATGCAATTATTAATGTTTTAAATTTTTATACACGTATGTTTTTTTTAATAATTTCTTTATGACTATGTTTATAATTATAATTTTTTTGTATTGAGTAAATGATTTCTATTTATGTAATACAATAAACTCTGTTTCAAGTAAATTCCATAGGTACAAAACAAAGTTTCCATCTTAGACAGTATGCTGCTTTAGACAGAACTTACTATATTAAACATCGGTCTGTGGGACTTTAAAATCTTTCCTCATTAGACTATTTCCGACTTATACAGGGTCCGCCCTAGATTTAACTGTATTGGAAAATTCTATAAGAATAACGTCAGTGTTTGTTTGCCTTTGCTATTTGTTTTTTTTTTTTTTTTTTTTAATTTTTTATGCAATTATTAATATTTAAAATTTTTTCACATATTGATCTTAATATGCCTTAAAATAAGATGGTACATTAAATCGCACTTAGAATTCACACTTCAGATTTAATTTAGCATTAATTTATTTATAATCTTTCAGCTGTCTTTTGATATTTTTCTTTCTTTCTTTCTTTTTTTTTCAATTTTTTAGTAAAAGTCTCTTGGATAAAATAGCTAACACACGACACTGCAATGTTAATTCTAAGGGAACTGTCTTTCATATTAGTAACATAGTTGAATGTAATAAAATGTTATAAATCACCGAAACAGTGCTCTTCAAAGCAAACAATCAATAACCTCGTTTGATAAATCTTAACTAATGAAAATTTGAAAATGAATCGATGTAGAGTTAGTCTCTGGAAAACAAACTTAATATCTCTTTTTTGTTCTCGTGTATTACTATTTTCTGAATCGAGGCATCTTCAAAATTCTTTTAAAGGAAACTGAAAAATACAACTTCGAATAAAAATATTAATACATTTTGCCTATATAAATCCGGAACAATTAACACTTGTGGCAGAGTGCCTCGTTCGTTTATAATGGTACTACATTGGACGAGTGAGTTTTGAGATTTTGCGTGGGATCGTGAAGCCGTGTGACTTCGTAACATTTATGCATGAATGAGACATATTCTGTCATTTTTTAAGTTTCTCAAACTACGTACGCCTCTCCAGTAATCTGATCGTCATGGTTATTTTTACAATGGTATGTTAATTAGGTAACTATGGTTGTGTAGTAGCTATATAAAGTGCGGTGAGAATTGGAATCACCGGGTTTTGTAGGCATCCTACCTCCGGGCATTTCAGTTTTTTCGTGAAAATTAGAGTCAAATGTAAACTTTAGGCGTGGATTCCAATTGACAGTTCTGGATATATTCTTCTGCTGTGTGTTTTTGCCAGTTTGGTAAGAAGTTAAGCATTTTACTATGAATAAAGTGTTTTCGGAATCTATAACATTCCATTTTATTGTGGTTTTATCCGTTTAAGTGATTTTCTTGGGTTCCTGCAGAATGCAAGGTCAGGTCAGTTAGAGCAGAATTAAGCGAGATAAATTGAATACGTTTTGGGAAAAGACCCCCCCCCCTCTCAGTCTTTTGTAAAAATTAGCATATTTTTGATCGTTTCCATTTCAATCTACCCGCTCCACTGCTACTTACCGGTTTACAATAAATAAATTGTTGTGTTTAGTAAAATATGTGTAATATGAATACATTGATATATGTATACTCAAAGCTATACATTCTTTCGGGAACAATTTCCATGTGCATCCAGGCAACATTGGTAGTATGTTGGATTTTGTATCTGTTAAAAAAAAAGTTAACTAATTTATAAGAATTTAGTGAAAACTCAACTGAATTTTTTCTTCGCAATAAAATAAAATATAATAATAATAATAATAATTATTATTATTATTATTATTATTATTATTTTAATGTTAAGTCTAAGTGCAATTGCATTTACGCTTTCCACTTACATCTTCAAGAAAAGTTTCATTTTCAATTTAATTTTGTTTTCTAAGTGAATCCTGTATCTCCGAACAGCTAAAATATTTTATCATTATAATCAAAGTGTGGAGGTTTGTCTTGTATGAAAACCAGGGAATTCAACACCACTTACCTGTGTTAAAGTTTCCCCAATGTACTGCCCGGTGTACAGAATTTAAGTGATTTTATTATTATTATTTTTAAACTATAATCCTTTTTTAATTCCCTGTTAGAATAATATTTTATATCGCTCACCAAATACACCACAAAGCCTTTTTCGTGCATTCGTGTTAGCTGTATACCAGTTCAAAGTTTTGTTTATTTTATGTACTGTCCGGTGTACAAAATTTAGGTAACTGTTTTTTTTTTTTTTTTTTTTTTTTTTTTTTTTTTTTTTTTTATGCGTTTAGTATAATATCTTATATCGTCCACCAAATACAACACAAAGTGTTTTTACTGCATGCTATTTCGAAATATTTCGCTATAATAGCTGAGTCTGATTATTTCAGTATTTAAGCACGTTGTTCAATCTGATGATTTCGTGTTTTATTTATTTATTTATTGATAAAAATTTCACCTGGCAATTTAGTTACGGAATATTACAAAAAACATGATGAATCAAATGTTGAATCAATAACTTTGTTTTGCGTGCAAACGGATTAATATGCCGGAATTTGGCTACACGTATATATACAAATACTTATGCATGTAAATTATTTTGAAAACCATAAAAAACAGTAAATTGAGATGCCGTTTTCAAACATATTATATTTGAAAGTATTTTTTGTTTCCTTTAGACGGTGTAAAAATTTTAATTGATTGGTGTTTAGAAGTTAAAATATCGAATGTAAAACCGAAATTTATTAGACAGGCCGCTGCCACTGTAAGTATAACTCCAGCGTTTCTACCAGACTCCTTTTTTTTGCTTTATAATAGAGATTCATATTTTAAACAGATATAGATTAGAATGTCTGATCTGTAAATGTTTTTTTAAAAATTATGTTAAATTTGCACTAGAAATAATATTACATTTCGCAAAACGAATTTCTAGCAATTTATGCAAATAAAATATTTAAGGGTGTATTCAAATCCAAACTGCTTATTTTGAGACACATTTTTAAATTCCTTTTTGCTCTAAAATGCATCCAATTGGCAGGTAATCTTATTCAAAAACCTTATAATGCCCGTATTGTCTCGATTTTTTGATAAAGGCAGAATATATTTTTAAAAAATGCTGTCAAAGGGGACATTTTGAACCGAATTTCCGGAAGCGATAGCGCTGGATACGAAAAAAATAAATTATCTTATTGTGAAAATAATTGTCTGTAAATCAATTTCTAATTAATTGAACTAAAAATAGAAAAAACATGGGGCCCTTATAAACCTCTTCCCAAATCACGCCGCCAAGTCTCATGTTGTTACAATGAGTCTGAAAATGTGTCTCAAAATTTTGAGTTGTTGAGCGAGGAAAAGTATTTTTTTTTAATACCGCCTTAATGCAGATTATTTTCACAGTTTTTCTCTCTATTAGCCTTATTATATAATGATATTTTCAAAACAATTTGAACAACTCTGTTGATTTAAAACAGCATTGTTACCATCCGACATTTGTTTTTGTTATATAATCGAGATTCATATTTTAAACAGCTATATACTAGAATCTTTGATCTGTAAATGTTTTTACAAAATTATGTTAAATTTGCAATAAAAATAATAATACATTTCGTAAAACGATTTTCTAGCAATTTATGCAAATAAAATATTTAAAGCAGATTATCTTCACAGTTTTTCTCTCTTCTACCCTTATTATTATAGAATGCTGCTTTGAAACAATTTGAACAACTTTTTAAAATTTAAACAACATTGTTACTACCGGACATTTTTTTTTTGCTTTATAATAGAGTATCATATTTTAAACAGCTATATATTAGAATAGCTGATCAGTAAGTGTTTAAAAAATATATGTTAAATTTGCACTAGAAATAATATTAGATTTCGCAAAACTAATTTCTAGCAATTTATGCAGATAAAATATTTAATGCAGGTTATCTTCACAGTTTTTATCTCTATTAGCCTTATTATATAATGATATTTTCAAACAATTTGAACAACTTTGTTGATTCTAAACAACATTGTTACTACCGGACATTTGTTTTTGTTAGATAATAGAGATTCATATTTTAATCAGCTATATACCAGAATATTTGATCTGTAAATGTTTTACAAAAAATATGTTAAATTTGCACTAAAAATAATATCACATTTCGCAAAACGATTTTCTACCAATTTATGCAAATAAAATATTTAAAGCAGATTATCTTCACAGTTTTTCTCTCTATCACCCTTATTATTATAGAATGCTGCTTTGAAACAATTTGAACAACTTTTTAAAATTTAAACAACATTGTTACTACCGGACATTTTTTTTTTGCTTTTTAATAGAGATTCATATTTTAAACAGCTATATATTAGAATATCTGATCAGTAAGTGTTTTAAAAAAAATATGTTAAATTTGCTCCAGAAATAATATTACATTTCGCAAAACTAATTTCTAGCAATTTATGCAAATAAAATATTTAATGTAGATTATCTTCACAGTTTTCTCTCTATTAACATCATTATATAATGATGTTTTCAAACAATTTGTCAAAGACAGATTTGTAACTGAAAAAAAAAATTCATTTCTCGTCCTATAAATATTATATATCATGCTTCAAATTCTAATTCTCTGCAGACAGATTCAATAATCTTAGAATAAAACCAGTATGTAATTTATTTTAATATCCAGAGGCATATTGAATTGGAAATACTAATATATCTTCTTATAATGAAAATTATCAGGATTATAATATATTAAAAATAGTAAACGAAATTCAGTTCCATAGAAATTATGTAACTTTCTTTTATTACCATATTTCACAAGCTTCAATTTACGTTCTAGTTTTATTGTTTGACTCTGAAAGGAAATACTTTTGTTGTTCTTAAGCATTGTATGTCATTCACTATGCTAAAAGTTTTTTTCCTAAGGCAATTTCTATTACCGTGTTTTTAAGATTTTTTAACGTATAATTTTTATTAATCTATTATTAATTTTGCTAAAATAACTTTATTTTCGTTATCCATCGTCTTTATGCCCGGAAAACATACTAGGTATTTTTGAAGACATAATAAGTCTATATAATTGAGCATTATATTAAGAAAGCGTCTTAAACTGTGTCAAAAGAATTTTACTATATTCAAAAGATTAAAGGAAATGCAATTTCCCAGATAAATATAATTTTCTTTCTTTTTTTTTTTTTCATAGGATATCGTTAATGCTTAGTTTAATAAATGCCAGTTCAAGAAGACAAAAACAGGCTGTCAAAAGAAAAAAACTGTTTAATTTGAAAATATTTATGTAAACTCTTATTAAAAACGTGTATTAATCAAGTCGAAAATGTTATGTTTATGTAAATTTTTATTTTATAGTTTCACTATTTGGTAAAAACTTCAATTTTATAATTTGGAAAATATTAAGAATATTTTAACAACTTACCTACTTATTCGTCTGTTGTCTGACGGACATTTTGGCAAAGAAATTTAAATATACATACTCAGTTTTGTAGCAATGTAGCTCTTTGTGCAGCAATTTCAAAAATGCATAAAATTCGTTAAAGCCGTGATCTAAGCGTATGTATGAAAACTTCATGCCCATGAAAAAAAAATATTTTTAAATAAAAAATATGAATTATTATTCAAATAAAGTTTTAAAATTTATTAAAAGCGATACTTTCGTACTAGTCGCATGCAAGGATTAATAGCCGCAAACCGTAGAAATCGACATATTTTTCGAAACTTATGACTTCCTTTTTTCATTCTCATAATTACAGGGTTTAAATGCGTAGTTCTATTATATGTCTGTTAAATTTATGTTTTATTCATAAAATTTTATTTATTTATTGATAAAGTTTTAATTTCGTTATACAATATTAGCCGTAAACAAATACTGATTTTTTTTTATATTTTTATATGTGCAAACGGATTAATCAGTCGTAGCCCGCCTGCCCGCGATATAGATTGATTTTTTTTTTAAATATGCTCGAAAAATATTTTTTTAAACCGTAAAAATCAGTAAGTTTAGATATTATCCTAATAATATTATACATCCGATTGTGTGCAAATGTTAGGCTGAAGCCAGCGACAAAATGGAGCATTTAATGATGCTGTATCTTTGCATATAAGTTGATTCAAAAGTAAAGTTGATAAGTCCCTCAAATGAACATAGTCTGGTTTTTGATTATTTTATTCAATTATTTTTCTTAATAATTCAAAACTTCGTTATTTTCAGAGAGAATAAATTGACATATTTTCGTATAATATTTTAAAATGGTTAAATTTACTTTACCGTTGCTAATACTTAATCGTTGCCAAAACTAGACAAAAATCCGGAATAATATTTTTTACTCAAAAATTTAGTTTCAATTGAAAAATTTTCACGTGAAAAATGAAAATGAAATAAAAAAATTAAAGAATTAAAAAGAAGATTAAATAATATTATTAGAAATAAAACATACTTTTTTTAGTTTTTGATAATAATACAAAGTTTCAATATGCGTAACCATAGAAAACATACGAATATGACGTCGTACATCGAAAATAAAGCGGATAGGCTTTGATGGTGAAATAAAATGATCTTGGGTTTTTTTCTTTACTTTTTTTCTTTTTTTTTCTTTTGCATGGTAACAATATTTGGCATTTTATCGTCTGCGCACGGCTAATATGACTATATCGTATTTTTTATTTAAAGTTTAAAAAGTAAAAAAGAAGTTTGAAAAGAAAATGTCAATAATATGCTCCGCAAAATTATCCATGTCGAAAATGATGTCATGGATATCGAGAAGTAGTTATTTTCATTCTTAAAACTAAAATAAATAACTCGATTACCTAAAAAAAATGACGAATGTTAATAGTTCCATTTTTGTTGATAAAACCTAAAGATTTAACGTTATTTCGTTAAAGTAATATAATTTCCCCTATGCCAGTATTGAAATTAATTGCCTGGAAAAGAAAATTAACAAGAATTATGTCAATAGAAATGGATTTCTCTGGCGAAAAAGAGACGTCATATTTGAAATAAAACCTAATATGTTTTAAAATGAGTATGAATCAATTCCTTACATTAATAATACAATTATCAGTAAGTATAGAAAGTAGATGAGTTTCAAGCCATATTTATAACGGAAATTTTAAATGTTTTTTTTTATCTTTAATGATTATTAAGCATGAGTATCCGTTATATATAGATGAGAGTTTTCTGCTAAAAATCACATCATAATTTTAAGAAAAGTAAAATTATATTATATTAAAATCTATTATATTAAAATCTCTATTATATTAAAATCTGACCGTGTGTTTGTATTTCGCAACTACTCCTAGACTATCGAACGCAACGTGATTTACTTAATACCGGTTATCATTGTTCCGAGGATATCACACAAACTCTCAGAATTAAAAAAAATTAAATTAGATGCCAAGATTTTTTTTTTTTGTAAATTTTAACGAAGTTTTTCTAAAAACGGAATGTAAATTACTCCATATTTGTGTATAAAAAAGGAGAAATAAAACAGATCAGTAAATTTTTTGCACCATTTTCTCATTAAAACTGAAAAACAAAATTTACTTGCACTTTGAATAGATGGTGAAAACAAAGTCTTGATTTCAGTAAATTATACGAAAAATAAAAACATATTTTCACATATTCAAACTTCATGAATCAATTTATTCTGGAGAACAAAAATTTCCTGTCAACATACTGTCATTTAGAAAACAAGATTTGTTTCAGCTATACATTAAACCAAGGAGGAAGAATTGAATTTAAAGAAAAAGCATATACTATTTCCAATTAATGTTTATTTGAAGGATGGCTGTTAAAACGTTTCACAGAGGCGTTAAGAACAAAATTATTTATCAGGTAAAATTGACATTTGTTTTTACCCAATTCGTCTATTTCCACGATTTTATTTAGCCCTCCTTTTTTTTATTGGTTGCAATTTTATTTTCGCAATTATTTGGAATAAATTTCACTTTTTTAAGACTGAGTTATGTCAAGGTCCCTATAACAAAAAATACCGTATTTGTCACCTATGAAATGTGATAAATAGTTAGTTAATTATTAACGTTTTTAATTATCGGGAGTGAAATTTTTTGCCTAATTAATGTATTTATTCTTCTTTTAATGTTGCGTGAACGAAGTCACGGGTAACAGCTAGTAGTTTATAAACGAATTACATATAAAGACACATTTTTCCCATTTGAAGGTGTAAAGATTGAAATTGTGTGACGTTTAGCAGTTAAAAAATTACCAGTAAAAGCGAAATTTAACTCTATAATATAGATACAAATACTGGAAGTTGTTATGCCTATTGAATCCTGTTATAATACGGATTTTTCGAAATGTCTTCAAATCTATTTCCTCAACCTATTGTTATATAAATAGTACTCAAAATAACTATATTCGTTAGATTTCTGTAGATGACATATTCGTTGAATTTAAATAAAGTTTAACTTTTCTCATTTCGATAGCTAATTTTTAAAACTGAAAAGTAATTTTTCAACAATATAAAAAAATGGACACGAAAGGGTTAATTACAATATTATATAAGTGTTTAAACGCATTGTTAAATATTCAGTTCCTTGTAATGTTTTCTACGTAAAAATAAGTGAACAATACCTTAAAACAAAGATTTAGTTCGTTGTTCTGAAACAACTAATTCTTTTCGTTATCCAAAAATCCCTTGGGAAGTCTAATCACAATTGTGAACTACCATCGGCAGTAATCCTACAACCTTTTCTTCTGTGTTCTTTTTAAGCTTAACGCATCTTTTTCTTTCAACCGTGTAATCCTGATTGGTACAATTTCTGTCTAACTTAATTGACCCGTTGATTTATTTGAAAAGTAGGGCAAGTCTATTTTGTGAATAAAAATTATTTTAAGCTCAATATTATTAGAAATTAACATAAATGTATAATTTTATTCAATTTAGAATATCTATCTTTTAATCTATACTAATATTATAAAGAAGTAAAGATTGTTTTTTTTTGTTTTTTTTTTGTTTTCAGGGGGTTAATCTGTGTAACTACTGAAGCGATATCAAAAGTGATGGTGGAAAATTGGTGCTGACAATCCCTGCTCCAATATAGGCTCTATTTTATATCGGTGCCACTACCCACAGGTTGTGCAAAAGCGAAAAACGTTCTAAAATTTCGATTTTTTTTAATACTGAAGGAGCTAGAAACATGACATTTGACATGGTAGTTACTTATAAGATGTAAATGCTCTCCAAGAATAAATTCTAAAAAAATCGAAAATTAAAAGTGTGATATGAGCGAAAAGCGTCTAAAAACATTCTAAATCACAATTGCTATGGAATCTCTGGAACTACATTTTCAAAAGTTATGGTGGCAAATTGATGGTAACAGTCCCTGCTGTAACATAGGCTATGTTTTATATCGGTGCCACTACTACAGGGGGAGAGGGGTGCAAGAGCGAAAAACGTTGTAAAATTTCGATTTTATTATACTGAAGGAGCTAGAAACTTGAAATTTGGCATTGTAGTTACTTATAAGATGTAAATGCTCTCTAAGAATAAATTCTAAAAAAAAATCGAAATTTAAACCCACTCGGAGAAGCATACCCTCATCGACCTATATCCCGACCTAACACCAGCAAAACATCAACAAATTATTTCTTTTGAAAGTGCATGTAGGTGATATCTTGACGTCCGATTATCTGCACAAGTGTTACAGGCCCGAAGGGGAGGGTGCTTTTCGTGGTGGAACCTAATCCGTATTTACGCAAGTTTATCTAATGTAATGAAGAAAACAACGAAAACTCCGAACGATTAGTCCGACGGACACTTTTGGGTTCCAACCCAGCACCTCCCGTCTACCAGCTTTGAGAGCAGAACCTCTCGGTCACTGGGGGGAGGGGACTGTCTTCTGAAAGTCTCCGCATAGCAAAACTAAGATTATTGGTTACCATTATTACATATTACATTTACATGAAATAACAATTGTATTACTGCTTACGAATATTTTTAAATACATCCATATCGAAACCATTAAATATCTAGCAATAACGTAAGATGAAATTTGTCTAATTTGAAAATCAACGGCCCATAGTTGAAACCAATGTCTGGCCAATTTAGGATTTTTTTACATGAGAAAGTGACGTCATGAATGGATTTTCATATATGAAACACGATTTTTCAATTCTCTTTCAATTTTGTTTCAAAAATCAAGACTTAATTCATTTAGGCTTAGAAAATACATATTTTTTTAAGACTGAGACAAAACTCCAATTTTGAAACGCTTTCAATAAATAAGTAAAAATGTATATTTGCACAAGATTCATTAAATCAAGGAAAAATATATTTTATTACAATTACAAAAAGTGGCGTTATTATCACATTTTATGGTCCGCAAGTACCTACGTTAAATGACCTTTTACCGTACAATCTTCCAGACTCCTTATTTCATTAAAATTAAGTAGATATATTAAAGTTGATATAAAATTTGTCTGCATTTAATTTTCATAGGAGATTAGGGTTAAACTGTAACATCGTTCACATGAAATTCAAAGGGGAGCCGATGCCACTTATTAAGCAAGAATGTTTTCCTACCCCCACTATTATTTTAATGGTAGCCTGATTATAAAAAAAAACGCAAGAGAAAAGTCAGTATTACTGTATCAATCGATTATCCTATTCCGATACTATCGATTATACAGGATAATCGAGATGAAAAATTTGGAATCGCATTATTAAAAAACTGCACATTGATGATAAAACAAAGATAAAATTCTTATGATTCTAGTGCAGTGGTTCCCAACCTTTTTTTAGCCGCGCCCCACCAAAACATCTCTAAAATGACCATGCCCCCCCCTCCCCCTATAACATATAATTCTTATAAAATTTTAAAAGAATTTACTCCTGATAGAGTAAAAAGCATTTAGCATTGATCCTGAAACGTGCCGAAGGTAATGGATGAATCAAATATTTTTTATAATCGTCTGATACTCCTCGTAGTTTACTGGCACATTGTCGCCACGTATGCGTGATGCATAGAGTGTTCAGAATCCTTGATTAGAAAAATCAATAATTTTGAATAAAACATTTTTGTCTTGTTTAATCACAGAATTTCTGCGATTAAATTACGCAACATTTTCTATTCAGAATAAAACGTGATAAAAGATTCTGTAAAGGAAGGTCGTCAAGTAATTGTTAAATATACACTTGAATAGTTTCAAGTGTAAAATTGATTTTCATGTGACATATTGCAGTGCGACTCTTTCAATAAGTAATCGAAAAAGTTGTTTAAAATTCTAAAATACTTATAAATCAGAAAAATTATAAAGAATTTTTAGATATATAAAAGTATCTAAATATCATTAAAAAAAAATTCTATAATTATTCTGTAGAATTGTATTTAAAACTTTTGAATGGATACTTTTTACAAACTGAATAAAAAACTTCTTTTTTAATTTTGTTTTTGAAATATGAATGTGTAACATTTTTTCAGTCTACAACGTTACTAGTAGAAAAACAATTCAGAAGGTATGGGTTCACAGAAATTCCGAATTGCCCCCCTGTGAGGCGTACGCCCCCCGTTGGGAACCACTGTTCTAGTGTAATTATTTTCAAATTTCATTCAGAAGTATTATGCAATGATACAGCCACTCTTTTAAGTTATTTTTATTAGTACCAGAAAAAAAATAAAATATTTTGTAATAATTAAAATTTAATTCAAATATCAGTATTCAGTTGTTAAAAATATAATTTTATTCATGTAACTAGGCTATCTTTTAAGACAGCTTGAAAAAATTAACAAAAACTATGTATCGCATCACACATAGATTAAATATAAAGATACAACACAATCGGCATTTTGTTACATTTTTTTCCCTTTGATAAAAGGCAACATCTAAATCATAGGTTCCCAACTTTTTTTGGACAACGTCTCCTTTACAAGAAAAAAAATTCTAATGCCAACCTTCAATAATAGTTAATTATACCAAACATAATATATTGTCGCATATATCTATACCTATTTTATCTGTTTATCTATCTATTATAAGGAATTACAAAGTAGAAATAAAACGACCACCAGATTTAATAAAAAATTGTTTATTAAATTTGTTTTTTTTAATTCGAAATCAATAAGAAATAAAATAATAAATGAGATGGTGGAGTTTTAACAATTTGTTAATATCTGGTTCCAACATCGGAAACATCAGTCGCAAATTGCCACGTTTAGTGACATGCAGTCTGTTCCTTTTCTTGGACGATAAATTAGTTACTGCACTGAACTCACTCTCAGCCACATAGTATGAAGGAAAAACCATTAAAATTTTCTGTACTTTTTTCCCACATTCCAGGCTAGAGAGCTGGTATTGATTTTTGAAGCCAGAAAATAAAGCACTATAAATAAAGCATCCCACCAGGAACACTTGGTATCCATATCTGAATTTTACTTTTAGTACAGGGTGACAAGCAATAACGTGAACACACATGATACATTATAACTTTAATGCTAATGGAAATATTACGACTAAACTTCAAAATAAATACGAATACATTATTTCGTCTAATATATTTACAAATTTTCAAAGTGGCTACCTTTAGCCTTAATACAGAGCTTTAAACGTGTCACAAATTTTCTGCTATGGGCCGCAACTCACTTACTGATATTTTATCCCATTCCTTGCATAAGAATTTCTTTAGGGATGCCAAAGTTTTATGAGGTTTAGCACGCACCCTTGTCTCCAAGATGGACTAAACAGAATAATCCATTGGGTTCAAATATGGGGAATACGGTGGCCATTCTTGAGCTCCAATGAAGTCAGGAAAATGTGGCTTGCACCAATCTTGAGTGCCTTTAGCTCTGTGTACAGGTACGGAATCCTGTTGGAAGGTCCATCTTTTGTTTCCAAAGAACTTTTGTGACCAAGGTGAGACAACATCTTCCAAAATGAGTTTGCGATATGTTTGTTGATTAATCTTTATCCCTTGATCAACAAAAACAAGTGGTGTTTTCCCACTAGCACATATCCCAACCCAAACCATTACCGATTGGGGTCGTTGACGCCGTTCAACAATGCAAGAAGGTCCAGGTGCTTCTGCTAAACAAACTCTATCATTATGGCTATTGTGAGCTTGTTCAATCGAAAACAGTTTCTCATCTGTGAAGACAAATTTTTGCCATCGATCACCTGCGGACCGCTTTAACAGTTCTTTACACCTTTGAAGTCTTGTGCGTTTGTTCTCTGCTGTTAGCTTTTGAGCCTCTTTCTATTTGTAAGGGTGAAGACCGAGCTCTACTCTTTTTTTTTTTATACCGCTAACCAGGCCCCTACCTGCCCGGCATGAATGCCTAGCTTAACGGGTTAGTACCTGGGTGCGGGGCGGAAATCGCCTGATCACAGCATGGCTGTGATCCACCTGACTATTGATTTGTTCACATCGCTGCTGTGCTTGCTCTCTTGTGATTTGCTACCGTTATCTTTGTTTGCCGGTTCAAGGTTTCTGTTTAACTTTGTTGAATTGACAGATTTAATAGGTCTCGTAATTTAGAACCTTGATCAGGTGACGAGACCCTCACCTGACTAGGCACCCTCAGAGGTATTATTCACAGGTAACTTGGAGGGCTTTGCACCCACGACGGATTTTACATGCACAAGCTCTACTCTTGCCATCAAACGTGCGGTTTCTCTGTTGATCTTCATCTCTCTAGCAACCTTTCTCATTGACATCCTAGAATTTCGTTGAACTCGCTTTGAAACTACTACTTGAAACTACTACTCTTGCCATCAAACGTGCGGTTTCTCTGTTGATCTTCATCTCTCTTGCAACCTTTCTCATTGACATCCTAGGATTTCGTTGAACTCGCTTTTTGATAACTACCCGGTTTCTTGATGTGTTGACTGTGCGCTTTCGTCCTCTTCCTGACCTGTCACCATCATGTCCAAGTTCTTTAAACCTTTTGATTGTGTATGAAACCGTCTGCTTAGATACTTTCAATCGTTGAACAATTTCACATTGTTTCATTCCTTGCTAATGTAATTCAAGTATGGAAGATCATTTGTTAACCATAATGGTTATCACAACTAACTTACTTTTACCTGTTTACTAGCTTTCTAGAATCAATTCCCTATGACAATAACTTTATAACTTTAGTGGTAGTTACAGATTTTTGGTTTGAAACTTCGTCCAAGTTATTTGTTGTCACCCAGTACTTCGTCAGTTGTGAGTTCTACGAGTTCCACTTCTAAATTTGATGATTCTGCTGTATCTGCATATGCGAAAGAATATAAAACCCAAATCGGTAAATTCATGTTTAAAATATCCTGGAACTGCTTTGTAAAATCAGCATGAAGAAGTACAAATGCTGGCAGTAAGTAAGTAAATCTTCCTGTTTTGCTGACACTTCTAATAATGTGTAAAGTGGCTGTATTCACTTCTACCTAGATTTCGTTTGAACAGAAGTTTTCCAAAAAAAGCAGCTATGGCGTTTTTTGTTAGATGCGTTCGTAATTATATAAATACTTAGCACCTATTGTCGTCGTCTGGTCCGCCCATCCATCTGTCCGCATATAACAACGCAAAAATTTCCCAACCGAATAGTTTGAAATTTAAGATATATTATATTTCTAGAATTTTGTCGAGACATTTCAAATTTTATGAAAATCGAATCAAAACTTTAGAAGATATTAATAAAAAAATTAATTATTTTTTTTTTAAATCGGTGCTTTTTTGTTATATGAGCTTCCGAGGTTTAATCATCAAGCGACCGATATACTTATTTTATTACAGAAATTAATCTGCAGACGATAGAATTTATTTCGCAGAATTAAAAATCATCAAGATCTGAATATTTATATAACTAGCTATAGTACGAACGCACCTCATTTGTCACGCTTGACGTACAATTTACAACTTGTTTTAATTAAATTTCAACTCATCACCTTGCAATTGTAAACAGGTCTGTCAAATTAGTGATGTCATTTTTGGATGCAATCAGGTTTTCTCGCTGCTTTTCGTCTGTGTTTTCTGGGAAGTCCAGTAACTGAGTCAAATAGACTGAAATAATGATTCAGAAAAATACCCTTTGAGAGACAGCGAATTTCTGTGTGTAGCAGCAAGCGAGTGTAAACTTCATTTTCACTAGTAGCAGCTGACAGAATATTATGAATAGGAATTTATTTGTTTTCAAGAGTAAGAAATTCCTATTCGTAATATTAAATATAATAATATTAAACATATAATTCGTAATATTAAAACTTGTTTATGATATTAAATATCGATTCTCCCTTTGTATCAGTTTCCAAATTTTTAGCAAATAATAACTCTTGACATTTTTTTTTCTTTTACGAATCGAACGTCTGATAAGAGTAGTAGGCATCTGCACAGGCACTCCAACAGCGCCATGTGCTTGATCGCGCTTGACCTCTACCCATTCTCCAATAGCCGTTCAACGCTTCGTCCGTATGCAAAGCCCTGATTTTTTCCTGGAGTGCTTTTTGAAGCTTATAAAGCGGTATGACAAATGTCTCAGTGTACTTGGTACTTATGTGGGAAAATAAAGTTATGTATTATCTTTAATGTCTCATTACATTTTTTGTCTTTCATATACGCCTCTGTCCACAGTCGTCAGGGGAAACTTATTTTCCGACTGCCCCTCGTATACATATATATATATATATATATATATATATATATATATATATATTAATTTAAAAATCATTATTAGAGATTTCAATAAAAAATTAATGGTTCCACACACATTTTCTTTCCAGGAAAGCCCGGGTTGGATATGCCTAGTTTAAGTAATAGCATAATGATGTCTCAACGTCTTCAGCCATTTCATCTATTTTTCTTTGTAACGATTTATAACTCAGAGGAATTTTTCTGGTGATATCCGATGTTATCTTATGATAATGCGACTCTTTGACTGCTGGCAAGATTAATTGTGTGTGGTTTTCCTTCTTTTGTCATTAACAATAAAATATTATATGAGGTTCGTAGTCCGCCATCTTTTTGTTTAGAATACGACTCAAAAGCGTTTGATACAGTTCGCTGTTTTAAATATTTATTTTCCAGTCCTTGAAAATAGGCTAAATCTTTGTCCTTTTCATCAGGATGCATTTTATCCAAAATGTTCTTGTAGCCCAGAAGTCTTCAAATATATGAAATACAAAATTTGCGACGATATTGCGAAAATATACAGAAATTAGGCATCTTTCGAAACTTTTTTTAAGAAAACCTAACCATAGCTTTTTTTGCATCATAAAAATACATTTAATTTATTCATTACTTATTTACATCCATTACTTACTTTATTACTTAATTTACATTCATTACTCAGTTTATTACTTACTTTACATCCATTACTTACTTTATTACTTAATTTACATCCATTACTTACTTCATTACTTAATTTACATTCATTACTTTTGTTTCATAAAAATATAAAAACATGAATAATGTGCCATTTAAATGCATTTTACAGCCTTATATTTTATAAAAATAGAAATATATAAAGTATTTTCATTAAATACCTATGTTTTCAATCTTTTATAAATACCTATAAAAGCATGTCAAATTAAGTTAAGAATAAAATAGATTTTTTTCTAAGTATGTATAATTTTGAGTTATTTTTTATACTTAATTTACATATAAATCTTTTAATTTGCTTACAAACTTAATACTCGATTTACACCTAAAAATTGTAAAATATACAGAAATTAGGAATTTTCGAAACTTTTTTAAGGAAACCTAACAATAGGTTTTTTTTGCATGATAAAAATACCTTTTTTATATTCATTACTTAATTTATATTCATTACTTACATCATTATTTAATTTACATTCATTACTAATTTTAAAACTTTAATGTTCTGTCAATATTTCTATGTCAGAGAAATCACAGTAGGTATTTTTTTAAATAATACAATCATTTTAAAATAAAACACAATTTCAGTAATTAAATGAAGTAAATGATTAACTTAGTAATTTAATACGATTTTTCTGAGTTTTACATTAAATATTTATTATTTTATATTATTTTTTACTTTTATAGTTAAAAATAATTTGGAAAGAGTCTAAAGTAAACGATAAGGACCCATGATTAAATTAAATTAACTGTCCAACAGATTTATAGATAGTTATAAAAATAATGGCTATAATGACTTATATCACTTTCACTCAGAATAAACGAATTTTTTGAAGCTGATTCAAACCACAGGTTCTTTTGAAAATCTTTCCTGGCATGTGTCCCCATCTCTCTGACATATTTTGAAATACACGTTGTTAAGAAAAAGGAATTCGGTTTCAAACTTTTAGCCAGTCTAACATAGAAAATTTTGTATTCGGCGATTTTTGAATTTTTAACCATGTTTAAATGCAATTTTTTACGTTCCGCAGCGATTTTTTTGACATTCATGAAATAAATACGGTTACAATGTTTTAGCCCGATATGATAAAATTTTGTTCTCCGCGAAATTTAGCGTTTATTCTTATTCGACGGCGACATTTTGGCCTTAGTAAAAGAAATTCTATTTGGGGGCCCCTCCAGCTCTACGTTTGTTTGCATAGATTTTCATTTAAAGGTATATTTAAGGTTTTTATCATGGGCCTGGCTAACCTGGGGGGTAGGGGTCCAGCTAGTTTTATTATATTAATTTTAACCCCCCCCCCTTGACTGTCTTAACGCCTCCCAATTCCTTCTGGACACGTTAGTGATATTTTACTATTCAAACCATAATGAAAATTATATACATTATTAAGGTACACTATAAATTGACCTTGAAAAAGTGGTGTGCATTGTGTTTATATACAGGGACACACAAAATATGTCGGTTACAGTAGATGTGCAATATTTACAGTCTAAGTGTGATAAGTCCGTTTTAAACTTTGGTTTGTGTTTTTAAGTTTGACTAATTTTTTTCATAGTGCATGTGTGTTTGTAAATAAGGTTGGTCATATACAGAGCTACACAAGAGAATCCGTAAGTATTACAGACTATCGGAGTGAATTTCATAAGGGTACAATTTTGATTGTGTTACGCATTTTCCTGTTGAACTATATTTAATACACTAATAGAAAAAGATTGTGGAATATAAATAAATTCTTATACAGGGCTACGCAAAAAAAAGGACACATTGTAGATTATGGTCGGTAATTGGTGCAAGTGAGTTTTAAGTTGCCATTTAGCTTAATATGTGGTATGTACAAAAGTATTCAGATAATATACAGGGCTTTACAAAAGATTTTGAGTGAATTTCCATCGATTAGCGGCAGTAGCTATATGTGAATAATCTAACTGATCTAAATTTTATCTATCTTATCTAATCTATTGGTCATGTACAGTACAGGGCTGCACAAAATAATTCAACTACTTTTTTGACAATGGAAGGTAATTTCGAAAACTGTATTTTTTAATGTGTTATAAGTTTTCTAAACTGTTTACGTACATATCTCCTTCCATCTTATTTAACGGTGAAGTTTAGTTACAGTTTTCTGGCTGTGTTGGAAACTGTTTTATAATCTATGCTTGATGCATGATTTTTCTTTCTTGTTAAAATTGGAAACGTTGATAGCTGAGAGAACCTTAATATAATATTATCATTCATAAAAAATTTAAAATCAAGCACTTCATAATTTAAGAAAAATTCCAAGTCAGAAAAGTCCTTCCGGCCTGTACCGGGAGGAAAAGGTAGCTTTCCTATATCTTCGTTTTAAAATTTTAACTAATATTACTCGAAACAGCAAGCTAAAATGCAAAGAACCCAATTACAAAACATTCATTAATAGTGAATTTGAATAAGAAATTTGCCAAATTAGTCAACTATAGCCAAGTTGGCTTCATTTTTGAAGACTTATTTCGGTCGCTAAATTTGGTGATATTACGCCAAATGTCGCCAAGTTTGGCGAGAATTTGGCGCTAACAGATATGAATATATAGTTTTATACGTATGATTGGGAAAATGATTATACAGCAATGAAAGATAATAATTTCCGAGAAGTCGCGTCAACTAAAACTTATAAATTAATCATTGGATTTTTGTAATGTGCTATCTTGGTTCAAAATGTCTGTCACCCTAAAATTTCAAACTGCTGTATCTCAGCCGTTTTTTAAGATAGAGATAAAACAAAAAATACTCCGGAATCATTGTATCAAGGCCTAACACTTAAGCAAAAATAAATTTGAAATTTTAACTTTTTTGTATATTTATTTTAGTTTTAAATTTTTAAATGGCCGCCATCTTGAAACAAAATGGCGGGCCAAGCTGGCCAACGAACTCGGTCGAGACATTGGTGAGCTTAATACACACAATTAGTTTCATCGAAATTGGTTTATAAATGCGAGTGCTATCGAATGACATAGATCAGATATATATATATATATATATATATATATATATATATATATATATATATATAAATCAGCCTTTGAAAGGAGGGGGGTTTTGGGGTCTGGGGTCATGATCGGTGAAAATATACCGAAATTTTCCGGAATTGCTTTTCTCCGAACGTCTGCAATAGGTAGCTTTATACTTTTTTGTATTGAAAGCTACCTGAAAAAATATATATTCTTTTGTTTTATAAAAATATAAAAACATGAATAATGTACCATTTAAATATATTTTACAGCCTTACATTTTATACAAATAGAAATATATATTTTCATTAAATACCTACGTTTTCAATCTTTTATAAATACATATAAAAGCATGTCAAATTAAGTTAAGAATAAAATAGTTTTTTTTTCTAAGTATGTACAATTTTGAGTTATTTTTTATACTTAATTTACATACAAATCTCTTAATTTGCTTGCAAACTTAATACTCGATTTACATCTAAAAATTGTAACATATACAGAAATTAGGTATTTTCGAATATTTTTTTAGGAAACCTAACAATAGCATGACCATTTTGCATGATAAAAATACATTTATTATATTTTTTACTTAATTTACATTCATTTCTTACTTCATTACTTAATTTACATTCATTACGTACTTCATTACTTAATTTACATTAATTACTTACTTCATTACTTAATTTACATTCATTACTAATTTTAAAACTTTAATGTTCTGTCAATATTTCTATGTCAGAGAAACCACAGTAGGTATTTTGTAAATAATACAATCATTTTAAAGTAAAACACAATTTTAGTAATTAAATGAAGTAAATGATTAACTTAGTAATTTAATACAATTTTTCTGAATTTTACATTAAATATTTATTATTTTATATTATTATTATTTTTTAATTTTATACTTAAAAATAATTTGGAAAGAGTCTAAAGTAAACGATAAGGACCCATAATAATAATAATAATAATAATAATAATAATAATAATAATAATAATGAAATACCATTAGAAAAAACATTCAAAACTATATATATTTTGAAAAATATTTCGAAAAAAATAGATATTGTAACCTATAATTTTTTTATATATATCGATTGTTAGATGCTTCAAATTTACGAAACTAAAATTACAGTCTTTTCTTCAAGTAGTTTTTACGTTATGCTAAAAAAGTTACCCAAAATTTAGTACATTTTACAACAATTAAAAATGAATTTAACATTAGTAGATCCAAATTTTAAGCCTGTATCATTCCTAAAATACTTCAACCAATGACTCCTGGTTAACTATTCTAACATAAAAGATAACGAAGCTTCCAAATATGACTTCAAAATTACGTATTAGGATTGAATATTTCAAATTTTGGTACAATTTCTATATTTAGACGTCCCATAAGATAATTTTAGATATAGCATTAAAATAGTATTGCTAATCGTTTGTTACCAGTTACGTTTTTATAGTATAATTTGAGGTTCAGATAGAAGAGGGTGTTCTCTTTTATTGGCCAATTGCAATTTATCCGATATTAAAACCATTAATCGTTGGTTATATTCGTTTCTAAATTTTCTTACAAATTTTTATTTCCTATAATAATTTTTAGTTTTAATGAAGAATATATTGTTTTAAGGTTTCCATAAAGATTTCTATTGGTGAATCAGCTCTTTTAATTTTTTTAGAATTCTCTGCACACTTTTATTGTCAATGTGATGCGTTGCTATATTTCATTTTATTTTGAAATGTCTGTATAATATTTCCTTAATGAAAAGAAAACGCAAGATATTGTAATATTAATTTAAATTGCACCGTCCATCATACTTATAACATCGTGAAAATTAATTAAGTGTGATAAAGCACCACAATTCATATTTATGCATGATAGTCTCCAACGCAAACAATCCATACCCTGTTTGATTAATCTTATGTGATGAAAGTTTCTAAATTGATCGATCTATGGATAATCTGTGAAACGGATAATTAATATGTGTTTTGAGACCCTGTGTAATAATATTTTCTGCATAAAGAAAAATGTAAATTATTTTTAAAACGAACAAGTAATAAAATTACCGATCAGTTGTAAAGTAATAAAATGCGTAAATTGAATATACAAAAACATAATTTTCAGAATCATTTTTAGGAGTTCCAAAAACACAAAATTTCTTTACTTGGGTATCGTATATTACCTAAAAACATATCATTTAATGATAAATATATACCCAAATTTATTTTTATTTAAGTGAGGAAGATATCGACTTAATTTATTGATTTTCATACAGATTTACAGTATTCGAAATAACTCTTGTTATTTGTATAGAAGTTTAAAGCTAGTTCACGAAATGAAATATTAATTCACAGAGAGAAATCCTTCAGATTAATATCATCTTTTAAATAATAGCTAAGTGTTATAAGCTACCTCAATCTACAATAATAATTGTTTTCTCCAAAACAAACAATCAGTACTTTGAGAAATCATTTTGTGATGAAAATGTCTAAATTAATGACTTATTGTTAGTCTGTGAAAAGAGAAATTAATATTTATTTTGTGTCCTTGTGTAATATTATTTTCTGAATTACTTTAAAATATTTTAAAGGAAATAAAACTGCAATGGCAAGATTAATAAAAAAAATATATCGTTATAAAATTGAAAGCATGCATAATTTTTTTAATAAAATTTCAGTCTGGTTTTTTAATGATATTTTGAAACATCAACAAAATGACTGATTGTTTGATTATCTTATATTTAAAAAAAAAATCAATTTAATATAAATATAGGGTAGATGTGGCACAAAAGAAACGGTTGGTGTAATGAGAAAACATGAATTTTGTTTAAATTAAACATTATTGTATCTGTTAGTTTCCGTTCCATATCGAGTATCATACAAATTGTGATATCCAGAATTTGAAATGTGTCAGGAGTCGCATTAATAGTATGTATCGCATTAAAATACAAACATTTCCATCCATTGACTTTTTTCTGAAAATATAAATTACTAGCTAACCCGCCCGGCGTTGCCCGGGCCCGAGATATTAATCATCTGTTCTATGCGAATATGACTGAAATCTGTAACGCTCGTATTCACGAATAACTTCAACCCCGAGTTAAGCCAAAAACCCGCGTCGAAAGCTAAAATGGTATTCATCGTCTACCTGACTGGACCGGTTTGACGCCGAAATCTAATGCTGGGTTGAGTTACTGGACCTGGCTTTACAGAGGGTTGAAGTTGAAGTTTTTCAACCGAGCATGCGTAGTTAACAAAAAAACAAGACGAGAGAGCAAGTCTGGTCACATTTTACAATAATGGCGGCCTACGTACTGAATCAAGTGTCTGTGTATAAGATATAATAGAAGTTTAATACTATTATAAAACAGATGAACAATATGCAAAGGTATGTGATCTCATATATATGTATTACCTTCAATTTTTTTTAATCTGTTTTGTTTATATTTATATATAAATCCTCTATATTTTATGTTCAATTGTTTGTTTATATAAATACACATGGTCGCGAAGAATTTTATTTGCCATAAAAAATAGTCAACATTACATTAATGGCAGATAAATTGCTATTAAAATAAAAACTGTTGCATTTAAGGTTATTTGTTTTTGCAATTTTGATCTTAAAAATAATTTATGAATGTATTTTAATAGTAGAGAAATAAATGTTCTAAATAAAATTTGAGACATCAGACTAATTTGCATTTTTCTTTAAGTAAAAAATACTTAGATTGTGTTCAAGTATCCATAGACTCAATATAGGTTTTCGTTTTTGGTACTCGTAGAATATGGGTAAAAGTTAAATTTTGGGTCTTGTGTGAAAGATACACTATTATTATGTATGTACGATCTGTTATATAAATATAAGATTAGCTCTATAAATTAGATATTGTGGTTTAAAATTAAACAATATATCATCTGAGTTGTATTTATCTTTTGAAGATTTTTTGTAGGTTTATTCTTTTTTTAAATCACGAACATCTTTATATTAATTAAACAACTCTATCATTGATTAACACTATACTATTGTTATTTCTGTTTTTGAGCTTTACGTTATATTTTCCAATTTTTGAGAAATTTGAATTATTTATTTAATTACATTTAAGTTTCAACTGTGTTTTAATTTCAAAATTATACATAATTTAAAATATTACAATAGAAGTAAAGGGCTCAAATACATTGATAAAAAATTGTTCAGTTTTAAAATAACACCAGGCAAAAAATCCAGAAACACTTTTGTTTTAAAATAATGCTTCTCTTCAAATAAACGTTTTGTCACTTCCAATTTTGTCTATCATGACAGAATTGATATGACCTAAACCATTGATTGTACGGTATATAAAAAGTTATAACAGCTGTACATAATAAACTTTCAGAATCAAACTTACCCCCTCCCCCTTTTCCCATCATGTTTTCACATATACACATACTAGGGGTCAATCCAGACAAAATTTGGGGCCTATTTAGGGCCCCTTCACAAAAATCCATGTAATAAAACAGGGTCCTTCATAAAATTGCTTTTAATAAAACAGTCCCTTCACAAAATTCAATTCCACAAAAACATACTCTTCATTAATTATTTTTATTGTGTTAGCTTTTAAAATGTGTAATCTACTAACAAAACAAATCCACCAAAAAGTCAAACTTTAGCAGAAGGACTTAAAGAAGTTATTTTTAATAAATGCTTGGTTGAATTTTAATAACTGAATTTCTTCTTTTGTTACAAAATGTTTTTTTTCACAAAAAATATAATAAATTTCACAAAAATAACTTCTTTTACTTTTCACAAAAATGCCCCCCCCCCTCCCCCCCAAAAAAAGAAAAAAAATTGGATTTTTTATTTTAGCTGGTAAATCAAAAATACTAATTAGTTTGATATCAGAAATTTCATTTATGTAAACAGGAGTCATTTCACTACTGTTAAAATACATTCGTTATTCCTATTTTTTTTTTTTATGAAAATTTGAAAAAAATAACCTTAAATGCAAAATATGTTATTTTAGTAATATTTTATTAGCCCTTTAGGGCTGTTGACAATTTTTTAAGGCAAATAAACTCTACTCTTCATGATCTTGAATATTTATGTAAGCAAATAATTAAACATATAATATATGAGTTGTATGTATAAATATAAACAAACCAGCTAAAAAGTTTGCAGATAATATATATATGTATGAGATTACATACATTCTATTTTTAATACTTTAAACTTTCTTTTTAATTCTATATCTTACACAGAATCTTGAGTCACGTTTTAATTTACTTTAATTAACTTATGACACTGACAAAAAGAAAAAGAAAGAAAGATAGACGGAATGATGCATGGGTAGGTTGGGGCAAATGGGGCACTTATTCTTCTCCACTAAGTCACATTCAAAAAAGTTATATTCCTTAAAATTCGGTACTGTAAAATTATCTGAAATTATCGTTAATAAATTCAGATTGTTTTATCAGATTACCAACTATCATTATTCTTTCTATCTAGTCTAGAAATCTATCGCCATTCATTCATAAAAAAATATTTAAAAATCTCTTTTTTCTCTCTCTCTCATAAATAAAATTGTAATTGAATCTATGAAGTGAGTTCAAAATGAGTGAAAAAATTTTAAAAACTAGAAAGAATATAGAAAATGAAGTATAATTCTCTATATAAATACATCTTTTTCAATGATGCACTGGATCTAAAAATAGGTGTCTGTATGCATGTAAAAATATTTTGTAATTACTTAGGCAAATGGCTAATTTATTAAAAAAAATTCACAGGCAGTCAAGTGAATACCTTTGAACTTGTAAATCTGATAATTGAAAAATTCTTATGCAAAAGGGCTGAGGGAGGGCTTCTAAAAGTTATAGAAAAATAAAATAAATAAATAAAAAACTTTTTGTAATATTTCACAGTTTTATGTCGCGGTAGTAGAAAGAATTCATTTACTATTTAGAAAAGACTTTACTCGATTCTGTGTTGAATGAAAATTTATATAGTAGCCTTAAAAGGTTTAATAAGCCTTAAAAGGCATTATTAGTAATAATTAAAATAACATCTAATAATAAAATAGCAATATATCCATGGTAGGCAGTTTAAACTAAAAATAAGTTTGTTTATTATTTAGCGATTAGTTAAAATAAAATGTTTGTTAGTCGATGGGAAGCGATAATTGAATGCGCCATTGGATCTTCTGAAAAACTTGGGTGCCTGGTGCCAGGGCACTGCTAGAACCACATACACCACCTTTTAAGCAGCTCTGTTGATATTATTTCCACTCTTTTGTTGTTGTTGTTTTTGTCAATGTGCATATTAATTACTATCTAATTCAATTAGAATTAATCATTTTAATTAGATTGCTGAAAATAAAAACAATCAAATCAATACATCTGGATATCATTTAATATATAAATTGATTCGACAAAATAAAAATAGTACTAGAGGCTACTTTCTGGAATTTTTTTCTTTTTCTCCTTTTTAATATTTTCTTAATTAGAAATTGTTTAATTAATTACTAATTATAGCTATTAATAATAGAAATCAACATAATTGCTGCTGAAATAAAATTTTCGTTTCGATCAAATCAAGTTTTCGTTAAGCTACTAAGCTAAATTTCATTTGAAAAATAAACTTATAAAATTTACTTTAGCAATTAACACAATTCATATCCCTTTCTTAACTCACATGTATGTTTAAAAGTAATAATAATAATACATAAAATTCGAATAAATTGTTAAAAAAAATATTAAACTTTGTAAGAAATTAAAATAAGTTGATCTCCATATTTAGTAATTACAAGTTTTTATTTTGTGCATATATTTTGTAAAAAACAAAATAAGTACTACATTTAATTTCCTTTTTTTCCGACACTTTTCTTCCATAATATAAACAAACAATGCTTCAACGCGAAACCGAAAACGTCACCTGATTTTTTTAACCAATTAGCACGCTTTATTCGACCGGGGTCAAGTAACTCTGAGTTGGGTAACTTTTCGTCCGAAATAGACGGTGAATACGAGTTTTCAACTTTCGGTTGAAAACCTCAACCTGGGGTTACTGGACCGTCGGTTCAACTCTCGGTCGAAGTTATTCGTGAATACGAGCGTTAGACTGTCGAAATCAAGTCGAATGAGGCAAACCCCGTCGTAATCGGGCTCATAAAACCCAAGATAGGAAAGCGCATCCTGGTGGTCGAAAGTGCAACTAAAATATTTAAGGCTTTAGATATCAAGTCGAATGAGCCAAACCCCGTCGTAATTGGGAACATAGAACCAGAGATACTCCTTTCACCAGAGAGAGTTCCACCTTCCCCCGCCAGGGGGCGCAGCCTGTTTTAGAAGAGGCCTTTTCAGAACACTCGACCCAACCAAATAGGTAAACAGTGCCAAAACAGCGAAAATCGCGAAAGCGGGTTATGTAAACGATCGGTTTCGAAAGGGTTAATTTAGATATTTTTTAAAACCCAACAGTGCGTTTTGAAGAAAATGAAAGTATCTATGATCTGGAGTCTACTGATTGTCCGTACTTGCATTTCCCGAGTTTATGCCGATTTTTAAATCTGGACCAAAAAAAGGAAATTCGCGTGAGTGAGTTTTGGAAAGGATTATTTTTCGGAGGGTTAAAATTAATTTTTTTTCAAAACGGATACCAGATTTTAAAAAACAAAGGGATATAGATTAGGTATTTTTAGTTTTTCGTATCTTGTTTATAAACGCCAATTCGAATTTTTAAAGATAGGAGAAATAGTTAAAAAAGCGAAAGTGATTTACGGGTAAAAAAGTTTTCGAAAAGGTTAACGTGATTTATTTTTTAAACTAAAGGTTTCTGCCTAAACCCGATAGAACGTAGATGTCTTTAGGTGTGTTTGCTTTTTGTTTGGTTATTTTAGAAAGCCGATGCCAGATATAATATATAGCAGAAAATCGAAATTCGCAAAAGAGAGTCCTGCGCACGAAATTTTTTGAAGAGTTAATATTCGTATTTTTCAAAAACAAATACAGATGTCGAAAAAAGAATAAATGTATATATTGTCTGGTATTTTTAGTTTTCCGTACCTGTCTCTGAATCGCCGATGCGAATTTTTAAAAATTGCCAAAATCGCAAAAATTGCAAAATAGCATACAGAAAATATACTTTTTCGAAGGGTTAATTTTTGCATTTTTTAAAACCAAAGGTGGCTTTAAAAAGGACAAAGACAGTTCTTTAATTTGGTGACCTTCGTTTTTCCGTATCTTTTGTATTCCGGTAGATGCAAGGCTCGGAAAACGGGAAAAAATAAAAAACATGAATTCGATGCTTTTTGATTATTTTTTTTTTGAAAGGGTTAAATGTAAAATTTTTTTCAAACCAACCAGATCGTTTGAGACGTAAAAGTATGTTCTTTTAGAATATGTAGACGGTTTTTCCGTATTTTTAGCCGTTTGTCCATGGCGAATTTTGAAATACTTTTAAAAAAACGAATGTCTTCTGCTTTCTTTCTTCTGTTCCGGAAGATACGGAAATTGGTTTCTGCACATGCGCCAGCTTGCTTCAGAATAATGACTTTTTTATTTGTGACCTTTGATCAGTTTTTAATAGATAACTACTTTAATTTTCAAAATATTAAAATTCTGACGTAATGGTGCACCAGGAGAGGGTTTGGACTACCTAAATCTAAATTTGCAGCCTTCTAGGTGGGCTAGATTTTCCTAACCATCGCCAACAGACACACACACAGAGCGAAACTTTCTTTTATTAGTATAGATAGTTTGTATCTTTAGATTTAACGCTAGCACGGTAACCATTTCGTGTCTGCTTTGATTTAAGGAAATCAAATAGCTTTGATTTAAGGAAATCAAATAGCTTTGATTTAAGGAAATCAAATAAAATATCAAGTATGGGCGTTTCCGTTCAAAAACTGAAAAATTCTACAATTTTTAGTTACTTCTCTATTATCCCGTCGACCACTTTTCATAACAAAAAACTATCGCTAAACTGTAAGATTAAACGCCAAAAATGCAGTCCCATTTACTTGATGTCAGAAGCATTATACGTGTTTGTTATGTCATCAAGTGGTTTTTAATTCGACATTTTCGTGTATTTTTCATTATGTTTTACTGATTTATTAGTTATTTCATTAATTACAAAACAATTGTGTCCTTAAATTCTAATATTTAATTATTTATTTTGATATTCCAATGGCAACGTTCTCCCGTTTATTTGGCGTTACAGTTTGGCGATAATTTTTTGTTATGAAAAGTGGTCAACGGGATAATAGAGAAGTATCATTTTTCATATGTAGGGGAAAGTCGGGTAGCCGTGGACGGCGGGTAACCGCAGGCATTTCAATTTCTAAGAAAGTCAAAGTGCTGCGTAAAAAAAAAAAGTTATTGTAAATGAACGCCCTCTAGAGTCGAAACAAATACAGTTTAATTTCGACGTGGGCGCCGAGTAAGTTAATCGTGAGTGAGTGTTTCGTTTTCGTCAATAAATTTTCGCTGCTCCTGTCAAACTTTATTGCAGGTTATTAAGAAAGATTAATTAGATTAATTAGATCTTATTTTAGACGATCTTTATTAGACATTAAGATTGTGTTTGTACTGATGCATCGGATTTTTATTATAATTGTGATGTTTGTAAGACCAAAAAACGGTTGGGACACCATTAATTAATATGCCCGGGGTTACCCGCCGTTTCTTGTGACGCCAAAAAAATAAGGCCAAACTATTTTCCGTATATTTCGTTAAATAATTCGATATTATTAGCAATGTTTAATTAAAATCATTAAAGAAGTTCGTAATTTTATTTTAAGTATAAAATAAAGACAGAAATTTCATTCATTTGTTTTTTATTTGTAATTTAACCAAGTGTTCGGGACTACCCGATCTTCCCCTACACGATGTCCAAAACAAAGTATCTGCATAAAATGTAATAGCAGGTATTGTTCCTCATCGATTGATACCTATATCTTTTAAGGTAGATTTTCGTAAGAAATACTACCTATTACATTATCCCCTAAGTTGGAGTTTTTGAAACATTTTTGCAGATCTACGCCGATCATGACCGGGACTACCTAGAAGTAATAATAACTTTAAACGGATTCGATATGCATCATAATTAAGAAATTATGGGATTTTTTCTGTTTTCACAAAAAGTCCCCCCCCCCATTTTCGCCCCCTTGGTTCGATATGTTCGGGACTACCCGATCTTCCCCTACACGATGTCCAAAACAAAGTATCTGCATAAAATGTAATAGCAGGTATTGTTCCTCATCGATTGATACCTATATCTTTTAAGGTAGATTTTCGTAAGAAATACTACCTATTACATTATCCCCTAAGTTGGAGTTTTTGAAACATTTTTGCAGATCTACGCCGATCATGACTCCTAGAACCCAAAACCACCCCCAATTCAAAACTTTATCTATCTATCTATCTATCTATCTATCTATGTCACTTTTTTATGGACCCGATAACTCTTATAATTCTGCACAAATCTCTTCCAAACTGATACATAAAATCAAGGGGCATAAAATCTCTGTCAAGTTCGTTAATGGACAAAATCGAACCAAGGGGGCGGAAATGGGTGGGGGGGGACTTTTTGTGAAAACAGAAAAAATCCCATAATTTCTTAATTATGATGCATATCGAATCCGTTTAAAGTTATTATTACTTCTAGGAAAAGGGCCGAAAATTTATGTATGACAGATTTTTGATATCATTAAAAATGGCCTCAAGAGGTGAAAAAAGGGGGGGGGAGTAGAAGAAAAAAATCCATAACTTCATCAATTCCCAAGATATCAAATCCGCTTAAATTTATTATAAATCCTCTTATTTTTATCTAAAACTTTTATATTGACAAATTTTTTATAGGACCATCCCTTATAGCAAAAAAAAATTAAAAACCAAAACAATCCCTGATGGCTCCGACCGCAAACGAGTTAGGTTTCGAAGTGGGCGTTTCCAAAATGCCGCATAATGGAAAAATGGTCTTTTCTTCCGTAATTCCCAACAAACAGGCACCCCACGGTCTGCGTCTTCGAAATCTACCTGTGCCTGTAGGCCGAGCCGTCAGGGAATTTTTTAATTTATTTGCAGTAAAAGTAGAAATAGTAGAAATAAGTAATAATTTTTCTTTTTCAGAATTGTAAATCAAGCAATTTAAAAAACAAAAGAGATTAACTTTTATTCTTCTCCTGTTCCTTTATTCTTAACATTATTATGTATGCTAAGACTTTGAAATTATTCGCTGAATACTGAAAAGTAAGCTTTCATTTCTCCTCATTTTAATATTATGCCTAAATCATGTTTCAAACTTGTATTCTCGGTAGATAAAATTAATAATTCTGGAGTGAAAGCAGTATGTAATTTATTTTAACATCCGGAGGCTCATTGAATTGGAATTACCAATATATTTTGTAATGAAAATAAGCAGTAGCGCAATACATTTAAAGGAATGAATAAAGTGCAATTGTATGTGAATGATGTCATTTTCTTTATTATGTCGTTTCACAATGTTCAATTTACGTTTAGTTTAATAATAAAATATCTAATGAAAGAACTTTTTTCCCTTTTCAGCAATACTATATGTTTTTTTTTTCTTTTCAAAGTCAATTCATGCTTTTATCAGCTATTTTCTTATATTCTATAGCTTTGTTCCAGAACTGATACACATTGCACTTTTTATCTTTTACTTATTTTTATTTATTATGTTGCCAAAGAATGCTGGATCTTTTTTTTTAATATAAATAAAAAATGCTTGATAATATAATATTTAATACAAATCCTGCAAAATGGCTTGAACTACATAGCATATATTTTAGATTTAAATGACTACTTGTAATGTACATTGTAAAATTAAAATAATAATAATAATAATAAAAATCCGTGTATATATATAAAGGGTGCAAAATGTTATCTATCGCCGACCTTTAATTTCTCAACCGTTGGTTGTAGACATATAGTTCCAATTACAAAAGTTTTTAAAATGAGGTAAATATTCATGTTGAGGCGTTAAGTAAAAAAATCAATTTTATAAAAATTACGAAATGTAACTTTTTAAACGGTCCCCCGGTCCCTATAATTATACTTAGTAAATGTTTGCACCTATCATAACAAATACAACACAAAAAGTTTGACTTCTGTACGACAAAAATTGACACAGTTATTAAATTTCAAAGTTTGAGCTTTTTTCACATGATTTTGTCTTTCATTCAGGGATCAGTTAAAAATGAATTAGAGTGATTCGAGATCGAAACCAGGGTGCAATGTCCCTTTTACGGCAAAACAACCTTTAGCCGGTATGGCTAAATCGGTGTATCACCAAAGAGGGATATTTCATCTAATAATTTGAGCTAACTTTCGGGGTCGTATGCAAAACGAAGAATGAAATATTGAAATTAAACAGAAAAAATAAATATCAATTTATTATCATATTAGAAAACGGTCTATTATAAAAAATGAATACATCAAATACCGGAATCTACTAGAGATACTGCTCAAAGTGTTCTCCATTGGTGGCAATGCACACTTGAATGTGTAACAGTACTGAGTCCTGGACACGTGGGAGCATAGCAGGTGTAACTGTGGGACAAGCAAGGATGATGCGCTGCTTCAAATCAACCAAAGAAGTAGGCTCAGTCACATACACCTGTGTCTTGATGTATCCCCAGAGGTAGAAGTCCATGGAATCAAGTCCGGTGAACGCAGTGGCCACTTTAGCGGACCACCATATCCAATGATCTGTTGACCGAATTCGTTGGCCAGATACGCACGGACGTTTGATGCTTTATGCGGAGGAGCTCCATCATGTTGAAACCATAACCGGATGCATTTCGGAGAGGTAGCTCTTCATGCTAGTCACGTACCGTGTTTTGTAGTAGGTGCAGGTAAACTTCGCCCGTTAGGGTTCCATCGTAGAAGATGGGTCCAACAATTTGAGTTCCCCATATACCGCACCACACGTTCGTTGACCAGCGTACCTGGTGTCGTACTGTGCGGGCGAGGTCAACAGATCATTGGATATGGTGGTCCGCTAGAGTGGCCACTGCTTTCACCGGACTTGACTCCATGGACTTCTACCTCTGGGGAAACACCAAGACACAGGTGTATGTGACTGAGCCTACTTCTCTGGTTGATCTGAAGCAGCGCATCCTCCTTGCTTATCGCACAGTTACACCTGCTATTCTCCCACGTGTCCAGGACTCAGTACTGTTACACATTCAACTGTGCATTGCCACCAATGGAGAACACTTTGAGCAGTATCTCTAGTAGATTCCGGTATTTGATGTATTCATTTTTTATAGTACACCGTTTTCTAATATGATAATAAATTGATATTTATTTTTTCTGTTTAATTTCAATATTTCATTCTTCGTTTTGTATACGACCCCTGAAAGTCAGCTCAAATTATTAGATGAAATAATCCTCTTTGGTGATACACCGATTTAGTCATACCGGCTAAAGGTTGTTTTGCCGTAAAAAGGACATTGCGCCCTGGTTTCGATCAAGAATCTAATTCATTTTTTAACTGATCCCTGAATGAAAGACAAAATCAAACTGTGTCAATTTTTGTCGTACAGAAGTTAAACTTTTTGTGTTGTATTTGTTATGATAGGTGCAAACATTTACTAAATATAATTATAGGGACGGGGGTACCGTATAAAAAGTTAGATTTCGTATTTTATATAAAATTGATTTTTTTACTTTATTAACGCCTCAATGTGAATATTTACTTCATTTTAAACACTTTTGTAATTGAAACTATATGTCAACAACCAACGGTTGAGAAGTTAAAGGTCGGCGATAGATAAAATTTTGCACCCTGTATATAGAATAACTTACTCTTACTCTTAAATAAGGAGACGAAAATAGCTTTAGGCTTTTTTAAGAAATATAATAAAACGAAAACAAATATTTATACATATTAACTATATACAGGGATACATTTGACGTCTTTAAATAAATAACATTTCAGATTCCAGTTCCGCCACCGTTCGTATTTTTCACCTAGATCAATCGTACACACCATCGCTCATGTTATCTGCCGTCTGACCTCCACTCTACTCAACTGCTGACTGGTGCGCTATTTTTTCTCTTTCGCACATTCCCCCAGCGTTTCAGTGACGTATTTCAAGTGGCATCTGATTGGTGCTAAGATCGCTCGCTTCTTCTCAAGATAGGGCTTTTTTAAGACGTATTTCTATTTTGAGAGGAAATCGTAAATTTTACCTAAATAAACGAATAATTTCCTTTTTATAGTTACTCGTTTACTGTCAAAAACTAAAATGTTCAATCCAAGACATGCAAACGGAAGTTCTCCTTTTCAATTGAGATAAAACGGAAAAATTCCATTTAATTTTTTTGTAATTGATCTTTTGGCCTATAAAGTCGTTGGATGTGGCCAGTTACTAACCAACCAATGAAAGAGCTAGGTGATGTCTGAACTCTTTACTGAAAGAAACATAATTTCGAGGTAAAAAGGTGTTAGCAATAAGGCGCGCGAACGGGTTTTGGGAATAAAAATAATAGAAATAGGAAAATGGCACAGGTGATAATTTTCAATAGAACGAATTCGGCATTTTAAGAATTGAGAAATAAAAAGGTCGTACAAGAAAAAAAATTACGAGAAGTGTTTTTTAGGAGATTTTGAAGCGAAATAAAATATTAAATTGCGCACTTTAAATAGAAAGAGATTTAGATAAACAAAATAAATCGAATATTATTTAAGATGGGAAATAATATAATAAATTAGGGTTGTAGGAGTAATTTAGAAGAGGAAATTTTTATGAAATAAACTTAATAAACGGCGGAATTTGGAATTTTGTAATATATATTTAATTTTTTTTATTATTATTATAGGATTATATATCACTATTCTTGTTTGACAGCAATCTTAAATGTCATTCTTGGGAAATTCTAATCCAATCTGTTAATAAAACACTTAGTATTTATTGATTCAAATGTATATCTACTTCATAAAGCAAAAACATGTATGTGAGTAACGTTGATGCCATATTGCAAGTAGCAGCGGGTAGACAAATAAAATTTCGACTATACTGTACACTGCCTTTAAACCGGGACCTTACATTATTATTGTTCTGAATAGAAATGTTTCCGACTGTTCTAGTATTTTAATACGAGAAAATTCTTGTGTGTGGATATATATATATATATATATATATATATGCAAATTTTATCTTAAAAACGGCTCTAACGATTTTGACGAAATTTTCTATCCTACCGTTTTGGGGCACCATAAAACCATTGTGTTAGGACACATGTTCGAGAAAATTTGATTAGTAGGTCATTTTGGGTCACCATGGGTCAAGGTCAAGCTACTTGTATCTAAAAAATGGATCAAACGATTTTGACTAAATTTTGTATCCTACCATTTTCGGGCACGGGGAAACTATAGGGATGGGTCACATGTTCGAGAACTTTCAATTAGTGGGTCATTTTTGGATCAACGTGGGTCAAGTTAATTTTATCTAAAAAATGGTTAAAACTATTTAGACTAAATTTTACATCCTTTGGTTTTCGAGCACGTGAAGATTGTTGGTCTAGGTAACATTCGATTAGTGAGTGATTTTGGTCATGGATCATCATGGGTCAATCTATTTTTATCTTAAAAACGGCTCAGACGATTTAAACTAACTTTTGTATCCTATGGTTTTTGGGCACGAGAAAATCATTGGGCTACGTCACATGCTCGAGAAAATCCGATTAGTGGGTCATTTTTGGGTCACTGTGGGTAAAGCTAATTTTCTCTAAAAAACGGCTCAGAATATTTTGACTAAATTTTATATCCTACGGGTTTCGGGCACGAGAAGACAATTGTGCTTGGTCACATGTTCGAGAAAATTTGATTAGTGGGTGATTTTGGTTATGGGTCATGCAGACCTGCCAGGTCTCCGGCTTTTTGGATACCAGTAATTTAGTACAGAAAATGTTGTTTTATTGAATCGGAGCATTTTGCGATTTAAAAGAACAACATTTTCTCAAAAAAATTACTGGTGTTCAAAAAGCCGGAGACTTGGCAACTCTGGGTCATGATATTTGAACTCAAAGCTAATTTTGGCCGAACACAGCTCGGTCTTCCATGCTCGTTTTTGATATAAGGCGATGGATACATGAAAATCTTTAAGAATAATTTTCAAGCTTGGAAATTTTTAAAAAATGGAGAAAATTTAGCATGAAGTAAGTTCAACATTAACACATTGCAGTGATTCAAAAAATGAATTTTCCAATCAACTCACCCTATTTCAAAAGATTAAATACAGCTGCACCATGTATATATTTTGATGACTTTATTAAAGCTTTAATTTATCACCGATTGCACACAACTACATGTTTATAAAAGTAACATTCCTCTGAATTTTATTAAAAAATTATTTTCTGTTTATTCTTCTATTTTTCTGTCATTGAGAGCTCATCACTCATTACCTGGTGCTGTTATTTAATACTGTAATGAACATTTGTCTTGTGTAGAAAATGCATGAATAATCGGATGATAGAATAGCTTGTTATCAATTAATAAACAAAATTTCCTGATATTGTATATTAACATTTTTTCTAGAATAAGAAACAAAGAAGTCTTATACAAATATAAATTTAGTTATGTTTAACCACTGAATATGACACACAATACAAAAGCACTCTAAGAAACGCCTCAAAAAATTTGCATAGCCAGCAGATATTATGTGGAATTTTTTTTTAAACAAAATATAGGTTTATTACATATTTATACATAACAAGATCAAACGCAATATTTTAAATATTATTTTATCCTACAAACATATTTTAGTGATAGCAATGGGTGTTTTTGGAGATAAATATGCCATATGTGGATGAAGAAGGTATAAAATCTCCATAGTTTGGAAACTTGCCAGGGCATAGTTAGATAGTTATGACTCGTAAATCTTTTCAATATCTTATACAGTACTTCATAAACGTTTTTTTTCCTTCAGTCACTTTAAATATATGTAGTAGAGAAATTTCTTTTGGAAAAAACTGCACAGTAAATATTTTTATATATGTAAGTGTTGGTTCAATATAAAAGAATCCGCTGAATGTGCGTAATTGTTAAACAATTATTAAAACAATCTTTAACTAACTAATTTAAATATTTTACAGATTAAATATATAAAATATAATCTGTATTAAATATGTTTTTTAATATAGTTTTTACGATTTAAACACTTTTCAAAGTATTTAAGAGGCGATTATGAATTCACCTAACCCGTCGATGTGTTAATCTGTCTGTTACTTCGAACTTTTACTTGCATAAATCTGTATGAGCAAAAATTTTTATTGCACGAATTTTTATAGGATACTGCAGTTCAGTTTTGCATGTCTCGTACTGAAAATACATTGTGTAGCAATTACAGTTATTTGAAGTGGAAATGGAACGGATTTTTTATACAATATGATTAATGAATGATAAAACTCATTAATTCATAATGTTTTAATTCAACAAACATTAACGAATTTAATATGTGTTGTGGATATGGATGAATAATGTAGAAAATGGTTTCAGCAGCATTTATTGTTCAAGCACAAACACACAGAAAATAAATTAATTGCATTGTTGTCTGCAGGCAGTAATTGTTTTAATTGCAATTTAAAGATATCGTATTATTGGTAACAATTTGAAATTTTTATCTTAATAAGGTAAACAAAAGGTAAAAAAAATGTTATTAACCATCTATTTATCGCAAAATAGACACAGAGAAAAACAAAAATAGCTATTCGATTGGAAATGACAGCTTAAAATTTATGTTTTAAAAAAAAGCTTAACCCATTTTCGGCCAAAGGTGCGCATCATTTAAATTTTTTATTAACGTTGTGACGTATATTTTTCGCTAATTTTATTTTTCTGCTATTTTTAAGGGTTCTGGACACATCTATAAACTATTAGTAATTCAATTGAAGTAATCACTTTTTGTTGAGAAATTTTCAAAATACGCTGGTTTTTTACTTGAAACGGTTATTGACAAATTCGACTTTTTGAAAATGTATAATTATTCTACTTGAGATTAATCATATGTTTTTATAATGGAGTAAAGGTGCAAGTTCTGTAAATAAAATAAAAATAAAGCAAATGCCATAAGAAAACTTAAATTTCTTTATTTAAATTTAATAATAAATTAATAATAATAAATTAATAATGGTAACGTCAAATTAAATAAAATATTATTTTTTCATGCACGAAACTTTTTTGATGTCTTGATTAATGTAATTTAAGCAAATTTCTATGCAAACAATACCACATTTTATAAAATTTCTATGCTTGGCCGAAAATTTTTTAATCAGCCATGTCCATGTTGGAATTGTAAAATACCTTCAAATTTTAAAGTCGTACATCTAATTTTGACATCATATATGGATGTTTTGAGAACTTCTACTACAGTGAACCAAACGGGAAATCATTCGTTGACAAAGTTTAAGAATTATGTAAGTTTAAAGTTTTCAACTTCTAATGTTAAATTATTTTTACTTTTTTCTATCTATCATAGAAGAAAGTATTGTAATCGAAATTTTTTTCGACTACCGGTTTTCGACGGATTTACACATTTTAGGGATCAGAGATTCCAAAAAACATATTTTTTACAAAATGTCTGTATCTCAGCCCGTCCGTCCCCATTGTATCATCGAAAGGTGTATGAAGTTATGCAGATAATTGAACTTTTTTTGTATGTTTTAGGCCGTGCCCAAACTGAGAAAAAAAATATACCTCATTCAAATAGAATGAATAGTTAGGCTGTTTCTAAATCCCTAAACTAGAAATATAGAGGTCCGAGCTATGCGAATAGGGTAAGCACCTAAACTGAATAGACGAAATGATCGAGAATTTCTAGTCTCTTGTTTTCTAGGTGGCTAAACGATAATGAATAGTGTAAATTTCTAGAAATTATCACTTAATTTCTTGAATGAATGTATGAACTAGCATTTAGTTACTATAGCTAGAGTCTTGTGTTCGCATCTATTTGCAGGCATTTTTAAATAAGTTTGACCACGAGAATATAGGAAAACACACTTGAATTCTATTAGGAGACTCTAGAACTCTCTAGTAAAGCTAACTAGAATTTATAGGGATGACATGGAACTATTTTTTCTAGAGCCACGACGTAGATTCTAGTTGAGAAGGTCAGATTTTTTCTCAGTGCAGTAGGTCCCACTACAATTTCGGGATATTCGGACGAAAGGGGGCGCTATTGTGTTGGGTAGGTATTGTGTTCTATTTTCATTATTATATCATTGAAAAGCGTATGAAGTTATACAAATAATTGAACCAAATTTTTTGTAGAAGTTTTTGACTATGGCTTGCAGGTCCGAGTTGAATTTGGGGATATTCCGCCGGAAGGGGCTCTCTTATAGCCATTTAAATATTTCAAATTTTTAAAAAAAAAATGTACAAAAAAATTAGAATTCCTAAAATTTTTCCCCGTTAAATGTTCGGCCTTAATCCCGAAATTCCGCAGGAAGTTTTGTTTTATCTATATCTTAAAAATTGGCTGAGATATAGCAGTTTGAAATTCTAGGGTGTCTGACATTTTCAAACAAGACAGCATACGAGGGCAGTTTGATAAGTTCTTGGCATAACACAGAGATGGAACAAGTATGACCGAATGACAATGCTGTTTGTAAAGTATGATCCTTTAGATGACAAGCCCCGGAGTGTCAGACGCCTGAGTTTATTGGTTATTGCTGGGCGATAAAGTAAAGTAAATAAGTTCGGACATTCTCAAAAAAATGGAAAAAGTTGAAGTTCGAGTTGTCATAAAATACTTCTTTAAAAAATATTTAACTTCCACGAACATACAAAAAGAGTTACAGTCTATCTTAGAGGATTCTTGTCCTTCATATTCGACGATAAAAAAGTGGGCTGCTGAATTTAAACATGGTAGGAAATCAATTCCCGATGATGAACGCTCATGGCGCCCAAAAACCGCTACGACCGAAGAAATCGTCTCAAAAATTCACAATGCCTTATTGAATGATCACCGATTGAATATACGCGAATTTGCTGACATTGCAAACATCTCGATAGACCGTGTCCACTACATTTTACACGATATTTTGTGTATGAAAAAGCATCCCGCTCGATGCGTGCCGCGCTTGTTGAACGTCGACCAAAAACGCCATAGAAAAAACATTTCTCAAGAGTCTTCTGAAATGTATTGTGTTTCAAGGTGAAAAATAAAATGAAATATTGTCAAAAATCTTGTATATTCTGTATCAGGCCGGGAACATTTCGAACCACCTTCGTACAGGGCTGCACTGAAGAATTCGCACACAAGAGTGTACCTTAAATGTATTGAGTTGCAAGGGAACTACATTGAAAAATAATATGAAATTATGTAAAAAATCTTGTGTTTTCCCTGTCAGGCCGAGCACTTATCAAACCACCCTGGTAAATTGGTTTAATTTATGAGTTTTAGTCAACATGGTTTCGGCATATTTTCTTGCATAGTTGCAATCATTGTTCCAACACTTTTTTCAGTCTAGCACAAATTATTTCTGTTTCTAAAACTGTTGCTGAAGAATATATTGAAGAATATATCTATTAGATGAACGCAGAAGAACCGTAAGAGAAAGCAGATATCATGATTGCAGACATGATTGAAAACTGCGAATAATAGACCAGTGATGATGAAAACGATGTCCATCAGAAGAAAATGACGCATTCTGAATAACTAAGTTTGGCTGCTATAACTATTGACACATTGAGCAGCAAGAAGAAGCTACACATGCAATTTTGGTGACACTAATACAATCACGGAATATTGTAGCTAAGAAACGTTTATCATCTAACAAACCAAAAACTATCAAGCACAAAAAACTGCCAAATGAACAATTTGATTCCCCATTTTTATAAAAGCATTGGAGGTGAAGTGTACATCATAAGGATTGTAAATACTACCATCGAAATTATTCCTGAAAGCTAATTTTAACTAAGCGTAACTCTGTATTTCTCACAGATTATCCGTTAATTATCAATTTATAGTATATAAAGATATTTTCGAGGTTAACAAAACATGCTGTATACTACAAATATAAAATTTAGTATGCATTTGTAAAATATATTTTTATTATATTATGTTAAGGGTTTTAAATGCATTTAATGTTAGGAAACATATAAAAACAAGGGATGCGTCACTATAAGCTTAAAATCATGCTAATGTTTTAGTATAAAACATGCACTCACAATGAGCTAACTAGGACTTCCCTCAAAGGGATTAGTCTGAGTGATATTGCTGAGAACATAGGGTTAACAATTATAATATAAAGAAAAGAGCAAATTAAATGATAAAATTAAAAAATATCATCTATAAATTCATATACACTGTTAAAAAAATAGAAAAGAAGTACCGTTCATCAGATGTGTTGTCATATTTTTTTTTTTAACATGTGGCAAAGAAACTCATTTTCTTAAGCGCGTGTTGCGCAAAAAAAAAAAAAAAAAAAAAAAAAAAAACGCCGTTTTTTTTAAAACACCAAGATTTTTAATGTTACGTCATAGGATTTGCAGCCAATAGATTATTCTATCAAGCGTGGCTTAACGCAAATTTAATTTCATTGTTGCACCTTTTTTTGTGTGAGAATTTAAAATTTTTCTTCCTTGATTATATATCTACCAGAGGGCACGTGCGAGGATTTCGCACTGAAATCTAATATTTTTTAGGTACTTCTCTATTATCGCGTCGATCACTTTTCATAACAAAAACTATCGCCAAACTGTAAGATTAAACGCCAAAAATGCAGTCTCATTTACTGGATGTCAGAAGCATTATACATGTTTGTTACGTCATCAAGTGGTTTTTAACTCGACATTTGCGTGCATTTTTCATTATGTTTTACTGATTTATTAGTTATTTCATTCGTTAAAATAACAATTGTGTCTTTAAATTCTTATATTTTATTTATTTATTTATTTTGATATTCCAATGGCAACGTTCTCCCGTTTACTTGGCGATAGTTTTTTGTTATGAAAAGTGGTCGACCGCATAGTAGAGAAGTACCATTTTTTATCAATATGTAATATTTCTTAGATGCCGGTTTAAACTTCTAAAAAAAAGTAAGGATAAAAATATCTGCAAACAACATTTAGTTTTTAGTCAAGCCAGAATATCATCTAATTTATTCCATCAATATTATAGTAAAAAATGATCCAAGATTGCAAAATGCACGCGCGAGAAAAAAAAAAATTACAATCGTATCTTAACTGCATTGGGGGATGACGTCATCCACTTCGGGAAAAACATGGGACATAGAAATATCAATCTAAACATTTCAATTTCAATTTCGCTTTTTAATCATAAATATAAAATAAACCCGAGCGGTGTTTTTATAATAATTGTAGAGCATCATATAACTTGGTATTTTATTTTTATGGCAACAATAATTTAAAGAAAACCTTTAATTTCTTTCATGAAAACTATGCCGATTTAATTTTTAATTTTCAGCAAATTTTAATGAAAAACATGTTTTAACGAAATGTTAAGTGTGCTATGTCAGAAGCCTGTGCAAAATCCTTTCATATGCTATCTCATTCGTCGTTCTGCGTTTCGTATTTTCTGAAAAAAGGGATGTTGACAGAAAAATAATATATATGATTATTTGTATAACTGTTTATAGAAACTCTTACACTTCAAACCACATTGATAGCATGCTTTGCTACAAACCAGATTGCAAAACTATAGTCTAAACTACTATTAAATTATACAAAAAATCTTTCGATGACTTCTGTAAAATAACTTTTACATTAAATCTCCATATCGGCAAAATTGAAAAATTATATATATTTCAAAGTTAAGCTTAACAGATACTTCTTGATTATTCTCTAGGAGGCTCTGCCCCCTGCGCCTTTACTGCGCCGATCCGCAGACTTTTCTTTTGCCTGTCTGTCTGTCTCTCCACAATCTGTCTGTTTCCCTATCCGTTCTTCTGCCCGTCTCTCTAACCGATTGTCTATCTCTCTACACGTCTCGCTACCTGTCTCTATATTTTTCTACCGGTCTCGCTACCCACCAATCTATTTCTCTAACCGTCTGTCTATCCGTCTAAATACTTGTATGTCTAGCCGTGTCTCTATCCACTTCGCTACCCATTTGTTTATCTGTCTCACAACTTTTCTATCTGTCTCTCTACCCGTCTGGTTATACGCCTCTCTACCCTTCTTCTTACCCATCTCTGTACCCATCTATTGTCTCTCTACTCGTCTGTATACCCGACTCGCTACCAATTTCATTACCCGTCAGTCAAGTCGTCTCTGTACTCCTCTCTCTCCTCGTCTCTTTATCCACCACGCAACGCGTCTCGCAACCTTTCTCGCTACTTTCCTGTCTACCGGTGTTTCTACCCGTCTCGTGACCCATCTCGCTACCCCTCTGTCAACCCTCTTTTTACCTTTCTCTCTAGCCGTCTGTCTATTCGTTTCACTACCCGTCAGCCTATACCTATGTCGCTACTCGTCTCTCTACCCTCTGTCTACCCGTTTGTTTACTCGTCTTTCTACCTCTCGCCACCTCTTCCCAATATTTAAACATTTCATTTAATATACAGAAGCCGTTTATCAGTTATTAAATGCAAACAGAAGTAATTTATCTAATAAGTGTAATCAGATGCAATTTTTTTTTAAATACATACATAAACCTGAATAATAATTCATCAGTTTTGTGTGCATAGTTGTTTATATCATTTGACAGTAAATCTCAACATCTTAAACCTGAATTGTCTCAAGCTTTTAAAAAAAACACAAGGTCTGTATAACTGCAAAGTACCCTGAGGGCTATATTAGCTACATGTTATTAAGTTAAGTGAAAGTTTCGTTATCGCGTTTGCAGCCAATACCTTGTAGACCGAGCTTCATTTGGAGAAACTTTCGTAATTGGGCCAAAGCCAATCGGAGCATTTAATATCATTATTGTAACTCTTATAGAGTTAAAACAATATTGTTGCAGGCTTTACTCTTGTTTGAGACCAGCCTTGCCTGTGTATCTGAATGGGGAAAAGTTTCGTATCCTATGTCGGTTAGCGAAAATATTTAAAATGGTGCCAAAAGGTAGTTTTAGCATCTTACAAAATTTTTCAAGAGAGCGGTAAAACATGTTTTTCAAATATTTACAAACATACGTTTATTAAAGCATGTTTTTGCACCATCTTAAAAATTTAAGCACGATGCTAAAATAAAATTTTATTGCCATATTCGATATTTTAATAAGTAATGAAAATACATAAACAAACTTATTTAACAAACCTAAGAGGCATTTTTGTAATAAATAATTGTTATTATCAGGGGGGTAAATTGTATAAACGGCTAGTAAATAATAAATAGCATTTAAAATCTAAAAATGGAGAAGTGGTCCGTATAAAAATGCAAAGCCTAACATTATACGTTTGATATATGTAAATCTTTTTTTATTTTTTAATATTTCCGAAGGCGCAGATAAAAAGGTAAAAATCTCTTTTCCAAATGCCAAATAGAAAATGTACAAAATAGAATGCCAAATATACAAAATAGAAAAATATCTGCAAAAATATATATTTACGTAATACTACATCTGCAAAAAAATAAGATTTAGAAAAAGTAAGCCAAATCCTGCAGATCCCAACAATCACATCGAAAAACTTATCACCAAAAAAGAACTCGCCAAATCTTTCGCACAGGAGATGGAGATGGATTTTTCCCTCTGAATGCAGAATATTAGTTTTTTTTTTCTTCTACGATGGGTGATTATAATATAATTGTTTCATTTCACATACTGCGTACCGTTGGATATATTGGTACTTTTATGTTATCCTGGCGCAGTTGATAAATCGCCAAATATTGTTCCTGTAGCATTTTCATATTGAATTCATTTCATTTAAATATAAACCTTTCACTCATTTAATTTAAATTACATGCCTTTCATTAACCCCATTTAAAATGCTAAAAAGAGAGAAAAAAAAAAGAAATAATGCCATAAATCGAAACCTTTTTATTAAACCCCAAATATATATATTTTTTAATTGACACACGCGAAATAAAAAAAGCTGCTATTGCTGAGATTCGCACCAAATCTCTAATACCAAGTCTACCAAGTTATTGCGGGGTTTTACTTTCAAACAGAAAAAAATCCAGATTAATTTTCGATTTCTACTAAATTGAAATATATTTTATTGTGCTGAATATTAGTGCGTGCATATTTTTTTGCTCCATGTACTCCATGAACTTTTCAATACCGATTGTCTACGAAAATCTCCCGCCGGTGAAAATGACGTACGCACAAAATTTAGTGACGTATGTACTTTAATTGTGCTTTTTTATCTATTTTTTTAATATAATTTCCAAACGGTTTGACATTTATTCTTGGTAATAAATAGACGTCGTTGTCACATTTATAGGTACCTGCTGTAAAAATTTGAACGAAATCCGTTAAATATTTTTTGAGTTATGCTTGACGAAAGTTTTTAATATCCATCGTAGCTATATATGGGGCAAAGTAATACTGCGCTGTGTATCGTTGTCTTCGTTGCACTCAGACAATTATATATATATATATATATATACCGAGTGTCTTAAAGTTCCCGTACATACGATATATGTATTAATTATTGAAAAAAAACAAGAAACTTTAAAACGATTACTTCTATGCTAATAATAAAAAGCACTTTTAACATCACGTGGGAAAAAAATACTGAACTTACGTTTATAATAAGTGTTCCAAATGTCCACAACTTTCTAGGCGGCAAAGCTGAACTCGTTTGCGCATGTTTTTAGAAACGCGTTTTAACATGCTGGGAGTGACCTTGTATCTTTTGAGTAATGTCAATTTTCAGATCATCTATTTTTTGAGGATTATTTGGATAAACTTTATCCTTTAAATATTCCCACAGAAAGGTCTGGGATGCTCAGATCAGGGGATCGAGGTGGCCAAAGATTTTAGGTAGCTTTCAATACAAAAAAGTATAAAGCTACCTATTGCAGCCGTTCGGAGGAAAGCAGTTGCGGAAAATTTCGATATATTTTCACCGATCATAACCCCCAGACCCCAAAACCATCCTCCGTTCAAATGTTGATTTATATATATATATATATATATATATATATATCTGACCTATGTCATACGATAACGCTCGTATTTAAAAATCAATTTTGATGAAACTAATTGTGTGTATTAAGCTCACCAATGTCTCGACCAAGTTCGTTGGCCAGCTTGGTCCGCCATTTTGTTTCAAGATGGCGGCCACTTAAAAATTTAAAACTAAAATAAATATACAAAAAGTTAAAAATTCAAATTTATTTTTTAATTAAATGTTAGGCCTTGATACGAGAATTCCAGAGCATTTTTAGTTTATCTCTATCTTAAAAAATGGCTGAGATAGAGCAGTTTGAAATTCTAGGGTGGCTGTCATTTTGAAACAAGACAGCACATAACAAAAAATTTCATTGTTGTAATAATTTTCCCAATCATACACATAAAACTATATATTCATATCCGTTAGCGCCAAATTCTCGCCAAACTTGGCGACATTTTGTGAAATATCGCCAAATTTGGCGACCAAAATAAGTCTTCATAAATGAAGCCAATTTGGCTATTGCTCAATAATTTGGCGAATTTCTTATTCAAATTCAGTATTAACGAATCTTTTGTAAACGTTTTCTTTGCATTTCAACTTTCTGTTTTCGTGTAACATTAGCTAAAATTTTAAAACGAAGATATAGGAAAGCTACCTTTTCCTCCCGGTACAGGCCGGAAGGACTTTTTTGAGATGAGTCGATTGCCAGAAAATTCTTCAATACGACAATAATGAATCCGCTTCTCAAAGTCCGGTGGCTTTATCTCCTGTACCATTTTTACACGATAAGCACGTAAATGCAAAGATCTTAGCCTTACTTGTCGATCTACGAGATTCGACCATTTCTTGTGCCAAACGCCTCAAGGAGTTTTGAGAAGTTTGCATTGTCCTTCGTTGAGTGTTTTGTATAAAGGCTGGTGTAACAACTTTCGGTTTTCCGCTCGTGTGCTTGCTTGTCTTCTACCGAACCTGTATTACGAAAAAGTCAAACGAGCCGATATGGCGAATCTTTACTCGGTAAAGCATCATATCTATATTATAAAGGACAAATGGGTCCGTGCGTAACGCTGACGTCATTTTGCGAATGGCAACACTTGACGATGAAATTTCGGTTTTGTGACTGTTGTTACTGTAATTTTTATAATTTCTAAACATAGCACTTTTACAATTTTTACACCGCTATACAGGAGAAAAAATCTACTTTCAAATGCAATTTGTTTGAAAACTGTATCTTAATTGACTGATTTATTATGGCTTTTAAAATAATTTGCAAGCATGAATTTTTTTTTAAATCGATCTCTATCGCTTGCAGACGATTGCAAAATATTAACCCGTTTGCACTTTAAGCAATAGAAAAAGTTCAGAATCTGTTTCCATCTAATATATCATAACGAAATAAAAACTTCATCAAGCAATAAATAAAATAGCATAAATAAAACACTAATATAACAGACACGTAATCAAAATAAGCGCTTAAAAACGCTGAAATTATCAGAAAAATAATTTAAAAAATAAACTGCTGTAAATAACGAAAATTTTAGCGATTTCTTCGGCTATTCTTCGACCTTCTGGCACGAGGTCAATACGAAATTACCGCTTTTAATAAATTTCAAAATTTTATTTGAGAATATAATTGAGATATTTCTTATATAAAAATACTCTTTGCTGTTGATAGGGGCAATCTAAAAATATATATATATGTATATATTAAATGTAAAAATCTATTGGAGTTTTCAATAATAATAAAAAAATGGTTTTGCTCTATATTCTGTATCCCGGGAAGCCTGGGTTCGATGCCCTAGTGGATATTAATATCGGCAAACATCTTTGCACCTTTCATACGATTTACATTCAAAATAAGATTCAAGCAACGCAATTCTCTGAATACGTGACAAACTCATTTCACTTTGAAGAACAATATAACATAGAACTTTATTATCGTATCACCTGAGCGGGAAAAGAACCAAACGGTAAAAACTCATGAATTGATGTAATGATAAGAAGACGATAAAAATTAACAGTTCAAAAAAAATCACGGACAATGAGTTCTTAATGTTGGAGTACGGGGACGTTTAGGACACAGCGTATATGTATACATAGAACAAGAAATAGCATGCAAATTTATTTCATTTTTCCTATCTAAAGCTTGATAAATTATCTGGTGCATTTACAAATTTATTTCATTTTATAAATCAAATTCAATCTCAACTAGTGAAAATTCATGCATTTAGCAAGATTACGCTATATTTTGATTTAAAATAATAATACATGTGTCTCTAAACAGCGAAATTCCTGTCCCTGCTTCAAAAATAAAGAATAAATTTGTATTAAAATTAAATAGAATTCTATAATACGTTAATCACATATTTTTATGATTCTATAACAGGATGAAACATATTATTTATAAATATATGCCACTTAAATAAATTTACTTATGCATTAAATGTCATTCCCATCTGTGCCCTTGCTTCCACTTTAGCACAAAAATGATTCTTAAAAGTTGAACATCCAAAAACATTTGCGATACATTTATCGCTTAGAGTATTAAAAACTCTCATATAATAAAAAATATTAAAAAAGTAAAGATTTTTCAAAGTTTGCATTTTTCGGACAAAATATTAAGAAATGCCCTTTGGTTTTGCTGACATTTCTCAGTCTTTAAATGAAAAGAATGATTCTAACACCTGGCAACAGTTATATTTCATCAGAGTTCCACCTGTGAAAAGTGGCATCATCATAGAAGCTATCAAGTAAAGCTTATATATTTCCAGTTATATCTAGATAAATATTTTTATTGACTGACAAATATTTTTATTAGCCTGTCTCTTTTATTTGCCTTAATTTTGTAAGGAAAACTCAAACAGTAAGTGATAAAGCCTTATTTGTATTACGTTTTCAAAGTTATCTTTAAGTGTAATTCATTTTTGTGTATATAGTTATGATAGTAGACAATCTAACCGTACATTTTTAGGTAGCTTTCAATACAAAAAAGTATAAAGCTACCTATTGCAGCCGTTCGGAGGAAAGCAGTTCCGGAAAATTTCGGTATATTTTCACCGATCATCAACCCCAGACCCCAAAACCACCCTCCATTCAAATGTTGATTTATATATATAGATATATCCATATATATATATATATATATATATATATCTGACCTATGTCACACAATAACGATCGTATTTATAAATCAATTTTGATGAAACTAATTGTGTGTATTAACTCACCAATGTTTCGACCGAGTTCGTTGGCCAGCTTGGTCCGCCATTTTGTTTCAAGATGGTGCCCACTTAAAAATTTAAAACTAAAATAAATATACAAAAAAGTTAAAAATTCAAATTTTTAATTAAGTGTTAGGCCTTGATACGAGGATTCCAGAGCATTTTTTGGTTTACCTCTATCTTAAAAAATGGCTGAGATAGAGCAGTTTGAAATTCTAGGGTGGCTGAGATTTTGAAACAAGACAGCACATTACAAAAATTTTCATTGTTGTAATAATTTTCCCAATCATACGCATAAAACTATATATTCATATCCGTTAGCGCCAAATTCTTGCCAAACTTGGCGACATTTGGCGAAATATCGCCAAATTTGGCGACCAAAATAAGTCTTCATAAATGAAGCCAATTTGGCTATAGCTCAATAATTTGGCGAATTTCTTATTCAAATTCAGTATTAACGAACTATTTGTAAACGTTTTCTTTGCATTTTAGCTTGCTGTTTTCGAGTAAGATTAGCTAAAATCTTAAAACGAAGATATAGGAAAGCTACCTTTTCCTCTGGGTACATGCCGGAAGGACTTTTTTTCATTCTCCTGTCACTTTCCTTGTTATTTCTCTGTGTGTCGTTTTCCTGTCTCTACTTGCTTTCGATCTCCCTGCTTGAAATTTAAAATTTATTTTTTGTGTGTTTAAAGTTTAACATTTGTAAAACATTTTTTCTGTCAGTGTTTTATTACTTAGAAACAGTTCTTAAATACAACACAACACAATTTTAAAGTGAAAAAATATTAATTATTAAAAAATTTAAAATGCTTCAATTGTTCTGTTAAGAGAAAATAAACCATATGCCGTGCCAAAAATAATCTACCACATATCACTATGGCAAGCGTGCCGTACCTCTGGTTCTTTGTCACAAACAAATAAGTTGTTTAAAGATAAACTGGTGTAAGTCACTAACACTGAAACAGGGAGTTAAGTGCATGATAGTATTAAAAATATGTCCATCTATACATATAAATATCATAATAACTTACAGTTCCATAAACTTTCCCTGTAATTCGTAATCAAATATATTTTATCCCAGAGAAATACGTTGTATCGCGGCCAGAAAATCCTTGTTTTTCAGCATTTAAATAATGTGGCTAATACTGCTTTGCCTTTAAAATTCTCAAAAAATTTCAAAACTATTAAAAATTTCATTAAAATGTACCAGACGCTTAAAAAAAAAAAAAAAAAAAAAAAAAAAAGTTAAATGGCTTTTTATTTTTAACATACAAATATGCCGCTTTGATGATGATTGAAAATGTTCGCAAAAACGTTCTTTCAATAATGCAATTATTTCCCTTTAACTCATTCAGACTTAATTTCATTAAATACATAATATAAACACTGAATTCAAAAATAAATCTAAAATTAAACCCTAAATTAATTTCATTAAATACATAATATAAACCCTAAACTAATTTCATTAAATACATAATATAAACACTGAATTCAAAAATAAATCTAAAATTAAACCCTAAATTAATTTCATTAAATACATAATATAAACACTGAATTCAAAAATAAATCTAAAATTAAACCCTAAATTAATTTCATTAAATACATAATATAAACACTGAATTCAAAAATAAATCTAAAATTAAACCCTAAATTAATTTCATTAAATACATAATATAAACACTGAATTCAAAAATAAATCTAAAATTAAACCCTAAATTAATTTCATTAAATACATAATATAAACACTGAATTCAAAAATAAATCTAAAATTAAACCCTAAATTAATTTCATTAAATACATAATATAAACACTGAATTCAAAAATAAATCTAAAATTAAACCCTAAATTAATTTCATTAAATGCATAATATAAACACTGAATTCAAAAATAAATCTAAAATGAAACCCTAAATTAATTTCATTAAATACATAATATAAACACTGAATTCAAAAATAAATCTAAAATTAAACCCTAAATTAATTTTATTAAATACATAATATAAACACTGAATTCAAAAATAAATCTAAAATTAAACCCTAAATTAATTTCATTAAATACATAATATAAACACTGAATTCAAAAATAAATCTAAAATTAAACCCTAAACTAATTTCTCTTCATTAGAGTTCATTACATAAAATCTCTTTGAAATAAAGCTGAAAGAATTTCTTCGAAAAGTACATAATGTAAGAATGAAAGGAAAACCTAAATGAATAAAATAACAGATTCTTCAAAAGCAAATATTGATCTACCTTGAATCTTACAAGTTTGCGTTCTGATGTTTGGTTTTGCTTAGTGATAAAAAAATTACTTTTATTTTTAAAAATTTTGTTGTTAAAAATATTTTTTTATAGTTGCTGCAAACTTTTAAAAATGCAGTATGTTTGAAAATAAAACAGAAATTTACAAGAATCTAAAAATATTAAACACAGCACTTTTTAAAATAAAATATGGTATATTCTTTTAATGTTCAAATCATTATAATTAATTGGTGTGATATTTGTGTGAACTCCTCTTTCATGTTTTTATGAACGATGAACTGGATTTTTTTTTAATGTACTAATTTCATGAAATGCAAATTTAATACATTTCTGTCAATAATTATTTTATGCAATATTTAAATTCAGTTGATTTCTTCAGGTTTTTAGTACAGAGTGGTATAGCGATAGCACTTAGCATTACGCGAATATGTTCTAGGGGACGAACGAAGAGTTTGTGTAATTAATCAACAAACGACACGGTGCAACTAAATAAGTCAAATACAATGTTTCTCATCTCATTGACAGTTTAAAAAAAGAAATTTAACAACACACTAGATGTTGAATATTGTTTATAAATGAACCTCAGCCAATTAACATCCAAAATATAACAAATATGTAAGAGTAAACAAACACACATTACACATTACAAAACATACTACCTCTAAAGACTAAACTAATTATAAAGTACAAGTATGTTTGTTTGTATATTTGTGTTGTTTTATTTGCTTCTGATTTTCGATTTATGACTCTAACAAGTAAAAATAAAATAGGGCTTACGTAAGGTGCATGTACCTTTTAAGGGGTACGCCAGGTATAAAAGTGAACCAATGAGTTAGTTTTTCAATTTCGGGTGCGTTTGGTTCTTATAGCGACGATGTTATAATAATTCTCGAAGGACTTTTGCTGGAATGTTTAGAAACTAAAAAATATATCAATATTTGTTTTCATCTCTAAATGGGACGTGTTTGAATATTTTTCCCTAAACATTTGTAAAAATTAACTATTTAGTTTAATATAGCAAACACTATTAGAGTGTGTTTCAAGAAAGTTTGTATAGAAGAAGAGTGTGGTAATAAATTTATTTAGTCAAAACCTCAGAGTGTCTCCTTCTAATATTGAAACTGGATTTTTTTTCATAATTTTAACAATAATGAAGATATTGTAATGAAATTTTCGAAAGACTTATTTATTATGATTTGGGGTGACATCACGAAATGTACCGAGAAACTAGTGGCATCTTATGTAATGTACAAAATGAACATATTTAAACCTATAGTAATCAGCGTATTCGATAGCACGATCTAATTGCGAGAATGGAACCAAATTTTGTAGGATGATTAAATAAGACGAGGTACAAAGGATTCCGCGAAAAAAGCAGCTCCAGATATCCAATAGTGGTGACTTTTGGAATTAACTTTTTGTTGTAGAATCCTTCATCTCCCATCTTCTTTAATCATCCTATAACTCGCTACAGAATACGCCGAGTACTGTCAGTTTGATTAAAGCAATCTTGTACAGGATATTCCAAAAATTTGGTCTACTTCAGCACTGTTTTAGCCGATTGCTGTCTTTTTCAGCAACTTCTTGTGTTATAAGTTACATTTTTCACAAAGCTATGTAGATTGTAAAAGAAGTCAAGTTTTCTTAATCTAGGAAAATATAATATAACCACGAACGGAAATATACAATAATCTCCTTGAAGTTATCCATGATTCCGACATGCGTACCTTATACTTAGAAACCTCTGCAGCTGTTACATTTTCAAGATTTAATGAAGCACCTATAAAATCCAAGTTTTATTTGCTGCCATTCATATCGGAAACGTTTTCGAGTAGTTTTTATAATATAATTATCCATTTTCTCGAATCGTAATATCGGTTTTCAGGAAATTATCAATTCTCAGGCAGATATTTTCATGTTCAGCAGGCATTTTTTACAAACAAACCGGATAAATAAACAACATTAACATTAACATTATATTAATATTATTTTGTCACTCTTGCATTCATAAATTCGGTTTTGCAGCTAAAAATATTTAATAGAAAATTGGTAGCATCCTACGAACCGATATTCGGGTTCGGAAAAACTTATTAATGCTCTATAAAAACCGTTTGATAAAAATGGTGGCAGCAATAGAAACTTTATATTTATAAATACTTCTTTAAATCTGGGAAATATGTTCAATTTTGAGGATTTTAAAGGTAAAGAACACTTTTCGGAATCGTAGGTAAATTGGAAGATGGTACATTGCCGTTCGTGGTTAAATTATATACTATAGATTTTTTAAATGTGGGTGTTTTGGCATAAACGTCTTGGTCACTTGGCGTGGTTTTGTCGCTGGCTGATCCTTGGTGCCGCGAACTTTCGTTGCCATTTTACATTGAGTTTTTCCGTAAATGAACATGATGCAGCACGCTTGAATATTAAAATGCTACTTTCGAGAGCATTATTCTTAACTCCTTATGGACACTATATAATAAGTTTAAAATCCTTTAATGTGATCTTTATGATTATATTATTTCAGTTCATAGTTGTCTTGTTAACCCTTCTTTGCATGAGTTTTTCTTTTACAATTGTGCTTTTTTATACATATATTAAATATTAGACACCAGATATTTTAAGATAGATTTTTAACTTTGTTCAGCAACATAGTTCACGGAAAATTTACTGCATTAATATTTCTATCTAAATATAGTGGTGGCGAAGAAGTTGATTTATTTATTAAAAGTTAAATAAACAGTGATGTAAATTTACATCACTATGCAATTAAGGGTTAAATTAATGTAAACTTCATGACTTTTCAATGAAATGTTCCTTTCGGAACTAACCTGGCTATGTGCGAGAATATAGAAAATGGTTCTAGATTAAAAATACACTGGAGGCGATATTATTTCTCTAAGTTTATAATTTATAGAATCCATGACAGATTAAAGAACTCTATGTAAATATGCTGTCTAATAAATATTTATTTGAATCGCTCTCCCAATTTGAACTTTGTTTTTTATGGAGATAAGTATCGTGTATTTTCAATTGGAATAACTGGCGCCATCTGTGATCAAATGCTTTTTTTATCGGAATTTCTTGATGCACTTTAGGATAATTTTTCAGTTGTAGCGTCATCTATGGATAGTTATTGGAAATACTTTTTTATTTCCTTAAATAAAACTTGCTAGCTTTCGTCGAAACCACATTTTTTTTTACATCAAATACTATTATTGAATGTAATTATTATAGAATGGAATTATAATTGCATTTAAAAATACATCAGACTTTTGACCCACCCTTTATTTGCATTACGAAATGCACTTCATATCATACATAACATTCCAAGATAAAATCTGATGTGGCTCTTCGTACATGCCAAAAGACAATGAAAACAAATAAAATAAAATCTAATAAAATAAAATACGGTAATATAATAAAATTAAAAAAGTTTATTTGAAAGTGTAATGTATTAAATTGCAATGTAATTAATATTTTGTTAAATTAATTTTGAACATTGTCGTTTTTTCGATAGATTATGTCGACGTATATAAGTTTGAATATCTAGAAATGTTAAATGAAAGCTAATTTTAAAACTGGAGTAAATAATGAGAGCAAACATCAGATTTACTCTAGACTATCAAATATTGAACTTGTGTTACAACCTGCTATTGTGTGTTCTGGAGCAGTTACACTGTCACTTAATCTTTAAACAAAATTCCGAAACTTGTTGGAGAATTTCGAATCTTTCTTTTTATTTCGAGATTGGTATTCGAAGCGGGAACAGTCAGTATATACAGAAAAGTAATCAAAGATTGATTTTCTGCAATATTATGTTATATAAGTTTGAATTTTATTAACCCTTTCAGGGGAAAAGTACTTCTGTTGCTAAAATATTGAAACTATTGAATGACACCAGGTTTAAAGAAAAAATGTATTTGAAATTAAGTAAAGTATTTTCATCAAGTACATTAAAAAAGCGAAATTTGTTCCAAATTTCTGGTACTAATGTAACATTTGGGGATAAAGAATTAAGTATGCTATATAGTATCTCATCGCCAATGAAGGCGTTAAACATTCGCTGAAAGATATTTAAATATTTAGTACTTACATTGTTACTGTTTAATATCTGATGTAAAGAATTTGATTCCGAAACTCATGATATTATTCATCATACTTGACAAATATCTCAAAAATATAATTATCTTGCAAAGATTTTGCATACAAATTGGTAAATGCGTGTGCAGCTATTTTAACAAAATATTTTTTCGTTGTCAATGAAAATAACGGTATGTATATGTATATGTATTCCAAGTCATTTAAACGTTAGCTAACTCTAGCTTATACAAGGATGAAATTGTAAATTTTTGTGGTATCTGTAGAAATTTGGGCCTGACGATTCTGCTGCAGTGCCACAAATATTTCAATATTCCATTAATTTATTTTCCCCCCCAATCCAAGCTGTTTTGTCTTATATTGGTCATATATATTTATTTTCTTCTACTTTTTACTGGATATTATCTAAACAGGTAAGTGTTCCTTTTTTTATTTTATTTTATTACTCTATTTGTTATATGATGTTTCTGTGTTGTCGTCTTTTACGGTTATATATATACATATATATATATCATATATTCTAATACGAGCAAATCTTGTGGGTGGTTATATATATATATATATATGCAAAAATTATCTTAAAAACGGCTCTAACGATTTTGACGAAATTTCGTATCCTACTGTTTTGGGGCACCAGAAAACCATTGGGCTAGGTCACATGCTCGAGAAAATTCGATTAGTGGGTCATTTTGGGTCATTTTAAGTCATGGTCTAGCTAATTGCATCTAAAAAACAGTTCAAACGATTTTGGCGAAATTTTGTATCCGACCATTTTCGGGCATGAGAAGTCAATTGGGCTGGGTCACACGTTCGAGAACTTTCGATTAGTGGGTGATTTTTGGGTCAATGCAGGTCAAATTAATTTTATCTAAAAAACGGCTCTAACGATTTTGATTAAATTTTGTGTCCTACGAGTTTCGAGCACGATAAAAGCATTGGGCTGGGTCGCATGTCCGAGAAAATTCGATTAGTGGTTCATTTCTGGGTCATTGTGGGTCAAGATCTAAAAAGCAGCTCAATTTAAACTAAATTTTGCATTCAATGGTTTCCGGGCACGCGAAGACTGTTGGACTAGGTCACATGTTCGAGAAAATTCAATTAGTGGGTCATTTTCGGTCATGGTCAAGCTAATTGTATCTAAAAAACGGTCCAAACGATTTTGACGAAATTTTGTATCCGACTATTTTTGGGCACGAGAAGACTATTGGGCTGGGTCACATGTTCGAGAACTTCCGATTAGGGGGTCATTTTTGGGTCAAAGCGGGTCAAATTAATTTTATCTAAAAAACGGCTCTAACGATTTTGATTAAATTTGTATTTTACGAGTTTCGGGCACGCGAAAATCATTAGACTAGGTCACATGTTCGAGAAAATTTGATTAGTGGGTCATTTCTGGGTCATTGTGGGTCAATATCTAAAAAGCGGCTCAATTTACACTAAATTTTGCATCCTATGGTTTTCCGGCACGAGAAGACTGTTGGGCTAAGTCACATGTTCGAAAAAATTCAATTAGTGGGTCATTTTGGTCATGGGTCATGATATTTGGACTCAAATTTAATTTTGACCGAGCATAGCTCGGTCTTCCCTGCTCGTAAATATATATATATATATATATATATATATATATAATATACCATAATTAATTTTGAATCGAACACGGTAATCCAATTTGTAACCGAACCATAATTAATCTCGAACACGATACGAAATACGAGAACGAAGTCAGTTACAAGTTCTAGAGCGTCTCGATTTAGTACGAAATAACGTTTGATTTGCAACTTTATTAAAAGCCGTGAAATGTAAAGATTTTACATCAAATTACCACCTTAAATACGACACTAATTATTTTCAGAAGCGTAACATTATAAGGCAGACGCACAGTTACAAAAAACTAACATAAGTAAACCAGGTACAGTTTATTTTATTAATTTTTACACGGGGTCTCGGACAGCATCGTTCCTAGAATACATGCAAACTTGGACAGATGCTGTTCGAGCGCCCGTGTAAAGGTTATGAAAATCAAGTTAAATATGATCAAAGTGTCTACCATCGTCATCAATGTATCATGTATTTTTGTATGTGTTCAGTTGGTGGACACATTGAGCGTACTTAACTGTATTCGCTTATTAAAATAAGCTGTACCTTGTTTACCTGTAAAATTTATTAGTAAAATATGTGTGCTTTATAACTCTACACATCTACGTGCAACTATTGGCGTGTTTATCTGGTGATAGGATATAAAAAATTACATTTCAGGGCTTGTAAGAAAGTTATTTTTACATCTAAGACATAATTTATAACTAAACTGATGACGCTCCACAACTTTGTAATTGACTTGTTTCTTTTCTTTGGTAACCCTTTCGAGACGGAAATTCGTGCTTAGCAGTTTGCCGCCAAATGACGCTGGAAGCATTCTCATCGCGTAGCACATAGGCACTTTTTACAACTATATATCAAATTTACGACTATACTTATCGCCAACTTTAGTGGACACTAGATATATTTATGTACTTATATATCGTAATGAAATAAAACAATCACTTTTATGAACTCTGCCGCAAATCATCGTATAAAAATCAGCATATGAAAGATAAACATTTAATTTTTTTTTTTTTAAATATATGATTTTTAACGTAGGGATTTTTTAACAAAAATAAATTTCTAGAAGATTCAAACAAGCGAATACAAAATTTAGTCTCACTACGTGAAGGAGTTTTTCAGTTTTGTGTAAAAAAAAACTACCCGCATCTCACGACTAACATTTCAGGTAGTGACGAGTAGATAATATAAACATATCCACTTTTTAATGTTTGAAAACAGTTATAATATTTATTATTATTATTATTACCAGCAATTGTTAACTTCTGAACTTATTGTAAATATTAACTTTAATTTTTGTTTAATAAAGATAAAGTGCCATAAAAATGTTTTACTTGCAATTTTATTTGTTCTCAGGAATTTGAGTGGAAAATGATAGCATTCCACTATTTTTAATTATTAATAACTAAAAAATTAATAAGTATTTTTCTTTGAAATTTATAGAATGAACTCTCGACTAGAGATACGATGAAAGAATGGTGAACATTTCTCTGAAATCAATAGTTTTTTTTACATAATTTTTTTGTGTGTGTGTTTTCTTAACATTTAGATCATTTGAAATGCTATCCTGTGTTTTTCCACTCCCCCGTTTCTATTAAATTATTAGTATTCATATCATTACCGTTTAACATCTGATGTAATACATTTTTATTCAAAATGTACAAAATTAGACATGGTGCTTGATAAATACCTTAAATGATTTAATTATATCATCAAAATATTTCATAGAAACCTGATTTCGTGAGAGTAATTGGGTAAGATGATCAAAGGAATAATTATATCCACGCCTACAGAGGGGTGAACAAGCGAATTGAAAAAAATATATATCAATTTAGAAATAAAAAAATCATAAATATATTTCTCATTTTTTTTTTCAGAAATAGTACATTTTTAATTAATAATTATATATTCTCTATGCAAATTACAGAGAAACGTAATAAATTAACAGAATTACTTTTACATTATAATTAATATTATTTTGTTATTTTATCATATATAAATTATTTACGTAGCTAAAAATGTTTATTTGAGATAAGATAGCATCCGAAAAACCGATATTTCTTTTCGAGAAAACTCATTGATAAATTTTAAAAACTACTCTAAAACGTTTCCGGTAATTACGGTCATCAAAAGAATCTTTATGTTTTATACTTGCTTATTTAAATGTCAAAAATCCGTTGGTTTCTCACGATTTTAAAGATAAAAAAATGTTTTTCGCAATCGGGAGTAACTAGAAAGTGATTATATTACATTTTCGCCCATTGTTATATTATAGTTTCGTAGATAAAGAAACATCTGTCTTATATATGCTAATTAAATTTTCCAACAAAGCTGACATTACACTGTCGATTACTTACATAACAAAGGGTATAAATTACTACTCAGCGTATAACCAACAGAGTGAAAAATGTCCAGACCGGGGATTAAACCCGGAATCTTTGATATTACGTACCAATACTCTACCAGCTGGAGCCAACCGGACACATCTGTCTTATTTCTAAAATGTATGTTTTCGAAATCTTATAATATTCTCGTTCAGTTCCAACTAACATTTTAACACTTTGTAGTTGTATAATACAGGGTGGACAAGCAATTTCATAATTAAATAGTTTGCGAAATATGAATTGGAAGATATCAGTTCAGTTGCAGATTACTAGTATCATATCATAAGTTTACGGACATACTTCTTTCCCCGGTACTGAATCATCATTCAATTCCTACTATTAGCTCACACTCTCTATATATTTATATATCTTGTCCAAATTTTCAATCGTTAAGAAAATATTTTCTATTCATCCTATCAAGTTCAAATATTTTTTTTAAAACTTCTACTGGATGACAATTGATGTTAATACAGTTTTTTCAAATATTAATTCATTAATTAAATTAAATTAATTAATTTTAATTTTATATTTCATTTCTGTTCAAAAGTATAGACTTACTCCATATTTATAGTCTCACCTTCACGCGTAAAAAGATAATGGGTCTGTTCACGGACGAAGATCAGACGGCTCGCGGGCGAAGGAGACTATAAATGTGGGGTGAGTCTATACTTTTGAACAGAAATGAAGTATAAAACTAAAATTAAATAATAAAATTTAATTAATTAATTAATATTTGAAAAAAATTGTATTATCGTTAACTGTAACATCGCTATGGCACTTTATTGTGAAGTTTGGTAATGTTTGAAATTCAATGTTTGAAAAACGGCATAATCATTAGATTTTAAATTTATATCAAGAAAAATACAATTTTTTAAACTTTCTAACGCAGTTTGTCTAACAATTTTGAGAGAAAAATAATTTTCGAGCTATTAATTTTTGGTATTTTAGCTATTTATTTTTCTTATGTAAGATATTTAGCAGGATATAAATTTAGGAATGATTACCGTCAGTGGCGAAGCGTGTAGATAGCTGGAAAAAAATTTCTATTTGACCTAAGTAGGAATTAACTTTAAAAAAAAAGTTTTTATATTACTTGTTTTCTCATAAACAATCCCAGAATATTGTCTTACCTTTATCAGTCACGGAAGTGTTATTCCACAGCCACTGATTCTTTTCAGCCTAGATTTCTGTTTCATGTATGTTTCTGTTCATGTAATTCCTGAATTGCCATTACCAATCAGCATAGCACTTGGTTTGATTGGCGGGATTATGCTCACATCATACCAATAATTTAATTACCGATGGTACATTTTCAGGGTAACGAAGGGCGGTCACATCGAACATTTGTAAAAAAAAAAGTACACTATATGTGTTTCACCATTTTATACTCAAGTGTATTCTCATCTTTGTATGTATAATTCAACATGATAAACCATTCTTTTTGCCCAGCTAATTTATATCCCCCACGTATTATAAATAACTCTGTTTTCTTTTTTTTTCTGCTAATTTTTTTAATCAAAAGGATGATCATATTTAACAATAAAAACGTTTTCGAAATTTCATTATAAATATATTTATCATTATAAATATATTTTCTTTTATTTCCAAACCATTGTGTATAACTAAATAATTCAATCATTTATTTTTGCTGATATATATATATATATATTTTATGCTTTGAAACATATTCTAAATGAAAATTAATTATTTTAAAAACTCATCCTGCTTCCTTTTATAAACACGGGGATCTGAGAATGAGATTAGCATGATAGAATGCATAGACGGATTTATCATGCATTAAAAGATAATATTAAATTTTACATTTTGAAATTTTAACAATGCACGAGACAATTGAATTTTACATTTTAAATGGATTCTCGAAAATTAGAAATAGTTATTTTCAGTTAAACTTTTCCACATAATTATTTTTTTATTTTATATAATCTAAATAAAGTCTAAATTATATTATTCTGAATATTGCATTAATACAATTTTCAAAAGGCTGTTGAAATTATATTGAAATGAAATAATCTCACTCAAGTCCATGAAATTGCAAAAATATATAAATACTGTGTATACTAGAATGCTTGTTGCATATGGGAAAATACGAAGAAAGGTTTTTAGTACCATTTGGATTTTCATAAAATATATAAACAAATGTTCATGGATATATAAACAAATGTTCATTTTTTTTGTCTAAAATAATCCGAGATGTCCGTGCTCATTTTAAGTTCAAATTGGCTATTGAAGATGAAATTTCAGGATTATAATTGCAATAAGTATATAACAGGATTTGCTACCTCTATTTCTCCTCTTCTACAATTGATTTTAACAATCGTCAAACAAAAATCAATCAGATAAGCAGTAAATATACTAGATCCTAAATTATATCAAATTAATCAAAACATCTCATAAAAAAAATTAATGTTGACCTTATCGTGCAATAGATCAAAGTTTTTAGTATCACCTCCTTTACAATCGATCATGTAAATATAAATAAAATAAATAAGTCAAAAAATTTTAACTGGAATAAGGGCTTTTAATGCAATACATTTATTTTAATAATCTAAGAACTTAACCCTTTCCGTACCCGGAATGAGCTTTATTGTTTTTAGTTATATTTGATTCATTCGTTCGGAAAAAAAGAACATTTAGTTTTAAGTCATAATGCTTTTGAATGGGAAGCCAGACGATTTTGAAATTTTCTATTCGTTGAAAATAAAATGGCACATTTGATTAATGTATTTAAACGGTAAGTTATGAAGGCTAAAATTTATCAAGTCAGTTTGAAATTTTGTTAATACATTTGTCGGATTTTTTAAATTAGGTGTATAATTTTTGGTGAAATTTTATACATCTGTTTGAATAATACAATACATTTGATTTTATCATTTTTTACTAATTTTAAAATGCATTTATTTTTATTTTCTTCTTTAATTTAACCGTAACCTAGCAACTATATTTCAAAGAATATCAAAATAATAAAATTCAAATAACTCTCACTATTTTTCTGCAATATTTAATTCTCAAAATAAAATATTTTCGGGTGATTTTATATTTCATTGAAATAAATGAGAATTCATTTTCAAACAAGTTACCTTTTAACTACTATACAATGATTACTGAAACGTTTTTTCCAAACGAAAATTACAAAATCATTGAATGTGTAATTTGGATTCATGTGTATGAGTTTACTTTGTGAGTTTACATTTGTATAAGTATATTTCTTACAAGAGATATTATTCATTTTCTGGAAGACATATGGATGTTTCATGGTTGAAAATTAGTATTATTTAAAAAATAGGATAAAATCTCTCGTACAACGAGATGGTTAATCTAAAGAAATTAGCTTAGTAAAACGCATCCATACAACCTGAAATATCACAATTGCTGGAAATTGAGATCATAAAAACTATAACAAAAAACACTTTATAACGCCAAATCACATTTGCTATTTAGTGAATTGGCAGTGGACGCGATTATGAACTATTACCAATAGGTTTAAAAGTTTCCAGAATATGCTTTTTTTTCGAGTGGGGGTGGGGGGGGGGAGAGGGAAATTTTAGCCATTGTGTAGATCAGCAGGTACTTAGGTAAGATCTTACATCTAAATATTATAGAATTACCATCAATACTGTTTTTCCGAAAGAAAAATTGTAATTACACTAGATTTCTAAAATAAATATGAGTGAAATATAGTAGATTCAGTTTACATTTCCAAAAGTTGCTTTTCTACGAGAGATATTATTCAACTTATCCATCAGATGCAGGTGTTTCTTAGTTGGAAGTTAAGCAAATATTGCTATTTGGGTATTAGGATAACATTGAATTATTTCCCAAACTGTAGCTTATTCTAATAAAACCACAGAATAAAATGAAATCAAAGATATACTATAATCATTCACACAATAAATAGGAAAGCACGATTATAAATTTAATATGATTACTTGGCGTTCATGGGGCCAGAGCCCCCTGAAGAAATGTACTTTTTATCTAAAAAAATTACATGAATAGGAAGTTTTCAGAATATCATTGCATAAACTGTGTTTAATTTAACGATTCTAATTTCTGAAAACTTTCGAAGTGTTTTATATGCCTATAAACATGTATATAATATAAAAAAAACTAAATTGCGGATTGTAAGATGTTAAATATATGAAAAGTGATATTAAAAACAATGATTTTCAGAGCTGACATTGAGGCTCCTGATCTGTAAATTTACTAGTTGTATAGTACTTAACACTGACAAGGAGACCGCCAAACATGATGCGCACAGATTTTGATGATTTTAAAGTATGTTGTAGGGATCATACCCCTAACTATTCAGGTCAAATGTTTCCTACAAATGGGCTTTAGTTTTCGAGAAATTTCGTTTTAAAGTTAAGCATGTATTTCAAATGCCATTACTTCGCGACCCTGGACAAGGTCTCAGTGGTTCCGTGGTATCGTTCGCGATTTGAGAGACGCAGATGGGTGTTCTGTCCTCTCCTGTGACTTTTACCTTTTTTAACAAATTTTATATATTTGTCGCGTTATAAGTTGTATGTAGAATTATGAATTCTACATCTTTGAACTTTTTGATATTTTCCTAATAAATTCCATTTACATTTTCGAATATTTCGCAAAAAATTACGTTTTTTTTTTTTTTTCCCCTCTTGTGCAGTTTTGAAATTAATATTTCTATTGACGAAATTCCAAACTAACTAATTCCAAAAACATATATTGAAAGGAGTAATAAAATATTAAAGCAATAACGATTATATCCAAGTTTTAGCCAGTTATATATATATATTTTTATGTTATTTAAATACATTTAACTGTAAAGTTCAAACTCACCGTCATTTTTTATTTGCACAAATAAAAAATAATGTATTACAATTAATTTTTTTTTCAGTCTAACAAGTCGATTCCATACAGAAAAATTCAACTAGAAATGAAAAATCGTTTGTAAATTACAATACATATAAAAAATATCTGAAAAAAAAATCGTCTGCAACGACTTTTACGGTAATATCAGAATAAATAAAATTTTCTTTTTATCAATTTCGTTTCGCTTCCTTTGCGGACAAATACCACGTTTGAAATAATTTCTTTTTCAAATTTAATGCATTTTTAAATGTATTTATCACAATTTAAGTATTTAAAGAATATATAATATGCTAATTTATACATTCTTCCAATATTGTTAAAACAATTATTTAAAGACGATTTTTAATGCGAAATTTGTTTAGAATATTTTTGCGATAGGTATAACACAATTGGTTCCATATTTAATAAACTAAAATTTCGATGTCGGTGATGGTAGATATTTTAGTATTTCAGCAGTTAATATATTTCAATATATTTAGAACAAATCAGATATTAAAAGGATATATTATTTTGTTAATTTTTTCTTAATCATTTAATTTTTTTTAAAATAGAAAATGTAAATTAAATAAATGTATTATTTCATAAATTCAATAAATAAATAAGTAAATATACATAAATGTAAACAATAATCATTTTAAAAAGACGAGATATCAAGACATAAATTAGTTTGGATTTTCGTCAGCAGAAATATTCGAATAAAAATTGCGCAAAAACTATACATTTTCACGCAATATTCGAAAATGTAAATGGAATTTATAAGGAAAACATCAAAAAGTTCAAAGATGCAGATTTCATAATTCTGCATACAGCTTATAACGCGACAAATATATAAATTTGTTTAAAAAAAGAAGGAAAAGTCACAGGAGAGGACAGAACACCCATTTGCGGCTCTCAAATCGCGAACGCTACCACGGCACCACGGAGACCATGTCCAGGATTGCGAAGTAATGGCATTTGAAATGCATGCTGAACTTTAACCCGAAATTTCTCGAAAACTAAAGCCCATTTGAAGGAAACCTTTGACCTGAATAGTTAGGGGTATGATCCCTACAACATACTTTAAAATCATCAAAATCTGTGCGCATCATGTTTGGCGGTCTCCTTGTGAGTTTAGTTGTTTGTACTTTTAATTTTACTACATTGTAACGATTCCTGATATTGATTAACGCATAAAAGTGACAGTATTTATAAAGGGCTAATATAATAAAGTTGTAAATTTTTAATTGCAGTACATTGAATTTTGTGAATTTCATGGAATTGGTTGTTTCAATATTCCGAGAAACTTACGAGAAACTTCAAGGAAATAGAGCTTAAAGCGATTATCCAATTAACTAATAATCATTAATTCATTAACCTTTGTTTATAGTAATATTTATCAGTGCAGTTGCATATTTCACAATAAAAATTTTTAGAAAAAAATTTAAAAAAATTCAAAGGGCTTATCATTTTATGTTAAACAACTGTTGACAGATAACAGTTAATCATTACATTTAGAGATAATGTGATTGAGCTATTTTGCAAAAATAAAATTTTACAGATGCTTTCTAAAAACACCTTTCTTTGAATAATTTAATAAAAGCCATTAAAAAATTAAAACGTTTAAATTTCAAATATGTTTCTAAATAAGTTGTTAAAATATGTTTCTAAAGTATGTTAAATATAAATTGTGTTTTTTTTTTTTAAGTTATTTACTTATTTTGCTATTCTTTTAAACTTTAAAAAATGATAATTAAAAAAGTAATGGTGTTTCAAATGCTTGTAAAACCTGACTTATTTAACAGGCATATTTTTAATTGCATGTTAAAATATTTAACCTGTATGCGTTTCAGTGTGCATCAATTCCCATGTGACACAAATTGCAGTAAATTTGAAAAATTTTGTTAAAGTATCTTTTATATTTAGTGTAGAGCCTGTCCACGACTAAAATTGAAATTTATAAACAAACTAGTTGGCTAGCAACTCGATGTGTTGCATTTGCATGCCATTAGATCGTTCGAGTTTTGGGTAAATATATCTAATTTAATTCTATATTTATAAAAGATTTATAATATTATTTTTATTATTTTTAATATAAGAAAAACACCACATTCACAATTTAAATTAACTGATAATTACGAAAAATTATATGTTGCAAGTTAAGTCAAATAATTATTCTTTACATTACATATATTTTAAGAGAATGCTAACTAAAAACAATCAAATCGACTTATCCAAACAAAACAATAATCAATATATTTATTTTTCATTTCGGATAACAGACAATCCATTATTCCATTACTAATGATAATATCCCATTATATAATTTTTTCTTCCTTTTTTTCACAAACATTCTCTAATTTAATTTGCCTGTTTAGAGAAATTTCGCAAAAGTTTTTAAAAAATAATATATCAGAAACTAATTCAAATTTTATAATTCGGAGGTCATATATTCCATCCTCGAATTCATGCAGATAGATTGTGTTAATCACATTGCGCTGCGTTTCATATTCTAGGAGAAAGAGTGCTGAAATTCAAACAGACATTTATATTTTAATTTAAGAGATGCAGTAAGAAGTTATAAATTATTAAAATTAAAAATACACATCAGTTATTAAAGTACAATAAGTATTAATAAAAATATATATAATTTAATTACGTAAAATTTATATATTTATCCCATAGTGATTTTTAAACTATGAGATTTTTCCTTCTACTTAATGATTATGTTTGTTCTTAAGGAAGTTTGTAACACACAAAAGCAACAACAACATTAACTTGAAACAACTTTAACACTTTGCTCTGAAAAAGCTAATATTGATCTTTCGCTACATCACGCAAGCATGCATGTTACAGATTTTAGTTTATTTTCTTTCAAAGCTGGTTATTTAAACTTTAAAATACTTTCAGTAATGTTATTTTAGAAATCACCTGAAAAGGCTTAAATGTAGTTTCAGATCGTAAGAGGTTTAAAGAGAAAATACACGTTCTGAAGATTGAAAAGTTTTTATCTGAATATGTGAAATACTCCAAATACATTCAATAACGTTTTATTAAAAAGTTTTTTTTTTTTTTAATCACGCTGTTATGCAACGATTTTATTTTCTTTTACATTTTTCAGCTATTTAATGTTTGCCACATGTTTTATATGTTATTTTTAAAGCATTATTTTCCCACTGATCATAAATATTGTATGTTATTTAAGTATACATTTAAATTTCTCAAAATATAGAACCTAAATCCGCCCGATTTTAACGCAATTGGATACTTTTAAACAGGTGCATCCCATACACTGTAATAAAAAAAAAAAAAAAAAGGTCGATCTACTAAAAAAATTTTAGTTTTTCTCATTGATTTTTGCAATAACTAAAAAAAAATTTGTATTCTTACTCAGTTACAAGAAAATCCGTAAGAATTAGAAAACACCTAGCAACATTACTAGAAAACTGCTAGCAACGATTCCGGTTTTTAGTACCGGTTACTAAAAAAATCTGTGGAATACACATATGCTAAAAATATTTTAGTAACCTCAGGATTTTTTTTTACAGTGTACTGAAAGAACCATATGTACATTAAAACCGACCTGTCGATAAATACAAACTCGTATTTTCCTGTTTTATATAATAAGGTTTTCAATAAGAAATATGATATTATAAATAAAGATATGGTATTCAAAAGCGTTTTTCTCTGTCAAAAAACAAAATTTTCACACTTAAAAGTATTTTATTATTATTATTATTATTACTATTATTATTATTATTATTATTATTATTATTATTGAATGTTTTTTTGTTTAGTAAGGAGCAGGCTTTGCCTGTTTTACGCTAGTCGGTTTCACCAAACGAACCTTGAATCAAACTATATATACAGGTGAATTTGACCTTGTGTTTAAAAATAATATGGACTTTTACCTGGAATGTACTTCGCGTTGCTGAAAACCATACGAAACCTATTACGCTATTATTTTCCTAATTTGAGTTATTAAGGTCCAACCATTTTAGTTGATCATTTACAGTAGGATTTCGTAAAGAACGGTAGAACAATATGCAATATACTAAAAACATAACTGAAAAAATGTCTAAATAACAATGCAAGTCGCATCAGAATCGGACCAGTACCACTTTTACAAAATGCGAATCTTTCATAACGAGTTCACCTGATTATAGAACTTTCCCACATAATTCAATAACTAAGCAACGTAGAACGATATACATTATACTAAAACATTTCCTGAAATATTATCTAACAGCGCAAATCCCATCAAAATCCATTCAGCATAACTCAAGTTATAATCAGCCGGAACGAATTTCCAATTTCATTATATATATATATATATATATATATATATATAATGGATATAAGAAATCCTATTTTGAATATATTATTCGGTTGTTTATATAATTGATAAATTACATAATTACGAAACAGCACAAAGGGTTTACAATAAATAATCAGTTAAGGATACAAGCAGCAATTTGGATGACAGAAGATCGAGAGTGGCTGACTACGCCAATTCGAAAAGACGCCAAGTTAATAATAGGCATTATGTAGGTCACGAAAGCAAAGAGTCGCATATAATCTGTTTTGCGTGTGGCAACCCAGGTCACGTGAGTGCAAAATGTGCCATGGCGAAAAATACAGAACAAGAATATTAAAATTTTTACCCGCAACATAATCAAAATTGGCGAGAAACAAAATGCCAAAATGAGATCCAAAACACGCAAAGAAAAATAGTTAATATGGGAATGTTAAATGGTAAAAAAGGAAGAATCTTAGATATTAGCGGAATAAAAACAAACGTAATAATCGATACAGGAAGCGATATTTCAATTGCCAGTTCAAGATATCATACTGCAATAAACTCGCCAAAACTAACCAGCGACATTATATCTATATCAGGCATAGGTGAAAAAGAAATTAAGCCAACAGGTTTTTTTCTGGCATAAAGTTTACGTGGACGATACAGAAATCGAGGATAAATTTTACGTGGTACAAGAGACGGGCTGCGATTTAATAATAGGTAGAAAAGCAGTTGAAGGCATGATGTTAACAGTAACGGAAGATGGTGTTAGAATAATAAGCTGCAAAACAGTTCGAGTAGGATATATTAAAATTAACGAAGTACCGACAAAAATTGATGGAGCAAGTATAAACAGCGATAATCGAGGTTAGGAAGATATGGTTAATATCGACTGCGTAAATGACGGGGTGAATTTGACTCATATTGTAAATTTAACAAACGGATAAAAAATAAGAAAATTAATAAAACCATATAAGCCGAATAAAACAAAAGATACAGGATTATCCGATGAATGGAATGTTGACTATCCATCTCCAGAAGAAAATTATGAAAGAAGAAGTCCTGCACATGGTAGAAAAGACTATGTGAGAGATCACAGTAGAAATTTTGGTCATAAGGGAAATAACAGAAATTTTAATAGAACATTTGATAACAGAAGCAATAATAGATATAGCCAGAGATATTCTAAACAGTCATTTAACCATTGAAATTACAATAAATTTGGATATGGGAAACAGAGTTCCGAGAATTCTTACCAAAATAAATCTGAGATTCCTGAAAACTTTGAGACTGAAAATTCTTTCATACCTCAAGACATAACAGAAAATACTTCACCTAATTCAAAAGCAAGGTATAATCCAAAATTTTCACCTAGATACATGAACAGAGGCTACAACCATGGTCGAAATATTTATAATTAAGGTGACTAACGGTCGTGCAAGGCTAGTTATAATGAACAAAAATATTCACAACCATCACATAAGAATAATTCTCATCATGGATTTAAAGGAGCTGATAGTGGACGAGATGATTATTCAAATTCTTATCATTCTAGAAGCAATAGGTATGTAGCTTCTAAAGATAGAGAGCAATACCCGGAAAGAAATTACAGAGATATTAGATATGCAGATTCTAAAGACCGAGAGAAATATCCAGAATGAAATAAAAATCTTTAAAAAATAACTGTTAGGCATGAAAAAACATAACAAATCAAGATGCTGATGTCGAGACGCCATCACGTCAGGATGACCGATTTGTAGGATTCCAGTTTGAACACTTCATGTAAATGATATGAACTGACACTCTAGTGCTATTATCCATGGTTAGACACTTCACTTCATCAAATGAAATAACTGCTATTATTATCCATGGTTAGACATGCGCGAGTTATAACTAGTTTGAATCGCGAGATTTGGCTAAGAGCCAGTCTTCTAATTTTTGTTATGAAGCAAGATATATAAAATGGATATAGCCGGAAAAGCGCTATTAGGCCTAATTGGATTATTGTAAAAAATATTGATCAAAATAGGATTTCTTATATCCATTATATATATATATATATATATATATACTTACATATATATATATATATATATACTTACATATATATATATATATATATACTTACACATATATATATATATATATGTGTAAGTAAATGATATGTAAATAGCCACTTTACTGAACCAATGATCGATAAACAACAAAATACGAACTTTAATTTCAACTAATACACTTTTGGTTAAAACTATATAACAAATTTACCTTACAATAATCCAACTAGGCCTAATAGCGCTTTTCCGGCTATATCCATTTTATATATCTTGTTTCATAACAAAAATTAGAAGACTGGCACTTAGCCAAATCTCGCGATTCAAACTATTTACAACTCGCGCATGTCTAACCATGGATAATAATAGCAGTTAGTTCATTTGATGAAGTGAAGTGTCTAACCATGGATAATAATAGTAGTTAGTTCATTTGATGAAGTGAAGTGTTCAAACTGAAATCCTACAAATCGGTCATCCTGACGTTATGGCGTCTCGACATCAGCATCTTGGCTTATCCAGGAGTTTAACCTGTAGACCACGGCTTCATGAATTCGGCTCCGGGTGACGTCTTTCCTGGACCTTCATGATTTCCTACTTTTTGCACTTCATACCGATCATGATTCTTGGCTGCCGTTATCTCATATGGTCCTAAATATTTTTCTTTAAGTTTGATAGCATTGCCAAATTGCGTCCTCTTTATAGCGACGATATCCCCTACTTTGTATCTTCGTGGCTGTTTTCTTTTCTTATCAAACTGCACCTTGTTTTCTTCTTGTATTTTGAGTATATTTTTCTTTGCTTCTTCTCTCATGGCTTCGCGCTTTTCCATGATGCATTCAGTATATTCTTCTTCCAAAACCTTCTTGATGTCTCGCATGTCACTGCCCTTCATTTTAACTCCTGTCATTAATTCAAAGGGACTATACTTGGTGCTTCGCGTTATTGTGCTGTTGATAATTCTTTGTAATTTTGGTACATATTTATACCACTTGGATTCGTCATCGCTAGACAATTTTAACAGAACGGGTATCATCACTCTGTGTATTCTTTCCACCTGTCCATTTCCTCTTGGCATCCCAGTTGTTATCTTTACATGCTCAATTCCTTGTTTTGTACAATATTCCTTGAACTCGCTTTCAGTAAAAGCTTTTACTTTATCGGTTATAATTCTAGTTGGGTTCCCGAAAGTTGCTTGCTGTAGTTCCAATTTGTCTATTACTTCTTTGGCCGACTTTGATTTCACTGGATAAAACCATGCGAACTTAGTAAATGCATCTACAACGGTGAAAATATATTGATATTTTTTATTTGTGAGAGATAATGGACCTATGTGGTCGGATTATTAGTTTCTAATGGTTTGTCGCCTTTTGGTATAGGGTTTAGAAAATCTTCAGCTTTTCCCTGCTTCCTATTATACAAGATACAATCAACACAGTTTGCGATTACCGTTTCTACTTTCTTCCTTAATCCAGCTATGTAAAAATCTTGCTTCACTATATCTTCTGTCTTTGATACTGCAAAGTGTCCTCTTTCGTGAATTTTTCGTATAATTTCTCGTTGCATCTCTTCCGGCATCACCAACATTTCTTTTCCATTCTCGAATCTGTACAATATGTCATCTTTTACTAAGTAATTATCGGACGAACCACTTCCAACTAGTGACTTGATAGTTTGTATGGATTCATCTAATCTTTGCGCTATTGCAATCCTTTTCGTTATTTCTCCTTGCGATCTACTTATAATTAATACCGATTGCGTTATCGGCACATTTCGGCTTAATGCGTCTACATGTTTCATTCTTGTTGCTGGTGTATGTTCTATCTCGTAGTCATATTCTTCGATGAGTAATGCCCATCTTGCTACTTTAGGTGTTAAATCTTTTTTATATAATGTCTCCTGGAAGGCTTCGCAGTCGGTTACAATCTTGAATTTATTTCCCATTAGGTAATTTCTGTATTTTTTTAGAGCTTCTATTATGGCTACTACTTCAAGTTCATAACTTGAATATTTCTCCTGTTGTGGCGAAGTTTTCTTGCTCATGTATTGCAACGGGTGAAATTTTCCATTATCTCCTTTCTGTAATAAAACTGCGCCGAAACCTTGGCTGCTTGCGTCAGTATGAAGTTCAAGTGTGGCTCCTTGTTTATACAGTGTGATTCATAAATATCGAAACAATAGGCTATCTCCTTAAATATTGCCCCTAGGTACATACTTCCAATTGCAAAGTTTCTTCAAAAAAGGTGCAAAATTTGATGAGATAAGTTGCAACTCCATGGGGGGTCTATTTGAGAAAATACAAAAATAAAATTTTTATACAGCCCCCGTAGGATGAAATTTCCAATTAGGAAATTATTCCTTATCCATTCCTGAATTAAACAAAAAAAATCCATCTTGATATTTGCAAAATTCACAGAGACATTAAAATCCGAAATTCGTGACTTACACCAATTAAGCATACGTCTGAGAGACGCAATATCAGTTCATTTGAAATGCAAGTTAGGGATCGACCATAAATTTACACATTATTAAAAGTCGATCTAAGACAATGCCTCAACTTTTAGATATAAAATAATAGCGTATAGATTTTTACGTTAAACTTGCTTGAGAAATATGCTAGAGGTCTGCATGAGGCCGAGCTTGGCCCCAGGGCCGTAATCGGCATGACCCGCTGGCCGGACCATGCCGACCCGTGTCTTTATTGTTTTTAGGACGTGTCGGGAAGGGAATAAGTTTTATAAAAATAGTAATAGCGATAATGAAACTTCTGTTAATGGAATCATTGTAAATACATTTTATAAATTACACAGAAATATTTTCAAAAATCTACAGTTTTTGTTGTACAGCTTCAAAAGTTATGATGTTTTAAAACCTATTTTTCATTTATTCCAAACGACATTGTTTTTAAAAAAATTTAAATCTTTATTTAAATCTAAATCTTTATAATTTTTTAAATCTTTATTCGAATGTAACAGTCTCATAGTATAAATAATCATTAACGTTGCTATTGCGTATTTTTTTAATAGATGGCAAGGTCCCACTAATCTTCCGTTATAAGTGTGTGTATTTGACCCAGGGTTAATACGTTCAAATCAGAAACTCTTTTAAGAAATTCAATTGAATGAAGTAATGATTCGACTTAAAACATTTAAATTAAATAAGTCAAAGATTCATTAAACAAATTTTCTAGTTTTAAAGTGGTTAACTGATTCAAATTAATCTACATATTACGGAGGATTAGTGAGAGGTTTGGCAGCTATGTTTTTTGTCATGCGAAAACATAGTAATCCAAAATATACTGTAAAATTTTCTTATAAACATGTATGTAGTATTCTTTAAAATAATCTTAATTGTATCTTAAGAAACATGGGAATTTTTTGTACAAATTTCGGCTTGTGCAGAAATCTAAAATATGCACAGACACCAGTCTAAATAATGAATCAAATAAAATTAAGTGCATCGCCTATGAAAATTGTTTTCTTTCGCATCATATCAATAAACCCGACCTGAAACATAAAGTGCAAATAAATTTATATCTCTAATAAACTTAAATTTTGTAAATTTCGCTGTATACCAGATTTGTATGAAAGACTAGGATATGCGTTAAACAAATTTAATATCTGTACCCGAGAGCCAAACTATCGTAATCAGAAATTGAAGCTACAAGAAGGAGTTATTTACTCACCTGGAAGCTTTTAAAAAACATTTAAACGTTCTATTAGGACCCAATCTTTGTTTAAAACTTTAAATGCATTTTTCGGCATTATAAGTTTTTTCCAGCATTTCTCATCTTTAAATTTATATAAGTCAATAACCTCTATAAATGGTTCAAACTATTTCTACAAATATTTTACTTAAATTTTAATTCGGCAAATTTGAAAAAAAATATTCACTTTTGAAAAAAAAATATGATTTGTTTAAAATAAGTTGCATCTTTTTTTTTTTTTTTATTGCTATTTTAAATATTTTTTTAATTAATATTTTTCAAAATGCTGAATCAAAATTAAAACTTACATATTTCTGTTTAATTAAAAGAAAAAACTTCAATTCGACAAATAATATTTCTAGTTATAACAATTTTAAATTACTCTGCATTTAAAAAAATATATATTTTGTAAGTAATCTTATGATGTGATTATGTTTACAAATTATATGGCTAATCATCACAAAAAATTAAAAATTCTAACTATATAAATAAATTAAAAAAAAATAATAATAAATGTTTCCCGGACACCTTACAGTAACATTGTTTCTTGAATTACACGCATTTCAATTTGTGTCTGATCCCTTGAAACCTCACGAATTATTAAAACGGATATATCTCCCTGTGTTTTGCAGATATCAAGATGGAATTTTTTTGTTTAATTCAGGAATGGATAAGGAAAAATTTCGTAATTGGAAATTTTATCCTACGGGGGCCGTATAAAAATTTAATTTTTGTATTTTCTCAAATAGACCCCCATGGAGTTGCAACTTATCTCATCAAATTTTGCACCTTTTTTTATGAAACTTTGCAATTGGAAGTATGTGTCTAGGGGCAATATTTAAAGAGATAGCCTATTGTTTCGATATTTATGAATCCCACTGTATAGTTGAAGAACTGGTTTCGTTGATAATGTTCTCTTTAACTCATTGAAAGCCTCGAGCTGTTCTCTTTGAAATTTGAAACAATTTCCTTTCCTTAATAAATCACTTAGAGGCTTGGCGATTTTGGCATAATTCGGGATAAACTTTCTAAAATATCCTGTTAAACCTAAAAAGGATTGTAATTGTTTCGTTGTAGTTGGCTTAGGAAAATTTTGGACAGCTCTCGTTTTCGCTTCGGACGGTTTTATTGTTCCATTTTCGATTATATAACCCAAAAATTCTATTTTCTGTTTAAGAAATTGGCATTTTTTGAAGTTAATTTCTAAACCATATGCTGATGCTACTTCTAATATCCGTTGCAGCTTCCTTATTCCGTCTTCTTCATCATCTGAGGGAATCACAAAATCATCCATACATACAATAATAACGCCTTCTCGCAGTAAATCTTGAAATACTGTGTTTACATACCTTTGGAATTGATTCCCGGATACGCACAATACGAACGGACAACGCAAAAATTCATATTCTCCTTCATGCGTTACAAAAGCTGTATATTTACAACTGCGTCTTCAATTTCAACGTGAAAAAAGCCGTTTCTGAGATCTAATGTCGTAAACATTTTTCCCTTTTGCAATTTATCAATCACGTCCTCAAATAACGGTAGTGGATAGCGATCTTTTAGTATTTTTCAATTTATTTTCCGATAATCTATACATAACCGGGGCGATCCATCATTTTTCTTACTCAGGACTACAGGAGCCACAAAATCCTCGTAACTTCGTCTAATGATTCCATCTTCCAACCACTGTTGTATTTGCTTACTGATGATTTCCTGCTCAACTAGAGGGAATCTCCTTGGCCGCTCGCAGATAGGTTTTTCATCTGCCAGTAGTATTTTCATCTTTAGCCCTGTATCTTTCGTTTTATTCGGCTTATATGATTTTATTAATGCTCTTATTTTTTCTCTGTTTGCTGAATTTGTAATATGAGTCAAATCCACCTCGTCGTTTATGTAGTCGATATTAACCATATCTTCCCAACCTCGATTATCGTTGTTTATACTTGATGTGGCTACTTCATCAGTTTTGTACGGAACTTCATTAAATTTAATGTATCCTACTTGTACTGTTTTGTCACTTATTATTCTAACAACATCTTCCACTACTTTTAACGTCAAGCCTTCTACTGCTTTCCTACCTATTATTAAATCATAGTCAGTCTCTTGTACCACGTAAAATTTATCCTGTATTTCTATATCGTCTACATATACTTTATGCCAGAAAAAACCCTTTGGTTTAATTTCTTTTCTACCTATGCCCGATATAGATATATTGTCGCTTGTTAATTTTGGCGCGTTTATTGCAGTATGATATCCTGAATTGACGATTGAAATATCACTCCCTGTATCGATTATTACGTTTGTATTTATTCCGTGAATATCTAAAATTCTTCCTTTTTCCCATTTAACATGCCCATATTAACTATTTTTCTTTGCGTGTTTTGGGTCTCATTTTGGTATTTTGTTTCTCGCCAATTTTGATTACGTTGCGGGAAAAAATTTGAATATTCTTGTTCTGTATTATTCGCCATGGCACATTTCGCATTTACGTGACCAGGGTTGCCACACGCAAAACAGATTATATGCGACTCTTTGCTTCCATGATTCATACTGTGTCTATTGTCTATTTGGCGTCTTTTCAAATTGGCGTAATCAGCCACTCTCGATCTTCTGTCATCAAAATCGGTGCTTGTATCCTTAACTGATTGTTTATTGTAAACTCTTCGTGCTGTTTCGTAATTTTCTAATTTATTAACTAATTCATGAATTTTCTTTTCTACTAATAATTCCTCTATGAAATGTGTTTGTTTCCGTAGGTGCCTGATTTGATTAACAACAATAAATTCTGCTAAATCTTCAAAGCTATTTACTTGAAGACCTTCAATCCATTGTTGAAAATACACCTTTATCTCATAAGCGAAATCTCGCCAATTGGCTTATGGCTCCTTTTTAGATGAGAAAAATTTCAGCCTAAACTCCTCTGGTGATAATTTGTAGCGTTTTAGTAGAATATTTTTTATGTAATCATAATCGTGAATTTCAGGTTCGTTTTCCCTTGTTATTATATTGATCACATCTAACGGCATTAGATTAATTAAATAATTTACCCATTCTTTTTTATCAATGCCCGTTTGCGCCATTTGCCTTTCGTACATAGCAAAATATAAACTGATATCATTCGAGCTATCATATTTAGTTAATAATTTAAGCAATTCAAATTGCTTACCTGGATTTGTCCTTGGGTCTTCATTAATGTGTTCTCTTGAATTTTCTTGTATCTGCAATTTTTTAATTAAAACTAATATTATCTAACAGCGCAAATCCCATCAAAATACATTCAGCATAACTCAAGTTATAATCAGCCGGAACGAATTTCCAATTTCATTATATATATATATATATATATATATATATATATATATATATATATATATATATATATATATATATATATATATATATAATAGATATAAGAAATCCTATTTTGAATATATTATTCGGTTGTTTAGAAAGCTCCTTCCGTTTGGGAAAGTTGCTTCTTACCGGAAAATGCTATCATTTAATTATTAAAGATTAATACTGATATCTACTTTCTAATAATTGACGGGCAGAATTTTCCAGTATGAATTGGTTTTCCCAAACGAAAGAAACTTTCCGAACCACCAAATACATTACAATCTCAGTGCAAAAACATTTTTGGAACAAAGCAAAATAGACATATATAAACAGATTAGATTTTACTCCATTCATATATCCGAAATTACAATTCGTTATTTTTCAAAGATATTCGGTTGGTGAGCTAAATTTCTACATTTAAAAATAGTTTTAGTAAAAATACTGTTAAATTGTTAGAATTTTAAGCTAAATAATTTGGAAGCATTTTGAAATCAGACTGTCACACAAATTTGATTGAGAAATTGTCTCAAACATTAATTCCCATATGTTTATTCTAAGTGCATCGCAATGACATTATTTTCAATATTTAAGAAACGGCTGTATGTTCGAAAGTTGAAACATCTTTTTTTGTTCATACTGCCACAATAATGGCAATAAATATTTCGCAAGCATGTAGTCAATAAAATCATATATACTATTTTGCAATATTGACATTTTTTTCCTGAAAATATTATCCACGTAAAGCCGCCATTTCCGTAATATTTGCATTTCAGACGTAAAATGAATATTTAACTACAGGGTGTTTTTTTTTTTTAAACTGACACTATTCAGAGCCGCCTGTAGCTCGTTCTAATAACTGGATTGACACAAAATTTTGTGAATGGACTAAGAAAACCATGGGAAAAAAGATTCCAACAAAAAAAATTAGTTCCAATCACCACCGATAGGGGGAAATGTGGCGCTGTGGTAAGTTATGCAACTGAGAATTAGTATAAAATACGGGCAATAAATGAAAATGAAAATTTTTACTTACGCAAGCGACAGTAGCGCCAATAGTTTAAGTTATAAATGCATGCGAAAAACACCGAGAAACAATTTCAGCTCAGGTTGAAAATGAATCTCACTTACCGCAGAGCGTGTTACTTTTGTGAAGTTCTATTATTGTAACCAGTGCAATGCACCAGCCGCTCTTCGTTTACTTAGAACACGCCATAAACTGCGCAAAGGACCTTTATCCGTTAATGTATTGAAAGCAATGATTCTGAAATTCGAAGAAACAGGCTCGCTAGCAGTTCGGTCAAGCAGAGGACGTAAAGCGGTGGCAGAAATGTGATAATGGATGTTTCAACTGCGATCAACGAAAGGGAAATGATGAATAAAACATAAATGATGAATAAAACATGGCATTTTATCCAAATTATTAATTTTGTCTGTTTCTGATGTTTTTTTCAATGTACAGCGCCACATTTCCCCCTATCGGCGGTGATTGGAACTATTTTTTTTGTTGGAATCTTTTTTCCCATGGTTTTCTTAGTCTATTCACAAAATTTTGTGTCAATCCAGTTATTAGAACGAGCTACAGGCGGCTCTGAATAGTGTCAGTTAAAAAAAAAACACCCTGTATATTTGCATGACTTTGTAAATTTGTAAAATAAATTCATTATTTGTGTAATATTGGGATAATATTTGTCTGGTCAGTTTTAATAAAATTGAAACAAAAGATACACTGTTAAAAATTTACAACAAACTGTCCAGTGATTTGACCGTTTTTAGAGAAAACGGTTACATAACCGTAATTTAACTCTATTCTGACCATATTATTGTCCATGTTATGGTCAGAATAGAGTTAAATTACAGTTATGTAAACGTTTTCTCCGAAAATGGTCAAATGACTCGACAGTTTGCTGCAAATTTTTAACAGTGTGAGCTATCAATTAAATGAAGACTGTGTTCCTGAATAACAATTTATATGTTAAATGTTAAATAAGTTTTTTTTTTCATGTAAAATTTGTTATGGGTGCAAAGTCGTCCAAGCTCGCTATAAATTATACCTTTGGAGGTGAATAGTCAGTTAGAGATCTCGACACCTTATCAAGGTTCTAAATTACGAGACTAATACCTTTCTGTTTTTTAATTTTTCGCTTATTTTAAGTCATCAAATTCAACAAAGTTAAATAGAAACCATCAAACCATCAAACAAAGAAAACAACAGCAAACCACTAGAGAACATTGCAACGATTCCAATAAGGCTTTTATCAGGTGGATCATAGTTAAGCTGTGAACAGGCGAATATCGCTCCGCGTCTAAGTACTAAATCGTCAATTTAGGCACTCATGCCCAGTAGATAGGGGCCTGGTTCGCGTTATAAAAAAAGACAACTTTTCTTTAAAATGTTGCTTTTTAGAAACATATGTAAAAAAAAAATTGAATAAAATAAAACGAATGCGGTGCTACAGAAATGAAATGAGACATTAATAGCAAACATAATACATAAATACAGAAAAATATTAATTTTCTCAATACATAATAATAAAATAACCGTAGAGGATCAAATTACCGACATTTACGTATAATATGAACAGGTAGAAAACATTGATCGTCAAGATCATTGCAGCTTACCTCTAGACAAATTATCACCAAATATTTTGCCTTGTCTATACATATTTTAGTAAAATGTCGTCAAATTTAGTGCCCAAAATGATTCACTAACAACAGTGAGATTTAGCAGGAATCCTGTTTAAAGCCGATATTATGGCTTGGATATTTTGTTAATAAAAAGATTCTGCTATAATTATTGTTTTTTCGTCTAGTAAACTTGAAACTTACCAGCATTATTCTTATAAACAAAAATACTGTACGACCAAAACTTGTGTCTAATGAAACTTTGAACTAGTTGAAAATTCTGCAATTTCTGGTATAAAAAACAATAGACACGCTTTATGTGCCAGAAGAAACTTTCAAAAAATTTCCAGAAAAAATTTCACAAAATTAGAAGTAACTCTGCAAATGTTTATCGTGAAAGAATAGATTTTCTTTGTTTGTATTTTTAACCCCTTAATCGTCGCGCCCTTTAAGTGTAGGCTACTGTTTTAAAATTCAGATTGCTTGATTACCACCAGTTTTTTTAAGTAGAAATGTTCGTCTTGTTTAATAGACAGATAAAAATAATGCGAGAATAAAGCCAGTAACACTATTTTATAAAACTGGTGGGAATCAAACAATCTGAATAAAACAGGCGTAACCTATGCTGCCCGTGAATGTCTCGGGCGCGACGATTAAGGGGTTAATAGCTTGAAGTAAGATTTTCTAAATATGTCTTATAGGACTCAGAGAACGCATAAAACTTTAAATTTCGTAATTTTTTTAAATTTAAATTTCATAAACTTTAAATTTCGTAACATAACTATTTTGACGTAAATGGTGTTTTTAATATGTAGGAAAACAAAATTTAACATCATTTTTAGAAACATTTCTCTCAATTGGAACTAAAACCTCTAAAATTATAAGTTAGGAATTAGCATTTGAACAATTATAAGAAAGGATGCCTAGCATATTACCAGATATTACATAAAATATTAGAGAGTTGAAAATGGTATTTCCAGAAAAGCACGAACGTAACGTCATGTACGTACTGATCGAGGCTAACTAAAAAGACAGGCTTGCGCGGTGCATTCAACTTATCTTTTTTTACAGACCGCTAGAGTGACGTAATGCTCTTTTCGTACACCTTCATTGGTGCATTCGAGTATCACGTGACTCCGGCAGTCTGTAAAAAACGATACGCGTAAAGCACCGCGCTAGCCTTTCTTTTTCGTTAGCCTCGCGTACTGATATTTATTTCTCCTAACAACACAAACAAAATTCTTAAAAGGACTCGCCACTGTATTGAAAAAATCTGTACATACAAGGGTGATGTTATATGAAATTTCTGCCTATTAACAGAAATTTTCTATTTTAAGTGGAAATCGTAATTTTTCTGGATAAGCAGAACATTTCTTTCTATATCCTTACTCATTGAATATTAAAAACAGAAATGTTTTAAATGAGACATACAAACGGGGAACTATATTTAAATTCTATAGCGTATTTATATTTTACATTACATTCAACATATAACATGAATTACATTAAAAATATGTAAAATATGTTAACTGAAAATGTCATAATAGTGATTTTGGCAAAATAATTAAAACTTGATTTAAAATCTTTCTTTGCGTTACAGATTTCGTTTTAGCGATTAAGTGCGGCCTCAATACATGTTACAAAAAAACTAGTTTTAATATATTATTTTTAATGAAAGTTGTAAAGTGAAGATCCAGTTACTACAGACACTAATAATTTAGAATTTTAATATTATATCTGTCAGAGTATTGTTTTTATAATCTTCGAATTTAAAGTAAAATAATCATAATAAAATTAATATATATATAGGGGAGATGGGGGATGAATGGGACATTTTCACAAAAATCGCTATTTTAAATATTTTATTTAAGTTATTATCCATATTATATATCACATGTCATACATTAAGCGTTTGACTACATCTTAAACACAATATTTATTCAAGATTATTATTATACAGAGATATAAATGAAATTTAAAAAAAAGTTCTTCTATGTCCCAATCATCCCCACAGCAGGGATGAATGGGACACAAACATTTTCCTCTCCGTATTTAATGTTAAGGACTGAAAGCTGACAAAAATGCCTCCTTGGCAATAACTGAGATTATAAATTGTAATATGATCTCCAGGATTATTTGTTAGCCAATGATCTTGGACTCATCTCAGCTTTGCCTTAAAAGTCCCATAAACGGGAGCATTCAATGGCTGAAGACAATGGCTACAATGAGGATGAAATGTTAAAATAATAATTACCATAAATTAGTAATTTATCAAACTATATAATATTGTTTAGTTAATAAATATATTTTTCAGCATCCTCTGGGGATGGATGAGACAGTTCCACCCATCCCATTTGAAATGTCCCAATCTCCCTTTGATGCATATATCAAGGCAACACTAGATACCGGGCTTGCTCATTCACTCTCAAAACGACACAAATAGTGGCTGACCACGACCAGCGATTGGTACAAAGCGACGCGCCAATCATTTTGTGCCAATCGCTGTATGTCTTTCGTCACAGTCAGCCACCTTTTGTGACGTCATGATAATGAATGAGCAAGCCCGGTATCTAGTGTAGCCCTGCATATATTCAATTGTCAGCCATTTTGTCTAAAATAAATATTTTGTCACAATGGTTAATATGCATTCATTTTAATTACCAATATTGAGCCTTGAAATAAAAAACTACAACATATCTTAATTGTTTATATTGCGTAAAATATTTAAGTAAGTTCAAATGTAGAAAAAAAAATACTTTTAAGCAGAGTTTTAAAAGCAGAGGCTAATTTGTAAAAAAAATGAAAACAGCCATGAGCTCTTGCTTTTGGTTTTGAAGCACACTATGTTAGCAAAATCTATAAGGATAGGAAGCAACTAAAAAAAAGTTTATTGCTTGAAATATTGAGAGTGTCCCATCCATCCCTTGTCCCATTCATCCCGCATCTCCCCTATATACATTAATACAAGAACTGAAACGAAAAGAAATTGCAATATATAAAATATTATCACGCGATAATGCTTACTGTATATCAATCGAACTCTACATTAAATATTAATACACCTAGCTGCAATTACTCGCCAAATGTTACGCCTTATCTTTACATTTGAAGATAACTTTCAGTATTGAAAATAACCCTAATTGCAGCGTGAAAGGGTAGCTCCGAGCAAGCGAGCGGCAATAGCATATATTTTATATCATATGGTAGTACGTGTGATATCAGCTTAACACGTCACGGGCAGAATTTTCCGGTTTGAAGTGGTTTTCCCAAACGGAAGGAACTTTCCGAACAATCCAATACATTACATTCTAAGTGAAAAAACATTTTTGGAACACAGCAAAAAAGAAATAAATAAACAGATTAGATTTCACTCCATTTTACTCCATTTTACTTTTCATTTGAGGGTAAACGGAAAAATTCTAGTTAAATTTTCTTAATTGATGGTCTGGGTCAAAGTTGTTGGGTGTGGCCAGTTACTGTAGTGGCCAGACCATTCATTCTTTAATGACGAGTATCGAGTTAGGATCCAGAGGAAGGCAATGCGATAAAAACGAGTGTGATAATGTTCAATTGAAATACCTGTTCCATGTAAATGTGCATCAGTATGTAATTATAATTATTACTATAAATATTGCGCAATTGCTTTAGTTTATATTTAGAAAAATGAATTTCCCGCCTTGAAAAGCCGAAAATTTGTATCAGGCAACAGGGGAATTGCAAAACGGACGTTTTGTTAAAAAAGTGGAAATAGACGGCAACTTTGGTGCTAGTATATTTTCCTTTTTTCATGTATTTTGAATACCATGATTAACAATTGTAATACTTTTTTTTAAAAATATTTTATAGCATTCTTTCCTCATATTATTAAATATTTTTTATGGATGAAAATGATTTAATCAAGAAAAAAATGAATTAATTTTGTAAAATGGAAAAATTATTTATAATTTATTTAATTAAGAAGAATTTAAATGCACACAATTTTGAATGTTTTGTAAAAAAAAAAATTTCTAACAAGTGGGAGTAACAAGCGGTAGTACAGTGAAGCATAAATTTCAGTGGGTCCCTATAACTCTAATGACCAGATTTTCAAAAACATAATTAGTTTAAGAAAAAACAAACAAGTAATATGTTTTGACATACATAAAAATTACGTCAAATGACTATTTACTAAACATTTTTATTAAAAACAAGAATCAACTTTATATTGCTTATCATTCTCGCCATAACTTTATTAAATTCACTGTAAGAACTGTCCATAAAAAAACATAGAGGTTAATTTATTCAACTGTATAATATTTTGAAGTTTTAACAGTCTTATACTGACATACTAGAAAAAAAAAACCCTGAGAAATATGAAATTAAAATTGCAACTCTGTATCATTTAAAGGGAAATAGTTAATTTAAAAATACTTTTGCTTCTTTTCCACAATTGGATCTTTACAACACTTTGTTAGAATATACAACGGGCTCTTAAATTATTTGTAAGCAAAAAAATTTCAAATTGATATTTTCGTCACTTTTCGCAAAATCGAGTGGACCGATGCACCTTGAGAAATCTTTGCCAAAACTCTTATTCATTATTGTTGTCAATACTTTGACAAAAATATTTTAATAAGTTAAAAATTCTCCAAAAAAATATTAATGTGTAAAGAATTGTCTAACTTTCATTTAAAAATAGTTTTGCATGGATTTCATTTACGAAAATAATTAGGGTTTTCCTTTCATTTCAAATGCAATGCCTGATTCAGAATATTCAATAACGAGATATTGATTTCTACCTCAAAATAGCTTTCTTTGCTATTTTGAAACATATGCCGAAATGCTGAATTAATAACATGAAATTCTCCCCGTTCTCCATTGCAATTATGCGTGGAGCTTTAAATGAAATCAATAACTTTTAATCCACACATTGGATGTATCATACATTGCAATACAATATTTCAAATTTTGCCATTTTATCAATTCTCGGAAAAATGAAAATTCACTTTTTAAAATATAACTTGGGTGCATTGAGTAATTAATTGCAGAATGTTTTAAAATTTCTATATTTCTACTAATTTAGAGTTTTGTAAATTATTTAATAAATGTTTATTGATGCTATATTTTAACCTAATATCATAACTCAAGCTTACGTATTAAAATCCATAGGTGGAGCTTTAAATGAACACCACGATGGATCACAACGATTGATATGATGATGATATGATTTTTGTTATACATTTTTTGGAAAAAGTCCCATATCCTGTGCCAGTATATTAGGCGAGTTTTTCTTTCAACGATAAATGTTTCCATATGGTTTGTTGCTTTTTTAACCCTTTCAAGGACGGTGGTTCATTTTTGGACCACCTAAGTTTTAACCCTTTGTGCCACATTTGTACCAGAATTTTGGATTGAAAATTTTCCTTTTATTACGTACGTGAAGTAAAGGTTTTACTTTTTTTCAAATACCTTTTTTTAAAATCTGATGTCAGTCAATCATTTCAGCATTTTACGAATAGAAGTACTTTGTCCCTGAGAGGGTTAAACGATTGCTTTCTGTAGATGTAACACTATGTAAATATGTTTTTTGTGCACTTTTTATATATATTTTTTTAGTTTGTATATATATATATATATATATATATATACAGGGTGTAACTGAAATGCTTCAACAAACTTTGAGGGATGATAGTACTCATGAAGATGAACAAAAAATGCAATAGAACACGGGGTCGCAAATGACATTTAACCCTTTCAGGGACAGTGGTATATCTAAAAAACCACTTAATTTTAATTCCAAAACGCCACAATGGCACCAGAATTTTGCTAAAATCTTTTCCATTTAATATTTATGTGAAATATAGCCTTTTACTTATTTACAAACAATTTTTTTTGTAAATTCCGGTGCCAGTCCATTTTCAGACGCATTTTCTCTATTTTTATCCTTTAAGCCCTTTAGGTGCAAACTACTTTTAGTACTAAAATGTTGAAATAAATGACTGGCATCGGAATTTATAAAAAAATTTGTTTGTAAATAAGAAAAAGGCTATATTTCACATACATATTAAATGGAAAAGATTTTAGCAAAATTCTGGTGCCATTATGGCGTTTTGGAATTAAAATTAAGCGCTTTCATAAACATACCACTGCCCCTGAAGGGGTTAAACGTCATTTGCAACCCCATGTTCCATTGCATTTTTTGTTCGTCTTCATGAGTACTATCATTCCTCAAAGTTTGTTGAAGCATTTCAGTTACACCCTGTATATATATATGCAATAATTAAAAAAAAATTCCTTCTTTTCGCCATTTTCTTAGTCCTTATTCCAAATTATCACCATTCTATTAAATTACGAAATATTATTTATTTTATTTATTTTAGTATTTCTCTGTCTTTTATTTATATCTTAAATCCCCTGTTTGGTTTAATTCCATATCTTAGTCAAAATATTCTTTAAATCCCTATTCTAAAAATTATTCTAAATTGCAAACACTTCCTAAAAAGCATTTGATTAAATTCCTTTTAATGAGACATTGGAATTTATTCTTTCAGAGTATTTTTTCTTTACATTCTTTTTATTTTATTATTTTCAGATATCGTTCGATTGTGCCATCATCCCCTGCTTTCGCGCGCTTACTTTTATCTTCAAAATTCATCCGAATCCTGTAATGAGTTCTTACATTTACGTCAGGCTAACACCCCTTAACCTAATTTCCTAGCCATTGACGTTTGAGTTTTTCCATCGCTCTCTTCTTGACCACACCCCTTTTTACAAACTATTGGACGGTTATATTCGCGCGTTCGTATTCCTACACCAATTTTTTGAGTATAAAACATACTGCATCGGATCATCCTCAACTCAACATTGCATTTCATTTTGTGCATACTGTGTCTATCTAATTGTATGGTATTCTCTTCAATATCTGTCATCTCTTCGAATGTTAGCATCGTACTTCTGTGCTGACAACTAGTCACTCTGCATCATGTAACAGATGACACCTCTCCTAATAAACACATTGATTTTTCTACAAGTCTCATTCTTGAACTACTGCTCTGGTGTATGTATCGATTATTTCTGTGGAATTCTTTCCGTGTCTGACTTTCGGCGAATCAATTTCCATACTTTTAACGATGTGACGACTGCGTAATTTCCATGTCATCAGTGGTGTCTACGCAATAAATAAGAAACCGGCAGTCACTAATGACATCCATTATAACCTGCAATACATCGTAATATATATATATATATTTAAATTTGTAACAACAGTTGTAAAATATATCTATATTTACCTTTTTATCTGTGCTTTCGGATAGTTAAAAAACAAAAAAAAAGTATTTATATAAAACTAATTATTATCCTCTAATTCCATCGTAAATTTAATATTACTGTCCACGTGGTTTATACTATCAAAAAATTCGATTAAAGGTTGTCTACCTTTATCCCAAACCACAAAAATGTCATCAACATAACGTAACCATAATGTGGGCTTAGGATTACACATCTCAAAAATACGTTCTTCCAATGGTCTTAATTTAAATTCAGCGAGAATACTGGAAATAGGTGATCCCATTTTTTGATAGTATCAACCACATGGACAGTAATATTAAATTTACGATGGAATTAGAGGATAATAATTCGCTTCAGTTCCTTGATGTTCTTCTCCTTAAAGAAAACAATAGTTTAAAACGAAAAATTTTTCGGAAATCCATGAAATTAGATTGTGTTATCCCGGTCACCGCAGCCTCTCCTTGGAATTTCAAAATTGCAGCCTTTAGATCGTTTGTACGTCGGGCATTTTTGGTTTGTTCAGGAGAATTCTTAGCAGATGAACTTAATTATATTATTAGTGTAGGTATGAAACATGGATATAAACCGCACATTGTTCGCAAATTAATTGATAAATACAGGGTTACAGAAGTTTTTTCTCCTAAAGTTTGTCAGATTTACAGAAAAATTCCATATATCCCCATTCTTTTTGAAAGATTAAAGAGAGTTTTCAAGAAATATATTATACAACTGGTAGCATCCAATTCCAAAACGTTGTTTAATTTATTGAATAGAAGCATTGACCCATTATCAGCCACTTGTTTATCTGGGGTATATGAAATTCCATTTGAATTGACCGATGGTACAAATTCTGCATATATTGGTATGACAAAACGTCGCATCGTTGAGAGAATTAAAGAACACAAGAATGATTTTAAATACAATAAATTGTCCACTGCTTTATCAAGGACTTTTGCTAACGGACAGGTTAGGTTTATTGATTTTAACAACGTCAAAGTTATTTCCAGACAAAACAATCCCTTTAAAGCCCACATCCGTGAATCTATAGAGATTTCACTAAGGAAACAGGAAATTTGCAACGATATCCCATCATTTTCGGTTCCTGCCATATGGAAATGCATTTTAAAGTGAACTTTAATTCCGTTGAACATTAGCTCCAGTTACATTGCTGGTTCATAGAGGGCGCCACCAGGCGTATTTTGAATATGTTGTTATAATTTCCGTTATTTGAGCGTCTTGGCAGATTGAATATTGTGACTCAATCATGTAACACACTTTAATTTTTGCTGTTCATATTTATGAAGGTTTTTTTCTCCTGATGATCGTTATAAAGATTAACCGAAACGTTGAGGTTTGTTTTTTATATATGTAGTTAAAGTAACTCATATTTATTAAATCAAATTTACGTTGAAAGCAAGTGTTTTATGAGTATTTATATGTGCAACGTAAAGTCCTTATTAATTAAGAAGGGAAACTGTTTTGATTCAGCTATATTATGCAATATCACACAAACAATCTACATATATGATAGAAGACAATACGTTTTAAAATATTTTGAGTTTTCTCTCCTTATATCAATTTGTAAAACTGAAAAAACTTCATATTGCATGCATTCAAAATATTACAAGAAAAAAAGGGTTAAGTGTTAATTTTTATGCTTGTTTGTAAGATATGAATAGAGATAATGTTTTTTTTTTATTATTATTATTTATGTTATTCTTTTTATTCCTTTCTGAGATTTTTTGTATACAATGTGTTCCTTCTTATTGTAGATACATAGGTTCTTCCTAAACAGTCTACCGTTAGTTTTAGAGGTATAAAACTGAGCTGCACCGTCAGTCGCCAGAGTGGCGCCCGTCAAGCACGTCAACCGTCGCACCCCAGTCCTGAGGGATTTATAACGCGCACGACCAGGAGAGGCCTCCCGTATGCGCTACGACCGGTAGGAGCACCGCCACATGCGCATCACTCCTGTTGAACCCCTGAGGTGACGACATAAGTCGTTGCGATACGCGGTGGATCCCAATATCAGAGGAAACCACCAGGAAAACTCTTGGGGACAAGCCGGAGTCCCCCATAAGCTTCGGATCTGGATCCCCAAAAGGCAGCGAGGTCCTGGTCCTTAAGTGGGGTTTTCCCGACCCACACTTGCTCTATCGAAACTCGAGGGATGTGAAGACCTAAAGAGGTGTAGTTCAAATGGCATAAATTTTTCATTTGTTGTCCTCATATAAAAATTCCTTTATTTCAAAACAGTTATTTTTTTAAATATTAGATAAATTAACTTTTTGTGATCACTGGGTTCTATAATTTATATTTAGAAAACCATTTTAGAGCCACACAACACTGAAATTCCATAAAATGGAAAGTATCATAACTCGGTAAATGTGTGCCGTTGAATAATGGATTTTATACTGTTTTACTTGTAAAACATGGTGAGAGTACTTTGAAATATAGCTCAGTATAACAACCAAGGACAGGAACAATATAAAAATTTGTAAATTAATAAAAACTATGATGTCAACGGATTTTTATGTGATGGATAAAACCAATTGAACCATTTTTGCAATTGTAGCTATATCTCTCAAACTAAACTTTCGGTGTAAGAATATTATCTATTGGTCAACGGTAATAAGGGGCACTCTGTATAGTTTAGCAATCAGCTTAACCTAGTTGATTAATATTAGGACTCTTTGGTACCTTGGCGAACAACTTTTGGTCAAACATATATCTGGAATAATTAAAAAATACAAGACCTACATTTCATCCGTCGACAAATTACCCAGAATATCTAAAAAACACTGACTTTATCTCACTTGTTTTAACGAAAGAAAATATAAATAAAAGTCTGCCCTAGTGTCTTCCTCTGTGTTTTAACCCATTGAAGAGCGGTGGGGTATTATATATCCCTAAATCCAACAACGGCATCAGAAATTTTGAATAAAATTTCGCTTTTATACAGTATGTGAAGAGAAACTTTTACTTATTTTCAAATAAATTTGTTCATAAATCCAAGTGTCATTCAGTTTTTACAAAGTTTTAGCAATAGAAGTACTTTGCTGCTAAAAAAGTTAAATATATAGATAATCAAAACCGTCATTTTATAACAAAGCATTTCGTTATATATTTCGTTCATTTTTAAATTCTGTATGTGTTACCTTGAAAACCCGAAATCAGTGAAAACCAGAATTAATTAGCGAAAACGGGTTTTTCCTAGCGCTCTAAGTTGGAACGCGTTCAAACTGCAATAAATCAGTTAATAAAAAGCGTTTTAACTGGAGCTCTCAGTTAGAACGCGCTTTCCCTAGTTAATTCGGGTTATAACTGTAACTATATGTTGCTAGTAGTCATAGCGCTCTAAATTACAACGCGTTCTAACTGGAATAAATCAGATAAAACGAATTTTAAATTATTTATATCAATAATATTTGATAGATACAAATAATATTGTCTAACAAATCAGTCAAAACCCGAATAAAACGGGTTTTTCTTAGCGCGGAAAGTTAGAACGCGTTCTAACTAGAATAAATAAGTTAAAACGCAATTTAACTGGAGCTCTCAGTTGGAACGCGTTTTCCCTAGTTAATTCGGCTTTTGACTGATTTCGGGTTTTCGCATATGCATATTACATATTTTAAGAATCAATCAGCTGTGAAGAAACTTGTAATAAACTATACAGATTTCCATAAAAATAATAAATTATCTGAAAAAATAATTCATATCATCATACACAAGCAATCATGAGTTTCTTTAATAAAACAAGTGACGATTTCACGAAAATTTGAGTAAATAAGTAGTTAAATAACTAACTTAATTATCATTAATAATTTAATGTGCAAAAGTACGACAATAAAACAGTATTAGACAGTAAGCAGTGTGAAAATTATAAATAACCATAAATAATTCTACCACTTTCCATTGAAAATCGATTTTCAAGCTATTTCCACTGGGAAATTAATTTCAATTCTAATTTGAAATCTGAAATATTGAAATATTGATTTTTGCCTGAAAACAGTTTTATTTGTGTTTAAAAACATAGTTCGTGATACGGAATTAATGCGTTTAAATACACTTTTCGAATAATTGTAGTATCTCTAACAAATTGTTTTCGTCTAATATATGTAGAATTTTTAACTTCAAATATACAAGTTCGAAATTGTACATCAAGAGTGACGAATGAAGTGCGTTCCTGCTGTTATTATTTCGTTGAAATTAATTATAGCGTCTGGTATTATGATATGATTAATTTCCTTAATAAAATAGGTACAGGTTACGTTGGCAACATTTTATCTTTTCTTGACATTTACTGAAAACTCCAATGGAAAACTTAAGCCAAGCTTTGAAAATTTCAGAACTTGAAATTCATATTTAGACACTTTTTCCATTTAACATCAATTTCTCCTGAAACATCTATCCAAAAAACTGTCGGTAGATTATAGGATTGCTATAATTAAACAATTTTAGTATACAAATTCGATTTTTAAACTTAGTAACACGGAAATAATATGACTTCATCTTAAAATATGACGTAATCGACATCGCAAACTAGAATCATTACCTATCATGGAATATCACTGAATTATGCTGGATTTAATAGAATGAAGAACACCAAAATCATAAGTAAAATTTATGTAAATGATTATTTTGCGTCATAGTATCTAAACAAAGGGCAAAAGTATTCAAGTTGATAATATGACGCAAAATAATCCTTTGCATAAATTTTATTTATGATTTTGTATAGCTTGGCACAAAAGATAAATCAATTTATTGAAATAAATACATTTGAATGAAAAATATAGACTCAGTGAAAGTGATATGTTTAACAGTATTGGAAAATTATAAGTATTTTTTGTATGTGTAAATATACTTTAGAAGACAAACCAAAAATAATTTACATTGGATTTTAAAACAATGCTATTTAAGTCCTGTGAAGGTGTCACTCGAATTTTGATATCATTTCTTTTATAACCCATATTTTGAATTCAGGAGAGATGTGAATGAAAAATCATCAGCGAATAAATTTTATATATATTTTTATGTCACAAATAATAATTGCATCTGTGAATGTAAATTAAACAAAAAAGAAAATGATGATATATATTTTAAAATTATTAACATAGCGTTATTGAAATTTGACATCATTGCTTTTAAGACCCATATTTAAAATTCCTAGATCCAAAAGAAATTACTGCGTCACAGCTTTTAACCCGTTCAAGGTTTTTGTACTGATATAAACTACCGACAGTTATTTGGATCAGCAATTGCGAAGAAATATATAGTCAATGGAAAAAAGAGTTTATATGGATTTCACGTTCTGAAAATTTTAAAGCTATGCTTAAGTTTTCCATTGGAAGTTTCAGTAAATGTCAACAAAAGATAAAATGTTTCCCTCTTAAAATCTACTTATTTTATTACGGAATTTATTCATATCATAATAACAGACGATATAATCCATTTCTCTAAAATAATAACGATGATTTGTTTGCTTGAATTGCATATTTGGGCATAGTATAATTTTAATGTAACAGAATTGTGAGTAATTGTTTGTAAAACCGTATTGAAACTTAATTTTATAAAATAAAATTAATATCTATAATATGAAAAAATGCACATAAAATAATTTTTGTATTCAGGCATTTTTGCATAATAGTACAACAGCTATTGCACCAAGATCAGAATATTTATAAAACCAGTTATAGTACGAATGCACCTCATTTGTCACGTTTGACTTACAATTTCCATCTTGGTTTAGATGTTGACTTTATAGATAACTAACAAGCTTCGCCCACTACGCTGGTCGGTTTCTCCAAAGGAATTTTGAATCAAACGAAATATACCGGTGAATTGCATGCATCCAACAATGTACGCTTTCGGTCAGCTAGCTACTGGAAAATATAAAAAGAAATTGCATATCAAATTATTGCCTTGGACTACTAAGTATTTGTCTGGCTTTAATTATGATCCTCAAATTGATTATTCCATGAATAAGGCTGTTGATCTCGGATCTCAGTTACCCTGTACCTCGTGCCACGCCTTGAAGTGGCAGAATGAGACTCTGTGGATATGTTGCAGTGGCGGTAATAACGAAGATATAGTAATGGGTGTATTTTTAGAAATTATAACTTGTAATGTTAGAAATATTGATGAGTTGGCGCTGAAGGCATCACAAAAATTATTGAAAATGTATAATATCGAAACCATACAGACCGTCGAAACTTTATTTCAGCAAGGATATTTTATTTCAAAATCACAATTACATAAATATACGTAAGAATAAAAGGTGTTTTTATGTTAGATGGGCGCCAGTAAAAACTCGCTAAACCTTGTTTCAATTGGCATCATTTGAATTGCATCATTTTCTGTAGGATTTTATCTGTATTGATATGTTTGCGTTGATGTATTTTATTCTGATTATGTTTTAGTTATTTTAAATAAGTTTTTTACGATATCATATCGAAAAGTTAAAATAATGGCTAGTTGTTATTAGTTAATGTTAAAATATTAGCGAAAAAAAAAGGATTGGCGATCACTGGTGCCCAGCTAACATAAAATACCGAAAAATATTTAATTCCAAATTCCCAAAGCAAAAAAAAAAAGAAAAAGAAAAAGAAAAAGAAAAAAAAAGAGCCCGACAACTGGCAATATTGAGATTTCATCTAATCAAAATATCAGGTGCATTTTTTTCTTATCCTGTATCTTATAAATCGCCAAGTATTAATTGATCTTTAACAATGATGAATGTATTTTAGAAAATATCACTTGGCGTTCAATGCAATAAATTTTAAGGTTTTGTATCCCAAGACAACACCAAATTCGAAAATATGGAATATCTCACGAATTGTTGAAGTTAGAATATTTTTATTTTGTACCATTCGATTCAGCATGCAAAAATACAATGAAATATGTTATTATTTGACAAATAAAGATAAAACCCGATTTGTAAGGAATTTTGCTAATGTTTGTTCCCATTTTTACCCCGTTTAGGGATGGAATTTTAGAAAACCTTTCTTATTGCGCCTCTACATCCTAAGAAGTATTTTTCCCGAAATTTTCGTGTCTGTTGCTTCAGTAGTTTGGGCTGTGCGTTGATGATCACATCCAGTCACGACTTTCTTATATATATATATATATATATAGAATTTTATATACCGATCTATTATTATTACATATCAGGCTTTGCTCGCTACGTTTATCGTTTTCTCCAAACAAAACTTAAATCAAACGAAATATATCGGTGAATTTGATCTTGTGTTTGAAAGAAACATGAACTTTTACCTTGCATGTTCCTTCGCATTGCTGTTAAACGATACGACAGTCATTACGCTGTCATATTTTCTAAAGTATTACACGAAATTTAGGCTGTTAAAGACTAACTCGTTTATTTAATCATTTACAGTAGGATTTTCTAAAGAACGATATAACGATATGCAATATACTAAAACTATCCCTGAAAAATTAACGATGCAAGTTCCATCGAAATCCATTCAGCAGAATCTTTAGAAAAGTCTTATGTTTCATAATCGGGTTCAACTTATTATATAAATGCCCCTCTAATTCTATAACTAAGCAACGTAGAACGATATGTTATGCGCTAAAACTTCCCCTCAAAATTAAGCTAACTAACAGTACAAGCTCCAGCAAAATCCATTCAGCAGAATTCAAGGTATAAGCGGCAGGATCGAAAATCCCCTTTGCATTATACATATACAGTAGAGAGATAAATGTACCTTTCATAATGATCTTCACCTAATGATAGAACTTTGAGGGATTATGTAAAGAGAATATGCTGGTATACGCCGTCAAACTTCTGGAATTTTTAAGACGAAACTCTGCACACCCTCCGTTGCTATAACATATACCCTCTAGTATATATCCTCTGTCTATAGAGTATCACTCTTTTTTACGACTACATCACTTACAACTTTTTTCCATAGCTCCATAACTAAACAATGTAGAAAATCAATTCCTGAAATATTATCTCACTGCGAAACTCCCATCAAAATGTGTTCTGTAGAACTTTAAAAAAGGTATAATAATCATTTTCTATATAAAAATTTCCAAGTATTAAAAATAGAGTTATTCAATTATCGATGCTGGATTCTCTTTGTGTTTCGTGTTTGCCCCAGGGTTGTTGTCTCACGGTAAAATATTCCATCTTGTGCTGCGTTTGTAGCCTTGCCAACATGTTACAGTGAGAAATGCCAAACTGAGTGTCGTTTCAAGTGGATCAGTTGGTAGAAAATCAGTGCGTTATACTGATGACCAGGGTTCGAGTATCCAAGCCGGGACTTTTTCACTATGTTAGCTATACGTCTTTTAAGCAATTAAAATTTGAATATTATGAATGCAAGGCGGGAAATATTTTCCCTGGAAAAATTTCCAAGTATTAAATTACATTCATACATATATATTAGAAATTTTCCAAATTTTCATTAATGGGTAAAATCAGAGGGGTATGGCAGCATACCCGAGGTGGAAAATGCGACAATTTCTCTCGCAATCAAAACAATTATAATTTTTATAGTAGAAGTCTTCAACCTAAGACGCGTTAGCCACGAGTGGCCCTCCAACGTTATTTTAGTGGCCCACCTTGTCATTTTGAATTATAAAAAATAAAGGTTTTCGACTAAAATCCAATAAAGATTATCAAAGTATCTTAGTACTTCAAATGCAAAGATGTGTATAATGTGGAAGAAAATTACTTTTCGTAGCCACATTGGAAACGGTTTTACCTTGTTTACACATAGTATAGTAGGACTACTCACAATCGCTTCTCATTCTAGACTAGATCCTTGTATCGGTCAGCGTCAGGCAACCCGCAGGATCAGCTAAAAAAAGTTCTTATTAAAAAACTGAACGATTTTTTTTTATTGTTGCTTGATATTGACATCAATGGGATAAAATAAGAAACAATAAAATATATATATTCCGAGCTTATTTAATTCAAGAAACTAAAATATGATGCTAAAAGTGGATGTTGCCATTTGAAAAAAGAAAATTCATATAAATTTTAAGACATAGATGACTGTCAAACCCTAATCCAATTACATTCAGAAGTCGACGTTATTACCAATCGGTTAAAATCAGCTTCATTATCATAAGATGATTTGCGGTATAAAAATTATTGTGTGCGATGGCCTTTTTCCAATCCCTCTACCATATATGCTTTATTTACTATATATCAATTTGATATTGTGGTGAACATAACAATGCTGGCGTCTTTAAGAGGCCTGACAATTTCTTATCATCCTTACTATTATTGTTATTATCATTTACTACTAAATTATGTAATTGAATAGACTTGCTGATGACAATATTAAGTACAAATATACTATCCATAAATAAAAACGTTTTCTATTAAGGTCTACGTTTAAAACGTCAATTTCGATGAAAAATCGCAATTTTTTTTTAATTTGATTTTCTTATAGAATGAACATTTCTGTTTCTAAATCTGTTTTTATTTTTCCTGTACGCCTATTAAAAATGAAATTAGAGACCTTTAAAAAACAGCTGACGACGTTAATTTACACCGGAAGTGGATCGAAAATTGAGGTTTATTAAACTGTTTTCGCGCATTGCTTAGTTTTTACAGCTAATATTATATTTTAGCTGTATCTATAGCACTGCCTCAAAGGGTTTATTTGTTTGTTTTTTTACTACTTTATACAGCTAAATTAGCATTTTGTGCAAAATTTTGTTTTTATCAAGAAAAGTAGACGACTATTGCTCTAACTCAAAATTTTATTATTCTATAACCATGACATTTTTTGAGTAGCTATTTGATAATGTCTAGATCATAATGAAGTAAAGAATTGATTCTAGGTAAATAATTTGTTAGTATGTAGCTACTTTTAGGAAGAATTACACGTAAAATTACTGAAATTTTCTAAGTAATTGTATATAATCAGCTGTATCTCTTTTAGATATCAGCATATTGGCTAGTTTTTAGTTCATTACACTCAAGAGTGTCTTATATGCATATGATAAAAAAATATTTGTGTTATATGGATTTTTTTTTTTTTTTTTTTTTTTTAAGCCGAAGATGTTTTGATAAAAAAAAAATGTAAAAATGACTAAAATTCTTCAATTTTTTAAAAAGTTGCATAAATATTTCATATTTTTTTCATTATTTTTCCTATTTTGTATTATATTATACTTAAAAGTGCCAAAACAATACCAAAATTACAGTTTATTTTTTAAAAAATGGCTTTTTAAATAGTCGGATAGCGATAAATATTAACATAACGACTTATAGTAGTAAACTCGAAAATGCTCCAAAAAGAATTAAATGCATAAAAATATAGAAATGTGTGTAGAATAAGCAAGTAGAAGGCTATAGTTATAAATTTAGTGGTTTTTAAAATGTTTATTTAATTTAAAAAGTTCTTTTAAACTCATATGAAAACTTTAAATACGTTTTCTGAAAAATTAGATTTTCATCGGAAAAGGTAAACGGCTATTTCCCTAACTCAAAATTGTATTATCCTATAACCAGGAAATTTTTTGTGTAGCTTTTCGATAATATCTAGTGTGTAATGAACTAAAACATTAGCTCTAAGTGACTTATTTTTTTATACAGGGTGTTTTTTTTTAAACTGACACTATTCATGGAACTATTTTTTTTTTTTGTTGGAATCTTTTTTCCCATGGTTTTCTTAGTCCATTCACAAAATTTTGTGTCAATCCAGTTATTAGAACGAGCTACAGACGGCTCTGAACAGTGTCAGTTAAAAAAAAAACACCCTGTATATAGTTATTTTTATGAAGAATTACACGTAAAATTACTGAACTTTTCTATGTAATTAATCAGCTGTATCTCTTTTAGATTTCCGTATATTGACTAGTTTTTAGTTCATTACACTCAATAGTATCTAATATGCCTATGTTGAAAAAATATTTGTGTTATATTCATTTTTTTCTTTTTAGAGCCGGAGCAGTTTTTATAAAAAAAATGCTAAAAAATGACCAAAATTCTTCAAAATTTAAAAAAGTTGCATAGATATTATATACTTTTTTATAATTTTCTTTATTCTGTGTTAGATTACACTGAAAAATACCAAAAAATGTGTAAAAAGTAGTGTTTAGAAAAAAAATGTCTCCGAACGTAGTCGGATACCTTAATCAGAAATAAAATAGGAAATTTTTCAATTCCAAGCCCCTGTACAATCTTTTCCTTGTCTTAAAGCTAAAACGTGCTAATAATTTTTGCTTACGCTATTTAACGACCCGTGGGTGGTACGCGGAACTTTAGGAATTTGCTGATGTGGCCCTTGAATGTAAAAAGTTGAACAACCTAATATTAGAAGAATTTACATATTCAATAAGCGTGTTGTTGTTGTTTCATATCCTCCATGTCTAGCGACAGCTAGACTTGTTCCATGAGGTTATATATTTGCAAGAAGCACAGAAACAATAGAGGATCTCTATTTATGTCATCGTGGGTGAATTGGAGGCAGTCCAAAATGTGGTCAGGAGAAGCATCCCAAGAAGCACACTTATTGCAAACCGGGTAAACCTTTTGTCCACCGTAAAAACCAAGTCCCCTCAAATGACCACTAGCAAACCTGGATAAGATTGTCTGACATTTTAAGTCGCAAATGAGGCCCAAGGATCCGCCTTGACTCAATCTTGTGTACCATATGTTTGCTCGAGGGACCTGCCACTTAACATTGTTCCTATTTTACTTAATTGATGAGATTTCATTGAAAGTCCAGACAGGGGCAGGGGGTAAGGGGTCTGAACCGCTCTTTGCAAGTTTATCTGCAGCCTCATTTCCTCGAATGTCCACATGTGAGAGTATCCACTGCAGATGTATTACTCGAGTCAAGGAAGCGTCAATTGAATTTTATGGGACTAGAGAACAAAGCAAGGTGCCCTCTGATTTAGTGAAAAGGGATTTTTAGGGGATTGAAAAACCAAATTAAATTTTTATTTTATTTATTTTTAACGGACTTCAAAGAAAGTTAGTAAACGATTCACCGACATGAGCTACATTATATTTTATAGGATGGCGCAAGAAAAACAAACATTTAACATTTTTTTAAATTTTAATTTTCGGAAAATATTTGATTTAGAAAACTAGCATTGCTTTGAAAGGCCATGATGCTAGAAGATTTAATACATAGAGGGTTCGTATGCTTTTACCTTAATTTTTTAATAGAATCTTTCGCCTTATTTAAATGCAGAAAAAGTATTACAAATCCTATAATTAAACGAGGTGTCTACAATTTCTGCTATTTAAATATTAAATAGAAAAACTCTATTAAAAATTGGGTTGAAAGCGTACGAACCCTGTCATATTTAATTTCGCATTTCATACTTATATTTAGTTATTCAGCATTTTACTTTGTAGATGTTTTTGTATTCGTTTAAAAAATTCGTTAATTCCTTTAAAAATCGTGTATTACTATTTTTAATTTAACTTGTTTAACTATAGAAACTAATTCACCTGATGATAACATAGATGCAAATTATCTCTATCCTGTTTTGTAGAATTTGACAGTGTAACATAAATTAATTATAAATATTTGTTGAATAATGAATGTATTTTATAGAAATTTCATTTTAATCTAATTGTTTATCTAAACCCCAATTTCTCTGCTTTACAGCAAAATGATTTTGATTGTAGAAAGGTGTGGCGTTTTTGGCGAAAATGCTGTAGTTTAATCTTTTCAGCGGCAAGTAATCGTCTTTCTGTAATGTTGATTTTAAAAATAGTAAAATAATTTTTCAATCAAGAGTTTATTTCCCATTCATTATCCGTGAATCAATAGAAATACATTTGCGAATCGAGAACTTTTTGCAATGAATCGGCGTCTTTTGAATTACTTAAAATTTGGTACGCGATTCTTTACAGATTGAAAAAGCAATAAAAATAAAAATAAATAATAACTTTCACGTTTTCCAGTTTGACCAATTTAATCACCTTTTTGCATTGGACATGTGGTTTCGTGATTTATATTTACCATTTTCTAAAACTTTGCGAGAATATTTTATTTATCATTTTGAACTGAAGATGTCGCCGTTAGAGAGAAGGAAACTTATGTAATCTACATTAAAAGATATTTTTTAAGTTTTGTGTTATGTTTTTATCACTTTAAATAATAATTGCACTTTAATTTAAAGTTAACAAGTGATTTTATTATATTATTTGTAATTGTGTATTGTTTAAATGACTCATGTTGAAGGTATCCTTTTGATAAGGATATTGTCCTAGACTTAGATATACATTTTTTAAGAACGTGCGAGACTTTTATTTTCGGGAGTGGGTCATTTTGGTGATGGACAATAACTTCAACATAAATGAGAGATAAAACCATCTTTCCGTAATAGAACATCTGTTTTTCTTTTTATTACTCTGACACCACTTTTTTTTAAAGGTATTATTTTATTTAAAATAATAAATTTTCCAAGCTGAAGCTGCACGAAAGACAAGTTCTCTTGCATATCTTGTTAACCTGAATCGTATTGCGTTCAGGTATAATATGAAAATGTAGCTTTAGCAAAAAACCTCTTCTTCCAGGGTGGCTTAAAGAAAGGCAGTCTAGCACAGACGATTTGATCCGGTCTGGAGATCTTAAAGAATCTCGGAAAATTCTTTAGTTATTAAGCGCCTAACGTTGTCAGATTATAATACAGATGTCTAACTTCATTTTAAGAATAAATATGGTTCATTGATAATTTTTTTGATTTTTCACAATGTGAAGGAAAACGAATACTCTTAAATTTTATAAACTTCAGTATTTTATGTCGTGCAACTGTTAGCGAAAAAGTAACTACAGTTTTAATATAATTGTTTCAAACAAGTACTTTTAATTGAATTGGAATTGCTAAATCAATTGATTGAATATTTAAGAAACACTCATCGAAAAAAAGTCATTCTGAAAGGCGTTCAAAGATTATGTCTGTAGTCATTTTTAATATGTTATTTTTAAACGTATTTGCATACTTAAAGGGCTCAAATGTATGTAAGTGTATTTCGGCGCCTTATACAATAGAGTCGACCGTGCTCGTGATCGTCGGCTATTTACTAAAGTGTATACGTATGTTCGGCAGAAGACAACAATTTTAGGACATTTTTTTTTAATGCACCAAAAGTAAAAGAAAAAATTCTAATAATATTCTTATACCATTAAATAGTGTTATCTATGGAGAGATTAAAAGATTCAAATACTGTTTAAGTTTCAAATGTTTGAAGTAAGAAGGAAATCGCAATTGCAAAATTATTCGAAATAATATAGTAAATATGATAATGTTAACGAAATAATCTTGCCAATTATAAACTACATCTTTTAAATTTTTGTGTGGCTTCCATAGTTAAAGATCGTGAAAATAGTTAATATGTCCTTTTGCTATAACAATATCATTATAAAAAAACTGCATACCACTATCTTTAAAATTGAATAGAATATGCTTAATTCATAATTATCGAATCGGGGTGAGGTGAGGTTGTAGTCAGCAATTGCGACGTGCGAAATTTGTCCCGCAGTGACGGTACAACGTGGTAGTTGATATGTCAATAAAAACATGTACAGCAAGGCTTTTTTATCATGCTTCATTATGAACAAGATATGTAATTCAAAAGCAGAAGAGAAACCCTTGAATGTTAAAACCTAAAGTTAGTACGGTGATGTAATAAGAATGCAATTTGTACTTTCTGTTTACAATCATTCCTATCTGAAAAATAGATGTGTGTGATCCATGATCAAAATTATCATTAATACATTAGTTCGAGTCATGTGACTGACATAAACAATTATGGACTGACCGTTTCGATTTGCATACGCCAGGCATAAATTTTTACTCAAAAGAATTATTTGAATAAATCTGCATAAATATTACATTTTTAAAAATATAGTAAAAAAAAGGAATATTCATGTTTCAGAGATGATTAACATCCAAAGATGTCTATATTTTGAGTAAACTTCAATTGAAGTTAGGTTGACAGCTGTTATATCTCATTCCACCAAAGTAAACAAACACAGACGATTCATTCATCATGAGCGATAATATTATTAAACCTAGAAGGTAATAATTTGCAAAACAAGTTTCTCACCAATTAATTTTGCTGCGCTGTCTGGTGTCAAAAAATAATTCACGCCTGTACGTCAATCAAAGTTTAGCATAATTCTGCTGGGTGAAGTGCTATACAACTCAACTTCCTTCACGATCATTTCTTGACCATGTTAAATGTAAACAGTTACAATAGATGTCATAATATTTAATTAATCAAACAAAACGAATCGTCAGTTAATTTGGCACTTGCGTATTATAAGTTCCCGGATGATAGATCACAGAAAATGATTATTAACAGACAACCATATTTACCATTGTCAATCGCCAATCGCTATGAAAACAGTAATTAAATATACATTCATTAAATACATAACATCATTAAAAATGGTAAATAATATAGTAACATACTAAAATAATACAAAACATTATTTTGGTATACATATATTAAAACATAATATTAGATTGGTGGTTTTAGCTGAGATATTTATAATGGTAATTTTATTTTTGGCTGTATGTTATATTCGCCGGAATAAATATGAGATATATATTCTAATCACATACTATATTTATGAATATAATATGCATTACTATATCTATATTATACATTTATATATAAACTAGCAACTTACGCCCGCTGCGCTGGTCGGTTTCTCCAAAAGAAGCTTGAATCAAACGAAATATATCGGTGAATTTAACCTTGTATTTTAAAGTAATCTGTACCTTTACCAGGAATATCCTAAAATAAAATAAAAACAGATACTTATTTCACTAAGTTATGTTTTTTTTAATACGGATTACTGTTACGTTTACAATTTATTACTTGCCGTTTTCCATTGATTTATATGTTTTATAGCTACATTTTTAAATAAAGTGAATTAACCTATATTATTCACAACTAAAAAGAAATGGCGCATCTAGTATTTGTCGAGAATTAAATAAAAATTCATGCACTCGTGACATCATAATTCACTTTTATATTTTAACAGAATAATAAGGCTACTATAATTTGTGACTCGTGCTAACACATTGCTGTTATCATTATTTTTTTACGCGTGAATTTTTAGCTATGGTACTCCAATGTGAAATTTAGTAATCTTTGAAATTCAATATTTGAAAAATGGCATAATCAGTGAATTTGAAATGTGAATTTAAAAAAAAATACAATTTTTTACCTTTCTAACTCAGTTTGTCTAACAATTTTTTACCTTTCTAACGCAGTTTGTCTAACAATTTTTTACCTTTCTAACGCAGTTTGTCTAACAATTTTCTGACAAATACTTTTCGAGCAATTAATTTTTTCTGCAACTTCAAATGTTTTATTTTCCGAGATTAATCTGTGGCAAGGATTAGCGAAAATCCCAGTCGTCAGCAACGCATAGCTTTTTATTAAAGAAGTTGCTTCTGTAATTATTTTCAATATATCTTCTACATAATATTAACTATAGAGTTACAATATAGAAATCAAAAAGGGTTATTGTAATTAGTAATGTAGGTCCCATTGTTTCCCGATGCATTTACCTGACAGGGATCTTAAAAGTCAATAAACATTAGGCAAAAATGCCGAAGTCAGGTGAGTTACGCAGTTATTAAAACTTCTGAACTATATCAATTAACAAGAGCGGAATAAAATAGAATACAGATCGCTATCTAAAAGGATGTAGGTGAATTTTAATCAGACTGCACGACAAGGGTCAAAAGTGGGCGATACTAACAGCAAATATTGTTTAAAAGAAATATGATTATCATAAGTTGCATCCAAAAGTTGTATGTTTCACCATACCATACTCGCTAAATACGTGCACCCCGATTATGATAATTATCCAAGACGATTGAATGATAATAATGATAGATTTTCTAATCTTTCCTAATCAAATTGACAGCGAAGGTTAGCGTGAAACAAAAAGATATTATCAACAATATTGTTTTATCTAATTTGTGGATATTATTTGAAGGCTTTTCACAAAAACACTTCATTGAACTACATCGTATTGGAAACAAAATGTCAATTGACAGTGTACCCAATTACGAAAGGTTAAATAGGTTTAAAAAATCTATATATTAGCAACCGTATTGCAACTGATAAGTAAATGTACATGAATCAAAATTGTCTGATTTATTTAAGAAAGTTTTGGCAAGCGGTGAATAAAGATGAAATACATAACAAAAGTAGTATATAGGAAATTTTGCCAAAGCGATTTAGCGAAAGATTAAACCAGTAATTTAAACAATTAATAAAAGTTAGATGTTGCAATGCTAAGCATATATTTAAGGGAGACCAAACCGGTCGCCAGAGGCGGCTAGTTTTAAATAAAATGTTGGTATTTCTCTTTTATCCCGTCGACCACTTTTCATAACAAAAAACTATCGCCAAACTGTAACGCCAAATAAGCGGGACAACGTTGCCATTGGAATATCAAAATAAATAAACAAATAAAATATAAGAATTTAAAGACACAATTGTTATTTTAATTAATGAAATAACTAATAAATCAGTAAAACATAATGAAAAATACACTCAAATGTCGAATTAAAAACCACTTGATGACATAACAAAAAAAGTATTATGCTTCTGACATCAAGTAAATAGGACTGCATTTTTGGCGTTTAATCTTACAGTTTGGCGATAGTTTTTTGTTATTAAAAGTGGTCGACGGGATAACAGAGAAGTACCAAAATGTTTATTGTGAAACTTACTTTTCCCTATTCTGTTATCATTAGATTGCGAGAAAAAAAATAGTTTTGTAAATTAAATTTATTTATTTCAAAGATAAGCAAAGGAACAACAAATACATAAATAAATAAAATAGTAGATAAATTGTTTTATAGACAGATTTTTTTCGGTGCCAAAGTGATTAAGATGAAAAAAAGTCCTTCCGGCCTGTACCGGGAGGAAAAGGTAGCTTTCCTATATCTTCGTTTTAAAATTTTAGCTAATGTTTCACGAAAACAGCAAGTTAAAATGCAAAGAAAACGTTTACAAAGGATTCGTTAATACTGAATCTGAATAAGAAATTCGCCAAATTATTGAGCAACAGCCAAATTGGCTTCATTTATGAAGACTTATTTTGGTCGCCAAATTTGGCGATATTTCGCCAAATGTCGCCAAGTTTGGCGATAATTTGGCGCTAACGGATATGAATATATAGTTTTATGCGTATGATTGGGAAATGATTACAACAATGAAAATTTTTGTAATGTGCTGTCTTGTTTCAAAATGTCAGCCACCCTAGAATTTCAAACTGCTTTATCTCAGCCATTTTTTAAGATAGAGGTAAACCAAAAAATGCTCTGGAATCCTTGTATCAAGGCCTAACACGTAATTAAAAAATAAATTTGAATTTTTGACTTTTTTGTATATTTATTTTAGTTTTAAATTTTTGAATGGCCGCCATCTTGAAACAAAATGGCGGACCAAGCTGGCCAACGAACTCGGTCGAGACATTGGTGAGCTTAATACACATAATTAGTTTCATCAAAATTGATTTATAAATACGAGCGTTATCGTATGACATAGGTCAGATATATATATATATATATATGGAGATATATATATATATATATATATAAATCAACATTTGAACGGAGGGTGGTTTTGGGGTCTGGGGGTCATGATCGGTGAAAATATATCGAAATTTTCCGGAACTGCTTTCCTCCGAACGGCTGCAATAGGTAGCTTTATACTTTTTTGTATTGAAAGCTACCTAATAAAACAAATCTACTGGATAAAAGGAAATATCTCGCTGAAAACTTCGGCGAGTAAATAAATTTGTGGCGCAAATTTTATTTATTTTTTAATTAATGGTGTTAGTGTTCATATTATTTCACACTGTATTTCCTATAACATTATAGGATATAGTATCACTACAGAATCATTCATATATATATATATATGGCAGGCTTATTTAACTTTGATTTAAATAAATGGTTGATGAGACTGGAAGAAATGGATCATTTAACATATTGAATAATTTAGAATTTTGTAATTGTGTTAACAAAATTAGATCCATTGAATTTTTTCTGTATTAAAATTACGTCGATGTATTATATAAAGACACTATTGGTGAAATCAGAAATCACGTCGTAAATAATGTTAGACTGGGAGGCAGAAGCACAGACAATCGCCTCATCGAGTTCACGGCTGAAATTCCAGAATTAGTTAAAACTCGATTCACATATTAAAACGCAATCAGTCTTCCAAGTCATATCTTGGTGGAAAACATCTTAAAACCCGATTTTAGCGGTTGACTCGTAGGTTTATCATTGTGTTTTCCTGTGCCCAAAGGTATGAAAACATGGAGGACTTAGAGCAGGAACACACAATGGTAAATCTACGAACCAACCGCTAAAATAGGGTTTTCGATGTTTTCCACCATGATATGATTTGGCAGACGGATTGCGTTTTAATATGCGAATCAAGTTTTAACTAATTCTGTAATTTCAGCCATGAACTCGATGAGGTGATTGGCTGTGCTGCCGCCTCACGTCTTTGTGATTTGAATAGGTGCAAATGCAATGTCAGTTAAATGCAGTGTTACTAAATAGCACACTTTACATTTGAAAAATGGAATCAAACCTTTCCAACTGCTACTCGCCACTTTAAAACCACTGGCGTTTTCAATGGTTAAAGGATTTGTTTAAAGCATTTTTGAGTATTTTGTAGCTTTACAAAGAAATATTTCTTGTCACTATGTTTGAACAAAAACAATTCTACACATCGAGATCGCTGAATGTGTCCGCTATTCTGAAGTAAATCTATACAAAAAAGTAAAGGTTAAATCTTTGGAAAAGTCTGGTGACACGCGTAGTGTTTTCTGAGTTTAGATACAGTAAAAATCTTAAAGTTCGAATATGGATGACTGGATAACTGGAGCAATCATAAAACAAAGTGCGGTTAGGAAACAAAACTGTATCTAAATAATAAGTTTATAAACTTAATTTAAGTTGTATTACATTTATATGTGACTTACTTTTTAATAAGATAAATTCGGGAAAAATAAATAAATAAAGTACAATGCTTAAATACATTTATTTTTTTTAATTAAACGTATCAAATAAAGTTAATTATTTTACCGCAGACGGCAAATACCGAATACAATTATTCATGATTGGACTTAGAATTCGTTTTTGAAAATATTTATTATTGGACTTCGAAAAATCCGATTAATATTGGTTTAATCCTTTAACGGATAAAGCATTTCAATTGCTAAAATGTTGAAATAAATGACTGACACCGGAAATTATGAACAAATTTATGTCTATATATGAAAAAAATCGATATTTCACATATATAATAAATGGAAAACATTTCTATTAAAATTCTGCTGTCATTGTTGAATTTCGTAATTAAAGTTTTGTGGTTTCATAGGGAAACCAATGAACGTTAAAGGGTTAAATAGAAATGTTACGAAAATTATATTTTTGCATAAATATGCATTTAAAAAAAAAGTTCCTTTCGTTTGGGAAAACCAACTCGTACCGGAAAATTCTGCCCGTCAATTACTAAGACATTAGAAATCGGAACTAATGTCTAACAATTTAATGATAGAATTTCGCAGCTGCGAACCAACTTTCCCAAACGGAATTAACTTTCCGAACAACCGATCAATTTTAGCAATTTTTATATAAATCCAATAACGAGAGTTCGAATAATTAAAGTTTTACTCCACAACATAAAAAATAAAGAGGTCTGGCTGTCTTAGAGTACATCAGATTTTAATATTAAAGTTCAATTTGTTCAAAAAACTCCAATATTGTGTAAGATACTTATGCCGAATTACACCATTCTCCTTATAAGGACAGCAGTCTACATCTTGTATAGCATGCTCTCGGTCGGACAAATTGTAGCATATATCTGACAGTTTATGTGTCCTTGATATGTGTGGATAGTTCCAACAACAACCGGCACATACCAGCATCGTCGTCATTTACGGACTACTGAATTTGCGACACGGCGTTTTTAAAAAGGATAAGTAAATTTTCCTATGCAATCAGCGGAAATTAATTAATTGAATTTTGCAATATTTGCATTGTTTCGAGATAATGTAATGATCTTTTAGAATCTATTTTGAAATATTCTGTATTTTGTATTCTGTTTCGATTTGAAAGTAAAAAATCGAAAAAACTGAAATTTCTTTATGAGATCAGGCAAAATAAGGTCTAGTCCTATTAAGAGACATTTCAGTTTTAACATATATTATCTTTACCAATGCTAATTAAATATATTCTGATTTAATATTTGTTGAAACCTATTTTAGTGTAATAAAGCGTTTGTGAACAGAGCTCAATTAGAGCGGAGAACAAGTCTAAACAGCAGTTTTGGCTGTTCGGAACGCCATGTCCGTAATTAGATCAATCACAGAATATTGTATTACAAGGAGATCTTTTATTTTGTTATAATTTAGGGTAATACATGCAAAATATCTGTTAATTAAATATCTGTAAATTAAATCATGCATTTAGAACATTACAGGCTTATTTAAAACACATTCTCCCAATAAAACAAATTTAAAGTGTATTTTGTTTTGAACTCTTCTGGTTACAATTAAACAGCGACAAGAGTATGCATGATTAAATAGTGCAAAAATATGTATATTACATCCAATAACATTTAAAATATTAATTCTGATAAAACATACTTTATTGTGATCTGAAATGTTTATGTGACTTTATTTGGTACCGGTACATTATTTTAAATGTTGAGATAGGATTTCGGATACGCTACTACATATAAACGCAATAAAAACTAGTAACCGGAAAAATAATAATGAAAAGAATATTAGAAAATGAATTTAACCAAAGCCAATTGAAGATGAATGCCGCATACATAGTAAACGTCAAATGGTTCACGGCAGAGTTGTCCGCCAGATCCAAAGCGAAGTCACGTCAATGGAGGTCGTACGCCACGTTGCGGAGGTGTTGAACTACTGGAGGTTGAATAACTGTTTTTACTGCTTGTGATCGAATACTCAACAGATTTATATCAATTTATGTTTGCTTCTAATATAAATATGGAAATATTAATTATAAAGTGGTGAAAGTTTGTGGTAAATGTTGAAATAAATATGTGTAATAAAATTTCCGTATCCATCTAGCTACAGCGCTTCCCAACCTTTTTTCTTACACGTACCCCTTTCTTAGCCGCTTCATTTCAGCGTACCCCCATTTTTCATAAACACTCTCCCCCCCCCCCCTCCACTCAACCATATAACGCAAACATGCTTTTTTTTTCATTAGTATTCTTCTTATCACAACCATATAAAAAATCGACACAAATTACATTGGCACTAACCTTTTATTTTTTAACTTGCATTTGAAAATTAATATTGCTTTTTACAATATTAGCTAAACATTAAAAAAAAAATAATATAGCATTAAAAGACATTTTAGCTATTTTACAATGGTTATTGATAACAACTTTGTCTCAATACATACAAGTAATCAAAATAACTTATCATACTCTCAATGGGATCCTTGAGCCTGTTTCATGGAACTGAGTTTCTTAAAATCGGCTTCAAACGAAGACAGATATAATCTCAAGTCAGAAGCAGCGTCAATCTTATTGCGATATTTCTTTTTAATATACGCATATGACGAAAATGCTGTTTCGATAAGCTCGATATTTGTGAAAAGCAACAAGTGTTTTATAGCCTTATCACTTAGTTCTTGTAGCAATAATATTTCTTTGGTTGAAAAACAGATTGTAAAGAAGAATCAGTCGAAAGTTCGATTAATTTTTCTTTTTCAGAAACTGATAAATTTTCGTCTTGTGGAAAGAACAACTCGTTAAATAGGTTTTAAATCCGGTTTTTTTCCAAACTCTGTTTCGGAAAATATTGTCTGAACGACGTTTTAAGTCCTGTTAAATGAGCCATTAAACAGGATTTTACTTCTTCCGATAATTTTAGCTCGTTTTCAGATAAGAAAATGTAAAGTGTTTGAAAAACTTCTGGTTGGTGTTTTCTGATGCATGATTCCCAAAAATCTAATTTTTTAATCATCGACTCGATCTTGTCAGATACCTTAAAAATGGTTATGGAACTGTCTTGTAGTCCTAAATTAAATTTATTTATTTCTGTAAAAAATGTCAGTTAAGTATGCAAGCATTTGAAGCCATTCTTTTTCATGAAATTTAGAGCTCAGCTCAAAAGCGTGATCCTAGAAAAAACTCGTTAAATTCCAACTTTATGCCCCAATTCAAATAATCTTTCAAGTACTTTTCCTCGTGAAAGCCACCTTACCTCTGTGTGCAAAAACAATGTAGTATGCGGGCTGTCCATCTTTTCACACAAAGATTTGAATAGTCTGGAGTTTGTTGAATTGGCCTTAATAAAATTAAAAACATTGACAGCTTGGTAGAGTACTTCCTTCAATGAGTCTGGCAGGGGTTTGGTTGCTTGACTGTATCTGTGTATACAGCATTGGTTAATTGTTCCACGTACATAAGGTGCAATTTCTTTTATTAGACCTCGTAAACCTATATAACACCCAGTCACAGATTTTCCACCATCAGTGCAAACCCCACAGCAATTGGTCCAATGAAATTTTTTTTCAGAGAAATAACTGTTCATGCATTAAATATATATTTTCCTATACATCTTTCTATGAGAGGATATCAGAGGAGTAAATTTCTTCAAGTACATTATCATTAAAATATCTTGCAATAACAAGCAAAATTGACAGATTGGAGATATCCGTACTCTCATTCACCTGAAAAGAAAAGTAGGGACTTTTCTTATTCTTTGAATTACTGTAGATTCAATATCGGCAGACATGTCACTAATCCTTCGAGCAACTGTATTGTTTGAGAAAAGAATATTTTTTATTTTTTAACATGTTCCTCACCAAATATGCATTCGAGAGCATCTTTGGTACAAGGATACGTCTACTTTTCAGAGATTTTTTACCACAATTAGCAATATGGTAGCATATTATGTGCGATGCTTCAACAGCATTCTCATTGTCTTTGTTTGTAGAAAACACGTCAGATGCTACAATAGGGCCGCTTGATAGTCGCTGAAAGAAACTGACATCGTTTTGTTTATAAATTGAATGTTTTGTCTCTAAATGTCGCATTTAAGAGGATTTCATGCTACCATTAGACAATATTTCTTCACCTACAACGCATGGTTTTGGAAATTTTTCCTCTCCCGTGAATGAAAATCCATATTTCAAATACTCAATATTATATTTTCTTTTATTTAATGGGGCACTGATTCCATCAGTTTCATTTAAAGTATTAGGTTTATCACTTACCAGAACAGGCCTATTAACTGCTGCACTCAGGTTGTCTTGCACTTTTAAATAATCAGATTGTTTCGAAGTACTTGCAGTTCCGGACTCACCAGGTTCAATTTCAATCGCAGTTGCAGTTCTCTTAACAGTTCCGGTTTTCAACCAATTATCCATTTTAAACACAAAACAAAATCACTCGTCTAATAAATAAACACTTCAAATTAAATGCTCATTAAAATGAGGGACACTTTTCTATTAAAATACGTTACTGATATAACTCCGCCTATTCGATAAAGAGAATAACGGCTAGCTTTTTAACACATTTTAACGAAAGAGATTAAAACCAGAATCTCTGACGTTATTATTAAAAAAGGAAGAATGAAAAAAAGTGATGAGAAAAGAATATTGCATAATTATTAATTGAAGTTTTCGGGAAGATGGGGGAAAATATATAAGAACTCATGCAATATGCTTAACAGTGGGCGGAGCTAGTGACATAGCATTATCAATGAATTATTAGGTCAAGTGGGCTTTTCTTTATTTTTGAATACAACATAATGGATTTACACATGAGACTAACTTTGCAATCCAAAACTATCAATTTTCTTTATGGGTTTTCAGTTAAACCAATTTTGTGAATTCCGCCATTACCGATATCATTTTCACGTACCCCCAGGGGTACGCGTACCCCAAGTTGGGAAAAATACGTGAGTTTTCAAAGCACCAAAGTTACCACACTTTATAAAATAATTTTCACCCGTTTGTTGAAAGTAATGCTGAAATATTTTTATATAGTCTGAAATTAATTTATTTTACGCTATAGTTGTTGAAAGTAGATTGTATTTTTTTCGTGAATGGCAACGGAACAGATTGTTGCCATGAGAATGTTTGAGAATAAAATGTCGTTTGGTTTGATGCATGTAATAAAACTTTAGTTTTGAAATGTCGTTGTTTAATTGGAGTCCGATAAATTAAAATAAAATGAATAAATAAGTTAAGTACGACTAAATGAAATAATAATTTAGGGAGGTACTTCTAACACCGACTGATTATTTGTTACACGCTTTTATGATCTAACTTTTACTTTAGTTCTTGTGTGTAAAGATGGAATTTTGTAATCGATTTTCACTTAATTTCTGAAGTGCTAAAATTATAAAAATTAGGTACACAGGTGTTTTTTCGGTAACAATAAATTGAGGTAAAGGTATTTTTTCAGTATAGGAGCATTGGCGAGATAGAGACTTATACATAAATGTATCCTCTGTGCATTCTCCTCTGTATATATTGTGAATCTCTACTCACTCATGGAAGATGTATCTTGTTTACCAAATTTTTCGCAAACAGCGGCGGAGCCAGGGAGGGGGACCAAATGCTCTGAATACCAGTAATAATGTAAAGTTTTCTTTGCATTGATTATCGCAGAAAGTTCTCCAGTTAGATAAGTCAAAGAAAACTTTAGAAAATTTGTGGTATCCAGAGCATCTGGACCCCCACCCTGGCTACGCCACTGATCGCAAAATATTTTTGATGCAGTTTGTTTTGATAAAAATATTTATATTTAAAAAACATTAACTATATATTTTTAGTTTCGGAAGAAAATACAATAGTGCTTACATAATGCTTATATATTATGACCTTTACTACCGAAACTAAAATGATATTGTGGAAGTTTTTAAATGTACATATTTTATCGAAACAAACTATATCAAAAATATTTGGCAATTAATCTGGTAAACAAGATGCATCTTCCATGCGTAGATTAAGATTCACAATATATGCTCAGGAGAGTGCGCAGATGGTATATTTTGTCATACCTAATGACGCCATCCTAAAAGCCTGCGTATTGACATTATCAATCCCATCCCACAGGTTGCGCAGTTGTGAATATTTTGCTCCCCTATTCTAGTATAAAGTTGATACGCTTACTATGTATGCAGCCTTGACCAAAGGCATAGTAGTACATTTCCTTTGCTACAACTTGGAAATCGTGCTAAATTGTTTTGTAACATCCTCGTTCATTTAAATTAAACTATTTTTCGTGTAGTTTCATAAAACAGATAATCCTAATTTTTCAATATCATCTCAAATGTCTCAACAAGTCACTTGCATCTCTTGGATATAAAGGTGCACCGCAACTAGGAAGTTCACAAAGATGCTACGTCCATTTCAGTATGTATGCTATAACGTAGTGCTGTACAACCTGTTTGTATGAAAATCGTTTGCCACTACTGTCTTCGAAAGGTAAGATATATATATAATAGCAAGGTTTCCGTCATTAACCTAAGGTAAATTTTTCTGTGTAAAAATAGTGGTAATGTTGGTGGTCCGCGGGCCACAGGTTGTGCATCCCTACAAGTATGAACTTTCGTATGTGTGAAAGCTATCCACGCTTAAATCTTGGCAGAAAAAGACATGAACATGACCAACATTAATTCTTTTTTAGCCATGGGACGTACTTGTGAAGGATGGGTAATGCAACAGAAAACAATTTCGGCAAGTTATAAAAAAAAAAGTACTTGGAAAATAAGTGTGGACATTGCAATGAGCACTTGGTTGGAGTCTGGTCCTCTAGCGGTTGGATTGCAACACATAGCATGTCTCCAAAGAATACATATTCACACCACTTATTAATCAGAATAAATTGATTATTTATTTAATGCTACTACGCTGTTTTAAGTACAGAACACGAATATCTCCTTTTGGAAATGTGCCTCTTTTGTTATATCGTTCTCAATATGACACACAACGGAGATGTAAGAAAATTTATCATTATTATGCGCAGTATTCTAACACATTATTATGCAAATTAGGGATTAATTGGCGATCCAATCATTGTCCACTCTTACTTTATACAATCTTCGGTAAAAATGCATATTATATGCCTTGACAACATTTTTTTTTTTTTAATTAGGGCTTGTACATAAAATTAAGAAATCACGTAGATTTTAGAAAAATTTAAACCTAACATTCGGTAATAAAGAAAAAAAAATGTCTATCCAAAAATATATTTTAAGAATCTGCAGATACTTTAAAATATATAGATAAAATTAATTTAAATTGTTATAATAAATAAAATTTAGTTTAACTCGTACATACTATTGCAAATAACGAACTTATATTTTCACTAATTAACAAATTAACAAATTTCTATTTCTGTGATGCCATGCATGTAACTATTTTGCCTTTCTATATTTATTTAAAAAGGTATATTTATTCAAATAAATTTCATAAAATATACCTGTAATAAAATGACAAATGAAACAAACTTTGTTATGTTTGTGATACTAAAAATAAAAAATAATAATGAAGTATATACAGTGGTGGCCAAAAGTTTGGACATTTTTTGAAAGTTTCATGTTTTTCAACTTTGTGTGCTTATAGAATATATTAATTTTCACTTAAATACAAACGTTTATATATCAAATTGAAGGAAATTTAATGTAGAATTTAATAATAAAACAGTATTACAATATATGTATTACAAAAAAGTTATGCTCATTTTAGTAGGACAAACAAACACAAATCGTTTTGAATAAGGACGTGTTTTGTAATAAAAGCGTACTAGCCAATCACAAACACTGTTCTGAGGACCAATCAAATGTCTGTAACTATGGTTTAGGTTATTTGGATGGTAAAAGAGTTATTGTTGTGGAAATATTTTGCGGAATGATGCATACTAGTACAATTAAATAGAGTATTGCTGTTTTTGAATATTTAAAGTCCTTATTTTTAAGAATACTAATTTTAAACAATGTCATCAACAAGAAGAACTAATTGGACATCTACAAAAAGAAGCCGAATTGCCATATTGAGAGAAAATGACCTCTCTTATGCTGAAATTGCAAGACAAGTTGGTGGTTCAGTGACTTGTTCTGGTGTACGAAAGTTCTGTTTACGTTGTGAAAAAACGAAATCAGTGGAAAATAAGGCCAAATCAGGCCGAAAAAATGCACAAGTACTACTGCCGATAGAAAAATTAAACGACTATGCCTTCAAGATAGAAAAATTTCATCAGATGCCATTAGATGTGAAATGAATGCAGCGGGAATTGCAGTAAGTTCAAGAACAATAAGAAGAAGGTTATCAGGATTTGGACTACAAGCTAGAATTCCAAGAAAAAAACCATATTTAAATCAAAAGCAACGCGAAAAACGAGTTAAGTGGGCAAAAGAACACATTAAATGGTCATAAAATCAATGGAAGCAAGTAATCTGGAGCGATGAGAGTAAAATATCGCTCTTTGGTAGTGATGGTAGAAAATACGTGAGACGTAGAGTAGGAGAAGCACTTCATCCTGATTGCATTGAAGCAACTACAAAAAACCCAACAAATGTCATGAATTGGGCATGTATGTCTGCAGATGGTGTGGGCCGAATTCAAGTGATTGATGGCATCCTGAATGCCAAAAAGTACATCGAAACTGTCCTGGAACCAAAATTGATACCTCCCATCAGGGATCTCTTCCCTAACAACGCACCATTTATTTTTCAGCAGGATTCAGCTCCATACCACACAGCAAAAGTATGCAAAGCATGGTTTCAAAATAAAGGCATAGATATATTACCATAGCCAGGAAACAGCTCTGATCTCAATCCAATTGAAAATTTGTGACGACGTTTGAAAATTCTTGTACGAAAAAAACGTCCATCCAATAAAAGTCAACTTATTGAAGCTATAATTGATTCTTGGCACCATGTGATTACAAAAGATGAACTCCAAACACTCGTTCACTCGATGAAAAGACACTGTGAAGCTGTCTTAAAAAATAAGGGTTATCCTACTAAGTATTGATTGGGTAAGTATCACTTTAAAAAAATGCAAATCTAAGATAGATCTTACTATTAGTTGCATAACTTTTTTCGTAATACAGATATTGTAATACTGTTTTTATTATTAAATTCTACATTAAATGACCTTCAATTTGATATATAAACGTTTGTATTTAAGTAAAAATAAATATATTCTACAAGCACACAAATTTGGAAAACATGAAACTTTCAAAAAATGTCCACACTTTTGTCCACCACTGTATGTAACAATTAATTCAATTCCTGTGTACATGAAAATCACATTTGGATTTTTGTTCTTAGTTAGTCAATGTATTAAAGCATCTGATTCTAGTGTTTCGAATAAGCAGCCTATGTTGCAATTTTATATGTAAATGTTTTGCACGGTACAATGTTAAGAGATATTTTTTGCAAAATGTTTGCACGCGTACGTAAAAACGCTTCGCAATCCCTGGCCATAATATTCTGGCCTTTAGAGGAGATCGGAGTTTAACGTCTTATCGATCGGTTGTCACAAATTAAATTTCTCCTTTCGTATAAACTGTTACATCTGATAAAAAAAATACTACGTACTGTTTAAACACATTATTTGAGTAGCGATTAGTTATATAGATAATGGTGAAAGCTAATAAATCTATCAGTGCAATGTGATTGATGATGTGGTGCAATGGTCATTATTTTTTGGATAATAGTTATACCCTCATCACTAGTTTAATTTATCATCTGTCTTCAAAAAGCTTTGTCGTATATCAAAATTTGTATCTTTACTGGTGTTTCTTTTTGTGCTTAGTGAGTACTTATTTTATGTCGGATTGTTGTATTTGAAATTTGTATTTCAAAATAATAATAGCTTTTAGCTAATATATTGATGTGTCATTAAAATTGTAAAAAATAGATAATGCTCTGCATGTTCATATCTTGGAGAGGTGTTGTTGGTCACAAGATGAGCGTTGAATGTTGTTTCTTGTCACAACCAATTCCTGTCGTAAAAACTACAGTTTAATTCCTTTTCATTTCAGCAAACCAATTCATACCTTCCCCTACACAATGCTGATGAATTTAAGAACAGTACTATTGTCGGAGAAAATCCTCATTAATATAAACTGAGAGTAGTAAAGTGGATAAAAATTGAACATGTTTCAGTTTTCCAATGATTTTATCATCAATTTTCGCACATTAGCAAGTGTAGCAAATTGTATGAATTGAAAATTATACAATTAGGTTATCATAATTATATCATATTATATCATATTAATTATATAAATTTATATCAAGTTGAGGCTTTATATTCAGAACTGGCTTATGACTTTTGCTTATGGAATGTACTGCCTGATATTTTCAGAGTATTTACGTTTTTAAGTACCGTACTACTACTAGTTCTATATACTATTTGTTTTGCTTATTTAATTATAGAATGTTCCGTGATGGAAAAGGCGAAGACTAGGATTCGGAAATTGTGATATGAAAATATTGAAAATATAAAACTTAAGTGAAATCTTTTTTTAAAATGTGCAGTATCCCCTAAAAGGCAGTCACGAGCTGCAACTGTTTATATTAAAACTTTACAGCCAAAAAGTCGTAGAAATGCCATATGGCAATCAACCCATAGTTATATTAATGCTGTATACACGTAAGTTTTGTTGAAAACTTTATTAAAACTAAATTTTCCATTCTTATATATACTGTGCATAACTTTTCAGCATTATAATGATATTTCATAAATAAAATCAATAATAGTACAATCATTAAAAAGTAAGTAAACTGCGTACATGTAATGTTACGTGATAAATAATATTAAAATATATCAAAATAGTTTTACTTCATATTAGTATAAATCATCTTTAATAAATACGATATTATCGATAACAAGTTTTAATCCTAAATGCATAATTTCATTATTTTAAAATTTTATAAAAAAAAAAAACAACAACAACAAAAAAATCCCACTAACATAAAAGATTTTAATGCTACTTGGACATTTCACACAAAGACAACTAATATTGATCTTATGTTACGACGTGCTAGCTTGCACTTTAGAGAATTTTGTTTATTTACTTTCCAAGCAGTTATTTAAACTTTAGGATACTTTCGGAAAGTAATTTAAAAATGTATACTAAAATGGATTAAATATACTAGTATGTTAGAAAACGTTTAAGATAAAATTGCATTTAGAGATAGAAGATATACTATGAGGGTGGTAAAATATGTATCGAGATTTGTGATAAATTCCACATATATTCAATGATGAATTTATAAATGCATTTATATTTTGTTATGCCCTAATCCATTATATAACAGATTTAAATTGTTTATATATTTTTCAATATTTTAAATTTTATTTAACACGTTGACGGACAGTAGGAAATAGTGAAGTTCAAAAATTGACACTGTATGTTTTGTAATTTTTAGAATATTAGAAGTATAGTTTTACTCTTTCTGCTTAAATAAACTTAATTTTGATTCATTCAGCACCTTTAATTAGGTTGCACCACTCCCTTCATGACCTACGTCAGGGTGGCTAGTGGTCAGGGAAAAATACAGTTAAAAAAGTGATAAACACCAGTATATTCTTATAGAAAAATTTAGGTTGATTATTCGATCCAATTAATCAATTCGAATTTTTACAGGTACCTTGAGACCCACATTGATGCCTTCTTAAACTGGTGCGACCTTTGGCGCATTAAAATTAACGAAAATAAGACTGCTGCTGTCTATTTCTCTAAAAAATTTACCTATCCTAACAGAATTACTATTAACAACACCACCATTCCTTGGACAAACGAAGCAAAGTACCTAGGGGTGACCCTTGACCGTAGACTCTCTTTCAATAAACACATCCTCAATATCAGGAGAAAAGTCGCCGCAGCATCCATTGCACTCAAATCTCTTTTTAATAGAAAAGCACTGGCTATCTACAATAAATTTCTCCTCTATAATTCATGCATTCTACCCATAATCACTTACGCAAGTCCGGTCTGGGTCTTCATATGCAAAACTTCCATTAAAAACCTCAATAAACTACATAACAGACACTTACGCAAAGTTAGGGGTGCCTCGCGTTACCTTCGTAACAGTACTGTCCGCAGAGACTTCAACACCACCACCCTTATAACTCGTATTAACCACCTTTCCACTAAATTTTTCGACAATCTTTATAATCTCCCCAATGAAATCATCGCCGAGCTGCCGGATTACGACGCATCCGAGCCGCAACACCGCAAGCGACCCAAATATTCATGTTTGACTGACGGTGATCATTAGTGCTCACCACTCTCTGCTAATTTTTTTTCACTTCTCTTTGTTATGTTTAAAAAAAAAAATCTTGTATAGCCTTAAATTCTTATTTAATCTCATTCCCAGCTATACCAAATATATATATATATATATATATATATATATATATATATATATTGTATGGCCACTGAAAAGTGTCCTTTTTTTTATTGTTTGCTTTGCCCGCCTTTCCACCTGGCATTTATGATGTTTTTATGGAACATATCCCGAACCCTATTTTATCCTTAAACTTGTAATCAGTAGTATTTTACTACAGCTATACCATTTTACTTCCTATCGACTCTATCCTTAATCTCTTTTGCTTTTCTTCTTATATCTTATCTATTTCTTTAAAAAAAATTTTTTAATTCTCTCTTCCTTTTATTTTATTTGCTTTAAGCACTCTTATCTATTCCCAACGGATCACATTTACAAGTCATGTTACTCACAATCGACTGGGCGTAAAGTTGCTGCAACTAGGAAGCCCCTGAACCGGTCTCAACTGTTCCGGACTGTTCAATTTGAATTTTTCTATAAGAATATACTGGTAATAATCATTTTTTACTGTATTTTTCATTGACCACTAGCCACCCTGCACGTGCATACTGAAGCTGCAACTCGTATAACAGGTGGAAAACGAACTTCAACCTAAAAAATTGTCTCCAAAACATGACACTGGGCTTTTACTTGTACCCCGTTAAATGCACATTTGTGCTGCTATAGCCGTAGTGTCTAAAATCGACCGTTTCGTTTTGGGCGGCTATAGCCGTCATGCCACATTGTGAACTTCGCTTTGACGGCTATAGCCGCAAGTGTCCGTCAACGTGTTAACCTTTCCAGCGCGGAATAAATCTGTTTGTAAAATAATGAAATAATGGACTGACACCAGATTTTACAAACGATTTTCTTAGAAAAGAGTAACCTGCTGATTTTCCCTTATTTTATAAAAGGAAAATTTTAATTAAATATTCTTGGTGCACTTTATCAGTTTTTGAATTAAAATTAGGTGTCCTTTTTTGTGACCACCGCCCGCTGAAGGGTTAACAAAGCATGCGGCAAAATCTCCTGTCCCAACTATAACCAGATTTTTTTTTTTCAATTTCCCCACCCGCCTCGAAAATGTTATGACATTTTGCACTTATATCTTAACATAACCATTAAAACTAAAATAAAATTTAGAAATTTAGATGATATTGTAACTGTTTTGAAAATAATAGCAATAATGAAACTATAACTTATTCCATAGACACGTCACATGTTGTAAATTTCGATTTTATATCTGCAGTTCCACAACATGTAGATATATAATGCAGTATATCAAAGAAGGTTTCAATGAAACCTTATATACAAATGCTACAATCTATTAGATGTAAATGTAGTTAATTTCATATTTAAATAGTATATATATATATATATATATATATATATATATATATATATTGTACTTGTAATTCATTCTCCATTCTGTGCTGTTATTAGAGGGGTGGGAATATTTTACTCCCCTTGATTGGACGTATGCGGTGCTATAATCTAAGGGGTGGAATTTATCCAAATTACCTGTTTAAAGCTTTAGAAAAATTTCACTCAGATAGAAAATTTATAATCTATATTATGAGATAAAATCTTTGCTTGTTTGTTTTGAAAACACTGTTAAGCACATTGAAGGGAAGATCCAAAGGGAAAAGATTTGGCTGACTTGGATTATTAGAAAGCATTGGAAAACCAAAAGATATGGCATTTGTATATTAAAATAACCCTTCTTTGATATGTAAATAAATTTTACTATATTTATTGTTTCGTCATGTATACATACTGTATACATAAATCGTATTTAAATATTTTACTTTAAAAAGGGAAATAAACAAAAATATTAAGTTTTTATTTCTTCTGAAAAGTTTGTTTCTAATTTGGCAGATGTCAAGTTATTACATAGAATCGGTTAACACAGAATTTATATACTGAATTGCCTTATATATATAGTATTTTCTTATTTTATTGCATAAGCATATAAATGTCTTGACCTGAATTATTTGAAAATATTTATGTATTTTTAATTAATTTCCCTATTTTCGCATATACGCACTTACATATGCTTCTCCCGTTTCTTTTTATTTCATTTTTTATAAAGTATGACTGATTATAGGCAAATGTTTCTCTGACTCTGGAGAGAAAAGCTAGAAAAAATGTCCACCATTCACTAATTTTCTGAAACTCATATTTCCTGTAAATATAAACGTTTTCAATAAAAAAATAGAGATAGAAAAGCACAGCTGTGTATATAAATATGTAGACAATATTAGATATAGCATACTGACAGGTTACTGCAATTTAATACTAATAATAACTAAACAACATTAATATAATAATATTTCAATAACGTAAATAGAATTTTTTTTTTTTTTTTTTTTTTTTTTTTTTTTTTTTGTACGGGTATTTAATATATGGTTGTATTTTGATTTGTGGCATATATTAGATTCTCGACAATCCAACTATCACATCAACGGAAGGCGATATTACATGTAGCAGCAATTTATACACGTATAAACATCAATCTACAGGCTATAATCACCTACAAATTAAAACAAAAATTAAAAAACCAATTTAAAAAAAAATTAAAACTCATATGATGCGGGAAATTTGGCCCACTTATAGGCTATGATCTTCTACAAAAAATAAGTAAATAAATAAATTAAAAATTAAAAATTAAAAAATTAAAAAACTCTTATGATGCGGGACTTTTGTCCCACCCTGTAGAATTAAAAGAACAATGAGTAAAATAAATAACTATAATATAAAAAATATAAATAAAAAAAATAAAACCAAAACAGAATTTAATAGCCAAAATCTGAAATTACATTTTTTGTATTCTTTCGCCACATAAACGAGAGTTAAGGAGAAGCGCATAATAGTATCTGTATCGGTGAACTAAATAAGTTAGATAATCGAAAGTTTTAATCGGAATTTAAGGGATAAGCTGTAATACATGGTTATTGACATTATTATTTTTTTCTAACTTTCATGTACAATTGTTTAATTGTAACCTGACAACCTTTTCTATGTAAAATGTTTATTTTTTATTCAAATATACCACATAATTTATAAAAATGTTTAAATATGAATTTTAAAAACAATTACTGTTTACACAGCAAATTAATGTACAAACTGCTGAAAAGCTAAAAGAATCCGTTAAAAAAACGCTGTTAAAGAAAAATCTACACTCACCACCCCGACTGAGCAACTCTATGAGTTATAAGAATTTTTGAAAAACATTCCTATGATTGACGAAATCGTCCGAAAAATAAACAAGAACGAAAAATCATGCGTCAAGCATAGATTATGTAACACTTTCCAACGCTTCCAAAATAATTTTACGAATCATACTCTTTAATAAGCTAAAAGATAACATCTAAGTAATCCGAATACTTTTATTCAGCCCTGTATAGGATCTATAGATTTGTATATATACTACATAGGATGCTAAATTTTAGTTCAGTTAGGAAACACGTAGCACAGTTTAAAATTCTCCGTCTGGAGTTAAATAATACGGAAATGTGTTCCCGAAATTTTGTGCTTCCCTGTATAGGATCTACAGAATTTATACACACCACGTAATATACAAAAAGCGATTTTAAAATTAAAATCGCGTTCAGTAACTTAAAACACACTTCCAGGAATTATTGTTAACATACAGTAGAGAATTCTTTTGTGTGTCCCTGTAAATGAACGATGACTGCTATACACACAATATTCTGTAGTAAGTCTCTTGTAATGAACCTTATATAAATTTCAATGCGTTTAAAATAGGGAAACATTATTTAAATCAACCGCAGACGATTTTTCTCCATAGACGTAATGTAACGGAATTCTTTTGACCGTCCCTGTAAAGTAAGTATAAGTGCTATGCACACCCTATTCCATATTAAGCTTCTTCTAATGCACCTTAGTGATATATATAAATTTCAATGCGTTTAAAATAGTGAAACATTATTTAAATAAACCGCAAATGATTTTTCTCCATAGACCGCAATGTAACGGGATTATTTTGAGTGTCCCTGTAAAAAAATTATAAGTGCTACACACTTCCGTTGAAATAGGGAACATGCTATAGATAACGATTATAACATATAAAAATTGCAGGGCAATCCGAGCATATTTACGGGATTTAGAGCACGGACAGACGGCCAGACGGCCAGACGCCAGACGCCAGACAAACCGAAGTCATAAACACTTTTCAACTTGGTTGGAAAGTGTTAAAAAACGAAAGGCAAATACATCCATTTTCTGAAATCAACAAAAAACTCAACAGTATGTTAGAACGCAGTTCAGCTAAAAAAATATATATTGAAAACAAATTATTCTTCAGTGGAATCATAGTACCAATATTCATAATTTAGTTTAATTTCCTTTCTATTAATGATGTGTTATTTCTAATACTTATTTGTTTCTAATGATTTATTTAAATACGTAGCAATGACTTTTTTTTTTTTTTTTTTTTTTTTTTTGTCCTGTGGCTTTTTTTGTGCCATCTTTTTGCTATATTTGCGCTACTTTATATCCATTGAACTAGTGCTTAACTAATTTTATTATTCTCCTTATTTCCTTCAAGTATTTTTTTTAAATACCTTAATATTTTTTCTAATGTAATCGCTTTACCTAAATGTTATTTTTGATAGTCTGCGAATTCCCAGTGGGGGGGGGGACTTATTTGCTTCGAAAAATTGGAACTTCATTCATCTTATTTCTATAATTTTACTCCCTACAATAGTTGTTACAAATACAGGTCTACTTTTTCTCATGGCTGCACTATTGACAAGACTCAGCACTTATATACTGGGCATGAAGTTTTCACCAGGGCTTGAATTCCAGCAGGGCAAACTTCAACCAGTAAAGATGAATAGAATTTTTTTGATTTTTTCCCAGAAATTCTGCATGAACAAGACGTTAAAGAAGCCAAAATGTTTTATCTAATTTATTTGAAGAAATCTGGCCTGTCGGCAAGGAGGCCTTGGTTGCCATCAACTGAGCAACCCCTTAACTGTGCCTACATTGTTCAGCACTGTTATGTATACATTAGTGTAAAAAAATTGTATTAGACAAACAGTGTTGCAGATAAGTGAACCGAATGCACAGTATTACCAAACCAACTTTTAAGATGAAGCAATCACAGAAGTTTTGTATGTAGTTTTTTTTTTTGGATGGGAGGGGGGAGGGAAACTTCTAATCATAAATATCTCGAAACTTGCATTTTGTTAATTACCTTCTTTGATATCCGATTCCTTCAAATTTTAATATAGTGTCATTCGGTCCAGATATATAAGGGAAAAAAAATATTAAAACTAAATGATTTTTAAACAATTTTTTATTTAATGTTATCTTTACGGAAATAATTGTGCATATCATTTTCAGTGAAATTGCCTTTATATTATTATCTTTTCAAATTTTATTTAAGGATTTAAAGCGATCTAGAAACTTTTTCTTGACCAAGAAACTCCTCAATACATCTAAACAAGTTTAAAACATGATGTTGAATGATGTTTATAATGATTAGAGACGCTTTTATCCGAGTAAGTAAATTTCCGTTAAGAATTTGTACAACTTATCTCTTTCCTTGTACCAAATTAAATTACCGCCAGCCTGTATCTAAAGACTTTGAAAGTGAAAGAATTTCGACACTGAAATTAAAATCTCTCTCTCTCTCTCTCTCTCTCTCTCTCTCTATATATATATATATATATATATATATATATATATATATTCTAGATTTTTTTGAACTTTTTACTTAAATGTGCGCATTATTAAAAATTTTAAAACGCACTTATTGGAAATTATAAAAACTATTTTATGGTAATTTGATTTTGCTACGTGTAGGATTGGCTAAAGTAAAATGATGATTTTTTTTTATGAAACAGTCACTTAATGTATGTCAGTGTTTCCCAAGATGTGGTGCACGTGTCAGTTCTGACAAACGAATTTGTAGATACTGATACGAAAATTTTGATATACTGCTAGGCGAAGCTTATACGAAATACTATTATAAAATTTAAAATCGCAGTATTTTACATTTAAAGTTCAGCGATTCATCTAGTTAGTATGCGGTATATGCCAATAAAACGAATACACAGGGCTTAATTTCTAACAAAACTAGTCGTTGGGGGGCACCGTAATACTCACCCATCATGGATATTCATAATAAAAAATGTTAAAATAAAAAAATGTGTAAACTACTTATAAAATGCATTACAATTCGAATAAAATCGTGGCTTGATGACGTCGTAAATGTTAAAGGCTCGATTACTGAATTGCTTAAAAGAAACATCCTTATAAATAAAAAACCATTAATCCTATTAACTAGCGGTTTATTGCATGAGATTAAGCGTCTCATTTCCAATTGAAATATATCTTTGTATTGTAATTTGGCTGAAATACAGGGTCATGAAAAATCGAAGAATGTGGAAATAGGATTACAAATATATCGGCAACTAATTATCCGATCGACTTCATGCTTTATGCAATTTTTTTTTATTGTCTTTTATATTCGTTATTTAAAATAAATAATTTCGAAATTTTTTATATGCCTTTTATCAGAACGAATATTTCGAGAGTCCGAAAAAAATAGTTCCGGATAATCGGGGATACTGAAATTCAATAAGCTTCTTTCCAATATTACATACTAAGTACATACCAAATTTAAAGTCTCTGTCTCAAATTTTTCGGGAGACAGAGCGTTTACAGTCACACAGACACACAGACGGACGGCAATTTTTTTTCTAAAAATATGTTTTTCGGAATCTGCCGTGTCTGAAATGTGTAAATCCGTCAATTTTTTTTTTTCGATTTTCAAAACGATTACAAGACTTATCCTATACTACGTATGATGGGTAAGAAATACCCTATACTACGTATGATGGGTAAGAAATACCCTATACTACGTATGATGGGCAAGAAATACCCTATACTATGTATGATGGGTAAAAAATACCCTATACTACGTATGATGGGTAAGTAAAAAGTACTGGAGCCCTAATCTTCTGCAGTACTAATAACCGTAGCGTGTCCCTCCCTCCTCCCTCCACCGTCACTCCAATCTGCATATTTATATTTCATACATTATAAGTATTTGGAAAATTTAAAGCAATTTTTTTTCTTTAGCAAAATAAAAATTTTAAGTATATCTATCTGCATTTTCTTAGCTATCAATTTTTTCACTTTTTAGTTATCACTCCGGCAGAATAGAAACTTTTGCCTAATTTTAATGTTAATTAATCGCAGAATTCTGCAATTAAATAAAGTAAGGATTGTGATTCGGAAACAGTGTAAACACACAAAAAAAAAAAACGAAAAAAATAGTTCGCAGCTATGCATTTTTATGAAAAAATGAATGAAATGTTCAAAAACTAATATTTATATGCTGAAGAATCGAACAAAGTTTTTCAATATCCTATAAAACGTGCATATCTTAAACTATAATGGATTCCTTCCGTATAACAGTCTTTCTTGATGAGTCCTTGAAAATCAGATAAAATTATTTGACACCGTGATCGGAAAGATTCGATGCTTTTATAGAAAAAGGAGAACTGGTCAATTGCTTACTGTAAGAATAACATTACGTGGCAATTATATGTACTTACAAATGAAAGTGACTTCGTAAATGTACAGAGCAGAGTCTTAGGATGGATAGTGTTCTGATGAAAAATAAATAGAAAATTTACTAACGTTATTTTGTCCTCGTCTGCAATAGAAGATTAAAAACTTAATTAAAAAAAACTCAAGCTGATGCTCGTTGACTAGAAAACATAAAATATTCTTTTTCGGTTAGATATCTAAATTTAAAAAAAATGAACCAATTAACAAATATCCCAATGTCACAAAAGAAAATCGAAATGAAAGCAAATTCATTTTTCGCTCTTTTGAATGACGCCATATGTATGTCGCCGCCATCAATGCCAGACATAAATCTGAAAATATCACAAGATTAAAAATAAAACACGATTTCTGTTTCCCCTTCATTATGACCAAAATAGCATTAAAAAAGAAAAAGAGTTCTTTACTGTATATATATACTAGGGGAATCTGCCTTCTGCTCGCTACGCTCACAAACCACCATTCTGATTTTGCCTCTTCTTAAAACCTGGTAATGTATCCTGTTTAAAACAGATGATGATGATATCACGAACGGCGACTATCTTCTGTAATCAGGTTATAATGCTTTTTTCATTTAAATGGGGTATTTTTTGGATACCATGGCCTTACTCACTGCTGTCCCGACAGCTTACGGTTGTTTTGGGGATTGATAAGTATTGATATGTAATTATGGATTGATAAATAATTATGTCACATATATTGTTTTGATAAAAAAGAATGCAAAAGCTTCGATATGGGAGGAAAAGGAAAGGGTAATTTATGCTTCGGTTTTTCGGAAGCGCTTGCACTGAGCTCCGGTGAATTCCGACCAATATTTAAATATTTACTAAAAGCAGACGGGCTCCGGTGGCGTCCGGCGGAATTTAACCCCTTCGCGACGAGCGTCCTTTACAGAATTTTTAATATTTTACCACCGGTTTCTGAAAACAGAAATTTTCGACTAATTGAATCGCAGAAATGCTGTCATTAAATATGGCAAAGCTTACAATAAAAAGTTACTGGTGGGAATAGCACCGGAGAGAATTCTGAGCATATTTATCTCAAAAACCAACATTAATACATTAATATATCATAATAAATTATTTTGTATAATTTTTCCTCCTTCTTTCTAATTTAAAATTCTTATCGTAATTTTCTGTTTTTTTTTTTTTTTTTTTTTTTTTTTTTTTTTTTTTATAGCAAAACATAATTATGGTGTTAGTTTTTTTTTTTTTTAAATTTGAATATAGATATGATATAATTAGCATATGCATTTAATGACATAATAATGCCAATTAAAAGCTTCTAATATCTGTGGTACGGTGAAAATATGAATTTCGATTCAGTAGTAAAATTTTCTAAAGTCATGATATGGTTAAATTTTATTTTTTGTTATCAAGCCAGAGTGTTAAATATGAAATACTTTAAACCATGTATCCGTCATAAATGCATGATATAAGGATAGAGCGTAAGTAAATATTGATATAATTTACTTTAAATCTATCTTAAAAACTTAAATTTTAAATCTTTAATTTTTTATTTAAACAATCTGCCTTTTTTAATACTCTCTAATCGCAAATACTCATATAAATTGTCAACCTGCTTCCCCCTTTGTCCACATAAAAATTCCAAAAATAATACACTTTATATAAATCTTTTTTTGTTTTTAATATTTTTTTAATGCAGTGATAAAGAAATAAAAATCTCTTTCAGAACTGCCATTACAATTTAATATATATATATATATATATATATATATATATGTGTGTGTGTGTGTGTGTGTGTATATATATATACATAATACAAAAAAAAATCCTGTCTATTGGTTGACTGAGCATGGAATTTGTCACTATTATTAAAGATATTACTAAGAGGCAAAGTATTTGCAATGATCAAAATGTATCATTCTTCGTGTAAGTAGAGCTAATCGCGTCTTCTTTTAATTCAATCGCTTTTAACTTTTATTCATTTCCCATTTAATACACTAAGATGTATTAAATGGTATATTATTGTTGTAAATTGTATTAAATGGTACGCAAAATGTAACATTTACAGAAAGCGCCTACCCAAAATGTCCACTTCCAAGCTCGTTAAACTCTTCATTTTAATATTCCACGGTTCACCTCAGTTTAGCCAAGTAATTTTTGAAACAAAAGGCCATTGATAAGTTCGGGCTCGCCGATTGGCTTTTGTGAAACTAATCGAACGTTTTGATATATAAACAATACATGCGGTAACAACCAAATGCTTTTTAAAATTTTGAAAATCTTCTCTAGTTTTTTTCACTCATGCCATTGACGACGCCTAAGTTTTCTGTTTACCATACTTGTAAAATGTGAGTATTGAGAATCTTTCACAGTTTACCATAATGTAACAGTTTTACATCTATTGTGAATGAGAATTGCCAAAGAATTATTGCTCCAGTGCCCAATGCAGACTGTAGTAAACGGTACTATAACAATCAAATAAAAGTTTGTGAAAATAATCGAACGTTTTGATATATAAACAATACATGCGGTAACAACCAAATGCTTTTTAAAATTTTCAAAATCTTCTGTAGTTTTTATCACTCATGCCATTGACGACGCCTAAGTTTTCTGTTTACCATACTTGTAAAATGTGAGTATTGAGAATCTTTCACAGTTTACCATAATGTAACAGTTTTACATCTATTGTGAATGAAAATTGCCAAACAATTATTGCTCCAGTGCCCAATGCAGATTGTAGTAAACGGTACTATAACAATCAAATAAAAGTTTGTGAAACTAATCGAACGTTTTGATATATAAACAATACATGCGGTAACAACCAAATGCTTTTTAAAATTTTGAAAATCTTCTCTAGTTTTTTTCACTCATGCCATTGACGACGCCTAAGTTTTCTGTTTACCATACTTGTAAAATGTGAGTATTGAGAATCTTTCACAGTTTACCATAATGTAACAGTTTTACATCTATTGTGAATGAAAATTGCCAAAGAATTATTGCTCCAGTGCCCAATGCAGACTGTAGTAAACGGTACTATAACAATCAAATAAAAGTTTGTGAAACTAATCGAACGTTTTGATATATAAACAATACATGCGGTAACAACCAAATGCTTTTTAAAATTTTGAAAATCTTCTCTAGTTTTTTTCACTCATGCCATTGACGACGCCTAAGTTTTCTGTTTACCATACTTGTAAAATGTGAGTATTGAGAATCTTTCACAGTTTACCATAATGTAACAGTTTTACATCTATTGGGAATGAAAATTGCCAAAGAATTATTGCTCCAGTGCCCAATGCAGATTGTAGTAAACGGTACTATAACAATCAAATAAAAGTTAAAAATAAAATTACATATACATTTTCTATTTTAAAACGAAATAACTAGAAACACTTGCATAGTTAAAATTGGTCGGTAGATACTAAAAGAAGAACGAAGGATTAAATGCATTGTGCCGTAAGAAAAAATTACACGTATGTTGGGCTTAATTTTCGTCGGAGCCCACTGGAGCTCAGCTCCGGTACTTCTCTGTTTTTAGTAAATATTTAAATATTGACCAGAATTCACTGGAGCTCATAAACACTGCGCTCCGGAGCCCAATGCAATAACGCTTCCGAAAAGCGAATCCTAAATTACTCTTTCCTTTCCCTCCCAACTCCAATCTTTTCCCTTCTTTTGTATCAAAACACTTATATGTGACGTAATGTGTCGCTCAAGTAAGAGATGCAGATGAACCAGGCTCGATTTTTATATCAGTCTTCGGGTTTAGGCATGCTTGAGCTCAATCTGTCTTAAATTCAAAAATTTTTTTATTTCCATTTCAAATCATTTTAATACTATTTTGATCAGGATAAAGAATAAACAGAAACTGTCTTTTTCTATTCTGCATAGCTGCGAACTATTCAATTTTTTGCATTAACACTATTTCCGAATCATAATCCTGAGCTTAATTAATCGTAGAATTCTGCGATTAATTAACATTAATATTAGGCAAAGATTTCTATTTGGAAGTAGTAATAACTAAAAAGTGGAATAGTTGATAGCTAAGTATACACAGATAGAAGTATTTAAAATTTTTATTTTGTTAAATAAAAAAACAATGCTTTAAATTTTGAAAATAATGTAGGAAATATAAATATGCAGATTGGAGTGACTTCGGAGGGAGGAGGGGGGTACGCTACGGTTGTTAGTACTGCAGAAGATTAGGGCTCCGGTACTTTTTTTTTTAGAAATTAAGCCCTGCACGTATATGATAACATAAAATATACATATATAATTACCCTGAAAAGTTCCAGCTCGTTTATTGTCTTTTCGGGAAACGAATGAAGGCTTTGATATTAATCAACACATGCTGTAATAACCAGATGCATTTTATAACTCTGCCTATCTCATCTTGCCCTTTTACTCATAACTGATGTTGTTTATTTTTTCTGTTTACCATACTTGTAAAATCTGAGTAATGAAAATCTCTCACAAATTATCACAATTTAACAGTTTTAGACGTATTGTGTATGGAAATTATCAGAAGATTATTACTCCAATGCGGAATGCAGATAGCAGTATACGGTACTATAACAATACGTTGCATAAAAAACGAAACACATAACTAGAAATATAAGGGTCGCCCAAATGTAAGTGGCATTGCTGTAATAACTCCGCCATTTAAAGAGAAAGATGACTGCGTATGCTCCTATATAGGGCGCAGAGTAGTAGGAATGCATGTGATATCATCAGATCCCGCCAGATGCGTGTGTTATAGCGTCGAAGGCCGTTAAAAAGAATCGTTCGCATCATGGATGCCTCCAAACGGCGTCAACGCGCGGTCGTGCAATTTTTAACAGCGTAAAATGTGAGTGCTAGTAAAATATATCGTCGAATGCAAAATGTGTATGACACAGAGTGTATGTCAAGCAGATGGTATAGGGATTTTCGTAGTGGAATAAATAGTACTGATGACAGGTCACGACCTGGTCAAGTGCATGTGGTTATCACGAAGGACCTACAAGGTGCGAAGCTACAAGGTGATTTTGTGTAGCCTATCTGTTACGTTTGTATTATTTTTTTTCTTTTGTATACTGATTTATATTAATACCATTAAACCATTTATCAAACCGACTGTAGTGCTACTTTCATTTGTGCGACCCATATACATTAATAATTAAAATTGGTCCGGTAAATACAAAGCGAAGAATGAAGTTTAAATGCATTGTGTCGTAACAATAAACTACACTTTTGTGATAGCAGGATATATATATATATTATATAGAAACCTAAAGTTAATTACAATTTAAATCCATTAATAGAACATAACTAATTCTTGGATGGAAATCTTTCACAAATTATCATAATTTAATAGTTTTAGAGGTTTTGTTTATGGAAATTGTCTGAAAATTATTGCTCCAATGTTCAATGAAGATTGTCCTAAACGGTACTATAACAAAAAAAAAAAAAAAAAAAAAAAAACTACAATTTCATATACATTTTATATTTTAAAACAGAATAACTAGAAACATTTGTATAATTAAAAGTGGTCGGGTAGATACTAAAAGAAGAATGAATGATTAAATTAAAAGCATCGTGCCGTAAGAATAAACAACACGTATGTGATAACATTAATATATACTTATATAATGGCCTGAAAAGTTCGGGCTCGTCTATTGACTTTTGAAGGTAAAGATATTTGACTAATGAAGGTTATTATATTTAATCAATACATGCTGTAATAACCAGATGCTTTTTATAATACTGCATATCTCTTCTTGCCCTTTTTACTCATAACATTGGCGTTTAATTTTTCTGTTTACGATAATTACAAAATATGAGTAACGAAAATCTCTCACCAATTATCATAGTTAATAGTTTTATACGTACTGTTTATGCAAATTGTGAGAAGATTATTGCTCCATTGTCCAATGCAGATAGCAGTCTACACTACTATAACGTTACATATACTTTAGTTTTTAAAAACGAAATAAATAGAAATACATTAATAATTAAAAGTGGTCCGGTAGCATGGTATATTATAAATATATTACATAATAAACCTAAAATTAAATTCATTAATTGAGCATAATTAACTCTTGTCTACTGTAGAAATATCATTGCTGATTAATAAATTTTTCATTAGACGCTCTATTTTCTGTTTATCGAAAAATGCAAAATTTAATTTTTTCTACCAATACGCTACTAATAATTGCCTTATATTAAAGAATTATATTTCATGAATAATTCTTTCCGATGACTGGAGAAAGTAGGATATATATTAAAAATGGAAGGGGATACTTTAGCATTTATATATTAAACACGGATAATTACAATTTAATCCAGAAATAGTGCATAACTATATTTTAACTATAATAAAAATACCATTACTGTATCTTCTATTTTTAATCCAAATAGATATCTCTCTTTATGGGGAAATACCGAATTTCATTTTTCCTATCAATACACAATTACTAATCGCCTTTGAACAAAGTATTATATATTAAAGAAAAAAAAAACTTTCGATGACTGGAGGAAATAGGCCATTTCCTATTACTTTCATTTTCTTAATTAGAAAATTCTGAAAGTTACTTATCTCATACAAAAAAAGCAGAAAAGATTTAAAAGAAAAAAAATCAAAATTTCCTAAGGTTAAATATCAAATGAAAGATTAAGGCATATTAAACTATTAATATTTAAAAGGTAATGGCGTAAGAAGAAATGTTCCCTCGTTACAACTTTAGGACTTTCTAGCCTTTTTACTTTCTTCTATCTTTACAAGAAGAAAGTATTGGATTCATGAAAATTTTCGACTTCCAGATTTCGACGGATTTATACGTTTCAGAAAGTCTTGAACACGATTTGACTATTTTTAGAAAACGTCTGTCTGTGACTCTGTGACTCTGTCTGTCTGTATGTGACAAAAAAAAAATGTTGGCGCTCTATCTCAAGAACTAATGCTCGGAATTTAATAAAACTTTATATTCAGTTAGTCCCTGATATAAATTGGTGCTGATTAGTTTTTGGTAAAAATCGCCCAGCAGGTGACGCTGCTATGCAGCATTTTTCGCGATCCCCGCAATAGCTCTATCTCAAGCACTAATGCTCGGAATTTAATAAAACTTTATATTCAGTTAGTCCCTGATATAAATTGGTGCTGATTAATTTTTGGTAAAAATCGCCCAACAGGTGGCGCCGCTATGCAGAATTTTGCAGGATTTACACGATTTTAGCGATAGTCATATCCCAAGAAATAATACACGGAATTTAAAACTTGAGCTTCAGTTAGACCTTGATATAAATTGGTGCTTATTCTTTTTCGTGTATGCGAAACCTGTGTGAGATAGAAGAAAGTTTTGGGATTGGCACATGTGACTAGTTGTAGTTGTCGTTAAAATTTTATTTTTTGTCTTTTAATTTAGAAAGCTTTCACCTAAGTGTATGAATATTTTCATATGCAAATGCCGATACTTTAATGGATGCAGTGTAGTGTCTTTCAACTTTTTAGGTAACCTGATTTTATCTGAACACGAATATTAAGGGGTCAGGTAACCTTTGAACTCACAAAATACATGAAAAAAGGACCTCTATAAGATATACAGTAACTCCGTAACTAAATTACTTTTAATTATAAAATTTAAAATACAGATTAATAAAGGTTTGTTTTATAAATTAAAATTCTCCAAAATTGTATACACTCATATAAAGCTTTTAAAGTTATTTTAAATTATGATACATTTTTTTACGAAAGAATTATTCTTGCATGTATTGTGTGAATGATTTTTCACATTTGAATTGCTAAAACCAGCCAAATTGTTTTTAATCTGTACATATATAATGAGCTCTCAAAATGACCTACGACGAAAAAAAAATAAAATGTGTAGATCGTGAGAAAAAAAAATTAGAGAAATTCCAAAAATCGAGGGTTTTTTAATGCAAAAGTAGTCATGATTTCTAAACTTGCTACTTGAGAAACATAATAGTTGGTCATTTCGTGCATCTGTATGGTTAAGACATTCAATCAAAATTTCATGTAATTCTAACCAACCATTTTTCAGAAATCGTGCACGCAATGACCAAAATCGCCGTTTTGAGAAAATTGACATCAAACGTCAAACTACCGTTTGAGCATATAGAAAAAGCTCGGACTTTTTAAGACATAACTGGTCTTCTAAAGTGAATTTTTGCATGGGGTTTATTTTAAATTGTTCCTAAAGAATCATATTTAATTAAAAGCTAATAAAAACAAGTGGGTAAGTGTGATCCAAGGTCGCACAAAGGGTTTCGTTTAATATTCCTTTCAAAACACTTTATCCTTTCTTTAAAAAATCGAAATAAATTTCATTTTCTAAAAAAAAAAAAAAAAAAAAAAACTGTCTATTTTTCTCGGTTTTTCGAATATCTGAACCGGCCCGATAGCGGGTGAAGCCCACTATTATATTCTGTCATAATAATATCTGTCATGTGGACTAAATGCGATATTTAAAAAAAAATAATAATAATTTCAAAATTAAACATGTTGTACACCTTCAAAATGTTAAAATATGCGAATATTTCCATAATCGGGTTTTTATCATGATTTAATACGTTCCTCAAACTCATATATTTACTATTCTCTATTACTGATATTCATACTCGCTTTGTATTATACTGAAACATTTGAAAAGTCCGTTAAACTTGCGATATGGCGTCAATCATTTTTATTTCATATTAATCTTTTTTTTTTTTTTTTTCAATTGGTGAAACTTTTTATTTCATTTTTATTTTTCACGTGGAAATCGTCTGATAGAAAATTAATTATTGTAGATAGAATTTCATCATGGATTTTTAATTTTTGGCATCTGCTATAATTAAAAATGTTCAAATTTAATAAGGAAAGGTTGTTAGAATTTTGGTTTTTTATCTCTATTTATTGAAATAATACGAATTTTTCAAATTTTAATATTTTCAGCTCTTCGCAGCTGATATTCTGATTTTTACACAAAGTTTCAACTCTGTAAGTTACACAGTTTTCGAGAATGGCTCTGTGACAGACAGACAACGGAGCGGGAGCAATAGGGTTTCGTGAGATGAACGAAACCCTAAAAACGAAATAACTAGTTTCGATTCTGTGTAGCGCTAAACAGTTGTCTATACCATTGATAAGAATAGTAAAATAAAATATTTTTGAAATAATATCTTCCGATCGCGCATACCGCCGAAAATTGACGAATTTTAAGGAATTTTCGTAATAAAAAGAAAAATAATTTCAGTAATATATTACTATGGTATTGATAAAACATATTAAAATGTTTCTTGAAATAAGAACAAAATGTTTCGTTCGTACATAAACCTTTAATTTTATGTATCAAAAAACTACTTTTTATTTTCGCTTGTCATGAAATGTGAAATATATGATGACTCATTTTCGGTATTATGAAAACAACCCACAATTCACCACAAAGACTCCGTGATCATCAAGAAATCACCCGTAAAAATTCTTGTTTACTTTAATTTCGAACCAGACTGGTACATAAACTTTAGCGAGAAAATTAACTATATGACTTTAGCTGGAATGAGGGACTTGCTGTACTTAAATCTAATGAGTATATTGGCATTAGTAAGCCATTTGGAATACAAAACAGGGCCGGGGTTACGATGAGAAAATTCATTTGGACAGTTGCCTAATTTATTTCAAGGAAAAAAATATCTGAAAAATATTTTTGATCTTTGCTTAATTTACCTCGATCCACTACATGGGGTGTACAGTCTGTTGGTTCTAAGGTTACCAGTGGCAGTGTACCACACCTTATGAAATCTTGTCCAATTAGTCCGTAAAATGAATTAGCTTTCGTAGTTTCTATAAAAGTAGTCTTTCGTAGTTTCTATAAAAGTAGTCTTTCGTAGTTTCTATGTTCTTTTTAAAAAAGAGCAAATTACGGAAATCTTACAGCATGAGTGTTTTGACGGTGTTTGGCGAGCGTACTCGTAGGTGGCAGAGGTCCCTAGTTTATACCCATAATGGATATGCATAATATAAAATATAAAAATAAAACATGCGTAAACTATTTATTAAATGCATAGCAACTCGATGAAATCGTGGCTTGATGACATCATAAACTTTAAATGTTCTATTACTGAATTGCGTAAAAGAAACATCCTTATAACTCAAAATTGATAATCATATTAACTAACTGTTAACATCATTTTGACATTTTAGACTTGTTTGTAACATCTTATCTGATGACGTTCGCAGAAGCGAAACGAAGCGTAGATTTTTAATTGTGTTTGTAAATTCACGATTTTAATGTGTGTACCATTTAGCAAATATTGTATTTGATTTTAATACATTATTTTAATTGTAGAAAACAATATATATATATATATATTAACAAATTTTAACTACTAAAATTCTGATCATTTGACAAGTCATTTTGTATAAATCGCACTCCGATACAATTGGTTTAATTTTTATAAGCTTTTAATATCTAACATGATGCGTTTTTTTAACAAAATATATCTAGCAAGTTGATTTTTAATGGCAAGCAAACTATCAAACATGATTTGCCTAATAACAAACTATTGGTTTACCATTGTGTATTCCTGCTCCAAGCCCCCCATATTTTCATACCTTTGGGTGCAGGAAAACACAATGGTAAACCTACGGGTCTACTGCTAAAATCGGCTTTTAAGGTTTTTTTCCACCAAGATATGACTTGGCAGACCGATTGCGTTTTAATATGCGAATCAAGTTTTAACTAATTCTGGAATTTCAGCCATGAACTCGATGAGGTGATTATCTGTGCTGCCGCCTCCCGGTCTATTAAAAAATACGCTTTTATGACAAATACTCTGTAAGGTAAAACTTTTTCATACTGAACTTGTTTATGCTTGTTTAACTTACATAATAAATAAATTTTTATAACTACAATTTTGTGTACACATTTATATGTATATATAACGGAATTTAACGATTGTATTTTACAATTTAAAACAAAATTAAAATTGATTAAAATTGTTTCAAGTTCAAAAATAAGCCGATTCTGAACAAGAAAGTTTTCGTTGCTATGGAAACAACGACTTCTTCGATATAGAAATGTGTAACGAATCTGTTTTTCATCGGGCTTTTCCTTTTAAAATACGATTAAAAATTACTTGTACAACCATTGAAGCCATTTAAAGTAGAAATAATCGTGAAATGGGGGATAAAGCAAAATTTCATTCAATCGGTAATAAATACAGAAAAAAAAACACGTGAGTGATTTATTTAATCTGATTAAAAAAATATTTTAAATAAAAAAAATGCAAACGTACAGAGAGCTGAAAATGTTGAACACAAAATGCAAACGATTCTGAACAAGAGGGTATGGTATCATGAGCCATAGGATTAACCCATTCGTATAATTTTTTAAGCTTATGACAATTTTACGCTTTCAAATTTTACAAAAATCTCATAGACAGGTCTCATAGAAATAATTTTTTCAAACTCTTCGCTTACTTTAATATGCCTTTCAGATTCATATATTTTTAAAATTTCGATGGTTAACTAAAAGTGAAAATAAACATACAGATTCAATAATTCAATAATACACATAACTTAAATGTCAGCTTCGCTATAACATAAAATAGATATTTGCAACTTCCAAAACATAGAACATATTTTTTCAGTGGTCAAAAAAAAAATCACTGCAACAACAAGCAGCTTGTATATATTATACAAAAAATAATAAATATTTTATCGTTTAAGTTTAAATTTATTAAATATTGCGCATTCGAATAATCATTTTACAAGCAATTTAAAATGCATTAAAATCGTTTGCGTTTGGCGAAAGAAAAATGTTGCTAGCCAAATCGTGTGTTTTTGCGCCAAATACTCGAAAGTATTTTTTTTTTCAGATTTTCTATTGGGATTTCGCAGCTAAATTTCACTGTTCCTTTATTACATGTGTAGATTCATTAACATTTTTTTCAAAATTTTCTGAGTATGCGCTTTAAGAAGACCTTCCTTGTGAGGTCGAACTCTAACGTTGTTAGTTTTTACATTTTCGATTTTGGTTCCAGTTTTGTAATTTAAGAGCACTTTCACTGTTAGAACCGATTCCAACCAGATCCAAAATTCTAAACAACCACTTATAAAAAAATAAAATAAATAATAATAATAATAACCAAAATCAAGAAAGTAAATACTAACAACGTTAGAGATCGACCTCAGCTGTCCTGTACAAAAAAAAAATCATTTAAAAGTATTAAAATGCGAGCGATAAATTTGAAAATAACCCTCCCATAGACTTAACATTAGCTTGAGCGTTTCTTCTCGTGACTATTGTAGGTTGTTAAACACTGCAATAATCAGAATCAAAAATGCTTCTGTAAGTTAAAAAAAAAAAAAAAAAAAAAAAAAAAGGAGATTTTTTTGGTTATTGACACCTGGTATGCGTCTATTAGGAAAGTATCGCTTTTAATACGATTCAAAACCAATCTGAATACATAATTGATATAATTCGTATAAAAATGCTTTTTCGTTTTCTTAGTGGGCAATTAAAATACATATTTAGTCAGAACACATACTAATGATATCAATTAAAAAATTATTTACCACTATGTACTGTACAGTAGGGTGTATCGATTTTTAACTTTTTTTTTTGTTTCCAAATTCCAAGTTGATAAAAAGTTGCTACTGGACACCACAACTTACCACAAAAAATTTTGGATTTTTTAAAAAATGTTTAGGTCTCCCGCACAAGGCCTAAAATTTAGAAATTTTACTTAAAAAGTAAATTTTTACAAAATTAAAAAAAAAAACTAAAACACTTTTTTTCTAAATTGCAAGTTAAAATTCCATTAACAATAAGCACAAAAAACGATATAAAATGTATTTCAAAAACTTAGCACAACATTTAGGTCTCCCGCACAAGGCCTAAAAGTCGTAAATTTCAGCCAATTTTTGAACATTTTTCAGTGCTTTGATATTTGTGTTGTTGCTGGTTTAAAAATTAAATGTAACTAAAGTCTCGTTAGGCTTGATTGAAATTGTTGAAATAAGTGAAATAATAAATCACATTTCAATACGTCAAGCGTCAACTTGAAGCGATGGGGTGGGGGAAGGCCAGAGTGTCGCGCCGCGGTGACGCGACAAATATGAATCACCGCGCAGACTTGTCAGTAATCGTCTGCCCGCGAGCGAGGATTACGGTTGTGTTTAAGTGCGATAGTCTTGTTGTAAGAATCAATTGAGTGAGTGTTGTTGTTGTTCATTATGAGTAAAAAACCGCATGTAACTAGACAAACTACCGACAGGCCGGTTATCGGGCAACCTATTGATGTGAGTGAGTTTAATGTCCTGCCAACCAAGATGGATGTTTTGAAGTATTTTGAGTGGGTACGCATTGAAATGAAACAAGAGGGAATACATCAGCCTGCAAAGAAGGTAATTGCGTTAAGAGTTGCTTTAAAACTTGAGGAAATATGGAAAAGAGCTTCAATTCCTGCTTGTGGCACCAAAAACACAATATTTATGGTTTTAAAACTGCATGAGCAGCTGGAGAAAATTAAAAAGTGTTCAGGGCCTATAAGGAAGTATCCTAACTTCTACAAAGACGCAGTAACTAGCTTTCAGTCAAAAACTGAAACTGCATTGTTTGACATTTGTACTTGCAAATGTGACCGCAGCAACTGTATTTGTTCTATTGACAAAAAAGTCCCGGCACTAGAACACGAGTTTTTGCTTGACCAACGTGGTCCTAGATTGATGTCAGTTGCAGAGTGTGACAAAAACGACACTAAAAAGCTTAAGAAGTGATTAGAAAGAAAGTATAGGTCACAAGCTTTAATGCAGGTAGTTGTAAAAAAGACTGAGGATGAAAACGTTTATTCTGGCGATAGTACAGATGATTCAATGTCTCACACATCATGTCAAGATAGTGATTTTGAAATAAATGTACTTGATACGAGTCAAAAAAGTGTTTCAAGTGTAGAAGTAAAACAAGAACTGCCACAACGCTTGTCTTTGTTTTCACGAGCTTGTGACCACAGGGGCATTTCTAGTAGAGCTGGAGCTCAGTTAGCTACTGCACTTTTGCGAGACGTTACTGCGGAGAACCAAGAAGCAGTAATCGACAAATCAAAAGTAGCACGTGAAAGACTTAAGTCTCGTAAAGAAGTAAGCTCAACTCGAACCTCCGATCTGTTGGCCATTTACTTTGATTGTCGTAAAGATGAAACCATAACAAAAGAAATTGTAGCTGGGAAAAGTGTCCGAAAATCTTTAATGGAAGAACACATATCTATTGTTGAAGAACCTGGATCCAAGTATTTCGGTCATGTAACTCCCATAAATGGAACAGGAAAGGAAATAGTTACATCACTTATAAAGTATTGTGAAGTAAAAACTGTCGATCTTAAAATACTAAAAGCTATTGATTGTGATGGTACGGCAGCAAACACAGGCACTTCAAAGGGAGTTATCACCTTATTTGAAAATAAAATACAACAGCCACTGCAGGTAGTTGTGTGTCTACTACATTTGAATGAATTACCATTTAGAAAAATTATGGTTGCTCTTGATGGGCCAACTTCTGGACCAAACACATTTAGCGCGCCTATTGGTAAACAACTTCTAAGCTGCCAAAATCTGGATGTTGTCAATGTTGTTGCAATTGAAGGCGATATACCAGAAGTTGATCTTAAAGCGTTCAGCACAGATCAAAAGTATCTGTACGAAATATCCAAAGCCGTATCAACAGGTACATGTACAGAAGAGTTGGCCAGACGAAACCCCGGAAACAGCTCGCACGCCAGTTGGCTTACTCTGGCAAATCGAATCCTTCGTTTGTATGTAGCCATGGATGATCCGACCCCTGAGCTGAGAAAGCTTGCAGAGTTCATAATGAAAGTCTACATTTACACTAAAAATTACGAAAGTTTCGTCAAAATTAACAAACTTTAGGTCTTGTGCGGGAGACCTAAATGTTGTGCTAAGTTTTTGAAATACATTTTCTATCGTCTTTCATGCTTATTGTAAGTGGAATTTTAACTTGCAATTAAAAAAAAAGTGTTTTAGGTTTTTTTAAAAATTTTGTAAAAATTTACTTTTTAAGTAAAATTTCCAAACTTTAGGCCTTGTGCGGGAGACCTAAACATTTTTTTAAAAATCCAGAATTTTTTGTGGTAAGTTGTGGTGTCTAGTAGCAACTTTTAATGAACTTGGAATTTGGAAACAAAAAAAAAGTTAAAAATCGATACACCCTACTGTACAGCGGGCAATATGATTTGTGTCCCGGGAAGTCAGTGTTTAAAAACGGTATTTAAAATCCCATTCACCGCAATTTCCGCCAATAAAGGGTAAAACATGCGATTATTTTTTGGCTCCTGTGTATGAAGATTAATATATTTTTATCCATTCCACTTAATGGTCTAAATTGAAATTCATTTCGAAAACGCATATTGCAACAGAAAACACATTTTCGGTATTTACTACACATAGAGGGAAATGTATCTATATTATTTTGCGTAATGTTGTATATGATTTTATTTATATCTACCCTATATATATAAAATCCTAATGAAACGAATTTGTGAAACGATTTTATGAAACGAATTTATGAAACGATTTTATGAAACGACTGATTAAACGACTGATTATGTTTCAGGGCTATTTTTAATAAAATATTAAACGCTTGATGGTGAAATTAATACCAATTGTCCATAAAAATCCGCGGATATCAAAACTGGTAATAGAATTTTGAAATTGGAATTAGTTTTCGAGATATTAATTTTTTTCTAATTTTAATGACATTTCTGTAATGATGGCAACTAATTACTCAGTTTTTTGTGACAAAAAAGGGGAAAAATTGAAAAGGATCCCGATAGGGATTATTGATTTCTTTTTATTCCTCATTTTCAAATTGAAATTGAATTTATCTTTTATTTCAATCGATAAAGAAGAAAATATTGTGATTAAATTATGTTTTTCAGGAAAATTTGAAAAAAAATCACATTTCTATCGTCAGGATTTAATCGTCTGTCAGCATTTAATTTAATTTATAAACTGAAAATATTTTGAATAAATTCGTCCAAATGACGTCATTTATGTAAACGCAAAAGAAAGGGGAGGGGAGGAATTAATAGTAATTATTATTTATTGATATCATTTTGTTATTTTTTTTGTAAAATTTAATTAAACAAATTTATAAAATCACTAATTCGGAAATTTGAAACGAATATATAAAATAATAATTGTCCAACTGAACGCAAGGAGAATAAAATATCCTGCTTAGTTTTCTTTCAATTTTAATGAGAATATGACATCAATTATGCTAAAATGACATTTACTATTTTCTCTCTTTCATTGGCAGCAAGGAAAAAAATGCTTCCTATGTATTAGAGAAATACTATTAAAGTTTAAAACAAATGAATATTTCAGTAGCATTACTTTTTTAATAATGAATTATATGTTTACACGTAAATATCAAAGAGAAGAAAAAACTTTAAATAATTAAATTACTATACTCGAAACACCCTTAAGGTGTAAATTGCGTTATATATTAAAATTTTTTTCGTTACTTTTCCAATTTAGGGACCTTCGCGAGATAAAGAAAGTGACCTTGGCGATGAATTGAAATTCGGCAATATGTTTTCTAACAATCTATTCGCTTTTTGATATACACAGGCAATTATTTCGATATTTATACAATTTATTTAATATAAAGAAGACAATTATCTATTTTTATATACAAAAAGAGGTAAATTGAAAGAAAATTATAAATAAATTATTTATATACATATACATACATGTATAAACAAGCATAAAAGTTCGGTGGTTTTCCAGTATATGGGGCCTTAACGAAACAGAGAAAATAGCCTTGGTGGAAAAGGAAATTTGGCAACATACTTTCTGTCAACCTATTCACTTTGTCATTTCGTATACAGAAGCATTTTTTCAATATTTATACAATTTGTTTAGCGTAAAATGGCATTTTTCCTATTTTATATATTAACAGAAGTAATTTTTATAGAAATAATAATAATAATATACGTATAATTAAAATACGCATGTAAACAAAAAAATCGTCGAATTTGTTTCCATGGCTGTTTATGTCATTTGGCACCAAATCTCACTTTCTGATGCCCGAATTGCGCCAATCTTTTTAAAAAAGCGTCAAGACCCCTATAATAGAAAAGCACCAAAAGTTCATTGGATTTGTTTTCATAACTTTGGGCAACAAATCTGAAGTTCGAATTACGCCAAATCTAAAAGCAAAGGATCCTATACTGGAAAAGTACCCGATTTTCTTATGGACAATATTCAAGTGACATAACATGGTGTAAAAGTATTGCGGATAGCAAATATGTTTAAATATTTCATCAATTGATGCTGAATAAATGCAGGCATGCATGCACGAAATATTTAATTAATTTTGTATGATAAATAATTATTAGAAAATTCTTATATACATATTAATTTAAATAAATAATTTACATATTTAAAATAACATGAAAATATGCATGAAATAACATGAAAATATGCAGGATGGTGCACTAAAATAGAGAAAAAATTAAAACTTGTTACTGAAAATGTCTATAACATAGTACTTTTCAATACCGTGGTTCTTAAGCTTTTCACAAGCAGATGGAATTATTCTTATCCTTAAATGCAAAGGAAGAATAGAATACAGATCGTTGTTATAAAAGTCCGAGAGGTAGCCACAATTTAAACCTAACCATTTTATACAAGCTGGTTTTCAAGGTGTAATTGAAAAAACAGTCGTCAGTCCCGAAAACAGTCGCCAGTTATCGCAACAGCTGTGTATCAGGCCATGATAATAAAAAAATGACATATTAAAACGTTAAAAGCATGGCAACTCAATTACAGATGATTTACCAATATTTTTAAAACAAAGCACGCTGTCATGTTTTTAGAGGCCTGGAAGTCTGAGAGGGGGTTGGCGAGCGTAGCTCGCAGGGGGCAGGCCCCCTAGTTATAATTAATTATGTTAAGATACAAAGCGCTTAACACAACTGCGAACGGAATTCAACAATTCACATCCATAAATGGTATTTAATATTAAATCTTCTAGGCAATCCAATATATGCCCATTATAAATAAACACACCATGTAAACTTTAGTGCCTTCAAAATTTACAGGAAGCTGATGATTTTTATTTAGAAAGTTACTTGGGGAATTGTTCCTCAATTTCGGCAATGTAACATTGTTAGACACCTGATATATTTCATTGATGATGTATTCATGAAACCATTAACAAAGTAACTAAAAAATAATTTTTATGACCGCTCTGCTGCATAAAAGAGTTCGAAATAATCTGAAACTATAACTATTGATTTCATCAGATCTTTACAAGGTGTGAAAGCTTATTTGTATGAAATGCACGAACATTCACGAAGATATAAACGTTTATATAAAAAAAATTTAAACATTTCTGTATGCTCTTTATTTATAACTTGCATAGTTCAAAATCAAATTTCACCGACTCTTTCAGAAGACTTGGCAAAAAACAAGAGAAAAATTATATTGTAATTAAAAATGAACATATTGAATACTTAAAAAAATATTAGCATTTCAGTGAAATAAATTTAAACTGCGCATGTGCGAAATATACCACATTTATTTTTCACAATTTGATACTAAACTTTTCAGGCCAATTTATTATATCAAACGGCTAATGAAATACCGCAAAACTTCAAAATGATATCAGCAATATAGTAAGCTGTATCTCACGTATTTTCAGGAAGTAACTTATTGATAAGGGTTTAATTATAAGCTACAATATATATAATATAAAATGTAACTAGAATTTATGTAATGCAGCTTAATAAAATTTATGGTTTGAATTTTCTTCATTTATAATTAATTTGCGTATTTCGAACATTAGTAACTTATATGTAAATCAGTGTGATTATTTTGAGGTTTACGATGAAAGAAGTGTAATCTGTAGAAACCCTCATGCAGTATTTCATTTGATTAAACATGTTTCTTTTATTTATTTTAAAGCTGTCGCCTATAACAGCTTTATACCATGAACACAAATGATAGGAGAAGTACGGTTCATAAAAACGTTCGTTATTTTATTTTAATGTAATTTTTTTTAAATTTTTTCTGGTGTACGTTTTTAATATTTGTATTTGTTAACGATTGATGGTTTTCACTGAAATGGTTTTCACTCAAAGTAGTATTGAAAAAATAAATATTTTATGGATTTTATAATAATTAAATATAATCTAAATTTAATAAAAATTAATATTTTATAGATTTGGGACATATGACATGAATAAGTACAGCATTGTATGATCTGCTAGTCTGAGCCTATCTCCAAATGAAATAGTCCTTTGGAAACTGTCGATATTTTCCACAAATTAGACAACATTAAATTTCTGTATCTCTAGATCATTAAATATTTGAATGTTTGCTGCGGTGAGAATTTTTATAAAAGATGTAGATAGAAATTTCTTTGTTAATAAAAAAATAATGCGCAGTCCATTCTTGAAAATAATAATATATATTTTTTTAAATAAGAACTACATTATATAAATTTTTTTAGAGAGGTAAAAACGGATAAATTGTAAACGAGACTGCCATATATAGATAAATATCTATTTTCTGTATGTGCATGAGATTGTCTCATTTTTTCTTCTTTACGTGAGCATTTATAAGATTTACGGGGAACTACTACAAGATAGAACTTGTTAAAATACAATACAATAAAATAAAAACATAACATAGAAATAACGAAAATATATGTATTGAAAGACTTTGTGTTAATGTATATTCAAGATATTTTTTTAAAAACTAGATGAAATATGAAATACCTGGAAGATAATAAATTCACTGTATATACATTTCATTTAAATAATAATAATAAAAAAAAAAAACCTTTTTTTTATTTTAAATATAATATTTTGCTTAAAATATTTATTGCATATTTGTTTAATTTGTTATCAAAAATTCAATTTTCCTCCTATCGTCTGAATTAAGCATATCTGTTTGGAAGGATTTAATAAGGAAATATTAATTTGTATATTGGGTGTGTTTGAAAGCGTATTTCGAAGCTCAGAATGAACAGCCTGAAATGCTTATCGCTTTCCCATTAATTCCTTGCACAGTATTAAATGCATTCAATAAATACAGAAAAAAGGTGCTTATAATCAATTGAAAAGTGTTTATGAATTTGGTTTGTCTATCTGTCCAGGTGGTAACTCGGACAGGTCGTGTTTTAATGTACTCGGATTGTCATGTAATTGATATATGTTATTGAGGTTTACCATGGAATGTTCGATATTGGATTGTTTACCATTTACGGTTAGTTAGTTTACAGGGTCACACAAAATTATTTTATCACATTACGGACAATTGGAGAAAATTGCTCTTATTATAGATGTTACACTATTTCAAACACAAGAGAATTGATATGCATCACTTAGATGGACGACAACATGTTTTCTATAGAATAAATAGCAATAATAGCAAGTTTACATGTGCAATCAAAAATATTGTGTTACATTACTCTCAGTGGGTAAAATAATATTTAGTGTAGTTTAAGAAACTTACATTCTTTGAAACATAATGAAATTCATATGCATAACTGAAGTGAATGGCAACATTCTATTGTGTATAGAGTAAGTATCAATTACAGTTCGTATACAGGGACGTCCAAAATATTTCCATTACATTATGATCTATAGACGGAAAACATTACACTATTTGAATGAAAAGTATATACATTACTCAGGTGCACTATATCATGTTTTCAATAAGTTATCGAATACGCAGAATATATCTTTCATTTACAGAGACACTAAAAATAATTTGTTTGCAGACTGATAATATCTGCAATAACTGATGGATGTGCTTTTTCAGCTGTGACATGCATTTTAAATTTAATTACTTTTTAGGATCTTACGAAGTGTGCAGATTATAAAGAGGGCTGTGTGAAATAATTTATCCACATTACCGACTATTGACAGCAATTGCCGAAAATGAATTTTTACTGCGTAGTGATTTAAAAAAAATTACCTTGACATCTAATTGTTTTATATGAGCAAAAATAAAATTTTATAACAATTTCCCGAAAATATTGGAAATTGATTCATAATCTAAAAACAAAACAAAAACAAAACAAAAAACTAACAAAAAAAAATCAAATAAATCTGGTTTTTCGTTTTTTTGAAATATTTTACGTCGACACATTTTATTAGATATACCGGGTGGTTATAAAATAAGTATCTCTATTTAGAGCTGTCTGTAGCTTGAAGGGATAGCCGAAATGAAATAAAAATCGGTGCACTTACTATTCAAGAAGGGGGTAGAAGAATGGAACAATAAAAATAATTAATTGCAATAATCGCCGACAGATGGCGCTTTTGAGTGTGAAATGTAATGTGTAATATTATGTACCGTGGAGTTGTCGCAAACTTCAATTACTTTACTGCATATCAAAACATGTGCGAAACATCACTCCTCATGCGTTACATTCCGCAGTTGAGCAAGTCGTGCACCGCCTGGATTGTGTTCTCGAGCACAATGGCCGTGTGGAACCTGAACATGATCGGCAACGCCTTGCGAATGCGTAACCACATTCACTGTGACATTTTTTGAATAAATTAGGTGTGTCATCTGGTTTGGCGCCTTAATTCTTTGTTCTTGTATTACACATTACATTTCACACTCAGTAGCGCCATCTGTCGGTGATTATTGGAATTATTATTTTTTATTATTCCATTCTTCTTCCCCATTTTCACGATTAGTAAGTGTACCGATTTTGGCTTCATTCGGGTTATTCCTTCGAGCTACAGACAGCTCCAAATAAGGATACTTATATTATAACCACCCTGTACTATTAAATAAAAACGGAAGATGCAATAAATGAGTACATTTCCAGAAGAATGAAAACTTCATGAAATAAGAATGTTTTATTTTCAGTTTCTTTTCAGTGTTTAATTTATAAATTAATCGTTTCTGAAAGAAATAAAACTAAACATTATAATAGTTGAGCAATTTTGAAAAAAACAAAACAAGAACAAGAACGAAAAATATTGCGTCAAACATAGATTATGTAACAATTTCCAACACATTCAAAATAATTTCTCAAATCTATACGGTTTAATAAGGTTAAAGATGTAACCAAGGTACAACAATGTAAACAAGGGAGGACAAGGGATGACCGCCCCGGAACCTATCTAAATAAACAATTTGGAAAACGCATAACATATTTAAAATCCCAATTTCAGGAATTACCAACAATAGTCGGAAAAATATCCGAATTCTTTTGTGCAGCCCTGTATATAACCTATAGATTTATATATATAATACATAGAATGCAAAATTTTAGTTCAGTTAGGAAACGCGCAACACAGTTTAAAATTTCCCTTCTGGGATATCCCTCAATAAACGGAAATGTATTAGCGATCTTTTGTGCTACCGTATATATGATCTATAGAATTTATACACACTAAGTAACAGACAAAAAATGAGTTAAATTTATAAATGCGTTCAGCAACTGAAAACAAACTTTCAGAAATTATTGTTAACAAATAGTACCTAATTCTTTTGTGTGCCCCTGTAAATGAAAGATGAATGCAAAACACACAATATTCTTTAGTAAGACTCTTTGAATGCAGCTTAATGATATAGATGAATTTAAATATGCTTGAAATAGTGAATCATTATTAAAATAGACAGCAAACGATTTTTTCCCCATAGACCGTAATGTAACGGAATTCTTTAGAGTTTTCCTGTAAAGGGACTATAAGTACTATGCGCTCCCTATTCCATAGTAAGCCTCTTGTACTGATCCTCAGTGATATATATAAATTTCAGTATGTTTGAAATCGTGTAACATCATTAAAATAAACTGCTAACGATTTCCCCCCATATACCGTAATGTAATAGAATTCTTTTGAGTGTCCCTGTAAAAAACTATAAGTGCTACATACTTCCTTTTCAATTACGAACATGCCATGATGTGGAGGCTCAATAACATATATTAATTGCATAACAATCCCTATATATTTACTCGAGTTAGAGCACGGACTGACATACAGGCGGCAAACACGTAGACCAACCGAATTCATAAACACTTTTTAACTATGTTGGAAAGTGTAAAAAATGGTTTTTCTTCTTTAATTAATATACGAATTGCATTTTTTTCATTTGTATTTTACCTGACGATTAACGATCAATTAAACGATCAATTCAATTTATAGTATCGCTCCTGCCAAAACTATTACAAAATGCATTCAAATCACTTCAGTAGTTATCGAGAAATATATACATAAATATCAGCTGTTTTAAATAATATAAATGAGCTATATGAGTATTTAAATTTCGCAATTGTTATTGCCATCCTCAAACCATAATTTTAAAAGAAGGAATTTATTTTACGTAAAGATTATAAATACATTTCTCATTATTCCGAAGTTTCTAAACTTTTATGAATTCAACTTAAAATGCTCGTATACATGTTTAAGATAATTGCCCTCCCCAATCTTGCAACTTTTTATTCAACCTCCATAATTATCCTACGTACGTACTTTATTGACTCTAAATAATAATAATAATGCGTCATATTAAATACTACTCCATATTTAAAATACAAAATCGGAAATAACAAACAATATATTTATGAATCTTTTTTTTTTAAATGTGCTTAAAATCATGAAAAATGTATTATTTTATAGTTATTAATTTGATAGTAGCGGCTAAAACTCCAAAATAAAGCCATATAATAATTAAAAAACATCGTGAAAGCCTCAATCAATTAAAAAAAAAAATACATGTATATAAAATTGGAGGCAAGATGGACTGACAATTTGTTCTGTTCTGGCCTCAAGCTCTTTATTAGCTATTTACGCAAAACTTCGAAATAAAATTGTGAGCTTCATGTTCAACAAAGTTGTTAAGTGTGCGTACTGATTTTACTCTGAATTTTAAACTCTGCAACAGTCGTATAGAAAATGCTTTAAAGAGAGATGATTATTTCGAGATATTGTTATAACGATTTAGAAAAAAAAAAGAAAAAAAAACGTGTTTTTTGATAAGGGTGTTTATAAAGTCCCGGACCCATTTTGATATTTAATAACTCATAAAATAATAAAGATAGATTAAAATTAATAACATAAATGGTTAGATAGACTCAAAAAGTTTCATGACACTTGTCAATGAACTTCCACGTGTGCCCCCTTCGTCGCACAGAGAATATCAAGTCGATAGTCAATATCACGCCAGGTAGCGGCAAGCATGTCGGCATCCACAGAGACTATTGCGGTTGTAATTCTTGCTTTTAAGTCATCAATGTTCGACACTCTCCTCCTGTAAACATTGTCCTTTACAAATCCCCAAAGGAAAAAAGTCCAGCGGCGTTATATGAAGTGATCTCAGTGGCAAAGGAATTGGACCTCCTCGCCCAATCCATCATCCTGGAAAATGGTCATTCAAAGAAGTACGAACGATGGTACCCCAATGAGGTGGTGCACCATCTTGTTGCAAAAAGGCATGTGGCTGAAGCTCTTTTAGTTGTGGAAATACGAAGTTTTCCAACATGTCTAAGTATACGACTGATGAGACCGTCTTTTCTGTAAAAAAGAAAGGCCCAATGACAAAGTACAGATATTTAGACTGGAAAATGAAATTATCTGAAATTAACCACACGCGCAGACGATATTTACAAAAGTAAAGATATTAAAACCTGAAAAGGAAAATATATGAGTTATTCCATCAATAAATGCCATAAGTTTGTTTATATCTTCATTATTTTATGAGTTATTAAACATCAAAATGGGTCCGGGACTTTATAAACACACTTTATATCTGTACATAGCGACTAAAGCTCAACTAGTGCGAGGAGAAAATTAGTATGTTCATTAAAGACCTAAGGAAAAGGGATTAAAATAATTTCCAGCTTTACCCTAATTAATAACGAATTTAACATCCAACCGGGCTTTTCCTGTTGTTTATTAAAATATTAAAAAAAATCGGAAATATAGTGAATATAATAAATTCACTATATATACATTTTATTAAAAGATAAAATGCAAAAATCAAACAAAATTCATAAGTGATTTTTTCTTAAAGTAAATAAAATAAATTAACTAATTAATTAAAAAAATTCTAACGTTTAAATTTCGATGCTCCGTTTAACAATGAGGTATTGTTTTATACCGGAAGGTAGATTATTGTGTGTATCTGAAAGCGTATTACGAAAGTAAGATATAATAGCTAGAAATTCGCACGCATTTTCGTTTAATTGCTTTGGCAGTATTAAATTAAACCAATAACATAATGAGACAAAGATAGATACACTACATGATGCTTTTTTAAACTGAAGTAAAACTATATTAAATTGAATTAAAACTACAGGATGTAGATATAGTTTCTTTTCAAAATACATGCGTTTATTAAATAAAATACTGAACAGATACAAACATCTAAATTATTTTATTTTAAGATGCAGTTAATAAAGTTTTTTTGCAGCAATCAATGAACCTTTGTATGCGCACCATTAGCTGTACGAAGCACATCAAGGCAATACTGGATTTACAGCCATGTCCTCTGCAACAATGTGGCGGTGCACCATTTTACTGGAAAAAGAGGTTTGGTTGAAGATTATCGAACTGTGGTGCCACAAATTCAGTTAAAAGGTCTAGGTACGCACCTGCAGTGATTGATTTCTCTACGAAGAATAATTGTCCAATGATTCTGTTGCATGTCAGGCCACACCAAACATTCACTTTCGGACTGTCTCTCTCGAGGTTCCTCTCTCTACTCACATGTGGGTTTTCTGAGCCCCAGACTCTCGCATTATGTGTATTGATTTACCATGAAACGTGAAACGTTTCCTCATCACTTTTTCTTGAGGCGTAGCCATTTTGATAACTTGGGCCTGGGTTCTTCAAAATGTTATCTAAAATACACAAAACAAAGGTTAATAAAAACTTTCATAGTAACATGAGTATCTATAAAAAATTTCATTTTCATATTTCATCAAAAGTTTTGTTTATGAATTTTTGAAGTTGGAAAGAGATTTTATGGACACCCACTTTTTATTAAATTGAATTAAAATTATATTATACTAAAATTTGGATACAAATCCAGTTTTTCTTTGTGAAATAACCCATATTTCATATCATCACATTGCACGAGTGTTAGATATACATTAATCAGTATATACGGAAGATGCAATTATGAAATATACCAGGTGCACCATAAATTTGTTAAAACTTTGAAGAATAATTAACAAGTGGGTAAGTGTGATAGCAGATCGCACAAAGGGTTTCGTTTAATATTCATTTCAAAACACTTTATCCTTTCTTTAATAAATCCAAATAAAATTTCATTTTCAAAAAAAAAAAAAAAAAAAAAAAAAAAGAAGTCATGTTTTTATGAAGTAAAACTTTACCGGTCTATTTTTCTCGTTTTTTCGAAAATCTGAACGGTCCGATAGCAGGCGAATCCCGCTATTATTCTCTGTCATAATAATATCTGCCATGTGGACTAAATGCGATATTAAAAAAATCAATTTCAAAATTAAATATGTTGTACCTTCAAAATGTTAGACGTCAGATTAATTTTCTTTTTAATTCTATAATGACATCATATTAAGCTGCCTTCTGTATTTACACATACTCATGCTCCTTGTATTATTGAGAAATGTTTGAAAATTTCCGTTTTATTACCAATATGACATCATAGTAATCTTTTTTTCAAATGGTGAAACTTTTTATTTCATTTTCATTTTTCTCGTGGAAATCTTTCAACAGAATATCAATTATTGTAGAAATAGTTTTATTGTGGATTTTATTATTGGAAACTGCTATAACGAAAAATGTTTAAATTTAATAGGAAAAGGCTGTTAGATTTTTTTTTTTTAATTTTTTTTATGTTTCTATATTAAAATAATACGATTTTTTCAAATTTTATGATTTTGAGTTTCATAGTAGATATTCGGCTATAAGTACACAAAATTGCATGACTGTAAGTTATATAGTTTCTCGGAACCGGCTCTGTGACAGTCAGACAACGAAGCGGGACTAATAGGGTTTCGTGTGATGAACGAAACCCTAAAAAAGGAAGAAATGATGCTAGAAGATTGCGGTTTGCATGAAAGGGATTAGAGTTAGATAGTATTTTGTTTAGTTAGATAAAAAAAAGTTGTAGTTAAAAAAAGTTACCAATAGTGGATGCCGCTGGCATGCATAATATGAAGTAAATTTATGTAAATCAAACTGTCAATACATAAATGAACATAGATTCTTCATTCGATGCCAGCAGTAGGCTATCATTACCTAATCAAGAACTGTTGGTTAAGCTCATTAAAAAAACGTGGAATGAGCAACCGGCGCATTGAGGAAATTCCGCACGAAAAAATGACTGAAGACGAAATATGTACCCGTTTCCTGTGCTGGGATACTGAAACTTGTCAGACGATTATAAGAAAGGGGACTTTTACTATAAGCCTAATTTACATACGTGTGTTTCATATTATGCATTACAGTGACTTTTTTTTTTTAAAACCACAACTGTTTTTGTAATTAAACTAGTCGTTGGGGGTCACCGTAATACTTACCCATCATGTATATGCATAATATAAAATATTAAAATAAAAAAATATGTAAACTACTTATAAAATGCATTGCAATTCGAATAAAATCGTGGCTTGATGACGTCATAAACTTTGAAGGCTCGATTACGGAATTGCTTAAAAGAAACATCCTTATAACTCCAAAAACAATAATCCTATTAACTAGCGGTTTATTGCATCTGATTAAGCGTCTCATTTTCAATTAAAATATATCTTTGAATTGAAATTTTGTTGAAATACAGGGACATGAAAAATCGAAGAGTGTGGAAAATAGGATTACAAATATCTCGGCAACTCATTATCCGATCGACTTCATGCTTCATGCAAAATTTATGTTTTTGTATTGTCTTTTATATCTTTTATTTTCCTGGAAATAAACAATTTCGTAAATTTTTATATACATGTTATCAGAATGAATACTTCGAGAGTCCGAAAAAAAATAGTTCCGGATAATCGAGTTTACTGAAATTCAATAATTTTTTTCCCATTATTACATACTAAGTACATACCAAATTTCAAGTCTCTATCTCAATTTTTTCGGGAGATAGAGCGTTCACAGACACTTTTTTATTCTAAAAATATGTTTTTCGGAATCTCCAGTGTCTGAAACGTGTAAATCCGTCAAAAAAATTTCGATTTTAAAAATGATTAGAAGACTTAATCTATACTACGTATGATGGGTAAGTAAAAATCCGATCTCCTTCTAAACTCGTCTGTGCAAATCACAATTTTTTAGTATCATGTGTTTCTTTTTAATGAGTTTTTAAAATTTTAATGAATTTATGACGCACACGGTACTTCTAACATGCAACTGACATCAATAATTTGAATTTTAAATAATTTTTATGTACTGGTGGAATGCGAATATAAATATTGAATAACGTTTAATATAAGAAAGCTGAAACAAACTTTATTGTAATTTAAGTGTCATTTAAGTGTAAAAATAATAACCATTAAAATAAAAAGAGAAAACATAACATAACAATAACGAAAAAGAATACTGTATTGTTTGCCTTATTTTCATTGCAAATATTTATTAAATACTATAAAATCAGAAATACGGTCAGTATATTAAAATCACTATTTATACATATTATAAAACTAGTCGGATGTATCAATCTGAAAACTTTCTTCTATCTCACATAGGTTTCGCATACACTAAAAAGTATCAGCACCAATTTATATCAAGGTCTAACTGAAACTCAAGTTTTATGAAATTCATATGCAATATTTCTTGAGATATGACTATCGCTAAAATCGTGTAAATCCGTCAAAATGCTGCATAGCAGCGGCACCTGCTGGGCGATTTTTACCAAAAACTAATCAGCACCATTTTATATCAGAGACTAACTGAATATAAAGTTTTATTAAATTCCGAGCATTAGTTCTTGAGATAGAGATATTGTGGAAATCACGAAAAATGCTGCATAGCAGTGTCCCCTGCCGGGCGATTTTTACCAAAAACAAACCAGCACCCATTTATATCTGGGACTAACTGAATATAAAGTTTTATTAAATTCCGAGCGTTAGTTCTTGCGACAGAGCGCCCACAAAAATTTTGTCACATACAGACAGACAGAGTCACAGAGTCAGAGAAAAAATAGTCAAATCGTGTTCAGGAATTCTAAAAATAGTCAAATCGTGTTTAGGAACTTCTACAACGTATAAATCCGTCGAAAACCGGAAGTCGGACCCCCCAGGGGGATACCTTCTTTAGGTATTCACGGGCTTCGCAACCCCGGGCACCTGAGCGATCTTTCTCTTTTCTTTTTTCCTCTCCTTTCTCTTGTCTAATCTTTCTTCTTTGTTTCACTCTCATTGTGGTTTCCTCTTCTGAGGTGAGGGCGATTCTGCATAAGCCGATATCATCCTGCTTATATCGACTTATGGAGAATTTTAAACCACCCACGCGTTTGCCGTGCGTGGCGACCCGTGTCCCTGAAAAGGGGGATCCTGGCAGTTGAGGGAAATCAACACACTGCTTTGGCCTCTGCTACAGGTAGACGGGAGGTGCATATTGGTCTCGTATGCATCGATCGGCTGGTCACCTGACTTGTATGTCACTGGCTGGGGATCAAGTGAGCAGGCACATACTAGTCATTTCGTTACGGGTGGAAACTGAAATAGATGTGTCATGTGAGCGTATGGGCCCTGGTTAGCACTGGTGCATGAATGTGCATCCCCTTGTTGGGCTCGGTAGTGGGTGGTGCGGGCGGGGTCTGAATTAGTTTTCACTTTAATATGGATGGACAATTTTCAACTCCTTCTATCTCTCTCCCATCTGGAGAGCAACAAATTGTACAGAATACGTCATTCACTCGCTTTTTTGTTATCCATCGTACTGACAGTCTTTCCGATAGTTCTTTTAAGAGAACTTCACCATTTCTTATTGGGAAAACATTTCAATCTTTTTTCGGTGACGGTTATTCACTTAAAAAGCTACAGTCTGGGGATTTACTTGTTGAGGTCTCTTCAGACAAACACTCAAAATTTCTCTCAAATTGCAAAGAAATAGGCATTTTTTCTGTTTCTGTTCAGGCCCATCAAACTCGAAACACAAGTCGTGGTGTAATATCAGAACCAGATCTTTTACTCTCTACAAAAGACGAACTCCTGCAAAATTTAAAAGAAGAAAATGTCATAGATGCACGCCGTATTACTATCCGTCGGAATGGACAAGTGCTTCCCACAACTTCTGACTTTCAATAGCCCTATTTTGCCAACCAGAATTAAAGCTGCCTTCCTGAGCTGTCCTGTCCGATCTTATATACCTAACCCACTCCGTTGTTTTAAGTGCCAGCGCTATGGTCATACTACAACTACCTGTTGTGGTTCTGTTACATGCGCACGTTGTGCAGATGTCGGGCACGATGGTAAGTCATGTGAAAAGCATGAATGTTGTACAAACTGTAAGGGTGACCATACAGCATACTCCCGCTCTTGCCCAAACTGGACTCGTGAAAAAGAAATCCTTGCATTTAAAATCACTCAAAAACTTTCTTATCCTGAAGCTCGAAAACTTGTAGAATCCAGAACACCATCTGTAGGAGTTTCCTATTCCAGTTTACTCAAGCAACAAACAAAATCCTTAAGACATATAAGCATTCAAACTGAATTCTCTTTACCACCAAATAATCCCTATATGACACTAACCAGCACTAAAAAGAAGAAAACCCGTGATGTGTACTATCCGACTTTTAAAAAAGCCATACCTGATCTAGAACTTTGGGTATCATCATCAGAACCTGTGAAAATAGAATACCCTAATAATCGTCAATTTAAACAGTCAACCGAACATGAGTCAGGAAAAACTTCCATTTCATCTGCAAACAAATTAGAAAAACCTATTTCCATACTCAAAAAGCAAACCAAAAATCATGTGCACAGAAAGAGAGAAAGAAAACATTAACTCAAGCCTCTTCACAGTGGAAAACTGTGAAGGGAAGAAACAAGAAAGCCTGTTTTGGTACATCGCTCCTTAATAAAAAAGATTCAAAACAGTTGCTGCACTATGCAGAGGAAGCTATGGATTCAGAGTTGTACAGTTCTGACACAAATGAGGATGATAATATTGTTTTTGAGGTATTCGATTCTACGTGATTTTAAATATATTTTTGCTCGAAAATTTTATCATTTGACCAATTGTTAGTTTAGACATTGTTTATATTTTAATTGTGAAAACTTCTGTTAATTTTCTTTTAGACATTGTGTTATATTTTCATTGAATGAATTTAATTATACATTTATCACCATATGACTCTCTTCATTTAAATGTTATTTTTATTCATCTTGTTTTTATGACAAAGTTTAAATCCTTTTTATATTTCAACTTGACGTTCTTATTTTAATCTTTTTGTGGCGCAGCATGTCCCTAAAGGGACTTTGTGCCATTAAACCCCAATCAACCAACCAACCGGAAGTCGGAAATTTTCATGAATCCAATACTTAATTCTTGAAAAAATAGAAGAAAAAAAAAGGAAAAGACAAATGTATTACGAAATCAACAAGTGAAAATACATTTTATTATGTTATACTGTTTTGATCAAAATGTTTATTTCATGTTTGTTTCGTTTTTCCCCAAAAATTCAAATTTGATATAATCTGAATTCGGATGATCTGTTCAGAAGTGTTTTATAACGAGGTATTGATTAGTTGCATAACGTGGATTGTTACGTGTGCTCGAAAGGGTATTTTCAAACTAAGATTACACTTTGATTCCGGGACAGAACTGGTAATTTCTTTTAAAGTATTTAATCGTATCACAGTTTACAAAAAGATTTGCAGTAGATTTCTCTTTCAATATCCTTGTATAAGTGTATGAAAGAGATTTATTTTTCTAAAAGTGTTGTGCCGTGCTGGTTGGTGCGGTTTCCGGCTACACTGTAAAAAAATTGCAGTAAAATTACGGGCAGGGGCCGGCAGCAGAGATTCCAGTCATACCCCGTAAAAAAAATCCATGCCCATCGTTTTGTTCAGCCCGTAATTTTACGGGGAAAGTAATATAGCATTATAATGCACTTTAAAACACAATAACACTTTGCTTTCTGTTCCGTAGCACGTAGCCCGTTACATAATCATCACAGAATCGCTGTTTTGGCGGGTTAAAATTTTCGAAACACGAGTAAAATGATGGGTTACACCCTAGCGGAGGACAATGTGTGGTGTCGTACCGTATTTTTGCTAACATATGGGTTAGAACTGTAAGAATATGTGGATTACACTTAATTTTCTAAGCATCTAAGGGATAAGGCTGCTTATTTAGTGGATCAGACCGTTTTTCATCAAATAAGGCTGTTGCCCGTGAAAATTGAAGGGCAAATGCTCATAAATTTACAGTTTTTTCTGAGAGTGTACCTCATACATGACATTTCATTTTAAGGTTTAAAACTAAAACTAATTGGGCAGGGATGTGGTAGAGTCGTTTCACAAGTTTTGCCTTTACTAAACAATGATCGCGAAACTTCAGTCACTAACTTGCACTTCACTAGAAATAACTAAAAAGTTCTACTAAATAAAGATCCACTTACGTAACTATCACTGCTAAGATAATCCATTACTAAAGTCAATAAACTCTCGATGTTTTCAGCTAGAACTAACAAAATTCGTTAACACAATCTTAACTTTCAAAATAATATCAACGCGTGGATGCTGGATATCTTTATTTGAACGATAATTCAAAACTATCTTGCCAACGTATACCTTTTATTCAATGAAATCTCCACTTCAGAATGCAACCACAGTATTCGCTGATAAGAGCTTGTCTAAGTCACAATAAGGGAGAGATCCGATAGAAATCCGCCGATACAAGCTTTAATTCGAGCTATTATACTAATGCGGATTCACCAAAGAAGGTAAAATTTGCATAAACACACTGCGAAACACGAAAACATACAAACATCGAAGGTGGCATGCATATTTCGAAAAATTAAAGAAAAATAAAGTACAGAAGTTGTTGTTGCGCACACAGTCTAAGTTGTGACATCACGTTGTCATTCAAAACACTTGAATGTCTTAATAAGCCAGTTGCTAGTTCACCACAGTGTTACGAATAGAAAAAAAATAGTGTCCCGACCCATAGTCAAAGAGCTAAGTGAAATGAATTGCACAGAATAAGCCGCAGTGCACTGTTAAAAATTTGCACTGTTAAAAATTTACAGCAAACTGTCCCGTCATTCAACCGTTTTTATAGAAAACGGTCACATTTCCGTAATTTAACTGTCTTCTGACCGTAATATAGGCAATAATCTGGTCAGAATGTATTTAAATTACGGTTATGTTACCGTTTTCTATAAAAACGGTCGAATGACTGGACAGTTTGCTGCAAAGTTTTAACATTTTCTTAGTTTATTTAAGTAAATCGATTTTTCTTAGAATGGTACATATACAGGATAATGCAAGATGCAAGAAACATTTTACAAGTTTTAAGAGGTTCTATTGAACGCAACAAAGACAATTTTTATGTAATAAACTAGGATGGAATACCTTTAATCATTCAGAAATACACTATGACTCACTGAAATCGTAATTGGAATTTTCGTTTGTACCATTGACAAAAATGAAATATTTTAACGAAATTCCAAGCACACTGATCTTTTTTTCTGTGAAACGAAAATACAGGGTGTCCCAAAAGTTTCCGTACAACTTCAAAAATTTATTTTAAAAAAATAATAGGCCTACAGCAAAAATAATTACAACAGTACATAGAGTAACTTAAAAAGTTTTTTTTCTACTACCTTAGTATATTTGTACATGAGATCCTTTCGTTGCACGAAGAATATCAAGTCTATATTCCAATTCCATCCACATGTGTTTCAGCATGCTAACATCAACAGTAATTACAACTATTTACTGTTTGGGAAGTTACTGTTTGGTGAAAGTGAACAGTCTCGTGGAATTGAAACAAAATATCCAAACAGTTGTAACTACTGTTGATGATAGCATGCTGAAACGCATGTGGATGGAATTGGAATACTGGCTAGATATTCTTCATGCAACAAAGGGATCTCATGTTCAAGTATACTAAGGTACTAGAAAAAACTTTTTAAGTTACTCTATGTACTGTTGTAATTATTTTTGATGTACGCCTATTATTTTTTTAAAATAATTTTCTGAAGTTGTACGGAGGCTTTTGGGACACCCTGTATATCACCAGACCTGTTGGACAAGGCATGGTACATGTGGCTATTGTTCTTATCCAAATACGATTGAACTAAAGTGCAAAATATTTACCGCAGCTGGTCAGTCATTCCAGCTTTTTTATTGAAAATGTTTAGTTAATCGTCATTTATCTCTATTGTAACAAATGAGAATGTTTCATAATATGGTTAAATAACCGTTATCTATAAAAACGGTGATTGCTTAGAGAGTTCGATGCACTTTTATTGCATATTTTGAAATGTAAATGACAGTTCATACACATTTATGTATCAAAATGATAAACTCTTTTTCAGTTTTCATGATATCATTGTTATTCATTTCGACATGCACTTTATAAATTGTTTCATTTTATTTTGTTTTATTAGTTCAAAATCCCATGTATCATTACATGCAGTCACCTTCAACTATCTCGATTTGATACTAATTTTTTTTTCTGATACAGAACACAATAATTTTTTTTTTTTTCTAAGTGATCATTATGTCACACGTACTTTTTTTATAAGGAGGAAAATTCGAATGAGTAATCATTTTCGGAAAATATCATTTGATGATTTCCTTCAATGATTTAAATTCTAAAGCTAACACCAAATGACACAATGGTTTCGATAGCATGATTTACAGTTTTCACGATGATGGGTAAAACAAACGGATAATTCTCATTATGTTAGTAACATTTGCAATTTCTACAGAAGAAAAACTTGTTATATATATATATATATATATATATTTTCTTTAAATATTTATTTATAATGTTGGCATCGGAAATATTACTATTTTTTTTTTCTTTTTGGAATATAATTTTCTCATCTAACAAGGAAGGTCTCCTTAAAACGCATACTCAAAATATTTTGAAAAAAAAATTCTTATGGAAATATTCATGTACGTATTAAAGGATCCGTTAAATTGAGCGGCGGAATGGGAGGGTTATTTTAAAATTTCTCGCTCGCATTTTAATGTTTTTGAAGGAATTTGTTTGCATAAGATAGCTGAGGTCGATCCCTAACGTTCTAAGTTTTCACTTTTTCGATTTCGGTTCCAGTGTTGTAATATGAGGTTACTTCAACAGTCACCTTCAACTAGCTCGATTTGATACAAATTTTTTTTTCTGAAACAGAACACAATAATTTTTTTTTCTAAGTGATCATTATGTCACACGTACTTTTTTTATAAGGAGGAAAATTCGAATGAGTAATCATTTTCGGAAAATATCATTTGATGATTTCCTTCAATGATTTAAATTCTAAAGCTAACACCAAATGACACAATGGTTTCGATAGCATGATTTACAGTTTTCACGATGATGGGTAAAACAAACGGATAATTCTCATTATGTTAGTAACATTTGCAATTCCTACAAAAGAAAAACTAGTTATATATATATATTTTCTATAAATATTTATTTATAATGTTGGCATCAGAAATATTACTATATTTTTTCTTTTTGGAATATAATTTTCTCATCTAACAAGGAAGGTCTCCTTAAAACGCATACTCAAAATATTTTGAAAAAAAAAATTCTAACGGAAATATTCATGTACGTATTAAAAGATCCGTTAAATTAAGCGGCGGAATGGGAGGGTTATTTTAAAATTTCTCGCTCGCATTTTAATGTTTTTGAAGGAATTTGTTTGCATAAGATAGCTGAGGTCGATCCCTAACGTTCTAAGTTTTCACTTTTTCGATTTCGGTTCCAGTGTTGTAATATGAGGTTACTTTCCAAAATTGCAAACGCCTGCTTATATATATATATATATATATATATATATATATATATAGAAAGAAACTTTAACCCAAATCCAAAAAGTAAAATCTAACAATGTTAGAGATCGACCTCAGCTATCCTATAGAAAAAAAAATCATTACAAATATTAAAATGCGAGCAATTTTAAAATACCCCCCCCCCCCCCCCACACACAGACTTAACATTATCTTGAACGTTTCTACTCGTGACAAGTGCAGGCTCTTAAATACTGAAATAATCAGAATAAAAAATTACTCCTGTATGTAAAAACAAAAAATGGAGATTTCTTCGGCTGTAACCTCCTGGTATGCGGCTTATAGGAAAGTATCTATTCATATAAAATTCAAAAGGATCTCAATGCATAATTGATATCGTTCGTATAAAAATGCTTTTCCGTGTTATTAGTGGGTAATTAAAATGTATACGAAATGTAAAAAAAATATATACGAGTGATTTCAATTAAAAATGTCCTTCCGGCCTGTTTCGGGAGGAAAAGGTAGCTTTCCTATATCTTCGTTTTAAAATTTTAGCTAATGTTACACGAAAACAGCAAGTTAAAATGCACAGAAACGTTTACAAAAGATTCGTTAATACTGAATTTGAATAAGAATTTCGCCAAATTATTGAGCAATAGCCAAATTGGCTTCATTTATAAAGACTTATTTTGGTCGCCAAATTTGGCGATATTTCGCCAAATGTAACAAATTTTGCTAATTTTGTTGCCAATTTTGTCGCCAATGTCACCAATTTTGGCGCTAACGGATATGAATATATAGTTTTATGCGTATGATTAGGAAAATTATTACAACAATGAAAGAAAATAATTTGCAAGTAATCGCGTTAATGTGCTGTTTTGTTTCAAAATGTCAGCCACCCTAGAATTTCAAACTGTTCTATCTCAGCCATTTTTAAAGATAAAGGTAAACCAAAAAATGCTCTGGAATCCTTGTATCAAGGCTTAACACGTAATTAAAAAATACATTTTAATTTTTAATTTTTTTGTATATTTATATTAGTTTTAAATTTTTAAATGGCCGCCATCTTGAAGCAAAATGGCGGACCAAGCTGGCCAACGAACTCGGTCAAGACATTGGTGACCTTAATACACACAATTAGTTTCATCAAAATCGATTTATAAATACGAGCGTTATCGTATGACATAGGTCAGATATATATATATATACATCAACATTTGAACGGAGGGTGGTTTTGGGGTCTGGGGGTCATGATCGGTGAAAATATATCGAAATTTTCCGGAACTGCTTTCCTCCGAACGGCTGCAATAGGTAGCTTTATACTTTTTTGTATTGAAAGCTACCTAAAAATTATTTTCCTCTAATGTTCTGTACGGCGGGCAATACCCGTAAGGCATGGTGACATCACGGCGACGTCACTGTGAAGTCACACTGTGACTTTGTGACAGTCGTCTTGACGTCACGTGACGTCGATGTGAAGTCACTGTGACGTAAATGCGAGGTCGTTATGGCCGTTTTCAAGGCTTTCTGTGACCTCACAATGTGACTACTTTGTGAAGTCACCGTGCGACTTCAATGTGAAAAATGTGACGAATCTGCATCGGATAGGGTGACCAGATTTTACCCGAATCCTATACGGATTGTTCGGATCAAAATTTTTTAATGGTTCAAGTTTGTGACGTTTGTGACGACACTGCACCTGGTCGGGTGACCAGATTTTACCCGAATACAATCCAGAAACTTCGGATCGATCTTTTTGGATTTGTTTGGATACAGAATAGATTTGGATTAGTTGTCGTGTGACCTGATTTTCGTGATCCCGATCTGACCCGAGTCAGGTATAATGTTTTTACTGTAAGTCTTGTTCAGAATAGAATCTTGCATACGACCAAGTAACCAGATTTTATCAGAAATTGTGTTACGATACAATTTCTGATGACGGCTCGGATCTAGAATCATGCACGAATCCTGTTATATACTTCTTGAACATGATTGAATGTCTACTTGAACATGAATGATGGTTGACTGAAACTATATTTACATTCAACCTGTAATCTTACCCTAACCCAACAACAACAACAACAAAAATTCTGTAGGCCCACAACCCGACCGAACCTGATAAATGATTTCGCATAGATTCGGATAACAAGATTTCACCAAATACGGATAAGATCGACGATAAGGATTGGATCGGCAATCATTTTTTTTTGCAACTCGTATTCAAATTAAAACTTTGCATCTGATTGGGAAACCGGCTAATCTAGCCGTTAAACAAGAAAATTATAAATGTAAAAAACGCATACTAATATAAAAATAATAGATGAATCCATTAAAAATTATAATAAAATTAAGTATTTTAGTAATATGAAATTCTATTGTGCAAATTACCACTTTTAAAAATAACTTCGACATCCATTTGTTTTATGTAACCACCAAAAATTTTGACAATAATTAAAACTATGCTATTTTGCTTTTAAGTATTGAAGTTTTTAAATGTGTATACTTTGCCATATTTCCCCTCGTTCAGTATCACGAAACTTTCTGACACATTTATGAACAAATTTTTAAACGCTTGGCACTTGCATGCCTGATTATTAAATCGATTTGGAATGAATAGCGTTTTCCATTTTTAGATAAATGAAATGCTTAAGAGCACTTTTGGTCACGTTTTTTTCGTTTCTGACGCTGCGCGTCGGAAATGCGGTTCAAAGCACCGACTTTGATAGTGAATTCTGAAACATCTTTTGTCAAAAATGGAAAATGCCATTCTATTACATATATTCTGAATAAGAAAACCTGCCAATTTCATGTGTTTCCGAATAGAAATGAATTCACAAATTAGTTATTTTGGATTTGATTACAAATTTAATGAAAATAAAAGTATAGATTTTTAAATAAGCATTGTGAAAAATTTATATTAGGAATCCATATATAATAGATCTACCTATTGTGCGATATTATTAAATAATAAACATTGTATCAAGCAATAAAACATTTTTCGAAGCAAATGAAATTTAAAACTTCGGATCATAAACGCAAAGAAAATAATTTTTTTTTTTCTTTACAAATTATTTTATTTATAGTTTTTGATAGAATACTAAATTCAGAGCTTAAATATCAATTTTTACTATAGAAAAAATTCGATAACATAACTGGAAAAATTACCTTAACTGAATAGCTGTTTTATTGTTTCATCAATATTCATTATTTTTGTGCACCTAATATTGACATATCTTGAGAACTAAATTTGTAATGTGTTAAATTGTCGCAATTATTTCAAATATACCAGAAAATTATTTCTCAAAACCTCCACTAGCTAAGAAATTTTCAAATTGTAAATCAAATATTAATAGTTTTAAAAATTGCAATGTTTTTAATTACAATGAATAACTATGAAAATTGAACTGAGAAACGCAAAATATAAATACATTCCTCGTTATAAATAACACTTTACATTTAGAATATATATTGTTAGTAAATCCTTTAAGCTTTTTTCCAAACTCTCTATTTAAAACGATTTAAAACATTAAAAATAAAATTTTATACAAGTGAATAAAAAAAAAGGATTTAAACATCTTAACATTTAAATAATGCACTATTAATGTACCATTACTATATATGCACTATTAACAAAACTGCGAAGACATTAAAAGTTACCTGCTAATCTATAAGTAAAACCACCAGTTCTAGGGATTAAGTTTTAATGGTCGTTGACTGCTTCCTTTTCATTGAAAAATGAGACTCAAATCCACTGCTTTAATTTTCAAAGTGTCCAGCTTAGGTGTGTTCATAGATCTGAGATATCAAATATCACGCAGACCTTAATAACGCACCCAGGTAGACATAAGGATAGGTTAAAATGGATGATTCACTTTAAAACGTTAATTTACTTTCACGGTATAAATTCCAAAATATACTTCCACAAACTAAAAAGAACACCACACACTCTAATCCGCCGATGAAAATAATCGTCTGCCCTCAACATCTGCGATCATGATCTGCGCAGTAATGTTTACCACAAAGTAACATCTAGCAGGTGTTTCCAGAAAAAGAATAGAAAGAAAACAGTTAAATAAAGACATTTCAAATGCTTTATAGTTTATATGGCTGACAAATAACTTCTAATAAAACTATAATATTCTGTTTTTATATGAGAGAGTTTAATATTCTTGGAAATAAGCTGTGAAAATTTAAATTTTTATATATTTTTTAATCAGTTGCATTTGTTTTAGGCGTCCAAAGTAAACATAAATTTTAAATAAAAATGGATTTAATAGTCTTTATAAAATAATTACGACATAAATATAAATACTATTCTGCAATCAGATTTCCTAAATACGATTTTTTCATTTTTTACACTCTATTGAAAAGAGCAATATATTTAACAGAGGTGATATCTTACTAAGCACTGACCATTTTTGGAATAAATTGCTATAGGAATGACATATACTTTATGACATATTTTTAATTCGTTTTTGTTCGGAAACGCATGAAATTGGCTTTTGTTTTTATTCAGAAACTCTGTAATTGAAAGACGTTTTCCATTTTTTAGTAAAATCAGAAGATCTTTCAGAAAAGAATGTCAAAGTCAGCGTTTTGAACCAAATACCCGACGTAACAGGGAAAGAAAAGAGAAAAACCAGTCGTCACGTGACACGAATTGTTTATAACTCGATAAGTAATTTATTTATCAAAAAATGGAAAACTCAATTCGATTCCAAATTGCTTCCATAGTCAGTCCTGCCCATTTTATGCCTTTGCGTTTAAAAATGAGTCAGAAATTATGTCAGAAAGCATCGCGTTGTGGAGCAGGTTAGTTGAGAACCACCTTAAATATTCAGTACAAGAAAAATCTTGAACGCGTTCGACGGTCACCCCGAGCACCCCCGATGTCGAACTCGCAAAAATGGTGTCCTCACTTTTTAAACAGAAAGCTGATGATTGGTTTGAGTGGCCCATCAAAATAATAAGAGATTGGAGATTTTTAAAATATTTTTAGTATCACAAATTTAGCAAATGAGTTCTATGCGGTGGTAGGAAAAAAATTAAATGTTTGTATTTAAAATGCTAACAAATCTCTAAATCGCTAACAGTTTTATTAGAATGGGAGATCTATTTCTGAATTACTTTCCGCCAAAACTTTCCTACGTTACTAAATTTCTATTTAAGGATTTTTACCTGTGTATTATATAGTATATTTTGTTAAATTTCATGAAAATGGCAATGAAAATTGTAAAAAAATATCTGCCTCATATATGTAGACAAATATTTATTTATTATTTTATTTTGGAAATACAATATATTTAAGTAATGTGTGACAATGTTTTTATTAATGATTTAGGTACATGACATAATTCAATTCTATATTTTATGAGTTTTTTTTCCAAATTCTCTCTCCGATCACACCGTGAAGTCACAGAGTGTTGGCATTTTTGTCATAGGTTTTACGTGACTTATGTGACTTGCAGTGACGTCATTGCAACGTCACAAATTTTTTTAAAGCTGTCAAAAAGTAATTTTCTTCATGCCATAAGATGTTCTAAAGTTTATTTTAAGTTTTCTTTAGATCTTCAAGACGTTCACATTTTGATCACAGTGTGACGTTACAAAGTGGTGTCATTTTGGTCACAGATGTGACGTGAAGTACGTGACTCACAGTGACGTCACAATGACGTCACTGTGACTGTGCAGGGTATGTGGGTATGTTCTGTGACGCGGGATGTTTGTGTTTAAAAACGGTATTTAAAATCCCATTCACCGCAATTTCCGAAAATAAAGGGTAAAATATTCGATTATTTTTTGGCTCCTGTGTATGAAGATCAATATATTTTTATCCATTCCAATTAATGCTCTAAATTTAAATTCATTTAGAAAACGCATATTGCAACCGAAAACACATTTTCGGTATTTACTAAACATACAGGGGAATGTATCTATATTATTTTGCGTAATATTGTATATGAGTTTATTTATATTATAATTAATTATGTTAAGATACAAAGCGCTTAACACAACTGTAAAAGGAATTCACCAATTCACATCCATAAAATGGTATTTAGAGGGCCTGGTTACCAACAGGGCACACTTCCATCAGTAAAAAACATAGAATTGTTTCCCTTATTCTTCGCAGTAATTTTGTATGAATATAAGCGTTTTAATAAGACGAAAATTTCTATTAAATGTTACTGGTGGAAATATGCCCCGTCAGTAATCAGGCCATGGGTATTTAGTATGAAATCTTCTAGACAATCCAATATATGTCCATTATAAATAAAACACACCATGTACACTTTACTACCTTAAAAAATTACCGGAAGCTAATGACTTTCAATTAGAAAGTTACTCGGCGAATTGTTCCTGAATTTTGGCAATGTAACATTGTTAGACTACTAATATGTTTCATTGAAGATCTATTCACGAAACCATTAACACAGTGAATAAAAAATATTTTTTATGATCCATCTGCTGCATAAAAAAGCTAGAAATATTCTAAAACTATAACTAATGATTTCATCAGATCTTTACAATGAGTGAAAGCATATTTGTATGAAAAGCACGAACATTCATGAATATATAAACGTCTATTTTAAAATTTTTAAACATTTCTGTATGCTTTTTATTTATAACATACATAGTTCAAAATCAAATTTCACGACAATTTCAGAAGACTTGACAAAGAAAAAGAGAAACATTATGCTACAATTTAAAACTGAACATATTGAATGCTTACAAAGATATGAGCATTTCGACGGAATAAATTTAAAATACGCATGTGCCAAAGATAGCACATTTATTTTTCATAATTCGATGCTAAACTTTACAGGCCAACTTATTCTATCAAACGGCTAATAGAGTATCGTAAATATTTTAAATGATATCAGCAATATAGTGAGCCGCATATTTTCTGGAAATAACTTTATGATAAGGGGTTATTCATAAGCTACAATTTATATAATATAAAATTTAACTGGAATTTATGCAATCTTACTTATAATAAAATCCAAAGGCAAGAAAGTGTCTGTAACGGCTCCGGGCTCGACCACTCTGATCTGCGAATCGACCATAGTTAAACGCCATGTTAGGCTTAATGAAAAAGCTATGCTTCATCCGATTCTGCTGTTAAAATATTTGTAAAAGCATATTAGAGCTTTTAAATATTTTAATTTTGTTTAAAACCTTCAAAAACTATTTCATATAAAACACGTATATCAACATTTCTGTATATATGTTTTTCTGTCAGCACTTTTCTTTTCAGAAATAGCGGTGAATTCTTTCGTACGGAAGATTTGAGTGATCAATCCATTACATCTACTGGAGTATTTTGAAATTTTGCTTCCATCTTAAATACAGTACAGGACCTAATACGCGAAATCCTCTGGACCAAAGGCTTTCCGAGTTTTGGAATTTTCCGGATTTTGGGCCTTCCCGAAGTTCACGATTATTTGACAAAATTCATGCTTTATTTTCGTGATTCTTTGACAAAATTTGCATTTTTTTTCTGCTATTCTTTGACAAAATTTGCGTTTTTCTTCTACGATTCTTTGACGAAATATAATTTTTTCGTCGTCCTTTGAAGAAATTCGCATTTTTCTGCGATTCTTTTAGGAAATTTGCGTTTTTTGCTATTCTTTGACGAAATTTACCTTTTATTTACGATCCTTTGACAAAATTCGAGTTTTTTTCTGAGATTCTTTGACGAAATTAGTGGTTTTTTTTTTCGCGATCCTTTGACGGAATTCGCATTTTTTCTGTGATCTTTTGACAAAATTTTTGTTTTTTTCCTTCGATCCTTTGTAGAAATTCATGTTTTTCCGCGATTATTTGACGAAATTTGCGTTTTTTTTTTCCTGATCTTTTAACCAAATTTGTGTTTTTTTTGTGATCCCTTGAAGAAATTTAACATTTTTTCGAGTCCTTGGAAGAAATTTGCGTTTTCTTCGCAAGCCTTTGTCGGAAATTGCGTATTTTCTGCGATTTGTTAACAAAATTAGCGTTTTTTCGCAATTCTGCGACGAAATTTGCATTTTTTTTCAATCCCTTGACAAAATTCAAGTTGTTTCCGCAATCCTTTGAAGACATTGTCTACTTTTTCTTCGAAGGATAGACATAATTGTTTTTTTCGGCGACGATCGCTCAAAATTCGAGATTTTGTTATGTTTGAATCTTTGGACTGAAGACTAAAATTTTCGAAACCGAATGCCTTAAATTTTTAAGAAAATTCGGAACAGAATCACCCTTGATGAAATAAATATATAACTATTTTTTGTTTCAAACGAATCGTAATATAAATTAATTTTAAACTAAAATTTGAGAGAAAAATAATTTGTTTCTAATTTCGGGAACAAGGGGGCGTGTTCACCCGCTACCGAAGTAACAATATTTTAGTGATTACACACTGAAACACAATGGACGGAAAAAAAATTAGAAATCGGTAAAATTTTCGAAAAATTTCCAAAATTCTAAAATTTTTGTAAAAATTTACAAATTTAGAAAATTTTCGAAATTTTTTTGCTGACTTCGGGTTTTTCGGGATTTTGGAATTCCGGATAAGGGGTCATATTGCTGTAAAATGATTCTTTCTTATCAAACGTAATTAAAATATAAGGAATACATAGTACAACGTAATTTGCATTTATTTTTGCTTAGGTAATCAAACAATAAGTTATGTGGGGAGTCAATCGGCTTAGAAACTCATCGCTGAACTACTTCCGAAATTTAATACTGAGTATAATATATATATATATCCTCATCATTTTTATTTGTAGAAATCATTTGTCATTTTTAAAATGTACTTTTTTACAGTACAAATCTTTCAATAATAAAGTCTTCATGCTGTTTGTTTGTATGAAGTCTTAGGAAAAAGAAACGCAGATCAACAATCTCATTTTTGACGGGGTTATATACTAGTGCCTTAATAAAATTTACGTGTTTCATTTTCATCATTTATAATTAATTTGTGTATTTCGAGCATTAGTAACTTTTATGTAAATCAGTGTGATTATTTTATGATTTATGCTGAAAAAGGTAATTTTTAGAAATACCCCGCGCAGTACTTTATTTGATTAAACATGATTATTTTATTTTTTTAAAGCTGTCAATTATATCAGCTTTATAACTCGAACAGAACAACAAATATAACTGTGAACACGAGAAGTCCAATTATTTTATTTATTACAGAATTATCTTTGAAATTTTTCTGGTGTAATTTTTTTTTTTTTTTGTGAACGCTTACTGGTTTTGAAATTCAAACTAATATTGAAAAAATAAATATTTTATGGATTTTATAATATTTAAAAGTATACTTATAAAAGGGTATGTCCTGACTGACTCATAATCAACGTAGAGCCTCAACCATTGGTCCTAAGGCAATGAAATTTGAAAGACATGTTCCTTACACAATCTAAGCACCCACTAAGAAAGGCGTTTTGAGAATTCACACCTTAAGGAGTTTAAATGGGAGTCGCAAATTTTACGTCCTTTCGTCTTTTTGCTATATCTCAAAAGCAGTTTTAGATAGGAGCTTGAAATTCAGGATAACAAATCTACTAAAGGAGAGTTAAACATATATTTCAGGCGATATTAGAAATTCAACCTCTAAGGGGGTTAAATGAAGGGTTGAATGTTTTCGGTTATTTCACATTTTCGCCATATCTCATCAGAAGTTTTAGGTAAGAGCGTGAAATTAAGGATAAAAAATCTACTAAGAAAATAATTAAACATGTATTTCAGCGATTTTAGAAATTTGAGCACTAAGGGGGTTAACTGGTGGTCGAGAGTTTTAGGTCATTTCAATTTTTCGCAATATTTCAACGTTAGTTTCAGTTAAAAGCTTGAAATTTAGGATAACAAATCTACTAGAAGATAGTTAAACACGTATTTCACAGATTTAAAAAAATTCAACAACAAAAGGGGTTAAATGGGGGGTCAAAAGATTTGGGTTATTTCGCTTTTTTGCCATATCTCATAAGCAGTTTTAGGTAGGAGCGTGGAATTCAGGATAACAAATCTACTAAAATAATTAAACACATATTTCAGCTATTTTAGAAATTCACCCATTAAGGGGTTTAAATTGGGGGGGGGGTCGAATGTTTTCAGTGATTTTACTTTTTCGCCATATTACATCAGCAGTTTTAGATTAAACTGAGCGTGAAATTCAGGGTAGCAAATCTACTAAAAAAATAATTAAACACGTATTTCAGCGATTTAGAAATTCGACCACGAAAGAGGTTAAATGGGGGGGGGGGGTCGAAAGGTTTACGTCAGGAAGCGAAAGGAAGCGACTGGCTGGAAAATCGTTTATTTAACGATTTTTGCATGCAAAATTCACATATCACTGTTATAGGGATCGCTGTATTAACGATATATGGCTGATAGGAACACAGGTCCCCATTATTCTGATCACCAGATTCACAATTTATGGGCGTGAAACCACAGTGCCCATTTACAATGACTTAGACTATCCCATTTTTGTTTATTCTAGCTGAAATAACTCCCTTTCTCCTAGATAATCACGTTCAGGTCCGAGCGGCTCTTTGTCAGGGGGCTCATGAAAAATAGAAAATTATTTATGCTTAGAAATTATTATTTACATGCTTTTTTGAATTTTTGTTAGATATTTTGGTTTAGTTTAAAATATATTATTCATATTTTTCTGTTTGCATGTAAAATGCATTTTCTGGGCCCCAAGCGATGCTCCGGATATACGCTGCAGAAAGCATCGGGCCCCACACAAACGCGACCGGCTAGATGGAACATATGTCGTGATGAAATGTTGCATTATATAATCTGATAGTCTGTGCCTATCTTTAAATGAAATAGTTCTGTGGAAAAATGTTGAAATTTTCCACAAAATAGACCACACTAACTTTCTGTATCTCTAGATCATTAAATATTTGAATGTATGTTGTGGTGAGAATTTTTATAAAAGTTGAAGATAGAAATTTCTTTAATTAAAAAACAATGCGCAGCACATTTTTTAAAATAACACACACATATATATATATATATTATATATATACATATATTTAAGAACTAAAGAACTACATTATATATATTTCTCAGAAGGGGGGGGGGGTGTATAGATTGTAAATGAGGCTGTCAGATATAGATAAATCAATTTTTTCTGAATGTGCATAAGATTATCTCATTTTTTCTTCTTTACGTGAGCATTTATAAGATTTACGGGGAACTACTACACGATAGGATTTGTTAAAATAAAATAATAATAATAATAATAATAATAATAAAACATAACATAGAAATAACGAAAAGAGATGAATTGAAAGGCTTTGCATTAATGTATATTCCAAATATTTTTTTTTAAACATGATGGAAATCTGAAATAGGTGAAGATAATAAATTTACGGTATAAACATTTTTTTTTTAAAAAGAGAGACAAAAATACTAAGAAATTAACAAGATTTTTTTAAAAATATAATATTTTGTTCAAAATATTTATTGCATGTTTTGTTTAATTTTTTTTTTTAAGAAATTCAATTTTCCTCCTAATCTGAATTTAGATTATCTGTTGGGAAGGATTTAATAACGACATATTAATTTGTACCTTGGATGAGTTTGAAAGCTTATTTCGAAGCTCAGAATTAATAGCCTGAAATTCTTACCGTTTTTCTGTTTAATTTCTTAATCAATATTAAATAAATTAATTAAAAAAAAGTGCTTTTAACCATTTTTTAATTATGTTGGAAAGATCCACTTTAACCACTTTTCAAAATAATTGAAAAGTGCTTATGAACCCGGTTTGTCTGGTTTTCTATCTGTACTTTCTATCTGTACTCGGATTGTCATGTAATTGATATATGTTATTGAGGTTTATCATGGCATGTTCTGTATTGGATTGTGTACCATTTATGTGTAGTTAGTTTACAGGGTCACTCCAAATTATTCCGTTACATTACGGGCAATAATCTACGCTTCTTATAAATCTTACACTATTTTAAACACAATGAAATTGTTATGCATCACTTAGGTGGACGACAAGATGTTTTCTATAGACTAAGTAGCAATAATAGTAGATTTACAGGCCCTATCAAAAGTATTCTGTTATATTACTGTCAATAAGTAAAATTATTTTTGACGCAGTTTAAAAATGTTACACTGTTCTAAACATAATGAAATTCATATGCATCACTGATGTGGATCGCGATATGCTTTCTATAGCATATAGAGTAAGTAGCAATTATAGTTCTTATACATGGACGTACAAAATAGTTCCATTACATTATGATCTATGGGCGGAAAGGTACACAGTGTATTTTAATGATGTTACACTATTTGAATGAAATTGATATACATTACATTGGTACACTATAGTCCGTTTTTAATAGATTATGGAGTATGTAGAATTTATTTTTTATTTACTGACGCACTCAAAAGAATGCGTTTGCAGACTGACTACTTTATATGGTGTTTTATAGTGGATACTTATTTAGTGTTCATAATGACGACATTCTAAATTATTTGCCAGTAATTAAAACCTTTTATTTTATAATGTGATATTTTCAGCAAAGGAAATATCCTAAAAATGTATTAATTTCTTTTAGGAAAAATCGAAAGAAGTATGTACAGGGTGATTTTTTTTAAAGTTGTGAAAGTAAAACCCTATAACAAAAGAACCATTGATCCAAATGAATTGAAATTTCAACAGTATGCTCCCAAAGCAATGGGGATTTTTTTGGCGTAGTTAAAAAAACTCAGCACGAACTCAGCAAAACTAAAGCACCGAGAGATGGCGCTGTAGGTTAACATCAACTGGTTTCCTTCCTCTACCGGGTTTTAGGCTCAGTGAAACAGTCTGTTCAATTTTCTAAACCATCTTCCGTAAATATTCTATCCTCATTGGACCTTTTTTTAAATTCTTAAGTGTCCTAAATCTCCTAAGAGCAGTTGCTGCACTGTTATTATTCTGATAATACAGTTTCACTAACAACGCACGGTCCGTCAATAGCCCAGTCATTGCGAGGACATCCGTGGAATAATGAACACGAGGCAGGGAACACAAGGAACACGTGCTTCACGCTTTTATTGCCACTGTATGTGTGCCGTGCACAAGCTCGTCTCCCGACTTTGCTGCATATACAGCACCATCTGTCGGCGGGATTTTAAGTTTTTTTAACCACGTCTAAAAAATTCCCATCGCTTTGGGAGCACACTAGTAAAATTTCAGGTCATGTGGATCAGTGGTTCTTTTGTTATAGGGTTTTACTTTCACAACTTTAAAAAAATCACCCTGTATAACAAAGCAAAACAGGCATTGTGAAAGGAGGAAAGAAGAAATGAAAATTATAAGAAGCTACTTGAATGCATTTAACACTTACAGAACTATGAATCAGAATATGTCAACATGAAGTTATGTTTAGTTATGTTCCTAAGAAAGTTTGGATCTGTAAATAAAAACAATGTATTACATACAGGTAATTCCAAACAGGTAATACAAAACAGGTAATTCCATTTATCTGGAAATTACTTTTGAAATGATAGGTTTGAAATTGTAAACAAATGTCTACCTATAGTAAATCGATTATGTACAATATTTTATAAACTCAACTGTAGCTCCCGTAGTGGCAAAATTTGGATGTTATCTATCCTATATTAAAAAACTCTAAGAGATAGCGAAAAAATTAAACAAAGGTGTAGAGCGTCGTTGATTTATTATAAGGAGGCGTCTTATATGTAAAAATAACTTTATTAAACTTTATTTAACTTTATTTATATAACTTTATTTATATAACTTTATTTTCTAAACCAATCATCGGGCTAGATGTGTCACTTATCGCTTGTAGCCGTGTGGCATTGTAAGGCATATGCATAAACAATGAATATTGACAAAAACAGAAACATGGTGATTTATGGTATAGTTTATATTCTTAAAATTCAATAATATATTTTCAGATATTTGTTTTTTAAACTTTGAATTGTTAAAAAACATTTAATGGTAGATGTTTTTATTAAAAAAATTAAATAACAAATAGTTTGAAGATGTATTAAATAAAACATTTCACAAAGGAACAATCTGAGAAAAGGGTAAACATATTGAAATGAGACAAGAACTACATTAAGCGTAGGTGATAGCAATAAGAAAAGAAAACAAGATTAATAAGCTTATTAAACATTTTTAGAATTACAAATAACAATATCTTAACATTAGACAATGTTTAGGTATTTATAAAATTATTCTAAATCTATAAATATTAGCAGTGTAATACATTGTATATCTTACATAGTTTATAATCTGTATTAAATTTGTGTTAATAAGATTGTTGTTTTATTTTTCATTTCAAATTATTAAAAAAAATATCTAACAATTTATTGGAAACGCAGTATTTCTGAAATAAAGACACGATAAAATTATTTCCATTAATTCAAACTATTTTCAAACATTTTGCTCTATAAGAATAGTCTTTCAGGATATGTAAGAGGTTTGAAAAGTAGAATTTTCGTAAAATATTGATGATCATATGTAAAAAATTATTTTTTCACTAAATAAGGTAAATATTAATTAAAATAATTCTGGTATTCTTTTCACTTAAAGCGTACGATCCCAGTATATGAATCAAGTATCTACATTTATTGTTATTTCAAGTATTAAAATAATTCTTGTGTACGTAGTTAATGTATGAAACTTTATTGAAAATGTTTTCGAATGATGGGATGCTAAATTATTTGTTTGTGTTAAAAACAATTGTATTTCTATTTTAACATTTCTTAGAAAAGAAAATAGTCTGAAAATGTGTTGGAAGAAAATAAAACGATTCCCTTAGGAACAATCTGAGGAAGAATTGTATGTACTAAAACAATACAGGAGCTATATAAAAGGCGGATGGTAGCAATAAGAAAAGACACAAGCTATACAAAATCCTTAAACCGTTGCCAAATTACGAATAACAATATGTTAACATAGAATAATGTTTCTGTATTCCTAAAATTACACTGAATCTGGAAATATAAGCAAAGTAATTTATGGTATGTTCTGTGTTTTAGTTTATATCAAGATTAATTTTCTAGATAAATATTATTGTTTTGGTATATCCAAAATAATCACGACAATTTAATTGTTTTGTTATTTATATTTTAAACAGTAAGAATCGAAACAAAAAATTTAATAATTTAAAATATTTTATAAAATTGTAACCAAGACTTGCAAATGAAAATGATCATATTTAAATTTTTGTATATGATCAACTAAGTGATTTTTTCAAACAATTAACTGAAAAAATTATATAATAGTATAAAGTTGTAAATAGGAAAAGATGTTTCCTGACTTTTTTCGACACTCGTTTCATTTTATGGATGGTATTTTCATATATAGTATGATATTTTCACATATGTTATTTTCATATATTGTATTAAAATAATGTTTGAAGAGGATATTGTATTTAATTATGCTGCATTGAGTTAATAAATTAGAAATTTTAATATGATCCGCCAATAGTGTTTTTCTTCGACCGGGTACTTCAGCACATGAGTTTCACATCATCAAAATAGAAAAACAAATACCAGTAAATAACTTTAAAATTCGTAATGAAAATATGGCATTTCCCATTCAGTCGGTGTGCTGATCGAGAATAATCATTCGATGGAAATGCCATTCAACAATATAAAATTTACAAAATCAGAAATATGAATTAAATGAATTAAATATTCTATACCAGTAATACCCACCAATACCTTGGCTGATAATAATTTAGCTGTTAGCAATGATATGAGCACTAACCTGCTTCCGGCCAATAAATCAAATTTATTGAGGATTTTCATGGTAATGAATCGTAATGAATTGAAATTGGTAATGAATAAAACTAAGGAGGATTTTCCTGCGAAATATGGCAATATGTTTTCTGATTTTGAAATTAGACATGACTAAACATGAGTTGACTTGTTAAATATGGTTAATGATAACTTAAAAACTAATACAGTTTGTTCTGCAAACACAAGTTTCAAACTAAGGACAGTGAAAGTAGTAATAAAACTTCTAAAATAATGTGTGAAGTGTCTGCTCAAACAAACTTAAGATTGCATAGATGATGAAGATTTAGAAGTTTTGCAAACAATCAATGCTTCTTTTTAAAATATAGCGTGCTAAACCACATTAGATTCTATTCAAGAACAGTCTGGAGTTCAACCAAAACTACACTCACAAATATCTCTTCATGAAGCTAATTCGTCTCAAGCGTTTGAAAGTTGTTTGTTAAAAACAGTTTCACCAACAAATGAAAATCCAGCCAAAAAGCGAAAAGTAGTAGGCTCAAACTTTGCTGAATGCTTAACAACTGAAGCATCTACGAAAATATTAAAAGAGGAAAAGTAAAGACAAAACATTGAAAAGAGAGAATAATTAAAGCTTAACAAAGCAAAAATAGCACTTAAAATAGAGAGACTTAAAAGCAGCTTCAGCACTTAAAATTTCAGCACTTAAAATAAGAGAATAATTAAAGCTTAAAAAAGCAAAAACAGCACTTAAAAAACATAATTTGGCCAACACACTAAGTCAGTCGTTAAAAAAAATCTGGAGGGCACAAAGGGATAGACATAAATGAATGTGTGGATAATCTGGCTGGGATGGGCCCTTACAATAATGTTCGAATCCCGTGGTTTTCACCTGAAGACTGCATGATGGTTGTGAAAAAAACCCCATATAGAATCAAATTGGAAATGAGAGCAATATCGGTAAGATAATACTGGCCATGGCTGGGATTATACAAACATAGGGCATCCGAATCACAATTTTCTCAGGAAGAGTGGTGTTATTTTTGCTAGGTTTTTGACAAAAACAGTTTTAACACATGCCCGGCGCAAAATGTTTCTTGGACGCGGAGTAGCGCAGTGCAAACTATGAGGGGAGACATATCAAATGGAGGAACATTTGGTTATGAGGTGTAAGAAGTTTTCGAGACTTCGCGAGATTGTGTTTCGGAAGCTACAGGTATCGAGGAATAATTCGTATGCTGATATTTTTAGAGCGACGGGTAGAAATGGTGGCGAACATCTTCCTTGGTTATCTCAGTTTTTGGATGAGATCTATATCTACTATACAGATTGATTTGAAGGTGCTGGGTAGGCTAGGTGTCAGATCTATTTTCAACATTGGCGTCTGCCGGTAGTGGTTTTGAGGCAGTTTTAAACGCTTGTTAACCTCTTTTGCAGGAGTGTGGTTGATGTGGAGTAAGACAGCTAAACAGACATAAAAAGCTGTTTACCGGGTCCACGAACCAAATACACAACAACAACAAGAAGAAAACAATCCAGAAGTAAAGGTGCGGCAGAAACAAAAGTTACGAAAAATAATAAACCTCAAACGCATCTAGAGCCGTTCCATTCAGAAACTAAAAAGAAAGAAAATTGAGACCTATGCTTAAGATGAAAGCCAAAATTGAATTAAAAGCAAACTGAGAAGCAAGGGAATTCGCATAATTTATGTTGTATCGGTCATTCATTATTTTCATCTTCTTTTTCTCAGCAGTAAAAGTATGCATTATTTAATTATTATATATTCAAGATGACTTATCTTAGTTATTTTTTGTATTATTGAAGTTATTATTAAATAAAGTTATTAGTATATTAAGTAATTTCAATAATCTTCTACTCAACTTTCAATTTTATGTATTTCAAATCTTTGTTAAGTAAGTAAAAGTTTTTAGCAATTAAATGAATATTTTAAGATGATCTAACATGTATTAAATGAATTTTCTCATTTAAGACTTTGGACGTATCATTTAGGTTTTAACAACTTGTACATGCAACAAAAATAACCTAAATGCGACAGTCGTATATTGTTTACACATATTAGATACTAGCAGACTATGCCCGCTGCGCTGGTCGGTTTCTCCAAAAGAACCTTGAATCAAACGAAATATATCGGTGAATTTAACCTTGTGTTTTAAAGTAATCTGGACCTTTACCTAGATATCCTAAAATAACATAAAAACGGATACTTATTTCACTAAGTTATGTATTTTTAATACGGTTTATTATTACGTTTACAATTTATTACCTACCGTTTTCCATTGATTTATATGTTTTATAGCTACATTTTTTAATAACGGAAATAAACCTATATTATTCACAACTAAATAGAAATGGCGCATCTAGTATTTGTCGAGAATTAAATAAAAATCATGCACTCGTGACATCATAATTCACTTTTATATTTTAACAGAATAATACGGTTACTATAATTTGTGACTCGTGCTGCTATTGCTGTTATTATTATTTTTTACGCGTGAAGTTTTCGCTATGGTAATGCAATGTGAAATTTGGTCATTTTTGAAATTCAATATTTGAAAAATGGCATAATCAGTGGATTTGAAATTTATATCAAGAAAGATACAATTTTTTACCTTTCTAACGCAGTTTGTCTAACAATTTTCTGACAAATACTTTTCGAGCAATTAATTTTTTCAGTAACTTCAAATGTTTCATTTTCTGAGATTAATCTGTGGCAACGATCCCAGTCGTCAGCAACACATACCTTTTTATTAAAGAGGATACTGATTCAATTTCTACCTAAACAAGTTAGTTTTGAATTAAAAGCACAGTATTTATTCATTTAATGTTTTATCTATCTATCTATATATATAATAAAATGCCAAATATATCCTAAATACGACAAAAGTAAGGTAAAACCAGGAGAAATGGCGCAGTCGGTAAGATTGCGCACATAGGGGTTCGGGGGAAAGGAGTAGAGTAAGCACGCAGTGATTCCAAGTAGTTGTACAACGGCATTACTGGAGTGTCACCTTGAAAGTGCACGTTGATTGTTTTGAGCGTCTAAGATAAAGCATTGCTATTTTGTTTTGTTTTCAAGTAAATGCTTGAATTTTCATAGCTATTCATCAGAATTTCGGTACAATGTCAGTAGTACAAAATATTTTAAACTTAAACGATTTCTCATAAGCTACTAATCTAAACTAACACTGTGAACATCAACGTCTCGTTTTAGTAGCAGTCATGTTTATATAAAAGGCCGCGCAATCTCTCCTACCGAAATTGGAGAGTTTGTGCATCTGCTACTTAGGAGAGATGGCGCATTGTTTCTATTAGTTTCCATGCTAGGAGAGATTATGCAGCTTATTGGTAAATTTGCAAAAGAAAATGAAAAATTAAAATGAAATAATTTTAAGTTAAACGTGTTATCAAGTAACTTAATGTTATTCTGCAATCTTATCTAGACATGCTTTTTCTGATGCTTTAATTGTTTCCCTTTAATTAAAATTTTTTAATCGTTTTTTTAAATTATTTACTTTTTCCAAATCTTTAATCATTAGGTTGAAATATTCACTCCTAATACAATAACATTTGTTCACTAAAACCTTACAACAATGTCATTTAAATGTAATTATTATTGTTAACAAATTAATTGTAGTTATTATTAGTAACAATCTCTCCTACCCATGTTCGCAATCACACCAACCCTATAAGGACACATTGCGCACAATAACTTTCTTGGTTTTATATCAAATGTTCTATTAAATTACAACATAACAACAAAATAGCAATGGAAATGCATAAAAAACAAATTAAGTAAAAATTATTCATTGATAGTTTAGTAAAAAATTAATATTTAGATTTTTTTATTGATATTCTTTTGAATTGTGCGCAGACTCTCCTAGCTTTACCTTATGGGGAATCGCGTAGCATTTAGGCACAAAGGCCTTATATAGAATTTCTTTTAAATATTTTTTAATTACCCGTCTGTAGAACAAACACATACAAACCGTCAGATATCATTTATTTTTATATAATTTATCTTTGTATTTTGTTCTTTTCCATATGTAAGTTATAAAATAAATAAAAAATATTTTCTCACATAACAAAATTTGAGATAATTCATAAAAGCCAAATTTTAATTTTCCTATTTGTTTTTTTGTTTTGTTTTTTGTTTTTTTTTAATCGCAGAACAACGTTAAACAGAAATAGTTTTGATATGTTTCATAAACGAAAATACATACTAAGTACAGATTGTTAAAAGATTCTCTTTTACAAATAAAACGTTTGTAAATAAAATAAGTACACAAACTTATTGTTTTAAATGTAAAGACAGAATTGGACAATGTTAGATCATTAAATATCTATCTATGTATATACAGGATGGTTCTAATATAAGTATCTCTATTTGGAGCTGTCTGTAACTTGAAGTAATAACCGGAATGAAACTAAAATCGGTACCCTTACTATTGGAGAAAGGGAAGAAAAATGGAACAATAAATAAATAAATAAAAAATTAATTGCAATAATCGTCGACAGATGGCGCTTTTGAGTGTGACATGTAATGTGTAGTATTTTATAAGGAAAAGCCAGGAGAGATGACGCAGTCGGAGAGATTGCGTACATAGAGGTTCGGGGGGAAGGAGTAGTGTAAGCGCTCAGCGACTCCAGGTAGTTGTACAACAACAGTAGTGGAGTGTCTACTTGAAAGTGCACGTTGATTGCTTTGAGCGTTTAAGATAAAGTATTGCTATTTTGTTTTGTTTTCCTAAAGTAAGTGCTTGAATTTTCATAGCTATTCGTCAGAATTTCTATACAATGTCAGTAGTACAAAATATTTTAAACTTAAACGATTTCTCATAAGCTACTAATCTAGACTAACAATGTGAACACCAGTGGTTGGTTTTAGTAGCGGCCATGTTTAAATAAAAGGCCGCGCAATCTCTCCTACTGAAATTGGAGAGTTTGCGCATCTGCTACTTAGGAGAGATGGTGCAGCGTTCCCATTAGTTTCCATGCTAGGAGAGAATACACAGATTATTGGTAAATTTGCATAAAAAATTAAAAATGAAAATGGACTAATTTTAAGTTAAACGTGTTATTAAGTAACATAATTTTATTTTGTAATCTTATTTGGACTTGCTTTTTCTGATTCTTTATTTTTTTTTCTTTAATTAAAATTTTTTAATCGTTTTTTAAAATTATTTCCTTTTTCTGATTCTTTAATCATTATGTTGAAATATTCACTCATAATACAATAATATTTTTTCACAAAAACCGTTCAGCAATGTCATTTAAGTGTAGTGCAACTTGAGCATGATCGGCACCGCCATGCCATAGCGTAATAACATTTACTGTGACGTTTTCCAATAAATTAGGTATGCCAATCGGTTTTCGCCCTAATTCTTTGTTCTGGTATTACACATTACATTTCACACTCAATAGCGCCATCTGTTGGTGATTATTGCAATTATTTTTTTATTGTTCCATTCTCCTTCCCCTTCAAGAATAGTAAGTGTACCGATTTTGGTTCCATTTGGATCATTCCTGCGAGCTACAGACAGCTCCAAATAGAAATACTTATATTATAACCACCCGGTATATATCGATATAAATATAGGTAGATAGATAGATATTTTGTCATCCAATATTCATTTTAGTTCTCACAGTATTTCGGTAAATTTACCAATGTACAAATATTTGTATCCGGAATTAATGCTCTATAAGTTTAACCATTTGTCAAATAAACAAGATGTACGTTTAGAAAACGGACGTTCTATATAAAAGATAATTAAAAAAACTGTGTAATTCATTATTCCTTTAAAATTAATATATGTATAATATTTAGAAGGAATTTTGCAGCTTGCGTGTTGTTTTTATATAGTTTGTTAAATGATTTTATTGAATGTAAATTGATTTTGTATTTAATTGTTTAAAATTTTGAAATTGCATTTATTACAAAAATACAAAAGCATGTTTTTCCTCTTTTTTTACGTTAAAATAATATATTTCCTGCAAAATTTCGATGTGTTATCAATTTATCAATTCAGACAAATGAGATATTGGTCAACATTTGAAGTTTCATGTTGTTATATGAAGTAAAATTTTAACTTAAAAATGAAATTAGAAATGGAAATCAGTGGTGTATTTTTTAAATTAACACTCCTGCCTGCATAATACAGCACGTAAAAAATTTTAACGTATGTGAGAACTTTTTTTTTTTTTTTAATTTACATTTCAACATTATTTTACTTAGTTTGCGTACTCTAAATACTCAAAACATTACTTTTACATAACACTGTAAGTAAAAAATATGATTTAAATAGTAAATTTATTTAAATTTTTGAAAAATATATTTAATATTTTAAATATACTACTTTAAAACATTTGCTTCTTTTTAATAAGGCATGCATTTAATAATTTAAAAAAATGTTTGGGGGGTGGGGAAACTGTTATTAAAACGATATTTCATAACATTTAAGAAGTAAATATCTTCCTAAAAGACATTAAAATCGTAAAATGTACAATATTTCAAAAATACTTAAATTCTTAAAAGCGAGTATTTTTTTTTTAAATATTAGAATTTTTTATGTCCACAAACATTGTTAAAACACCGACAACATGATAAATTATCGAGTTTTGAGTTCTTGAAATACTTCGAATTCTTTCTCATGATTCAGTATTTTGTATGAAACAATATTTTGGTATTTTTTTCTTTCTAAAAATAATTTTCGAATCTTTAGGAATGCGATATTTTGAGTGTTTCGGCAAAATACTGAGCAAATTTATTTATGACACATCAATGCCTATCTATGACATAAAAAAGTTTATACATTTTACTTTTCTCTGAATTTTTATATCGTCTTATTGATTTTATGTTAGAATTGTTTTGTTAACTCCTGTAAGATATTTAATAATTTTTGTAAACTACTCTCTTCTTTTCTATAACAAAGTCTCAGCCCCAATTTTCAAAATTAACAATATTTAACCAGAATTGGTCAGACTGAAATATTAAATTACTGAGTGGTATAAAATTAGGAAACAATATTAAAAAATATATACTTTATTTTTATTTTTATTGTTTAGCGGTATAAAACTAATTTTGCAATAACAGCTGTTGAATCTTTATCCTCAACACGGTTTCCGGTTTCATCACCCTTTTTTTATGTCCACAATATTGGCTACAGACCATAATGTATCCGAATATTTTTGATTACCCCTGTAAATGAACTATGAATGATGCACACTTGGAAATGAATACCGAACTTCTTACGGTATACTACAATACCATATTTTAATTATATGGATATCCGGTTATCTTTTTTCGAGTAAGTGCGCGACTAGACAGATGAACAGACAGACAGACAAACAGGCAAACTGAATTCATAAATGCTGTTCGACTGTGCTGTAAAGTTTTACAAATAATATTTTTTATCTAAAAACATCTAAATTTCCATCAAACATTTTTTATACGATGAATAGAAACGAAATTGCACTAATTCCCGAAAATGACGCCATTTTGAATAACGGCCGCCATCTTGAATTCCCCGCACTTCCCTTTTTATATGCTTTGTATTAATATAGAGTAGATACTGACCAAACGATATAATTGTATCACGATGTGCAGTTTTCACCTTATTTTTGTCGTGTAGCACTTGGACTATAACCCGAGAACGATGATAAAAATTGTGTCTTTTGGACATTTTAAAATTCAAGTCCGTGTCAATTATTTTCGTTAAATTTAACATTGGGGATTTTAAAGCTTTTGAACAGTCCTTTTATATGAGGATTGTCTTTCAAATGAAGGATCTCTCTTCTCTAATATTTACAGAGTCCCGTTTGTTCTTGGATGCATATTTCGTGGGATATTTCAATTTCAGGCCAGACTTTGACTATTGTTTATTTCGCTTCGACTCTAATAAGTGTCGTAACTTTATATATAAACAAGTGGATAAGTGTGATCGAAGATCGCTCAAAGGGTTTCGTTTAATATTCCTTTCAAAACACTTTATCCTTTCTTTGATAAATCCAAATAAATTTCAGTTAGCAACAACAACAACCAAAAAAATAAAATCATGTTTTTTATAAAGTAAAAATTTACCGGTCTATTTTTTCGTTTTTTTCGAATATCTAAACCAGCCCGATAGCGGGCGAAGCCTGCTATTATATTCTGTCATAATTAATATCTGTCATGCGGACTAAATGCAATATTTAAAAAATAATTTCAAAATTAAACATGTTGTACACCTTCAAAATGTTAAAATATGCGAATATTTCCATAATCATATTTTTATCATGATTCAATATATTTCTCAAACTCATATATTTACTATTCTCTATTACTCATATTGATACTCGCTTTGTATTATTCTCAAACAGTTGAAAAATTCGTTAAACTTCCCATATGACGTCAGAATTTCTTTTTAATTCTCTAATGACGTCGACGTGATATTAATCTGCTTTGTGTTACATACACATACTCATACTCCTTGTATTACTGAGAAATCTTTGAAAATTTTCGTTTTATTACCACTATGAAGTCAATCATTTTTATTTCATATTAATCTTTTTTTCAACTGGTGAAACTTTTTATTTCATTTTAATTTTTCACGTGGAAATCGTTCAATAGAAAATTAATTAATGTAGAAAGAATTTCATTGTGGATTTTTAATTTTTGGCAACTGCTATAATGAAAAATGTTTACATTTAATATGAAAAAGCTGTTAGAATTTTGGTTTTTTTATCTCTATTTATTAAAATAATACGAGTTTTTTAAATTTTAATATTTTGAGCTTCATAGCTGGTATTCATCTATATATGCACAAAGTTACATAGTTTCTGAGAATGACTCTGTGACGGACAGAAAACGGAGCGGGAGTAATAGGGTTTCGTGAGATGAACGAAACCCTAAAGAATGATGAATTATATAAAATTTTGTAATAGCTGAATAAGGATTGTACCAAAGTAGTCTTCCTTCTTTGGTGCTTTAAAAACTCAATTTTACACGCAAACAAAATTATCTACTAACTGACTATAAATTATATTTTCAAAAACCTAATTGTAAAAAGAAAACTTTCAAACAGGCGATTTTTTTTTTTGCACGAAAACAAAATCATATAAAAACGTGCCAATAGCCATTTAAAAAAGGCACATTTTATAATCTTAAAAAATGTATATGCATAAATTTGTCGCTCTGTCTAAACAACCCCGCTTTTGAAACAAAAATTCCCTTTTGTGGTTATTTATAACATTATTTTTTCAAAGTCTGTTTCATATTACTTTAATTTAAAATTTGAAAATGTGAATACAAACCAATAATTATTATTTTTCTTTCATATGCCCAGCAGGATTTTAATTGTATATTTTGAGATACCTTTCAAATTTATATAATTATGAAATATTTTTGAGCGAATTACATCCTTCCTTGATTTTTAATCAATTTTCTATAAGCACATTCATTTTGAATTAATACGCATATAAATAGAGGTGTAATTATTTAATTGAGTTCAAATTATTCTGTTGAGGTAATTTATCCTGAAAAAATAGTAGAAATTTAATTATGCTGCTTCTATTAGTCAAACTTGTTCTCAATTCATAACACCATGAATGATGCCATAGATAGGAATACACAATTATTTAGTTACAATGATGAAATGGATAACTGGAAATATTTCTCGATCAAAGGGTTTTGCAGTGCTTAACACTGCAGCTTTGTAGAATAATGTACTTGATACTTCATAAGGAAATAATATCTGATAATTAAAATGTAACAGAAGTTATCCATTTTCACCAGTTTTAAATCTGTTTCAATTTATTGTTTAATGATTACCGCAAAGTTTCAATGCACATGGACATACAGACAGTGTTGACAATTTTTTAGAATACTTTCAGTTAATGATAGATTTTTTTTCATGTTATAGCTTGAACATTTTGGCAGCACTTTCTTATTTGCAAACATTTTCCTATAGGTAAAAACTTCATATTTCAATCAAAGTGTTTTCATGTTATGAAGCTTCCATATGAAAATATATTTCTCCTTTTCCAATGGTAAATATTTTTATTCAGTATCACTACATAGTATAAAACAAAGTCGCTTTTTCTGTCCCTATATCCCTATGTACGCTTAAATCTTTAAAACTACGCAACGGATTTTGATGCGTTTTTTTAATAGATAGAGTGATTCAAGAGGAAGGTTTATATGTATATCCATTAAATAGTGGAGAATCACTACATAGTATAAAACAAAGTCGCTTTTTCTCTCCCTATATCCCTATGTACGCTTAAATCTTTAAAACGACGCAACGGATTTTGATGCGGTTTTTTTTTTAATAGATAGAGTGATTCAAGAGGAAGGTTTATATGTATATCCATTAAATAGTGGAGAAATACTGTTATTTTTGAGGTTTTTAATGTGATGTCGTAAATAATTTCATTTTTTCCGCTTATACATTGCAAACGCAGGCTGAACCCTACAAGATTTATCAAAATAATGTACTAATTATTGTACACATTAAAAAGGTCTACAGAAAACACAAAGAGATGAAGGTTTTCAAGGTTAACCCGAAGCAAAGCGAGGGAGGGCCGCTAATTTTAAAATATTATTAAGTTCATAATACGAAAAATACAAAGTTCATAATACAAAAAATACAAAGTTCATAATACAAAAAATACAAAGTTCATAATACAAAATTAAAATTATTAAATAAAACCTAGACAACATTATTAATCAGAAGGTGAAATATATGTCAATCATTTAGTTTTACATTCATAAATGATTCGAAGCGAGTATACGAAATATGCACGCAGAGTTAGTTGATTGTTGCAACGTCGTACATTTTTAGTTGGATTTTATTGACCTTCGAAATAATATAACCTTCCTACTTAGATCTCTTGCTATTGTTAGGAAAAAAATTATATATTTATATTACTTTTTGCATCTTGTATTGTATCTTTTACCACACTTAATATTCTTTGCATCTTACATAATTTAATTATATGAATCTTATATAAACTAATTGTTTGCATCTTATTTAAAATAAATTGTTTGCATAATGTATTAAATCGGTAAAAAAACTTATAGAAATTAAAAAATTAAATGACTCTGATGGTCCCCCCCCCCCCCTATGTTCACCATTATGTCACCATTGATAGCATCAAAGCGCACATCCATATTGCCCCTACATCAGCAGCATTCCATCGCAGCTTGCTACGAGAGAACATTTGTATTTCTGAGTCTTCTTTTGCCATCTCCATAGACAGTTCTCATCTAGATGTGAAGTAAACGTGAGCATTACGGACAACGAACGCATTCTTCAGTAATCGTCTTTGATCATCCATCGATATAATATACATTTTAAATGGTAACAACGCACAAATGTAAAGTCATTAGTCATAATTCAAATATAATACTTCATTTCTTAAAACAATTGAGACAGGTAATAAATGTATACTCTTCAAATATATTTATAGAAAATTTTCTGTGATTTCACAGCTTAATGCTGTATCTTTTATGTTGTGGAAACCCCTTTCTATCAGTACATATTTCTTATAATAAATGTACAACAGGTATTATTTAAAAAGGACTAAACAACTCTTTTAACGTTGATATCAGTAAAGAAGAATTATCAACCGCCCAAGATTTAAAAAAAAAAAAAAAAAAAAAAAAAAAAAAAAAAAAAAAAAACTGTATTTTAATGTAACGCATGATGTCGTCCATTGTGCAATGGTCCTCTTTTCCCGAGAAGCATAATTCAGGTGACTTTCCTGACGCGTCCTCTATGAAGGCACATTTTTCACAAGCAAACAAAAAAAAACCAACCATCCATTTGATTCAGTGTGCGCTGCGATACATTTTTACTTATACCTGCTCAGCTTTGTGTTAAACACCGTCATGAGCGTAAATGCTTTCATTAAGAGGCGTAATTACTGAGACTGCTATCAATTATCGATCGTTGGTACTTAATGCTTTGACGCCTGCTAATATTTTAGCCATATATCTTCATCTTTAGAAAAATGTAAAAAAAAAATTAACAAACGAAGACTCGTCGAAGCAAACTATTTCGCACAATTTTTTTTACAGTAATAAACAAATTTCAAATTTATGCTTTAAACAAATTTACTTAAGTTATCACGTTTTTCCCTAGACACACATATTCGTATGAAAGAAAAAACTCACTATCGGCTTTTTTGCCAGATCAAAGTTATCATTCTCATTCTATCATGTGACAATCCTCGTCAGTCTGTGATGGTGCATTGTTAAATTGTTATTAATAATTAAATGTTATTAACAATTAAATTTGGCCAATAATAAAAATTATTGGCCAAAGTATTTCCTTGAAGACGTTAACTGAATAAAATACATTTAAAGTAAAAACGGACACTTTTATACATGGTATGATTGAATTCACATTTTATACGTAAATCTTGTTCACTGCGACTGATGAATTGACATTGCATAAGCTAAACTATTTTTTACGTAAATACAGGATTTAAAATAAATATTTTATTTTTAAATAATTTGATACAATATTTCTGGTAATTGTGTAAAACAAACATAAAAAAATAAAAATAAAGGAATAATTGAACTCAAAGAGATTCTTTTTTTTTTAATATCCGGCATACAAAACATGCAAATATATTAATTTTATCTGGCTGCCTATGATCAAGACATATACCCAATGCATCAAGATATAAATAATGATAAATATTAAACTTCATTTTCGACCTAAAACTGCTTAATAGTACTTTAATGATAATTTAACTAAACCTTCATATTCAGTGGCACATATGCCAAAGAAGGATTGAATGTAATCTTTTCTGAAACAGCTCTTTAATTCTCGATAAAATAAATACATTTTAAACATTTATTCCATGATAAATTTAGTAACTCCTGACAAAATATCAGTATTAAGTGTTTGGTGAAGACAGATTCTTGAAGGAAAAGGAATGTAGTGTTAATTTTACATTTATTTTCTAAAAAATTATTTCCTCTAAATATATTTAAAATTACATGTGATAAACAATATTTAATCTTACTTAAATTATACTTAAGACTATCTTTTGTATAGCAATGTGAAATTGGGGAAAATATATTTTAAATAAAATAATTATGTTTTAAATATGCCTATGTAGATTATTCTATTATCATGTAGTTTCATGTCATATGTTATTACACTTTAAATTTTCTGCGCGTTTTTTAAATTATCCTAATAGCCATTTTATTTTATCTCCTACTCAATAGTAAAATGTTTTTCGTTTTTTTCCATCTGTTACAGTCAAGTACATAAAGATAAAAAAGATCTAAAATCAAATAAATAAAAAACTGTTAATATTTCCCATTGTTTTATATTTCATGGGGATTCTGGAAGCTCTTTTTATGTTCAACCCTTTCTTTCAATTTAAATAATTTTGCCAAATTGGCATTTAAACTCTATCACAGTCAAATTTTAAATACTATCGCTCATTCGAATATATTGTTCCGATAAACTATTAATTTTGAAAAAAAAAAAATTAGCTACTCATGCCGCTATTGAAATTTCCAGTTTAGAGTTTGTTTGATTTTCGTACTATAATGATCTGGCAGAGATATGTTTTTTTAGTGTTGCATGTAGAAGTTGTTATTCAGTCTCTTTTCTAAATATATGTGCGTGCCGATTTGTTTAAAATATGTTTACTGCTGCATATTCTTCTTTAGGCATTCATCGATATAAATTTTGAATCAAATCTAATAATGTATTATGGCTTTGTTTTGTGATCTATGTAAAAATATAATATCACACGTTAATGGTGTATTTGAGTGTTTTCAAAATGTTTCTTATATAAAATACACCAAATCATATTTTGATATAATCAGCAAATACATATTTTGGAATGGCAGTACCTAAATTGTAATATCTACAAGCACTGATATTATTATCAATAAGCAAATTTGGATATTCAAAGACGATGTACAAGAAATTCATATTATTTTTTTATTTATGTTTTTTGTAAAAGGGCTTAATGTCAATATTTTATTGTTTTACTGTAAAAAAAGAAGAAAAATAAATATTAATTTGTTTATCAAAATGGTTTCATCCTTTTTTCAGAGATAAGTTTTTTTTTAGTATATTGTGAGTTTCATGTATATTGTAAATGGATAAGATTTTAAAAAGCATACGTTTTCAAAATATTTTCATATTATTTTTTTATTTATGTTTTTGTAAAAGTGTTTAATATCAATTTTTTATTGTTTTACTGTATAAAAAAAGAAATATATATACATTAATTTATTTATCAAAATGGTCTCATATTTTTTTCAGAAATAATACTTTTTTTATTATACTGTTAGTTTCATGTATATTGTAAATGGATATGATTTTAAAAAGCATAAGTTTTAAAATATTTTCATATTATTTTTTCATTTATGTTTTTGTAAAAGTTTTTAATGTCAATTTTTTATTGTTTTACTGTAAAAAAAAGAAAAATATATATTAATTTATTTATCAAAATGGTCTCATGCTTTTTTTCAGAGATAATACTTTTTTACAATACTGTTAGTTTCATGTATATTGTAAAAGGATATGATTTTAAAAAGCAAAAGTTATTTTTTAAATGTTAATAATACGCCACTACACGAGAATGTTTCACTTTATGATATTGATGAAGATTCCAATATGAGTATTTTTAATTATTTCCATAATTTGCTGTATAAGTAATAATTTTTACTAAGCAGTATAATAATTTCTACTTTGTAAAGTACATTAATACATTTTGTTTAAATTCTTGTAGCGCGATACACAGGATGTCGCATTGTATTGTTTACCAATAGCTAATTGCAGAACCATTAGTTTTAAAAGTTTAGTTTCATTTGAAAAAATAAATCAAATGTTATTTTTAATCATATGGAAAGAGATTTTTAGTTTTTAACACTTTCCAACCTAGTTGAAAAGTGTTTATGACTTCGGTTTGTCTGCAGTATGGCCGTCTGCCGTCTGGCCGTCTGTCGCATTGAAACGCATTGAAATTTATATATATCACTAAGGTGAATGATAAGAGGCTTACTACAGAATATTGTGTGTATAGCAGTCATCGTTCATTTACAGGGACACACAAAATAATTCTCTACTGTCTGTTAACAATAATTCCGGGAAGTGCGTTTGAAGTTACTGAACGCGATTTTAATTTTAACTCGCTTTTCGTCTATTACGTGGTGTGTATAAATTCTGTAGATCCTGTACAGGGAAGCACAAAAGTTCACGAACACATTTCCGTTTATTGACAGAAACTCCAGACGGAGAATTTTAAACTGTTCTACGCGTTTCCTAACAAATCTATAGATCCTATACAGGACTGAATAAAAGTATTCGGATATTTTTCCGAATATTGTATATGTTGGAAATTCCTGAAATTATGTTTTTAAATATGTTATGCGTTTTCCAAATTGTTTACTTAGATGTTATATTTTAGCTTATTAAACGGTGTGATTTGTAAAATTATTTTGGAAGCGTTGGAAAGTGTTACATAATCTGTGCTTGAAGCATGATTTTTCGTTCTTGTTTGGATTGTTTTAAGTTCCAAACTGTATATTTCTGTGCAAACCATAAGCTCTATATGTTTCATTTATAAATGAAAGTAGTTCTACATGCTTTCACAAGTAAAACATTAAAACGTACATTTTTCTACGGTCAAATACCTCCCATTTAATATTGAACACATATAAACCACATATATTATCAGAGAGGTTTAAAATAGTCTATACACAGCCGATAATAACTAAAAATAAATCATTCACCAGTGTTTCCAATATCATTGCTGAAAGTACTATTTTTAATCACAAGAAACACAATTATATTTCTGGGAATAAAATATTTCTATTATTATCAACACGAAATGATCAAATTCCGTTTATTAGGGAATTATATTGAGGACAAATCTTATATATAACTGGAGGAAACAGGCCCATCTCTTTTCACATCCATTTTCTTAATTAAAGAGTTCGAGAACTTAATTATATACGTAATAAAGAATGTCGAACGAATGAAATTAAAATAGAAGAATTATCCTGAGGCATTATAAAAGGAATATTACACATCAGATCACCTAATAGAAGTGATTAATGAAAGAAGAAAGTATCAAGATTTTTGAATTTTCTGAAAAAATAAAAGTTTTATCTTTAACATATTATACTAGAAAACAACATTTTGTATTTTGAGATTCAGTTGGAATTTCTTTGTTATTATGTATATTATAAATAAAGAACATATTAAAATAAATCAAACATTTCGATGTAAATTAAAAAAATAAAATAAAATATTTCTATTTAAGTTTTTAATGATAAAACAAATTTTTAACAACTATAAAATCAGAAGAAACCATGCATGTTTATTATTTAGTGTAATAATTGAATATACTCTTTTTTTTCACAAATAACATATTATACTTCTGATAATGCAGCATTTTCACTTTTATTATCTATACGAAATGAGTAAATATTTCTTTTTTTGAGTTATATTTTTGTAAAAATAATTCTGTATTATTGACGGAAATAAGCCAAATCTTTTTACATCTAATAAGCCAATTGTTTTTAATCTTTTGAAGCCTTACAGGAATTAAATATTTTAATAATAAATAGAGAGACTGACGAGCGAATGATCTAAAAGTAGATAGTAATTTAATAAAAATTTGAGAGATTAATGAAAAATGAAGATAATAATCTAAATTTATAAAGATTAAGCAGCGAAATTTGAATTAGTCTATTCAACCAATATCAACTAAAAATAAATCATTCAGCAGTGATCTTAAATATGAATGCTGAAATATGCCATTTTTAATCGCAAGTGACACATTACGATTCTGAGAATAAATTATTTCTATTTTAATTATCGATACGAAATAAACAAATTTCTATTTTTAGGGAATTAATTGTATATTGAGAAGTTCATATATATATATATATATATATATATATATATATATATATATGAACTTCTCAATATACAATTAATTCCCTAAAAATAGAAATTTGTTCATTTCGTATATATGATTATGTATATATGATTATGTATAGATAATTTCGTATATATATATATATATATATGTAACTGCAGGGAACAACCCAATAGCGTTTCACATAAATTTTGTTAAAAGCATCTTCTTAATCCATTTCATTAAACATTTCGAGAAAATTTTCATATGGAATAATAAAAAATGTCGAGTAAAGGAAATGAAAGTAGACAAATATTTCTTGATTATTTTTTTAACACAATTATTTCAAATTGGTAAAATATTTCTTGGTGTGTATTTGAAAAGATTAATGAAAAAGGGAACTGTTTTTAAAGTTTGTGACTCATTAAAATCCCTGATTTTGCAATCCCTGAATGTCGAACGAATGAAATTAAAATAGAAAAATTATCCTGAGGCATTATTGAAGAGACTACACATCTGATCACCTAATAGAAGTGATTAATGAAAGAAGAAACTATCAAGATTTTTAAATTTTGGGATGTATTAAAAGTTTTATCTTTAACATATTATACTAGAAAATAATATTTTGTATTTTGAGATTCAGTTGTAAATTCTTCGTTATTATGAATGTTATAAATATAGAACATATTAAAGTACATCAAACATTTCGATGTAAATTAAAAAACGAGTGGGTAAGTGTGATCGAAGATCGCTGAAAGAGTTTCGTTTAATATTCCTGTCAAAACACTTTATCCTTTCTTTAATAAATCCAAATAAATTTCATTTAGCAACCAAAAAAAAGTCATGTTTTTTATAAAGTAAAATTTTACCGGTCTATTTGTCTCGTTTTTTCGAATATTTACACCAGCCTGATAGCGGGCGAAGCCCTCTATTATATTCTGTCATAATAATATCTGTCATGTGGACTAAATGCGATATTTAAAAAAAAAACATTTTCGAAATTAAAAATGTTGTACACCTTCAAAATGTTAAAATATGCGAATATTTCCGTGATATGTTCCTCAAACTCATATACTACATTACTCATATACTACATTACAAACTTTACTACATTAAAGACGTGAGTATAAAACATCACAAATTTACTGAATGGTGTATACAAACGTTTTGTATACATCATTCAGTAAATTTGTGATGTTTTATACTCACGTCTTTAATATAGTAGTGTTTCATGGTGTAATCGTCCAGCATTTATATCATATATTTACTATTCTCTATTACTCATATTGATACTCGCTTTGTATTATTCTGAAACATTTGAAAAAACCGTTAAACTTCCGATATGACGTCAGATTTTCTTTTTAATTCTCTAATGACGTGATATTAATCTACTTTGTGCACACACACATACTCATACTCCTTGTATTATTGAGAAATCTTTCCGTTTTTTACCACTATGACATCAATGAATTTTATTTCATATTAATCTTTTTTTCAATTGGTGAAACTTTTTATTTTATTTTCATTTGGCACGTGGAAATCGTCTGATAGAAAATTAATTATTGTAGAAAGAATTTCATCGTGGATTTTTAATTTTTAGCATCTGCTATAACAAAAAATGTTTAAATTTAATAGGAAAAAGCTGTTAGAATTTTGGTTTTTTTATCTCTGTTTATTAAAATAATACGAATTTTTCAAAATTTAATATTTTGAGCTCTTTATAGGTGGTATTCAGATTTATACACAAAGTTTCAACTCTGTAATTTACATAGTTTTTGAGAATGGCTCTGTGACGGACAGACAACGCAGAGGAAGTAATAGGGTTTCGTGAGATGAACGAAACCCTAATAAAAGAAATTATTTCAATTTAAGTTTTTAGTTACACAACAAATGTTTGACATACATTTTGTCAATAGCATCTTATTAAGCCATTTCTTTAAAGATTTCCAAAAAATATTCATATGGAATAATAAATAATGTTGAGTAAAGGAAATAAAAGTAGACAGATATTTCTTGAGGTGTAGTTGAAACGATTCATGAAAAAAGGAACTGTTTTTAAAGTTTGTGACTCAATAAACGCCCCGACTTTGCTTCGTCTAATAGAAAAAATATATGTAAAATGCTGATATATATATTTTAATTGCTTTGGTAGTATAACATTTATACATACAGAAATACATTAAATGTATCAAACTTATAGATGTAATATAAAACTAATAAAATAGATTATTTCAATTTTAATTTCTTAGTAATAAAATAAATATTTAATATCGAGAAAATCAGAAGAACCTTTGTATATGTAATGTAATACGCAATAATTAAATTTTCAAACATATTCGCTTCATGTAGTCAATTGATAAATACAAGTATAGATGATAATCTAGGAATCGTACCAAATATCTAAATAAAAATTGCTAAATGAGCTATGTTTAACCATAAATAATACTAGACGTTTCAGTAAATTTAAACGTTCACTTTTATTGGCAACACGAAATGATGAAAATCATTTACTAGAGAATTTTATTTTGAGAAATAAATCCTTTGTGTAACTGCACTCTAAAAAAGTTCTTAATCGAGGAAAATATAATAGAACCACTCCCAAGTTACTAAAGAAGGTAAAAAGTGCTCTTTACCGCTAGAAACCTCAGAAACTAATATAGTTTTGAGATTTAACAAAGCATTGAAAATTTCTTTTCTCGCCACTTTTTTTCGGAAACATTTTATGGTGTGTTGATCAGTTTTCTCAAACCGGAATATCTTTTTTTTTAGGATGCTATCAATTCTCAGGTAAACATTTGAATGTTCAACAAACAGGTTTTACAGGGAAACATGATAAATTAAAATAATTAATATTTACGTTAAAATTAACATTATTTTGTTACTCTTGCATGTGGAAATTCAGTTATTCAGCACCGTCCCCTGAATACTAGGCCTGCGCGCTGGAAAAAATGGCGGCTGTCGCAGGCGGAAGCCTACGAGAATTTCCACACCAATAATATCTAAAAGTTATCTTTGACTTATTTGATCTCAGAAAAACAAGGCGAAGAAAACTTTTAGAAATTATTGCTGTGGAATTTGAAGGGACCGTTCAAACTCTATGGCCAAAAAAAAAAAAAACTGCCTGCGACCGCCGCCATTTTTGTCATCCATTTTTGTCAGCGCCTATTTGACAGCACCATTTTTGACTGCAGCAGTTTTGAAAGTTTTGAACGCACCAGTTTGACAGCACCATTTTTGTCAGCGCATTGTTGCGCAGGCCTAGTATTCAGGGGGCGGTATATTCAGCTTAAAATACTCAATTGAGAATAATCAGCATCCTAAAACCCGATATTCCGGTTTGAGGAAACTGGTTAATACACTATAAAAACTACTCGGAAACATTTCAGAAAATTGCGTTTCGACAAAAGAAACTTTACTTTTTATAAATGATTTTTTAAGTCTAGAAAATACATTGGTTTCTAAGATGTCTAATATTAAAGAACGCTTATCGGATTCATGTGTATCTCGGAAGAGGTTACTGAATATTTTTGTTCATGGTTATATTATATTTTTGCAGATTGAAACATTTGTCTTTTTAACAATGTACACTGTAAAAAATGACCAATGTTTCTTATTTTATGAAAATATGCTATAACCACGAACGAAAATATAATATAATCTTCCGAGTTATCCGAAATTTCAAATAGCATGTTACATTGTCTTTTGAATCCCCAGGAAACGAATACATTTTCAAAATTTAAAGAATAATTTATAAAAACAAATTATTTTTCGCTGCCCGAATTTTTCAGAAACGTTTCCGAAGGGTTTTTATAGTGTATTAATTAGTGTCCTCAGCCTGGAATACCTGTTTTTCGAATGCTATCAATTCTGAAGTAAACATTTTCATGCTAAAAAAAATGTTTAACAGACAAACATGCAAAATTAACAGCGTTAACAATAACATTAAAATTAAGATTATTTCTTTACTCTTTCATGTATAAATTAACTTATGCGGCTGCAAACGTGTACTTGAGAATGGATAACATTCGAAAAACAGGTATTCCAGCCTGAGGACACTAATTAATACGCTATAAAAACCCTTCGGAAACATTTCTGAAAAATTTGGGCAGATAAAAATAATTTGTTTTTATAAATTATTCTTAAAATTATGAAGATGTATTCGTTTCTGGCGATTCAAAAGACAATGTAACATGCTATTTGAAATTTCGGATAACTCAGAAGATTATATTATATTTTCGTTCGTGGTTATAGCATATTTTCATAAAATAAGAAACATCGGTTATTTTTTACAGTGTAGAGGAAAAGTCTCAATATATTTTTATATCAATTTTCTCCATCAAAGATTAGAAAATAATAAAGAATGGTGACATAATTAAATAAAAATAAAAGTAGTAACTTATATCCTTAGGTGTACTCAAGATCCGTACACCCTTTGGAATTTGTAAGTTTACCCCACCAGTAGGATAATTTTAAACGGATAGTTTCACTTTTATAAATAATGATTTATTGATAAAAAATTCACGAGCTTATCATATATTTTAAATAATATTCTGATACAAGGATAAATGCAGATATATACGTAAAGTGTAAAGTTGTATCAAATTTTGTTTAAAATTTTGGCTTCAAGAAACAATTATTAATAAAGTATCAGGTTTTACGATATATACTGATTTAACACTATTAATACAAAGATGCTAATTATATTTGTGATGCCAGATTTCAATGCTGGATGAATCTTTTTTAATAAAAAATGACGATTTACGTTTCTATCAATAAATATTTATATCTTTATTATCAATACAAACTGATCTAATTCCTTTTATTGAGGAATTCTTATAGATAACTGGACGAAATAGACCAATTGCTTTTTATATTGCTTTGCTTAATTAAAGACTTCGGGAGGTTATTTATATGCGTAATAAATAATGTCGAGAGTATGGAATAAAAGTAGAAAATTATATCCTCAGTTGTAGTCAAAGTGATAATGAATAAAGTCGTTAACACTACATTTACATTTTCTGTTGTACTAAAACTTTATATAAGAAATACAATATTTAGAATGTTTAAATTCAGTTTAAAATATTCATTACATTTAATTGTATAAATATAGAAATACAGTATGATTCCGGTTTAACGATATTCAGTTGAACAGTTACTTAATTTTAACAATACATTTTAATACTCTGTATTCATTTATATTTATTTCTTTGTGTTTTATTCTGTTGTTATGAGAACACCTGTAATAATGCGTCTCAATTTTTATGTATTTCACACATTTTAAACACTGTTTCATGAAGCAGAAAAGCCAATTTTTAGGTGTGTTCGCAATTATATAACTACGTAGCACCTATAGTCGTCGTCTAGTCCGTCCGTCTGCCCGTCTGTGTGTAAGTCTGTCCGCATACAACAGCACAAAACTACCCAACCGAATGGATTGCAATTTAATACATGTAATCATTGCAGAATTTGACCGAGTCATTTCAAATTTTATAAAAATCGAATCAAAACTTAAAAAGATATAAGTAAAAATATTTATTATTTGATTTTATTTTTAAAATCTGTACTTCCTCGTTATAGCAGCTTCAACTGGTTAAACACCAAGCGACCTAGGTATCTTACATATATGACGTTATAGTCAGATATGACGCATATGACATTTTTTAACCTCTATGACCATGTTATAGTCACATTCTTCATTTTATTAAATTCTATCATATGCAATTAATTCAATGATATCCGATGATAGGTAATGATTATAGGTTACCATGGTGATTACGTCATATTTCAAATAGATATCATATTATTTCCCTATTACTGAGTTTAAAAATCGAATTTGCATACTACAATTGTTTAATTATAGCAATCGTATAATTTACCGACAGTTTTTTCGGTAGATGTTTTCGGAGAAATAGATATTAAAATTAAAAAGAGTCTAAATATGGATTTCGCTTTCTGAATATTTCAAAGCTAGGCTTAAGTTTCTTGTTGACATTTTCAGCAAATATCCACAAAAGATAAAATGTTGCCACCTTAAATGTACTCATTTTATTACGGAAATTAATCCAATCAGAATAACAGACGATATAATTCATTTCACTGAAACTAGTCATAGTACGAACGCACCTCATTTGTCAGGTTTGACGTACAATTTCCAAATTGTTTTCTATATATTGAGTATTTACTGAACGAACGAAAACTCTAAAAAGCTGTTTGAAGAATTATTTTATTTTCAGTGGGTATTTGATTGTGGATCACTATAAACTTACAACGATTTTGAAATAAATGAAAAAAAGGTCATGTTATACGGCGTAAAGAAAAGAGTAAAGATATTGTTAATATTTTTTTTTTCAAAGTGAAAGATAAATATATTTTATGGACTAAAAGGAATACTCAATTAAATGCAACATGTTAACAAAATTTTCAAAATTTAATAGTCTATTTTTAAGCATTTTTTTTATCTAATACATTTCTCGATTTACTGAAAATCCCCCTGCTTTAGAATTTAATAATATTTTTCAAGCTTTTAGACATTTTGTGTTGTGTTAAAAGCTCTTTCTCTTACTTTTTCTACCAGAATATAATACTTAGAATTTTGAGATATGGTTTAATTGCTTTGTTATTTGGAATTTTAAAAATTAAAATATATATTGAAATGCATTAAACATTTCAATGCAATTAAAAATAGCAGACATAATATTAAAAAAAAAATTGTTATAAAATAAATTTTTGCATGTTAAACTTTAATGAAACTCGGTAAAATTTGATCATAATTAAAATTTCAAGAATGGGAAAAACCTATAATCAACTAATGACAAAAATAAATCAATCAGCAATCGTACCAAATACAGTAACTGAATGGGATATTTTTAGTCACAATTAAAATACTCTGTTTCTCGCAACATAATATCCATTTTTATCGCTAATACGAAGTCATCAAATCCCTTTTATTCGTGAAATATATTTTAAGAACATTTCTTTATATCACTGGAGGAAATAGGCCAATTGCCTTTTACACCCATTTTCTCAATTAATGATTTTGAAAAATTATTTATACTCAGCATAGAGTAATTATAGCGAAAAAAAATAAATATAGAAAAGTAGTATTTCCTCTGGTTTAATATCTAATTCAGATATTAAATTGTTCTAATCTTTTCCTACAAGAATAAAAATACCAGAAAATATAACATATTTAAATGTTTTATTATTACTCACTTAATAAATGCAAAATATTATTCTTTTCCAATTTAACTTTAGATTATATTGGAAACCAGGCAACACTATATATTTAAAAGTTTTTATAAAAGCGCTATGTTTGCAAACATACATTAAACGTGTACTCATACTTTGTTTTTTTTTACAAATTATAATCGCATAATAAAGCAGACAGTTTTTCTATTATTTCATGAAAAAAACTCATTTTTAACCATCTTAGTGTTAAGATATTTCGGTTACTGAATGACATTTTTTTCAGCAATACATGTATTATTTAAATTAATTTAATTTAACAGATTTCAGACAGTTTTAAAATATTAAGCAATCATAAATACATAATTAATATTTTTATGTCGCTGTAATAAGTTTGTTTTTTAACATTTCGAAATTTTAACGGAGAAAACCACATTTTCAAATTAGTTAAAATTCATTTTTAAGTTGTATTGAAAACCAAGCACGATTATATATTTCTAATTTATTATATAATTGCTATGTTTGCAAACATACAAAAAAAAGTGTATACATACTTTGTTTATCTCAAATTATAATTACATAATATAACCAGCAGGCAATTTTTATATTATTTAATGAAAAAAGAACTAAATACATTTTTAACTCTCTGAATGTTCATCCAAAGATATTTCGGTTGCGGAACAGGATTTTTTACAGCAATACATACACTATTTAAAAACATTTAATTTTACAGGAGACAGTTTTAAAACATTACGCTATCATAATTATCCTCAAGATATCTTATCTTCATATAAATAATAATTATTTTTATATCTCTGTAATAATCCTTTTTAACGTTTCGAAACTTTTTTCGAGAAACAGGATTAATATATTTTTTTTCTGCGGGACAATCAGAGTTTGTGCTGTATCAAGAGTTCTGTCTCTATGTTTCGAGAAAACAAAAATTTGAGTCTTGCTTTCTATTATGAGTGTTTTACTATTAAAAAATTTTAATTCAAATATACAGTGCGTTTTTTTATTGTTCACTAATAGTTAATTCCTAAACTGTTAGTTTTAGCGTTATAGATCTAATAGCAAAAAGGCCTTCCGGCCTGTACCGGGAGGAAAAGGTTGCTTTCCTATATCTTCGTTTTAAAATTTTAGCTAATATTACTCGAAAACAGCAAGCTAAAATGCAAAGAAACCGATTACAAAAGATTCGGCCAAATTATTGAGCTATAGTCAAGTTGGCTTCATTTATGAAAACTTATTTTTGGTCGCCAAATTTGGTGATATTTCGCCAAGTTTGGAGAGAATTTGGCGCTAACGGTTATATGAATATATAGTTTAATGCGTATGATTGGGAAAATGATTACAACAATGAAAGAAAATAATTTGCGAGAAATCGCGTTCGCTAAAACTCATCAATTAATCGTTGGTTTTTTGTAATGTGTTGTCTTGTTTCAAAATGTAAGCTACCCTAGAATTTCAAACTGCTCTGTCTCAGCCTTTTTAAAGATAGAGGTAAAACAAAAAATGCCCTGGAATCCTTGTATCAAGGCCTAACACGTAATTAAAAAGTAAATTTTAATTTTTAACTTTTTTGTATATTTATTTTAGTTTTAAAATTTTAAGCGGCCGCCATCTTAAACAAGATGGCGGACCAAGCTGGCTAACGAACTCGGTCGAGGCATGGGTGAGCTTAATAAACACAATTAGTTTCAACCAAATTAATTTATAAATACAAGCGTTATCGTATGACATAGATCATATATATATATATATATATATATATATATATATATATAATCAGGGATGAGATTTCTCCGCTTTTTTTCATACCAGTATAATCTTAGGGAAAACGTTATTCTCTTAAATCGCAGAATGTCCCAATTCAAAAGCGGAGAAATCTCATATCTGATATATATATATATATATATATATATATCTACTATATATATAAAACACAAACGAAAATTTCGTTCCGTTCCTTTATAACTAGAGTTCCGCTGAATGGATTTTGATGGAACTTACACTGTTCGATAGATATTTTTTCAGGGAAGGTTTAGTATATAACACAACGTTCTACGTAGATTAGTTACAGAATTATGATAGAAAGTTCTGTTATTTTGGCCGAAAAGGTTACCATTGCTAATTTTTACCATTATTGTTGCAGAAAGAAATAAAAAGGCTATACATCTCGAAAAATAAAAGAAAAAACTGTTACTAACTTTTTTTTTCTTTTTTTTTTAAAGAAAGAAAAGAAAACGAAAATCAGTTTTGATGAGAGAGATAACAATATAAAACAAAAATATTTAATTTAAACACGATTGGGAATTTTCGTAATGCTTAAAAAATCATTCAATGTGCAAGATTGCGATTGGAACCATATTTGGCAATTAATCTTTTGTTTTTGGCGATTTTGATATTATGTTTGTCGCCGAACAATTTGATTTTAAGCCAATAGATCTTTTTTCAAGTGTATGACAGCATTTTTGGAGGGTTTTTTGTTTTATTCAAATGTAAATTATATTATATATTCTACTTCTATTTACTACTGTTATACCCAGGGTGTCTCAGTACAACGCTTCAAAACTTCTAGGAGGGGTAGGGTGCACCATAAAGACTCGGAATCCTACAGCAATGTAGGGTCGGAAATAATCTCCTGACGGGATAGATTGCGTTGCGCGAAAGTTTTCAGCGTTCTTGCAGGGAATCGTCATTTCACACAAGGACGCAGGGTTAGTAGGATGGCTAATTATAGGAATGCGGAGTTAGACGATATGCTTCAGACTTATGTGGCTCCGGATTGTAGTGGGCCAGCCGGGAGGATCCGAGACATGGCCGAAACATTCCCGAATGTTCGGAATCCCATGCGCCGAAGAACTGAGGCCTGCATTGAAGTCAGTGGATGAAACTTCGAACTCTATTTTTGACCCATATTACTTTTGTTCATGTACATTTATTATTATTTATGTGAATTCATGTAAATTTATTATTAAACCGAATGTTCACTAACTAATTTATTTTTATTTCTGATGTTTCTGTGTAAACCACCACGCCAGGAAAGCATTTCCGACCCTGCACAACTATATGAATACGAGTCGTCGTCGTGCACCCTACCCGTCCTAGAAGTACTGAAACGTTGTTCTGAGACACCCTGTACATGAAATTTTGTTCCAGCTGCTTTAAATCGAGTTCTGTTGGATGCAGTTTCATAGAACATAAACTGTTCGATAGATAATTTTTCAGGGAAGGTTTTATTATATAACATATCGTTCTACGCAGATTAGTTATAGAATCATGATGGAATGTTCTATAATCAGATAAACCCGATTATGAAAGATTAGCCTTTTTAAAAGATTCTGCCGAATGGATTTCGATGGAACCTACACTATTAGTTAGAGGGAATGTTTTATTATATAACGTATCATTCTACATTGCTTAGTTCTTTGAATTACAGGAGGAAATTCGAAAATCTGTTACCCCTTTTATCAAATATTACTCTTTTCAAAAAGTTCTAATAAACGGTTTTTGATGGGACTTGCGCTGATAGTTTGATATTTTTTCAAAGATAATTTTCAGTATATAAAATATTGTTCTACATTGGTTAGTTATAGAACAATGAGGGTAAAGTCTGTAATCAGGGAACTCGTTTATTACAGAACTCGGATGACAGCTTTGCTATTTGACTAACCATCGTCGATTAATAGGGAAATATTCGTAATCAGTCCAATCAGTCAATTCCCGACTGATATATTTGACGCCATTCGAGGCTGTAATTCATTAATATACGTGTCAGAATTGTATCTTTTATAACTCCCTACACTATCTCCCTGCAAAATGTTTCTTTTTATATTTCTCTTACAAGTGTCGTATAAACTCGCTACATGAAGAGGTTTCCCGTACTTTTATGTTAGTCGGGTGCAAATCTCGCCAATAGCATTTTTATTTTCTTGGCAATAATATATTTTATTTTTTACGTGTGCATATTAGCAGCAATACTTTGATGATGAAATAGACTGTTTTGGTTTATAGCATTATTTATTATTTTTATTCTTTTGTATTTTTAATGAAATTTGTGAAAGGCGTGTGTTATAAATGTATGTAATATGTGTATTTTACATGTATGTATTTTAAATTAAATGAGCGAAAGTTTTATATTTTAAATGACATTTGTGAAAGGCGTATGTTTTAAAAGTATGTAATATGTGTATTTTACATTTATGTATTTTAAATTAAATGAGCGAAAGTTTGATATTTTAAATGAAATGAATGCAAGAGGAATGATAGCGATGAAAACAATATTTGGCTATTTATCACATGCGCCCAGTTAACATTTCCTTGCAATTTTTGTAGTAACCTATCAATAAAACAATTAAAAAATATTGGTGGCAAAAAAAACGACTGCTTCGGAGACTGTTAATAATGTCAGAAATATTGCTAATATTGAATGTTATGATTTCGTAGGTCAAACTAAAATACCGCTACAATGACAGACATATTTACTACATCTAGTCGTAACCACTGATCCTGATTGGAAAGTAGGTGTAGTTTCTATCATGTGCATTAATTAAGTAGCTAAACTACATAATCGGGTCTACAGACATTTGTCGTAAGTTCCCGGGCTTCGTTTGGCGCATAATTAACTTACAAAAACGGTTAAGTTGATTCTATGTTTTTAAAGTGGACTTATTCCGTAATCGAGCCTATAGAGAATTAGCGTAATTTGGAACAAAGTGTTTTGGATAATTTTGGTAATTTTCCGTTATACCAACATCATGCCAAAATGTATGCTAAGGCGCCATTTATTTCAACTACGAACGTGCAAAATTTTTTTATTGCAAACAGGGCCAAACGTTGCGACTCACTATTTATGGAATGCAAATCTCTTTTTTTAAGAAAATACTATTTAAGTGTAAGTATGCAAAACTTTTAAATTACATCACTTTGACGCAATTGCAGTATTTATTTAGAAAAGACAACGAGAAATAACTTGCAGTTTCATAAATTTCTTATATCTTTTCGGAGAAGATTTTAGTGTATCAGAGAAGATTCTAGAGAAGATTTTAGTGTATTTATAGCATATCGTTCTACGTTGCTCAGTTAAAGAGTTATGGAGGAAAGTTTTGCAATCAGATGAACTGTAATATAAAAGATTAGCCATTTTAAAAAGTTTTACTAAATGTATTTTAATGATACTTGCATTGCTAAGTAGGTTAGTTTTCAAGAAGGGTTTTAATATATTACATATCGTTCTACGTTGCTTAGTCAAATAGTTAAGTGCGGAGTTATATAGTCAGGTGAACCCGATTACGAAAGATTAGCCATTTTAAAAAGTTCTACTCAATAGTTAGATAATTTTTAGGAATGGTTTATGTATATTGCATGTAGTTCTGTCATTCTTTGCCAAATCTTACTGTAAATGATAAGAAAAAAGAGTTGGTCCTTAACAGCTAAAATTTTGACTGCACATTAGAAAAAATAATAACGCAATGGCGTTCGTATAATTTTCAGTAATGCGGAAGGATATTCCAGGTAAGTGTACAGATTACTTTGAAATACAAGGTCAAATCCACCTCTATATTTCGTTTGACTCAAGGTTCGTTTGGAGAAACCGACCAGCGCAGCGGGCGCAGCTTGCTAGTATATATATATAAATTATGGATATACCTATATATATATAAATCAACATTTGAACGGAGGGTGGTTTTGGGATCTGGGGATCATGATCGGTGAAAATATATCGAAATTTTCCGGAATGGCTTTCCACCGAACGGCTGCAATAGGTAGCTTTATACTTTTTTGTATTGAAAGCTACCTAGCGACAAATATTGTTTTTTATAGTACATAAGTTTATGTTCAAATACTTATTTCTTAAAAATTTACGGAACTGAAATTTTTATATCGCAGCTGGGTTTCGCTGAGCTATATTAAGAAAAAAACTTTCTCAATGCTATAAGAAGTAAAACAATAAAAAAGTACGCTCTTCTGCAACATAATTTTTCTGAAATGTCATATTTTGAATTTTATAAATTTTCGAAGTTATATTTTACTAAATACGTAAAAACATGTTTAAAGTTCTTGAAACTGCTGAATAAAAAATATATATATCCTGAAAGCGTCATAAATTCGTTAAAATTTTTAAAAATCATTAAAAAGAAATAGATGATGTTAAAAACTTGCTATTTGCACGAATGGAATTCGGGTTTTTTTAATTAACGAAAAGAGTTGCGTTTCAAAATTTACTAATAGATGGCGCTAGTATGCATAATATGAAGGAGATATATGCAAATTAGGATCATAATAATAGACCCATTTCTTGGAAGCTTCTGACAAGCTTCCGTATCCCAGCACATGAAACAGGATCTTTTCTCCTCTTGAGTCTTTTTGCTGAACAGAACTTTCGAAATGCGCCAGTTGCTGATTTCCCGTACTTGTAAGAGAGCTTAACCAACAACGTTTGATCTGAAAACTATAGCATACTGCTGGCATTGAACAGAGAACGTGTGTTAATCGAGATGTTTTATTGACAGCCTGATTTGCATAAAACTGCTTCATTTTATGCATGACTGCGGCGTCTATCGGTGAGTTTTTGAACCACATATATATATTTTATTTGTTATCAAAAAGTTCCGATCTACATCTAATCCCATTCGTGCAAACCCCAGCATCATTTGTTCCTTTTTAATGATTTTTTAAAGTTTTAACGAATTTATGGTGAATCCCGTATATACTTTTTCGACACTAACAGATTTTCATCGGATGAAGACCACTATTTGAAACATTTATCGAATTGAAACTGTGACATTAAAACAAATGGTTTAGGCATTACCTATTGGTCTACTACAAAAAAGGCGCACTTTATATAAAAGTGCACTAAAACTTTTCAATACAACATAGAATGAATTAAAAACAAAATTGATCCGCTCCAATTAATTTTTAGTTATAATAGAATTGGTTTAATAATAAAATATTCACTAGATACTATACTTAATTTTTAATGTAATTAATAAGTTTTTATTCGTGTGGAAAAAAATTATAGTACAATAATGTAAATAAAATTAACTAATTTAACATTGGTAACAAATGTCGTTGAACAACTTATTGCATTTAATCATAAGTTATATTTCTAGGAAGAATACGTCTTTTTTTATTATTATGAAGACTCGGTGATCAAATCCCTTTTAGTACAGAATTTGATTGAAAAATAATAAATTGTATATTTCTCGAAGAAATAGACTGCTAGCTTTTTACATCATTTTTAAATTAAAATCTTTGGAAAAATATCTACATTTACACCATATCTGGCAAAATAAATTGTATATAACTATAAAAAATAGACTAATAGCTTTTTACATCCATTTATTAATTAAAATCTTCGGAAAAAATATCTATATTTATACTATATCTAGCAAAATAATTTGTATATAGCTGGAAGAAATAGACTAATAGCTTCTTACATACATTTTTTAAATTCAAATCCTCGGGGAAAATATCTATATTTACACTATATCTAGCAAAATAAATTGTATATAACTGGTAGAAATAGACTAGGCATTGTAGACTAGGCATAGAAAAGGCTTCTTATATTCATTTTTTTAAACTAAAATCTTCCGAAAAATATCTAAATTAACACTATATCTAGCAAAATAAAACAAAGTAAAAAATTAATTTTTGAGTTATATGCAGGATTACCGTTTTTGTCCTTGATCAAGAACTAATTGCTAAAGCGTTAGTTTGGAAGTTATTTCCCATTTCAAAAATGTTTCAGTTTAAAATGTTGTTCTTCATCATGTGAAAATCTATTTAGGTAAAGTAAAAAAAAAAAAGTCTTTTAAAATGTAGCACAATTTAGTTTAGTATATTGTTCTTGGGACTTAGAAAAGATTAAAAAAAAAATAAAATAATTAAAAAAACATTATTCATGCTTTAACAGCTTTGCGACGAGTTTGCACACAGTGCGTAGAATTCCTGAATTTACATACCATTAATTTTTAATAGAAAATTTTTGCTTAGCAAATCAGAGCATACCTGACACAATTTTTTTTTAATTACTGATGGTAAAAGATTACAAATTCTGTAAAGAATAAAAAAAGTGGTTAACGAGAAAAAAAGTGTTTTTTTTGTTTTTTTTTGTTTTTTCTTTTTTACACAACAAAAACTTACAAAGTTAACATACATTGAACTTTATGAACTTTTCTGGCATTAAAAAAGCAATTTTTAAAACGTTTTTACATATCAAATACAGTGGGTGATCGGTTAACGAATTGTTCGGTTTACGAACAGATCGGTTAACGAACACTTTCGCGAGAGAATTTTATGTTCGGATAACGAACATCTTACAAAACATAGCCAAGAAGGAGCAATGCTGGGTTTCAGATTTACAGAGCTGTATGTAATTGCATCTATTGTCTACTTAGAACATTTTAACAGTTGTAGGCTTATGGCCTAATTAATTCATGGGATAACAGGGTACCGGGCCCTACATTTTAGGGCCTCCAAATTAGAATGAACAGATTAAAAACATTTCATTTTTATATTTTATGCCCCTTTTTTAAAGAAATATTTTTAATTGGAAAGTATTTTAATTGAAATTTAGTTCCTAAATTATTAACAGACTCTTGGCTTCATTTGAGCTTTATCGGGCCTTGCAGTAAACACGATATTTTAGAGAAATAATGGCGTTCTTAATAGATCAAAGTGATAAATTAATATAATTTAATGCTGTAGTCAATGAACAAGATCCTAAAAGTTTTTACAAAGAGAATGTAATTTTTTTTTTAAAGTGAAGCAAGCATGACGGAAGGAAGGAAAAGACTTTATATATGTATTGTTTGTTTTATTATTATTACATTTAGGGAGAATTTATATTAATTTTTATATATTATTTAGCTTTTTAGAACGAATTAGTTGAATTGCCATACAAATCTATGCTAAATCTATGATCGGTTAACGAACAATGAGGTTAGCGAACATTGTTTTGGAACGGATTGAGTTCGTTAACCGATCACCCACTGTACTTGCGCCTCATAATATCGTGGAGAAAACAACAATTGGAAAAACTACCGATTCGGTTACAGTGCAAAGCAATTTAAAGATTTTTAGTTAGTAACATCCTGTTTTAACACTGAAAAGTAATCAACATAGTGAAAAACTATAAATGGCGTACGGACATGTAGCAGTGAAACCGGCTGTTTAAGCAAATAAAATGCAAATACAATGATAGACTGTATGCAGCTATTCTTGGTAACAATGTTACATAACACATAAATTTTTCCGGTGACATTTTCCGTGATTTTGTTTGCCTCTGCCGTTCCGGTTAAGTGTTGAAAAGGTATAAGGAAACTGTGATGTGCCCCGGCCGCATTTTCATTGAAGCAAAAAAAGTTATTTAAATGAAGAATTCATAACACGTCTCTTCAAATTTAAGTGACCAGCGTAAGAATTTTAATATCAGTATAATCCTACATACATTTTTTATTTAGAAAACTATTCTCTTAAATTTTATGAGGTGGAAGTTAATGAAATAATATTGGACTGACGGCAATGCCCATCCCATTATCTTCACAAAAATTGAAGACAAACTTTATTAATAAAATTATATTTAATCGCTAGAATATGTGCCTCTGTATTCAATAAACTTTCTAATATTCTCTGTTAGATGCATAATTCCGCGCATATTGTATGAAACTTTGCTCATTCGGTAGTTGTTGGCTAAAGAAGTAACCCAGACGATTTTCAAGTCATCTGAAAAAGTAAGTTTTCACCGTCTAAACTGTTTCCAGATTATCTAAAATAATAATAATCGGACGACGCAACGTCGGAAGAGTGCTATGGATGGATTAAAACATCACACACATGTTGTAAGAATTCCTTTACGGAGGATAAAGACACTTGTGGTAAAAGATTGTCGTGATAGAGCAGAATGCACTTTCAAGCCACTGCTGGTTGATAGTTTGTTGTAATTCATTTATATCAGGGGTGTCAAATTGTGGTTCACTGGATATCCCTAAAATTTTATATTAAGCTTTCCCTTATCTAATCATCGAATTTCTTCGATTCAAGACTGTTTCTTTTAATATTTAGTGGTATCAGGTGGGCCACAGTTTCACACCCCTGATTTATATGAATAGTATTTATTTAAATTAATCGTCTGGTTTTCAGGTAACAGTTCACATTAAACAAGTCTCTTCCAGTCTTACGAAATGGTGAGGAAAACGTGCTTTGGTTGAGATCTGTATTTTGCACCAGTTTAAGGAGCATCAGTGGACTTAGACGATGGTGTTCTACACTTAACATTATTAATCACAATATGTTTTCCATCACATGTTTGATTCAAAACGGGATAATTTCAATTGGGAATTGCAAGAAGATATTCGATTTAACAAATACTCCACTGTTAACTCATGCGGCTTCGATACAAATGGTATTTAATCACTCTAAGGTGATGCGATTGCTTCGACACTGATGAGTATTTGATTCCAAAAATTTCCCCTATCTGTTAATTTTTTTATGCTGTCGAATTTCAATTAGCGCCAATATTTCGTCACCATCATCGTCAGAGTTTTGTCTAGAATATGGCGTGCTCCTAAGAGTAAAATTGTTTGCTCGAAGCTTTCTGAATCGTTTACGTCACGTGGAATTGTACACGGCATCTTCACCACACGAAGTATTTATCTTCTGTTACATTTGCACAGCATTTTCCGCTTCCGGACAACACATTATGTCGAAATTATTGGTTATTTTATGTCATTTTTATAGTGTATTTTAAAAGAGCAACCATATGAAGCCATAATTATTAAAAGGAAACCATATAACATATGTTTTTGCAGCAGTCGCTGATTTTTTTTTTTTTTTTTTTTTTTTTTTTTTTGAAAAAACATCAAAAGTTGCAAGTTTGAAGTAGATAACGATTTATTTTGTGATGTACTGATATGTACTGCTAAAAACGGGACGAACCGCATTAACCATCTACATACAAAAGGAATTTGAATTAAATCCTTCGTTACCTCAAAAAAGTTCATTAAATATTTTTCCCCATTTAAAAATAACAGAAGAGATAATTAAAAAAATAAGAAATTTACATTTTTTAATTGAAAATTCATTTTTAAAACATAATAATTTTATTTAAAGAAAACATTTAATATAGCCATACATAACTCACTAATTAAAAACAAAATATATTAATTAGTTTTTATGAAGAGGAAATAACTAATGAATACACAAGTGAATTAACTTTTTACTATTTGTATATAAAATTGAGCATGGTATAATTATGTAATGTTACATAAAATATTACTTTAATTTATTCTTTCATTAGCGACACAATTTGAAATATCTCTCCTGAACGGTTTATTTGGTAGCGTTTATTTTTTTCTGTATTGATTTTGAGTTTAACATTAATTTCATATTATTCATAGCTGGAAACATCGAATTACTGATAAACTGGAATTATTGTAACTTAAAACAGGAAGTTTTTAAATTTATTATTTGAAAGTTATTCACAATAATAACGACTTATGAAGTGCCGATTCCTATTAAATGAATTCATTAAATTTTTTTGGCTGTTGAAAATAACAACAGAATAATATATAGTTCAATTAATTGAAATATAAAATTTCCTTTAGTTAATTTAAACTAATTAAAATTTTAAAAATCATGTTTTTAATATAATCTTACATATCTCATTAAAGACATAAAAAATCGTTATATTAAATTATCTTGAGAGGTTAGAAAATCCTTAATTGTAGTGAATTAAAATTTTATAACATGTTTCTAACTATGCTTTGCCTAATTATGTCCTTCTGTTCACAATATTTATCTTTCTTCAATAAGGGAATTCGAATACAGATAATCGCCATTGATCGTTTACTTATAAGTCAATCGTCCGTAATTTTTTTAAACAGAGCTAATTACCGTTTTCATAGAGCCTGCAGTGTGTGAACGAGGGTTGGTGAACATAGCTCGTACGGGGCAGAGCACTCTACTGTTTAAAACAAAATAATCGCAAACGGTGTAACAGTAATTAAGTAAACTATTATAATTATTATAACTAGTATAATTATTATAAATATTATAATTATTATAACTATTATAATAGGAATTACTATTACATGCTGAAGATAAATCAAGTCATAATAATAAATGTATGGACATATACTATTATTACTACACGCAGATAGTAACAAAAGTAATTATTAAGAAAAAAAGTTCAATGAAAAGACATGTAGTATTACTAGAACACCAGAACTGAATGGGTTAAAATATTAAATTCATTTCTGATTCACCAGTAATACGAATTTCAAATTAATTTTCGTATGAATTTCTAAGCGTTAATATGAAGAATTTAAATTGTGGTATTGATTTGGAGATCCAAAATAATTTAGTAATCTTTCAAAGAAGACATGTAATCAATGCTAGTCCAGTTACACTGTATCTTTTTAACTCAAAGTTTTAATAAAAATTAAAATAAAAATATTTATTGAAATAACTGACTGAAATTAAATTGTAGTATTCTTTCAAACAATTTACTAAATATTTTTGAATTTTTAAACATCACAGGATATTTGTATTAAAACTAATTAAAATATATATGTTTAACTTTTGTTAATTTTAATTATAGCAATAAGAAAATTGTAATTAAAGAAATTTCAGAACTTTAATTGATAAATTTTGAAATTTTAGAAATATGAGTTGTTGATTTTGAAAGTGGGGCAAGCGAATTTTTCAAAAAAGTTATTTATAGTTAAATAATATTATAAATTAACATAAAATCTTATTAAAAATTAGCATTTCTTTTAATATCAGTTTAAATTTCTGACTAGTAATTTTTATTTCGTCAACGACATTCCATCGACATTGATTTTGAAAATGAGGCATGTCCATTGGATTAGATTTTTTTTTTTTATGTTACTTAATATTAACAAGCATAATCAGGATTTAGAAGTTCTACAATAACTGTGGTGAAGGGGCAACATTGTTAAGACATTGTCTTATCATAATTTAAAATTATGATTAGTAGTTAAATTAGGCAACGTAAAATTAGCAGTTTCACGTTGCCTGCCCAAGAGTTCGCTTTTCAAGATTTATGTATTTATATGTCCCGAATCAAGAAAATTCAATATTAAATATTTTTTTGTTATTTTTTCCTCTTTTTCTTATAAAATTAAATTTATTTTTTCTTTTATTGTAAATTTTCTAAAGAAGATTGAAATATTGAAATAAAACAGATAGTTAAGTAACATAAAATTTTCAATTACCTGATATTATAATTATGTTCCATTCAAAGGAAATCAACTTTTTTAACAAATTGCTCCTTTGAAAGTGAGGGAAGTCCATTGGTGAATACCTAGGACATGATTTTTTTCAGCTAACACATATAATCAGGGCTTTATTAATTTGATAAAATCTGTTAGCTAGCAAAGAATTTTAGTCGCCAGTAAAATTATTTACACCACACTCCCCTCCTTCCAGCATCGTTGATTTTCCGAAAGCACAACAGTTTTTTTATGAAGTCAGCGAGAAAAAAATAATAACAAACATAGTTTAGAATAGTACTCAAACTTTATATAAACTATATATTTCGTAAAGAAATGTATCAAAATTATATATCTCTGAAAAAAATAAATAAAGTCTGAATGAACGACATGTTTTAGAAAAGCTTATTGCCGAATGCTTTAAATGTTTGGGTAGAGTGCTACAAAAAAATCTATATCTAATGATGTGTATTTTATTTTCATTTTATTCCATTTTAGGTGCCATAAAGCCTGGATCAATACTATTTTTACTTTTCCATTGAAATCTGCCCACCTTCTTCCCACACATTCTAATTACACGGCATACCAGATGATACAGAGGAGAAGAATGGATTTTTTTTATCAGGACATGGAAAATCCCTTTTTAATTTGGTTCTTCCATTAAAAGTTCGAAAAAAGAGCAATATCACTACTTGCCGCCCACTACTATCTGTGCAAGAGAGAGAAAATGCCGTTTGTGCTCATTCCCTAGTTCAATTTTTACATAAAAAATTGTTATTTTTTGAATGTACAAACACACAAACAAAAAATTGTCAAATTAAATTTTCTCCCCCCTCCCCCTCAAAAAAATGAAAAAAAAATCAAGTCTTTGTCAAGCCCTACAAAAAATGTTATTGATATTAAATTTAAGTGAAGTAAGACCACAAAAATATTAAATAAGTCTGCTGGGTTTGAAATCTTTGTAAAATATATTTAAACAAATATTTTTTAACCCATTCAGATGCAAACCATTCAATATTAAGCAATGCAAAAAATGGACTTGCACCACTTTCAAAATAAACGGCTCATATAAGGGGTCTCAGGAGTCTTACTTTTCCTCCGAAGATGCGAGTTTGCATCATGTGACATTTTATTTTATTTCTGATTTCATATAACACACAATAAAATGAAATTTTTACCACTAATAGGTCAATATATGCTTGATTTAACATAATTATTTCAATGTTATTCAATTCATATTTAATTATTTAAAGAAAGTATAGATATTTTTAAAAAAAGTGCAAAAACTTTTTTGTCTGGTATCCACTGGGCGCAAGGTTGTAGAAAAAATATTGCTTCAAAAATAACAAACAAAACTGATAATGATGTAAAATGGATGTATCTTGAACTTATACTTCAATTTCACGCAATTAAAATTTTAATTTCTTTTAAATTTAAATTTAAATTGTAAAATGTTGAAAAAATTCATTTTTCTGTTGAAAAAATACCAATTAAAAAAATAATAAATTTTTAATTGCTTGAAATTGAAGTATAAGTTCAAGATACATCAATTTTGCATCATTATCAGTTTTGTTTGTTATTTTTGAAGCAATATTTTCTCTACAACCTTGCGCCCGGTGGATACCAGGCAAAAAAGTTTTTTTACTTACTTTTAAAATTTAAACTTTTTAAAAATAATTAAATATGAATTGTACAACACTGAAATAATTATGTTATATTAAGCCTATATTGATCTATTAGTGGTAAAAATTTTATTTTATTGTGTGTTATATGAAATCAGAAAAAAATGTGACATGATGCAAACTGCCACCTTCCGGGTAAAATTAAGACTCCTGAGCCCCCATAATGTGAAAAACCTAGATTCATACAGGGTGTTTCACGAAGGACTCTAACTTTGAAAATAAATAAGTCGGAAACGGTTATCGATTGAAACATGAAACCAGTGGTATGTTTTTTATTAACCTCGTAAAAATATGTTACAGAAACCTCAAAATTTTAGTAACAAAATGCACTGATAGATGGCATTGCAAGTTGGCACAATCATAAGTATGATGTATCACATCAAGGGCGATTCAAAATGTACACCTTTCACACAATAAACATGTCGCAAACGAAAAATGAAATTGTCAATGACTCCCTGTAGCATGCCACAGGAAATCCACACACAAACTTGACAAATTACTTTCTCCAGCTCGTTGATCGTTAAAGGAATGTTGAGGTAAACAATGTCCTTCAGTGTCACTTCCAGAATTTCTTTCACTGTGCGCTAATAGCGATCACGTTTCAACGCCGAAATCTTCGACGACTGAACTTTCTTGGAGTCAGAGTTCTCTTTATAGATATCCATAATGCTACCTGCAGTGTCCCATATCGGGACTGTTTTAAACTAAAACTAGATGGAACCCGTCAAAATTTGACGGCAAAAAACTTGATAGTACCATAAAAATAAAATTCATAGCTGCTTTAAAATGTTTGAAACTTTTGCAGAATAATTCAAATAAATAAAAAACCCACTTTGAATTAAAGCTAGGTTGAAGAACAGCAATTGGCTAAGTTTCACTGGCACATGTACTCGCAGAATTTCTTTCATCTGACACATTTAGCGCTGTTGTGCAAGTAAATGGTAAGTGCCCCCTTGGGGAGGGGGAAATGGCGGGATGGACCAAGGAGATGCATAACATGAATAAGCAGTCAAAGACCTTTCAAACGATATGTAACATAAGGGGTGTGTGCAAAATTTTAAAAAGTACCCCCTTGGGGGGGGGTAAAGTAGGGGATGGACACGGAACATGCATAATATGATTAAGTGGTCACAGACCTTTCCAACGATATATAACATGAGGGTTGTGTGCAAAATTTAGAAAAGTACCTCTTTGGGGGGGGGCAAAGCGGGGAGATGGACATCAGAGATATGCATATGATTAAGCAGTCACAGACCTTTCCAACGATATATGACATGAGGGTTGTCTGCAAAATTTAGAAAAGTACCCCCTTGGGGGAGGGGGGGGAAGTGGGGGAAATGGACATTGGAGATATGCATATGATTAAGCAGTCACAGACCTTTCCAACGATATATGACATGAGGGTTGTCTGCAAAATTTAGAAAAGTACCCCCTTGGGGGAGGGGGGGGGGCAAAGTGGGGAGATGGACATTGGAGATGCATAATATCATTAAGCGGTCACAGACCTTTCCAACAATATATGACATGAGGGGTGTCAACAAAATTTAGAAAATTGCCCCCCTTAAGGGGGGGGGAAGTGGCGGGATGGACCCCGGAGATGCATAACATGAATAAGCAGTCAAAGACCTTTCCAACAATACGTAACATGAAGGGATTGTGCAAAATTTACAAAAGGGGGGGGGCAAATTGGGGGGATGGACACCGGAGATGCATAATATGATTAAGCGGTCACAGACCTTTTTAACGATATATAACATGAGTGGTATGTGCAAAATTTAGAAAAGTGCCCCAATTGGCAGGGGGGATGGACCACACAGATGCATAACATGAAAAGGCAGTCACAGGCCTTTCGAACGATATATCATATGAGTGGTGTCAACAAAGCGCCCCGTGTAGGCAAAATATACCCCCCCCCCCCCCGCCGCCATAATTATTGATGCGGACTCATTTTTTAAATTCGTTCGCACCCCTCTTCTCCCGCAAAATGTTGTGAATTTTAAAAACTCCACTTACGAATTTTTTTATACCAAAAGCACTTATGTCCGTCGTCTGCATGCAGAGTTTTGTGCTTACAGACGCCAGACACAACAACACACACACAGACAGACGTTTACTGACATTAATAGTATAGATGATACTCAGTGCCTACACATTTCACCCTTTATAATTCAGCCAATGAGTTGACGGTTGTTCATTTCCAGAAACGAAACAATAATTCTTTAGGATGAATTTTGTTTGTTTGATACACCGTGGCAGAATGCGTGCAATGCAGCGACAGGCGTCACAAACTTTTTAGGGCACCTGCAGACTAAAAACATATAATCAATCTTCGCGGAAAAAAAATCCTAGATTTCGTCAAATGATCACGGGAAAAACACTAATTTCATCAAAGGATCATGTAAAACGTGAATTTTGTTAAAAGGCCACAGAAAAACGCGATTTACACAAAAGATGAGCAAATTTTGTCAAAGAATCGCAAAACAGGAAATTTCACCCAAAGATAGCGCTTTCTTGCCAAACTTCGTCTAAATATTGCGGAATAAAATGTATTTTATCAAAAAATCGCTGGAAAACGCACATTTCGTTAAAGTATCGCGAGAAAAATGCAAATTTATTCAAAGATTGCTGAAAAAACGCGAATTTCATCGAAGGATTGCTGAAAATTCATGAATCTTATCAAAAGGCAGCAGAGAAAATGTGATTATTATCAAAGCATTGCGAAAAAAGAAAATTTCGTCTAAGGATCACAGAAAAATGCAAATTTCATAAAAGAATCGTGGAAAATAATGCAAATTTCGTGAAAAAAAAAAAAAAAATCGCAGAAAAAACACAAATTTCGTCAAATTATCGCTGAAAAAAAAAACACTAATTACGTCATAGGATAGCTGAAAAAATTATGAATCTCGACAAAAAAAAGATACAGAAAAAAATGCGAATTTCATTAAAGAATCACGAAAAAAAATGCGAATTTTGTTAAAGGATTGCGCAAAGAATGTGATTTTTTTGAAAGGTTCGTGTGAAAAATGAAACTGTCTGTATTAAAAACAGCACACACACAAACATCTATACAAACCTCAATACACACAAACATATTATAGGCAGGGCTTGAAATTCAATTTTTCCAAAGACGGGAGTCTCCCTACCAACATTTTTAAATGGAGGGGAGTTGTAATGTTTGGGAGGGAGAAAAAAAATCTTTAAACCCCACTGTTCTTTTACGTGCTATTTAAAGAATTACATTAATGCAGACATGACAAAATACCATTGAAAAAATTAAGTCAACTGAGAATGATTATGTAAAATGTTTATTTTTATTATAAAAAAGGGAAGAAAGTTAAGTTTTATATATGCAGTGTATTTTTCAAGTTCCATTAAATGTGTTAGGGACCCTTAACAATTAGGTTGTTAAATAAATTTCTGACTTTAGATTTTACTTGATTGAGATTCACCGATCGATCGTGGAAAAGACGCAAAGTTCATCAATCTGTCGCGGAAAAAACGCTAAGTTCGTCGATCTGTCACCAAAAAATGCAAAGTTCGTTAATCAGTCGTGGGAAAAAAGCAAATTTCGTCGATCGATTGCAGAATAAACACAAAGTTCGTCGATCTGTCCCCAAAAAACGCAAGGTTCGTCGATCAGTCGCTTAAAAAACGCAATGTTCGTCTATCTGTCGCAGAAAAACCGCAAAGTTCGTTGATCAGTCGCAGAAAAAAATGCAACGTTCGTTGATCTGTCGCGGAAAAAACGCAAAGTTCGTCGATCAGTTGCGGAAAAAAGCAAATTTCGTCGATCGATTTCGGAATAAATGCAAAGTTCGTCGATCAGTCAGGGAAGAAAGAAAAATTTCGTCGATCGATTGCGGAATAAACGCAAAGTTCGTCGATATGTATCCAAAAAACGCAAGGTTCGTCGATCAGTCGCTTAAAAAACGCAATGTTCGTTGATCTGTCGCAGAAAAAACTCAAAGTTCGTTGATCTGTCACGGAAAAAACCACAAAGTTCGTCGATCAGTCGCGGAAAAAACACACAGTCCGTCAATCGGTTGCGGGGGAAAAAAATGACGAAATTTATCGTTCGGTTGCAGGTAAATTAAATAATGCAAATTTCTCCAAAAATGCTGAAATTTTTTGGGCGGGAGGCTCCCGCTCATGATCTTTTTTGGGCGGGATTTCAAAATTTTCCGCGCGAATCCCGCCCTGAAATTCAAGCCCTGATAGGTATAGTTTTAATCTGAAATAATATACTGAACTTGAACTAACTTTTGAAAAATCGGGTTAACCCAAATCCAACTTGCAGAAATCTACACTCAGTCTGAAATCGACTCGAACCATAAAGACAGTTAACCCAACTTGCAACAAAAATAATTATTTTCTGTGAATTTTCTGATTTTTTCTTTTCTCAGAAATGCTGTAGTCATTTTGTCCCCCAATTTTGCCCTTTACAATTCAGCCAATGAGTGGAGGGGGCCAAAGGAGCGTTCCTCATCACAAACGAAAGATGAGATACGTTCGTTTGATGTCGTTGTTGAAAATTTATGGATTTCTATTATTAAAGTAATTTTTTCATTTTACCGTATTTATTTTCTTTTTGTGTTGTATGTATTTTGCTACTTTTAATTTTTTTAAACTAACCCTTTTTTTTTTTTTTTTTGGAGAGTGAGAGAGAGAGATTTAGTAATTTGGTGACACGAAGTTCAGCAAATTCTTAAAATCCACAAATCGTTTCCAATGTAAACAATGAAATTTACAATTAAGTTGCAAGTGCAAAATTTCAGTTTTTTAAAATTTTCATGTCATTCTGTACACATTTTAATATGTCATTCTGATCATTACACATATTTAGTTATGCATTATTAATTATTTACTTGACCTTTACTTTTAATATTTTAAATATTTCAAACTTACAGCTGAATGTAATTATTAAAACATTTGAAATACTGCATTCGAAAAATGAAATTTCAGCTTAGAAACTCGACAATTAAAAAATTTAAAGTAGAAAAGTACTTATGATATAAAAAGAAGAAAAAAAAATACAAAAGAATTTATCTATATTACGAAAGCGGGAGAAATGATTTTCTGTGCTATACGAAAAGATATGCAAATAACTCAATCATGAACATAGAAATAGGTATTGGTTTTTATGTTCAGGTGCACTCAATCCAAACTTGAAACTTTTAAAATGGTCATTGAATGAATGAAATTCATCTCCGCCTTTCACATCCAGAAAACTTGCTGTGTCGCCAATTATGTTTATATTTTATATATATATATAAAAATAATAATTCAGGCACTTTTCCGTTATACGGACACCATTGTCGCCAAACATACATACATACATACATTTTGGCATAGTGTCCGTATAACCGAAAAGTACTAAAGTTCATGGTTTAAAATCACAATAAAATATCATGAAATTTATTGATTAGTTGTGGGAAAATATCGGGGAAATAATGTGTTTTTGTGAAATTTTTTGTTTTGTGTTGCTGTGTTTAATTGTAAGCATTCATTATAATTTTCAGTGCATTATTAAATTGAAATTTTTGTTTAAAATATGTAAACAAAACAGTGACCAGAAACCTGCACAATTTCTAATATAGATAGATAGATGCATGCATGTAGTGCTTTTAATTATTTGGTAAAAATACTGTGATCGTCACTGAGAAAATCTGAATTTAACCTAAAAGTAATTGTCGAGTGTTTAAGCTGAAATTTCATTTTACGAATACAGTATTTCAAATGTTTTAATAATTACAGTTAGCTGTAAGTTTGAAATATTAAAAGTAAAGGCCAAGTAAATAATTAATAATGCATAACTAAAAGTAATTGTCGAGTGTTTAAGCTGAAATTTCATTTTACGAATACAGTATTTCAAATGTTTTAATAGTTACATTCAGCTGTAAGTTTGAAATATTAAAAGTAAAGGCCAAGTAAATAATTAATAATGCATAACTGAAAGTAATTGTCGAGTGTTTAAACTAATTTCATTTTACGAATACATACAGTATTTCAAATGTTTTAATAGTTACATTCAGCTGTAAGTTTGAAATATTAAAAGTAAAGGCCAAGTAAATAATTAATAATGCATAAGTAAAAGTAATTGTCGAGTGTTTAAGCTGAAATTTCATTTTACGAATACAGTATTTCAAATGTTTTAATAGTTACATTCAGCTGTAAGTTTGAAATATTAAAAGTAAAGGCCAAGTAAATAATTAATAATGCAAAACTAAATATGTATAATGATGAGATTTTTTTTTTCTTGAATTATTCAGTGAAACTCGTCTTATAAATGTACGCAAATAATTCACATCAAAATCTTAAAATAACAAAGTTTTCTTTCGTGTTTAGCTATGCTTAATAACCAAAAAAGCTTGATTAATACAAAAATTATTTGGTAAAAATACTGTGATCGTCGCTGAGAAAACCTGAATTTAATCATATCACACAGAATTACATATTAAAAGTTTAAAATTAGTTTGTTTACATCGGAAACGATTCGCGGAATTTCGTGCCACGAAATCTCTCTCTCTCTCAAAAAAAGGGTTAGTTATAAAAAATTCAGAGTACTAAAATACATACCACTTAAAAAGAAAATAAATCCGGTAAAATGAAAAAATACCTTAATAAAAGAAATCTATAAAGTTTCAACAACCGAACAACCAAATGGAACACATACGCTTCTAGAGAGAGGTAAAAGCCTTCACCTCATTGGCTGGAACATCGCGTCTGAAGATAGTAAAAGCCTCTAGCTGATTAGCTGAATGCTCGCGCATGCGTATAAATAGCATTTTTGCACGAAAAACTAAAAAGCAGGTTAGCTTTAAGTATATGGATGTTGATGTTTCTGTATCTGATTCTTATGGTTTTTTAATAAACATACCGCTGGTTTTATGCTTCTATCTATCACCGTTACCGAGTTATTTATTTTCCAAGTTATGTGTCCTTCGTAAAACACCCTGTACATAATTTGTAACAACTCAATAAAGGGAAAACAAATTTTATAAGTTCTATTTAAGTGAATCGAATCTTTCCATACGCAATATGTTTGTGAAATTTAATATTCTTTTCCTATTAAGTAATTCATTAAAATTTTAGGGTACTCTAAAATTACAGAAAATAACTATTTTATAATTCTTTCAGAAATATTAGTTAACTTTATCGAAATAAAAGTTTTAATTAAAATTTTAAATTATAGAGTATTTAGAGTAATCTCTTATATAACTCATTAAATAAGTACAATATATTTATTTTCATGATTTGAAAGCAAAAAAAAAAAAAAAATACAAGCAAAATGATTGGGAATTAAATTTTCATAACTTGTATATAATTACGCATGACCAAATTATACCATTTTAACATATTTATTTCATTTCAGATTCAATACTAACAAGAATTTCAAATTACGTTTCGTAAGAATTCATAAGGTTTATTATGAAGAAATTTAATTATGTGTTATTGATTTGGAGTTCGAAAACGAGTTAATAATTTTGCAATGGAAAAATAAAATTAATGCTGAACTCGGCGCACCGTATTTTGAAACACGAAGATGAAAAAATAATTAAACATACTTATTAAAATAACTGAAATGAGAAATGTCGATCCCTATTAAATAATTCATTAAACATTTTCGCATTTTAAAACAACATAAGATATATATTTTAAAACTAATTAAAAAGGATTTTCTAACTTTACCTATTAGGAAATTCAAATTTGTATGTGAAAATTGTGTTTTCCATCTATTCTTAAACAGCTTTAAATAATAATAATAATAATAATAATAATAATGTTTAGCTACTGTTCATGAGACGGAATCAGATAATTTACACACATATAATATTTATTGGATAAAATTGCATTTTCTATTAAATAAATTATTAACAACATTTCGCTATAACATAAAATATCATCATTACAACTGATTAAAACATATCCTGACATTGAATCCTGAATATAAGTTAACTTTGTCAAATTAAATGTTTTAATTAAAATAAACACGAAGCATAGTATTCAATATAATAGTGCGTAACTCAGAAAATCTATACAATCATTTTATTAGTTTCTTCAATATAGAAGCAAAAATCTTTTACACTTGAAATAGTTGAGAATAAATTCACATTACATATATGCAATTCAGCCGATCCTAGTGAGCCATATTAGTTTAAAATATTAATTTCATTTTTGCTTCTTCAGTAACCTGAATTTCGAATTCTTTTTCGTATGAATTCCTAAGCTCGAATATGTAGAATTTAATTATGTTTTATTGATTTGTACTTCTAAAATAATTTTTTAATTTCTTAGTGGAGACCTTGAATGCACCTTCGAGACACAACTTAAATTAATTAAAAATATTTAATGAAAAAAACTGAAATGAAAATTGTCATTTGCTGTTAAATAATCCAATTAATATATTTGGATTTTAAAATAACACACGTTATAAGTTTCAAAACTAATTAAAATAAATATGTTAACTTTATTAATCTGAGAATTAATGTATGAAAAATTAATATATGAATAATGAGTTTAATATCTAATATTTAACAGTTCATCAAATAGAAAAGTCATTTTATTACTTTTTATGAGATGGGAGCAAATGATTACATACAAAAAAAGATGGACATTGTTTCTTATTAATCTGTTTTGTGTTTTTTGAAATAATATATTTATCTTTTGATTAATTAAAACATATATTTACCAAATTAATTTTCTTAATTAAAATGTAAAAAGAAAAAGAGTTTTCAATCTCCAAATTGTCACAGAAATAAACAGAAAAAAGACATATTCAACTGGAAATTGTATCTTCTTTCAATTTATGTTTAAAAAAATACGCTTAAAGGGGCGTTTTCATACTGAAACTGTACCAAAAATTGAAATTTTCAATATCAACACTTTATTTTGACGTCATTGACACTATTGAACAAATTTGGCATATTTCACTTTAGAACACTAAGTCTTTCTGTTAAGTAGTTCAGAGATTGTGAAGGTTAAAAGTCTTGAGTTCCAAATGTTGATTTTTGGATTCATATATTTGAAGCTTTTAGAAATCCATTTCTGATAAAGCATTCTTATAATACCATTGATCTGTATTTCAAAAAGTTATTGTTATGGATATATATAATTTTTGATTAATTTTCAAAAACATAAAAATATTTTAACAGAAATCGATTTCTAGGAGCTTCAAGTTTGAGAATCTAGACACACGGCAGTGTGTCAGCCAAGTTCGTTTGACTTACTAGTGTGTTATATATTACACGAACCATTTCGAGCTGTTTTCGCCAAATTTCGACACTCTTCTACTGAAAATCTATTTGACCTACGTACTTGTAATTTTAGATGTGTAGTGAAGCTCCCTTAGTTATCCTAAATCCAAAATTTTATAGATAACGCATAATTAGTTTCCGCAATAATGATATGTAAAAATGTCTGATAATTGATAATTTTATCACTGACTCACTCACTCATCAAAAAGATCTCGTATATCTACTGCACCTATAGATTTCAAATTTGACTTTAAAAAAATCTGAAAATCGATTAATTACTCACTTGGAGGTGTCCATTTTTACTTTAACGTTACACAGCATAACGTGACCTCCATAATGCTTAATTGTAGGAATAACGTATCTCGAAACATATCTTTTGTTTTTAGGTTGTCGAACGCAGTGTCAGCCATCACTCCTAAAAAGGTGCAACTTCGATTCATCGGAAAATAGAACTTTTTTCCAGTTTTCATTTGACCAGGCTTTGATTTCCTTGGCCAGTCGGGCCCGCTGTTGTTCTTTTTTTTTTTTACTTATGAAAGGTTTTTTAACACTGACTCTTCCATAAAGTCCTACGTCACGTAAACGTCTTGAAACGGTAAATGGACTTATTTCAGCAATATTTTCACTCCGTAAATCGTATGATATTGCAGCTGCATTCTTATGCAGTCATTAACTACTTTTCTCCTGATAATTCTGTACACACGAATAGTCGTTTTCCGGGCTCTCCCATACCGTGGAAAGTCGTGAAGGCTATAGCCATCTTTATATACACTGCTCAAAACAATTAAAGGATATTGCAGTTTTAGGTGGATTTTGTATCTGGGAAACTTTTTAGCTGATTGATACATGGTCGACAGACATAGTAGGTTATATGAGAATAAATTACACATGTTTGGCAGAAAAAAATGCATTTTATTGCGCATTTGTGTACAAAAGGAAAAAAACACAATTTGTGCATATGAGAAAAAAAGTATAAGAAAAGGTGTTTTCTTCAAAGAAAATCATTTTCAGTAGGGGGTATGGTTTCCACGGGCGGCCAGCAACATTGAACACCTTTGAGGCATGGACTCAATGAGGCTATTAATGACGAGTTGGGGTATTCTGCCCCACTCTTCCAGAAGAGATCTTTCCAGTTCTTGGAGGGTTTGTGGGGGTTGTTGGAGGCCAGAAACTCGTCTTCCTAGAGCGTCCCAAACGTGCTCGATTGGATTCATGTCTGGAGAACACGCTGGCCATTCCATTCGAACGATTCCTTCCTCGAAAAGGAAATCCTCCACCAGGTTTGCACGATGTGGCCTGCAGTTATCGTCCATTAAAATGAAGTTATCTCCGATTGCTGCAGCGTAAGGGACTACAATAGGTCTGAGGATCTCATCCCTATATCGGTGACCAGTCAGAGCTCCATCTCGAATGATGTAGAGGTCAGTGCGCCCGTCAATGGAGATGCCACCATACACCAACACTCCTCCACCGCCAAATCTGACACTTTCGTGCACGAACGCAGGATTATTCCTACTGCCACGGTCCCTCCAGATGAAAATACGCCTATTATCCGGATGCACAGAAAAACGGGACTCGTCAGAAAACAGAATATTGCTCCATTCATTTCTCCTCCAGTTGACATGCTCGGTTGCCCACTCCCTGCGGTCGCGACGATGCCTTGATGTTAATCTAACACATACCATCGGTCGGCGAGCATACCGACCTGCAGCATGGAGCCGGTTTCGGGCAGTCTGAGTTGAAATCGTGGTGCCTGTAGCCGCGCGAAGGTGTTGTTGGAGAAGAGTAGCGTTCATGTTTCGGTGTCTCCGAGCTGTTAACGCTAAATACCGATCTTCATTGGGCGTTGTTGCCCGTCTACGACCTTGCCCTGGTCTTCGGCCTGCACATCCACTCTCCAAAAGCTTGCGCTACTTCGGCTTGAGTTTGGCCCCCTTGTAACCTACCAACAATTCTCCAAGCTTCTGAATCTGTCAAATGACTTCGCTGAGACATCGTACTCATCGAAACAAAGCAATCACTGAATGCCGATCATCCTTGTCTTCATTCTCTTTTATCCAGTTGAAAGTCAAATTTCATTCGCTGCCGCTGAAGCGACGTTTTTGACGTCGAACTCAAAATTTGCATACTCCACAGTTTGAAAACCAGAAAAATTTGCATTTGTGATTCTCTTCTTCTATTTTCGGCAAAAAAAATTTCGTTTATATCTTTATTTTATATAAAACTTCAAATATCCTTTAATTGTTTTGAGCAGTGTATATCGTTCACAGTAGATTTTCCGATCTATAAATTTTCTGCAATCTCACGAAACGACTGGACTTTTAGAGACAAACATATCACTAGTTTACTAACAATAATTGTTGAACTTATCATTTTTGAATTTTATCTACGTTATTCACGTTGATTAATAAACAAACACGGCCAAAACAACAATTTACCGATAGCAAAAACTAAGGAATGACGAATGGCCAGAAATTTCTGCACATGCGAATTTCAAATTCCTCTCCTTTGCATCAAGTTCTTCAGTATCCAATCAAAATGATCACGTGGTCAGATATAATTTGCATATTCCTAGCTTTTGGAGTAATTGGGCTTCTTCTTCGGTAAAACGTTCTGGCAAACAAATCAAAGAAACTAACTGGACGGAAACTTTTGACCGCCACTGTACGTTGGAATTTAAAAATGTTGATTATACTGATATATTGAAAAACACAAACGGAGAAAAATGAATTTAAATAATGGAAATTTGGTACATTTAAAAGGAAATGGACGCATTAAAAAGTATTTTTCGTATATTTATAATCAACGGATTTTTGCGTAACTTTGTCAAAATATTTTAGGGATGTATAAACAGATTTTTTATAAAGATAAAATTTTATACTTTTGCAATTTTTTTTTTTTTATTTGGAAAGGGAAGAGTAGCGAGTCCCTTTAAGCTCGATTATGAACAATTTAGTTGTGTGCTTTTATTTGATTTAATAAATATAAAAAAAAAAAAATCACTGAATTAAAACTAAACATACTAGATCTTCGAAACACGGAGTTTTTAAAAAGAATTAGTTAAAAATATTTAGAAAAATAAACAATTTTTTAAATATTCCTGACTAAAACCAAGAAGATACCGGTTTCATAACAAATTACACTATGTTTGGTAACTTTAAGAAATTGGGATGTTTAATTCAATTATTAAAACTGATTTTTACATCTAATTTCACTAAGTGTTATTTATTTATTCTCATAGGTTGGAAGGAAAACCTTACATATTCAAAATAGACCTGAATTAAAATCGACATTTCGCCCCAATAAATATTTTTTTAAATTAAAGTTTATTTAACGATAAAAAATATAAAAAATAACGCTGTGTAATAGTTTGCTAAACGATAAAGTAAAAGATTTATTTTTTATACTTTAAATCTACAAACTCCTATTTTTATATCAACTACGGAAACCATTTTAATTAGTTTCTTTTTTTATGTTGGGGATAGAAGCATCATTTTTTTTTAGTTATTTTATCAACATCAGTGGTAATCAATTAAAATGCTTATTAGTGTTTTCAATATTATTTTCTTAAAAATAGGCTTCATTACTTTTTATAAATATTGATTAAAACTAACTATATGCTGAAGTTATCAGAAATCTAAAAAGAAAATGTTTGTTCTGGTGTTTTTAATGAAGACAAAAATTTGCGAAATGAAATTCAATGTTACTTCATTAATTTAATTATAATTGAATGAAGATTTCGTATGTGTTGAAAATTATATATTTCATTGTGATAATATTTTTTTTTCATTAAAACCGTATTTTTTTAATATATAAATGAATATTCATCTATTTAAAAAAAAAAAAAAATACTTGAACTCTTTTTGAAAGCTAAAATAATTTTTAAATATCTAAGTTACAAATATAATTAATGCATGCATTTAATTTATGAATTCTTAGAGGTAATATATAAAGTTATTTTTATGGATATATCTATTGAAATACACATATATTTATATATATGTATATGATAAATCAATATATATGTATGTATATATATATACAGGCAGGGCCTGATTACCGACGGGGCACACTTCCGCCAGTAAAATTTAATAGAACTTTTCGTCTTATTAAAACGCCCTGTTCATGCAAAATTACTTCCATGAATAAGGTAAAAATGTCTATTCTTTTTTACTGGTGGAAGTGTGCCCCGTTGATAATCAGGCTCTGTATACAGGGTGATTATAAAAAAAAAAAACTATCTCGACATTTGGGCCCCTAACTATCATACCATTCACAGAAACTGAATGAAATTTTGGCAAAAGGTGTTTTGAGGTATGCGCTCATGAATGATATGGAAAACAACAGTGTCACTCAAACAGTTACGGTTACAGTGAGAAAATTTCGAAAAAATCAAATGGCAACACCCAGTTTTTTGTATTGGAATGTGATCTCCATTGTGAAAAACCCTAAATAGCGTTGGAACGGCAACTGTAGTATGAAAATCACCGGCGGTAGATAGGCTAAAAGTGAGGACAACCAGTAAGGACAGAGAAGCAGCATAAAATAAAGCATTTTATTGTGTTTCACAAATTTTCCACATGACCTCCTTCACACACGCATGCGGCTGATGGTGGATAGCACTGCAGCCCGTATCATGGCAACAGGAATCTCTTGAATCGCAGTTCTGATGGCATCTTTCAAATCAGATGCAGTTTGAGGACGAAACTGATACACTTTGGAAATCAGATATCCCCACAGCCAGAAATCCATTGGTTTCAGATCAGGAAACCTTTGTGGCCACGGAAACGGGAAATGACGGGAGATAAATCTGTCACCAAACGGTTAAGTTAAGACACGTTTGATTGAAGACCCTACATGTGGAGGAGCGCTATATTGCATCCACACAACTTCAGATAGAGTATTTTGCCATTGCAATGCGAAAATCGCGTAATGAGTTAACATGTCCAGATAGCAAGCACTCGTTACTATACACGTTTGCAGATCACCGGCAGTAACCTCTTCAAAAAAGTAAGGGCCGAGCATGAACGTATTTGTTATACCACACCACACAGTCACTTTTTCCTCGTGTAATGGACGTGCATGCACATCATGTGGATTATTCTCTGCCCAGTGCACACAATTTTTCGAATTCACGTTACCAGTTAACAAGAAATGCGCGTCATCTGTCCACAGAATGCGTAAAGGCCAGCTGCTTTTTTATCGTATCGGATAAGGAATTGATTTGCAAAATACAGCCGTAATTGGTAGTTTCCCGCTTCCAACATCTGGACATGCTGGAATCGATACGGAAACATGTTTAGAACAGAGCGCAGAATCTTGCGTACAGTTAAATTCGGCAGATTCAGAACACGTGAAACTTCGCGCGCAGTTGCGGGATGAACTGTGCTTATCGTCTGATGGACTTCTGCAACAGCTTCCACAGGAACGGAAGGTCGTTCAGACCGAGGTCGATCTAATGCGCAACTAGTGTTACTCCAAATTTATGAATCAAGTCCCGTACAGCTTTGACAGTGCACGGGCCTCGCCGTAATCCATGGTTTCTGCGGTAAACACACAATGTCTCTGCGGCATTTTGTCTATTAAGGTAATAAATCTTTACGATTTCTCCACGTTCTTTCCCTGAAAGCGGCATATTGTTCGGATTGGCAGAAAGGAACATACACGGCTCGCATTTCGCAGTGCCTTTTCTTTCACCTAGTGTGACGACGTCAGTCATGACTGTGTCTTACGTAGAACCCGATATTTGCGTTTCTTGGTTTCTTCTTCTCGTTTTCTAGAGAACTAATCAGGCTGGGATATCAGCCAAAGAAACGGTGTAACGTGTGACGTAAATGAAACGAAAATTAATGCTCTAGTGCACGGCAAAGTCCTTTTTACTTTTCCCTTGCCTAGTTCTGGTGATTTCCATGCTACAGTTGCCGTCCCAACGCTATTTAGGGTTTTTCACAATGGAGATCACATTCCAATACAAAAAACTGGGTGTTGCCATTTGATTTTTTTCGAAATTTCCTCACTGTAACCGTAACTGTTTGTGTGGCAATGTTGTTTTCCATATCATTCTTGAGCGCATACCTCAAAATACCTTTTGCCAAAATTTCATTCCGTTTCTGTGAATGGTATGATAGTTAGGGGTCCAAATGTCGAGATAGTTTTTTTATAATCACCCTGTATATATAATACAAATTCAATACATATATATATATTCATTTATATTATATATATATATATATATATATATATATATGTGTGTGTGTGTGTGTGTGTGTGTATGTGTGCCTGTGCGTGTGCGTGGGCTTGTGAGCGTGTGCGTGTGCTAAATTAACTGTACAATAAAGCTTATTTTTTCACATTGTTTCAGAATGATAAAGATCTAAAGAAAACTTTTAGTTAAATATTAGAGCAGATTTAAAAAACCCATAATTCAAAAATTTATGTCACAATCTCGTTACTGCATTTTATGTTAATACTAAGTGACCAGCCCAGCGTTGCCCGGGTCCGTGATAATAACTTGAAATATACATAAAATCAGGATTGACTGATTTTATATTAAAAAAAAAAAACTTTCTAAATGAAACTAATGTAGGGAGCCCCACTGTTTTCCACAGCGTATACCTTCTAATTTCCATGATTTTATATTTTTAAATGAAAATCTATTCAAATGAAAGTAGAATTGGTTTCTGAGGTTTTGCTTCTGAGGTTCCTAAAGATAAAACATTTTTCCGAATTGCAGACAACTCGAAAGAGGTTTGTATATATATTTCTGTTCGTGGTTATATTATATTTTCGTAGATTATGATTTGGTGAAACCTTCGGAACCGACCACTAAAAGGGTAGCCACAGAGGTGATATTAAAGTTAAAAGAAATACGTTATTGGAAGTCAATAAATGGGTGATGTTTGTAGTGGAGTGGACGAAACTTAGCTACGATGCTCGAATTCAGATTCAATTAATTCTCAAAATAACTAAAAAATAACTAAATGTAAATTTACTAATTTAAACTCAACTTATTTGAAGTAAAATATTACCCAAAATCGTATACCCAGACTACTTCTATGTCGAAGAGTCACTATTTCCAAAAACAAGTTAAGCAATGACGTTTCAAAGTTATGTTAAATGTATCTAACTAACGGAATTTCACGGAATCCAAAATTAACTTCTTTCAAGTTTGTAGATTTAATTTTTTACCAAAAGTCAAAATTCTAAGATGAAAGGAGGCGGCAATATCTCCGAGCATGTGGCGGCAATGAGAACTCCAATCTCAAAACGAGAATTCACAGTTTTGTTTTCATTGAAATGAAGGACTCAACCCAAATCAGCTCGTTTCAAATCCAACCAGAGTATTTATACTTCGCCAGCCACCACGGTAAGCTATTTAGCATCTTATCGCGCAAAATCACCGTGAAGCTCAGATTCAGGTAAGCACAATCATATTTGTGGTACTCAGATAAGCGAAAGGTAGAGATATAACTTTTACGCACACAGATGTCGGACAACATATTCACAAAACAGAGTCCATTCATAAGTGAGGCTATATTCATAAGCCAGGCACTGACGTAATCTTCCCCTACCCCCACACAGAAACTTAAAAGATAAAATACTTTTGGCTAAATTCATGCCCAAGATTTTCTTTTAAACCTCTATTTAGGGCCTAAAACATAACAAAAGCAAATGATAGATCATAATTTTAAAATTATTTGTCCGAAATTCATTTTACATTTATTCAACCTTACCCTATTATGTCTGTGGTCAACTAGCAGCTAAAGCGTAGAAAAATCAGCTTTCTTACTTAAATAAAATATATATATATCCATCCTAGAAATACGTGAAAAAAAAAGTTTAATTTTTAGTTAATTGTATACTTAAAATTTTTCAATCTTCTCCAGCCGTACTAACTCATCCTGTGTCAATGAAGACTTCAATATTAAATATTTGTTGTTGTCAGGGGTACTATGAAATGAAATTTACTATTCTAGATGCGAAACGGAATCATTAATATGTCCTGCTCACCAGTGAAGTACACTTCACAACTGCTAACGGCCAAGATTCGTGAAAATATTGGGCGCAATTTTTGGCGGAAACCCCGGACTCGACCACTAAAAGAGTAGCCATTGAGACAATATTTAAGATAAAACAATCAAAATTTGTTCTGATGCAGCGTACAAAGAAAAGCTCTTTTAATATACCATCGCATGTTTGAATCTGATGCGCTAAATAACTAGATGTTTCAAAACGCATATTTCGTGTACAATAAAAACAACTTTTTAAAAATATTATCGCATGTTTGAATTTAATTTATTTTAAACAACTTTTATTCTCTCTAAAATAGATAACTATTTAATAAATGGTTGAATATGCAATATTTATGTACATAGCATTTGTTGTTTAATTCAAAACACGCTATATATTTCAATTATTTTCAAAATACGAAAGCGAAATATGAATCTTAATTAATTTAAAGTAAATATTTTTTGAAACTATATCATAAATGCAATGGAATGTCACAATTTTAGCTAAATGTATCAGTTTATAAAACAGTAGGAGATAAAAGCTCGACAAATTATTTCAGTTCATAAATTTAAAAATAAGATTGTCTATATAAGTAAAAAAAAAACATATATTTTATACTGGAAGTAAATAGTGAAACACATTCTTTGGAAATGCGTTCTATTGCCTCTCAATTTAAATCACCACTTGAACTGTAATACTCATCATTATTCCATAAAACATGATTAAAACATTTTCTGCTTTCTAAACAACGGAATATTAATTTTGATTTATCCTACACGCAGTGGCGTAGCGTCAAGGGTGGCACGATCATTTTACTACCAGTATAATTATATACTACATTTGGCCTTATTTAATCTTTGAACGGTATGAATTAAATAAAGACAAATATAGTATATAAAAATACTGGTAGTAAAGTGATCGTGCCCCCCTTGACGCTACGCCTCTGCCTATACGTAGTCTGTTTCGAAGTTGTATCATAATAATATTATAAATGTATCTGCATGTGTGAATGTTTCGCTGAAGTATACGTAAAGCGGAGTATTTAATGTCCGTGTACTTTTGCATATAGATAGATTATAACCAGAGATGTACATTGGCTATATTTTTTTTCTTTATTCAAATATTTTCCCTAATAATTGAAAATATAATTATTTTCATAGAGAATAAATGGACATTTTTTTCATATAAATTTTAAAATGGTTAAATTTACTTTATCGTTGCCACTACTAACACTAAACCTTGAATAATAATTTTCACTCCACAATTTATTTTAAATTGAAAATATTCCACGTAAAAAATGAAAATGAAATAAAATATTTAAGAATTCAACAGAGGCTGAAATGACGTCATATTAGAAATAGAATGTGCATTTTGAAGTATTTGATATAATACAAGGTGCATGAATACGAGTAAATATGGAAAGCAAGCTAATATGACGTCATATATCGAAAATAAAAGAGATATACTTTGATGTTGAAATAAAATTATCTTGTGTTATGAAATTATATATTATTAATTCCTTTCTTTTTTTGTTTTTCTATCTTACATGAAACGAATGCAATTTAAATGTATTTGTTATAAATTAAAGTTCTGTATTTTAAATGAAATGAGTGAAAGATTTACATTTTAAATGAAATGAATGCAATACGAATTGATGGTGATCGGAATAATACTTGGCGTTTTATCGTCTGCGTATGGCTAACATAAAGCCACAATATTTGTAATTTAAATTTTAAAAAGTAAAAAAAAAAAAAAAAAAAACTTAAAAAAGAATAATATGTTAATAATATGCACCGCAAAATTATCCATGTCGAAAATCAGACAGTCTTAATAAAAAGGACTTTATTTTTTAAAATAAAGTTACTTTTTTGTCATAAAACAAAAAGATTTAGTGTGATTGCGTAGAAATAACACAATTTTCCCTCTACCAGTACTGACAGTAAGATTCCAGAGCTTGAAATAAATTGGTACAATTGAGACACGTTTGTAAATCATCGTTTCGTAATTTGAATTGAATTTTCCATTTCTTTTAGCTTTAAAATAGTAAAAAAGTTTGTTGTCATTTTTAAATATAGCTTTTTTTAATGTTCTGATTTATAATAGATTTTTGTAAAGTCTTATAGGATGAGAAAAAATGGCATAGCTATTAAAGCAATATTTAAGTAAATTTACAATTTAAAAACAACAATGTTATCGAAACGAAAATCAAATATATCGAGAAATTCGCGTAATGCAAAAGCAAAGAAGAAATCAAAATGTAATGAAACTTTTCCTCAAGCCAATTTACGTAAACAAGCCGATCGTGCCAATTCATAATATTATAAATATGAAAGTGCGTTGTATACAGTAGAAAAATTTTCACATATAGGTACAAAAATGCAACGAATAAGAAGGTTCGGCTCTGTTATCAGGTCCAAAGTCAGTTTGCGTTTTTCATCGAGCGAAATTTGGCTCAAAAGTAAATACATTGTTGTAAACATATTTGTTTTTAGCATGGTAAACAATTAATGGAATTTTAGATGATCATTTCCTCGCTGAACTTTAATGCCAACTATGACTGTAAAACATATTAAAAATATCATCCGATACTGTTTTTTTTTACTTCATGATATAAACATACATCCTGGATCATTCTTTAAACCTGAATCGGCCATACCAGCATCGTCCAATTTTTATTCCTAATTATAATCCAAATCATATCCTAACCCATTCCTAATCCTAATAATCATATTAAACAATATTATTTGAAAATAATATATAAATTAAATCAACATCCATAAATGGAATGGATAAAAAATAGAATAAATAGGAGTGACAAAATAAAATAACAAGAAAGTACATTTATTCGATACTTAATTCTACGGAAAGCGTATGATCTTTCAAGCTTACGAAATAAATTGAAACAATCCTATATATGCTAACATAAATATGCAAATTGAGATAATCAGATTTGCATTGTCGGTATTTCTTTGTTTATAAATTTCTTGAGAGAAAATATCGAGGTTAAATAGGGCAGAATTTAAAGTACACTTTCTGGCAACCTTTATTTACATCTTAGAATCTTAGACTGTTATATTTTTATGAAATATCTATCATTGTATAAAATTCATAAGCAGTTTGATCACTATTTACACCCCTTTCTGAGAAACATGTTATCCATATACTTAAAGCTAACCTGCTTTTTAGTTTTTCGTGCAAAAATGCTATTTATACGCATGCGCGAGCATTCAGCTAATCAGCTAGAGGCTTTTACCATCTTCAGACGCGATGTTCCAGCCAATGAGGTGAAGGCTTTTTCCTCTCTCTAGAAGCGTATGTGTTCCATTTGGTTGTTCGGTTGTTGAAACTTTATAGATTTCTTTTATTAAGGTATTTTTTCATTTTACCGTATTTATTTTCTTTTTAAGTCGTATGTATTTTAGTACTTTGAATTTTTTATAACTAACCCTTTTTTTGAGAGAGAGAGAGATTTCGTGGCACGAAATTCCGCGAATCGTTTCCGATGTAAACAAACTAATTTTAAACTTTTAATATGTAATTCTGTGTGATATGATTAAATTCAGGTTTTCTCAGCGACGATCACAGTATTTTTACCAAATAATTTTTGTATTAATCAAGCTTTTTTGGTTATTAAGCATAGCTAAACACGAAAGAAAACTTTGTTATTTTAAGATTTTGATGTGAATTATTTGCGTACATTTATAAGACGAGTTTCACTGAATAATTCATGAAAAAAAAAATCTCATCATTATATATATTTAGTTTTGCATTATTAATTATTTACTTGGCCTTTACTTTTAATATTTCAAACATACAGCTGAATGTAACTATTAAAACATTTGAAATACTGTATTCGTAAAATGAAATTTCAGCGTAAACACTCGACAATTACTTTTAGTTATGCATTATTAATTATTTACTTGGCCTTTACTTTTAATATTTCAAACTTACAGTTGAATGTAACTATTAAAACATTTGAAATACTGTATTCGTAAAATGAAATTTCAGCTTAAACACTCGACAATTACTTTTACTTATGCATTATTAATTATTTACTTGGCCTTTACTTTTAATATTTCAAACTTACAGCTGAATGTAACTATTAAAACATTTGAAATACTGTATTTGTAAAATGAAATTAGTTTAAACACTCGACAATTACTTTTAGTTATGCATTATTAATTATTTACTTGGCCTTTACTTTTAATATTTCAAACTTACAGCTGAATGTAACTATTAAAACATTTGAAATACTGTATTTGTAAAATGAAATTTCAGCTTAAACACTCGACAATTACTTTTAGTTATGCATTATTAATTATTTACTTGGCCTTTACTTTTAATATTTCAAACTTACAGTTGAATGTAACTATTAAAACATTTGAAATACTGTATTCGTAAAATGAAATTTCAGCTTAATCACTCAACAATTACTTTTACTTATGCATTATTAATTATTTACTTGGCCTTTACTTTTAATATTTCAAACTTACAGCTGAATGTAACTATTAAAACATTTGAAATACTGTATTCGTAAAATGAAATTAGTTTAAACACTCGACAATTACTTTTAGTTATGCATTATTAATTATTTACTTGGCCTTTACTTTTAATATTTCAAACTTACAGTTGAATGTAACTATTAAAACATTTGAAATACTGTATTCGTAAAATGAAATTTCAGCTTAAACACTCGACAATTACTTTTAGTTATGCATTATTAATTATTTACTTCGCCTTTACTTTTAATATTTCAAACTTACAGCTAAATGTAATTATTAAAACATTTGAAATACTGTATTCGTAAAATGAAATTTCAGCTTAAACACTCGACAATTACTTTTAGGTTAAATTCAGGTTTTCTCAGTGACGATCACAGTATTTTTACCAAATAATTAAAAGTACTACATGCATGCATCTATCTATCTATATTAGAAATTGTGCAGGTTTCTGGTCACTGTTTTGTTTACATATTTTAAACAAAAATTTCAATTTAATAATGCACTGAAAATTATAATGAATGCTTACAATTAAACACAAAACAAAAAATTTCACAAAAAACACATTATTTCCCCGATATTTTCCCACAACTAATCAATAAATTTCATGACATTTTATTGCGATTTTAAACCATGAACTTTAGTACTTTTCTGTTATACGGACACTATGCCAAAATGTATGTATGTATGTAAATGTATGTATGTATGTTTGGCGACAATAGTGTACGTATGTATGTATGTATGTTTGGCGACAATAGTGTACGTATAACGGAAAAGTGCCTGAATTATTATTTATATATATATATATATATATATATATATAATATAAACGTAATTGGCGACACAGCAAGTTTTCTGGATTTCTCCCTGTCTCTCTAACCACATTGTTAACAAAACAAAAAATTCACGAAAAACACATTATTTCCCGGATATTTTCCCACAACTAATCAATAAATTTCATGATATTTTATTGTGATTTTAAACCATGAACTTTAGTACTTTTCTGTTATACGGATACTATGCCAAAATGTATGTATGTTTGGCGACAATGGTGTCCGTATAACGGAAAAGTGCCTGAATTATTATTTTTATATATATATATAAAATATAAACATAATTGGCGACACAGCAAGTTTTCTGGATGTGAAAGGCGGAGATGAATTTCATTCATTCAATGACCGTTTTAAAAGTTTCAAGTTTGGATTGAGTGCACCTGAACATAAAAACCGATACCTATTTCTATGTTCATGATTGAGTTATTTGGATATCTTTTCGTATAGCACAGAAAATCATTTCTCCCGCTTTCGTAATACAGATAAATTCTGGTGTATTTTTTTTTCTTCTTTTTATATCATAAGTACTTTTCTACTTTAAATTTTTTAATTGTCGAGTTTCTAAGCTGAAATTTCATTTTTCGAATGCAGTATTTCAAATGTTTTAATAATTACATTCAGCTGTAAGTTTGAAATATTTAAAATATTAAAAGTAAGGTCAAGTAAATAATTAATAATGCATAACTAAATATGTATAATGATCAGAATGACATATTAAAATGTGTACAGAATGACATGAAAATTTTAAAAAACTGAAATTTTGCACTTGCAACTTAATTGTAAATTTCATTGTTTACATTGGAAACGATTTGTGGATTTTAAGAATTTGCTGAACTTCGTGTCACCAAATTATTAAATCTCTCTCTCTCACTCTCCAAAAAAAAAAAAAGGGTTAGTTTAAAAAAATTCAAAGTAGCAAAATACATACAACACAAAAAGAAAATAAATACGGTAAAATGAAAAAATTACTTTAATAATAGAAATCCATAAATTTTCAACAACAACATCAAACGAACGTATCTCATCTTTCGTTTGTGATAAGGAACGCTCCTTTGGCCCCCTCCACTCATTGGCTGAATTGTAAAGGGCAAAATTGGGGGACAAAATGACTACAGCATTTCTGAGAAAAGAAAAAATCAGAAAATTCACAGAAAATAATTATTTTTGTTGCAAGTTGGGTTAACTGTCTTTATGGTTCGAGTCGATTTCAGACTGAGTGTAGATTTCTGCAAGTTGGATTTGGGTTAACCCGATTTTTCAAAAGTTAGTTCAAGTTCAGTATATTATTTCAGATTAAAACTATACCTATCAGGGCTTGAATTTCAGGGCGGGATTCGCGCGGAAAATTTTGAAATCCCGCCCAAAAAAGATCATGAGCGGGAGCCTCCCGGCCAAAAAATTTCAGCATTTTTGGAGAAATTTGCATTATTTAATTTACCTGCAACCGAACGATAAATTTCGTGATTTTTTATCCCCGCAACTGATTGACGGACTGTGTGTTTTTTCCGCGACTGATCGACGAACTTTGTGGTTTTTTCCGTGACAGATCAACGAACTTTGAGTTTTTTCTGTGACAGATCGACGAACATTGCGTTTTTTAAGCGACTGATCGACGAACCTTGCGTTTTTTGGGGACATATCGACGAACTTTGCGTTTATTCCGCAATCGATCGACAAAATTTTTCTTTCTTCCCTGACTGATCGACGAACTTTGCATTTATTCCGCAATCGATCAACGAAATTTGCTTTTTTCCGCAACTGATCGACGCACTTTGCATTTTTTCCGCGACAGATCAACGAACGTTGCATTTTTTTCCTCGACTGATCAACGCACTTTGTGTTTTTTCTGCGACAGATAGACAAACATTGCGTTTTTTAAGCGACTGATCGACGAACCTTGCGTTTTTTGGGGACAGATCGACGAACTTTGTGTTTATTCTGCAATCGATCGATGAAATTTGCTTTTTTCCCACGACTGATTAACGAACTTTGCGTTTTTTGGTGACAGATCGACGAACTTAGCGTTTTTTCCGCGACAGATTGATGAACTTTGCGTCTTTTCCACGATCGATCTGTGAATCTCAATCAAGTACAATCTAAAGTCAGAAATTTATTTAACAACCTAATTGTTAAGGGTCCCTAACACATTTAATGGAACTTGAAAAATACACTGCATATATAAAACTTAACTTTCTTCCCTTTTTTATAATAAAAATAAACATTTTACATAATCATTCTCAGTTGACTTAATTTTTTCAATGGTATTTTGTCATGTCTGCATTAATGTAATTCTTTAAATAGCACGTAAAAGAATAGTGGGGTTTAAAGATTTTTTTTCTCCCTCCCAAACATTACAACTCCCCTCCATTTAAAAATGTTGGTAGGGAGACTCCCGTCTTTGGAAAAATTGAATTTCAAGCCCTGCCTATAATATGTTTGTGTGTATTGAGGTTTGTATAGATGTTTGTGTGTGTGCTGTTTTTAATACAGACAGTTTCATTTTTCACACGAACCTTTCAAAAAATTCACATTCTTTGCGCAATGCTTTAACAAAATTCGCATTTTTTTTCGCGATTCTTTAATGAAATTCGCATTTTTTTCTGTATCTTTTTTTTTGTCGAGTTTCATAATTTTTTCAGCTATCCTATGACGTAATTCGTGTTTTTTTTTCAGCGATAATTTGACGAAATTTGTGTTTTTTCTGCGATTTTTTTTTTCACGAAATTTGCGTTATTTTCCACGATTCTTTTATGAAATCTGCGTTTTTCTGTGATCCTTAGACGAAATTTTCTTTTTTCGCAATGCTTTGATAATAATCACATTTTCTCTGCTGCCTTTTGATAAGATTCATGAATTTTCAGCAATCCTTTGATGAAATTCGCGTTTTTTCAACAATCTTTGAAGAAATTCGCATTTTTCTCGCGATACTTTAACGAAATGTGCGTTTTCCAGCGATTTTTTGATAAAATACATTTTATTCCGCAATTTTTAGACGAAGTTTGGCAAGAAAGCGCTATCTTTGGGTGAAATTTCCTGTTTTGCGATTCTTTGACAAAATTTGCTCATCTTTTGTGTAAATCGCGTTTTTCTGTGGCCTTTTAACAAAATTCACGTTTTACATGATCCTTTGATGAAATTAGTGTTTTTCCCGTGATCATTTGACGAAATCTAGGATTTTTTCCCGCGAAGATTGATTATATGTTTTTAGTCTGCAGGTGCCCTAAAAAGTTTGTGACGCCTTTCGCTGCATTGCACGCATTCTGCCACGGTGTATCAAACAAACAAAATTCATCCTAAAGAATTATTGTTTCGTTTCTGGAAATGAACAACCGTCAACTCATTGGCTGAATTATAAAGGGTGAAATGTGTAGGCACTGAGTATCATCTATACTATTAATGTCGGTAAACGTCTGTCTGTGTGTGTGTTGTTGTGTCTGGCGTCTGTAAGCACAAAACTCTGCATGCAGACGACGGACATAAGTGCTTTTGGTATAAAAAAATTCGTAAGTGGAGTTTTTAAAATTCACAACATTTTGCGGGAGAAGAGGGGTGCGAACGAATTTAAAAAATGAGTCCGCATCAATAATTATGGCGGCGGGGGGGGGGGGGAGTATGTTTTGCCTACACGGGGCGGAGACTTTTCTTTGTTGACACCACTCATATGATATATCGTTCGAAAGGCCTGTGACTGCCTTTTCATGTTATGCATCTGTGTGGTCCATCCCCCCCCTCTGCCAATTGGGGCACTTTTCTAAATTTTGCACATACCACTCATGTTATATATCGTTAAAAAGGTCTGTGACCGCTTAATCCTATTATGCATCTCCGGTGTCCATCCCCCCAATTTGCCCCCCCCCCAAGGGGGTACTTTTGTAAATTTTGCACAATCCCTTCATGTTACATATTGTTGGAAAGGTCTTTGACTGCTTATTCATGTTATGCATCTCCGGGGTCCATCCCGCCACTTCCCCCCCCCTTAAGGGGGGCAATTTTCTAAATTTTGTTGACACCCCTCATGTCATATATTGTTGGAAAGGTTTGTGACCGCTTAATGATATTATGCATCTCCAATGTCCATCTCCCCACTTTGCCCCCCCCCCTCCCCCAAGGGGGTACTTTTCTAAATTTTGCAGACAACCCTCATGTCATATATCGTTGGAAAGGTCTGTGACTGCTTAATCATATGCATATCTCCAATGTCCATTTCCCCACTTTGCCCCCCCCCCTCCCCCAAGGGGGTACTTTTCTAAATTTTGCAGACAACCCTCATGTCATATATCGTTGGAAAGGTCTGTGACTGCTTAATCATATGCATATCTCTGATGTCCATCTCCCCGCTTTGCCCCCCCCCCCCAAAGAGGTACTTTTCTAAATTTTGCACACAACCCTCATGTTATATATCGTTGGAAAGGTCTGTGACCACTTAATCATATTATGCATGTTCCGTGTCCATCCCCTACTTTACCCCCCCCCCAAGGGGGTACTTTTTAAAATTTTGCACACACCCCTCATGTTACATATCGTTTGAAAGGTCTTTGACTGCTTATTCATGTTATGCATCTCCTTGGTCCATCCCGCCATTTCTCCCTCCCCAAGGGGGCACTTACCATTTACTTGCACAACAGCGCTAAATGTGTCAGATGAAAGAAATTCCGCGAGTACATGTGCCAGTGAAACTTAGCCAATTGCTGTTCTTCAACCTAGCTTTAATTCAAAGTGGGTTTTTTATTTATTTGAATTATTCTGCAAAAGTTTCAAACATTTTAAAGCAGCTATGAATTTTATTTTTATGGTACTATCAAGTTTTTTGCCGTCAAATTTTGACGGGTTCCATCTAGTTTAATTTAAACATAAACAAGACATTAAATTATATTGTAGTAAGAAAAACATAACATATATCTATACAAATAAACAATAATGTGTAGTATGCATACTACACATTTAGTAATGCATACATATGCAAATTTCACACTAAATAACACATTAAATACACTATTTTAGCAGATTAAACATAGTTTTTTTTTTTTTTTTTTTTTTTTTTTTTACAAAGAGGGATTTGTCGATTTCCACGATTTTACTTGGCCCTCCTTTTTTGGTTGCATTTTCGAGATTGTTTATATTATTTGGCATGAAATTTCGCTTTTTTAAGACTGAGTTATGTCCAGGTGCCTATGTCTGTGATCAAATGTGATAAAGATTTTGTTAAATACGTATGTTTTTAATAATCGAATGTGAAATGTTTTGTTTCATTAATGCATTTATTCTTTTTTTTTAATTGTTACGTGAACGAAGTCATGGGTAAAAGCTAGTATGTTTCTAAAACGGGAAAGATGAAAATGTATGGTTACACTTCTCCTCTCTTTTGCAATACTCGAAAATATTTCACCTGTACGTGATTAAAACAATTTAAATCATTTTATATCTTCCAAATAAGAGAACATGAATTCGGTCGCAGAATAAAACGAAGAAATTATCTTTTAAAACATTATCGCATGTTTCAAAATGATGTGCTCTCTTTACCTAAGCATTTAATATCTCCGAAATATAATAATTTTAATGATTTGAAATATGCAAACTTTATGTATATCATCATTAATATGCATTACAAAATGTGATTTTACTTCCATTTATCATCCTTTAAAACATGGAAATTAAAATATCAAATTCACTGAATTTAATTTAAAATTGTTCTGCCATAGTACATGATGAGGTAATAATTTAGTTCTATGATAAGAATGGGTCAGGCTAATTTTATCTAAAACGGCTCTAACGATTTTGAAAAAAATTGTATCTTACGTTTTGGGGTACGAGGAGACCATTGGGCTAGGTCACATGCTCGAGAACATTCAGTTAGTGGATCATTTTGGGGTCACTACAATTCAATGCACTTTAGTCGGAATGAAGGTTGAAGCAGTTGTTAAATTGTTGAGCAGTTGGCAGTAAATAAAATCGCAAAGTTTGCAAGATTTGGCGTTAACATCCAATTTTAAGATTACCAGTATTTTAAGATATACATGCTTGGACCCAAATGAAATAAAATGGCTGAAATTTACGATTTTTGGCCATATTTTGGCGACATCTGGCAAAAAAATTGCTTTTAGAATCTGAAGCATTTTTTTCAGAAATCCCCAATAGGTACAAAAATACATGATTCAATCAATCAGGGTACTTTCTCTTAAATTATCCCACACCTATCTAAGGACGTTCTTCGGCGGTGCCTAAAGTCTGTGAAGATGAATACTGAATCTTGCGATCTGCAAAAAGACTTAGAAGTCTACAAAACGATTGAAGTTTGTGCACAAATATGGTGCTTCCTACTGTACAGCGCAGACTTCTTTAACCCTCTGAGCGTTTTAAAAAAGGGTAAAATTTTAATGTTGTTTTCTCTGCATTTTGTTTTAAATGCTAAAAAAAATATGATTTTTTCAGCATTATAAATAAAACTTATTTACAAATATGAATGTAACCCTTGAGAGTATTAATCATTCTTCAATTTTTTGAAAATTCATTAAATCTATAGAATTATATTATCTTAAACATTGCATATATTGCAGTGAAACCTGGAGCTTAGTGAACGGAATATTACGTTCCACACGCTTAGATGGCTAAACAACGATAATCGTGTGTCCTGTTGTATTATAAAGACTGCTCTGTACCACCAGAATTTACCAATGATACAGTGAGAATTTATTGTTATATCGAGTTGCACATAAAGCTAATTTTAACCAAGCGTAGCTCGGACTACCCCATTGGTGACAGTATATGAAGTAAATGTTTCTGTGATAGTAAAATTTACGTATTTACAACAATGTTGGATATAACTATTCGGAATGATACTTCAGTTTAAAAATTTTAGAATTGAAATTTCCTCTGTAATATGACAGCATTTTTCGGTGATGGTATATAAACTAATACCGCAAAACATTCATTTTTTATAAATTCGTATATGATGTAGTTGTAATAAAATGTTCTCTGATAGTTAAATTTACATGTTTACAACAATGCTGGAGATAACTATTCGATATATTTTTCCGTTTAAAAATTTTAGAATTACAATTTTCTCTCTAATTCTACAACATATTTCTGTGATACTTTGCAAGTAGATATCTGAAATCATTCTTTTATTTCTGTGAGATATTTTTATAAACATTTAATCTACCGTAACTTTTCAATATGAAGACACGCATGATATATAATGCTCATATCACTGTAACAGATTTAATCAATTTAAATGATTTTATGCTTTCTAATCATCTGAAATTTAATTTTTATTGATCTCATTTTTATTGATTGCAATTTGTACAACGGTGCAAAAAAATAATTTAATTTGATAACACATATTTTATATTTCGTAAAATCAAAGAGACAAAATCTCGTTTTAATAGTTGTTGGATGTTAAAAACTAATGCGCTGTTTAACAGGATATTTAATATCTACGGATATATTATCTGTTTATGAATTTTGAAACATACAAACTTTATGTATACTGTCATTTTTATTTATTCCAAACACACATAATATTTAAAATTTTAATTCTTTAAATACGTGGATTATAATATCAAGTTCACTCACTTTGCAAACATATTTTATTACCAGTATACCATGCTAATGGCATGTTGTTTGTTTTTATTTGTTAGAACTTATGTTTTCGTAACGATGCTTATGTTAAATATTCAGACTATCATTTGAGTTTAAAAAATTTTAAATAACATTTTCTACACTAAATTAATAAAATGTTTCGTCGATTACTTCTTAATAAATACCTAAAAGCATTTTTTATAACGAATTTTACACTTTACGGGATTAAATTGATTTGGAACATTTTATATTTTCGAAATAACAACAAATTATTTTTGATGTATCTCTTAAGAATATTATTCTAAAAGCCACACACATTTTAATTTGAGGTAGTTAATTTAAATACATATGCTTTCCAGCTTCTTCGGATGGAAGAACAACATCTCATTCGAAATAAAATCACAAGTTTAAAACTGATATTATAATAAACACGACAATTATTCGCTCCGAAAATATAATGTAATTAATAATTATTTTAACATGGAAGATACATATATATATTGATATTATTCTTTATTTTATAACACGTTTACAATAACAAATATATATTTTTTTAAACAGCGGAAATTCACAAATTTTCCATAAAAGCATTTATTCAAGACTGTATGTTTTAAATCTAATTAGATGAGTGTTTATAACATTGCTGGTGAGAAATATTCCAAATATTATTTCAAATTACATATTTAAAATACATTTTTTCGCTACAAATTTATAAATATTTCAATCGAAACTACCAGAAAATGCATAAGCGCAATCTTTAGTTAGGTGATTCATTCCTTTTCAAAATGAAGAAACACCTTAGTTTTAGTACGCGTTATTTTTCAATTCTTCTGTAATTAATAAAACATATTTAAATTATATGAGGCCTTTGCATTAACAGAATATGAATTTTGAGGCATTTGTCTATTTGATCCGAAAATAGTACATACTGTAATAAAGGAGCTTATTATAAGAACGTATGTTTCTATATTGCTACAAATACAAAGGAAACTATTTTAAGCTTACATTGCGTGTTCAAATGTGATATGAGATTTAGCTAATCATTTTATCCCATCTTGAAATGTGAAAATAATTAAAAAATTAATGCACATGCAAGATTTATATACATTTTGATTATTATTTATTTTAAAACAGGTTTTACAATTTTAACTTATTACTCTAATATTCAGAGAATAAAGTAATAAAAACACTCAATTTGTAGAAAATACTTTTTTAAAAATCAGTGTCTTGAGTTAACTTACATTTTCTTTTAAAAAATAGCTCAAAATTGAAATCATCATAAATAGATTCTTAAAAGCCAGTTTTATTTTTATGAAAAGATCTATTACGAAATATTTTAAGAATTTTAATTATGGATATTCTTAATTTTTATAATTAAAATCTAAATTTAGAATATTATGTTACGTTTTATGAAAATATGTATTACGAGATATTTTAAGAATTTTAATTATGAATATTCTTAATTTTTGTAATTTAAATCTAAATCTAGAATATTATGCTGCATTTTGAATATTCAAATACTGTAAACGTAATTAATAGAAACAAATATTAATTATAAACATCCAGCTTACAATATGGTTAGCATGTGGCAAATACACTAAATTGTTATCATGATTCGTAGCAGATCTGAACAGACTTTCTGAGATAACTCAAAAGGTATCAGTTTTACCGTAAAGCATGACATCGGACCTCTGTCTTTTCTAACGGAGCACTCCTTCGGTTTGGCGTGCGATTGTCGAGGTATCGGCTACTGCAGACGAGAAATGAGAATGTTGTATAGCGCTCACTCACTCACGTAAGCTATGGGTACTGCAGAAGCGGTGTTTGGAGAAGCTGCTAGCAGCACAATACATATATTTAATTTTTTACTATGTATATGTTATATAACTATTTTGTTTAAGTTATACAAATAATATGTTTTGTGTTTCAATAAAGGGATGTTACAGTAACAAGTGAAATTTCAGATTAACTTTTTCTGCAAACTTATAAAGACTAGTAGCAAACAAAGTTACAAAGAAAGTGAATTGCTACTGAATTTCTTAGGCAAATATGCATTGAGAAAAATGATACTTTCAAATCAGAGTAAATCGATGTTTTCCTTTTGTTATGAAACTTTATGTTTCAAATATGACGACCCGATGCTTTCAATTCTGAAATACCAGAAATACTCAGAATATTGAAACATGGACATACTCAAATCTGAGCACATAGAGGTCAGTCCATACTCATTTTTGAAACATGGGCACATTAAAAAATGATTAGAATCATTTCAAACTCATTTTTGAAACAAGGACATATTCAAAAATGAGCACATAGAAGTTAATTCATGCTCATTATTGAAACATGGACAGACTCAAATATGAGCACATGATGTTTTATTCTTGAGTGTGTGACTATTTGACTATGCGACAAACTCAGATTTGAGTATATTTATATATCAGTTTTGAAAATGTCGTTTTTAGAGTGTGGTTTGTAGCAAAAATTCCTATCGGAAATGCTGAAGGAATTATTATCTGCACTCTATTTGTGTTACACGAAATTAGGGATACATTATGTTTTCTCTACACTGTAAAAAAAGACAAATATTTTTTAATCTACGAAAATATAATGTATGAACAGAAATATACAATAACTTCTTCCGCGTTATGCATGATTCTGAAAAGCGGTCTTTATCATTACACTGTAAAAAATGACCAATGTTTCTTATTTCATGAAAATACACTATAACCACGAACGAAAATATAATATAATCTTCTGAGTTGTCCGAAATTCCGAATAGCGTGTTCCATTGTCTTTTGAATCCCCAGAAACCAATACATTTCCAAAATTTAAAGAATTATTTATAAAAACAAAATATTTTTCAGAAACGTTTCCGAAGGGTTTTTATAGTGTATTAATTAGTGTCCTCAGCCTGGAATACCTGTTTTTTTAATGCTATCCATTCTCAAGTAAACATTTTCATGCTCAAAAAATATGTTTAACAAACAAACATGCAAAATTAACAGCGTTAACGATAGCATTAAAATTAAGATTATTTATATTTGGATTATACGTTTACTTGAGAATAGATGACATTTCCAGGCTGAGAACACTAATTAATACACTATAAAAACCCTTCGGAAACGTTTCTGAAAAATACGGGCAGCGAAAAATATTTTGTTTTTATAAATAATTCTTTAAATTTTTGAAATGTGTTGGTTTCTGGGGATTCAAAAGACGATGGAACACGTTGTTTGGAATTTCGGATAGCTCAGAAGATTATATTATATTTTCGTTCGTAGCTATTGTATATTTTCATAAAATAAGAAACATTGGTCATTTTTTACAGTGTAGAAAGCACAGAAACCAATATATTTTTAGAAACGTTTGCGAATAGTTTTTATAATGTGATAATCAGTTTTCTCAAACCGGAATATAGGCTTTTAGGATAGTAATAATTCTCTGTTAAAGATTTTAAACTGAGTAATTGAATTTATACATGCAAGAGTAACTAAATAATTTTAATTTAATGTTAATGTTAAATGTTCTGATTTATCATATTTGTGTGCAAAACAAGCTTGGTGAGCATGAAAATGTTTATTTGAGGATTGATAGCACCCAGAAAATGTATACTCAGAGATGAGAAAACTGATTAATAAAATACTCAGAAACATTTCCGCAAATCAGTGACAGCAAAAGAAACTATTTTTTAAAAAAATATCTTTTAAAATCTGGAAAATTTATTCGTGTCTGAGGTTTCTAAAATCAACGAGCCCTTTTTGGAATCGTTAATAACACTGAATTTTTTTGGTGTATATTTTTGTCCGTGGTTGTATCATATTTTCCTAGTTTAAGAAACATTTGTCTTTTTTTTTACAGTCTATGTGTTATTTATTTGTATTTTCAATATGCAACCATATTATTTTTTATAAAATGTCAATAATCGAAAAGTATAATATCTTTAAGAAAATAAAAGATTAGTCCTTCAACTGTTCTCAAATTATTATTCTTATGTATGTAAATAACAATATATAATTTACATGTAGTATTATGATTTATATATGATTAAACTTTACCATGCATGATAATGTTCATTATAAATATTTTAAATGTTATTCAAAATAAAAATTTAAAAGGGTATTGTTGTCTTTGATTAAATAAAGCTTTAAATCAATACAGTGCCAGTAATACACGAACTGAACTATTTGTTATTATTCCGTTGCTCGTGATTAATTGCATTTCAAACAATTCATGCCATTGAAATAACAGAAATTAATTTTGATTAATATTTTACAAAAATTGTTATGAAACATGTATTATCGTTGCAAAAGCAGTAATTGATATTAAAACGCATGTTTTCATGTTGTTAGAAATAACAAAAGCATCGCTTTTTAACGGGAATTGCATGTACAAAATTGATTTGCTGTTACACTACTAAATTAATCTTTCCTGGAAATCAAGAATAATTATTAAATTTGCGAATAAGCAAGATATGTATAAAACACGCTTTTAAATTTCGATTTATTATAACAAAGGAAATAGAATATGAAATTCACTGAATTTGTATAACTACTTTTTAGTTGTAGTGTATATAATGAAAATCTATAAAAAGTATATCTGTGATAGTAAATTTACGTGTGTAACAAAATCCTTGTAACATTTTTCTAAATAATAATTGAAATTTTAAAACAACATTTGTCTCATATTTTCATAAAATTTTGAAGCAAAACTGCTCAAAGACAGTTTCGAAACAGCGTACTTGGTATTGAGTTATATATTTCTTTATTATTAAAACGACACTTACTAGTTATCATTGTTTTACCGAATCTGTGTAAGTTTGTGTAAAACAGTTTATACTTCTGAAAAGAAACAAACAAATTTTGATGCATATATAAAGCATTTTTTTCTGAATGCTTTACAGCATTATAAAGAAGGAATAAACATATAGCTATGGAGTAAAATTCATATAACTATGAATATCAAGAATATCTCATTGAAATTCTCATCTCGTATTTAAATGGATGTCATTTTTAACTAACACGCAGAGGGCCAATCTTGGTAATCACAGATTTTGATTATGTTTATATACGTTGTAGGATAGAAGCCCCTTAGTCTCAGGTTTAACAGATTTTATACAATGCTCGTTAGTTCTCGAGAAATGGACCCGGAAATTCTATTTCATAAAACCTAAATTACTAAACCGCTGTAAATATTTGAATTCTATTAACAATAAACTTTCTTGGTCAGAAATTTTATTTTGTAAAACGTAACTTACTAAATCGCTTTAAATATTTTACTTTAATTATTGAATAAAATTTCTGTAGCGAAACATGATTGTTTGATTCGCGAATCATAGACAGGAAATTACGGTATTTAAGTTGTGTCATAATATTAGACCCCTTATTTCTCGAGAACGTTACTTTGAAAACGGAAACTAAGGATTTTCTACCTTACAACATACATATAAATAATCAAAATTTGTGATTACCAAGCTTTACTCTCTTATTTTAAGAATTTAATATATTCTGAATGCGCAATCCAATAATTAATTTTTTTAACATTGGAGATTTATGTAAATTTATTTATATATTTCAAAACATAGTTTCCATTTCAATTTATCATTCTTAAAAGAACGGAGAATAAAATATCGAATTCATTGAATTTTTGAAAATTTATTTTTGCAGGGTCATTCTATGTAAAAAACGGTATATACAGAGTGAAATAAATTAAATAACAAAAATTTAAATCTAAATGGTTTATATTAATATTCTTAGATCCTATTTCACCTCCTTTGTGATTTATGCAGGACCTCGTATAATCATCTCACTACATTGTGCTGAATTTATTTTATAAAGATTTAGGGAGTAATTTTCTTAATAACATTGCAATGCAAGATAAGTATACGTATGATACAAATACACAATGTGTTGTTTTATAATTCCATACTTATTTAGACTACGATATGAAACTCTTAGCTAAAATCTAAAAAAAAAAGCTTCATGTATATAAATTAAAAATTTATGTTTATCAGATAAATTATGCTTACGTTTTAAATAACGAATGGAGGATACACAAAGTTCATGACCTTTTTAATACTGTCCAACATAGTTGAAAAGTGTTTATTATTTCGATTTGTCTCGTCGTCTGGCCATCTGTCTGCACTCGAACTCTCGTAAATATACTCAGATTTCACTTTTATTGACATGTACTATAGCATAATCGCTATTAAAATTACAGTGTGTAGTATTTATAAATATTTACAGGGACAGTCAGAAGTATTCCCTTATATTCCCTTATATCAATAGGAAAAAATCGTTTCTAGAACAATTTGATGATGTTAAATAATTTCAAACATAATGAAAATCATAATACTTGTGAAGTGCACTAAAACATGCTCTCTGTAGAAGATAGGGTGCAAAGCATTTATTATTCATTTACAGGGTTACACAAAAGAATCTGTTGCATAGCGGTCTATGGGTATAAAATCGCTTGCAGTGCATTTATAGGAATTACTATTCATAGCCGGCCATGTATACAGTTCTTTACATAGACCTATATATGTTATTATTTATATTCAACAAACATCTCTTAATATACTAAATATAAATGAGTTTGAAAATGCGTAGAACAATTTAAAAATACCTTTAAAGAATTCACGTTCATGTTCAATAGTGCATCTGTGTAGCTCTGTATATGAACCATAGAGGTTATATACACCACGTAGTATGCAAAAAATTAGTTAAAACCGCTATCATAATTGAAAACGCACGTCCAAGGACTATCCTTAATATACAATATTTCGGAAACAGTACTGTATCCGAAATATTTTGTATGTCCTTTCAAATGAAAGATAAATTCTATGCATATCATTTTGTATAGCAAGCATCTTGTCGTAAACAGTAGTAATGTATATCAGTTTCATCATGCTTGAAATATTCTGAAAACAGTTTGTTATTTCCTTTAGACCAACTTTTAACCGAAAATTTTGGGTCAACCTCTAAAGGAATTATAATTGCTTTGCACTCTTTATTCTACAGAAAGCATGTTTTAATGCACCGCAGAAATTTATATAAATCTCTTTATGTTTGCGACATTGATACATTATTAAAACAGATGGCAAAAGTTATTTTTCTCATAGACTATGATATAACGGAATTCTTTCGAGGGCCCATGTAAATGAACTGTAAGTGCTAAACATAACATATTCTCAAGTAATATTTTTATAGTGCACCTCAATAATGCATATAAATTTCATTATGTTTCAAATAGTGTAACACTATTAAAATACACCAGAAATGATTTTTACCCATAGAACATAATGTAACTTTCAGTACTCCTGAAAATAAACCATATGTGCTACACACTGAATTTTCAATACCGAACTTTCCTCAGTAAACCTAAATAAATATATAAATTACACGAGAACCCGAGTATATTTACGCGAATTAGAGTTTAGGCAGACAGACATATAGACAAACCGAATGCATAAAGAATAATTTCCGTCTCCACCGCCGATCGACGATTGGGATTGTTACGCTTTCGGATTGGTTGTAAAAGCGAACGCTTCTTCAGTCATTTCCGGTATTTGATAGGATTCTGAAGATATAAGAATATATTATATAAAAAAAGTATCGAAATATTAGATTATATAATTTATTATACTATATTATTTTACATAATGTTACATATATCTTATTACATATTATATTATACATTAATATTATATTAATTACATATATATATAGACATATATATATGTATATGTATTATTATTACATTATATAATATGTATATTAATATTATATATATTCTATATTATTCTATATATTATATTATATTATATTTAGAAATTAATTAGATTATATAGAAATTAATAGATATTATACATATTATAGATAAGTTCATCCGGAAATAACTTAAGAAGCGTTCGGTTTAGCAACCAATCAGAAAGCGTGATAATCGCAATCGTCTATCCGCTGTGGAGAGGGAAATTATGCATGCATGCTTAAACGCTTTTCAACCATGTTGGGAAGAGTTAAAAAGGAAGCTTTATGTATGTACGCATGTGTACATATTGCGTCAAATACTGGAAAATAATATATCATTAAAATTTTTTTCACGTATTCAAAACATAATCACTATTTAAGTACGTATTTATCATATTCTGCGAATGCAGGCCAACATTTAAATTTTTCAACAAAGTGATTATACCCATTTGAATTGTTATTTATTCCAAAACGAGTTTTCCATTTCAATTTATGATTCTTTAAAATTCTGAGAATCATAAGTGAAATTCACTGGATTTGCATAACCGTTTTATTTTTTGCTGCAGTATATATGGTTTAAATTAAAAAAAAATATATTTCTGCATTTAATTTTTTTTAAAATTTACGTGTGTAACATACTGATGTTGGACACATATTTGAAATATTTTTTGTATAGTATTTTGCACAATAGTTTGATAAAAGTTTCAGACAGTACGTAGACATTAGAAAGGTATACATTGAAAGCACGTGCCAATATTTTTCAATTTAAAGCAACAAATGGATTTTAATATATTTATTCCAATAAACATGAATAAGTCAATAAATAAAAAATTATGCTTACGAAAGAAGGAAAATATATTTTGATGCATATATTATGCAAATTCTTTCTGAAAATTGTACATTTTTACAAAAGTCGAACTAAATATTGTAGGCATGTTTCGCATTGCTAAAAGTAAAAGTAATAACATCACATTAAATCTTTTGACGAATATTCAAAACAGATGAGCTGTGTAACTGAGCATTTATTATATCCTACAAGTTCAGTCCAACAGCTAGATCTTTGTCTAGATCAGCACGATTTATGCACATGATGATTGTTATAAATGATTGTTATTTATTTCAAAACACGATTTCCATTCCGATTTATCCTTCTTTAAAACAAAGAGAATAAAATGCGAAATTCACTGAATTTGCATAAGACCTTTTTTAGCCGTATATAATGTAAATTTAATTAAATGATTCGTTTAATAAAATTTGTTTATTTTCGCACTGATGATAACTATTCAAAATGTGAATTCAATTTACAAATTTAAACATAAACTTTTCGGCTATAAATGGATAACAAATTATCCTGTAAAATAATTTGTAAAAGCATTCCTTAGGAACAAGTTCAATTGCTTTTCAAATTGAAGCAATACCTAATTTAAACTACTGTTTACTATTGGACAATACGTTTTTAAATCTACAAAAACCGATTCATGTTTTCGAAACAACAGCCATCTATAATAATTTATCTTTTTAGTAATTTATTCTGAAAACTAGACAATTTGTAATTTTATGTGTTAAAATCTTAGCGAAACTGAATAATATTTTAACACTTCACATAAAATTAAGTATATAGTTTAGAAAATTTTTGACATTTAAGAGAAAAAGAGTCATTTTTTAAGAACAGTACTAATAATACAGAAGTTAAAAATATTAATTTCCTGAGGATATATTTTAAATGTACGAACGCTACCTACGCCCATAGGATTAACATTAACGAGTGGTATCGGCAAGTTTACTGACGAGCAGCCTTAACTATTAAACACATATAAATATTTCCGTATATTATTTTCTATCTTTATAGATTTTATAGATTCGTCTAAAACATGCATAATTTTACAAATGAAATAATACAAGAAAAATAGCATATTCGCATTTATAACTTCTTTTTTAATTCGAGCGTAAATTCTGCATAAATAAGTAACAGACACCAATATCTTGCTACTGAATGTAGATAAGCCTTGTGAGAGGAGAATTAAATCTCACTAAAAAAGTAACATAAAATTTAAGAGTACTACTTAGTTACATCTCAAGGTCCAAATTATATAATGTGAATCTATTTTTAATAGATCGTCAAAAAGGCATCGATCAGAAAATACCTATGTATCCAATTTATCTGAAAGCTTTCATTGTTGAAAAATGTACACCAATGATTTGTTTCTGCTATTTAAAATGAATATACATTTATAAATTAATTAAAATTATTCCCAATATTTTTGTGGCAATTTGTTTTGAAATATTAACTTTGATAATCGTTGTCATTCAATCTGATTTTTCTCTTATATGTATTTTCAGTCTTTGGAAAATAGAATTTAATATATATATATATATATATATATATATATATATATATATATATTAATTACTATAGTAATTATATATACACATTATACTTAAAATTCGTTATCATGATAAATATTTATAAGCTAAATAAAAAGTCCGGGCCAGGATTCGAACCTGGGATCGCTTGGCTGAAGCCGCCACGCTCTACCACTGAGCTATCCCGGTTGAATCTGGCGGGCACAATTCATCCAGTTAACCTTATTAACCTTTACAACTTGTATGATTAATTTACCAATTTGAAGTGATTGTGTTAAAAAATAATCTAGTGTAAATAAAAAGGTTTTTAAAGATTTTTTAAACGAATTTAATCAATTTAATTACATTCGTTTTAAGGTATACGTGTAGAATGCTTAAGGTTTATTTCACACGTAAAATATAAATTTCTCAGAAGTAATTCATACTTCAAGTTTACAATAACGAAATTCAAAACGCATCGACTGTCTAACGTCGATGTCGAGGTGTTTTTGTTTTAACATGATATATATAATTTAAGTACATCTAAATAAACTGATGTGTATTTATTCATTTAAAATTAAAGATATCAATTGTAAACAAAATACATTTTACTAATAAAGTAAAACTGGAAACTATTTAGTAGAGTTTCAGATTTCAGATTTTAATTTGAATATAAACTGCTTCGCATTGTGTTTCATAATTCATTAATAGTTAAAATTATAGGAAATCGTATTTAACTCTTGTGTTACAAATTATGATTTACAATTGCTTTTATTTTTATAGTAACTTCCAATACTTCTGTAAATATTTTAACCTTGTTTTTCAATTTGAATTAAAAACATTATTATTATAATTATTGAAGCCAATACCATTCCTCCCATCGTCCAAGATAATAAATTAAAATACTTGTTGGTTTTTCAAAACTACTTTTTAAAGTAATATTTTCATTCTTTCATAAAATATTGATTATAAGTAATTATTACCTGGAGCTGTCATAATTCTAATAAAAAGAATCAATTAAATCTGATGGTATTTTTACGAAAACTCGAGGCTGTGAGAATAAAGGAAAACAATCATTAATTTAATTATGATTACGATTTAATATAATGTTAATTATGATTTTAGATGAATGAGACTTTTATAATTCATAGGCATTATTTTTTAAACAATTTTAGTCATTGTTATATATATATATATATATATATATAACCGTTACACAACAATACAGAAATATCATACAACAATTGGAGAAAAAAATAAATATGAAAAATGAAGACATATACCTGCTCGAATTATATCCATACAATGTAGAAAACAAATAAGATTTAAAACAAAGATTATATGAAACAGATTGAAGGGGAAAATGATAATAAAATAAAAAAACATAAAAGGTGGAACTCAAATACAAAAAGTTTACATAAAATATCAAAATAGAAAAAAAGTTAAATATTGAAATAACTTGAAATAATTGAATCGATGAAATAATTTCAAATAAATGTGGAACAATGGCAGAATTCTCAAGCCCAAATTACCATAGATTCTACAAAAAATTATGATTTTCTACATGCACGAACTAATAAGGTAAAAATGTACAAGATTTGGGCAATCATACATTAATAAACCAAAAATTTGAAATAATTTACAAAATGAAAAATATAAAAGTGAGGATGACTTCCCTATAATTAAACAAGGAGAATCGTGCTTACAAGCATAAATGCCATGGCTTAACAAATATTTACCTGGTGCCAAAAATATTTACTAATTCAGTAGATGAAGTACAAACACACACACACACACAGAGGGATAAACACACACAGACACACAGGCATAAACACACACACACAAAGGCATAAACACACACAAAGATAAATGAATATCAAGTGTATTACATTTTAGAGTAGAAAAAAATATACTCTAAATATTTAACGGATAACATGTATTACGGATTCAAATCGACGACAATAACATGGAAGAAAAACAGTTGTCATTGTAAGAAACATAAAGATTTATTGTAATGAATGGCATCATTGGCATCACGTAGGGTGGTATACTGTTGAGCTCGTTTAATACCCAGAACGAGTAAACGGTCAAACCGAGCAATTTTCACATTAAAAAGGGCTGATCCTTTAAACTATATTTAACTTTTCAAGATTTTTACAAGCTACAAAAGATGGATCAAGGCTAATTGGAGCTAAATAACTTTTTATCTCAATGTGATTTTCGGCGAAATGTACAGAAGGATTGGGAATAGAAATCACTTTCTTACGGAACATTATTCTCTTTACGCGATAACCCTAAATTAAAACTATCTGTCTGACTCTATTAATTTATCAATTTTACTAGACATAATTTCGACATTCAAGTAGACCCTCCCCCTTAACCGCTACCATCAAGAAAATGTATAGAATTGTCCCGAGGTCTTGAAAGAAAGAAGGGAGATATACGGACGTTTCAAATGCCCCTCATTTTAAGATTTGCAACTAAGCAATGGAAAGGATGGAGCATTTTATTTGATTCTCCTTATAAATCCGAACTTTTTCATGATTCTTATTGCACAGTTAAAATAAAAAGAATATGTGAAATCAATAGCTCAAAAATTTCTGTGACTATTTTTATGTTAGCTACTTTAATGTCGACTTTTTCCATGAAAAAGGAACGATATTAGTTCCCCTACTGTGCGTATCTGTAGGAATGACTAGTTCTTTTGAATCTTTGACTTTAGTTCTGTGGTTTTATCTAAAGAAAAGGTATGTCTGAAGAAAATACCACTTACACAGTTAAGATTGAACATTTTATGTTAAATTTGTAATATTAAGTTAATTTTAGCATTGAGAAAATTAAAGCAATTTATTACAGCAAATCATTATAGCAATTACTTTAATTATGTGTGTGATTTCAAGATTTTTTTTTTTTTTTTGCCTTCGCGGTTTTTACGAGTAACGGTTAATCAGAGAACTTTTATAATTTCCTTGCTTTTCGTAATAAAAAGTTTTGAATGTACTTTATAAAGTAAATTTAAATAAATATCAATTGCAAGATAGATTAAAATATTACTTTAACAGATAGCATGTAATTTGTAGTTTTCTGCATAAACAATTATATTTTGAACTTAAAAAAAAAATATATATATAAATTTTTAGGTCCCTTTTGAATTTGAATTTCCTCTGCGTGTTCCAAAGTGTAACTTCAGTAAGAAATATTAATATAAGTTCTTTTATCTCAAACTAATAAATCTAAAAACCCGGTAAAAAAATATTTACCCAGTCTTTCACGGAATACATACAATTTTCCATTTTAAAAAATGGCGGGCAGTCAAATTTAATGAGTCAGTTTTTAACAAAAAATGTGATTTTATTTTGTTTGTAAAAAATTTAAAAAAAAATGTTTTCTAAAAATAAGAGAAGTATAACAGCTTCTATTAAAATGAATTAGTTAATACATTGCCGAGATATTTCGCACCGATTAAAAAACATTGTTTGAAAATTTCCTATTAAGTAAAACATTCTATTAAGCATTTTTTACACAGAGAACACCTGACACAATTTTAGTCAAAACGTTTGCAATAATGATAATTTTTTGCTATTTTTTTTCTAAAATTCTCAGAAAATATTACTCTATCATATATTGTCTTTTTTAAAAAATCGCACTTTCTGAAGATTAAAAGTCCCGTGTCTATTTAATTGTCAATTTTTTTAAAGGAATAAAAAATGTTAAATTTGTAATAGAGAATAAGGTAAATATATAGATAATAGAAAGAGAGAAAATAAGAATAATAAAATTTTGATTATGTGACATTATAAGGAATCTAAATTTAGATATAATAATATATTTTTATTTAGAAGACAAGAGCATAACATGTTTTCAACTAGTTTATTTTATTTCAATTCACATAAAATGCAATCTATACAATGCTATGTATTGTGCTGCAATGGTTTTAATAATAAAGCTTTTGCTCTCAACCATGGCTTCGATGAATTTTTTACATTCTTCTATCTTTACAAGAAGAAAGTATTGGATTTATGAAAATTTTCGACTTCCGGTTTTCGGCGAATTTATACGTTTTGTAGGTCCTGAACACGATTTGACTGTTTTTAGAAAATGTCTGTCTGTCAGTGACTCTGTCTGTCTGTATGTTACAAAAATTTCGTGGGCGTTCTATCTCACAACCTAATGCATTAAATTTAATAAAACTTTATATTCACTTAGTCCCTGATATAAATGGGTGCTGATTAGTTTTTGGTGAAAATCTCCCAAGAGGGGACGCTGCTATGCTTCCTTTTTCGCGGTTTCCGCAATAGCTCTATCTCAAGAACTAATGCACTTATTTTCCTCAAACTTTAGATTTTGTTAGACCTTGACATAAATAGACGCTGATTGCGTTTTGGTGTAGATATCCCGACAGGTGGCGCTGCTTTACCACTTTTTACAAGATTTTCTAGATAGCTATATCTCAAGAACGAATGACCGGAATTTCACCTAACTTCAGATTCTGTTAGACCTTGACATAAACATATTCTGCTTACGTTTTAGTGTAAATAGCTCAACAAATGGCGCTGCTATGATACTTTTTTTATTATTATCACGATAACCATATCTGAAGATCTAATGCACGGATTTTCATGAAACTTCAGATTCAGTTAGACGTTGACATAAGTTGTTGTTGATTAGGTTTACGTCTAAATCCCCCAACAGGTGGCGCTTCGATGCTGCATTTTGTAGGATATATACGATTTTAGCCATATCTCAAGAACTAATGCACGGAATTTAACAAAACTTTAGATTCAGTGAGACCTTAATATAAATTGATGCTGATTCGTTTTTAGTGTATTCGAACCTGTGTGAGATAGAAGAAAGTTTTGGGATTGGCACATCCGACTAGTTTAAATTGTACTGTATTCACACCTGCACTGTTTCAGAGAAACAGAGCAGTAGGCAAAATGAGCTTTTAGATTATCAGAAAATGCTTAGCAATAATCATCATGAATTCATTTTAAAGACATCTTTATAAATGTTTCATAAATTTCTAAAAATAAGAATAATACTTTCATTGCGAATCACTTTCTTTTTTAAAGTTCTAAAATTTATTTAGGAAAAATTATAATTTGTGATAAGGGTAATAAAGTTAAAAGTACTTTATAATAAAGACAAATTTTCCACTGCCATGTCTTCAATTTCACATGGAATTTTTATATAATTTTCGTAATTCAATGGAGGCATTTTTCTGCAATATATCATTCAATTTATAGAATCAAAATTTTAATGTCTCAAACAACCGTAAGTAACATATATTTTTTGTAACCAGTAATATTATTGAAGAATCTGATAGACGTCTTTTCAAGATAAAAGCTAATAATTTCACAAGTATCTTCACCTAAAGTTATACAAGACCAATACGATAAAAAAGTAATTATCTGAAGTAAGGTTAACATTCCCATTGAGAATATTCTATTCTTTTCATTCATGATACTAATTTCAGTTTTCCTTTCAATTAAATACTTGAACTCATTTCAAACGGATTGAATAAGATTTGATCTGTACCTTAAAATAGCTTCCTGTGGATTAGGGATTTTATATCAAAGTATGAATTAATAATCTTAAAGACAAGTCATTTCTTTGTGTTAATTACACGGATAATTATTCGTGAAATCAATAGAATAATATAATTTGTGGTAAATGCAGAAAATAATATTAAATTAGGAATTCATTATGCAAATATCTTTTTAGAGAAAGGTCTTAATAAATATATCTAAAAAAATGCGTATTATGCGTGTAAAAGATAATCGTTATATTTTTCTCGAAAATTGCAATATCGGCTATTTCATAGCGTACACATATAATATATTAAATATAAATATATAAATATATATATATATATATATATATATATATACACAGAGACGATTCAATATACCTTCCTCTCGATATATACATACATACTAAAGACAAAATGGTTACTGGATTTTATATAAATATATTTTACGCTCTTTCTCAATCCTTTAATATTGTCCTATAATATTATAACATAATTCTGAAATGTATCAAAATTAGAAAACAATTTACGAATTAAAAGTATGGACACATAAATATCTAAGCGCAAAAGGAATTGTTTATGGCTGTGTTATAATAGTAGAATACAGTGGCGTAGCCAGGGAGAAGGTCCAGAATGATGTGGATACCAGCAATAATGTAAATGTTTTCTTCTCATTGGTTATGACAGAAAGGTTTTCCGATTAGATAGATCAAAGAAAACTTTACAAAATTAGTGGTATCCAGAGCATCTGGACCCCCACCCTGGCTTCGCCACTGGTAGAATAAACTTATTTTCTCCAAAAAACGCTCTTATAAAAATACAGTAACAAATAAGGTTTTTATTTGTTTATTTTTTTTAATAATTGTTTCATCATTGACACTGTAGGAAATGAGAAAAAAAATTGCTATAATTATTTAGTTCTAAAAGTTATTCTAAGTAACTATTTTAACAATATAATTGCATGATATAGTACTGCGACAAAATGAATTCCCAGAAGAATATTCACAGAAAGAACTGTACGTACTAAAACAGGAAAGAGGCTATAAAATGTTAATGGCAGCAATAATAAAAGAAATAACGTTAATGAAAGCATTAAAATGCTACAGAATGACGTACAAGTGTTTAATAAACATCAAATACTGCTGCAGTATCCAGAATTAGTTTTATACTGAACAGAATAAATATATATTTTAATATAACTGATATATTATTTATATTTAAATAATTATGTATAGAATAATCTGGTGTAAGATGCTTTTAATATAAGAAGACTTTAAACATAAGAGAAATAATAAATTAAGAATATTCTTAACTTATACTACATATGAATAGTTTAAAAGTGTCTTAAGAATATATCCAATAATAAAATTGATGTTGAAACTTATAAATATTTAAAATAAATAATCTACTGTCTTATCTATATTTCAACAAAATATAACATGCATTTATTTCATACACTCAAAAATTAAAGTTTACAGAAATACATGTTTTAAATATAAATATTTAAAAACGATGCTCTGAGAAAGACCATAAAAATATGGAATATCATGTGACATTTCTCCATTCTCGAAGCAACCTTTTTGTAACAGAGTTAAAACTGAATATTTTACTTTTTATAAATGTCATGAAATACTTATCAAAACAATCATTTCCTATTTTTTATGTATCAATATATTCCCTTCTCTAATTAGGAATTAAAATTTGTTAAGATTCTTTTAAATCAATATATGTTTCTCAAAAAAAATTGTTATATTTCTCTCGGTTTTCACAAATAGCAGCGCGTGTTGCTGATGTCTACTATTGAGAGCTTTTCTTAGAATCATGTATTTTACAATACTTATTTTTAGTTTAAATTTACTCATGTTTTATCAGGATGAAGAAATTTACAGACAATGAAGGTTATAAGCAGCATTTGACATTTTGTCACTGCTAAAAGACATTTCTTTTCCAAGTTTATTTTATAAATTCCATATACTTAAAGGGTTCCATGAGACAAGGAATTAAAAAATGCCACATTTTTACTTTTTAGCTTAAAACGTAAACTAGAGTTTTTAGCTGACGCATGACGCAACAGCATGTAAATGAAACAATCAAATCAAACAAATATGATCCATTTTATATCGTACCCTCTGTGGTTTTTTAGACTACTTAAGAGATTGAAATCCGTTTGCCCCATATTATATATTTTTTAGCATTCGTCATTATGATATGAAAATCATATATTATTTCTCACCCTTTCCTTTTATTTAATACATCAAAATTCCCCCTTTTCATTATGTCTGATCACATAATATTTAACCTAAAAATAACATTCCTTTTTAATTAAATTATTTTTAAGTATTTGTTTGTTATTCTTTCGGAACCCTTTCTTCCACTTTTTGAAAGAATACAAAATTCATAGATACTCTACTTTGTTAAACCAATATTGCAACGCATTTTTAATATCATGTTCTTTTAGCTGTGCAATATTTATTAGTTGAAAAAAGCCACCTGGCAAGCAATGCAAAGAGTTTAGCTCATGATATGGTACTAATAATGGGTATCTATCATTCGTTAGTTTCAAAATAGCACAACGGCAGCTGCAAAATGCGAATCGGCCGGTCCCAAAATTCTTCAAGTCCCCTATATGACTGGAGCCGTTAAAATGTCCCTTGGCTGTCATCATTTTAAAATATGTAGAATAGCTATGCCAAAAATGGTACCCTTTCGCAAAGATTCTCATTGATGTTATGCTCCCTCTGAAAGAATTCTCGACAATTAGCAACCTCATTGGTGAACTCTGTAATCAGTCGATTTTACTTTGGCTAGAATTAAGAACACTTCTTCGCCTCTGACTTGGATAGATAACATCACATCTAAATAGAAAAGCGATTACGAGGCCATCCCATGCTTGTATTGTGTTCTATCTCATAACCTCGAAGTCATTGTTCCGACTTTCCAACAAAAGAACAATACTGTAAATAAAATAATATGCTTGGACTACTATTTACATCTTTCCAGGATTATTTACTTTTCAGGATTCACGGATGACTGCGGTTGTATCGCGGAAACAACTAATTTTAATATTTTTCATACGATTCGGCCAGACACCAGAAAAGAAAGCTTACGTATCATCTGAAAACAAATCGGCCCTTCACTATTATAGTCATATTCAAACTGATATATCAAAATGTCTATGAAACATAAAGATGTGATATTTACTACAATTATAATTAATTATATATTGATTAAATTTTCGTCAAAAATTTTTCTTTTGAGGAAAAGGGTTTAAAAAATGCATAATTCCACATAAAATGACTAATTTTTTGGTCAGTAATTATTAAATATTTTGAGTAAATACATATATATATATATATATATATATATATATATATAAGTCTGCAATACAGATTACTATTTATTGGTTTCTGTATGAAAAATAAATGGAAAAAGCTTCATTCGTTTAAAAGATGTATCAAATTTAAAATATTGTTAAAATTAATAATAAATAAGGAATAAGGAATAATTTATATATATATATATAATATAAAAATTTATTTCCTTCGTATCCTTCCATTTTATTCGCATTAATATTTTAAAATTAATCTAACTTCTGTCATAGTCAGTATTTCCTTAATTCTTAATTAATATCTATTCCTATTTAAAGTCCTTTTAAAAGTAAATATCCGTATATTAATAATTATTTTATTCCAAATCTTAATCTAAAATTTAAGATCATTCGTAGCTTTTATCAGTTCCCCAATCTATAAAATTCTGAGACACGTTCTCATTTCGAATGTTTTTTAAAAGCCATTTTCTTTTTATTATTATTATTATTGCTCTGATTTTTTCGCGCGCTTGGGATTTTAACTTCAAAATTTCTCCGCACCCAAGTACGGGATTCTTTACCGTCTTAGCTCCTCCTTCGCACCTCATTTGCTGTGCTGGAGCTAGCTTATCACTCATTGGGTTGTGAGCTCGTGACGTAATTTCTGTATATCTCCGCGGAGAGAACAAAACTCGCCCGCACCGGTCGGAGCACGAGATTTTTGACGTTTTTGGAAGTCTAAACAAATATGTGTCTGGTATTTTTATGTCCGTAGAATATTCAACTGGCCCAGTAACATCTTAATTCAATGAAGTGAAGCAACGTTAGCCAGGAGGCTATAAGTTTTAGACCTTTGGGAATTGTCTCTGTGTTGTTCGTCTTCTAATAAAATTATTTGTCTGGAGATTGGCTGGATTTATTGGAAAACTTTGGTGGACTCATTTCATTGCCTTCTACTTCGCCATACTCGCTAATATCGACTGCAACTTGCTATATCGTTGAATGACTGCCATCTTTTCATCGAATATTATTCATCGTAATATCTTAACCTCGTCAAAATGCTACAAATATATATATATATATATATATATATATATATATATATATAATCCACACAAGTAAAAGGGTAAAAAATAACATTTTGAGTCCAGGATTAAATTAAGTTTTTAAACAAAATAATATACAACAGCTTTTTGATAAACAATGATAATGTAGGAGGCATCATTTCACGTTAAAAAGAAAATAGTATGCAATAACGACGTAACACTTTATTGCATACCAAGTTCATTTTCTATATTGTTTTGCATTGCACATCGAAGGAATTCTTAAATTTTGACACCATTAAAGTAGCTTATTAATCAAGTATACTATACTTAATACATATTGTCAGATGAGATGAAACAGAAACATAAAAAAAAAAAGAGTAAGATAAAAACTTATAAGTAATTGCGGATGTACTTATATAATGTACTAAAATTTAAATGTAAATATATTTAGATACGCAAAGAATTATAAAAACAAAATAAATACACTTGTAGCTGAGAATTCCTTTTCTTTTCCCTCAATATTTTGACTATTGATTAACTGACTATTGAAAATAGTTTTTATGATGTTTTTTGTAATAAATCGTTATTTGTTACAATTATAGGAAATCATTTTTTTCTGTTAAATTATGTTTCAATAAAACATTTCTTCTGTTTATCATTAAGATTACAAATGTTTTTTTTTATGATCATTTTTATGATAAATGATTTATTATTACAATTGTCAATCTCTTTCGAAATATTTTTGTTAGTATTTTTAAAAATGATTTTTTTTAATGTTGTTGTCGTTGATTCTAAAAATGTTAATTATCAGCAATTATACATTCCAATGTTACAAAAAAAAAAAAAAAAAAAAAAAACTTTAAGTTTGCAGTGATTTATGAAGATAAAGCGAGTGTGTAAATAAAAAGTAAGAATATGACGTTAATTAAATTAAAAATATGTACACATTCCAAATTATTTAATAAACATATAAGTGGGAAGCTATTAGTATAAGAGTTGTATTTTTTTTAAATAAAAGAAAATATGTTAAAGTTAGAAATCGAGCCCAAAACTTTTGACGTACAATGCGAATGCTCTCTTAGTTGGGCTACGTGGGTGACACCTAGCTGACACAATTCAGTCAGAAAAACTGGGTGACAACCTGACGACACAAATCACTCAAACAAGGCATTTTATTGGCCGGGTGTCTCACAGGTAACTCAACTGCTACAGTTAATAATTAAAGCCAAACGTTCTGGATTCGAATCCTGGTCTGGTTAATTTTTCACTCAGTTGGAAAATTTACATTAATATGATTTCTTCGCCAATTAGTATAATTATATAGAAAATAATATAGTTTATAAATATTGCATGTTTTCATAAATATTTTACTGCATATCTATAGTTTTCTTTCAGAAAATATTTATTTATTTTTAATTAAAGAAGAGTTATTAAAATTTTATGCTTTATTAAATTTCATTGTTTGGATTAATTTATATTTAATTTAAGCTGATTGTATCTGCTATTTTATTTATAAGCTAAGAAATAATAAATAACGTATTTTCTCAAGACATTTTTCTCTTTATTGAAAATACTTTACAGTATTTGTATTTTTGTCTACTAAACTTTTGTCTACTATTTTAACTATAACATTTTTACATTTTACTTTAATAACGCATATTCCGAATAATTCGACAATGTTTCAGACATCATGAGAAAGCCTGATTACAACTTTAAATTTTTGTTTATAAAATTAAAATATTCCATTGTCTCGAATATATTAAAACAGTTTAAACACCCAAATATTTGTGTATTTCGTTGAATTGTTATTCATACCCATAAGCCTCTAGGCATGTTAGAAGATATCTGACACATCATATATGTTTTAATGAAAGTTTTCAATTAATCTTCTGAAGCTTTTTGTCAATTTTATGTTAATCGTAATATTCTGACACATTACTTTTAAAATAAGTGATTCAAAAGTCAGGATCAATTTAAAAAATTAACAATCCTAAACGAAAAATATAAAAATATGAGGTTTGCACCGAACGCATGAGAAAGAAGCCGCGTTTTTTTATGGAAGCAAAATAGAATGCTTGAATAAATGTAACTGCTTGAGCAATAAAGAATGCTTGAAACCGTCATCATTGCCAGCATTTAAATATACTATCCGCCAATATGTGCTTACCATAACACAAGAATTTTCGCTTAATACTTGGAACGGTATTGTGCCTTGTTTGGCAGCTCTGCTGCTGAAGGACGGACACCATATTGAACACTTTAAAGCTTCTTTGTAACTTGTAAACGACTTGTCACTTGTAAGTCATCTGTTTGTCGAAAAAAAGAACTATTCAAGTTTCGTTTTGCTTTTGGATTAAAAAATCAGACTTATTTTCCATCTGTTCGGTGCAAACTGCATTTTTATACATTTAGTCGTTTTCGATTTAAGTTGTTCCTAACTTTTGTATCACCCACTATACTGCCCATGTGTAAACATGAAATTTATTTCTATGAGGGAACATCGAAAAATAATTTTCTCTATTCTACTTTCGCCTGCATTTTATTAAATTCCAACAACAGACTGCGGATATGGCTTACTTTATTTCGCTACGTAATCATCAAGCCATTTTTGTAATTAACAGAAAGCTTAACAAAATTAAAAAAAATAGAAAATACACGCGACGTACATACGAAAGATCTGTTTTACGGTTATCTTCACATCATTTGCACCAATTTGCCTTATTCCTTAAAAACCTTCCCAAATGCTTTATAGACAGAGAAGTTCTTTCACGTCAGCTTGTGATTATAGAATGGATTAGCAAGAGACTCTCTACCGATTGTGGCAATAATAATTGGATTAAACACTTTTGCGAGTATTTTATTGATTGCAGCAATTTTACTCACCCAATGACATTTATCATTTATGTTGCTCATAAGCTTCCAATTTCTGTTATGTTAACGTTTTCAAATCAGTTCTGCTAACCATACCTGTCGGATACAAGCTAGGCCACTCCTCTGACTTTTATGCTAAAACTGTGTCAGAGCCATCTGCATGTCAGTGGTGAATTCAGAGGGTGAACCGGGGGGACATTCACTCCCAGAAGATTGGAGTCTTTATGCTTTCCATTGTCAAAAAGTACAATTTACCCCCCGGAAGTCTACAATGCCCCCCCCCCCCGGAGACACAGAAATTTCTCCCGGCGAAAAGTGTGTAAACTCAACATTATGCATGATCACCGTCGTACATCACTAAATAACGTATGGGTGACTCTAGAATGAAACGGATGTCGTTTTTGCTCCATTGCTTTATGGTATCTCTAAGAAAGAAATGAAGAAAAACTTTTTCCAACTTACCATCGTGAATAAAAATATAAGAAAAATTATTAAAGCTATGATCACTTATTTATAAAAAAAAATGCGTATGTAGTTATATGTATAGCTTTAGTTAATAATGCAATCTGCGGTTTAACAAAATGTTAAGTTGAAATGATGCAATATCAAAAATATAAAATAATAAATAAAATTTACTTCCAATTTAAAAAAATGGTTTCATATTAAGCATTTAACTTGTTTTCGTGCAACTGTGTCTTTTGTTTCACATACATTTATTTAATAAATATTTACTTAACTTTTAACAAAACCTACAGAAAAATGTAGAACATCTTTTAAAGTACAATATAATCAAACAGAGCTTTTCTTAAACATTTGAATGTATAGTCCTACGTTCTAAGTAATGCTTGTTACAAAATAACTTATTACCTTTTTCCAATGTTAAAATTTCTCCTTTTTGAGCGAAATACGAAGCGAAAAAAAGAAAAAGGGAAAGTTTACTGTCGAATAATTAACTTTCTAACACTTTTACTCCTCTGCTTTTTCTTTCGGTTTAAATATTTATTGATTTCATGTTTGCTATTTTTGGAAATCGGAGCACAATCAAGTGCGTAAATAGCTTAGAATTGATGTTTTCTTCCGAAAAGATAGCTGAATATTTAACACCAGATAGGAAATACTTTTTTGTTTAAAAATGAAGCTGCAAAAGAAATTTCTGGGCCTATTTTCTGAACGTTTTTCAATAAAATTGAAAAATAATTTAGCTTTTTCTGCCAATTCGTTTGTTAAATATAATCCGTTTTCTTTTAAAGTTTTTTCTTTTATATAAAACTTTATTGCGGCTGCGAACAAACGAAAGCTAAAATACGTCAGAAAAAAATATTTTGAAATTTTAAATAAATAGTTTTTTCACTAAAATACTTAGAGCAACTTCATCGGAAACTTTGCAATTTTATGTTTTCTAAAATTAACAACAAAACACTAGTACATAAGCATATATATTTCCGTCTTAGAAGAGAAAAAACGAAAAAAATATTTTGTTACACATGCACTAACACACACATGGGATCACAATTATAGACGAAAAAAAAATACGAAAAAATTATTTTATTACACATGCACTAACACACACATGGGATCACAAGTTTAGATGAAAAAAAAATACGAAAAAATTATTTTATTACACATGCACTAACACACACATTGGATCACAAGTTTAGACGAAAAAAAATACGAAAAAATTATTTTATTACACATGCACTAACACACACATGGGATCACAAGTTTTTCCTAGTTTGATGTTTTGAATTTCATTCGTATGTAATAAGTAATTATTAAAAACTTTTCCCAACACAGTTGAAAAATGTTTGCGAGTTTGAATTGTTACTGACATTTGTCTGTCACCTGCTCCAGCTCTAACTCTCTTAAATGCCCTTGGATTACTATGTAATTGTTATTTTATAAAAATTTAATATAGAACGTATGCTATTGAAAATAGAATATGTAGAATTTACAGTTAGTTTACACGTTTACAGGGCACACGAAAGCATCCTGTTACATTATGGTCTATGGAAAATAAAACATTTACGGTGTATTGTAATGTTTTCCACTATTTTAAACATAATGAAACTGATATATGTTTCTGAGGTACGCAAAAACCTGCTTTTTGTGGAATATGATGTGCAATGCATTTACTCATTTGCAGTATCACACAAAAGAAATCGGTTACACAATTGTCTAGAAGGAAAAATATTTTTGCATTAATGATTTTACATTATTTGAAACAATAAAGTTTATATGCATCAGGTTGAATTGCATAACAAGCTGTTTACTGTAGACTATTACGCGCATAACAGTTATAGTTTATTTACAAGGAAACAAAATATTTCGGTTACAATAATGTCTATGACCTACAAATGATGGAAGTTTATTTTCAGCTGTGGCATACGCTTTTTAGTTAACTAAATTCGAGCATACTATACTCTAAAAACGACATTTTCAAAAGTGAGCAAAAAATACTCAAATCTGAGTATGTCGCATAGTCAAAATGCCTCCGAATCAAAATTACTCAAGTTTGAAACATGCATATACTCATTTCTGAAAACATGCACACGCTCAAGAACAAAACATCATGTGCTCATATTTGAGTATGTCTATGTTTCAAAAATGAGTATGAACTGACTTATATGTGATAATTTTTCAGTATGCCCGTGTTTCAAAAATGAGTTTGAACTGATTCTAATCATTTTTGATTTTCAAGATTTTATTATTGTTTAAACAATTAGAAAAGACAGAACAAAAATCAATGCATTAACTTTCTAATCAACTCTTTCATTAAAAGATCTAAACTATTTAGAAATTTGTTGACAGAAATTGAAAAAAAATAAAAGTTTATCTTGATATGTGTCTTCTAAGATTAAATGCAAAGTACGTAGACATAATGAATGATAAACATTTACCTTTTTTTCTTTTCCTTAAAACTACTTAATAGTATTTTAGGAATAATTCAACACTGTTTCTACATTAACAACCTGAGTATCAGATACGCCAAAGCGGATTTAAATTTAATCTTTCCTGATATAGCTTTTTAATTCCTCTTGAAAGTAAAGGCTTTAAAAGTAATTTATTATATGATATATTTAGTAACTGACGACAAAATGCCAATATTCAGTATTAAAGAAAGAGAGATTAGCGATAGTAACTGAACAACCTTTTGACACCATAATATTTAATTTATTAAAAGTTATTCATATGAGAACGTAATTAAAAATTTCGTTTATATTTTGTGTAACATGCATGTTATTTAAAGGGACTATTGATCGTTTGGTAAAACTGAAATTTCAAATGTAATAGTTATGTTACTGGGAAAAAAGTAGCAACCTTGATCTAATTTGTTTGTTAAACTGGCATCTATTTCATTTTTTAATCTTATTTTTGTGAAACGATAAATTGTTGGTTTAGTTATGAATAAAACTATTGAAATAAGTATTCAAATTATGCCAATAGATTTCGAGAAAAAGGTATATCACTGTCAGTTGTTTTACAAGTGATTTTTTTGTTTCCAAAAATGCGTAACCAAAGTCGTACGTTGGGGTGTGAGACAGGTGTGTCCGCGCAGGGCCTTGCGACTAGAGAGTTCTCACACCAAAAAAGAAAAAAATGCATTAAACTTTTATTTCACAAAATATTGTTACCAATTATTAACTGCGTATTGTGTGTTTATAGTCTCTAAACTGAACTCTAAGAAGTAATAGTGAAGATGCTCTTTCTTCAATATATGGTTTACCTTATCGAAATGGTATTGTTTCAAGTGTGGTATTTAACCCATTCGCTGCCAACCACACGCATAAGCTGGTTGGCAGCGAATCGCTAAATGTAAAATTACGAATTCGTAACAGAAATTACGGAAGGAGAATTTTTGTTTCATGTAATTGCAAAATGTCTGTTATAAAATAAACTAAATACTAGATGGAACCCGTCAAAACTTGACGGAAAAATTACAGTAACAATATTAGTAAAATATGCTTCTTTATTACATAAGAAGGGGTGCGTATGAAACAGTCTTTCAAATATTTTATTTTAAAAGTTTTTTTCCCCAGTGAATTACAGTACTATTTCCGAAGCAAACTCCAAACAAACAATCCGTAAACACCTGTGTAATGCAAATCAGTTTGACATTACCACCATATTCCCCACGGCAAGAAAGAAACTTTCCTGGACCTATGAAGTATCATACAAATAGTATATCCCTACGTTCATCTCATATTCAGTCAATAAAAGAACATAGTAAATAAAGCACACATCTCCCCCCCCCCCCCCTGTGATAATGCAACCGAATGAGCTCCTATGCGCATGTGCGTTGCATCTCACCAAAGGCACCGTCAAAATTCGACGTTAAAAAAGTTTTAAAATGTTTAAATTAAAAGTTTTAAAATATCTTCTTTAATCATTGTTCGTTTCAAATACATATCTTCTGAAACACATCCATTGTTTTAAGCTAATCAATTTCTATGTAAGGATGAATTTTTTTTTTTTTTTACAATAATAAATCAATCTGCAGATAAGGGAGATTTTTAATGTTTTCAAGTGTAATTTATTTGTATGGTTTCTTCGGTTGCTTTACATGATCAGGATGGTTATTCCTTTGACATCACAGTCGGGGATCTTTTTCTTCTTATACAGTTAAATATCCAATGGATCTTTAAAAAAACTAATAAAATACAGTTCCTAGAATATTCTGATGCAACATATACATCAACGAATTCAGCATATCAATTTTATGTTAATCATAAACTATAAATAGTGTTTTTTCTTGACAGATTTTAGTTTAGCGCCAAATTGCTATTTTTTTTTTGGATAATCTGATCTTATGATTTATCAGGGGTTTTTATTATTTTTCTTTTTCAGTTTTTATGATGGTTAGGAAAATCTATTTTCAATTGGGGCAACTTTCCCAGGGACTATGTTACATTATTAAAGCAAACTGATGATCATGTTGAAATAGAATTGAAAAATATTTCATGCTTGCAAATTATTTAAACAGTCGTTAAATTAGGCGGCAGTTTTCAAATAAATTTCAATCGAAAGCTAATTTTTTTCTAATTGATGATGTAAGAACTGAAATTGCAAAATGTTGTAAAAAATTGAAATTTGTAGTATTTAGATGTGATGTAAGCGCGATGAAAGCTAAAGCGATAGAGTCGTTTGTTGTCAGAACCATTATACATTTCTAAAAATTGCCACTGTGTTTTGGCTGGCGTCCAAAAGTAGACTTTTTTGTAGACTTTTTTGACATCGAAAGAGAAACTTCAGAGTGAAAGAAATAGGACTTTGCCACTAATAAGGAACTGTTAAATAAACTTATAACAAACCTACCAAAATAATCCCTATAAAATATTAGCCTTACATTATTCATTCTAGCTAAAAATAAAATCATTATTTCAAGTTTTATTCCCATAACACTATTTTTAATAATTTTAATTTTCCTGAAATTCTATACTTTTGTGAATTTTTTTATAAAAGAATGAAATCTTCTAACCTACAATAAAAAAAAGTAATTGTTAACATGTAATCAAGGTATGCAATCAAGATGAAGCAACCAATAAAGGCTTAAATTCTGACCTTTAAAATTAAAAATTGAAAAATCAGTTAAAATTTCGTCATATTGACAGAATTCATTTTTCTTTTCAGTTTTATCAATGTTAAAATGCAATTCAAGCTAAGCATAACGTCATTTTCCCCGGCGTAAACTTTTCACACTTACTTTGTATAAGTTACTTTTATGCTTAAAAACCATGTTACAAATAAAAATATATTTTGTATTTAATTGTAATGAAAAAATGGCATCAACAAAGTTATAATGCATAATGATAAAATAAACCTAATGGACAATGTGACGTCACAATAAATATGAATTATTATTCGCTTATAAAACACGCGGATAAATATTTTCACCGAAATTTAACTTGCAAATTAAAAAATTCGGCCTAAAAGTTCTCATCAAGTGATTTTTAATTCGACGTTACATGTATTTATAATGATATTTTACTTATTTATTAGTTATTACATTAATTAAAATAAAAATTACGTCTTCGAAACCATGATATTAAAATAGAAAAAGCATTGAAAAAATGTTGTGATGCGTAGTTTCGTACAATCGATAAAATTCAACTGACGTCACAAACATTTATCCAACAGTCGAAATGGATAATTAAGAGAAATAATATAAATAAATAAATATCCAAGATGATGTTTTATTCTGTTTTCATTAATATATTGTAAATTTTATTGTTTAATGTTACTGATAAATGATACTTTAGTAAATGGGGCTTTTCCTAATTATTATTTTATTATTTTTTTTATTTTTGAGATTTAATGGCAAATTTCTTCTGTTTGTTTATTGGGCGCTACAGTTTGGCGAATAATTTGGGGTACTTTTCGGTTAGCCGGGCGCCATTGAAGTATATATATATATACATGTATGTCATTCTATAAACATAATGTATTCTAGGCGCTTTAACTGGGGTTAATTTTTGGCGCCTAAATGACGATTTTTGCTTTGTATGGCAACCTGGTGTTTTATAATAAAATTCAATATGTGTGTAAATAAATAAAATAAAATTGGTACTTTTATGTTAGCTGGGCGTCAGGGATAGCTCTCCAAATCTTCTTTTAATTGGAATAATTTAAATTGCAATATTTTACGTGAGATTTGTTATTCATATTGATATGTTTTTGTTCAGATATTTTATTATGATTATATTTTAGCTAATTTTAAGTAAGTTTTTTAAGATGTAATATTACAATGTTAAAATATTACCTAGTTGTTATTAGTTAATGTCAAAAGATTGGCGAACCACAGAATTCAGAAAATAACTCTATGTCTTGCAACAGTGGGAGTTGCCGACTTTATGACGTCATAAGCAGCAGTAAAAGTTTAATTGAAAATTACGGCTAATTAATTAAATTTTCGAGCAAACGAATGCACGATAACAAATCTGTGTTCATATATCTTTCATTTTAAAAAAGAATGGTGTAATTTGATGCAGTAGTTTGTTCTCACGGATTGTCGAAATAAAACGCTTAGCGTTTTAAATATATAGATTGCTGTTAGTATTTTCTGGTATGAATTTGAATTTTCTAATTAAAATAAAATTCGGTAAATTTAACCCGGCAGTGAATGTCTTAAGGTATGAAATCGAACGAATCGATGACATTATACATATTCTACTCAAGATAATTTACTAAGGCAGTGAAATTGAATTCATGATATGGTGCTAACGATAAATAAAACAATAAAATAATAATATAAAAATTAAAATTAAAAACTATAAACTAAAATTCGCTGCAAATTTCTGCAAAAGATTTTCGCATGAGAAAAAAATTATTACACCGAAGTCTCATTAATCTGGATTTTGCCTTAACAGGGCAACGTTTTATATTGAAAAAATAACAAAAATAAAATCACCAACAAATATGTATAAAATATTAAGACATAATTTTTTAGAAATATCGTAAGTGCATGAAATAGAAATTAACTATAGACGTAGATAATGCAGTTTATTCAAATCAATGTGCATCTCAAGTGCGTCAGTTTTTAATCAGAGATCCCCAACCTGTTCCTCATCATGTACCACTTAAACATCTCCAAAATCACGATGGCTCTTGCATCTGTAACAAATAGTCATTATTTAAATGTGAATTTTTATACACATGGAGGAGGCCGAAAAGAGCGTTACCAATCACAAGTCATTTCAGAATTTGCTAGTTTACCAAACATATAAAACTTTGTCTAAAAATATATTTTAACATAATTTTATAAATACAATGATGTGATACATCTTTGCATTTATATTACCGTCCTTCTGACTTTGCTGTAATACATACTTGCCTTATAAGAGTTTTGTTGTTCATCAATTTTCCTGAGTAGTAAACAAAAATGTTATAAGGTGTTAATTTTTATCTTATGAAAATTTGTTGAAGAAACTCTTACATTTGCCATCATATTTTGAAACATTGTTACATTTTGCAATTAATTTTAGAACTTTATTGAGATCAAGTGGAAAATTTTTCGATGCTTAGATTTCTTTATGAATAAAACCAACGCAATGCACAAAAAGCATTTAGGTATTATCTTCTTTAACAGTTTTAAATAGGCATTTTTCTTCCCCACCAGAATATTTTCCTTTGTTAGCTTGCTTTTCCTTCTATATTATTCCTAGTTGAATATAGCACATAATCGAATTTTATTTTCTTTATTCTATAAACTAATTTTAAATTTTAAAATGTATATGCAATAATGTATGTATTGTCATAATTATACATTGTGTACAAGGACTTCACTAGAGACATGATACATTTACTTCTCGCTCTGTGATTCCTGTTTAGGAAATTAGTGCTTTAATAAGGTTGGGAGTACGTCGTTTTAATAATTCAAATATTTTTGGGGGAAAATTTGTTTTAGATATATACTTATGTAATAGCTTGTGTGAAAGTTTCTTCATGTGACACAGTGATTTTCAAGGTATTGAAAAGTTGTAAAAATTTTCTGAAACGCACATAAAACCAGAAAAAGTATAAAAAGTTTTAGCCTTGTCATTTTGTTGTTACTGTACAGGGTGTGTGTCTCAGTTTTGGCATATATATATATATATATATATATATATATATATTATTGAACTTTTATAATTTTAAATAGCACAAAGTTCCAATTTCTTCGGATTAATGAGGGTTTACTGTAACACAGTAAACATATCAACCACATAACCAAGGCTTTACAAATTTGAAAATATCTGGTAGCCAGTTATAAAATTCTAGTCGCCAGTAAAAAATTTTACCCCCCTCCCCCCACCCTTCGTTATTGAGTTTCAAAAAGCAGCACATTTTTTTATGGATTAAGTGAAACAAAAATAACAAACATAGTTTAGAATTATTAGTTACATAGTTTAGAATATCACAAAATTTAAAAGATAATAAAACTAAGTTTTCTAAGGAAACTTATTAAAATTATATATCTGTGAGAAAAAAGAAAAGGAAATATTGTAAACTCTGAATTAACCGACATGTTCCGGAAATCCTGATTACCGAATGCTTCAAATTTCTGAATAGTTTAGTGCTACAAAATCCATATCTGATGAGAGGGCATCGATAAATAGTGAAACAGGAAAACAATTCTTGACCTATTTAGCATATCGAATTCAGTCAAATAATTCTGATTTTATTATTTCAAAATTTACATTTAATAAACTCTCTTAGTTTGCTAAATTAAAAATAAAAGTTTATTTTTTTTTTTTACATATTTTCAAGTTTATTTCTTAATATTTTATAACTTTGCAGCATCTATAATCATACATCTTACAAGAAATGTAATTAAACATTGTGACGTTCGCAAAATAACTCGATGGTTATTAGTAATATGCATTGTTAAAAAGAAACAAAAAGAAAAGAAAACATTTTCCCGCGCTGGGATTGCATAATTGGAATCAAAAATCGTGTGAGGTTTATTTTGATCCAACGATCTACGATAAGAATTTAAGAATAAATAATAATAATAATAATAAAATACCTTACCTTTCTGAAGTGCAATCAATAATTTTTATTTCCATTTAATGCAGATAATAATACAAACAATGTAATTATAAAATATTCTTTCCCAGTACCAGACACTTGTCTCCAAGACAGAGTGACGCCGAACAATTGTCCAACGTGAGTGATGCATACAGGCGCCAATCGTGGGAAAAAATATTTTAAAGATACATTATTTTTATTAAAATGAATTATTCTTGAAATTTTAATTAAGTTTTATAGATTTACTTCGAATGAATTACTTTTAATCGCTTATATGTTGTTATTCTTTTAATTATAATGTGATAGATTAATAGTTTTAATTCTGAACACAAAAATCTGATTTGAAACTTACAAAAAGGAGTAAGCCTTTTTTATCATTGCAT